>VSWD01000007.1:33840227-35275227 GCA_033119305.1 Pinctada imbricata
AAAGTGATACCCTATCTACATTTATATAAAGATTTTATTTGTGCCAAGAAAATTTTCTGAGATATGAGGAGTAGAATTCCGACTGATTTTAACCATGAGTGTGAAAGGTAGAAGGAAAAAACATGAGAAACCTAAACTGTAAGTACATACAAATTGCATATTGACGTCATATCAAAGCGACACTTTGTCTCTGGAAATATTTTAAAATCTTCGTCAAAACTATAAGATAAGATAGCCTATAATCGACTTGTGAAATCAGAAATTGAAACACTTTAGATATTCATTCTCTGTTTTATGACGCGTTTTGAATCGAAATATTTTACTAGTAAGAAATATCCCGATTTTCGGATTCCGTCTCAGGGGATTACAGTAAAAGCACTCGGTCGGAGGGAAGAGGGGGGTCTTTCTTTTAGTATGTAGTTGAAGTGATGTTGCTGAACTATCTCATTAATTGTATGCCTTTTGTCTTGCTTGATTTGATTGTTTTTTTTCTCGAAAATATATTTACATTGGTTGAATTGATACACTTATCATGTCCAGAATCCCGCATTTCGTGTGCAAATGATACATCGGTTCCTCACCGTCACCAATTTCTAGCTGTATTTTCAATTGCAAATGATGAGAAATCATCTGAAAAAGAGCAATTCTAGATCATTGTTTTGACGATAAATAATTTTAGGTAGATAAATGGATAGAAAATCCAATAAATCAATCAATCAATCATATGTATGATAAATAAATATATTATATCAGATAGATAACTAGAATGAATTCTGTTATTTGTGAGATAATTTCTAAGATCTCACAAACAATGAGACTTTTGATGCAGAATGAGAATTCCCTGAATTCTTCCATCAGTATAAAGGCCTCTGTGATTCCCAGCAAAACAACCTAGCTCAGACGAACTGTCAGTCACCAAGGAGATTATTTAAACAAGCTGAACGTGCATTTCATCAACCTTGTTTCTTTCAGACTCTATAGGCCCTTCTTGTTTGCTTTCTTTCTAACTTGATGTTTCATTTCGCTGACTTTTCACGCCCTCTGATGAAAGATGAAAACTCGCCGTCCAGCGCCACGGGCGCTAAACAAGTAAACTTTCTCATTTCTGTACATGTTTGATGCTTCATACGTCCAATTAGATCTAAAGATGCATTTTCCATTCATTCTGGACAGCAAACTTATGGCGATTTTCTCGAAAACAAAATAGATAAAACTTTGAGATCTTCATCGTGACGTCATGGCGAGACATTTTCTGTCAAAGAAACACTAAATCATCATTCCATCACACAGACAACCCCCCCCCCCCCCAACAACAACAACAACAACCACACACACACGAAAGGATTTCACAATTTTGAAAATAAAAGTGTTAGTTATTCCAACATCGCAAATTCGCAATATGATTGTTCAGTCTCAAGGAAAGCTATATATAGGGATTCGAAAGTTACCAAAAATACTAGCGAGAGAGGGGTCGATTTTCCCAGAAACCCTCTCCCTGTTTACGTCAGTAAGACACTAACATCACAGTATTGAAATACGCATAAAAAAGACATTTTCCACAGAGCTACGTAGACCAAGCACACAGGTCAAACGTAGATAAAGCACAGTTCTAGATCAAGCACAACATCCAACTTAAAGACCATGCTTACAATACCAAACTTTGTATAATCACAACACAAAAACTAGACCACGTACACAAAATATAGACCAAGGACAAAACCAAATCTAGACCAAGCACATTTCACAACCCCAAACCTTGACAAGAAACACAAAATCTAGACCAAGCACATTATAAAACTTAGACCCAATACATTATCAAGCTTAGACCAAGCACATTATTAATCTTAAACCAAGCACATGATCAAACTAAGACCAAGCACATTATTAATCTTAAACCAAGCACATGATCAAACTTAGACCAAGCACATTATTAATCTTAAACCAAGCACATGATCAAACTTAGACCAAGCACAATACCGATATTACACTTAGACCAAGCACATTATCAAACTTAGATTAAGCACATTATCAATCTTAAACCAAGCATAAAATCAAACTAAGACCAAGCACATTATCAAACTTAGACCATGCACATTAATATGAATCAAGGCAAAGCCTTTTTGTGCGAGCGGAGAGAAAATAGATATGATTATATAAAATAAAATTTATTTTGACTATGATGGTTTATCTTATCTGACAAAACTTTCTGTTTGATGATTGCCAATAAAGGTAGTATAAGGCGAGTGGAAACACGGAAGCATTTGTAAAATTGATCTAGACCAGCAGATGAACATTTTAAGGGGGGGGGGGGGCTTAAAATACGGTTCTTTATAATTCATTTTTATTTTGTAAGAATAATGTTTAGGCAAGATGAAAATAAATTACTTAAGAACAAAAGAAAAAAAAACCAATCATATTCCGACTTCTGACAGTACGAAACCACCCGAGACGAGAAAAGCAATCAGAGCGAAACGTCTCCTTTAAAACCGGAAATGTCGGATTTCCCGTGGTTACGCCGCCTTGCTGATGCTTTATCATTACCTGATTTACGAAAAATATTTTCAATAAATTTAACTTATTAACAAAAATTGAGTATAACATATACGTCTGCTTGGAGTCGAAAAAAATTTAAATGGCAATATTCAGCATCTCCGCAGCAACTCTGTCTGCGAGGGGACGAAAATTTTTGAAAGCATAGTAGTACATTCTCATTCTTTGATTCAGCATATTTTCTCAATAAGATATGTGTATACGCGTTACCATAAGGGCGAGCTTCGCTCGCTATTAAACTTAGACCAAGCACATTATTAAACTTAGACAAAGTACATTATTAAACTCCGACCAAGCACATGATCAAACTTAGACCAAGCACAATATCACATTCAGACCAAGCTCATTGTGGAACTTAGACCAAGCACATTATCAATCTTATACCAAGCACATTATCAATCTTAGACCAAGCACATTATCAAACTTAGACCAAGAAAAACATCTAACCGAAAACTGATTTGAGTGAGTAGGCAGTTGACCTTTGCAATACTGCCATCTACACAGCATTTGATCTCACAAAAATCTTTTGACGGATGTACAAAAACAGTTCTCTGTCATTTATATCAGAAATACATATTTGACCTACTTCTGCTTATAGTTTTAAAGTCTCGCCAAAACATGCCTACAGATACATCTTTCTATATTGTCCTTAAAGTGACGAAAAAGGTCGATAAAGTGCTGATTTCTAACTTAGTAATCAGCGTGAGATTCTGAGATATCAGCTTTAAAAGGTCTCTCCTATTTAAGTCTATCCTTACCGACATTGTCTATATTTCTGTTAAACTCGCAAAATGTCAATGACTTGGCCTCCTTGGGAGTAAGCGGGTTGAACATTATATTTCCTGGAACAATTTGTCCAGCGTCTGTTCGTCTGTCTGGTAGTCACGCTGATCATGATGACGTCGGCATACATAAATATGGATATAACTTAGCAGTGGTTCAACAAAACTTAATATAGATGGGCTTAGTGTGATAAGACTCAATGTCAAGGCAATCTTAAGGTCAAGGTCACAGATTTAGGATCAAACTTGCGACAGGCAACAATTAACGAACGTACATGTATCTGTTCTAGAACAGTTGGCCAAACCATTTGCCGCATCAAAAAAACAAAACAAAACAAAACAAAACAAAAACCCATAAAAAACAAAAAACAACACAAAACAAAAACAAAAACCTTCGTAGATAAAATAATGTGTCGGCTAGCCAGAGAGTGAAGCTGCACTTCCTACCTAGGGTTTTTATGCACATAATTTACCTTTTATTGCACGATTTGACTTTCTCACACATGTTGACGAAATGATTTCTCCAGCTGTTAGTCATGAACGATTTAGGTGTTTGTCTGTCTGTATGGCTTATGGCAGTACAAACTATGCCAATAAATCTTGCATGACTTTAGGTTAAACGAACTTGTCAGATGTTTATGAATGAATAAAGAAAGAAGAAGTAGATGATGATTTTTCAATGTCCTCGAAAGATGGGAAACAGAAACGTTTTTGTATTAATTCAGGGACATCCAAAAAAGGGGATAGCGAAATGATCTGACGCCGTGGATCCAAAATACAATCAAATATACTAGTGCTTCGGGTTTTGAATCTTTCAGTCGATGGTATATGTATGTGGTCTGTGTTAAAATTCTCGTTTGGATATTGTATGCCCCTGCCCCCCCCCCCCTCCCCCCTCCTTAAATTTGACATCCAAAATGTATGCTTTTACATGGTACCATTACACGAGTTTTCTTGGATTAAGCCAAAGGTTCCCCCTCTCCTAAACATTTGACCTCCAGAGAGGATAGCTCATCTGCATCTGCATTTAAATGTCCATTAAAAACATCTAACTACATAAGCTGCCAAATAAGTTTATGGAAAAAGTGACTGAGGGGATGGGAGAGGTCCTTATTTGTTACATCAGTTATCATAAGCAAGGATGGTTGCTACATTGTAGTCACAGGGATTTATCGCGCTTCCCGGTTGCTTGATGTTCTATGAGTTCCATAACCCATAGTACATTAAACCACTTCAAGCGCGATAAATCCCTGTGATTGTAGTGGTACTTATTGCCTTTAATAAGGAAATACATTTACATGTTGAATCAATACATATTCATTTTCTACGCTTTCTACTATGCACCGTTCAACATCGTAAAAAAGTCGTAAATATAAGTAGTAACATCTGGACGTGAAACATGAAAACATAGTGTTTTATGAACACACGTGCTATAATATTACGTCGATAAGTGGCCTGCATCGAACCTTGATGTATTAGACATGTACGCATGTCAATAAAACATACAGATATATCTTTATGAAATATACCAATAATCTATAACATGCTCATATAAAATGGATCAAATTTGCATGTACGTAGCGATTTCGCATGTTATGAAAGGTGAGGCAATGAAAAGTGATAAACGATTATGATTTTGTGTTTTACATGAATGTTGATGAATTAAATTATCGAAAATGGTGCTGAATAAGTGAATGGTTACGTACAAGACTTCGGCGAATGAAAGAAGAAAATAATCCAAATTGATAGACGAATGAAACAAAAGGGAAAATAAGATACTTAAAAAAATAAAAATTAGTAAATTTAGTATACACTGCAGCCGCAAAACGGCCAGCGAAACCAGTGTCGGTCATATCTGCGGCTAGGATTACAGGAGCAAGACGCCAACGACCTTCATTGATGTCCGCCTCTACTTCCAATTTACTGATGATTGAATGGGCGGATGTCATTGTGGTTTTTGAAAGTCGTGTCCCCGTTGTTTCGAATCACGAGCCATCTTCAGTGAAACTGATAGACGAAACATGATGATGATAGGGTAGAGAAACAGTCTAATCAAAACCAGCCCCCAGCACCCCCCCCCCCTTTCTCCTGACAATATAGCAGAAGGCGTGGGGAGGGTAGTCCTGTAATCATGATAATATAAGACTTCGACCTTATTATTTGGAATGGGGGTCAAAAGCAGGATAGGGGGAGGGGGATGATTTTATCAGGCTGAAAGGCGAGATCTAGTGGTTGCAGATTCGTTACGTTGAAACAAATAGAATCAATTAAATGAAACAGTAGTAGCAACGAAAACCAGCAACATCGCACATGTAGCTCTTATAATTTCACAAGACCAATTCCTGTAAAAACTTAAGTAAATTAGTGATAGTTTCACGAAATTTTGATGAAAACACAGCTCCTGAAGAAACAACGACAGCTTTGAAGATAGTGAATTTGGACATAATCAAAAGAACAATATTTTGCTGATCTAGATTCTGAGACAGAGGTTATCAGTATAGTAGTTGAGTGCAATTCATTACAAGACATCCAATTAAAAATAAGACGTGAGAAAGTGAGAGGTAAACAGTCTAGAAATGCTTAATTATCCTTCGAGAAAAGGGTGGCAACAGCCAAAAGTTTACTGTAAAATACAATGAGTGTATCTGAGAACAAAACACTCAACGCTGTAGATAAGAGAGTGTCATAATGACAGTAAAAATCCTAGAAAATCGCACCGTTCTTACAGTAAAGCCGCGCGTCCAGATGTAAAAAGAAAGGTGTTACTATCATAACAAGTAATAATCTATCCCCCTAATGTGTTCATGACAACCGGCAATTTATCATTTCTTACAAATATTTCCCACTTTATTTACCACTTATCTGCCTGCCTGCTCTAACTCTTGTCAATGATGTTCCTTTATATGTGTATGATGTACACAAAAACGGTTTCATATGTTGTTTACAAGAATAGAGTGTTCGAAAAATCTGCGGTAGGTAAATTTGAACAAAAGTTATGACCTAGTATTGTATTGATCAAGAAGTCGTTCTTCATATGGGAAAAGAAAAGGAGACCTGAAGTTTCAATCTGCAACATTGGTCTCCATTTATTCAATTTTACCTTGTATGCTAAATTTGAAACAAAACGAAAGCCTTCTCTATTGCAAATCTCGAACCAATTTTAGAGTTTCATCCATAGAAATTTTGAGCTTATCTTGCCTTGTCATCTGTTTCGAATTTTATTCACATTTATGGACACAGAATCCGTGCTGTTTCAAATGGATTAAAGTGGCACCCCCCTCCCCCTTTTTCAAACGGCAAAAAAAAAAGTTATTGGAGTTATTAGGTCATTTCATTCATTCATTCTCTGTCAGTTTAGAGGATGAGAAAGGATATGATTCAATGACCCAACTGACCACAGGCATACATAAATTAACATGTCATATCCATATATAAAATAACCCTTCTGAACGCTTACCTTGTAAAATTTCTAACCTGACTGACGCTGTGTCAGAACGTAAAACTGTCTTTATCTGACGCGTGGAATTTGTTACATGTAACAGTGTACTTCCGTATAATAAAGTTCAATAAACTTTACGTCCGTTACGTCAGTGGAAAACGTTGTATTTTAACGTTACGTCAAACACAGGATCCAGATTTTATAACTTATTGAATACTAACAGTGTACTGAATTTTAGTCCATCTTATCTAGACAAAGACAACGAAGAGGCTTTTCCTTAGTCCCGTTCTCTCTTTTTTCCTGAAAAAAGCTGTCTCTTTTTCTGAAAAATAAAATATAAACGTAATCTTTGAATTTTTTTTTCAAATTAGAATACACATAAGAAAAAGAATGTGATGTCGCAACCCCTCCCTCCCCCCAAAAAGCAGAAGTGTGTAGAGAGATAGGTTTCAATCAGATAGAAACAGAAACGTAACTTTGTCATTGAATTAGGGGTTACCATGCGTGTGTTTTACAAAAACTGACAGGGTATCGGCGAATCCCCTGTCAGAAATTGAGTTTTACCGCGAGGCGTCAGCCGAGCGGTAAAACGGATATTTCTGACAGGGGATTCGCCGATACCCTGTCAGTTTTTGTAAAACATCAGTATGGTAACCCTATTCTAATGCTTTGGTCAGTAAGAAGCTAGAAAACGTCTGCTTTTGACGACGTCGCCATAGCAACGCATGACGTCATAGCAGAAACTGCAGTGAAACGTGAATCCCCTGCAGTTTTTTAATCGCTCAGCCAATCAGAATGCGCGTTACAAACGGAGTGCATTAGAATATTGTATCCTTACATTCGGATCCCCTCGCCCTTTATTTGTAACGGCATAAAAAGACTCGGATGCCAATGGTGGAAGGTTTTACATCAAATCGATGTAAAAGTAAAGAGGCACTTTTTCAACATTCAAAATTCTCAAACTTGAGTGAATGATCTTGTGAGTAACATATTTGTCAGTTACGATCCGGTGTTGCAACTTTTATTTCATGAAAGATAATAACAAAAACCAAAAGACCAACGGGGAACTATTTCAAAAATGGCGCCGTATGACGTCCGAGTCTTTTTTCGAAGGAAAAGGTCGAGGCTAATCCGAATGGTATCCTTACTGTCTGTAAGTTCATTTCACCAGTATCTTTTGTCGTCATGTCAACTTCCTCCGCACTCGGCGGGTGTTCTTCTTTGACCGATTATATACAATTTTCTCAAACGACCAAGATGTTAGAGGAAAAACTCGGTAACAAGATGGCTTATTATTCAGTATTACCAGCTGCCACGCTAATCGATACACAAAACTATCATCAAAATTCATATACCATCGGCATTCCTTTTGCACATAGTAATACATATCATGTATAAAGAGAGAATTGTGAGGTCTGTATTTGTCTTGCAATGGATTACATTTAGATGCAGTTTCTAATTATTATAAAGGATTCCTAAATTTTTAATGCCGTAAGTTCGAATAAATTCTGCTTTAGCTTTGAAAAAAAAAACAGTTCTTGCAAATTAGTTATTAGAGTTATCTCCCTCAGGCCATCGACTGTGCGAAGATGGGGGAGGTTTTTAATCACCTGCCTGAGCGGTAAAGATTTTCTCGAAAAATCACTGTTTTGTTTGAATTCAGCAACGTAACCTCATATCCCTCTTTCCCCAACCTCGTATATTCATACATACATCTCTTTCATGTTAAAATAATTCGTCTTCATTATTTTCCTTGTGTTACAGGCTGTGGGCGGAGGTGTTCCGTGTCCACGGGGATGGGGATTACATGAGGTGGGAGAGAGTGTCAGAGGACGTGGTTCCCCATCAACATCTCCTGTATACAGGACTCTCCGGATACCATATTCCAGATCACCGCCTATAACAGACATGTGGAGAAAATCTTTGACGTTAAAATCATACAACCAGGTACTGAATTGGTTCGACGATGTGTCGTTCTCGGATGGGGCATCGCCGGTCATAGAACAACACATTGTCGAAGGGGTCGAAAGTTCGATTCTTTATTAAAAAAAAGTACTACAACAACAATAAAACAAAAACAAATCAAAAGCAAACAAACAAAGAACTCAGACGTACAGAAAAAAATAATTTACCTTACAAACCAAACCTTGTATCATACAAGTGGCGATAGCTCTTTTAATATTACCCTTCTATATTATATCATTTTGAAATGGAATTGATCATTGAAAAATTAAAAAAAAAAGATTCTTAGTTTTTAACATGCAGTCGGAGGCCCCACCTTCACGACCTTCCCCACCCTTTCCCTGATTCATTTTAAAGAGAAACTTGTCACTATTACGAAGTGACGGCACGTTAAATCCCTCCAGTATCATTTTGACCAAAATATTGTTATGAAACGTAGGACATTGAAATGTTCGCGTGAATGGCTTTATCTACCACATCGTTTAACATCAGTGTCATGTCATAGCATACAGGTACTGAAATTGACACCTAGAGTTTGTTTATATATGTAAATTTCATACATCTTCAAGTTTTTCTTGATCATCAGATTACAATGAGATATTAGTGGATTTACGCTGGGGGAAATGTTGGGGTGTCCAATAACACCATGAAAGACCTATGGGACAGATACTGATATATACACCTGTATGATTTATTTGTGTAATGTGCTCTGAGCAAACAAAATTGTAACTAATCTATGATGATCACTGAAATTACATGTAATTTACACCCATGTTGAGAGATTCACACGTTGTTCTCACGTAAGTGATGATAATGTAAAAATTGTTAGAGGATGGAGGGAACACACATTTTTGTACCTCGTGCGGTTATGTAATTGCTCTATAAAATTTGTTTCATTGAATCGTTACTGTTTTGACATCAGAAACAAAACTAGTATCGCTTTTTTCGCCTTGAAATATACTATACTAATATCAAACGTTGACCCAGACGAGGCTGGGGAAAGGGGGGGTCATTAACAGGTCCTTGGTTAGTTGGCAATTTTCTGGATCCATTCGATTAGAGACTGAACAGAGAAATGTAGACAAAAGAAAAGATGTCTTTTTGTCCGAATTCTTGGACATGAAATATGCTGAAGCAGCAGAATCAAAATTTTGCACGTTAGATATCATGCTTCACGTAGAATTCAAATTATGTTTTTAAATATGCATGCACCCTCTTTTATATCATTTCATCCTACATCATTCTCACATTCAATGTCATTTTCAACCACCTTGTATGCCCTTTAAAAGAAATATGATCTCAAAGAATTACATAGACTTTTATGGATGTGAAATATAAGCTATAGTCTTGTCATAATCCCATTCTCTTCACACGGGATCAGTGGAAAGGTATTCCATAAGAATTTGGTAAAAAGAAATCGGAAAGGAAAAAAAAATATAATATTAGTATACCCCTTTCTTCTCGCGATTGAATTGTTTTCTCGTAGCATGATTATTTGGTTGAAAACGGCGGGGGGGGGGGGTAATTTTCTCTTTTTTTTTTTTTCTTTCTTTTTTATTTGTTTGCATTTTTCATACAATTTTGCCTATTTCAGGGACCATCATTTGCCCTGCCACGGAGAGCTTTGTGCATTGGAGGGACATCATGGACACGTGTGAGTGGGGACTTAACTTTACCACACCCAACGATGCTAAGAGATTCCGTGACTGCTGCATGGTGAGTCTGTATATATATCATATATATATAGTTAATGAAACTATTTTTCATAACTATTCAAGCATATTTTCAAATTTTAATTTAATTGGATTTTTTTTTATTTATGGTTACTCTTTGAGCTCTTGTACAAACGTTGTTTATCCATGTAAGACGAATATTCGATAAAAAAAGTCAAGGTATTTTATAAGCTTCTAAATGTGCAATCTAAAATAAATATACTTGTCATCCATGATGATTGCGGATATTAGATCCATTTCAAACTCTGAATAAAATTTGAATTTAAAACAATTTTGCTGTTTTTGCAGAATCCAGCCCAGAAATTTTCTAGAAAGGCCAACTCTGCCAGCTCTCTTAGACTAAGCCCACCAAAGGTAGGATTTACATTTACATGTATAAATACATTACATGTGAAAGAAAAATAAACAGAGTAAATTAATTGATGTTTAGTATTCCTTTTAAGAGAAAAAGTAATTCTGAAACTCAATTTAGTCAAATTCGAAAATACGACAACGTTATACTTTTACATCGTACTGAATACAAACTATCAAGATAAAGAATACATATGTGCCTACGATTTTGAGCGCTAAGAACGTAGATATTTACTATCTTAAAATCTGAAAAATATTTACATTTCAAGATAAAATCTAAAAACATTAGCAGTCAAGCATATTCTAATGGGGGAACATCACTAGCTAGTTTGTTTATATATATATTGTATTGCTATGTCTAAACCTTGATACTAATGAAAACAAACTATTACAGAGAATCAGGGGTCAGGAGTCATCAATTTCCTCCCCAAATTCCCCCAGTCACCAGGCCCAGCCCCCACGGCGAGCGATATCAAACCCCCACACCCTGGTCTCCTCGGAGGTACACCATCACCATGATCATGGCGCGGATCCAGGAATGGACAAACGGAAAGAAAAGTCCGCTACCATCCCACGGACCCAGTCGGAACAGGAGCAGGATTTCGACGCCCAGTTAAAACCGATAGGAATTCTCAAACCTCCCTCAACATCATCTGTGTACGACAATGTCACAGGTAAATAATTTTCAAGGACAATATTTAATAAAGGTTTAAACTGAGGTATTATGGCATTGTGCTGTCTGTCTGGCTGTCCGTTTGTCCCTAAATCCTTGTGGGCAAGATACTAACAATAAAGCCCTAGGGTCTTTATGCTCGCCACAAAGGACCATTATGGCAACAAAAAGGACCTGCCGGTTTTCAATGTCAAGGTTACTTTCATTCACTTGTCTGATACAACCATATATTGGTATAATATAGACAAACCAAATCCACTAACAATTCAGCTATCGCCAAACGTTGTTATACTGGCCTTTCCGTAGACTTGCTCAAGTCCTTTTTTATCACATAATTTTAGAATTAAATACATATTTCTTTACTTGCAAGCAATTTTGTCCTTTCTGTCTTGTGATATCTCTGCAACCAATTGCTCACGGCTTATAGTTTTAAAAGGGACATTTCTTTCTACTTGAAAAAAAAATTAATAATTGCAATTATCTTCACATAACTTTATTTGATATGAGGTCTTGAGCAAGTCTAGCCTTTCGGTTGTGTGCTCTATACAGATAAGTTATCATGACTTGGTGAATCAAAAATGTAATCATTATAAACAAAGTTGTAAGCAGATTTGACAGACCATCGGCCCAAGGAACTTCATACTTTCAAAAATGATCGTCAAGCTAGTAGATTGATGGTCAAGTCAAGGTCGAAGGTCAAGGTCAACGTGACAAGAGCACATTGTGTCGTTTGTTTCACTCTTGTTCAAGATGTGATGGATCACTTATTAGAACCTTTGGATTCGCTCACTTGCGACCTGAGTTGAATTCTTTAAAAGATGGAAAGAAATCATTCAGTATATGTATTTGGTATTCGTTGTTACACAGGATGCATAATATATGTACATTGATGATCACGACGATTTAATCACAATTTCAATGAAGTGAAAGAACACCTCTTTCCCACCAGCATATTCACTTAATCTCATTGATTTTTATCTAATAAAGTGTCGTCTGATGCAGAGAAAACCAACCGACATGTCGTCTGCACATTGCGTAAGGGAGGTAACAATGGAAAAAGGTCTAGATCTATTGACTATCCGAGTATCGTTTTACAATTCACCAGATCCGTGATCACTCAAGCTGCAGTGCATCTCATCTAGAGTTATATAACCCCAGTCTAGCTGGATTGATTTTCTTCCTAAGTTCCATTCCAGGCATTTATCACAGAATTATTGTCCCTTCGGGGAAAGTAAAGGGATTTTATCCCCAACCATATTTAAGGATTGAGAATAGAAATTTGTTCAGGGGAAATAACGAGTTGTGTAATCCTAATAAGGCCATATCAAATTAATTAAATGTTCTTTGGATTTCCCGCACCATATTTTTCAAAATTCAAAAAATAATATTATAAAAATAAAATGCTCGCCCGCACCCTGAAATTTCTGGGTCATGAATTTTTTAGGGTCGGTTCTGATTTCTGCAAATCTTAAAGCTTCTAGAAATCTCAGATTTTGCAAATTTCGAAGAAAACGATACTGCTTGTATTTGAAAACTTTGTTGGGACCAAATTTGATGTCCAATATACATGGCACTGAAAGTCAAGGAGGGGAGAATGTTCAAAAATCTTTTCCGTACTGCTATGTGCCAGGCTTCCTAGTCACCATATTCCTATGGGGATTCCTTTATGAGTACGGAAAACATCATAAATGTATTACTATGGTAAACTATATCAAAATAAAATTATTTCAATCGGTCGCACCTTAAAAAATGCAATACTTAAAAGAAAAATAAAATAATTATATTTTCGCCCGCTCGCACCCTTTTTTTCACAAGAAAATCCAAAGAACATTTTATCAATTTGGTATGGCCTAAGTCACTTTTGATAAACGGTGCTTGAGCCCACCGATCAGTCTAGAGTGTTGTACTTAAAAAAAAGTAGCACCGTGCCTATAATTATCAGTACATGTATATGCTTTACTTGATGTAAACATATATCATGCTTTTATCTACGAAACGTACATTATCGAATTATATTTAAACATAAAACATATTTTTCTACAACAATAAACTTTTCATCGAAGTACATTTTACGGAACCTAAAGGAACCACTTTGTCCCGTGTCTCTCTGTCCGTTTACACTGTCACATTATGGTAATGGTTACAATGTATTTTCTCTTTGTATTTCACCTTGTACATGAGGCTTGAATAGAAGACTTATCGATTCATTATTATATGTATGTGTCAAATTAAAGAAGAAAATCGCCAACAAGACTACGGTACTTTGCACGTAGATAAAGACGCACGCATAACAACCATACCAAGCAACGCTCGCATAATGAGGACGGACAAACTAAAAGAAGGCAGACCAATATTATCCACCCATATATACACCAATATATGCACCCATATATATATATATGCACCAATATATCCACCCATATAATTATATGCACCAATATATCCACCCATGTATATGCACCAATATATGACTTAGGACGGTCACCTCCTATATTTATAGCAAATGATGTCATATTTGATGTCATACCTAGTACTTCGAACACTCTGTTTTGATCCTACTCATTACTGTCCTCATTATACATGTTTAAATGTCTAAACATTTCAAATATGGCATGGGACAATGCTTTGAGATGAACGGAACCATTTTCACTAGTCGAGTTGGCCGCTCTTCTTCTCTCTTTGAAGAGAAGAAAAAAGATAATTGCAAATAGTGAAGATGAGGAACAGTATGATCGTGTCAAAAGAAGTCAGTGCCCTTTACTATTTCAAGCACATGTTGAAAATAAGGTCTTTATATGTAATACTATCATTTTGTCACACAATCTCAGTGCAGTGTTTATAAAACTTTGGCAATCATAAATAAACCTCTCGTGCCGAAAGTTTCAACAAACAGGAATAATCAATCTCTCAAGTTTTGAATGTATAACATTAAACAAGTCTCTTAAGAATCGCTAGAAATGAAAATTCTGGTGTTTATTCTATGCAGATCTCCGATGCTTTGAAGGTTGTACGGAAAGCGTGTGACTTTTAAAAGGAATTATTATTATGTTACATTTGTTTGAACACTTAGACCAATAACATTTTGAAACATCTTGAACTTTAAAAGAAGTTAATAGCATTGAACCACTATTCTTTTGTAGGAAATGTTGTGCAAATGAGAAAATCTAGTCACCATGGCAACGAAAATCGCAATGCCAGAAAATCAATGCCTTCCATGGCATCAAGTCACGTGTCATTTGTAGAAAAGAACCTTCTTGATGACGTCAGACCTGCTTCGGCCATTCACTTCACCCGACAATTTGTCCAGAGTGATCCCGATGATTATGAAGATGTTTTCAAGAAAAGGGCGGAGAGTACCGGCCTAGTTACATTTGGACGTAACAGTAACATCAAACCCCGCGAGCGAAGAAGTTCTTCTCGAACTAGTGAAAATGTTTCCATAGAAACTGCATTTGTGGGCGGGGAAACACAAAGCGTTGATGACGTAGACAACGATACAAACAGGGTGTCGTATATAGAAACAACAACTAGAGTGCTGGCACCTCAACCCGTCAGAATGCCCCCTCCCCCTCCCACAGAATCCAAGAAATCCTCATCCTCCGATTCGCCTGAATGGCCTTCACCTCCTGAACCTCTGACCCCCATGACCCCGGTTAACCCTGATTGTCATATCGACTTCGATAGCGATGCCCTGAAGCGGATGTTACAGTCACTTCCGGTATCGCCGGATGAATCCAATGTTGAGGGCGACCATGGTATTTCAGAGAGCAAAATGAGAGTTATACGAGCAAAGAGTATGTCGGCGCACGATAATAATAACAAAGAGAACAAGCGAGAACTGTGCAAATCGACGAGTTCCGTTGTTCCAAAATCCCTTTCGTCTCAAAACATATCGGAAAATACGAACAATACCGGAAGTGTACATTTACGTGAAAATGCCGGTGTCATCCTGAAATCTAAGTCCAGATTATCGATTGAGGAGGAACTAAGACTACGAAATAAATGTGCCCGGGATAGTTACGGCCAAGAGAGTTATCCAGATAGCGGAATCGGAGGTATGACAGCGGACGGAACCGGATCTGTGTGTTCTGGTGGTAGTTCTAGGCCACACAAAGCGACAGGTAAATACCTTTTATTTTAATTTTAGGACACACTATATGGTATCTATTTTTGCTTTTGTTCAGCTAAACATTTCATCATAGAAAAGGAGCAAAGTAGCACTGCATGGATAGGGTATCGAAGATAAAAGAACATGGGCCAATTATCTGATCCCCCGTACAATTTGCCAAATTTCAGTTTTTGCCAAATTAATCTCATAATATAATAATTAATCATATTATATGTCTTTGATTATAAGTTTATGCACTCGAGTATTACTGTAAATTTCACACACACACAAAAGTGGACGACCTGTGCTTATTCCAGTTTGCTTTTGTTAGACACAACGGGTGCTTTTGGTGTAAGATTTTCTTTGTAGTTCCATCAATTAGATGTTATTTCTTGAACTGCTATAAATAAATTTCACAATTTACTTCTTCAAAATTGGCACCGCAAGGGTCGGTCTCAGTTGTGTTTTTCGTAATTTGCCTATCTTGCTGCAATTCAGTCTCTTGGGCCGTAGCCAGTGATATTATCACACTTAGAGTTGTAATTACAGCAAGCTAATCAGTGAGTAAATTGATGCAAAAAAAAAAAAAAAGAAGTGCTAAGAAAATCTCCGATATTTATCAGACGCTTGTATTGACCGGACACTTAGCATGGTGAGAATCAATGATATGAACACTTGTCCTCCCGACATTTTATTTACCAAGAACTTTAGCACCCATCAGGCAATATACATTAATGGAAAATCGTAGTATGGTGGCATAATTAGTGTCTCCTTACTGATTTTTTTTCTTCCACCTAATATAAAAGATGCCATGTGTTTTTTTCAAAAAGTTGTAAAGCAATCCAAACACAAATGTTTGACATGCTATAGGTATAAATCTATCTCATCCATCAAACATGGTTCTCCGTGAAATCAATGATAAAACATTTACCAAAGATATGTGAAGTTCGATGCCCCCGTAATCGCATATTCGGGGACATATAGTTTTTGGTCTGTCCATTTGTCTGTCTGTCTGTCGGCAAAATAAAACTTAACCTTGGAAATAACTTTTGAATGGTAAATGATAAAGCTTTCATATTTCACATGTGTATTCATTGAGACAAGACCTTTCCATGGATACCAAAATTGTTTACCTTGGTACTTTGACCATGGAGTTTTACCTACTTTTGAGAAAACTCATATATTGGCCATAACTTTTGATAGGAGAGTGATAGGGCTTTCATATTTCACATGCGTATTCATTGTGGTTATACCTTCTCAATGATACCAAAACTTTTGACCTTGTGACCTTGACTTTGGAATTTGTCAGTGACCTACTTTTGAAAAACTTGGCCATAACTTTCGAATTGTAAGTGACATGGCTTTCATATTTAACATGTGTATATTCATTGTGGCGAACCTTCTCAGTGATACCAACTTTTAGACCTTGTGACCTTGACCTTCACTACAGCTGTTTTGCTGACAAAGATGCCGAAGGGGGGCATTCGTGTATCACAAACACATGTTTTTGTTTGTTTGTTTGGTTTTTTTTGTATTCTTATGATATGTTTCCTTTGAAGTGATGGATATGATATATATTTAAAGATAGTGTGTCGTAAACCTGTGAATTAAAGTAAGAAATATGCTTCGAATATAGTGTTCACAGTACATCCTTTGGAGACTCGGATTGAGTATGTTTGATGACACGTTTTATCCAATCATCTCTCCCTTTATCTGTATTATCATCATGTAGAATTTCATCCGCTGAAATAATCTTGACAAAATACAGAAATTAGAAAGGTTGGAAAATGTTTTCTGCCGATCATGTAATCTGTCTTTGAGGAATAGGTATTTTATCGAGGTAGATAGATATACCAACGCCTCCTCTGTCTGTTTTACGTCATTCTTACATTTCTGTTGATTTGACATTTTCTTTGATTTCGCACTGTTCGTTTGAAGTCTTGGAATTCATATCTAAGAATTATGTACATGTACTCATTATTTATAAACAAAAGCATTTTAAGCCCCATTCCTTCATTAGGGGAAGAGTGTATAGTCGATTCATGTCTGTATTAGTCTGTCGTGTCCCATCCGTCCGTCCGTTCATCCGCTCGTCTATCTTTTTTGTTTAAGTTTTTTTAAAAGTAATAACTCAAAGAATTTAGAGGATTTTAACAAACATTTTCCTTGGGTGAATATCGATATATTTCATCTTCAAATATAAGTAAAACTGTCATTAAACAGATTTAAAAAGTCGGTAATTCTAAAAACCACGGTTCTGTATTTCCCAAAGCTAGATATTTGTCAACCTTCGTCGTTACGGAAATTGATAATGTACATTGTACAGCATCTGTTAATTGTCAAATAGTAATAAAAATGTTTGAACCCGATACTATTGTTTACATTGAATTGCTAAACTATGTCATAAGATGGTCCTTGCAATTAATGACCTAATTGTAAAAACAGTTCATAATATATACAATGCACTGACACATATTTGCTATTTCACCTGTCCAGGTATTTAAAATCGTGTTGGCGTTTGAACAGTTGAACGGTTCGTATTGGGTGATTTCAATTGCTTCCTACTTGCATAATACCTTTAGCGTTAGTAGTAGAACTTAATCAGCTTTTAATGCTATTTTTAGCCACATTTCAAATCCGAAGTGAAAGTATCACCTGGCTTTTAAAACTTTTTAAATTGTAAAAGCGTTGTATTTGAATTCGAACGGAAGTCATTACCGGTGTTAGAAAAATATGCTAGGTGATCGGGAGATTTGAAAGGGGAGAAATCAACAATGTTTTGATACATGCAAGATCAATTTCAAATTGATTTATTCGATCAAAAGGGGACGCGAATTTGAATTTGAAATTTTGTGAATGGATTGAAGTTGACCGTTGATTTGAGGTTGGAGTGAGGATTTTAACAGATATATCCGTTATTTACAGTGGCCACTTTTAGCTTTGACTGATCATATTGCATTATCGATCTCGTTACGTGGAGTGTTAGCAGCTATTGTTCGTCCGTTGTTTTGAATGCACGACGACATTCTAAAGATCTACCTTGTCGGAATGTTTACGACATCTAAAGGAAATCTGCATGGTTTGTGGGCTCCTATTGTTTGAGACACAGCTGATGCGAATTAGACAATATTAGTTATATGGATATTTATTGACGTGCAGCTCGGGAGCTAATGATTCCAGATAATTAGGATTTTTTTTTTTTGTAAATTTGTAGCAACCTGTAAATTTTTATACGTATGCCAGTTCTAGAAGAATAAGAGGAAGAAGAGGAGGGAAGAAATTCTTTTTGAAATATTTGAAGAATTCTGTGATATGTCGACACTGTATTTAAGATATGGGTAGATTGACTACTTTGCGTGGTGACAAGATAGTTGTCGGCCTTTACAATTACCTTTGATATGGATCTAATAGGAATGATATGGAAGCGAAGCCAAGTCAACAATCGGCGTAAATCGGGTAGGTGTGACCATTGTGTGGCTCTGAAGCCATTGTTCGTCAAACCTAGGTGTTCTCACATGTCCCCTTTTCGAAAATTTAGCATGAGCGGATCAAGGGAGTGGGGTCAGGTCCGGCCCGGAAAGGGGGGGGGGGTGCATACTATTCTTTTAGAGTGCTAGAGTGCATGACAAATTCTGCCATCACGGAGAGGGAAATGGGGACCATGGCAACACAACCCCCCCCACACCCACACCCTTCCGTATTTGTCAAAAATTCTAGTCTCTCAAATCACAGCCTTACGGAAGACTAACCAAATGCTGAAATAACTCCTCATTTGATCAAGGTGTGTGTGGCTAGTCCATAGTAAGCTTATCGGCTAGAACCACTTACCCCCATCTCCCTCTTTGGCCGGAGTTGACCCCTTGAAAAAATTCTGAATTCCTCTGAAGTTCCAAGCCCTCTTAATCGTTAATGTTAGTTGAGTATGGGTAGATAGGGTATCTCTCATACCCTTTAGATCCGCGCCTGTTTACCTATATAGTACCTTAATACTAATATTTGTCATTCTGGTATTTCATTCGTGTGCCAGAGTTGATGTAAGATCCGATAAAAAGAAGAATGTGTATTGTCAACCTAAGTAGTGTTGACTCTTTTTAACTCACTGTTTGTATTTGAAATGAAAAGGAAGCAATTTTAAAGAAAAGGCGTTAATCGGGATTTTGTTGAGGACATTTCGAAGGAGGTGAGACACTAAAAATATTTGTTCGTAGAAATTTGTATTTACCTATCTGAAATGAAAAAAAAAAGGAAAATGAGTTTGAAGTGGTCTTCGCTAGTTCATGCACACTCTGCCTTAGGATACTTCCAAGATTTATTTGTTTCAAAAGAGGATTGAGATTCTGTCACACGGGGAAAGGTGGGAGGGGGGGGGAAGGGATACCGATTTCTATTTTTTTTTCAAAAAGCAAGACGATTGATTTAAATAACCTTTACACCCAAAACATCCAACCTAGATCCAATGATGCATTTTGCCAATTTGATGAGAATTGTAGCATAATGATTGTTTTTAGTCCCCTACCGGCAACGCCGAAGGGGACTCTTATTTGAAAAATGAAAATTACGAGGAGAAAGGGAATTTTAAAAAGGCTTAAACACTGCAATTCAAATTCTCGTTTTATCCTTTGAAGGGATCATTTCTATAGGTTTAGGCTTTAGGTGTATTAATAGTTTTTTTTTTACCGGGTGTGTATTGGACTCCACTGGAGTGTACAGACCCTATTATCTGACCATTCGCCTGGGGCTACACACAAAGTTCACACTTGGGGTCGGGGCTTGAATGAAACTTAAAATATAGCCGGATGTAGCTAGGTTTTATCACGAGTATGTATATATTTGATATAATACGTTAAAATGTTTTGCGAACATTATCACGATACCCGCCCCCCCCCCCCTCCCCATTTTTTCTCAAGAAAACAGACTTTAGGTGAATTTCAGTTTACGGGACAATTGGCACTTTTATTAATTCACTTACATTATCGTTCATGTCTATTTAGGCGATATACATTAATTAATAAGAAGTCGTTCATTGTAATAAAGCAATAAAATATATAGCTATATAGCGGACAATTTTACGGTTGTGTCATAAAAATGTGTCATTTTTCTGAACAATAAGATGTGTTTCATCATTATTTGTTGCGCTCGAAGTATTTCTCACAATAAATGAATTCACCAAATATACGCTTTATTATAATTTTCAAATACAGGGTTGTGTAGATATGATAATCCCGCGATTCGTTCCGGGGGCAGATTTTAACTTGTTATAAAGTATGATCGTCGAGGTGCGCCCTTAAAAAGGTGATGGGAAAATGTTCAGTTGCTTTATGTGTAGGAAAATAAGGTAATTGACGCTATAATGATAGCGGAAATTGAAATCCCAGACAAATTATTTCAAATAGGTAATAAAATCAAAATAAAAGATCTTTGAATTGACGACTTCAGGAGCGTATGCAAGCTGAGGTTGTAATGATGAGACATTTTCGGCTTCATCGATAGAGCTGATTGATGGGGGAGATATTTTATTGCTTATTTTAAGGGGAATTTATATCCCCCATTCCTGGAGTTTACCTATTCATTTGAAACCTTTTATAAAAAGCGTGAGAAATATTTTTAAAAGAACGTTCAAGGTTGTCACATGTTAAAGATGAAAGAGTTTCTAACGGTTCAGTGCACGGACACCTGCTGGCGGGGCAAGACGATGGGGAGTTACGTCCCCTTGTACAATACCCGATAAATCAAGCATAGGTGAATTAGGGTGCCGATGTCGCACATTCCATCATTGTGAACGTTCGAAGCCTAATTTGTAGCTAAATGAACCGTTTCATGCTGATCAATGACCTACAATTCGGATTGTTTTCATTGTTTTTCTCCAACATTCGACGTAAAAGAAACTAAAATAGACCATTTTAATGAGCACCTGCTACTTTTCGTATCAGAAGATTGATAAGTCACTATCTGGCAATGAGAATCTATCTAGCTTTTTATCGCGGGATATTCTGTGCTTTTGCACTGCCGGGAAGATTTACCGGCCCTGTTTGTAAGTGTCAAGGGTCTGGTTTGCTACACGCCCTGTGATAGGGGGATTCGAGATTTCGAATTTGAGAGGGACGAGGCAAACACTGGATAATTTCCATACAAAGCTACTTGGCTCTTGAGTATATTACGTCGTTACCATATAGAATCCCAAGTGGTTGACTGATCGATTGTAACTCCAATATAGGGGTATTTGAATTGTATCAAATTTAATGTTGGAAAACGTAATAATGAGTTTACACGAATCAGATTCGGAATTGATGCGACGTTTCCAAGAGATTTACTGATTACCTAACTGCAGCCGTGTCATAAAATGCAAGTTTTGATCGCATTATGACATGCAATGATCCTCGAGATTATGATCGCCGTTAATAACGACCGTCGCGAGACGACAAGTTGCAATGATGCAATTATTTAAGACTATAGTTTGCACGCACCTGGTGTCGTTCTCTTAATGCTGGCTGGTCACACTTTGTCGAAGTACCATTACCGATAATGACTTCCGTTTTCCCTTATGACGACTTCCGTTCTGCCTTTGCTGATGACTATCATCATTCTACATTCACCAATGACTACTTCCGTTTTACCTCTTTCGATGACGACTTCCGTTCTACATCTGCCGATGACGACTTTCGTTTTTCGTTTGCCGACGACGACTTCAGTTCTGCCTTTGCCGATAACCACTTCCCTTCTGTCTTTGCCGATAACGACTACAGTTTTTTCTGTAATTTTTGTCGACGGTGGCGTCCGTTTTGTTTATAACTGCTTTTGTTTGGTGTGCCTTTCGGTTTGCCGATAAGGACTTGTATCGACTTATGGTCGATAATGAATTCTGTTTGCTTTTGCCGATGATTTCTTCCATTCTTTTGCCATGGATGCCACCGTTATAAGATTGCCGTTTCTTTTTGTCATAATTTTTGGCCGGATTGCAAAGCAATTCCGGTCTATAGATTGACGATGTCCGTCCGTCCGTCCGTCTGTCCGTCCGTCCGTTCGTCTGCCGTCAACATTTTGGTTAAGGTTTCTGGTTGAGGCAAAATCTAAGTAACTATATGCAGTAGAAACTTTATATTGTACATGAAGCTTGCCCATGACAGGACCTTTCAATTTATGCCGTAACATTTGACCTAATGACCATGACCTTGGACTTTGACCTAGTTAAAGATTTTGGTTAAAGTTTCTGGTTGAGGCAAAATCTAAGGAACTATATGCAGTAGAAACTTTATATTATACACGAAGCTTGCCCATGACAAGACCTTTCAATTTTTGCCGTAACATTTGACCTAGTGACCTTGACCTTGGACTTTGACCTACTTAAAGATTTTGGTCAAAGTTTCTGGTTGAGGCAAAATCTAAGGAACTATATGCAGTAGAAACTTTATATTATACACGAAGCTTGCCCATGACAAGACCTTTCAATTTTTGTCGTAACATTTGACCTAGTGACCTTGACCTTGGACTTTGACCTAGTTAAAGATTTTGGTTAAAGTTTCTGGTTGAGGCAAAAACTAAGGAACTATATGCAGTAGAAACTTTATATTATACATGAAGCTTGCCCATGACAGGACCTTTCAATTTATGCCGTAACATTTGACCTAGTGACCTTGACCTTGGACTTTGACCTAGTTAAAGATTTTGGTTTAAGTTTCTGGTTGAGGCAAAATCTAAGGAACTATATGCAGTAGAAACTTTATATTATACATGAAGCTGGCCCATGATAAGACCTTTCAATTTATGCCGTAACATTTGACCTATTGACCTTGACCTTGGACTTTGACCTAGTTAAGGATTTTGGTTAAAGTTCCTGGTTTAAGCAAAATCTATGGAACTGTATGTAGTAGAAACTTTATTTTATACATGTAGGTTGCCTCTGACAAAACCTTTCAATTTATGCTTTATTATTTGACCTATTGACCTTGACCCAGTTAGTGACAAAAACTTACTTTGCAATCCGGCCATACCGTCTTTAGCGGTGTTTTATTGTTCTTTACAGTTGGTCTGTGCAGGATAATAACGATATCCATCAAAAGAATAAGAAGGGGATTAGGAAGATCGCTCATTTATTCATTAAAGAAATTATTTCATATGAGCACGTAAGATTTGAGTTTTAAAAAACAAAATCACATGAACTTCATCCGTAAAGCATGATTCTGGATTCATATTTCTCTCCCTTGCTTTGAAGAATAAGCTTATCAGTACCAATATCCCCCAGATTTTGATAGCTATATGATGATGGATCAAAAGGCAAGGGGGATTTCGTGCCTGTCAGGGGAGGTTACACCGGCTATCCCGATATATATTACAGTAACAGATGCCGTAACCTTGACTCCAATCTCTATTTAAAATTGATTCTATTCCTGAAAAAAAAAATCCACATTTTATTGATTGAGTAAGGTAAGGCAATGTTTTCATAACGAATGTTCAAATGGCTATTGGCGAATTCTTTTACATTTGGGATAGATTGTTACGTACAAAATCAATTTTTGCCCCAACAGCTTGTTAACAAAATAGCCATTTTGCCTCTATATTGTTGTTTGGGTTTCCATTGTTCCTATTATCAAGAGTATCAGTTAATTATTTAATTCTTCTCTTCCTTTGGAAATAAATGTTTTGATGTTGTATAAAGGAATTATGAAGGATGGTTGACGTGGATTTTAAGTTTTTACCTCTCGATGCAGTAAATTGCTCAACTTTTTAGAATTGATTAATGAATTTGGTACAGGGATCGATGAAGTGCACCAAGTCCTGGAACCATTTCCTTAAAAAATAAAGAGCATTGCATTGTGCTTCTGTTCTGTGCACTATGATAAAGGGTTCTAATTGAAAGAAAGTATGGGATAGTTAAGAACTTCATTTTGATATGAAAATGTTGATCGTGTGACCTTGACATTTACGTAGAAGTTCGCTATATATACTTTTTAAAAGATCCTATAACTTTTCGCATATTTCTTGTGACACTAATATCGAGATCGCCACCGATGAGGAGGGGGGGGGGGGGGGGGGGGTTGGATGACTAGTATCTGTTTTCATCTTGAATTATGTGCAAAGTTATGTAAATATGTACAAGAGATTTTCGATAAGATTTTTGACAGAAATTTAAAAAAAATATATATGACCTCTTGTAGCGTGCGATGTTTTCCTTCAAACAGGTTGTTGTCAAATATGAGCTACTGCACGTTTTCTTGTCACTGATACAGTTGAGAGCGAATAAATAAATAATAAGTAAATGAATAAGTCAAAGATGAAAATAAAATTTATGATGGTACCCACCTGGTACTGGAAGCTGGAAAACTTCCTGTCTAGTTTGAAAAAAAAAAAAAATAAAAAATTAGAAAAAAAAAAACCAAACGAAACAGGGAAGTATCTGCAGGAAAAAAAATTCGGTGTATATTACTTATATGATACTTCCACCTTCCAAATACATGGTATGGAAGTCGTAAATCATTACTTCCCGTATCATTATGTCAGGCCAAGTGATAAACATGACTTATAAGCCAATTTGTTTTGAAGGAAACAACAAATTAATAGCAGTTGAGAGGTCGAGTATGTTTTGCAGAAAATAACTTTATTGAGATGCAAAGCCAGGATGTTATAATTTCTTTCAACTCGAGTAGGAAGGGAGGGAGGGGATTATATTGTTTTTTTTGTACTCTCAAGGCTTACTTGTAGGCTAGCGTATTCTTGAAGTTTGAGAAGTTTTATGTAAAGATGGCAGGGAGTTCACTCTGCGATCTGACCTTACTGCCACTGATGTTTATTTTTGACTTTTGTTACATATGCATATACATCGAAAAAAAAAATCTTCAAATTTTGTTATTTCCACCTGCCGAAGTACATCTGCTTTTTGTAGCAGACGAGAGATGTTTTGATATAAGCAGACGATGTTGGTTACGGATGTATCAAAATTTGGAGGGGATGTATGTATCGATAAAAACGTTACAGGACACTGCATTAAGGCAGCTCAGTATTGACCTCGTTATCAACTTAATCAAATCTTATCCGTCATATTTTTTTCTAATTCTAGGCCAGCTTCCGCAGCCAGGATGATATATTTTTTACTTCAGATATCTTTATTGTCGTAAATTACCTATATATATTCGTGTTCAACACTTATAACGTGTGGATAGCTCGAGGCGGCTTGATAAAAAGGGACTAGGGATTTATAGAATATTAAGTGTTTTTTCTAGGATTAAGTTACAAACTTCTGAAAATTAGTTTTGTAAAGGATGTGTCCATTCGGCTGCAATGATAAGTGCGATGGTGTTGGATTTTTCTGGTTCGGAATTCATTATTTTTGAAAAGAATTTAAATTAAATTGGATTTAAAATGTTGGAAATTAATTTTTACAAGAAATTAATCGAGGATATAGAAGCTGTGAAGTCAGAGGAATCTGAGACCGTCTGTGTGACATATAGAGGTGAATATTTGTGACAAGATACTTATTTTATTATAAAAATAGTTCATTTGACTTTTGCATTTCCAGGAAATCGAAATCGAAAATATGAAATTTCTAATTGTTCTGCGCCTCCTACACTACATATATAAGGACAAAATATACAATGTAATTGTCTATGCAAGTAGATCTACTTGAATGTTTTGATCTGTGACGATGGGTATCAAAGTATCGGTCCAAGGTATTTTTTTATCAATACACAAACCGCATGCTCTTACATTTTGAAAAATGCATCGTTGAAGGAGTTAGAAATGTGGACTAGCAATACTTATTGGAATTTTTATATGCCAAAAAAAAAAAAAAAAAAAAAAAAAAAAAAAAAAAAAAAACCCAAACAACAAGTTGAACCGTGAAATAATTTCTTTGCAAAAGACGTAAAATTAAAGGGTTTCTAGGGGGTGAATTTGGCGAATTGATTACTATCAACATCAGTTACAATTTTAAGGTGGGACAACAAATGTTGAAGATTCAAAGGATTTTAATAAATTTTATGACTTGTGATGTGTGATTCAATGAGCATCATTGAAGTGATGGCAGGAAAATAATAGGAGTAAATTGGCAATATAAAGATATCAAAAATAGGTTTTAGAAAACTGAAGTGAAAAAGGAATACAGTAGACGGTGACAATTGAGACGTTGAACGAATTTCGTGTTTTAAAAATTATATTTCTCTTCACTCATCTTTTCCTTCCATTTCAGGTTTTGACGTGAGTTCCAGTCGTACAGGGGCGGGGTCCACGGGAGGGAGTAGCCGTGGGAGTAGTAGCAGTGGACACCATAGTGATCTCATCAATCAACTAGCAGATAACGGTGATGTCAAACAGTTCCTCTCCTCAGAGGTAAGTACTGCTGTCGTCTCTGCGCAGCTCACTTAAGAAAATTTGGATTTTTTTCAGCTTTATCTCTTCTTTTATATTTTTTTAATGATACCGTTTTCTTGCAACTTTTGATACAAATGTATATAAGTTTATTGATATGGTCAATGTAACTAGAAATTCACTTTTTAAAAAGATATCGTTTTTGATATGTAAGTTAACTTTAGTTTATCAAGCCAGATTAGCGAAGAGAGATAACTCTAAATCACATTGTCAATTTTATCCACAAGAGCAGATAACTCTGTTGAATACACGGTTACTGTCTATTTCAGCTGTCTGACGACGATGCTGAGAGCGATGACTCCATCCACACAATGACTGAGGCAGAGTCACATGTCTCTTACAAACAGTTCGGTGCTATAAGGAAAGCAGGGTGTGTATTTATAGACTAGCTATATTTACGAAGATTAGTAAGACATGAATTGTAATATTACAATAGAACAACACTAGAAATGAATTAAAATGTATCATAGAAACATTGAAATGAACATGTGTGATGAATTTTTCTTTCTTTCTTGCTTTCTTTCTTTCTTTCTTTCTTTCTTTCTTTCTTTCTTTCTTTCTTTCTTTCTTTCTTTCTTTCTTTCTTTCTTTCTTTCTTTCTTTCTTTCTTTCTTTCTTTCTTTCTTTCTTTCTTTCTTTTGATATTCAGATGAAAATTAAAATAAAATTAACTGTAATAATTTAATATGAAAAGAGTAAAAGGTTCAGAATAATGAAGTAAGTAAAGGATTATCTTTGATATTTAAAGGTGGTTGGTGGTGAAAAATTGGTTGATCCACAGAAAACGTAAACTAGAGCTAGCCCCCAAGAGGAAGTGGAAACATTACTGGGTGTGTCTGAAGGGGACAGTACTCTTGTTCTTCGAGGGCGGGGAGGAATCTGTCATCTCTGAGTCCAGTATACCACGACATATACTTGGTAAGGGCAATTTTATGTGTACATGTAGATATGGTTTTGAGGAATTTTATTTTGATGAAAATAAAACCTACTTTTGAGATTTTCATAAGAGTTTCAATTAAAACAAATTTTCCCCCTGAAAACTTTATGATGTGTTGTCCTGAAACAGGCAATCTTAATGCTGAAAACTTACAAAAATAAAGTGTTCAAGAGCATGTACATACCAAGCAAAATGTGTATGGCTCATACAAGATTTTGTTTGCTTAGATTTTGAAAGTTTTTGTTTTATTGTTACAGTAATTGAAGGAGGTATAGCCCAAGCAGTCCCAGAGCATCCAAAACGAGAGAACATCTTTTCACTGAGTACAGCTTTTGGTGATGCATACCTTTTTCAGGTATTGAAATTAACAGGTTTTCCTTTCTTCTAAGTTACCTATACTAAAATAAGAGGACTTTGAACTACATGTACATGTATATTATTCATGTAAGTGTGTCAGTATGTCATATCTAGAATATTTTTATAACACATTTGTGATTCAGATACATTGAAGTTAAATATCAAAGTTTTTTATTTTGTTGATTTCAGGCGGCTTCAGCCACCGAGTTGGAGAACTGGATCAGCGTCATCCACTCAGCATTGTGCTTCATCGTTCGCACGACAACATGGCAAGGATAACACACTAAAACTCATGAAGAACGAACTACACAAACTCGGAAAATAACATAGATGTTGTAAGTACATGTATTGTTAAAACAAGTAATAAAAAAATGTCTTTACTGCTACTAGTTATATGTAAAAACCCCCCCCTCCCCAGAAAAAAAAACATGTTTCCTACATTGGCACTCAGGAGTTTTATGCTGTCACATCAATTTGTGCATAAACCTAAATATTACCTTTCTGAAGTAGATATCCTATGTTAAAGGCCAATCAAAATGTACTTGTTGGGCAATGAGCTTATTTATATCGAACGGATATGACACACTTATCATAAGGAGAATTAATCAGCATATGAAATGTTGCACATTTTAAAAGAAACCAATCAAGACTTTATTTTGTAAGGTCAAGGTCAATATATTCTTATTTAGATATGTATGTGTAATGGATGTCATCTTGAGTGTGTTGTGTCTTGTACATTTTGTTTGGTCTACAAGCAATTTTTTGAGGAATCACTTCGGATCGCTTTAAGTCCAAACCCATTTAGTCAACACAAAAACACTCGATCTTTCTCCTAATTATTTTCCTGTAGGACGTCAAAATGAGGAAGATGGCAGAGTTACAGCTGACTGTTGTCACTGATCCAAGGAGTCGTCATGCCATCATTAAACAAATCAACCAATGGGAGGAAAACCTCGAAAAACTATACGTAGAGCAATACAGGATGAGATGTTATATAGCCTCTCTACAGGGATCAGAACTCCCCAATCCTAAGGTAAATAATCTTATCTGAGATATATTGTATGTAGAGCAGTACAGGATGGGATGTTATATAGCCTCACTACAGGGATCAGAACTCCCCAATCCTAAGGTAAATAATCTTATCTGAGATATATTGTATGAAGAGCAGTACAGGATGAGATGTTATATTGCCTCTCTACAGAGATTAGAGCTCCCCAATCCTAAGGTAAAGAATCTTATCTGAGATATATTGTATGTAGAGCAGTACAGGATGAGATGTTATATAGCCTCTCTACAGGGATCAGAACTCCCCAATCCCAAGGTAAAGAATCTTATCTGAGATATATTGTATGTAGAGCAGTACAGGATGGGATGTTATATAGCCTCTCTACAGGGATCAGAACTCCCCAATCCCAAGGTAAAGAATCTTATCTGAGATATATTGTATGTAGAGCAATACAGGATGAGATGTTATATAGCCTCTCTACAGGGATCAGAACTCCCCAATCCCAAGGTAAAGAATCTTATCTGAGATATATTGTATGTAGAGCAGTACAGGATGGGATGTTATATAGCCTCTCTACAGGGATCAGAACTCCCCAATCCCAAGGTAAAGAATCTTATCTGAGATATATTGTATGTAGAGCAATACAGGATGTGATGTTATATAGCCTCTCTACAGGGATCAGAACTCCCCAATCCCAAGGTAAAGAATCTTATCTGAGATATATTGTATGTAGAGCAGTACAGGATGAGATGTTATATTGCCTCTCTACAGAGATTAGAACTCCCAAATCCTAAGGTAAATAATCTTATCTGAGATATATTGTATGTAGAGCAGTACAGGATGAGATGTTATATAGCCTCTCTACAGTGATCAGAACTTCCTAATCCTAAGGTAAAGAATCTTATCTGAGATATATTGTATGTAGAGCAGTTCAGGACGAGATGTTTACCAAACATAGACTTTGGTTATTTCACACATTTGATACCAGTTAATCTACTTTGAGCTTGACCTTGGCAATGGAGTTCATGATAAACACTTGAAAGTTAGGGGATCACAATCCTATGAATATGCTTATTTCAAGTTATGGCACTTTGTGCTGTGCAAGGAATATAAAAGAAAAGATGAAAACTACCTCTCTGCAAGGCTCAGACAGGATCAATCGATTTGTATGTGAAGATGTGACTGAAGGGTTTCTGGTTTATGTAGTTCATACTAAAGAGATGTCACCTTTGTTTAAAGTAGGCTTAAAAATTGTCTGGATTTGTCTCTGAAGTAATTCTCTTAGAGGTGCATAAAACAAAGGTGTGTGAATATCAGAGTAAAGGGTCATTGCAAAGTTTGAATTGAATTCCCTTATACATGTATATAGCCATAATTCTCAAATCAACTTGTGAAGGGTGCGTACTGCGAGAACATACACGATGCATTGCTATTCTACAAGTTTCCCTTTCAACCAGCGATGCCGTTTAAAGAAGTGTATCATTTCACTCTTTGCTATACTATATTTACCACATATTTTTCCTGTGATGATGAGAATTTGATTAGAGGTAAGACTCAAGGGTCAAGTCCTTGTCCACGACAATGGCTGGACTGGACGCCGACATTGTGACAATTGTTATCCATTTACTAATGCCTTATAATGACCAGTGATGACCACGGCCGTCGTGTTACATGTAGATTTATGACCAAGTACCTTGTTGGTCATTAGTTACACCTGTGATCACTTTAAATGACCAAAACAACGGAGGGGTCATCTCAGAGTTGGTGTATCAAGTCCTCCTCTTCCCTCTAATCCCTTTCCCCCGGGGGAAGGTGGATTGTTTGAGGTCCGTGAAATTCCATAGTTTAGTGATTTTAATTTTGGACGGGGGGGGGGGGGTGTCAACAGGATGTGAATGCAGTTGAGTAAGTGCAGTGCAGCGTTTGACAAATAAAAAGATCTGCAAGGTGCTGTATAGTTGTAATCAGTCAAAAAATGTCATTGTACATTGTATGAACTGAAGTAATCAAAAAGAGGATTCAAGAGAGAAATCACAGATAGAAAAGGTTCCAAAGACTCAAATCAAAATTCGATTCCCTTCTTTAAGCCATATTTGAGAAATAACGCCTTATCTCCCAATAAAGCGATTGAATGAAGAAATACATGTACAGAAAAATTCATTAAGAATATTGGAATAATTTTTAACACGCATATTTTGAACTTGAATCTGATCGGGTCGATTAATTTTTGGTCAGGTTCAATGTTACCAAAGATAATTTCGGTAATAATGGTAGATATGACGTCAACCTGAGCATAGTTTAAAACTTTTGATAATATCCCATCTCTAGCAAAGTGATCCGAGAATGTTACAGATCATCAGATTTGTAAAGTGAGTTTAGTCCAAGGTTTTGGCACGTTTCTCATTTAAAATATTTAAATTTTAATAGTCTACATGGATTTCTTTTTAAGTGATTACTATATGAACTCTATCGTGTTTTGACAGGTGCATTGTAAAAAAATGTGACGTACTACATAAGGTGTTTGTACTGATGTTTCGACTTTTGTGAATATTGAATGCATAAAACTAAGATATAACATATAAAATAACATATAAGACGAGGATTTATATTATATGGATTAATATATTTCCGTTTCAGGTATTGCTAAGTAGTGTATCCAGGGCGTCTAAGTCGACCTTGAGCCGTCTTGGAACCTTCACTGTCACATCGTTCCACGCGCTTGTTGCCGCCAGGAAGCCGTTGGTGGTACCAAATATCTATGGCAAGGGGAACCACACCGGGGGGATGTTGTCTCCTCGCGGGGACGGGACGTTCAAGTACAGTCTGAAACCTAAAAGCAACAATAGTCCCGTGAAAAGTCCCAGTTCGGAGTAAGTATAGATGTAGAATTTTAGAATAAATTATAATAATTTATCACCTACGTAAGCATCATAATTATACGTTCCTACCAATCCAAGTTGGACAGGAACGAGCATTAAAATCGTGCGTCCGTACGTCGGTCTGTAAGTTACTTAGACCAATGCTAGAGCATTGTACAGTTTGTACTGTATAAATTTATGTAGGCAATGCATATTGTTTCCTCTGAAAAGGTTGTGTGACCTTTTACACTTTTAAGCAGGGAAATAAACAGAATGCTCGTTTCTTTATATGTATTAAGTTTCATCGAAAAATTACAGGAAATTTCCGTTTTACAGAAGTGGATTCTAGTTTATACATGACACTTGGTATGATGTACATGAGTAAAGTTTCAAGAGGTTGTACTACAAGTAGTAAAGGAAGAGACAACTTGTTTAAATATGATAGGGGTGAGGTTTGATTGTTGATTATTTGTTGTTTGTAGGGCTATTTACAAGGCCACGGACATTGACGAAGTGGTGGCCGATTTGTACATGGACAGTCCGGATGATATCTCCGGGAATTCCGACGGAAGTTCCATTGTGGAGACCTTGTCCAGGATAGCGCTTCCTAATAATCAGGTTTGTATTGGAAATGTAAATCTCTAAATCTGAGGGTAGGGTGGGATAGGTAGAATTGGGGTAGAGGGGGTTGTTCATAGCTACCAGAGTTGGGCAAAAATCTTTTGAGATGTTGCTGCAAAGATTTTGGAAAAAGAGGGGAATTGAGGGCCACGGAGACTACTATTATTATTTTTAAATGTTTGTACATGTAATATCCAAGTCGTGGGGATGAGGGAGACACGATGGCGATTTGAAGAGTTTCTAGTTTGTCACAAGGGAAATAGTATATGTATATACTAATAATAGTTTTGGATCCGAAGATGACTTCTATAGTCATTCTAGATAATAAAAAAAAATGGAGAAAATTCCGGAGAACGAGGACATAGTTTAGGTCATGTGCACCGTGAACGATACAGGTACTGCTAGCATCAGTAAATCATATTTCAAAAAAAATTAATTTAAATTGATTCTACGAAGTATGGGTCAGGAAGAACCCGTGCAATGTCGGTCATGTTGGTGTCTTTTACTGTCCTCGTATGCAAATATACATGTATGTTGACAAAACACACAACGCGGCACATGATGAAGAGTTATCATTTATCTTTGAGGCGTTTGAGGGTTTTGAGTTGTTCGAGGTTATCGAGGGATAAGAACTGTGGAAGATATCGAGGAATTTGAATTATGAACGGATGTCGAGGGGTTTTGAACTGTGACCGGATATCGAGGGGGTTGAACTATGAAAGGATATCGAGGGGTGAACTGTGAAAGGATATCGAGGGGTGAACTGTGAAAGTGTATCGAGGGGTTGGAAATATGAACGGATATCGAGGGGTTAGAACTATGAAAGATATCGAGGGGTTTGAACTATGAACGGATGTCGAGGGGGGTGAACTGTGAAGGGATATCGAGGGGATTGAACTGTGAAAGGATATCGAGGGGATTGAACTGTGAAAGTATTTCGAGGGTTTAGAACTGTGAAAGTATATCGAGGGTTTAGAACTGTGAAAGGATGTTTAAGCTTTAGAACTAATAATGTTAAGAAATATCTAAGTTTAAGAATTTTTGTCGATATCGAAGATTTTGAGATATTTGAGAATATCGTAGGGTTTTATATTTTTTACACTAAGATAGGGAGTAATCTAAGGATGTCTTGATTTCGAGATGCCGATGATATCAACTGGTTCGAGATGTTCGAGAATATGAAGAGTTCAGGGCTTACAGGCCACTAGCTTCAATATTTCGCTCGTCTCACACGTTGTTCCTATTCGGATATTTTTGTGTGCGAAACACGCACAGAAAAATAACTGAATATGAACAACGTGTGAGACGGGCGAAATATTGAAGCTAACAGGTCAGGTGCCTTTTACCTACATTGTCCTATTCAGTATAACCCTATCATTGTCTGTTCTCTGTTGATGTACATTTGTATAACGTTGTTAGATTTGAAATTTCCACATATGAATATAATTCGCTTTTAAGGTTTGAGTTGATTAAATGAAAATGGATTCAGGAAATTAATTGTACTTTCAAGAACAGTAAAATTTGGAATAACAAATTTTAGCTTCTCCATTTAGAATGCTTTCAATACACTTTTTTATCCTCAAAACAAAATAAGAGAGAGAATTTCACGGTGAAGTGTGAAGATCTTGTACACTGGCGATATAATGGGTTATTTTCTTGTGTCCAATTACTGTCATTTTTTCACACGGTTATCGGCCCTTGTTATTGTATATTTGTCAGTAAGTCCTGCTGAGAGGTTAGAAGGGTCGACGTTTGATGTTATAGACGTTTTAGTCGCATCCATACAGCCTGGGTACAATAGAAAGATGAATTATCAAAGTAAAAAGCAAATACTTCTGCGGGAAATGTGGGTTTTGGAGGGCCCTATACTTGAGATTATGATACTAATTTTGAGATTTAAAGAGAGATTATGACAAGAAAAATGACGTATTGATCCGTGTGCAATGATTTGTGATTACCTTTACTCCAGACGTACGTTTGTAATTAAATGCAGGTGAGATCCATAAAGTTTCTATCGTGCGCATAGTTCACTTAATGGGAAATTCATTTTGGACTTGAAGCGTTCATTACTTGCGGAGCACAATAGCATCCCTAGACTACCTTTGTCTGTCCGTAATTACAACCCGTGCAACGAAACATACAGAAATGGCATTGATTGCTTTAAAATAACAAAGCCCTGGTCGGACTGCGAGAAAGAAACACGAAATTTAAAGCTTGTTGCGTAATTTTAAAATCTGCCCGGGGTGTGCAACGTGCATGTACTTTTGTGAATTTGATTGCATTTCGATAAAATGCGCGTGCGGGGAGACAGGGAATGTATTAATTAAATCTGGTGGTAGGATGTCAATATCATCATGCAGATTTGACGGACCGCGGTCTTGAATGAGTCAGCGATGCTCAGTGGTCAAAACCAACATCTTTGGCCGACATCTCATTTTGTGTCAACACGTCGAGCGTGCCGGTGCATGGATTCGCGTCTTCATTTATTATGCAAACCAATAAAAACAAGTTTTCTGTTCTTCTTCACAGGTGAAACTGACATCACATGTTTGAAACAGACAAAGTATACATACTTAGCGCGACAAAAATAACTAATAAGATTATTCGCAGCGCGAGTGATTCCATCATACAATTGTAATTTCCGATTTTGGAATTAGCGCCATGTCTGGGATTTTATTCGGCGATGTGTATTACTTGGCCATGGATCATAAAGAAGGAAAAAATAAACATTTGAGTAAAAATACGGTCAGTTTGAGTCAATTTTGATTGTCTTTGCATTTGTAAAGAATATGCATGTATTCATATTTTACGTAACTTGTACATTATTTGAGGTGAAATATTGAGGCAGTGACTAGATCTTTTATGCCTACATTTTCAAAAGATTGACACGTTTTTATTGATTATTCTTGGCAAGCTATTGAAGAGATCATGGAATACACTATCCTCCGTCAACATATTAAAATAAAAAGGAAATTGACTTCTTTATTCGATCATTTTGTGAATAAGGATGTCTTTTATAGACGGACTTATTTTTGTATAGGGCTGTCCGTCCGTCTTTCTGGATATTTTTTTATATGAGAACGAGACAAAAATTTCAGTTCTTAACTTCAAACTTGTCACAATCGACTGTGAATGCCAAAAAGAGGTTAAGGTCATATCCAGGGTACAGACCTTGAATCTTCACTTTTCACAAAGTATCGATCACCAAAGAAACAACGCCTTAAATTGCCAAGGTCATAAGATCAAGGTCATCGCTCTAGATTGGTCCGTGGCGGGCAACTATTACTCGATTGTGCTTTTATGGTTTATTTGTACATCTAATGCTGAAGCTGACCTATATTTTGAACTTCCCATTCTGTTATGTGGGCAGGCCGGTTTCCTGTAGGAAAAAAAAAACATGTAGATAGTTGAACCTGTTTGAAATCACAGGGATTTTTCGCGTTTCCCGCTTGCTTGATAGTATTTTGGGCATTTTACCCATGGTACATATGTACCATCATGTCGCCGGGAAGCGCGATAAATCCCTGTGTCTGAAATCCCGTCGTTCGTCTTTCCATTTTTTCTGTCTTAATCCCGATTATCGTCCAATCCATCGATTGGAAGGGCTGGTTTGGACATTACTCCCATAAATATCATTTAGGTTGCGCATAATTGTTATTTACAACGAAATCTAAAACGCGCCTATAATGGTTATATTGTGAAAGGTTATTGAATGTAAAATTAAAAGGTCATTGAATATAACACAACAAACATGATGAAATATTTCGTGAAAATTAAAACTAATTTTACAGGTTACACTAACTAGGTGATCGTCTATCTTGTCAACGCGGTATTTACTAAACATGACATGTTGGTCAGGGTAACGTGAAAAAATGTTGTATTACATAACTCCTCCCAAAATGACTTGATTGATGACCAAGTATATATACAAATTTTTTTCATAACATCGCTGAGAACGTACATATTAGCACGTTTTCCCTTTTTCAGAATGTATAGGTTCGAACGGACAGTTTTGATGAAGTCTTTTAGAATGCAAGAATTATAATTTACAGAAATCACAGAAGATCACTTTAGTTTGAAGAAAGCATCTAGACACAATTTTGAAAGACACCGTGTGTTACCCACGGGGTAAATTCGTACCTCACGAAGGTTGGAAGTACGATCTACCCTGTGGGTTACACACGGTGGATTAATGACGACATCTTCAAAATTATTCATAGCTTACATGCATCTCCATTTCAGACTATTCTGGTCGGAGTGGACAAACGGACAACGGTGCAAGATTTACTGGAGTCCGTCTGTAGCAAGCGACAGTTAAATCCCTGCGACCATTACGTACGGATCAAGTTACCCAACACACCGCCTGGAAATTATACGATCCCGGACTCGCAGGAAAACATAAAGAGACTCGTAAGTATGCGGACGGTCAAAGTATGCTAAATGACCGTTGTAAAGTATCTTTATTACTTACAGTTCCCTATCATTGACGAAAGCTATTTCCCACTAAAGATCGTAAAATTAGTGTTGACCAATAAAGGGGGAAGAGACGGTTTTCTCCTCCAACGACTTTCATCCGGGAAGTTGAGCGTCCAGTTAGCCCACCAATAGATTTTGGAATTACCGGACAGACGCTGTGGTAATTGACGTAAGACCCTCGAAAATAGATTATTTCTTTTCATAAATTTTCTAAATTTGAATCTTTTTTGTATGCGAATGAAAATTTATTCATTACGGGGCATGTATGCTTTACGCATCAGTGATTTTGTATATTGCCTGATTCTCAATATTAAATCATATACATGATGAAAGTGTCCATTTTTTATGCGCTTTGTGAATATAAATTTAGATAACGTAAGATGCTATCATAATACTTCATTTTCTTTACAGAGATACGAGTCGATAGAAGTTTGCCAGAAAAGTGTGTTTCAACTGCAACTAGTCAAATCGTCTGCCGATTCAGAATTCGGATTTGCCGTGGAGGCGGAACTTGCCGAAGATTACGATCGTGAGGACGATTTACGTCTCTACGTCAGTAACGTCACGGCCGGTAGCGTGGCGCAACGTAACGGACTGGCTATCGGGGACGAAATATTAATTATCAACGGTCAAATTGTGTCCGAACTTGACCTCGTGTACATAGAGGAAGTGCTTCATAGTTCTAAGGGATTGTGTTTAACTGTGCGTTCTTTAAGGACGTTTATACCTAGTCAGTGCGTGAAAACTGACACACCAAACATTGACACGATGGTGTGTCCTCCCCCACCCTCACAGTCGCGGATCCCGGAGAAAGTTTTAGATGGCCTCACCGTACCCGCACCACAAGGTGAGTTGACACGATAGAATTGTCAGTTCTTTGTTATCTGAATTTCAGTGTACATTCGTTCCGGAGAAAGAAAAAAGAATCTTTAGTATCATGACTGGTTCCAGATTTTTTTTTCCCGGGGAGGGGTTGGTTCCAGACTAGCTTTGAAAATAATTTTACTTTAAAAGGAAAAAAAATCAGATTTTGGGCAATTTCAAGAAGGAAGGAGGAGGGGGGGGGTCTGATACCCCACATCCTCTAATCCTCCCTAGATCCGCGCTTGTAAAATTGATGTTTTGAAACACGTATCTTCATGAAGGGTTTAACCTAATATTTTATCAGTTTGATGGAATTTAAAAAAAAAAGAAGATTTTATTGGTTTTATCTGATATGTGTCGTTTCCTATTTCCTTTACTTCCTGGAACGAACACTTCTTTGTTATTTATTCAGCAAGTTGATTTTTCTATGAAAGCATATCACTAATTCCTGACCGTTACATCCTAATACCATTAGAATCTGTAGTCGTATAAATACTTGATGCATGTAAGTTCTAATTTCCTCGTCCTACAAATTTACGTCATAAATCATGTAGAATACCTTAACCTAATAAAGAATCATTCGTCACGTAAACGTCGGCCTATTTGAAATATTTGTACCAAAACGAATCATTTTAATAATTCGTCATTTTTTGTACTCAGCGGTCAAAATATGTAGTATTTTATTTTACTCCTTTAAAAAGTCAGGTTTTGGACTTATAAAATTGATGATATTTTTTTTCAATTTTCTGTGATGGAAGTTGACTTTTGGGCAGGTACGTAGAGGGTTAATTTCCATCGTAGAGGGTTAATATCTATCTAGCAATAGCAGTGGCGGATCCAGCGCACCCTTTGCCGGGGGTTCAAGGGGCGAATTTTGCCGATTTTTACTGAAAATAGGCCAAAATATAGGGGGGTGGGTTGGAAAATTTTGGGTCAGTGCCGGGGGGACGGACGCCCCCTCCGCACCCCCTGAATCCGCCACTGAATAGTTGGCTATTTGACAATATTATCACTTTCCAGGCATTTTTATGGCGATGATGTGATTTTATGGGAATAGTTAGTCCTTATTAACCTGCAATAAATACCTCAAAACACGACGTCACCAAACAAAGCTGTAAGGGATGACAAATTTCACAACTCGGGACTGATGTAACAAACACATCATATTATGGCTTTCTTACGCTATATGGCTAGTTTACACCCTCTCAATTGACTTTTACTGCTAAGGCTTGTTGTAGATAGCGTTTTAGAGCCGGTATTTTTTTTTTTTCAGCAAACTGGCAGCAAACGTTTATCTTGGTATCGATCGATAATCACAATTGCTAGTAAAAAGGAGAATATCATTGACAATAAATGGTCCGTATCTGAAGATAAAGAGGAATAAAAGAAAGAAGATTCCAATATGAATATTTGCGACCGTATTGCAGATATGACATGAATCTTTAATTCAAATTTAGAGAACTAGTTTCTCATAGTTATCGATAGTCCTCATCCGACAGTGAAATTTACACGTCAATGGGATTTTCCATAGGAGGGGTTGAGGGGAGAAGGGGCACGATTTCGAAGATTCTGCAATAAACTGTACGATAAATTATGGGCGCATCTAAACAATATTAAGGGGGGGGGGTATTGGAGTTAAAGGTTGTCAAAGGGGGATCCAGTCTATGATTTTGAAATAATATATATATGTTTAAAAATGAAAAAATGATGAGGATTTTTGGCAGAGTCCGCGGGTTTGTCACTGATTCCCCTCCCCCTCTACTTATTGACCCGCGCTTGCAAGACTTGCAAATAGATTTCGTAATTTTCTCGACATTTCAGATTGACATGGTTTCTAGTTTTATTTTCGTTTTAGAGGTTATTAACATACAATTTGACACAGTAATAGTTTGAAACCGCCATTAAATTTAGTTTTATATTCCCGCTAACGATATATACATTGTATTCATGGATTTGAAGGTAATGGGATTTTGGAAGAATGTTTGTTGAAAAAAGAAATATATGCATTATACCTTTGTTGTTTGCTGCCAGTTTATATGAATTTTTCTATAAAAAAATGTTTTAATCTTTTGGTATATGGTTCAAATCCTCGTCTGTACCTCTTTATTTCTTGATAAGCTAGGGTTCATACAAGTTTTATGAACCATAATGATATCTTTTTCTGTCGTAATTTTAGAATTTTCTGCAAATGTCTCAATTTGTAATAAGCATTGAAACTAAAATAGTCAGAAATTATAAAACAAAATTCCAATGTAAAATTTATCAATTGGACAGAAGAAGAGAATGTGTACATATATATTCATGTATTTTGAATATGACTTCAGATGAACGTGTGAATTTCATTGATTTACTAGACTAGGTATTCAATTAAAATCGTGAATGATAACTATATAAAGGATGTTTATTTTCTCTTACAGATAACCCTGAGGTAGCCAAAGACCAAAAGACCAAGCAGACTGGGGACCAGCAGGGCGGGGATTCCCCTACCCCACGGACTAACCAACCTCCCTCACAGATAGACAGTCTACTACAGGTATGTGTATAGAAATTATGAATAATCCTACTATTATAGATATGGCACCAACAAAAAAATGAAAAGTTGAAATTAAAAAAAAAACGCTCAGTGTTACCGAAATGAAAGTATATACACTTGCAAAATCTGTTACCTTGACATTGTCATTTTAATGTTAAGAAAATGAAATGCTGGAAAGAAAGTATTGGTCTGTAATTATTGAGGTACTCAAAATGTTTGAATTTATGATTTTTAGCTCGCCGGGACGAATGTCCGGAGAGCTATTGTCATACCCCCGGTGTCGGCGTTGGCGTTGGTGTTGGCGTTGGCGTCTGCGTGCGCGTTCACAAAAACTTTAACCTTGCTTATAACTTTTAAACCAATACAGATTGGGCTTTCATATTTCACATGTGCATTCCTTGTGACAAGACCTTTCCATGGATACCAAAATTTTTGACCTTGTGACCTTGACCTTGGAGATTGACCTACTTTTGAAAAACTTTAACCTTGGCCATAATTTTGAAATGGTAAGTGATAGGGCTTTGATATTTCAGATGTGTATTCCTTGTGACAAGACCTTTCCATGGATACCAAAATTTTTGACCTTGTGACCTTGACCTTGGAGATTGACCTACTTTTGAAAAACTTTAACCTTGGCCATATTTTTGGAATGGTAAGTGATAGGGCTTTGATATTTCACATGTGTATTCCTTGTGACAAGACGTTTCCATGTATACCAAAATTTTTGACCTCGTGACCTTGACCTTGGAGATGATTGACCTACTTTTGAAAAACTTTAACCTTGGCCATATTTTTGGAATGGTAAGTGATAGGGCTTTGATATTTCACATGTGTATTCCTTGTGACAAGACCTTTCCATGGATACCAAAATTTTTGACCTTGTGACCTTGACCTTGGAGATGATTGACCTACTTTTGAAAAACTTTAACCTTGGCCATATTTTTGGAATGGTAAGTGATAGGGCTTTGATATTTCACATGTGTATTCCTTGTGACAAGACGTTTCCATGGATACCAAAATTTTTGACCTTGTGACCTTGACCTTGGAGATGATTGACCTACTTTTGAAAAACTTTAACCTTGGCCATATTTTTGGAATGGTAAGTGATAGGGCTTTGATATTTCACATGTGTATTCCTTGTGACAAGACCTTTCCATGGATACCAAAATTTTTGACCGTGTGACTTCGACCTTGGAGATTGACCTACTTTTGAAAAACTTTAACCTTGGCCATATTTTTGGAATGGTAAGTGATAGGGCTTTGATATTTCACATGTGTATTCCTTGTGACAAGACGTTTCCATGTATACCAAAATTTTTGACCTCGTGACCTTGACCTTGGAGATGATTGACCTACTTTTGAAAAACTTTAACCTTGGCCATATTTTTGGAATGGTAAGGGATAGGGCTTTGATATTTCACATGTGTATTCCTTGTGACAAGACCTTTCCATGGATACCAAAATTTTTGACCTTGTGACCTTGACCTTGGAGATGATTGACCTACTTTTGAAAAACTTTAACCTTGGCCATATTTTTGGAATGGTAAGTGATAGGGCTTTGATATTTCACATGTGCATTCCTTGTGATAAGACCTTTTTTATTGTTGTTGTTGCAATTTACATATGGTTGCCACCGGCGAGCTATGTTGTCATTCTGACAAGTCTGGTTGTTGTTTTAGGGTGCAGATCAGGTGACGTCAATCTGCCGGCAGAGGAATGATTCAGACGAGAACGGACAGGCAATTCCCCCATCCAAACCTTTGTCAGAGGCTCAGAAACTACGCAAAGTTATCATGGAGCTCATAGATACAGAGAGAGCATATGTAAAGGTAAGGAATGAACAAAATGGGGGACAACACGCAAAGTCTCTGGTGAGCAAACAGATGGAGACAGCAAGAGCAATTATGTAAAAAAATAAATAAGGCAAAACATCATTGAAATGCAAAGGCCAACCTTTTATCTCAACAGAGTCCCATTGTAAAATAGTCTCTGCAGATTTCCATTTTAAAAACTGTGAGGGAATCATATAGATCATTTTCATAATATAAGAGAAGCAGTATATAAATTTGAATTTCATTTCTATAATATGAATTGTCTCCCCCTGAAATGAAATAAATTTCTACACAGCTGCAAGTCTGTCTTTCTGTATGTTCTCAAAATAAATAAATGTATTTCCAGGACCTGAACTTTTTGACAGAGCGTTATTTGGAGCCATTGAAGGAAGAGACCTTCTTAACCAGTGATGAAATCGATCAGTTATTCGGTAACATCCAGGAAATCGTTATGTTCCAACGACAGTTTCTACAGAGTTTAGAGGAGGCTTTACATCTAGAAGGAGACTTCTTCACTACTGAGGACTCCAAGGCTTTCAGAGTGAGTTTGTCTATTTGTCTGTCTGTATGACTGACTGTCCAGGTGCCTGATTTACAAAAAATACTTACGAAAAATTTTAGGAATTTTTGTAACTCTTGATCACCTTGTACTAATCATATAAACTAAAAATCGCTATGTTTTGTTTCTGAATGTGTATTTAGTGTGTAGAAATGCTATTAGAAAGGACGACATAATCTAAAGCGAAAAAGATTTTATGCTTTTATTTGTTGAAGAAAGTTACAAAAATTAAAAAAAATTTCGTAAGTATTTTTGTAAAACAGGCTCCAGATGTCCATCAGTCTGTCATTCTGCATAATATCCATTTATTTGCAGTTATGACATATATTGCATCTGCAGTGTTCTAGATGCTTGATACTAATACAGCCTGTACTCGCTGAATAATGCCAGAAGAATACATGTGAAATTAACTTAATACTAGCTAGTGGTCCAATGATATAGAATAACAGAATGAAGATAATCAATATTTTACCAAGTAATATGAAACACATCGTAATGATGAAGTAATAAAAGAAGTATCCAAAAGTTGTTTGAAAGACGTTGTGTATTTAGAAAAAAAAATAGAATCTTTAAATATTGGTGAAATGTGTTGAAGTACCTGATACCTTGAAAATTATACCCATATATGCAGATGGTTCAATTAAATCCCATGATTTCTGCTGTAATATGAAAGTTTCTAAGAATTGCAGTTGTTGTAATTGTAGAATTTGGAATCAATTTTTAAAATTGCAGAAAGTGGTTTTCAAAGTTAAGATTAAAGATTATGATTATGTAAATACCCTTAATACTAATTGATATAACAGATCATACCTTAAAGCTTACTTAACCCTCAACCTCTGCTTGACTAATCATCATAGAAGATTTATTAATAAATCATAGATCAGCTTTAACATACATGTATACGTATAATTAGGGAAGATTATTTATCATGTTTATGTACGATTGCAATCATTACATTTAACAAAGGACCTGGAGCTCAGGGTACGTATTTACCAACATTGCACACGTGTGTTGATTTGCATTATAAGATTGGTGCATGACCGTTGTACTCATGAGAACAAAATTATGTATTCTGTACTTTGATTGTGTGCTTGCATGGTTTTTGTTGAGAATTATGAAAAATTGCACAAAAATCTAAATTTTGTATCTTGTGTAGTAATTGTTGTGTGAATCTGTCACATTTTCTGCATGTGAATATTATTTGAAATATTGCAGTGAATCATTCAATCCCCTGTCAGAAATGGGCATGTATGCTATATTTATTGAGTAATACAACAACATGAAGCCTAGTTTTAAGTTTTCTCATTTATTGAGAATTACCGGTATTTCTCATTTATTGAGAATTACCAGTATTTCTCATGAAGTTCGTCTGTTCTTGTTAATTCATCTTACACGAAGATTAAGCTTATTAATTTCTTCATTTCACATACATGTAACCATTCAGCTCTAATCGATATGAAATTTCCAATAGCTATATTTATTTTTTCGTGATCTTAAAATTCATCAAATCCGAAATATTTTTGAAAAAAAGCAGTCAAGGTCAGGGATATCAAAGTGTTTCAAAATCGATATACCAGTATTGTTGTTGTCACTTTGTCATTTTGTATGTAGATTCGCGTCCTTCTCAAGTTTTGAAGCTTAAATTTGGATGTTTATAAATTTTAGGAATCTATACTATAGATAATTAAAGCTTCTACTATTAATTTACTGATCAAAGTTATATATAAAATAAGATTTGGTACATATATTGTGAAATCTTTTTTTTTTTTTCAGAGGATCTTGTTTTCCCTTGGTGGATCATTTCTTTTCTACGCCAATCATTTTAAAGTTTACAGTTCATTTTGTGCCAGTCATACTCGTTCACAGAAAATACTCAATCCTGGTAAGTTTTTTCATCATTGTAAAATGTCAAAGAAGTTGTTATTAATCATGTAAATTCAACCAATGTCTTGATTCGTACTCGACAGCTACGAAAAACCTGTAACATTTTGAAATCTATAAGAAAGAAGAAAAACCAGATTAATTTTAAAAAATACAAAATAGATCAAAAGGAAAAACAAGATTCATTTAATGAACTGATTACAGATAATTCATATCAATAACAAATTACCAATTTTAAAAATGAAAAAAATTCAAGTCTTTCTAAAAAACGTAGCAATGAAAAAATATAAAATTTCCGTTTTACCTTTTCACAAATTTAAATCGCATTATTTATTTCAGTTGCCAATGAAGCTCTGAAGGCTTTTTTGGGAGCGAGGAATCCCAAGCAGCAACATTCGTACACCCTAGACTCATATCTGATCAAACCTATCCAACGAATACTCAAATACCCACTGTTATTACAGCAACTTTGTCACCTCACGGACGTCGACACAGACGAACATTACCATCTGTCTGGTAATTATTTAATAATTGAACAGTTACAAATTGGGTCATTTAGCGGTATGAAGGATAAATGATACTGATCTATTCACCAAGTCATCTAAAATTGTTACAGTTTCACTTTAGTTCATAATTTGTATAGAAATTTTATGAGCCAGTTAGAATTTTCCATAAACTCATGTGAAAAGGACAAAATTATAAAAATACTAGTAAAACAAGAATGTAAGACTTCATAATACAGAAAATCAATAATTTGGATAAATTGATAAATAAAAAGAAACCCAGACAAATTAGGTTCTATAATTTCAAAATTTGAGATTATGGGGTCCAGTTTTCTAATATTTGATATTACAATGTACTAAAAAAAGATTGAGAATTGTAATAGGTTTGGTTTGCTCTTAAACTTTTTCACTTTCTTAAAATTCTAACCTATACTGAATTTCTTCACAGAGGCCCTTAAAGGGATGGAGGCAGTTGCTGAACATATAAATGAGATGCAGAAGATTTTTGAAGAATACGGAGCAATCTTCGATGAACTCTCAAAGATGTTTCGGGATCTTTACCCCCATAAAAGGGTGTGTGCCTTTTAAAAGATTTAGAAAGAAATACTTCATTGCTTATAGATATATGATTTAATGTACTTTGCTAGCTTATTTCAATGCAACAATGTTATATAATCTTTTACATGAAAATTATATGATTACAAATCAAGAAAATTTGTTTTCTCTTCTTTCATGAGAATATTTTTTCAAGAATATGTAATAAGAGTTATCTCCACTTTGTGGAAAAAGTGATTTTTTTTCTGAAATTTTAACATTTACATATATTTATTGAGTTGTTGGAATCATACAAAGTTAACCTCACATATTCATATCAAAATGGAAATGTGAAATTTTATATTATTTTGCCTATAATGGACAGAAAACATTTAAACTCTTTCATTTGAACAATATCATTTTAATTTTAGCCAGTAGATTTGAGTGTAGGGGAATTACAAATGTATGGAACAGTGGAGTGGTGCAATATGTGTGACAGTCTGGGGAAAGTCAAGAAAGGACTTGATCTGGAAAATATTGTCTTTGTGTTCAAATCCGGTGTTGTGTTTATATGTAGGGAAAAAGTCAAAAAGAAAATCAAACCAAAAGTAAGTTTGTCAGCAGATTTGTGATTTTAGTGATCCGTTTATAATTTGCATTTTGAAACTTTCATTGGTGAATATGTGTTGTAATATATTGAGATGTAAACAAATTTTAAAGATAGTGTATGATAATTCTTTAGATGAATGTTAAATCCTCAGATGAGCAAATTTTACATGTCTCCTACAGGTGTACCAATTTGAAATAATTTTTCTCAGAAAATTCAAAAACGTATTAATCTCTTCATCTACTTTGTGTATATGTACATTCTTTCTGATAAATGTTATTGATACCTTGTAGCTAGGTTAAGTCTAGCTGAGAAAATAAAGAAAATGAAGAATAAAAAACAATTCAAATATTTTTCCAGATTTAGGGAAGAAAAATGAGTAAAGTAAAATATATATTTTTTGTTTTCAATTTCTTTTAGGATAAGAACAGTAAGAGTCAGATTGAGGTATACGAGTCCCAGGAGAAGTTCCGTACTGTTATACCGGTATCGGAAGTCCAGGTACAGAACGGTAAAGTCAGCGATATGGACAGACATTACTGGTGGGACCTAGTACACTGTAGGTCTGATAAGGAAGCTCGACCAGAAAGGCTCTATTCATTCTGTAATAGGTACGTGTGTTACTCAGAATTATAAATAGAATTTTTAAAGTCAGTTCAGATATTGAAGGTATATTGACAAAAGATCTATATTTATGTTTTAAGAGAAATTCATAAAAAACTTGTTTTTGAAATTTATGACATTAGTCTATATCATAAGACATGTTCCTCAATGCCTGTATTTAACTTTACATGCAGCTCAGCTAATGTTTTAAAAATCTTTTAAAGTCTCACTTTATGAAATTAAGTTGAAATTTGAGGCAGTACACATGGTGATCATGTCTCTCTAATGTTTACATGTACCTTTGAGCAGATCTGACATCTGTAACAATTTGAAGAAGTTTTATGAAATGAAATATTTTGTATCTTCAAACTTTAGTATATTTTATGTTGGAAATCAGAAATATTTTCTAATTACATTGATTTTGTTTTTATCCTTGAAAATGTACAGTGATAATGCTGTTTCTATTATACAGTTCTGCAGAGGCTAAGAGTGACTTCATGAAAATAATTCGGCAGACAATCAGAGAAAGTGTTCGTAAAATGACTCTTCCAAATGGAACTCAACCTACAAAGAAAAATTATGTGCCATACGGAGGAAAGCGCATCAGCAACTTAGGGAGCAATCCCAGAACTCTTAGTAAAAAACGCGGCGGAAGACCAAGTGAAGAAGATGGGAAAGAAAGACATTCTATGGATTTTGAGGAGAAAGTGACTCTTTTAGTCGATACTGAACCATCGATGCGAACGAGAAGTCGAACGGTTGGTGATTTGAACGACGCTAATTTAGAAATTCCAGAAAACGATCCAGTGAGTAATAAAACTTGTTCTACACCTCACTTGTCCCCGGAACGTAAAAGCTCATGTTCGTCGAGCTCTAATCTCAGTACGTCTAGTCGTAATAGTGCATCCGCGCGTCTAACCCAGGCCAGTAATAACCCCCTTACCTACTCATCCACCTCCGTAAACGTTACGGAGGGACCCTGCTCTCCTGTGTGGAAACCAAGAAATGAATCTAATATGGTGCGGGTAGAAGGAAACCATTTGGCCCCTCCTGCTACCGCGGGAGGCGTCAGTTTGAACCCTAGTCCTAACGCTAACCTAGACTGCTCCGACATAGTTTTCCGGAGAAATTCTAAAACCATAGTGTTACAGCAACCTCACAACTCTGTAAAATTGAAAGATACAGAATGTTGATATTTTTTTTTCTAGACTTCCAAAGATATTTTTGTTTTTTGTTTTGCTTCTATATGTATCCATTAATTTTAGCAACTTTTTTACCATTCAGCAGTACTTATACTTACAAAGATCAGTATGTTAGGATATATATGTACCGATAAAAAGACATTTTGGCTATATGCAGCTATATATCAAAGTATTATCTTTTTTACAAATTTTATTATGAAGAAATTCAAGCTATTTTTAGAGGTTAAGTAAGGAAATTCAACTTTAGAAGTTGGTGCAGACTTCTTTAAACAAAATTGGAAGTTATGGTATTGACGTACAGAACTTGCAGTCTGCTGCATTTACAAATTGTTGAGTTTTTGAATTTTATAAGATTTGTGACAACTAGATCCTGATGCCTTCATACAAATTTAAGAATCTCAGTGAACGCATTATGATCTGTTTCCAAGTGTTCAAAATTTTTTCAGCATTTTTAACTTTTAGACATTTGACTTTAATAACAAATTTTAAAAACTTAAATACCTTTATATTAGTATTAATTTAATAATTTCATTCACAAAAAATAATTAGAAAAAGGAGACATTAGCATCAATAATTTTATTCATTAAAAAGAATCTGATTGATATATTTTCTGCGGTGTTGGCTTGGTGTATGAACAAATAATCATGATCATCTTTTCCAATTTTACAGTCTGAAGTATGATAGTGCCATATCAGGTAAACTTTGCAATGATTGGTAGATTCATATATCATTCAACAAATCAAATTGTATCTTACAAATGGGTATAAAGCAACTCTGCATCATCAGCATCCCTCCCTGGTTGTGATTGGTGTAAATCTACTATGCGAATGACCTAGTCTAGTAGTGCATCTTGGGAAATTACATGTATAAATTTAGCCACATAGCTCATAGCCAATTAAACTTCGTGTATTTTTCATGTATATTTGATTGAAATCCATCGAAATTTGAATGCCATACCTATAATTAGAAGAATTTTGTTCCAGTTCAAAAATAATTTATTATTTGAATCCTAAAAAATTATTTATCATAATAATCAACACCTGCTCTGTTAGACCTGTAATGTTTGCATGGTAGATTTACAACCTATAGTCGGTGGTAAACAATATGGTAGCCAAAAATCGGGATTACGTGTATCTGTTACGACAGCTTTGCTTTGTTTCTCCCATGTATAATTTTCATATCAACTTGTCCTCGTAAATCCCCGTGGGTTATCTATATGCTTCATGGATTTGCAATCCCCAACTTTTATTCTGTGATCAAATTGTACACGATATTTTAATTTTTCTCATTTCGCTTTCAGCTTTTGATGAAATTTCAATTATATATGATTGACTTTTTTGTATCATGAAAATAATGAAATGTTCTGTTAATAAAATTTTTGTTTAAAAAGGCAATATGTAATTTTGTATAGGGATCGCAAGCATGCTATACAATGGGATCTGGTCTGATAAAAACTGCATGAAGTTTTAGAAAATGTTAACAGTAGATGATTATGGAAAGAAAATATTGTACTAATTTTTTTGTTACATGCTTCGATTTTTGAGAATATGAAAAAAAAAAAAATTAAATCTATAATCAAATCTATTCCTCTCCCCCAAACAATTTACAAATGACTGTTTTAAATAAGGTGTCAAATAGCATAATTTCAACAATTTGATAATTTGGATTCATCGTAAATTATTTAAATATATTTCTTGATTTTTTCATCAAAACTTTTACATGGAAAGGAGGCATATTATTTTAAAACTAGCCTTGGCCAAATTTGAAAATGTTGTTCACATCCTTAACAAGAAAAATCCCAGGTGTTTGAGTTTAAGTATTTTCAGCAGTCAAAGTATTACAATTATAATTTCCTCACTGATAACTTGAATTCTGGATTTAGGTGTCTTCATCATCGGTCACAAATAAGAATCAATCCATGAGCTGTGGAGAATTGAGGATCCTGATTGGTTACACAATATGAAATGTGAAGAATGTTGGTTTCACAATATGAAATGTGAAGAAAATTAGTTTCACAATATGAAATGTGGAGAATGTTGGTTTCACAATATGAAATGTGAAGAATATTGGTTTCACAATATGAAATGTGAAGAATAGTCCAAAGCCAAATAGAAAAAAAAATTTCAGAAAAATTTGAATTTCATTAAAATACATTTACTTGCAATAATGTCACAATCTCTTCATATGAAATATATGTTCGGTATCACTAGATACGATTGGTAACTTAATATGGACAAATTTTACGGAATTTGAATTTTTTGTATGCAGGTTACGCTTATTGTAAAGAAGAAAATGTATTTTAATTATAAATGAAATGAATGGGATGTGCAATACAGCTTTAAATTTGTACAGCAATATATATATTTGAATATTATGTGAATTTTTATGGTCCCTTTGTTAACATGTATCGGTTAAAACTATATTTGTACAATGGAAATTGTTGATCAATTTCTTACCAGAAATAATCTAATGTTAATAGACAATGTTTTGATGTAAAAATTTAAAAGTCTCAAAATAAATTACATGTAATTGTATTGTTTTCAGATTAACAAAGAAAATAAATGAGATTTAAAATCATATATTTATCTATCTTTAAAATCAAGATAATGTATTTTCAAGAAGCTTTTGAAAAATTTGATGCAGTAACTTGTCTCATCGTAAGTTTTTGACTTTTATACTGACTGTATTTTATGTTAAATCATTGTTGTATTTGATCACAATTTATTTATTATGTTGAGAAATCACAAAATAAATACATAGAAAAATTTATATGCAGTTGTATGTTTTACAGATCAAAACTGATCCAACTCAAGTATAGACATGTTTTCATGGAATTTGTTTGCAAATAAGTCCGTCCTCACCTAGTGCAGCAAATTATACACTGTACGTGTATTTATTTTAGGGCAACCAAATTTTAGCGGAAACAGGGCAAAATTGGGCAAACTGTCATAGAACCTTAATCATGAATTAGTGCTCTTGACTTATTTTCCTCATTAATCTATAAGAGATTCATGATTAAGCGTATTCTTGAATTAGCCCAGTCTTGTCTCAGCTAAAATATGAATTCAGCTGAAATTAGTACACATGCAGTACCTTATTGAAAATGTTATGAGGAGTTAAAATGAGGATCAAGTAGTGAAATTACAAGATGATGCTGTCTTACACATACATGTAGTGTACGTGTGTACTTGGTTTATTTGGATTCAAAGTCATTGACATCAAAGCAAAGTGGCTGATAGTCAGATTTATACTGATTCCTTTAATTTTGTATGTATATAACTAGCAAGGAACTTGAATAGAAAGTCAATCATAATAACACACTATACCCAATTAAGATCAAAATTACTTTCAAGGTCATGGTCAAAGACCATGGTAAAACTATATATGTTCCTTGAAATAAAGTCAATCATGATAAGACAATATACCAAATTAAGGTCAAAATTACCGGTATTTTCAAGGTCATGGTCAAAGACCACAGTAAAACTATATCCCTTGAAATAAAGTCAATGATGATAAGACACTATACCCAATTAAGGTCAAAATTATTTTCAAGGTCATGGTCAAAGACCATAGTAAAACTATATTCCTTGAAATAATTAGTCAATCATGATAAGACACTATATCCAATTAAGGTCAAAATTGTTTTCAAGGTCATGGTCAAAGACCATAGTAAAAATATCTATATTCCTTGAAATAAAGTCAATCATGATAAGACAATATACCCAATTAAGGTCAAAATTATTTTCAAGGACATGGTCGAAGACCATAGTAAAACTATGTATGTTCCTTGAAATAAAGTCAATCATGATAAGACACTATATCTGATTAAGATCAAAATTATTTTCAAGGTCATGGTCAAAGACCATAGTTAAACTATATGTTCCTTGAAATAAAGTCAATCATGATAAGACACTATACCTAATTAAGGTCAAAATTATTTTCAAGGTCATGGTCATGGTCAAAGCCCATGTCACAGCTATACATGTTTCATGAAATCTCTTGCATAAATTAATGTCATTAATGATAAGAGTGAATAAGACACTATCTGATCAAGGTCAAAATTACTTTCAAGGTCAAAGTCCATATTAAAACTATATGTGTTCCATGAAATCTCTTGTATAAAATAAATTTTTGGGAAAACTTAGTCTTTTCAAGCAAAAAAGTGATGTCATTAACCAAACTCTATGAGGATCCATTGTACAAAGAGATAAAACAAGCAATTTTGTTGTTTTTCCATTGTATAGATGACAATAGCTTGATCGCCAATGTTCGACATGGAACCTTATAGTGAACAAATTTTACATGATTTCAAAACCGCCCATTAATAAATGCTTTGACAACCATTGGATTATTTGAATCCTTGACAACGGACATCATAATGTACAGATTTGCCGATTGGTGCATTTCAAACATTAGGCAATCCCTCAATAGCTGATTTTCCAGTAGATTCAATGTTTAGACAGACACCAGACATCACAAAATTTTGCGATATTTTCATTGTGACATCAAAATAGAAAGCATGAAAACACATAAAGTAAGTACGATAAAATATGACATCACAATTCAAAATTTTGCCAAATGATGTGATGTCTGGTGTCTGTGCATATAAAATCAAGGTTTAAAACGGTCGTTTATATTTTCTGTAAAATGGACTTATGTGTGAAATATGGTAAATAAATTGGACAGACAATGTAGTTGAGAGAAGACCAGCTCCTTTATTCTAAAAGATAGAAATAAACATTGTATGAATCAACAAGTGATAACATGATTAACAAATATACATACAAATGCTGTGTGAAAGTAAACATGCACTGTTAAAAATGTATTCATATATTGTCAAACACATTTGAATATATCGTGAGATAATTTTGAATTCTAAACTATTCAGGGCCACGTACATGTAACTGTTTAGTAATTCAGACTTTTAAGAAACTGTATTTTATAAAGACTCTGGATTAAATAAAGTTGCAAACTATAAATTTTGAATATGCAGACCAATTGATTCTATAGAGATATATGTCATAAATCGTATCTCCTTTACTTGACAATTCATAAATGGTGGATTTTGTTTAAATTTTATCAATCTGTGTGTATACATACGTATACATGTATATAATATAATCTCAGATATTCAACATTCATTAATGAAAATAGCAATCCAAGGAATGCTTGTGTCGCCTGCGAAGCGGTTTGATTATTATTCTAGAAAGTGGATCAAAATTCTTGAAAAGTAGGTCTAGGTCAAATATCTAGATCAAGGTCAAATTTTATGGTCTGTGTAGAAAGGTCTTGTCACAAGGAATAGACATGTGAAATACCAAAGCCCTATCACTTACCAATCAAAAGATATATCCATTCTTATTTTTTTTTGAAAAGTAGGTCAAATATGTAGGTCAAGGTCAAAAGGAAAAAAAAAATAATGGTATGTGTAGAATGGCATTGTTACAAGGAAAATACATGTGAAATATCAAAGCCCTATCACCTACCAATCAAAAGATATAGCCAATATTACTTTTCTTGAAAAGTAGGTCAAATATCTACATCAAGGTCAAAAGGTCAAATTTAATGGTCTGTGTAGAAAGGTCTTTTCAAAAGGAATACACATGTGAAATATCAAAGCCCTATCACTTACCAATCAAAAGATATAGTGAATCTTATCTTTTTTCAAAAGTAGGTCAAATATCTAGGTCAAGGTCACAAGGTCAAAAATTATGGTATGTGTAGAAAGGTCTTGCCACAAGGATTGCACATGTGAAATATCAAAGTCCTATCACTTACCAATAAAAAGATATATCCATTCTTAATTTTTTTGAAAAGTAGGTCAAATATGTAGGTCAAGGTCACTAGGTCAAAAATTATTGTATGTGTAGGAAGGTCTTGTCACAAGGAATACATATGTGAAATATCAAAGCCCTATCACTAACCAATCAAAAGATATAGCGAATCTTATCTTTTTTTCAAAAGTAGGTCAAATATCTAGGTCAAGGTCACAAGGTCAAAAATAATGGTATGTGTAGAAAGGTCTTGCCACAAGGATTGCACATGTGAAATATCAAAGCCCTATCACCTACCAATCAAAAGATATATCCATTTTTAATTTTTTTGAAAAGTAGGTCAAATATGTAGGTCAAGGTCACCAGGTCAAAAATTATGGTATGTGTAGCAAGGTCTTGTCACAAGGAATACACATGTGAAATATCAAAGCCCTATCACTTACCAATCAAAAGTTATGGGCTGTGACACCCAAAGTGTGACAGACAGACAGACAGACGGACGGACGGACAGACGGACGGACGGACGGACGGACAGACGGACAACGGACAAAGTGATCCCTAAGTGTCGCTATGCTTCGCAGGCGACACAAAAAGTAGAATGTTATACCTTTTTTCTATACACAAATACATAAAAAAATGTTCATGTTTTGAAACGCAAGAGCTCATTATTGATATGTTCTGTAGAATTAAAACTTGCAATATTTTATGATACATTGTAAAACGTACATACATGTATTCCATTAAGAGAGTCAAAAATGAGAAATAAAAATGAAGCTGTTATGAAAATGTCTTAAATATGTATTAATGTAGAATTGAATAAACAAATATCAATAACAGTAAACTTTAATAATGAAAATAAATGGATGACCCTAATCATCAGAAAGATGTACATGTATTTCTTTACATTTGACAGTTTTTGGTCATCATTCGTTTCCTGTTTTCACAAGCTAGGAAAAATCCCAGTTGTCAAAATCTAGTGTCTTAATATCATGCATACCAACTTTGTGCAAGCTGAAATACATTTATGTCATAGCAATTCTTAAAATAATGAAAATGTTAGGTTTTCTTGTCAGCAGTCAATGTTGCGATGTGTATAGGCTCTCTGCCATAATCAAATTTATGAAAAAATGGGAGAGAGCAAATAAAACTCATATCAGAGATATATTTCCAATAGGTGAAAAAGTACATGTATATGTATAACAACAGGCATGTATCACAGGGTTAGATTTTTGTACATAAAAACTTTAAAATTTTGAATGAATATAAATGTATAAATAATGTATGTGTAAAAATGTACCACACTTTAAACAAAAAATAATTACATGTAAATAAATTAATCAACTTGACACTTTCATTGTACAATACAATAAAATTGGAGAAACTAGTGTACATTTAATTGCAATACAATATATGTTATTTTGAAGAATTTATAATCCATACGACAGGTCCCTAATATAATCTATGGCTCAGCTAGAATAACTTTTGGTATGTCTTCACAACAAATGGATGCTAATGTAGCATGACATAACATAAATCTGATAAAACATGTTACACTGCCAGAGTGATCAGATTTATGTTGCTTTTTCTTAACATGTTTACATAAAACTTGAAAAATTGTTTCTTTTATACCAGTTTTCATTGGTGTATGCTTGTGTTCGATTTGGGACGGTATCTGACATGATTAAGCATTATGACGTAATAAAATTTCTATAGAAACATCAGTTTTGTAGCATACTTTCCCTGAATTTAGCATTGGATTCCATAGAATTTGATGATGTCACAATAGATTTACGTCATATACCGTCCTGAATGGGAAGTAACTCTGTATAACGAAAATCCAGAATAATGCAACATTTAACTACATAAATCTCACTAGTCAATGAAGATATACGAAGTAAACTGCCGTCATATTGCACACAAGGAAAAATCTCATTCTTTTTCCCTTGTAATACTGTATATGTAGAATAATTCGCTGTGTATAAACTTTCCCTACTTTCACCGTCAGCCTCTTAGCGCAAAAGTTTGTCTCAGTGGATTTACATTCAAGTACCAAAGGCATAACTAAATTGAACCCCAAAAATTTCAGCTAATCATTGTCTATGCATAAAACCACAAAAGGAAAGTACCAGCGAATGATTCTACTTATACAGTAACACACATTGTGACACAGCTAAATATAAAATCAGACCTGTTTTAAAATAACCGTGATAAGTCATTTTATAAAACTACATGTATTAATATATTTTTGAATTTGGGAACGTAAAAAATTACGACATCATAATAAGTAAATTATACCAAATATTATGAAATATTGCATATCTCATTCACATATATACATACATGTAACTAACACTGCGTGGCTGCATATCACGGTCAAACTTGTATATATTGTTTGGATCGATCACCTATTACCATAGGAAGGCTGCCTTGATCTTTTTCTTCTCATCCTCCACTTTATTAACGGCAGCACGTGCTTCCAGCCACGCGTGCTGCATACGTGCTCTGTTATCCTCCACTACGTGTGATATCCTCTCAATGTCCTCTTTACTACGAGGCTGTTCATCATCACCAACGGCAACCAGTTCCCAGGATTCCTGGCATAACTCAGCTAAGGAAGCGTCTTTTTGTTGAAGGGTAGAGTCCAGACCAGGACATTCTGTTAATATGGCATTGCACACTTTGGCATACTGAAAGAACATTTACATAATCGTCATCAGCCGGAACGCCAGTCGGCACTTGTCTTTGAAGTTTAAAAACGAAGTCACGTGACAAATGTTTTGAATATGACGACATTGTACCACGTCATCAAAAACGCGTCATACTGACTGTGCTGCATGTGTAAACAAGAATGACACAGGTGATTTTGATGGCAATAGAGATACCGTTTCAAGTCATAACACTTAATCAGGTAAATTTTGTGGCATTTTGAAATAAATCGGGTGTTGTCAAGGGCAGTTTTTCGCCAACGATCTGTTTACCTGCATTTCATTGCTTATTTTCTTTTAAAATCCCGGCTGGGAATGATTAGGAACAATCTGAATGTTAACTTCATATATCACAGAAGTTACCAAAACCAAAAATAGTATGCCGATCTTTGCCTTAAGGGGTTTGTGTCACCTTTCAAACTTCGATATGCTGTTCGGGCGTCCATCTTCCATGTCAACGTATGGAAACTCGTTTGTAAACAGAGAGTACATGGGTACACATGTACCCAAGTCGGTGCTGCGAAGTGGTTAGATTTGCCAAAATGAAATATGACATTGGCAAAAAATCATCTACAAGGTATCAAACCATCAAACAAATGTTCAAAATTCCATTGCCACTTGAATTTGGTGTATTCTGAGTCCGTAATGATGAATTTTAATGAAAATCTGGTCCTCGTTATAGCGTTTTTATTTCTATTTATAGAGTACTTACTGACTAAAATTCTATATAGGTATCATAATTGGGATTCTGTTGAAAAGATTATCATTGAATTTTGACCAGAAGTGCAAAGGGGGGCATTTGTGTCAGCTTTTAAAACCAACGATGTATGCACAATTTTCGTTGGATCTTTAGCAGGGCTGAAAAATATTAAAAATCCCTTTCAGAGGAATTTCAGTTATATGTAGTGAATTATACCCGAGTATTATTTGTTTTATAATAATATTTAAAATTTGAGATAAACAATTAAGGTCGTTTAGCCCAATTTATTCTTATTCCGCTACTTTGTATGTCAAGAGTTATCCGCCCCTTTTAGAAACAATGCTTCCAACCGTCAAAATAGGGATTGGCGTTCCGGCTGTCATTATCATGTCAATAAGCAAAATTAAAGTGTACATGTTTATACATGTATATGAGGTATCCTTATTTATCATTCATGATTTCTGCATAAGGGCCACAAATGCATGATTAATTAAAGTGCTACTGACATACAAAGTATTATCTTTATGTGGTGATATGAATTTTGATACGGTAGATGTAGCTATGAATCATTTGTACATCTACTCTATAATGTGTCTTACCTCCGTGTGGAAAATATTCAGAATGATTTTCATTTTCTTCTCCAGTTTGAAGTCTTCATCCTTTTTATCAAGCTCCAGCTTGCAGAATTCCTCATCTTTCTTGATCTGTTAAAAAAAAGTATAACAAAACAATCAAATGATTTCAGGTCACAAATTTCATTTCTCATACATGTATTTTATAAAATTACTTCCTCTGCATTGCTTGGATTTCATAACAATGTATTAAATATTTTAAAATGCATACTGTAAACGTGGAAATTTTTGCGTGGGGGGTAATTTTCACGTTTTTCGCGATTGTATAAATATTATTGCAAAAATAACCCATGTGTAAAAATTACATCAAGTGTATAGGATTAAAGAAATACTCTGATTCTCCCAAAGTTACCCCCATTGGTACTGTTGCAAAATTCATTTCGCAAAAAAATCCCCCCTCCACCAAAGATAACCATGTTTACAGTTAATGAAATCACGAGGGTTAATTATGCATAGGCAATTATTTCAAGAGTACCTTGTAAATAAAAGCAATAAAAAAATTACATCTGATTTTATATGTCTTTTATTTATGAAATTCCATCTACATCAACAAATATAATTATCTACAATCTAAAATTTTATATACATGTAAATGAACTGTTTCAAAAGGAAAACATTTTTATTAATAAAAACTACAGGAAAACTTCAAAAAATTTTCACTGCATGAATTGATAAAATTGAAAGGGAGTACCTACCTTAAGTTTAGCCCCCTCCCCTACATTGCCTTTGATAGCAGCTATACAGTCCTCCAAACTGTGGTCCCCTCCCTCCAGGATCTGGGCTAGTTGACACGCCTCTTTCAGCTTCTTTATAGATTTATTATGATATTCGTGCATCAAGCCTACTTTCTGGATGGATATGGAAGCCGACATAAAGATGTTGTCAAACTGTTTAATATAAATTCATAGAAATTGATAACAATTCAATGCATTTAGTAAAATGTATTCAATAAAGATTAATAGAAGCAATTGGCCAGTCATATGGGTTAACATTTACAGAACTGACAATCGACTGTAAGAGGACCTGTTTAGGGTCAAATATCAAATGTACTCATGACCTACCGCTTTGTAAACAAACATTTGCTTTAAAACAGCTTAATTTCATTGGTAGGGAAGATTTCGACTCCATCAAACATGACTCTATATGGATGGTTGTTAGAATCTTTGCAGACAATACAAAATGAAAGTTGAGTCATTTCTAATCAGACTGCACACCAAAATCTAACATGATAACAATAATCATATGCTTCAGAACTCAGACATCTTTGATTTTGGAATAAAATTACCTCTACTACACCAATATTCTCCAATTTGTCAAACTCTTTTCGTTCCTTCTCCTTTTTCTTTCCTTTCTTTGTCTTTGGTCTGTGCCGTTTAAGTGCGTACTTGTTTTCCAGTAGATGGCGTATCAGCTGCTGTACTGCCTCTTTTACCGTCCCATCTCCGTCCCTAGCTGACACCATCATACTATAATATATTTAATATATTGTCAATCCCCATGCTGCTTTTCATATATCTTAATTGCTTAAAAATTAAGAATAAGTTAAACTTCCTCAGAAGTGAGAAAAGTTAAGATTTTGAATCAGAAACCTTTAATTTACCATCATTGAAAAAGGACTCCTTGTGCAAGAGAATAATGATGAGTGGCTAAACAGCTAGTGTTTCTTAAATGGAAATTGTAAAGTTTAGATTTGCTAATTCGGTCTTTTCGAAATAGAGAGTTACTTCCCATTTTATGCAGGTATCTGACGTCAACGCATTGTGACGTCATCAAATTCTATGGAAACCAGCATGAAATTCAGGGAAATATGACATTTTCAAAGGAATTTAATGACGTCACAATGTTTTTACGTGAGATACCTGCACAAATCGAACGTAGGCAAGTAAAATCGAAAAGATGGAATAGTGCAAATGCATCATCAGTGTGGCAAATTTGGTTAAATCAAAGGAGTTCAATTTTGACCAATGGAATTATTAACACATTATTTGCATCTATTTCAACATTATAATTCTGCATTTTGTTTATTTGCATTTCTTTTAAACCTACAATCCCTAAATGTATGTACATTCATATAATCCATATACCACTCACTTATTTTGTATCATAATGGAATTAGAACCATGCATACAAATATGCTTACAGCTGACACCCACTTTGAACATAACACAATAACATACCAGCCCTGGAAGTTATGATCCCTTGACTGTTGTTCTAGCATCTTGACACACTCAGGCTTCTCCTCCTCAGTGAGGGGCTCCCCTATTGACCACACCCTCCTCTCTATACCCTCACTATCAGAACCAGCTTAGAAAATATTGTATAACATAATAACATACCATCCCTGAAAGTTATGATCCCTTGACTGTTGTTCTAGCATCTTTACACTCTCTGGCTTCTCCTCCTCGGTGAGGGGCTCCCCTATTGACCACACCCTCCTCTCTATACCCTCAGTATCAGAACCAGCTGACAAATATAATAACATGTTATGGCATGGATGCAATGATTAAATGCATTTGCTGGAGTTTTAGATAGAATTTGGATACAATTCAAAATTATGCAATCCTTTTCTTAACAAATAATGTCTTGCACAAACTAAATTCCTTAAATGAATTGGTTATGAGATTTTGAGAGCTCATGCACAATGAAATCTTATCAGATCAAACTTTTTCATAATCACATTAATTCAAAATATTAATCTACAATCGTCCATCTTTTATTTTTGTATCAAACCTGATGAGTCGGTATGTTTGCCTTTTGAATACATTTCCTGAGTATACTTTTTTAACCTTTCTGCTTGAACCCTTTGTTCTATCTGTGAAAAAAAATACAGATCTTTTAAAGTTGTGAGTATCTTAAATTTCAAAGTTTCAATCATGAGTCATTATTCTTTTTCTGAATCTTAACACACTTATTCTTAAAAAATTATCAGAAAATTAAAAAGAATTGTCTGTGCACATGGAATTTCTACAAGAGATGTTACGGTACTTCAATTTTGTTATGAACATGATGAAAGATCTTTAATTTAGCTTACCACATCAAACTTATTTCCCATGAGGAGTATAGGGAATGTCTCCCTGTCCACAGGGACTTCCTCCATTGTTGTTGTATGTATTCCTCCTGAGGACTTGTCTTCCACTGGGTGTGTTAGGTATGTATTATTGAGGACTATCTGCCTCCACACAGGGGCCATCTCTATACTGGCTGGGTTAGTCATGTCTACAACCACTGTAATATAAAAAAAACACAAAACTAGGCATACATTCTTTCAAAAAAATAGCAATCCAAGGAATGCTTGTGTCGCCTGCGAAGCGGTTTGATTATTATTCTAGAAAGTCGATCAAAATTATTGGTATCAGTAGAAAAGTCTTGTCAAATGAAATTCATTTGAAATATCAGACCTCTTAATTACAAATTAAAAGAAAAGAGTGTCATCATCTAGGTCAAGGTCACTATGTAAAAATTGATAACAAAAAGGTCTCATCATAAGAAATATTAAAGACCTATCACCTACCAATTAAAAAGGTCAAATAGCTAGGTCAAGGTCAAAAGGTAAAAAATTATAGTATGTGTAGAATGACATTGTTACAAGGAAAATACATGTGAAATATCAAAGCCCTATTACCTACCAATCAAAAGATATAGCCAATATTACTTTTCTTGAAAAGTAGATCAAATATCTAGATCAAGGTCACAAGGTCAAATATTATGGTCTGTGTAGAAAGGTCTTGTCACAAGGAATACACATGTGAAATACCAAAGCCCCATCACTTACCAATCAAAAGATATATCCATTTTTAATTTTTTTGAAAAGTAGGTCAAATATGTAGGTCAAGGTCACTAGGTCAAAAATTATGGTATGTGTAAGAAGGTCTTGTCACAAGGAATACACATGTGAAATATCAAAGCCCTATCACTTCCCAATCAAAAGATACAGTGAATCTTATCTTTTTTCAAAAGTTGGTCAAATATCGAGGTCAAGGTCACAAGGTCAAAAATTATGGTATGTGTAGAAAGGTCTTGCCACAAGGATTGCACATTTGAAATATCAAAGTCCTAACACTTACCAATCAAAAGATATATCCATTTTTAATTTTTTTGAAAAGTAGGTCAAATATGTAGGTCAAGGTCACTAGGTAAAAAATTATGGTATGTGTAAGAAGGTCTTGTCACAAGGAATACACATGTGAAATATCAAAGCCCTATCACTTACCAATCAGAGGTTATGGGCTGTGACACCCAAAGTGTGACAGACAGACAGACGGACGGACGGACTGACGGACGGACAGACGGACAACGGACAAAGTGATCCCTAAGTGTCGCTTTGCTTCGCAGGCCACACAACTAGTACATCATCTGCTATTGATACAGAAAATAGCTATTGAGTATCGATCGACTATGAGTCATTCTGAAACGGTTATAAACACACAGTTGACTATGACATACTTGAGGGGGTGGACAGAGTGAAAGGGAGGTGGGAGGAAGGGGGCAGCAGGAGGGAGAGAGGGGGGAGGGAGGAGGGAGGGAAGGGGCAAAAAAGGGAGGGAGGGGGAGAAAGGGGGTGGGAGGAGGGAGAGAAGGGGGCAGGAGGGAGGAAGAGGGGCAGGAGGGGGGAGGTAAGGGAAGGGTGAAAAGGAGGGGGGCGGGAGGAAGGAGGTAAGGGGGTGGGAGGGGGGAGAGGTACCCCCCTGTCCGCCCCGGTATGATTACAAATTCATTTCATTGACAAATGGTGCTTATAGTAAGTGTTTTAAATGTCTCTTTCCCTGACATGTCGGACCGTCGCCATAGCACTTTCTTTATAGACATAACCTCAGACAGTGCATGTTTTGTAGACATATGTTTTAAGATTCATGCATGAACATCAACGGCTGGTGCGGCTAGCCATACAGGGGATGCTTACTTCTCCCTGGCACCTGGTTCCACCTTTCCCTTGCTAGGGGTCCGTCGATGCTGACAATTTGGTGCTCTACAGTGAGGGCTATTGAGATTGTCCTCAGGATCTTCTTTATCTCATTAGGCTTTATTTAGTAATAAAAAGCTAGAACTTAATTTGCAGCTTATATCTACAATTTCAAAATTTCTCATCCCCATGAAAAACTGGTGAGAATTCAACAACTAACTTTTAACACTTGAATTTCAGCTATCACTTGAAAATTTATCAATTCCTCATGTCATCCTTAAAGGCTAATGAAGGTTAGAACTTAATCCACGAATTATTTATTTATTTAAGAAAATATAAAAGTAGACTACATCGTTTCAATGTGTTTAACAAAGCAGAATTTCTCTCAATTCTACTTGCAGCAACAATTTATACAGTTTTTTTTACCAGAGAAACATAACAATAAAGAATGTGATACATCATTAGACAAATAACTGAGTACATAAATATTTTATTTGTTTTACCGATGGCAGCATCTAGATTTCTGAAGTACGTTTTATGTAGATCGATATCCTCTCTACCAGGTATATCCCACACTGTTAACGACACCACCGCATGTCCAGGTACATTCAACTTCTTTACAGCAGTTTCTGTCAATAATTAATGACATTCAATGTATAAATTGAAAAACAATCAATATTCAGGTATCAGCATGTAATTTACCAGTATTGTAATGTATGTTACCAAAGTAGTATTATGTAATATGCTAGTGAAACACTATTCCTAAATTTAACTAGATATAAACTTTGTTGAGATGGGCCCATGAGGCTAGATTAGCCTAATTATTTAGATGGTCTCTAACCAGTGATATGATATGATGTGATAAGTTTAGATTTTTCCCTCCTTTCAAAAATAACCTCTGCATTTTCAGTCATATTATACAATTAATTACCTTGTGTGAGGTAGATATAGCAGTATAGCAACCCGAAGGATATGTTATTCACTGAGGCCTCATGCCGAGGTGAATAACATATGCTGAGGGTTGCTATACTGCTATATCTACTGAACACAAGGTAATTAATTGTTTTATTGTATGATCATGAAATACAACAATCAGCTTGATAGCATCCATTGCTGTTAGTAATGAAAAGGTATTCTCTGATGGCACGAAATATACGCATACACTGCTACTATTATAACGTCATAACTACAATACTAATTTTAGAAAGATACAGGGGAAAATATGAGAGTTGTTCTAAATTTAGCTCTCTGGAGGTGGTTATAGCGATATATTTAGAAGCTCCAGACATGTTTTCAGCCAATCAGCGATTGTCATATTTTCCAGTCATACAATAAATAAAAATAATGATGTTATCCTAAAATTTCAGCAGTATTCAACTGAAAAATGTCATTTTGGGAAAAATGTGACCAAAATTTTAGGGAGAAATTTTTGAATGTTGATATTAAAAGGAGAAATCACCATAAAATAAAAAGACCTTGACACCTGGATGACTACTGACCTATTACAGCTTTCTTTGTAGGTAGGTACATGGGACTGAACTGGTTCTTGAGGTATCGTAACATCACACATGTCTTCCCGACTTCTGGATCACCTAAACAAATAGGTAGAAAGGTTTAGATACAATGGTACATATGTCATTGATAATCATAGACCAACATTCAAAATTTCCCTTATCTATTTGATCTTGTCAACTTGAATGCACATGGGTTAAGAATATTGAAGAATAATAGCATTATAATATCAGACTATATAACTTCTATTCATATCAAAAGACTTTAAAGAATGTTTTACATAGACTAGTAAATATCTATCGCTAATGTGATGTAATGTTCTGCAAAAGGACATATTGTTGGATGGCATAAATATATATTATAAGGTGTTGAAATTCTAAGAATTAGAGGTGTCATCAACTTCATACAGTGCTTAAAATAGCAATACTCCAATGAAATTTAAAAGTTATTGTATATGTATAAACTTATAATTTATTATAATAGAGTACAGTTGCAGTTGGTTATGACAAAAGGTTAAGTAATAAAACTAATATACACAATACATACATTGTACATGACAATACAAAGATACCAGACAAACAATACAAGTCATTATAAATAAAAAATTATATTGCCCATACTCACCAACCAAGGCAATCTTTAAGTGAGGAATCCTTCCAGAATTCTTTCCGTACTCTAAAAATATATAAATGCAACAAATCATTGTCACATGAGTATATTACCTGAATTTTTGTCATCAACATTGAATATTACCTGTACGACTATCAAAATGTTTTATATTAAAATATGAAGATAAAATTCAATGGAAGCTTTTTTCAGCTGCTTCATATTCATGCAGATTGGACCCTAAAATTATTTTTGAGTTGGAAAATCTACAAATACACTTTATTACATGTCGCCCTTCATGCCTTATTATGAGAAGTCCATGCTTTGTCAGAGGCTCATTGAATCCTGTTAGCCGCAAGAGTTTATGATCTACTAGTATCCTCCAGTATGAATTTTCATTGAAAATTATTCAGACAAATGGGACAATACAGGGGCAGATACAGGATTTGAGTATAGCAGGGGCAGACATCGTGAAAGTTTTTATAACTTACCAGACATTTTTAAAATTTTGTAGAAATTCAAACATGTTTATTAGGAAAAAAATTTAAATATATATTACCAGACCAAAGCAAATTTTACCAGGTTTGTCTGGTATGTCTGGTGACTTTTGGATTGACTGCAGGGGCATGAAACATATCAAAAAGGAAAAAGAGCCATCTTTGTGCCACCTAGCCCCCTCCTCCCTCAGTCCAAGGTGAAGTCCTCCCCTGTGATGGAAAATTGTTTTTATAGAAGCTATATGATAGAGAATGTATATGGCGAGCGAAGAGAGCCAGTGATTTGTTCTTTTTTGGTCGAAGGGGGGGGGGGGGGGGGGGGTTGGGGGGGGGGGGGGGGGGGTGTTACACACCACAAATTGCTTCAATACCCGGTAATTGTTGACTATCAGAAAAAGACTAGTCAAACATTGTTTCAAGTGATTTTGAGGTGTGGAAGAGGTTATACTTGCACTTCATAATATAACCCAGGCTATCGGTCACACCTTGCTTTAGAGTTGTACATAATAACAAAAGTGAAATTTAAATCGTCTGTTTAATCTTTTTGTTAAATTTGACATTAACTGCCAGAAACTGAGTCAACACATAGATGTTTGAGACCCGCAAAAACATTACTTTGACGATATCCGCAAATGCAATATTTCAAATTTCTGAAGTGAGCTGAGCGTACAGTAACTTCAAGTAAGCATGTCCATGTTTCAGCCCCAATAATGGCCTATCATGATTCAGTTAGCCTCAAAAGCTTTGTATCAAATATCGTAATTCTAAGGAAGGCAACGAAAAAGAAAATTAATTATCCACCTGGATGAATGGATCTTTCACTACTGCAGCCGGATCCCATCTTTCTGTGGTTTCAATCGCAAGAAAGCAATCTATATTCAGCCGCCATGTTGTTTAGGATGGTAGTCAGGTGGTTTTGTGCACTACGTAATCATTTTATGCGTAATGGAAATCTCAGTATTGCGTACTTTCTTAATCTATTTTTAGACCACACTTTCCTTAACGGGTTCTGTGGTGTAGTGGTTATCACGTCTGCTTTACACGCAGAAGGTCGCGAGTTCGAACCTCGCCAGAACCTCCCTTTTTTTTTTCTATTTCTCAAAATCTCTGTCGCATGCATCGATTTTCATTTTATTTGTAACTTATGTGTTGGTGTGTCTGTGTGTGTGGTGATGTCAGGTTCTAATGTCTGTTGGGATGAGGATGTCAGATTAAATTCCACTAAACATGAACAATCTTATAAAACTAAAGATTACTATCATTGCAATTAAGGTATGAATCATTGAAATTATGGTTAATGGTTGACCATGTACTGGATTATGAACAATTTTCTCTGAAAATCTGGTTGTGAGAGCTTATATTTTCCCTTTTTAGAATTTTGAAATTATTTTTGTGCTTATCATCTTTGCACCTTTAAATTTTATAAAAACTTTTTCAAATAGACACAAGATTGTAGGATGTAATGTCCATAAATTTGAAAATAGCTTTAAATTGAGAAAATATGGGGTTTCCATGCAAATTTTTCCAGATTTTGGACCAAAGGTACAATTTCAGTGGCGGATCCAGTGCCCCCATTGTCGGAGGGTCAAGGGGCGAATATTGCCGATTTTTACTGAAAATGGGCCAAAATATATCTGTTATTGGAAAATTTTGGGTCAGTGCCGCGCCCCCAAACGCCCCCTCTGCACCCCCCAAATCCGCAACTGAATCTCTACCTTAATTGCAATGATAGTAATCTCTAGTTTTATAAGATTGTTCATGTTTAATGGAATTTAATCTGACATCCTCATCCCAACAGACATTAGAACCTGACATCACCACACACACAGACACACCAACACATAAGTTACAAATAAAGAAACATACATATGGTTTTTTTTCCACACACTAATGGTGCATTCTCCACTAAAGTGTTATAAATTGTGATTTGAAAATGGTGAAAAATAAAGTTTCACATTTGATAAGTATATATGTATATTTTTATTGAAGGATACATATCTCGGGTATTTGGAATGAAACAGAGGAGATCTCTACTTAATCTACTTCTAGTGATATGCTTTGTTCAATAGAGGGGCCTTGATTGCAATTTAACAGCTATGTTACATGGGGAAGCCTATTGTTCATTCCATCACTGAAGAAACAAATGTAGTAAGAGTATAAACTTTTGTCTCGTGAGGTTTTACTATGCATAAGAAATCTTTTGAAGTATAATAAACCTTTTTGATTTCGTACATTAATTGAAAATTTGACGTCTGAAGAAGGCATAAATATTTCTGTCTTAAAATTTTTCGCTCTGTACATTCCATCTACAATTATACAAAGCATGCATCCCCGGTCAACTAAATATTTATTGCTTGTCATGCCAGAGGGTATCATAAGTGATCCTGCGTATTATGATTTTATGTGATTTGCTTAGAAAATCGTTGACGTGGGCCTGATAGTCTATGAACCATATCTGGTAAATATTTATGTTGTTTGAAACAAAAATTTTACTATTAATTGTTTCTTCATCAAATTCTATGAAAAGAATAGTTTTTAAGAGAGTTATCTCTCTTTGTACGCAAGAAAATATCACAAGTGTTTTTTTATATAAATACTGATATTTGTTACAGTGTATTCACATTTTTCATTTAAAAGCTCTAGATATTTTGGATTGATGAATTCGACTATGTATAACGTACTATTGCTGTTTCCTTTTGACTCAAATATACCAAAAATAGCAATGCTATTTTCATTTGCTGAAGTTGATGGATAATCTTTACACTGTTTTTGTAAAGAAAATAAATCAGTGACATGTGACAGTCTTAAGGCATCAGGCTGAAAAACTCGACTTTTAAGTGTCTGCCAAGGGAGCAGGTCTTGCATTTGACTCCCAGTCTCGCAGCTTGCTTTTTCATGTACAGTACAATATTCCAATGCATTATTCATATATTGATACAACTGTTTTATACTCCTTGGTTTGTACAGTCTACTTCTCTTCAAACAAATTGGACCCAATTGACCCTTCCGATTGCGGGAAAAAAATGCAAAATTTTGTGACGTCACAATGCTTTTACCATGTGTTTACCTCGGACAAACAAGCTTCGAACCTCGGTCAAACATCGAAATTGCATTGTGACGTCATGGAATTTCTCAAATTTTTCCCGCGTTCGGAAGGGTCAATTGTACATTCATGTGCAGACAAAGTACACACATGGATATGTGAAATAACATCATCTGTTTGGATTTTGCTTAAACTTTACATCCTACATGTACGGTAAATAACAGGCCATAATTGTTTCAAACTTTTCAAATCAAATATTTCCTCAGCATAATTTGCTCAAAGGTTTACTCAACTAATGACCCAAATTATCTTGTTTAGAATTTTCTCTATTAATTGACCCTTCCGAACGTGGGAAAAATTTGAGAAATTCCATGACGTCACAATGCAATTTCGATGTTTGACCGAGGTTTAAAGCTTGTTTGTATGCAGTAAAAGCATTGTGACGTCACGAAATTTTGTATTATTTTCCCGCAATTGGAAGGGTCAATTTCAGGTGCACCTCAAAAGTAGAATACATACAGAATATACACCGAGGAATACTTCAGATATTTAGATTTCAGGACAAACTCAATTTGAGAGATTTTAAAAATACAATGAGGTCAGTTTTATAAGGTTGTCATCACAGGGATTTATCACGCTAATACCGTTTGCAATATTTACTATATATATGTGTTAAAGGGATCTAACTCGACGTTTAACGAAAAATCAACAAGTCATCTTTAAGTCTTGAGAAATAGGCTAATGAATGTCAAAACCTATTTTCTGTGGTATATTTCGATAGATTAATTCAAACTGAATCTTCATACGAAATTTGAAATCAGTACCTCCCTTACGAGCCGAGATATGCCCAATACCGCTCTCTTATAAGTGCCGCATTTCTAGGTCGGACAAAAAGGTGTCCGATGATAATCAGGCATCAGTGATCAACTTGAGGCACCGCTTGACCATTCAATGATGCGAACATCTCAAATACATAACATTGCATGAAATAGTCCCATATATCAGGGATGTATATAACTAAAGTTTATTAGTTATATACGTCCCTGCATATATGCTTAGTACAATTTCAAATAAAGTCTTTTTTGACGACTTTGAAATACGAAAAGCGTCAGATTTAAGCGAGATTAAACTCAACATGTGCATAGTTATGAAAGACATATACGTGCATGCAAAGAGGTAGCTATATGAGGGACTTTCATATACCAGCGATTTTTGAGATGGTAAAAAGCATGTGAAGAGTAGATAATCATGCAGTTGTATGTCTTTGAAGTGTTCGGACGTTTAAACGATCAAGCAGTAACCAAATTTTGTCTATACTGCTTGATTATCACCGGACACCTTTTTGTCCGACCTAGAAATGCGGCGCTCATAAGAGAGCGGTATTGGGCATATCTCGGCTCGTAAGGGAGGTACTGATTTCAAATTTCGTATGAAGATTCAGTATGAATTAATCTATCGAAATATACCACAGAAAATAGGTTTTGACATTGATTAGCCTATTTCTGAAGACTTAAAGATGACTTGTCGATTTTTCGTTAAACGCCGAGTTAGATCCCTTTAATACTATCTATAGTAATACAGTAACCGGTATTAGCGTGATAAATCCCTGTGGTTGTCATCATAACTAAGAGAATATTTTTGACAAAATCACACGTTTTAAAATTTGTTTATTCATCATTCAGAAGTTAGACAAGAATCTAAAATCTGAACATTTCACATGTACCAACTTTGTGGAAGACTTGTGATACAAACATATCGAACTTGTTGATAACTTTAAGTACCAGATTTCCGTAAGTGATGGTTATCTAGAGTTACATGTGCATGTACATGTATGTCTCTCTCCAACAATGTACATGTGTGTGTAACAATTTTCCAACAAATGCATTTCAAATTCAATTTCATTTCTTAAAGAACATGTCACAACTCCTTCAGTTTTGCTTATCATTTGCTGATTTTATTTGCTTATGGAGTTTCTCAAGATCTTTTTTAACATTGCTATTGAAGTATACATTGAATCTGACTTCAGTTTTTCATATCCATTGAGAATACACTTCATATACATGTACATTGCATTTTAGCATTGATTGAAAAAATTTAAAGGAACTACGGTATTTTGTTGTCAAGAATCCACGGAGTGTACTTTCACTTTGCGTTTTTTGATAGCTTTAGCTACCCTATGTCCCTCAGCTTTACGTTTTTTGGCTTGCTGTTTTGCCAAATTCTTCTTCAGTTTTCTCTTAATGGCGATCTCTGGCATGGCTACCATCTGTAAAGGAAAAATAAATAACATGACATTCTTCCGTTCATGTCATTTTCTTCCCTAAAATTCGATTTAACACAAAAATATCATTAATTTTTCATTGAAGAAAACCTTCTTGAATTTATTAGTTTTTCCTTGAAGAACACATTCTTTCATTAAAGTAATTTCATCTCATTATACAAGTATATGTAACGGCAGGTTTCATTAAAACTGTAAAACCAATATGAGATGTGCTCATATGAAATATAGCATAATTTGAGATGAAATTTTGACATCTACCTCTAATTGTATAGATAATTCCTGAAGGAGCTGTTAAGATAAGGGCCGTATTTAGCCCTGAATCTCGTGACTTATTTCTTGCGCATGGCGAATCGTATACAGAAAAACATGAATCATTATTGAAATATAATGTATTTGCAGAACTTCTACATGTTTTACATTATGTCGAGGAACTCTTAAGGTTATAAAATTAAGGTCGAAAGAGGTAGGGGTGCTCGGATAGAAAATCCGATAATATCGACAAAAAACGTATACATTTTTGAATATCTTGTCTAAAATGGATAAATATAAGCTAAAAGACATCAAATATGTCTACAGTGTGTATCAGAAATAGATTTCGAACGTTCTACCTCCTTTAATCGGTAAATAATGAAATCCGGAACTTAAAATACGGTCTTATTCTTCATTCAATGGCTACAATGTAAGCCTTTTAGCGCGAAATACACATGACGGAGAAATGAACATCACTCTTTGCTTATTCCGTTCCTAATTCTTGTATCTTTCATTCAAATATATTGAGTACGCAATGTTTGATGGATTAAAGAGGAAAAAAGTCAAATGTGCAATATTTAATGGTAAAAAAGATCGATTCTTAAAAAAAGCACCCCCCTTTCCATTTTTAGTTTTTCGTCTCTGGGGTAGTGTTCCCCCCGGAGATACAGAACCCCACTTTGCCAAAAAATTTGTATCATGGATACACCTCTCCAGTAAAAGTGGCTTTCTGTATATCCGGGGGGAACAATGTTCAATAAAACTTTTCCGTTTTCTATTGATTTCTATGAGAAAAAGATAAGTTTTGACCCCAAAATTAGCAATATTATGCAAAACAGATAAAAAATAACTTTATATTCTGATGGGATGACGTATAGGTATACATTTTACCAAAAAAGGTTCTTGAAATTTCAATTTTCAAAATTCCACTTTTCAGGGCTGATTTTACGCCTTATCTTAACAGCTCCTTTGAATACATGACGAAATACATAAAGGACTTACATCTACAGCTCTCTTTCGTTTCCTTTCCTCCTTTCTGTTTAAGATTCGACTCTGAGTCTCAGTAAAATATTGTGTATACATCTCTACTCCCAACACTTTCTTGAGAATCTCCAATACTTCTAGTGCTAAATTCTTTAAATCTGTATCTGTAGAAAAAATATACATGTATGATAAAACAGATAAATGAAAACAAACTTTTCAACTATTAGAAAAGATGGCTATGTACATGTTTTATTTTTTTGCTATAGAATTGTAAAAGTTTGTTTGCATGTTCAGTTGTCACAGATACAATGTATATCTAAACAAAATGAATTCCATTGCATTAGAATTTAAAAGACATACACATGTACATGTATCATTCGATTCCCCTAGAAATTTATTTGAAACGGCATAAAAAGACTTGGAAGTCATAGGTGTAGTGATTTACATAAAACCAATGTGAACATTCAGTTATTCAACATTTGAGATACTGCATCTTGAGTGAATGCTTTTGCCAATATCTTATTTGTCAGACTGAGTTAGATACAATCAAGTGTTGGAATTTGTCTTTCACAGTAAAAAAAACGGATAGACTAACGGGGAACTATTTTGCCTGTTGACGCTAGTGTCTTTCTTCGAAGAAAAAGGTCGAGGCTGATCCGAATGGTAAAATGATACACATACCACAGTTAGGATTTGATTCATTGATCTCCCTTTGTATAGGTGGCAGCATAAATTTCACAACTGAGGGCAACAACTCTTGTCCCAGATCTAGACTAACGGCAGCTACCCACTTAAACACACTGGACCTCTGTAATTAAAATATACTACATTTATAATAAGCCATAAAATCTGTCTAAAAAAGTTGAATTTTGAAACTTGAAATTTTGAGAGAATTCTTTCATTAACTTGATACCTAAATAGAATACCATCAGAATCTGCATTTATGCTAGATCTGTTTTGCATAAAATCACAAAATTTTGAGTCAAAATGTATCTATCAATAGGAAATGGAAGTAAGTTTTCTAGAATAAACTTCATAATACCTTCAGTGTGACCTTGGTGTTACTAACTGCCTCATGATTGGCCTCTTTGATCATTTTTCTGACCAACCAGGACACAGAAATCTTTTTCTGATCAGTGTTTCCCTCCATGCCATTACACTGAGATGGATCTGACCAATCAGCATGCTGTGTGATGTGTCTGGTGACTTTAGCTATAAACACCAAGTTTTTGATGATCTGATTGGCTAATTCTTGTGTGAGATACTGTGACTGAAGCTGGGTAATACAAGCTTTAGATATCTCCATCATCTGTAATCATTCAAAGATAAATTCAGTATTCCTTTGTTGAAGTCAAATCCAAAATGTACATGTAAGTACTGTATAAAAGTTAGTGTTAGATGTGGACGCATAAGGAGTAAAAAAGTCATCACTCTAAATAAAATTAAATGTATTATGAAACAAAAGATAAACATTCGCATATGAGTTCATGTACATAGAGAATAAGTGCAATAAATACACTTACTGTGTGTTGCATACCCATAACAAAACACAAATTATGACATTTATTCTATATATATGCACCACAGTTGTCTGTTTCATTCTTGATTTCTGACGTTTTTCTAAGTAAAAAGGTGACATTGAAATTAAGGTCACCTCAGGTTCAGTTTGCATATTAGAACAGCCGCGTCGGGATTTTTCTTTAGATCTTATGCATTGTGACGTCACGAGCGTTTTCATGCGAAATGCAAACACATTCCTTTCAATAGTTTCTTCTCAGGGAATTCCATTGGTTGTGCATACATGTATGTACAATGTATTATGAAACAAACATATGAGTATATGCATACACATGTACATGTATACAACAGGATAGAAACAACACACCTTTTTAATAGGATCCTTCAATAAGAAGAAGTGACTTGTAGATTTAGGCTGTATACTATCAGCTATTTCCTCAGCAGTCCACTGTGAGAACATCAAACCAAAAATCTGAGCCGACGCCAAACGAACCCAGCTGTGTGCATAAACCATATGGCATTGTACATGATCTACAAAGATGAAATGCATTTTAGATCAAATGAGACATAAAATTTCAATACTCTCCCTGGTATCAAAATTGCTAGTTCCCAGTAAAATCAAGTCTTGAAATTTTTCTCCTAGTTGAAGCAAGATTAAGATTTGCACAAATAAATGGGAAACTGTAAACCTTCTTATATAAGCATGATTTTTTTATTGGAAATATCCAAAAAGAGGACAAATGAAACAATAAAGCCTATTTGACCTGAGATACAATTCAAATACTTGTATATACGTATGTGTGTACGAATTATCTTGGTTAAAAGCACAGCTATCTTTGCTCAAATACATGTATGAGTTCAGCTTACATGTGCAGTATGATAGTTTTAATGGAGTGAGGTTTTCATAACTTTCTAAAAGACCTTACCCAGAATGCTGTCAATATCGTCGGCCCTCTGTGCGTCCCTTAGTATTGTGGTCTCTCGACAAATCTTGATGAACGTGTTAAGGCAGTGGTACAACAGCATGTCTAGGGAACCCTCTGAACCATCATCCTGCTGAAAATTATAAGTCATAATATCATCATTCTAGGATTAGTGCATTAACAAGTAAAATAGAAAATCAGAGAGGTTGTCAATTTTAAAAATTTTCTCGATACATGTAGTTCTTGTAGCAAGAGATAAATTTATAAACCTATAAGAGTCAAAAATATGCCTTGTAGGGTAATAAAATATGCCTAGGAAAAACATGAAAAAAAGACATGGTGCCTTTGCCTTTTTCTGCGCTAAAATGACCTAGACTGCTGTAGAGCTGTGATTTTCCATGGCATTAATTATAAATGTAGCTTTTTTTTTTTTTTTTCATTCAATATCATATTTATAGCATCACAATAAAGAATAGCCATTGTATTATAAATGTAGCTGACAGAAGTTTGTTTTCTTTAAAAACATATTTGTAAGACCTACATTGTATTAAATATGCCAAACAGTACATTGTATATTAAAGTGTCATGATATACATATAAGACAGACTTACAGAGTCGTGTTCATATCTTCCAGGCTCTATCTGTTGTTGTATGAGGGGTAATACAGCTGTACATCTGTGTTTGAACTTCTCCCCCTCTACTTCTACAAACAATCCTGTGGTCAACGCTGCTAGACACCTTATCTCAGTCTGTGAGAAGGCAAAAATCAAAACATGCTAAACCATCTTTAACAAATCAATTTATAGGAAAATTTTTAGGCAGCTTTTTAAAATTTATTCTATTTAAAGTATTCTATTTACCTTAGGAATAGAGTTGGATTAGGTAAGGTTTTGGAACCTTAAGTACATAGATGTGCTTCAACATTTCTTGGTGGCAAAAACTTGCTATACTTGTGTATAACCAATAAGATTAAAATATAATGAAATGTAATGTACCTTCTTTCCTGAGAACCATTTGACACAGATGGAAAACAAATTTTCCCTACAATTGTGGTCAACCTGAAAGTAAATACATGTATATACTTCCTATTATTAGCATATACATTTGTAGCAAGATGGAGTAGTAAAAGGAGGCTAAAATCTAGCTGTAAATTTATATGTATAACTATAATTTCCTGAAGTAGGCATTGAATCTAAGTGTGAAAAGGCCATACTTACTGAATATTCTTGTTACGTGACTTATCAAATCATAAAGCTAATGTACATGTCTACCAATGAGTATTTACTGAATGTATGAAAATAAACCTTTTGTAGGAGCGCCTTTAGGGCCAGAGCTGTCAGCTTCCTACATTTCACAGAATCATCGTTGATAAGAAGTGCCGACATTGGGACAAAGAATAGGCCAGCATTCCTGACTAGTACATCCTGAAACATATTATTGTCCTCTGTCATGAGATGTACTTGTATAAGTGGAAAATTGACAATTTATTCCTGGCATTTTTGGACAACAAATATTTTTCCTGATAAACTCTACACGTATATTATGCACCTTTCATACTCAAATAATTATACTGTATGCAAAGAAATTCTAGTCCTTGATTTATTCTTGCCCTTTTTGCCTAATGCCACGAGGGCAAATTTAAGACGGGACAAATAAAATTATACATAAAGGATTTCTAAACAAAATACATGTACATGTATGTATTAAAGTGGGCAAATTCAGTACTGTGTGAAATTGATCTCCAATCTAAATTGAGCAAAAATAAGACTGGGTGAATTCAAAGCTTAAAAAAAAATACAGCATTTCTTACGTTTATATTCATGGAAACATAATTTCTGTAATAATTCATCCCTTCATTAAACCAGAGATTAAAGATCCCATTTATTAGGTTGAAATTAATCATAGTCAATTAAAATCAAGAACATTCAATTCATTACTTGAGGAAAGTTGTTGAAGATTGAGGCCAGCATTTCTAGAGCTGACATTCTTCCTGTTTCCATCTCGTATGACAGCTGGGAGATAAAGAACTCAATGTGCTTCGTCAACCCTTTACCAAGTGGGTAATCCAGCAGGTACTGTAGTGTTATCTGTAAAATCAAAACTTATACAATACAAAAATGATTCAGAGTGTCCATATACACATGCATGAAGACAAGAATGTTAATCAACTACATGTACATGTATAAATATTTATATTACTAGTAGATTCCCCATGTTAAACACCCATTAGGCAACTAGAATTTTATTCCAATAACTTGGGTTGCTACTGTGACGTCATGTTCAAGTTTTGCATGTAGGGAGAATTTACAAACGTTAAATTACATTTGACATTTGAATTTCGTGACTGGAAAGAAAGAAAGCATAGAACGATCATAGTATTTTCTTAATCCAGAAATTTGTTAACCAGTAATGAAAATTTACAAAGCATCACAGATTCAGTAATTTAGCGACAGACCTGTCTACACTCCCTCTGTATGTGTGGTGACTCTGCCGTGACAGCCATGTTTTCTACCTTAGACATCAGCTCCTGTATTTCCGGTACATTCAACTTCCTTGATAGAATAGCCTGAAATTGTGTACAAAAGTCATAATAAATTATACCTTTTAGTGATACATAAATGAACTACACTATATTTTCAGTTTGAAAAATGGCTGCTACTGATGTCTTTGATGAGAAATGATCAATAAATTCTCTCTTTCATAGCGATGTCATACATAGTCTTATGATATAGACATAAAGGCAGCCATTTTGATGCGAGGGAGGATGGATAGATGAAAAAACCTGTACAGATAGACATACCAGCATAGAGAAAATACAAAGGTGTTATTTATTAAACAGACAGACAGACAAACTTACCCTGAGTAAATAGAGAGAAAGCAGTACTTTGTTATAGTCATATGGATCCTCCTCACAGAATGTAAGACAGACAGACAGACAGAAATATATGTACAGACATACACATGATAACTTACCCTGAGTAGAGAGAAAGCAGTACTTTGTCTGTTGTAGTCATGTAAATCCTCCTCACAGAATGTAAGACAGACAGACAGACAGACATGAATACACAGACAGAGAGATGATAACTTACCCTTAGTAGAGAGAAAGCAGTACTCTGTCTGTTATAGTCATGTAAATCCTCTTCACAGAGTGCAAGTAGAAAGACAGAAACACACAGACGGACAAACAGACAGAAATAGATGTACAGACAGACACATGATAACTTACCCTTAGTAGAGAGAAAGCAGTACTCTGTCTGTTATAGTCATGTAAATCCTCTTCACAGAATGTCAGTAGAACCTGTAGTTGATCTGTACTGATCGTGTGTACCTTCACATCTCGCACTAACACTGTCACTGCCTGTAACATTGAAGTCAGATTATCATATTGCATTTTGATACAATGAATTTTGTGGGATTTGGTTAATAAGAATGCTATCATGCAAGTGCTGTATACATTTAAACATAGCTTAATAAGAGAAACATAATCCCTTAAATGTGGAAATGTGATTGAGCTTAATGTCCAAAGTCTCCTTACACTCTTTTTCAAGAAACATCACACACATATTTACAAGACGTCATATACAATATATAAATGTACATGTATATGATGAAGTTTATCTCATGAAAATAAAAGTGACTTACCTTGAAAGCCATTGATACCAGCTCCATGTTGTCTCCCTTAGCAGCCCCTGCTGATGCGTAATTTTTCAGGATAGCGAACATTCCTTTTGACAGTCTCTTTATGTGATGTCCCAGACTGGGCAGGGGGAACCGTAACATCCAGGAAAGGCATCTTAAACTGACGGTATTTATCTGAAAAATAAAACAAAACATACGGTAATCAAAGATTACATAGCTCGCTTATACAGGTTTTTGTCAGAAACCAGGTTAAAGTTTTTGAAAGTAGGTCACAGTCCAAGGTCAAGGTCACTAGGTCAAAGGTCATGGTCTCAAATGAAAGGTCTCATCACAAGGTATCTACATGTGAAATATCAAAGCCCTACCCCTTAAAGTTCAAGAGATATAGCCCAGGTTAAAGTTTTGTCTATGGACCACGACGACGACAACGACGCCGAGGGTATAGCATAAGCTCTCTGGACTTTTTCGTCCCAGCGAGCTAAAAATTATACATGTTATGTATCATGTTCTTCATATTAGATATGATATGCGCAATCCATCAATATTTTGAGCTTAGCTTCTATTTCATTACTCTCATCTACAACCTGATAGTTTGTTCCAAAATTAATTGAAAAGGTTCTATTGAGTTTAAAATATATAAGATCAAACCTTTATGTGCTGTGAGAAGAGACATTCTGCTAATATTCCGACAAAAGGATCCAGCATTCCAAGATGGCCACCATCTGTACCAGTTAACCTGGATTTTTTCAACAACATCTGGAGAATCTGCAGATCAAACTCTACAATGACATGGGTGTTCGTCTTTTTGCTGGCCTTGGGTTTATCTCCGCCCCTTTTTGGTTCCGAGGGAAGTAAAAGACAGCTTGGAGGTCGTACAGGGACATCTGAATCCTTCTCTTTGTTCTCCGTCTTCTTTCTAATAAAGTAAAAATAAACATATTTAGAAGTACATGCACTGGATCATCCAATGCTCGACATCATAGACATACCAGCTGGAGGACTTTCAGAACTATCAGTTATAATATGGGTACTTTGATGTATTTTTTACGGCGCTCTCCTCAGTGTAAACAATTTGATTTTTAAAACAAAAAACATTTTTCTTTCGAAATTTTTGAGAGCATTGAGTTGTAAGCATGTACATGTAGTATGGATCATAATTGACGAACGTTTCGGTCTACGGATGCAATGTGTGTCAGACGTTTTGAATTCTGCGAGCGGGATCGCGCACTCAACAGTTACTGTCGGCTCACATCTTGTGGATGTTTCAATAGACTCAGTATAACAATGAATTCTTGATGTTGTTCGAATAATTTCTAGTACATTGTTTACATACAGTAAATAGACCGAGGTAGAAAAGTACAAGAACTTGAGTATCACTATCATGACCGGCATTTGATTGTCCGTGGCACGTGGAGCCGCGTGGTCAATAACTATACAATTTTCATATTAATCAAAAATCTTATTTACAGGCGTGAAAAGTCGAGATCTGATCGTCCTAAAGTACGTTGCCGTAAAATGATTCGTCACATCGTGTTGAAATCAATCTACTCACTGTAGTTATGGAAATATTTATCGCGTACCTTGTATAGTGAAAGCTTTTTAAAGGACAACGTAATTTCCTTTAGTACACTTTCAGTTTTCATACTTAAAGAAACTGAGATACAACATTATTTTACGGAAAGTAGGCGGCGATTTTACCCTAAGTAGGAGGCGAGAAATCACCGATCGCCGGCTCCTTTGTGCACGTTTCGTGTCAAATTCGATTCAATCTTGAAAACAATTTTGATCTCCGTGTATTGGGAAAATACGGGCCGATTTTTGGGAAAATAAAGCTAATTTTTACGAGGGGAAGCCACCGATATTCGGCGGTAAATCTGGCCAAAAAAAATCACTGTGAACTATCAGTTATAATATGGGTACTTTGATGTATTTTTTTACGGCGCTCTCCTCAGTGTAAACAATTCGATTTTTAAAACAAAAAAACATTTTTCTTTCGAAATTTTTGAGAGCATTGAGTTGTAAGCATGTACATGTAGTATGGATCATAATTGACGAACGTTTCGGTCTACGGATGCAATGTGTGTCAGACGTTTTGAATTCTGTGAGCGGGATCGCGCACTCAACAGTTACTGTCGGCTCACATCTTGTGGATGTTTCAATAGACTCAGTATAACAATGAATTCTTGATGTTGTTCGAATAATTTCTAGTACATTGTTTACATACAGTAAATAGACCGAGGTAGAAAAGTACAAGAACTTGAGTATCACTATCATGACCGGCATTTGATTGTCCGTGGCACGTGGAGCCGCGTGGTCAATAACTATACAATTTTCATATTAATCAAAAATCTTATTTACAGGCGTGAAAAGTCGAGATCTGATCGTCCTAAAGTACGTTGCCGTAAAATGATTCGTCACATCGTGTTGAAATCAATCTACTCACTGTAGTTATGGAAATATTTATCGCGTACCTTGTATAGTGAAAGCTTTTTAAAGGACAACGTAATTTCCTTTAGTACACTTTCAGTTTTCATACTTAAAGAAACTGAGATACAACATTATTTTACGGAAAGTAGGCGGCGATTTTACCCTAAGTAGGAGGCGAGAAATTGCCGATCGCCGGCTCCTTTGTGCACGTTTCGTGTCAAATTCGATTCAATCTTGAAAACAATTTTGATCTTCGTGTATTGGGAAAATACGGGCCGATTTTTGGGAAAATAAAGCTAATTTTTACGAGGGGAAGCCACCGATATTCGGCGGTAAATCTGGCCAAAAAAAATCACTGTGAACTATCAGTTATAATATGGGTACTTTGATGTATTTTTTTACGGCGCTCTCCTCAGTGTAAACAATTTGATTTTTAAAACAAAAAACATTTTTCTTTCGAATTTTTGAGAGCATTGAGTTGTAAGCATGTACATGTAGTATGGATCATAATTGACGAACGTTTCGGTCTACGGATGCAATGTGTGTCAGACGTTTTGAATTCTGTGAGCGGGATCGCGCACTCAACAGTTACTGTCGGCTCACATCTTGTGGATGTTTCAATAGACTCAGTATAACAATGAATTCTTGATGTTGTTCGAATAATTTCTAGTACATTGTTTACATACAGTAAATAGACCGAGGTAGAAAAGTACAAGAACTTGAGTATCACTATCATGACCGGCATTTGATTGTCCGTGGCACGTGGAGCCGCGTGGTCAATAACTATACAATTTTCATATTAATCAAAAATCTTATTTACAGGCGTGAAAAGTCGAGATCTGATCGTCCTAAAGTACGTTGCCGTAAAATGATTCGTCACATCGTGTTGAAATCAATCTACTCACTGTAGTTATGGAAATATTTATCGCGTACCTTGTATAGTGAAAGCTTTTTAAAGGACAACGTAATTTCCTTTAGTACACTTTCAGTTTTCATACTTAAAGAAACTGAGATACAACATTATTTTACGGAAAGTAGGCGGCGATTTTACCCTAAGTAGGAGGCGAGAAATCGCCGATCGCCGGCTCCTTTGTGCACGTTTCGTGTCAAATTCGATTCAATCTTGAAAACAATTTTGATCTCCGTGTATTGGGAAAATACGGGCCGATTTTTGGGAAAATAAAGCTAATTTTTACGAGGGGAAGCCACCGATATTCGGCGGTAAATCTGGCCAAAAAAAATCACTGTGAACTATCAGTTATAATATGGGTACTTTGATGTATTTTTTTACGGCGCTCTCCTCAGTGTAAACAATTTGATTTTTAAAACAAAAAACATTTTTCTTTCGAATTTTTGAGAGCATTGAGTTGTAAGCATGTACATGTAGTATGGATCATAATTGACGAACGTTTCGGTCTACGGATGCAATGTGTGTCAGACGTTTTGAATTCTGCGAGCGGGATCGCGCACTCAACAGTTACTGTCGGCTCACATCTTGTGGATGTTTCAATAGACTCAGTATAACAATGAATTCTTGATGTTGTTCGAATAATTTCTAGTACATTGTTTACATACAGTAAATAGACCGAGGTAGAAAAGTACAAGAACTTGAGTATCACTACATGTATCATGACCGGCATTTGATTGTCCGTGGCACGTGGAGCCGCGTGGTCAATAACTATACAATTTTCATATTAATCAAAAATCTTATTTACAGGCGTGAAAAGTCGAGATCTGATCGTCCTAAAGTACGTTGCCGTAAAATGATTTGTCACATCGTGTTGAAATCAATCTACTCACTGTAGTTATGGAAATATTTATCGCGTACCTTGTATAGTGAAAGCTTTTTAAAGGAAAACGTAATTTCCTTTAGTACACTTTCAGTTTTCATACTTAAAGAAACTGAGATACAACATTATTTTACGGAAAGTAGGCGGCGATTTTACCCTAAGTAGGAGGCGAGAAATCGCCGATTGCCGGCTCCTTTGTGCACGTTTCGTGTCAAATTCGATTCAATCTTGAAAACAATTTTGATCTCCGTGTATTGGGAAAATACGGGCCGATTTTTGGGAAAATAAAGCTAATTTTTACGAGGGGAAGCCACCGATATTCGGCGGTAAATCTGGCCAAAAAAAATCACTGCTTTAACACTATGATGTTATAACCAATGGCCCGTCATACATGGCTGTGATAGGCAATTTACTTGCGACCTCAAAATCATTTAATTTCCATTGTCATTTTCAAGAAACGAAGATTCTAATTGGCTGAGAAATTTTGTTGATACATGTACATCGATCAACACAATTTTTCACGGAAGTCTATTTGTAGCACTATTTTTAGAACGGGGGGTTCCCTCAAACACGAATGAACTCGTTGCTGAAAATAAAATTTGTTGATGTTTGTTTATCATTTCAAGGGTACCATTTCTTTTCTACTTACTAAAAAATTAAATGTGCATGTAGAATTTGCTCAAACTGGTCTTTATTCCAAAGATATAGAGAGCCGATCGTTCGCTGTTTAAATAATGGCGGCGGCTGCCATAACTTGTTTTGGCAGATGTATCACTGCGGACCCTCCAAACTTACGAAACATATAGTGCGGTGATAGATTGTTTTTAGATCCAAGAAACAGTCTGTTTTCCATAAGAAGATAATAAAATGATAAGAAATGAATCGTTTATTTTTTTCTGTTGATGCAGGTATCACCCGAAAAATTGGACAGAAAATTTTTGCATCAACGAGCTACGCACATTAATGCAGTTTTTTGTTCAATTTTTCGGGTGATACTTGCATCAACAGAAAAAATATAAGATTCATTTCTTAAATTTTATATCCCCAAACAGACATGATGTCAGATTTCTGGTGATCTCAGTTTTAGTTCACATACATGTACTTGGTTTAAAGTAATGCTTACAAAAGTCTATATTTTCAGTTCAAATATACGTGTAGTTATTCATCATTAATGCTCTGGGAAAATACATCACTATTTTCAATGTGTTCGGGTCTTAGAAACTGATCCTAAAAGGTATTGGATATTCTTTGGGAACAAACAATACAAACTTAAACCAAGTGTGTTTACTGGCGACTTACTTTAAATTTGTCCCTCCTTTAATATAGGGAATGTCTGTGACACCAGACCATGTATAGACATCATCAGTACGTCTGTACTCAGTCCTTCGTTCTCCATCAACCTATCCCTATCATTATTGTATCAAGTATGTTTACATACATGTATGTATATTTACTGATAACTTACTTTTGTTCCTCCTTTAGTATTGGGAACGTCTGTGACACCAGACCATGTATAAACATCATAAGTACATCTGTACTCAGTCCCTCGTTCTCCATCAGACCTATCCCTATCATTATTGTATCAAGTATGTTTACATACATGTATGTATATTTACTGATAACTTACTTTTGTTCCTCCTTTAATATTGGGAATGTCTGTGACACTAGACCATGTATAAACATCATAAGTACATCTGTACTCAGTCCCTCGTTCTCCATCAGACCTATCCCGACCCTCCTTAACGCTTCCTGTACTTTCTTAGATATACTGTGACTGTGGGTGCTGTCTAATTTCTAGAAGATAAAAGTTTTTTTCATCCTAAAGTACAATTTTTTTTTTAAATTCCACAAATCTTGTATTATCAATTTATCTTATGTAAATCATACATTTTTATAATTAATTGTAAAGACGTATTACATAACATAAAATAATAATGAATTTAGAATACAAAAATATATTAATGCATGATTATGCACTTAAAAGTGCAAAATTTTCATAAGGTTAGCCGCAAAGATTGTTATTCCTTAATTTCTACTTCAAAATGTTAAAATATAATACAATCCAATCCAATCGGACTTTTTCCCCTTTTTGTAACTTTTTGAAAAAGCTTACCTCTTTGAGTGGAGCAAGGAGTGGAAGAAGTGAGTCCCGACTTATAAATCGTGCTAAGATCTCGTACGAGTCGTAGCTCTTCACTGCCTTGGCTTCAAATAAGTTACTGGCTATACTTTCCACCTCCTTCTCCTCGGAGACCTGACCAAACAAATCCTCCTGGAACACCTGTGTGATGACAAATAATGTAAGATTCAAAATTTCAGATGGAGAATTTGCAACGGTGGTCACAACCCGCTGTATGTGCACATATGTGCTGTCTGCGTGCAAAAACGTAGGCAAACCTTAGGTATCCGTACGGTGTCCGCGCAATATCAGTGCAACACACTTACTGTAGGCACAGATTTGTGCTTTATATGATGCATGTAACCATCCATATAACTGTATGCGATGTGCATGACACACTCCTTCCGTACTCTTGCCACTTTCTTCCTTGCGTCTTCAGAAAAACGTTGGAACATGTAGCCTCCACAAACACGCACGGCAGGTTGTGACCAGGGCTTTAATGTTATTTGTTCTCTACTAGACTGGCTTTGTACATTCAACGGACATCAAAAGTCACTCTGTAGTGAATTTTTCATTTAATAACGAATATACATGTACAATGCAGATGCAGATCTCACATGTATATTGCATTGTTTGAAAACTAAATTAAAATTATTTTCAAAATATTTGAAGTGAAAGTTAAATGGTGACATGGCTATAACAAAATAATTACCAAAGCCCCCTAAATTTGATTATTTGTAAGAGAAACAAAATTCATATGAAGGAATCAGTGAAAACATCAATACTGTAAACGTGGAAAGTTTCGCGTGGGGGTAATTTTTTGCATTTTTCGCGAATCATGGGACTTTGCGAAAATTTCCCCCACGGGAAAATATCCCCGCTGCATTCTTACAATTTAAAAGACATTTTATTGCGAATATTTCTCCCATGTGTAAGGTCTTGACCTTGTAATCGCGAAATTTTCCCCAAGCGAAAATAACCATGTTTTCAGTATCAAATTTCAAGTACTAAATTTTCATGACATTTTTTAATAGCACTCATATAGATCAGAAAGCATTTAGACTTACATCTTGTAAACTCTGTCTGCATACATCTAGATCCCCTGGCTTCAGTAGGCTGGTTACATTTTTCAGCAAAATGAAAGTTGTAAAGCACAGGACATGGACCTTTAAAAGAGAAATCACAAAATAAAATATTTCTTTGTATACTTTGCTTCTAAAATTGATTATTTCTTTTCTGAGGGAAATAAATTTTATTTGAGCTTCAAAATATGAAAATGTAATACTGTATATCGAGATATATGTACACTCATACATTGTATGTGTCACACAATAACTAGCTTCTACCTGATAACCTTTCCTTAAAGCTCCCCTTAGTTCAGACAGGATATATGGGAAGTATTTAGGACCTAACGCTGATAAAATCTTGACTAACGTATCTCTGGCTGCATCGCGGATATCCTTGGCTCGAGACTTCAAAAAGTTACAAACTTTCAGCAGGATTCTGGAAGAAAATAATACAAGTACACTGTATATATGTAAAAAAAACATCCATAATTGTTATTTTCTTTCATAGAAAACATTTTTTCTGGAAAGTGACATGGCCATACTTAAATCATGCTAGTCTGGTAGACTCTATGTTTTTACAAACAAGAACCTACCCGGGTAGACTTTGTTGTAGTGCTGCTTGCGGTAGGTATTGTAACAGTCTAACCATGGCTAAGGCTATAGGTACTCTCTGTAGATTATAAGTACTTACCCTGGTAGACTTTGTTGTAGCGCTGCTTGCGGTAAGTATTGTAACAACCTAACCATGGCTAAGGCTATAGGTACTCTCAGTATTTCTGTATCCTCAGCATACTTGGACTTGGCCAGCTTGTGCTCAGAATCCGATTTTATCTGCAAGACCGATCATACTCCATATTTAGATTGCCAAAATGTGCTTTCAAGAATGTGCTCTCAAAAGGTCTTCAAAGAGTTAAAGATGAAACAAAGAAAACACACTACATGTATGTGTAGTACATGTAATTCTCAAATAGGAGAAATTCATTAATGTAGATATGAAATCTGCTGCAATGCTTTTACATCACATTTCTAAAATTAAGGAATTTGACAATGTAAAGACAAACATACATGTATTCTCCCTATTACACAAAAATCAGACGTACAAAGAAATTCACCTGATAAAACAACCTTTTCTGTGAGTAGTTTCTGTAGCTGAGGTATGAATGTTTTTCACAATGCTCATGTGTATTTTAGTTAGCCAGGTTTGCTGAACAAACTGTCTTTTCTAAAGGAGTCGAGCCTTCTTCGTTTGTTTCCTTAGACGTCTCAGTTTCCATGGTAAGATCGATATCAACCTCTATATCATCTTCAGATACTTTAGTTTCATCAGTTTCTGGACTAGTATTGTTTTCTTCTATGTCCTCCTTATTCTGATTTTCTGGCACCTCTGCAGATAAAAAAATTAAATTAAGGTACATGTACAAAGTAAAATATCATGATCTATTTGTATGTAAAACAGAACAAAGACTTGCATGTGAACAAGTCATAAGTCCTCCTATCCCATGCAAACATGGGAACCAGTATGTGTTACAAAGATATTCTTTCAAATTGTATCAAAGCATTCCTGAATGCACTTCTCAAGTGCAAAATTTTTGTAGAGACCTTGAGAATAGAATTTCACGTAAATTATGATATGAACAGTTCGGCTGGAAAATGTAAGAAGTACAATGTATGATGACATTACCGACAGGCATCCCTCTAGCTTTCTGTTTTGTAACCATTGCTGGTAGGATGGTCACTACAAACTCTGTCTTCTGGAGGTCAAAGTGGAAGGCATCCATTATAGCTACAACCACCCTACAAATAATATACAACAAAAAGTATGATTAATTTGTCAATATTTTTACTTATCTTTGGACATCATATTCATCCAGTGTGAAACAGTCCTACAACCCATACATCCATTTCTATATTCAAAGCAATGTATGATTAAAGTAATTTGCTTTTCTATCACAATACTTTTCTTTCTTTTAACATGCAGATAACTAAACTTTAGACAGAACTTTTTCGTTACGCTTGAAACACAACACAGAAGAGTATATGTTGGATAGACCTCCAACCAAGTGAGGTTTTGAATGGGCAACCTTTTGGTAAATTGCTGGATCACCAGTTGTCCGACATCCGCACTTGCTAACTTTCTTTTCAATTATGACATCGTAAATGGGGGTCCCTATAACAATGTTTGACAGGCCACTTGATTGAGACATAATAAATCTGTCATCAAGTGCAATGACGGACATTTGGCCAAAACTGAATTGGACTAAATCTTTACCGCTTCATCATAACGTAATCTGTGTAATCTTCATTTCCATCAAAAAACAAAATGACATGAATTAATCCTTTACCTTACAAGTAGTTTCTGTTTGTCCAGTCTCTTGGGTAACAGCTGTAGATAGTATTTGAGTTGATGTATGTAAAGTGGCCACGGTAAATGTAGACATATTTTGCCGATTGTTTCTATGGCGCTGTCTTGTAGACCTTGAGCTTTTTTGTATGCGTCATCCACCAGGAAGGAAGAGGTGATGGGCAGAAAGTACGACACGATGATTTCCTTACTGACACTTCTGTTGGTGAGGAGTTTGACCATCTTTTTCATTGCCCTTGATCTTCTGTGAGTCTGAAATTATATTTCAAGTTATAGTATGAATAAATCAAATCTAAACAAGTAAAATGAAGAAGTTGAATTGTTAGCCATTAAGGCCATACAAAATTAATGTTTAGTTTGACGGGCACTTTTTTAGAAAAAAAAGTGAGGGAGGCAGGTTTTTTTGTTTTGTTTTGTTTTGTTTTGCAAATGTGAAATATGATGAATGTACATTTTTTGTAATTTCTCTTTAACCAAATTTCTAATTCAAGTGTTTTGATGCTGAAAATACATTAAAACTTGAGTATAGTATGAAGTGGTAATGTTTAGTACATTGATTAACAAGATAACCCATAACAAGATAACCCAACGTCTTCCTGTGATATACTTATTGCATTTCCAAACCTGAAGTTTGCTAGATATTCTGTGATTTGGTCACACTTATTATATGTATCATATGACAGACGATGTCCTATGGCAGACCAGTATGAAGATGTAGACTAAATACATGTATGGTGTACATCTTATTTATGCTAAAAAGGATCACCAATCTCTAACCGTTGCCCTGTGTAAGGTTAAAACTTCAAATGACGTTAACATTTTGTGAACTACTTTCAGGTGCAACTAAGTGAGTGAAACTCGTAATTGTTGCTCAGTGCTTAGACCGAAAATTTGACCCTTGTCGTAGGCAAAAGAGTAGGGAAAATACAAAGAAACATGTCCAGGGATTGGGATGGCCCATTCTGATAGAAAATGGCCCATAAAATCGGCAACTCGCTGCGCCCTGGTGCCATTATTCTACCGCGTCCATTTTTTTTGTTTTTTAAATCTATTAAAAGTTCTGTTCTCGTATCTACGTTGTAACGTAGATCTACACCAGGAGCAGTAATACAGATATCACAGCTTTCTGTACATGGCCAGTCAGAACTCTAAGGCACAAAATTCTTCTGTTCACTGACAATTGAAAGGTCCTTTGCTATTTTGATACAATATTGATTTTTCTCCGACATCTGCGCCTGAGATTTAAATCTCCAACGTCCACTTACGTATCTTATCTACGTTAAGGTACTTGTGTATGCGTTCGTCCGTAAAATTATCATGTCATTTTTAAAAAGTGGTCAGTCAATGGGTACAAATTGATGTAATAAAATTTGTACAAAATGTCTTCCCTAATATCAACAAAGCTGAAAATAAAGCTGCCCATCCGTGGACACAAAAAAATCAGGAAAGGTGGCTGACAGTTTGGTCTTGGCTGTTCTGTGATCCATGCAAAATATGTACTGTAAATTATTCATTGGAAATGGTCAAATTGGGAATCTCGCGACAAAAAAAATGTGCTAACGTGTGATGCATAATGCATGCATATGCATAGCTTTTCGAAAATTGATCATTTTTGGAATGGCCCTTTCGTGAGGAAAGATGGCCCATTGTTTTTGAGAATGGCCCATTAAAGTCCAAGTGGAAGGGACCGTCGTCCCATTGAGCAAGTTTGCCTTCCCGATCACAGCATGTCTGACAATTTAGTTTGAATTTTAACAACGATTACACAAGGGTATCCTGATCGATTCGTCATCCCTTTTCACTGTCGGACTTGAGCAAGTTGTTTGCAAATTTGAATTTCTATCCCTCGGCATTCCCGGCTGATCAATCTGACGTAAACTGTGAGTTCTAAACAAAAACGTTTTCAAATTTCTAATAAATTAGGCCAAAAAAATTAAAGTTTCGTTTGACGGGCACCGCCGCATTGCCTAAAAACCCGCCGCATTTCCGATTTTTATCGCGTGTTTTACCATAATTTTAATGTAGTCAATTGAACATCGTCGTGCTAATACAAATTGTTTGTTTACATATTCTTTACTTCACTAAATATATAAATTGTAAAAGCTGTAACTCAATACTTGTTTATATAAAATAGTATTATTCACCCAAGCTACCGTATTCAATTGTTGGTTGTACGGTAATCGCGACCACGCGTATATTCCATATCATGGACAAGGTAACGTAACGTAAAATGATACTGTACTCTGTTGTGATAATATGCAAGAGCATATAAGTTAAATTATTTAATTTATTAGAAATTTGAAAACGTTTTTGTTTAGAACTCACAGTGTACGTCAGATGATCAGCCGGGAACGCCGGTGACGGGATCGAGTGGAGGGGCAGAAATACTACACGATCCTAATTTCGTTACGAATAAACTGGCCAATTAAACCCTTAGCACATCGCAGAAACTTCAAAATTTCCGCGGGATAGAAATTCAAATTTTCAGACCGACAGTGAAAAGGGATGACGTATCGATCAGGATACCCTTGTGTAATCGTTGTTAAAATTCAAACTAAATTGTCAGACATGCAGTGATCGGGAAGGCAAACTTGCTCAATGGGACTGTGGCACCTTCCACTTGGACTTCAATGGGTCATTCTCAAAAACAATGGGCCATCTTTCCTCACGAAAGGGCCGTTCCAAAAATGATCAGTTTTCGAAAAGCTTTGCATATGCATGTATGAATAATACATTAGATGTTAGCACATTTTTTGTCGCGAGATTCTCAATTTTACCGTTTCCAATGAGTAATTTACCGTTTCCAATGAGTAATTTACAGTACATTTTTTTATACTTAAATTTGTACCCATTGACTGACCACTTGATCATTTTACGGACGAACGCATACACAAGTACCTTAACGTAGATAAGATACGTAAGTGGACGTTGGAGATTTAAATCTCAGGCGCAGAACGAGGATAAAAAAGAATGTCGGAGAAAAATCAATATTGTATCAAAATAGCAAAGAATCTTTCAATTGTCAGTGGACAGAAGAATTTTGTGCTTCTGACTGACTGGCCATGTACAAAAAGCTGCGATCTCTGTATTATTGCTCCTGGTGTAGATCTACGGTACAACGTAAATACGAGAACAGAATTTAGATTTAAAAACCAAAAATGGACGCCGTAGAATAATGGCACCAGGGCGCAGCGAGTTGCCGATTTTATGGGCCATTTTCTATCAGAATGGGCCTTCCCAATCCCTGGACATGTTTCTTTGTATTTTTCCTACTCTTTTGTCGACGCCAAGGGTCAAATTTTCGGTCTAAGCACTGAGCAACAATTACGATTTTCGCTCACTTAGTTGCACATAAAAGAAGTAGTTCACAAAATGTTAACGTCATTTGAAGTTTTAACCTTACACAGGGCAACAGTTAGAGATTGGTGTTCTTTTTTATGCATAATTTAGATGTACAACATACTTGTATTAAGTCTATATCTTCATACTGGTCTGTCATAGGACATCGTCATATGATAATATAATAAGTGTGACCAAATCACAGAATATCTAGCAAACTTCAGATTTGGAAATGCAATTACTATATTACAGGAAGACGTTGGGTTATCTTGTTAATCAATGCACTAAACATCACCACTTCATACTACATGTATACCCAAGTTTTAATGTATTTTCAGCATCAAAACACTTGAATTAGAAATTTGGTTAAAAGATCAAATTTCGCGTTTGCAAAAAAAAAAAAAAAAAAAAAATCCTGCCTCCCTCACTTTTTTTTCTCAAAAAGTGCCCGTCAAACAAAACATTAATTTTGTATGGCCTTAGATAATTTAATAAAGAATAATGCTCTTGCAGATTATCACAACAGAGTCAAGTATCATTTTACGTTACGTTACCTCGTCCGTGATATGGAATATAGGCGTGGTCGCGATTACCGTACAAACAACAATTGAATACGGCAACTCGGGTAAATAATACTATTTTATGTAAACAAGTATTGAGTTACAGCTTTACAATTTAGTAAAGAATATGTAAACAAACAATTTGTATTAGCACGACGATGTTCAATTGACTACTTTAAAATTATGGTAAAACACGCGATAAAAATCGGAAATGCGGCGGGTTTTTAGGCAATGCGGCGGTGCCCGTCAAACGAAGTCTTAATTTTTTTGGCCCAAGTTGATTTTTCATCAATTTTTTTAAAAAATTATTATGGAAAAGCTTTCTCTCATGTGAATTATTGGCATACATGTACATACATGTAACATAGTGTGTAAATACAGATGTCCAAGAAACAATGGCTATATGAACTCAAATCTAGTGAAGCTGCACATATATACATGTATGTATATTTCCTAGAGAGTGGGCATGGTATAATGATAAGATAACTTTTGTTAGATCCTTTTTCATGTTATGAAATAAATTTTGCCTTCCTAGATGCATCACTGGAAGCATTCAAGGTAGAGAAGCGTCTAATAGATGAGACTTCAAATGAATTGAAGTGATGATCTACACATAGATCTAACTTTTTTCAATGAATATCAATGATATCAAATATTCAATACGAACTTGTATATGTCTGATGTTCTCGAAGAAATCTCCCTCTGGGTCTTTGTCCTGTAAGTAGGTCAGGTCATGAAACATCGGGCTGTCTGGAAACGTATCCACTAATGCTGCTAAGATGGCAATAAACTCATGTCGTACATTCTGCAAAATGGAATAAATGCTAAATTCTTATGCTAATACATATAATTAATTTTGTTCAATTTGTACCAGTGTAATTTCTGATTGCTTATACAGGATTTATGATAGAGTTTTCCATTCCAGCTTTCTGTTTCAGTATGAATACATTTTGTATAATAATAAGTTTGATCATATTGAAACAGATACAATACATGTTGCATTAATACATAATAATGAGGATTTATGAAGTTCCACCTGGGTCGAATATCATAATTATGAATTTCATTTAAATCTTCAGATACCCTGCAGTACCTCACAATTGTCCTTCATTCCAGCCTTAACTTCTGGTAACAGGGTCTGTGATATGATCTCTCTCATAACATCTTGGTCGGGAGTCACATGACCAAACCGAGTTACCACGGTGATCAAACAGTTGGTGGAATTATCTCTCAGTGACATATCATCAATCTGTAAATTAGACAACAAAAGATTATAGAGCATCTTCAAAAACACAATACTTTCTTAAGATTGAGTGCAAAATTTTGCATCATTTACATGTAATTGCTATGGAAACTACAATTCTTCAGTTTATACCATTTCTATTCTTGCTGTTTTTGAAAGTGCTTCTTTCCATGCTTAAATACATGTAAGTGATAAGTACATGTAGTTGATTTTTTAAAAACATCTAATTTACATGTAAATTAACCTTTCCGATCTTCCAGAATTGTTTTTTTAATTAATAGCGTCAAAATTCCTTTTTAATTTTTGAGCGAGGTTTGAAGTGTGTTTGTCAGAAGTAAAAATATTGTGATGTCATGAAATTTAGAACTATGTCTCCCAAATGTGGAGGGATCTATTGACATGTGCAAATGAGAAAATCATCCTTGGGAGACAATTATAGCATAAAATATAGCGATCTGTTAAAAAACTATTTCTTTAAAAGTACACTATAAATGACAGTAGCAACAAACCTTTTTGACACAGTAGCAAGCATTATGAATAACTGGTAGCAGAAAATCTATGTCGATCTCCATCATGGATCGGATAATTTCATTGATTTTCCGATAAGCACCCAGACGACGGAGATAATCTGGTTCTTCTACACGTTTAGGATCCCATGAGTTCAGCTGAAAGACAAAATCATCAATATGAAAACTGATGCTTGATTTTCATTTCACTAAAAATCAAATTCTTGAATCCAGCCACAAAATGTTTGTAAGAATAATTTTCAGATTTACAGTGTTAAGATGAAGCAGCCTGACAGGCACCCGATAATGGAGAACATTTTATATCATGGAATTATGTAGCTGAAAAAAAATAAACTTACCTCTTCCACAAGCTTTGCCACCTCATGGAGACTTTTATTTTTTTCTGTGACTACCTAAAATTGGAAATACATTTGTATATATCTCATTTTCATTCTTTTGGTCTAACATTTCAAGAGAATATAGTAAGAAACAATTGCTCAAAGCAAACATAAAATATTGCAGATAGTTAGACATACCAACAAGTATCTACTGTGATATTTTGAACAAAACTAGAACTGCCCTAAAGTGACGAATTATACCCCCTGCGGGACATTTTTCTCGACACGGATTCATGTATGACATAGGAATCTATATATATATATACAACGTTAAAGTTCAAGGTCAAGGTCACTAGGTCAAATGTCTTGGTATCAAAATGTAGTACTTATTATGGTGAATGCATGTATGAAATATGAAAGCCCTATCACTTATACTTAAAGAGTTATCTGCTTTTTAAAAGAACTTCTTAACCGGACAGATGGACAGACGGACGGACAGACAGACGGATAGGGTGTTTCCTATATATCCCCCCCAAACTTCGTTTGCAGGGGGTATAATAAGGGCATGATAATAGAGAGGTTTATTTACATGTTTTAGCACAACTTATACGTATGACGTCATCACTTCGTGCGATCTTTAATCAAATGATGTCATGATGTGATGTATAGCTACACATTATGGTCATGAAGGGCACTCTAAACGCAACACCAGAATGGGCAACTTCTGTGAAAATTTCCATAATTTTCATTGATCAAATTTCCAGTTTTTTCTATTATACATCACGTTTAGGATTCTAACTTTCCTTACACCAAGGTTTTACAAATTTCTATATATATTTTCTAGCAGATGAAACTGATTGAAAAGAAGAAAGCTACATGTACACCTTACTACATACATGTAGCTTGACCTAGACCTAAGAGATCCGATTCGCAAGTATAACTTAAATGATGTCTTCGGATTGTGACGTCAAGAAATGACATTATGTCATCATGTATATGTAGGTCATACACATTGAAAGCATTTGCACTATACCTCTTTAATATGAGATGATACATGCTCATGTATATACATTGTACATGTAACTTCAAGTTGAAATACTCTCAACACTTTGGATAATTATACAAAATCTAAATTACCTGAAAGACTTTACAGAGCAATATTCTGGACTGACGATTCTGTAGTGACGCAAACAGAGAAGATATTGTTCTGAAAAAAAAAAATCAGAATTTGTTTATCATAATAAATTCCCTATCACTTTGTAATGTTCCAACTCAAAATTCAAATCAATATTATTATGTATATATATTTTACAGAGCTCTTTAGTACACATTACAATGTTTTTTTCACTTTTATCGTCCTTTCTTCTACATCATAATGATAGAGCATTTATGATTTGAAATAATTTTTATCAGAATGAGTTTAATTTACCTGTGAAAAGATTGCCTCTCTTCTACAATAGACATTAAATTGGCAATACTGTTTAAAATGCCATGCTCCATCTCTGTTGACCTTTTGACCCCTTGACCTAGATATGGTAACAAGAGGTCAATCAAGGTTCTACATTGGTCCTGGTCAGTCACAAACTCACTTATTCTGAAATGAAGAGACGAGACATTCAGAATTTTAAATTACCAATACAAGCTAAGGATGTATATGTAAATACTGTGGTTTATCTTATTTGAAAGAATATCAATTCTTTTGATTCTTTTTTTTCAATTAAAAAAAAATATGGTATGTGTATTTGTCCTAACAGAATTCTTATATTATTTGAATTAGCAGTCCATTGAATGATGACAGAATGCTTGACCTAAGCACGAATTCAAGATTTTAAAAGTAATAATTTGCATCTCTTCAACTTTTTCTGCTAAAATTCTGTCATGGTTTTAAAAATAAGTGAAAACTTGGTCAATTAAAATATCTGAAACTTACTGCATGTACTTTGCACTATTTTACATTTACGCTGAACAAAACCGTTTAGCGAGATATTACACCTACCTTGATAGAATATTCAGAACTCTTTGATGTATATTATTTTTCTTGTCCTTCATTTTGCCTCTCAGTTTTTCTATGTACGACTTGATGTATTGGAATATTCCAGGCACTTGGTCCCTTACAAGACACATTGCTATTTCTTCACAATCTGTACCTGTAAATAATTTTCTTCAAGTTTAAAGGAGCTGTAACGATAAGACGTAAAATCTGCCCTGAAAAGTGGAAATTTCAAAATGGGAAATGTGAAGAAATTTTTCTGTAGAAATATCAATTAACTAAATGCATATCTGAATCTAATGTCTGATTTAATAAATTATCAATAACAATACCGATATTTGGGTTAAAATGTGCGTTTTTTTCTATAGAAATCAACGGAAAACGGAAAAGTTTTCTACAACATTGTTCCAGCCCGAGTTACAAAATGCCACTTTTACCAAAGGTGCATATTATTAATAACAATTTTCTGACCAAGTGGGGTTCTGTAAATCGGGGGGGAACAATGTCCCACAGAAGCAAAAAAAGGGGGGATGGGCTATTTTTTAAGAATCTGACTTAAAAGCGGTTAGATGGATAATGATCCCTAAGTGTCGCTATGCTTCGCAGGCGACACAAAAATTGCCCATTTCTTCTTGTTATACAATGGAACAATCTATTCCTAGTGGATTCCGATGAAATATACAACATACACAAATGAAATAAACGATATAAAGACGTCTATTTCTACACAGTGTGTATTTCGTGCCTGAAAGCTTACAATGTGGCTGTTTAGTACAAAATATAACGGTTTTCAGTCTCCGGATTGCGTTTTTTACCGATTACGTTGACATAGTCTAGTTGCCAAATGGCTATTTTGGGGGGAACCCAAAAAAATGTTACGCACAAAATGTTTTTGCATGAAAGTGATGTCCATAACCTCTACATTGATAATCCGGCGGATGCCACTCTGGCATCCTTGGGCATTTCGAAATTTTTGGGAAAAAGTGTGATTTTTCAAAGAAAAACCGTTGAAAATCGGAAAAACACAATTACTTCGTCCATGTTATAGCTAGAACAACAGATTTGGTATCTAAAGAACAGCAATGCCAATGCCTTTAAGTTGCAAGCTCAGTTTATCAATTTGCTCGTCCATAAATTGGGGAAAACTATGGATTTTCAATGAAAAACCGTTGAAAATTGGGAAAATGTCATATCTTTTTTCATACTGTAGATAAAATAACAATTTTGGTACCAAACGCACAATAAATGTATTGCCTTTTATTCTAAATATCAGATTAGCAATTTGCAAGTACGAAAATGGGAAAAAGAATGCATTTTAAATGAAAAATCGCTGAAAATTGGGATATTGCAATGACTTTTTTCATGCTGTAGGTAGAGCAACGACAAGAAAATTATTTCATTGATTTAAATTCAGAATTCCACTCAAGCAAATGTTATCTTCTTGTTTTGTTTTGTTGTTCTTGTTGTTGTTGTTGTTGTTTTTTTTTTTTGCTGAAAAAAGTATTGAATTGTAAAAATATTATCGGTTTAAAGATATTCTAGAACAACAATTTTCGTATCAAAATGATTGCATATTGATAGTTTTAGATTTGCACTCTCTTTTAATTACCCTTTTTCTACTCTAGATTCTCTGGTTTCTCTTGCATGGTTGACCAAAATGCCTCCTTTGTACCGTACTCTGACAATTCTTTACTCCAAAACATTTACAGAATTAAAGAAATATGAACACATAATTTGTCATATCTGTTTGTTCCACAACTCAGATTTCATGTGTGACTGCAACAAATCAACAGGATAACAGATAGAGGTAGAGACGCAATTGGCAAAATATTATCACAATAGGTCTAAATATTTAAAAAAAAAAATGAATTCTTTAGCGGATCCAGGTTTGATTGAACTGCATCTTAAGAATATTTCCTTATGCATGGCTAAAAATATTTGGTTTTTCTTGACATGTTACCGAAATTATTCGATTAACTGTTGGTGGCAATGGTCATCTTAGAGTTTTGAACTCTTATAGCCCATTTCATTCAATCGTACACTGGACCTGACATCAGATATACTGTCTAGATTCTCCAAACCATAGTAATTCTTTATGGCCTCAGTCACCATCTTTTCAATATCTGAATTAACTTCTCTGAAATTTGACACGGAACACTACTTCAAAACCTTCCCACTGAACAACCTTTGTCTCTCCAATACCATCATATGTTGATGATACCCATCATCATGATCTGTTCTCAATACCTTCATCTTCAGAATGTGTAGAATGTGAGTTCTTAATCAATCGGATTGCTTTCTTGATGAACTGATTACAAGTACATGTAATATCAATCAGTTGAACTTCATTTCCTGAGATGTAGCTTTCCTGACTGAATCTTTTATGTCATTGTGATGGTAAGTAGGGTCAATTGAACATCATTTGAATTTGCTCTCTGCAAAGTGATAGAAATTTTAAGTTCAGAAAATATGGCTAGGGGCGCTGCTGGAGAGGATTTTGGCTGTGCCATGAAGTCACTTTAATTGAAAGCATCACTGATGAGGATTTTTCTATACGAAATACGAGTCTGGTGCATCAGAATTGGTTTAAAACTTTCTTCAAGAAGGTAAATAGTTGGAACTTTTATTATTGACATCTGATGTGTTTAGTTTTTTTTAAAATATACGACCAGGAACATTCAAGGTATTAATTCTGCATGAATGAGAGTCCTGCATACATCAATCGATCATCGGCTCCTAGGCATTCTTGTCGAATGAATAACCTGGAGCTTACTTCAAGAACAAATTTCGAATGCGTTAAAGAACATCCTGACAATAATCTCAACAGCACTCACAACAGAGCACCAAATTGAGCATCGACGGACCCCTAGCAAGCTAAAGGTGGGACCAGGTGCTGTCTTTAAAAAAATAGATTGCAAAGTTTGGAAGTTGCAAAAGCGAAGTCATCTTTTCAACATCGACGTAGGGACTAGAACAACGTCATGACTAAGCAGATATTTAAGATCCACTTCAATAATTGAAAATAACTACACAACCCTGGCAGAAATCATCTATGTTTTGAAAAAGTCTTCAAATTCATTAGCATCATTTAAAAGCAGATTTATTAACAGCATGGACCAGACATGCACGTTTCAGGTATTTAACCCTCGTCAGTGATACTCAATCCAAACAATGAAATATGGCCAAAATGTGTGATAATTATGTCCAATAATAATAAACATCAAGAAGTACCTAACCGTTATTCAGTCTCAAGGTCGTGAAGGCAAAACAAAATCGTTAAAATTCACATCGAAACGGTTGCGAACGAAAATATACCGAAAGACGTAGCAAGATGACTTAGATATGATGCTACTGGACCCAGGTTTCAGAAATTTGTGACAATTTTGTAAACAGTAATTTTCGACTGCGTTTGAAGAAACCCAACCGAAATTGATCGATCTTGGCTACATGTGCCCTTGGGGACTCCTGGTCCACCAGCAGTGACACTCACCAAGTGGTACACATTTTAAACGTCTTCAAATTCATTAGCATCACTTAAAAGCAGATTGATTAACAGCGTGGTCCGTACATGCACGTAATGTATCATAGACAGTAACCGCTTTCTTTTGAACAATTTCTCTAATTTCACTCTCGTCTTTCAAAAGCTTGCTACAAGACTTCATATACCAGTAAACTGTTTAAGAAGAGTGTTGACTTGTGAGTGCTGTTGAGATTATCGTCAGGATCTTCTTTAACTCATTTGTGTCACACTTATGCCCTTTGCCATGTGGAGCTCGTAAAAAAGTTCCCCGCGAGGAGTTTGACAGTAAGTGTTTTGAATATTTTCCCTGACATGGTCACCACAGCACTTTCTATATAGATATAACCTCAGACAGTGCAATGCATGTTTTCTATGTATATATATTTATTTTCGTGCACGAACATCGACGGCGGATGCGGCTAGCCAACAGGGGATGCTTACTCCTCCCGGGCACCTGGTCCCACCTCTAGCTTGCTGGGGGTCCGTCGGTGCTCAATTTGGTGCTCTATTGTGAGTGCTGTTAAGATTATCGTCAGGATCTTCTTTAACTCATTTGAATACAAATATCTTTGTTCTACATTTTCTGTTAACGTTTTGCATTTTTCAAAGTCCCATTTTTTTTTATGAAAATGCCCTTCAAAATCAAAGTTTTCTCCCACATTGGTCTTCTCCCACTTTATTTATGAGCAAGTAGCTTAATACGAATTCAGAATAAAAGACAATAAAAATTCTTTTGGTACCATAATTGCTGTACCTCATCCTAACTACAGTTTGAAAAAGTTCATTGCATTTTGCACATTTTCAGCGTTTTTACATCCAAGAGCAGTTGTTTTTCCCAATTTTTCGTACCAGCAAATTGCGAATCTGACTTCTTTATTACTTAAAATGAAAGGCAATAAATTTATTGTGCGATTGGTACCAAAATTGTTTATTTAGCTACAGAATAAAAAAGGATATTGTATTTTCCCAATTTTCAACGGTTTTTCATCAAAAATCCATAGTTTTCCCCATTTTATTGACATGTAGATTGGTAAATTGAGCTTGAGACTTAAAGACAATTAAATTGTCGTTCTTTTGGTACCAATTTTGTTGATCTATCTGCAGCATGGAAAAAGTAATTGAATTTTTCCTATTTTCAATGGTTTTTCTTCGAAAAATACCATTTTACCCCAAAATTTCAAAATGCCCAAAGATGCCAGAGTGGCATCCGCCGGATTATCAAATAAGAGGGTATTGACAACACATTCATGCAAAAACATTTTATGCGTAAGAAATTTTGGGGTTTCATGAATGGCACCTAGACTAACATACTGGTTTCGATGTTATCATTTTTTTTCATTTTTAAAATAAGAGGGGATTTAAACATAAAACACTTAAGATTTATGTAAAAAATGCATTTTTTTTTATAATTTCGTTCGCTATTTGACATTTTCAGATATTGTTACCCCCTACCTATCCAAGCTGTAATTATCAAATCTTACATCAATTTTTTTAAATAAAATACTTATGAGAAATCTTCTAATATACATGTATAATATTTTTCTCCTGAACAACCTTTTCCTTCAAAGGAAGGAAAGCGCACTAGAAATAATCGAAAGAATTCAGGGCTTAATCAAGCCCTTATTGTTACAGCTCCTTATAATAATATATCAGAGAATATATTTCTATGTATTATACAGTAAACACCATATACAAATAACCCCTTACAACATTACACATGCCCATATTTGAGGTTACCAGACCTACCTACCCAAGTTGGAAGTTAAGTGTGTAGTTGTTGTTTCGTATCTGTAGCATATGCATTTTTTGCAAAAGAATTTTAGAATATTCAAGGGAACAGGATTCCTTCTTTTAGAAAATTTTCTCAATTTATTGAAAGCAAAAACTTATAAAGACAGCAAAGTCCATGAATTTGATGACCCTGAAATTCAGGGACTAAAATTTTCCTTGCTGTTATTATCATTATCATTTGAATGAGTAGTCACACGTACAATATTCAAGGTGCAACAACAACTTTTGATAACAAAGGGGTAGGGCCACGAAGCCCGATATTGACCCTAATTTTGATAAATTTTGAACATTGTACTTCATAGAATTTTTAGCTGTTATTTGACATTTTGAAACGTTCTCTACTGAATCACAAATCTACTTTTTGTAAACATTGCTTTTATCAACACCTTTTAGTCATTTGAAAACACCAAAATAGGTCAAATTCGACGAAATTGATGCAAAAACTCAATATTTCTATTAAATTAGCAATGGCTGCATGCATGAACTATGATGGAAAATTTAAATGTGAAAGATTATCATTATATCCTTTTGTCATAAACGTTTTATCTCAGTTAACGCATACGGCCACATTGAATTCTATGACAAAAGACAAAATTCCCAGCAATTTTCGCCATATTTTGTCAATAATGTCAAAATGACGTCACTTCAGTTAAATGGCACATTGTTTGGTGATATTATTCTTTTCATGAAAAGCGGTAAACATTCGTGTATTTTCATAAGAGATCTCAAGTATTCCTCATGAAATCTATTTTAAGAGAAAAATCAAGGGCCGATTTAGGGGTCTCGTGGCCCTACCCCTTTCTATTATGTTTTTATATGTTTTCTATTGTAAGCTTGACTCCGAATTTTCATAGATTAAGCTCTACATACTTTTATAGAGTACACTATCTATAGTAAGAGACTGGACCATTGTAACATCTTCTGGGGATTCCTCTTCTGGCGACAGCAAATTGTCAAGCATCTCAGTGATACAGGAAGTCACAGACTCGTTCGCATCTGGGGCATTCAGAAGTTTGATTATGAACGGCATAGGTGCAATGGATTTGTCAGCCTCTTGGTGTTTGGAGAGGAGGGAGAAATACCTATAATCAAGAAAGAGGAAAACTTTGTTCATTGTTACGTACATGTACATGTACATGTACAACGCAAATAATCTAGTAATTACAGTATAAGAATTTTCTATGAATGTATCTAATATTGAGCAACAAATGTAACAAACACTTCCCACAAGTACATTTATACTATTACAATGACATTTATACTAAATGAAGGAATTTTACCTCAATTTTCTAAATTTAGTAAATTCATACCTTTTGCTCGTAGTAAACATGTGTAACAGCTTCAACAGAGGGGTAGGATGATAGACACCTTCAAACGGCAGCTTGGTTAACTGTAATATTGAAACAAGAAATACTTATTTCCGATTGACTAATCCTTTTAAGTTTCATGAAAATGAATCACAAAATAAGAGAGAAATTAATTCTATAGCTATAGACAATATAATTATCAAGTTTACAAGGTCCATTTGATCAGACACATGCATGAAACACGTAATCTCATTTGCAATGAATCAACAGCATAAACTTACCTGAGGCCAAACACAGACTTCAAAAACAGCATCTAGCTCATGTGGAGTGAAACCATAGGAGTCAAAATCTTGAAAGAACTGCAAAAAATATGATTAGGTTTATTGAAAATGAAAAGCAAAAACACACAGATTTGTCATTCAAATTGATATTCTATGTATCTAAACCTTATACATCAACTGTCTTCAAGAGCAAACAAAAGTGTACTTTTTAAAATCAATTTCCATGTATTAAAAAATTTGTCTTTATTGAAATGATTATTCCTTGATATTTCCTTTTGATATTTTCTTAAAGTTAAAGAATCCCAAAAAGTCAGTAACTTTGACAATAAATACATGTAAACATTACTTGACCAAATATCAGAATCAATGTTTTCAAAGACATTATATTTCATATCCAAGTTACCATTCATGTACTTACTTGAACAACTCTGGCCATTGCTGTCTGACGTAGATTTTTTAGAGTATTTAGTGCCGACTTAGATATCAGGTTCCGTTTTTCTAGGCATGCCACACAGGTAGACGTCAGGCCTAACATAATTTTAAGTAGGGACGGTAAGTAGTCAGTCAGCATATGGCCTAGCTTCTTCATCACCATGTTTATGGTATGAAATGTTCTACAAGGTGAATCAATATCTTAGTCTGTGAGGGCTTAATTTTTTCCTTTGATATATACATGCAATACATCAGAACCTAAAAAAATTACTTTTAGTGAGAATTCAAGAGAGTCAAATATGATGCATACATTTACTTTTTCTATTATGTCAGTACATGTATAAATATAAATGTACATGTACATTTACCAGCATTAAGAAGTTCTCTTGACCCCAATTCATTTTTTCTTCATTTATCTAGATCTTAAAAAGACAGATACATGAGCTTATAAAATTGCTCATTGCAGCAAGGTACATGTAAGTTAAAGAAGATCCTGACGAAAATCTCAACAACACTCACAATAGAGCACCAAATTGAGTATCGACGGACCCCTAGCAAGCCAGAGGTGGGACAAAGTGCCCGGGAGGAGTAAGCATCCCCTGTTGTAACTTGAGTCAATGATTCTACCTTTTTAGGAATTTCACACGAAGATACTCAATTTTGAACATTACTTACCCTGTTATCTTGCGGAGAGGTATCACCTTGGTAATATCAACTTCATTCACTATATTTTGTACCATGGTCAGAGGATTATCTAAAACAAAACAGAGCAGAATATTCTCCATTTTCAATTTGATGATTAGTCAGGTTTCATTTCACCTCTCTACAAATTTGGATACATGTTTGTCTTTTGTGCGTACTCCAAAACAGTGTAGATCTACATTCATTGTTACGTTATGATTGATCGACCAAATTTCGTACACTGTCAAACGATTGTGGACATGACATTCAGTAAGACTGTTCAAGAAAAGGTAAATTGCCTGTCACAATTTGATCGTTGTAGTGACCTTGACCATGAAAGTGACCTTGACTCTCAATGGGTGATTATTTTCACCACACTTGACCATCCATGCAAGTTGAAGAAAGTACAGTGCAAATCGGGTAATCTACCAAACAAATGGATGGAGAAACAGCAAACAGGTAAAGTGATCCTTTTTTTATACATGTATATGTACATGTATGTTCTCAATGTGTTGCAGGCAGCATAACAATCTTTAAAATTATATACATTTAGTAAAACACATATTTCCAACACATTATTCGATACTCAAATTTGATAGGGAGCTTATTAAGAAATGATCCTATAATCTTCATTTATACAAGTATATGTACATACCTTGGAGAAAGTGTTTGTAAGGGTCAAACACCATGTTAAGAAAGATAAGGAGTTCTGTCCCCTGGCAGCCGTTCAGGAATCTCATTACGATGGATCGTCTGACGTTACTATGGTTTTTACCGGCGGTGTCCGTACCTGTCTTATGCTGCATCTTGCCATATAGTATTCTACAATATGCATTGAATTTTTGTTCTGAATGGACTAGATTAAGTTACATGTAAACTTGGTTTAATGAAATTTAATGTAATATTTAATGTAAATACACACACTGATCATTTGCTTGGTAAATATAAGACGATATACATGTACTTGAATTTTTGAAAACTCATAAATCATTTACATAAATCTACATACACGTACATATTAGATGAGGGCATTTTGTAATAAATATTGCATTTATGCATTTTCATTACACATTCTAGTAGAGCACAATTTTTTAAAATTTTAATTTAAACATATTTTATTCATAGTATTGTATAATATAATTTATTAATCTAAAGAAGATGCAGAAGCTCAACTTTTCTCTTATTCACATAGATAAAACAAACTCTATGTACATGTACCTACCTCATCAGTACAGGTAGTAGATCAGCCCTGTGTTCTGGATCTATGACACTGGATTCCTTGTCTATAGTAAACAATACAATCTCATTCTTGAACGTTTTGTCATCCAGCAAACGCTCAAAATTCTCTCTGAAAAATACAATGTTTTTCTCATACACAAAGATTTGAAAACAAATTCTCTTTTAAATTATATTTAATTAAAAGTATGACTGGCAATTGCGAATCCATTTTGAAGAACCAGTGAAAAGAATTTCTTACCTGTAAGGTATAAGGTATTTGTGTTTGTAAGTCATGATACACTCAAAGGCCACCTTCTGCACCTCTGAATCCTTATGTACAAGCAACTGAAAACACACAATCACATTTTGCACATTATGAATACGGTTTATGCAAGCCTAGTACTAAGGGTGTTACACATGACTTCTAGGTAATAATTGGTTCAAACTTCACAAGCTGTTTTGCAGGATGTTGGCTTTCAGACAAAGGTCTTCAAAGTCATATTAGGGTTAAAGGTCAAGGTTATTTATGAAAACAACAGACCAACAGACATACATGTACATGTAGGTGATTCATGATAAATTCTGACAGGTCGAAGACAGTCAGGAAATGAACACCCGGTATCAAAACTGTAGTATGTATCCGGGAAGCATCCATCAGTTTGACTGATTTTGTCTTTATTTTCCTTAAACATTATAATCAATTTCAATCTTTTGACTTTGAAGAATACCTTAACATTATCAAGTTTAATAATAAAGGCTGGCACTTATTCCCAGTTCAGTAGAGCAAGCTGATGAGAGGGTGTTAATCCTCCCACTTGATGGGACGCTGGTCTATAGAAGGTTAACTCCCTAGCTATAGTAGTACATATTTCACAGCTAGGTCATCTGGAGCAATCGGGGTAAAGTGCCTTGTCCAAGGGACACAGCCATGGCCCGGATAGAACTTGCAACCTTGTGACTGAAAGGTTATCTTATCATTACCTTGTAATAAAGTTCCTGTAATTCTGTCTCCCTGTACTGTGACTTAGGATTCTGGTACTTGGAGAACAACTGTAGATGTACAAGTAGTGCACTGAAAAGATAGATCAAACACACACTGTGAAATCTGCCTTAAGTAAACCCTTAGTGTTATGCAAAATTGTACAAGCTATGATCACTCCTACTTTACATGTACATTTACGTTTGTGTAAGAATAGCCTAAGATTTGTATCCAGATTTGATACTGTAAACGTAGAAATTTTCGTGTGGGGGTAATAATCATATTTTCCGAAAATCTAGGGACTTCAGGAAAATTTCCCCCACACGAAGATATTCTGGCTGCTTTCTTACCATGGGAAAGACATTTTATCGCTACTATTTCCCCCACGCGTAACATCTTGATGTTAAAATCTTGAAATTTTACCCCAGAGAAAAAAACCACGTTTACAGTATTGAGATTGTATCATAACTTTATGGGACATAAGAAAATGGCTCTTGCATCAGAAGTTGAAAAAGAGTGAGCAAAAATGCCCTCAAACTTTGTAACAGTGTTTAACAGTCAACACTTGTAAGTAATACAATCACTCACCCTGTGGCTGCCCTTCTTCGTTTCTTGGACTTGTCCTTGGCTTCATTTACAGAAGGAGTGCTCACCATTAATTTTTCCTTTTTTCCTTTCTGCTTTTTGCCTTTTGGTGATCTTTCAGGAATCCTTTAAAAAGAATTTTATTTATAAGAAAATATAGTCTTTTTTTACAACAAATTTCTTTAAGAAAGATATCACATATTCAAGATTTTACCATCCTTTAAGCCAATAATCTACATGTACTTACACAACTTCCCTTGCTTTTGCCTGCTTTTTCTCTTTTCTTTCCTTCTTCTCTTCCGTTTTTTGATCTTCCATCTTCTTGGTTTGGCTACGTGTTGCTCGAGCAGGTATCTGTGTTGTTTTATCCATCTCCACTTCATCTTCGCTGACGACATCTTCTTCTTCTTCCTCCAACGCGGCATTTTTTCTGATGTCCTGTGTTGGAGCTACTTGTAGATCAGCCGGGTAGTATTCATTACTGAAGGTATCAGAATAATAATCTGAATATATAATAAATGTTTATGGATATTGAAACATGTTTTGCCTATAAAACATTTCCTTCCATAATCTCTGAAGTATTTTTTTTTCATCTGGAAAATAATATGCACATGCTCATATTTGTCATTGAATTTATTTACAAAAATGTGAAAATTACTGTTTCATTTGTGTGAAACCACAACTACAACTGCCAAATTCAGTGTGAATGTTTATACATACTTTTCTTTTGTGTGATTTGACTGGTTTTCTACAAATATTCAGTAGATTTAGATTCTGAGCATGACAGCAGTGGAGGCAATAACACAGAGTGAGAAGGTCTTCACATAACATTATGTAGAAATGCATGTTGATACATTGACTTACCTAAGAAAATTGAAGAAAATGGGAACAACATCCCTGGACCTTGGCTCACACTTTTCCGGAAAAAGCTGCATAGATTTCCAAAGCTGCATTCTAAAATTGACAAAGTCTGGTTTATCGTTCTCTTCTACAGACTTCATCCAATCAGTGATCAGATTGTGACTTGTTGAATCGTCGGCGACATCCAATTGTTCCGTTGTGTCATCAACCGGTCTTAGAAACTCTTCTGCAAGAAAATTTAAATCATCCATTAGATCATGTGACATGAGTATAACAAATGACACCCAAGTGTCGCTATGTTTAGCAGATGATACATTAAATTTAGCATATCTGGGAACACTTTTAAATTACTATGGCCTTACCAGATTTTTCAGCGGCTAGTTCTAAGTTTGACTTCCATAATTCCCAGAAGACGTTCTTGTCTAACCCTTGAGCATGACCTGCTATTAACTCTCTCACTGGCTCCCAGATCAGTTTGAAGTTGATGAATAACGAGCCAATCAGATATCGGAGAGGCACCTGAGAGGAAGGAATTTAATTATACATGTAATTATTTCAAATGTATGAAGTTACGAAAAAGATGTAAAAAAAGATTTTTTCTCAAAAGCTGATGTTGTACATGCAAATTTTAACAGAAAAAAAACATTCCAAGGAATGAATGTGTCTCCTGCGAAACATAGCAACACTAAGGAATCACTTTTATAGGGAGTGACATCCAAGCGTGACAGACAGACGGACAAAGTGATCCCTAAGTGTCGCTATGCTTCGCAGGCAACACAAAAATGATGCAGCTGAAATTAAGACAGCAAGCTTTCTAATCAAGTTTATTTCATTGTTATCACGTGATATGCAAATATTCTCTTGAACGAGAATCCCCCTAGATTAAACAAGGTAAATACTGTCTAAATCTACTTTATATGAAACTATTTTAGGCCTATTGTATGAGCATCATTATCATTTATATGATGATAAGCTTATATTCAGAGAACACTTAAACAATTTTTTTCTATTTTTTACAAACAAAATTTTCTGTTTTTAAAGTGTTCTCTGTATATACATGTACCTCTATTCATGACTAGAATACATTACCATCATAGGCTCGTATGATAGGCCTAAGGTAGATTTAGAAAGTTTTCACCTTGTTTAATCGAGGGGGGATTCCCACGCACTAGATTATTTGTGTATCATGTGATATGCTACCGTGGTACATGTAACAATTGTATAATGTAAACCTGCTTCAGAATATACACACAGCATACACAGTCAAAAATCATCACAAAATTATACAAGCAGAAATTTAGATAAAGAGAGTTTGATGCTCAATTAGGAATGAACTTTACAAATTGACATGTAAAAGTATACACACTTCAGATTAAAGCCACACGCAATAATTTGAATATCAGATCAATTCCACTGCAATTTTGACCCTAAAATGTTACCTTGAAGGTGACCTTGACCCTCATTAGATGTTAAGCATAATCATTTTTAACCAGTAAAAGTAGTTTAATGCACATCATGTAAGCTATATCCTAGTATATGTGTATGTGAAAAATGATTATCAGACAAGTTGACATTTTGCAGGTGGTCTGAAAACAAATCAAAATCTTACCATAGTATATGGACCAATAGGAATGCTGTTTTGTACAATATCAAAGTCAAGTTTGCCGAGAAACATCCGTCTGGTTCTGAAGTCATGTACAGTTAAGGGACATAACTCTGCCTCAAGACAAATCCTGAATACATCCAGTCTGTCTTTCTCCTGGAACATAAACTCAATTTCATTATGAAATATAGAACTTGCACTGTATTTCCTCTTTTCATTACAGTGAATGACTTCTCTTCAAGGATAAATCCTTTCACATTATCGCAGTACAAAAATGTTTGGGTCACTTCTGAGGTCTGACGTATGAGACTGTGAAATCATTTTATGTTACATTTTGAATGTTTCTAAAATAGGCTCTATAAAGAATCAATCCATGACACCATCAATCAATCAATTTTTGTTTTGCAGATCATGTGAATGAGTCCTAATAACATTCCATAGACTTTTCAAATGGTTTTACAAAAGATTAATTCAGCAATTCAAAATGCATAACATTTTAAAATAAAGCTATTTACCTCTTCATCCTCTTGCATTGCTGGAAGAGGCACATCAAATTGGGATAGAATTCTTAGCGTCAATTTTCTCACCTGAAATTTTGATCGAAAATCTATGTATAGGCTAAGTGAAATACACGTACTTCAAACATAAATAGATTATGTAGAATGGACAAGTACATGAAGGCAGATATATAAATGTATTATCAGTTAATTTTTAACCATCATTTGCAAAAGTGCATAGACTTTGAGGACGCTATTCTTTAAGTATTCAAATTCAGTTCTTTTCTTATGATGTGTCATTATTGTACCATTGCAATGCATTTGAGGGTGAAAATTTATTCAATTTTGATATGGTAACAAACAAGGTTACTAATAATAGTATACTGTATAAGTAGAATCGTTCGCTGGTAGTTTCTTTCGCGGATTTATAAACGTGAACTCTTTCTCACGATCAATGATTCGCAGATCCGCATGTTATGAGTTATAATTTGATATTTATATTCACCGAGACTCACTTTCACAGTAGAAGCCCAAGCACGAAAGTAGCGAAGGTTAATACACAGCGAACGATGCTACGTATAGAGTATCATTATCAATACATTTTGACAGTGCTCTGTTGATATTCGGACAGTCATATGGTCAATGTTAGGATTAAGACTACAATGTACATTTATGAAAAAAGAAATCATAAACTAACTTGAGAGTAAGGCGCAGTAATATTGTTCTCCAGTAAGGGGTAAATCTGTGAGAGGACATCTTCTGTTAGGTTATGGCCGATTCCTTCATTAGAGGAATGTGTGAAGTAAAGGTCTGTAAATCTCAGGGCCCAACTACTACTGGCACTGCAACTACAAGTAAGAGAGTTTTTAAAAAAATGTTGTAAGAGCTTATTCTAATATGACTTGATTCTTTTTCCCTATTAAGACAACAGACGCGAGCCGGGCTCTATTCTCCAATACAGGCCCTATAGCGATAAGCCACGCCTACCCATTTTCTGAAAGCAGATAAACCGGCAGGAACTGGTTTTTACCAAGAATCGATTTTGTCGTCTGTGTTTCATTGTTCATCAAAAGGTCTAAGTTTGGTCATCATTAGAATAGAAATAAAAAATGACAAGCCGGGCTCTATTGTCTCATATGATGCCCTCGCGTCCTCAGCCAATCACATTTATCACCTCGCCACTCATGCGGCTCGGTAATAAATGTGATGCGCTTAGGACGCTCGGGCATTATGAGACAATAGAGCCCGGCTTGTCATTTTTTATTTCTTAATTATATCATCAGTTTAACTTCTTATACAATAGGACAGTTGCAAGACGAACTGTTCAAGATTGTAGCATATTTTTCCTATAAGCACACTTTTAATGCTATGAAAACTTCATGTCTCATGAATTATTTCATTGTGGCCTTTTTGCAAGCTTAACTATGTATGTAATTGCAAACAAAATTCAGATTTACTAAACATTTATAAAATTAAAACAATTTGACAGGAAATCTTACATGTACACATCATGTATTATAATGGGAGATGATGCTGAATGTGTGTATTTGATATAAATGCACATGACATAAAAAAAATCAATGTTACCTTCTTTTTTTCTAACATAAAATATACAAGATTTTTTTTTTACCTGAGCAACTTTTTCACCACATCTAATTGAACAAGATCAAAAATTGTCTCTGCATTGGTGAGATAAATCAAGGAGAGCAAACACTGGTGAAGTACACACAGAAATACATCTGGAATAGAAAAGATAAAGCCTACGCTCACGCAGCAAGATACGCCCGTTGGGATTTTTTTTCACAATACCAAAATATCTAAGTCCCATAACTCCATAAGGACAAATTGGATGAACCTAGCTTAAAATCGAAAGGCGGCTTCCTCTTCAAAGTCTGATCAAAATGTACAAATATCATGAAAATCTGTTGACACATATTCAAGTTATTGCGTTCCATGCACCTATATTTTGCCCTTAGCTTAACATGTATGTGCATATAACCCCCCCCCCCATTACACATAATTTCTGAATTATGTGACAAAAAATTCAAGAACCCCTTATATATGTGAAAGAACATCCTTTCTACTTGAAGTATACAAAATTTCAAAACATTTCGACCAGAAATAGATTTTTAAATAATTTTAAAATATTTTAGTATATTTTCACTGTATTTTAAAAATCTAAGTCCATAACTCTGTAACGACATATCGAATAAACCTGAAAATCGAAAGGCGGCTTCCTCTCCACAGTCAAATCATAATGTATGAATATCATGAAAATCCGTTGACGCATATTCAAGTTATCGCGTTCCATGCGCCTATATTTTGCCCTTAGCTTAAAATGTATGTGCATATAACCCACCCCCCCTTCCCATTACACACAATATCTCGGTTATGCGACAAAAAAATTTAAAACCCGTTACATATGTCAAAGAACATCCTTTCTACTTGAAGTATACAAAATTTCAAAACATTTCGACCAGAAATAGATTTTTAAATAATTTTTAAATATTTTAGTATATTTTCACTGTATTTTAAAAATCTAAGTCCCATAACTCTGTAACGACAAATCGGATGAACCTGAAAATCGAAAGGCGGCTTCCTCTCCACAGTCTGATCACAATGTATAAATTTCATAAAAATCCGTTGACGCGTATTCAAGTTTTTGCGTTCCATAGGCGGACGGACAGACGGACGGACGGACAGACGGACGGACTTCGCCATACCATAATACGTCCCGTCAAATGACGGGCGTATAAAAATGAAATCACAAGTTATGTTTTGTCTTTGAATATACATGAAAACTACCATAAATAAAGGGTCTTACATACATGTACATATACTGATATGTCATACATGTGCATTAAGCATGTTAAGTTCCTGGGTGTATGGAATTGTGAGAACAAATGTGGCAGGGTCAAATCAAAGCAAATCAAAGACCTTGTAGGCTATACAGAAATATACAGTGTACCTCTTTTTACTGTTTTTATCTTCTCATACCGTAGATCTGTCAGTCTAACTCACAGAGTTTTTGAAATCTTCCAATGAAATGTCGGACATTTGGAGATTTTTATCAGTCCAAATAATAGATACAGTATAATGTGAGATTTTATAGGACCAAACAATTTTTTATAAGCAAATCCGATAAAACCGATACATTTCATGACCTCTGAACTCGCATGAAGCATACATGTACATGTATGTAAAAGTGGATAGAAGAAAGTGATACTACATGAATATCAATTTATACTCAGCTATGTAAGAAAGGTTAGGGCTTACCTTTATCTGACTTATCAATATTGCTTCTTGGTGATGTGATTCTTTTTCCTAGATTATTGATAATATCAGCTACTTTCTTTACTACTGTGTCTTCTTCTCTCAGAGGTCTGTAATATAATGGAGAAATGTATTCCAAATACATTTTCTGTTTTTAAAACTTGAAACATATCTTATTTTCGAAATTAAAATAGGATTGGGCTAATTTTTTAACGACAATACAGATGTCCTCGCCATCTTCTGTACTACAAATATCAATGCAATGTTAAAGAGGAGGTGACCTGAATCTAGTTTACATGTAGGTACATTCATATATATGTAAAAATTGACATGAATATGGACATAATTTCAACGACCTACACATGTACATGCATACAGAAATCTGTGTACATCCATATACATGTACATGTTTACAGTACAAATAATTACATATGCGACACTTTTTTACATGAGATAACCTTTCCACTGGAAAACTGTCATTCATTTTAATGAGTGTTGTTGTACTGCTGTTCCATTGTTATCATAATAAACACTACCAGGAGGCTTGTGCTCAACTTGTTTTGATAAGCATTGAGGCTGTCAACATGATTAAGTTATTTGGTGTGATGTATCAGGAGGGAGCAAATACTGCATTTAACTATACATGCAGAGAGGAATGTTACTTACAATAATATCCTTCTTCAAAGGACATATTTATTTATTTCTTAATCGTTTTACAAATACTACTGGCTTCAGTATTAAAGATTAATAATATGTCATTTGATTTTCATTTTCTATTGATTTAAATGCACACAGGAATATTAGTTTAAGATTCAATCTTAAAATTAGACTTTGCAGCTGTCAGACTGTCTATTTATTGTTACTTCCACATCTATTTTTGTGTCGCCTGCAAAGCATACCTACACTTACGGATCACTTTGTCCATCTGTCTGTCCGTCAGTCTGTGTCTGTCTGGCACACTTAGGGTGTCACAGGCCCATAACTTTTGATTGGTAATTGATAGGGCTTTGATATTTCACTTGTGTATTCCTTGTGTCAATACCTTTCTCCACATACCATAATTTTTGACCTAGTGACCTTGGCCTAGATATTTGACCTACTTTTTCAAAAAATTAATATTGGCTATATCTTTTGATTGGTAAGAGATAGGCCTGTGATATTTCACATGTGTATTCATTGTGACAAGACCTTTCTCCACATATCAGAATTTATGACCTAGTGACCTTGGCCTAGATATTTGACCTTCTTTTCAAAAAAGATAAGATTGGCTATATCTGTTGGTTGGTAAGTGATAAGGCTTTGATATTTCACTTGTGTATTCCTTGTGACAAAACCTTTCTACAAATACCATTATTTTTGACCTAGTGACCTTGGCCTCGATATTTGACCTACTTTTTCAAAAAGTTAAGATTGGCTATATCTTTTGATTGGTAAGAGATAGGCCTTTGATATTCCACATGTGTATTCCTTGTGACAATACCTTTCTCCACATACCATAATTTTTTACCTAGTGACCTTGGCCTAGATATTTGACCTACTTTTTCAAAAAGATAAGATTGGCTATATCTTTTGATTGGTAAGAGATAGGCCTTTGATATTCCACATGTGTATTCCTTGTGACAATACCTTTCTCCACATACCATAATTTTTGACCTAGTGACCTTGGCCTAGATATTTGACCTACTTTTAAAAAAACATAAGATTGGCTATATCTGTTGGTTGGTAAGTGATAGGGCTTTGATATTTCACATGCATATTCCTTGTAACAAGACCTTTCTACACATACCATAATATTTTACCTAGTGACCTTGACCTAGATATTTCACCTACTTTTTCAAAAAATTAAGATTGGCTATATCTTTTGATCAGTAAGAGATAGGGCTTTGATATTTCACATGTGTATTCCTTGTGACAAAACCTTTCTACACATACCATAATTTATGACCTAGTGACCTTGGCCTAGATATTTGACCTACTTTTAAAAAAAGATAAGATTGGGTATATCTTTTGATCAGTAAGTGATAGGGCTTTGATATTTCACATGCATATTCCTTGTAACAAGACCATATACAATAATTTTTCACTTTATGACCTTGACCTAAATATTTGACCTACTTTGAAAAAAATTAGATTGCCTATACCTTTTGATTGATAAGTGATAAAGCTTTGATATTTCATAATCATGTTTATTTCTTGTGACTGGACTTTTCTAAACATACCATATTTTTTTTACCTCATGACTTTAAACTAGACCTACTTTTCAAAAAAAGTTAAGATTGGATATATCTTTTGATTGGTAAGTGTAAGGGCGTTAATATTTCACAGTGTATTCCTTGTAATAAGACTTTGCCAAAAATATCATCATTTTTTACCACGTGAAAACATCGAGAGAAAAAAATTCACGCATCACTGAAATATTTACATGTAAATAAAAGTACACGAAAGAAATTGAAAGTTAAACATAAAGAAATAAAGCATGTTAAACCCATTTCTATTATACGACTTTGCTTTCATTGTGGGGTTTACAATAATGCCCTCATTAAAGTAACACATGCATACGATAGCTTGGATAAATCTTAAAATCATTTTGACACAAGTTAAGGTATGACTAAATGTTAAACGTCTTCAAATTCATTAGCATCCTTTATAAGAGCAGATAAATTTACAGTAGGTACACTTTATTTGTGAAATTTAATTGGAACTAACCAACATCAATTGATCCCTGAGTAGGGATCAACAACGATTTCTAATATTAACATGTAAAGTACATTTACAGCATGGACCATACATGCATGTTTCGGGTATTTAACCCTCGTCAGTGATCGAAAAATTTGTTTTCGATGGGTTGAGTTTTTTCCAAATAAAAAAGAATTGGGAGTATTTGTTTCAAGTCGAATTATAGTAATTAAAACATATTCCTGTCTTTTATTTGGAATAAACTCGATCGAAAAAACTTGGACTCATCACTGAAATATTTACATGTAAATAAAAGTACATGAAATAAATTGAAAGTTACATGTAAAGAAACTAAAACATGTTAAACCCATTTCTATCATACAACTTTGCTTTCATTGTGGGGTTTACAATAGCGCCCTCATCAAAGTAACACATGCATACATTAGCTTGGGTGACTTAAAACCATTCTGACACAAGTTAAGGTATGACTATAAATGTCAAACGTCTTCATGTTCATTGATTACCTTTATGAGCAGATAAATTTACAGCAGGGACACTTTATTTGCAAAATTTACTTGGAACTAACCAACATCAATTGATCTCTGAGTAGGGATCAACAACAGTCTATATATTAACATGTAAAGAATTCCAATGTTCCAAAAGTATTTGATTATGTTATACAATACTGTAAATTGCTTTATTTTCGTCGGTACCAATTTTCGTCAAATCGTTCAAAATTACCATTTTGTCAGTACGTAAATTCGTCATCCAAGGGTCCCTAAACTATAAATTCGTCTATTCAAATGCCAACTTAATATTCAGGTATAGTTTTCATTGTTTGTTTAACAATTATTGGTAAACAAACAATTAGAGACATGTATACCACCTAGCTTGTTGTGAAAACAAATCATTTGGTAATTAGAAGTACATTATATGTGACTTCGTGTGCGTATTCAGTTTTCAATGATTTATCATTTGCCTGTTGCATTTTAAACTCTTAAGATTCAATTTTTCCTTTCTACACTATATTTTGTCAAGAGTATTTATATTCGTCGATACGTAATTTCGTCAAGGGAGGCACTGACGAAAATGACGAAAATTGGTACCTGACGAATAAAAACCAATTTACAGTATCCATCTATATTCATGCATTCCCAAACAAATGTTATACTACTTTTGCTTCATTTCTATATCATTAAAATAATGAGATAGATCTTGAATGTTAGATAAATATCATAATCTATATGGAAAAACTTTCATTTCAAACATTATTTTCATTTTTCAATATACAGTGTAGTTTAATTAACTTAAAAATCGGCATCTCTCGGGTATTACATGATTTTGAGACCCCTCGGGTGGAACCGATGTATCTTTTCTAGAAGACAATGAATGAGTCATAATAATTTTGAAGAAACTTTCTGAGATACCTGTGTTCAAAAACGACACTTATTCCATTGAATTTCAACAAATCTTTTTTTCTCAAAAGCGACAAACTATTATCTATATTCATTCAAGTTCTACGGATGGGCCCTTTTTCTGACAGGGCCCTTTGTATAATGATCATAGTTATAATGATGTCCTGTGTCTAAACCAGGCGATAATTGCATCTAAACTACAAAAAAAATAATCATTTATCAGATCAGATTTCTCGTTTGTGTTCCACCAGCAGTGACACTCAACAGGTGACACAAATATAATTCAAAAGCAGATACATTTACAGCATGGACCAGATATGCATGTTTCAGTTATTTAACCCTCGTCAGTGATCGTAAAATTTGTTTTCGATGGGTTGAATTTTTTTTCTAAATAAAAAAGAATAAGGAGTATTTGTTTCATGTCGAATTATAGTAATTGAAACAGATTCCTGTCTTTTATTTGGAAAAAAAACTCGATCCATCGAAAAAAAAATTTGACTCATCACTGAAATATTTACATGTAAATAAAAGTACATGAAATAAAGCCTACGCTCACGCAGCAAGATACGCCCGTTGGGATTTTTTTCACAACACCAAAATATTTAAGTCCCATAACTCCATAAGGACAAATTGGATGAACCTAGCTTAAAATCGAAAGGCGGCTTCCTCTTCAAAGTCTGATCAAAATGTACAAATATCATGAAATGACAAATATGGATGATGACCATATCCCTGTCTACAGTACAAAATCGATAATTCAGAAAATCAGAAACCGAAGGCATACAAAATCAGGATAAAACAGGAACCAAAGCAAACAAAAACAAAAACCTCCACCATATGAAAAGAAGCGAACTCCCGATATGAGAGTGAGACCAGGTGCCCAGGAAGAGTAAGCATCTCCTGCTTGCATGCAACACCCGTCACTTCAATTCGGTAGAACTGTCACATCCGGTTACTTCCATTTTGGAAGATATAGAGTACAATCTTTGGTTGGATGGTTCAAATGGTCTATGACAGAATATCATCCACCATTCTGGATAGTGGGACATCATAGTGTGTGACGAGTTCCCCATATCGACCGTAGAACTTCCTCAGTGACGATGTTAGTCGGTCACAAACATATCCCTGACTGAGAAGCTTATCTGAAAGACGCCTAGCTCTCAGAACAAAATCCGTATATTTGGTACTTGCTCTGGCATAGCGTATCAACTGAGATATGAACACGCCATAAGCAGGCGATGAAGGGATGTTGCTACTCAGAAAAGGAAAGTTCGTAATGCTGAAATTGAAGTCGTCACGTTTGTCATAGTGTGAGGTGTTCATGTGACCATCAGTGTCGTAGGACAACATTATGTCCAAATAGGATGCTGAATTATTTGTCTCTGTAGTTTCTTTGACTTCAAGCTCCGAAGGATAGATACTGCTCAGGTAATCCGCGAATTTTGGATTATTGATGGACAACACATCGTCTATGTATCTGTAAGTGAAGTTAAAGTCAGAAGCTAAGTATCTTTTCCCTTCAGAGACCAAATATTGAATGAATTCAGCTTCGTACGAGTAAAGGAAAATGTCGGCAAGGAGTGGGGCACAATTGGTCCCCATTGGAATTCCGACAATTTGCTGGAAGACCTTTCCTCCAAACACCACAAAAATGTTGTCGATCAGAAAGTTTAACATCTGAATAATGTCTGTTTCAGTGTACTTATTTTCAGAATCTGACTTTTCTTTTACAAAGTAGGTTTTGTCATAGTTAACAACAATAAATTTGTATTTGCGATTACCGTTCTTACTTGTAAACGCATTACTTATAATTTTTGCGAGTCTTTCTTTCAATTTAGAATGTGGAATTGTAGTGTAAAGTGTCGAAAAATCAAAGGCTTTGATCGAATGGACTCTACTAAAATGTGTGGATTTCAGATGTTCTAAAAGTTCCTTCGAATTCTTTAAAATCCACATCTGGTTGATACCACTGCGAGAATATACTGTCGAACAATATTTTTGTAGCCCAGATTTGATTTCAGATAAAACTTTGGTGAGTAAGATCGATACAGATTTGGAAATCTGTTGACAGATATTCAAGTTATTGCGTTCCATGCACCTATATTTTGCCCTTAGCTTAACATGTATGTGCATATAACCCCCCCCCCTCCATTACACATAATTTCTGGATTATGTGACAAAAAATTCAAGAACCCCTTATATATATGAAAGAACATCCTTTCTACTTGAAGTATACAAAATTTCAAAACATTTCAACCAGAAATAGATTTTTAAATAATTTTAACTATTTTAGTATATTTTCACTGTATTTTAAAATATCTAAGTCCCATAACTCTGTAACGACATATCGAATGAACCTGAAAATCGAAAGGCGACTTCCTCTCCACAGTCCAATCATAATGTATGAATATCATGAAAATCCGTTGACGCATATTCAAGTTATCGCGTTCCATGCGCCTATATTTTGCCCTTAGCTTAAAATGTATGTGCATATAACCCACCCCACCCCCTTCCCATTACACACAATATCTCGGTTATGCGACAAAAAACATTAAAAACCCGTTACATATGTCAAAGAACATCCTATCTACTTGAAGTATACCAAATTTCAAAGCATTTCGACCAGAAATAGATTTTTAAATAATTTTTAAATATTTTAGTATATTTTCACTGTATTTTAAAAATCTAAGTCCCATAACTCTGTAACGACAAATCGGATGAACCTGAAAATCGAAAGGCGGCTTCCTCTGCACAGACTGATCACTATGTATAAATTTCATAAAAATCCGTTGACGCGTATTCAAGTTATTGCGTTCCATAGGCGGACGGACAGACGGACGGACTTCGCCATACCATAATACGTCCCGTCAAATGACGGGCGTATAATAAATTGAAAGTTACATGTAAAGAAACTAAAACATGTTAAACCCATTTCTATCATACAACTTTGCTTTCATTGTGGGGTTTACAATAGCGCCCTCGTCAAAGTAACACATGCATACATTAGCTTGGGTGACTTAAAACCATTCTGACACAAGTTAAGGTATGACTATAAATGTCAAACGTCTTCATGTTCATTGATTACCTTTATGAGCAGATAAAGGAGCTGATAAGATAAGGCGTAAAATCTGCCCTGAAAAAGTGGAATTTTCAAAATGGGAAGTTCAAGGAAATTCTTTCACAAAATTGATGCCACTTATTGGTTTCATCATAATCAGCAGTTGGATTAGATATATCGTGCATCGTTTTCCTTAATTTTCGGGCAAAATATGTCTTTTTTCCATAGAAATCAATGGAAAATGGAAAAGTTTTTAAAAACATTGCCCCCCCCTCTAGCTACAGAACGCCACTTTTACAGAAGGTGTATATCACTAATACAACTCTTTTGACAAAGAGGGGTTCTGTAGCTAGGGGGGAACGATTCCCCAGAGACGAAAAACTGAAAAAGGGAGGGTGGGGGCTTTTCACGAATATGTGTTTTAGGCCATATTATAAGCAAAGTTTCATTTTTTCCTTTTTAAAGTCATTCATTTATTTATTCTTAACATGTTCACATGAAATGCACAAATTTTTGGAATGAAATAAACAAGAGCGTGCTGTTTATTTCTAAACAGTGTGTATTTCACGGTAAAATGCCTGCTTTTCAGCCAATTGATACAAAATACAACCATAATTCAGATTAAAAATTCTAAAATTTATGGATAAAGTTGTGACCAGTCTTTTAAATTTGATTTCTAGTGTCTCGTGTAGACTATAACTATGTTTTAAAGTTTATAGATATTCATATTAGCTAGATAGTATTTAATTTTCAATGTTTTTTGCTCAATATTAGCTTCTTTTCAACATGGCTACCCCCTACTCTTTGGACTGTAACTTAAGTATCTAGAAATAAGCTTAACAAAATAAAAGTTGTATGATGAATATCCAAATACATTATATTTTAGTAATGGTCAATTTTTTCGTGTGTATAGATCATTGTGTAGAAGAAATACTTGATGAGATTCAGGGCTAAATACAGCCCTTACAGCTTACAACTCCTTTACAGCAGGGACACTTTATTTGCGAAATTTACTTGGAACTAACCAACATCAATTGATCCCTGAGTAGGGATCAACAAAATCCCTAATTAGGGATCAATTAACATGCAAAGAATTCCAATGTTCCAAAAGTTTTTGATGGAACACTTAATATGCTTATGTTATACAATATCCATCTATATTCATGCATTCCCAAACAAATGTTATCCTACTTTTGCTTCATTTCTATATCATTAAAATAATGAGATAGATCTAGAATGTTAGATAAATATCATATTCTATATGGAAAAACTTTCATTTCAAAAATTTATTTTCATATATACAGTGTAATTTAATTAACTTAAAAATCAGCAACTCTCGGGTTTTACATGATTTTGAGACCCCCTCCAGTGGAACTGATGTATCTTTTTTAGAAGGCAATGAATGAGTCATAATAATCTTGAAGAAACTTTCTGAGATACCTGTGTTCAAAACCGACACTCATTCCATTGAATTTAAACAAATCTTTTTTTCTCAAAAGCGAAACTATTATCTATATTCATTCAAGTAAGTTCTACGGATTGGCCCTTTTTCTGACAGGGCCCTTTGTATAATGATCATAGTTATAATGATGTCCTGTGTCTAAACCAGGCGATCATTGCATCTAAACTACAAAAAAAATAATCATTTATCAGATCAGATTTCTTGTTTGTGTTCCACCAGCAGTGACACTCACCAGGTGACACAAATGTTAAACGTCTTCAAATTCAAAAGAATAATTCAAAAGCAGATACATTTACAGCATGGACCAGATATGCATGTTTCAGTTATTTAACCCTCGTCAGTGATCGTAAAATTTGTTTTCGATGGGTTGAGTTTTTTCTAAATAAAAAAGAATTAGGAGTATTTGTTTCATGTCGAATTATAGTAATTGAAACAGATTCCTATCATTTATTTGGAATAAACTCGATCCATCGAAAAAAAAATTTGACTCATCACTGAAATATTTACATGTAAATAAAAGTACATGAAATTAATTGAAAGTTACATGTAAAGAAACTAAAACATGTTAAACCCATTTCTATCATACAACTTTGCTTTCATTGTAGGGTTTACAATAGCGCCCTCATCAAAGTAACTCATGCATACATTAGCTTGGGTGACTTAAAACCATTCTGACACAAGTTAAGGTATGACTATAAATGTCAAACGTCTTCATGTTCATTGATTACCTTTATGAGCAGATAAATTTACAGCAGGGACACTTTATTTGCGAAATTTACTTGGAACTAACCAACATCAATTGATCCTTGAGTAGGGATCAACAACATCCCGAATTAGGGATCAATTAACATGCAAAGAAAAGTTTTTGATGGAACACTTATGCTTATGTTATACAATATCCATCTATATTCATGCATTCCCAAACAAATGTTATCCTACTTTTGCTTCATTTCTATATCATTAAAATAATGAGATAGATCTTGAATGTTAGATAAATATCATATTCTATATGGAAAAACTTTCATTTCAAAAATTTATTTTCATATATACAGTGTAGTTTAATTAACTTAAAAATCAGCAACTCTCGGGTTTTACATGATTTTGAGCTCCCCTCGGGTGGAACCGATGTATCTTTTCTAGAAGACAATGAATGAGTCATAATAATCTTGAAGAAACTTTCTGAGATACCTGTGTTCAAAACCGACACTCATTCCATTGAATTTCAACAAATCTTTTTTTTCTCAAAAGCGACAAACTATTATCTATATTCATTCACATTCTACGGATGGGCCCTTTTTCTGACAGGGCCCTTTGTGTAATGATCATAGTTATAATGATGTCTTGTGTATAAACCAGGCGATCATTGCGTCTAGACTTCAAAAAAAAAAAATTATTTATCAGATCAGATTTCTTGTTTGTGTTCTACCAGCAGTGACACTCACCAGGTGACACAAATGTTAAACGTCTTCAAATTCATTAGCATAATTCAAAAGCAGATACATTTACAGCATGGACCAGACATGCATTTTTCGGGTATTTAACCCTCGTCAGTGATCGTAAAATTTGTTTTCGATGGGTTGAGTTTTTTCTAAATAAAAAAGAATTAGGAGTATTTGTTTCATGTCGAATTATAGTAATTGAAACAGATTCCTGTCTTTTATTTGGAATAAACTCGATCCATCGAAAAAAAATATTTGACTCATCACTGAAATATTTACATGTAAATAAAAGTACATGAAATAAATTGAAAGTTACATGTAAAGAAACTAAAACATGTTAAACCCATTTCTATCATATCCCACCCATCCTGCTACGTCTTTCGGTACCCTTTTTCGACATAGTAACTTTCATACTTTTTGGTATATTACATTGTTTAGATTTAGGATTTAGGATCACTGATGAGGGTTAAGTACCCGAAACGTGCATGTCTGGTCCACGTTGCCAATTTATTTGTTCTTAAATGATGCTATTCAATTTGAAGACGTTTACATTTATACCACTTGTCGAGTGTCACTGCTGGTGGACCAGGAGTCCCCGGGGGCACATGTAGTCAAGTTCGATCAATTTCGGTTGATCGTTTCTTCAACGCAATCTAAATTTCTGTTATCAAAATTTCTTGAAATTTCTAAAAAGTGGGTTCTGTAGCATCATATCCCACCCATCCTGCTACGTCTTTCGGAACCCTTTTTCGCCATAGTAACTTTCATATTTTTTGGTATATTACATTGTTTAGATTTAGGATTTAGGATCACTGATGAGGGTTAAGTACCCGAAACGTGCATGTCTGGTCCACGTTGCCAATTTATTTGTTCTTAAATGATGCTATTCAATTTGAAGACGTTTACAATACAACTTTGCTTTCATTGTGGGGTTTACAATAGCGCCCTCATCAAAGTAACACATGCATGCATTAGCTTGGGTGACTTAAAACCATTCTGACACAAGTTAAGGTATGACTATCAATGTCAAACGTCTTCATGTTCATTGATTACCTTTATGAGCAGATAAATTTACAGCAGGGACACTTTATTTGCAAAATTTACTTGGAACTAACCAACATCAATTGATCTCTGAGTAGGGATCAACAACAGTCTGTATATTAACATGCAAAGAATTCCAATGTTCCAAAAGTATTTGATTATGTTATACAATATCCATCTATATTCATGCATTCCCAAACAAATGTTATACTACTTTTGCTTCACTTCTATATCATTAAAATAATGAGATAGATCTTGAATGTTAGATAAATATCATAATCTATATGGAAAAACTTTCATTTCAAACATTATTTTCATTTTTTAATATACATTGTAGTTTAATTAACTTAAAAATCGGCATCTCTCGGGTTTTACATAATTTTGAGGCCCCTCGGTTGGAACCGATGTATCTTTCCTAGAAGACAATGAATGAGTCATAATAATTTTGAAGAAACTTTCTGAGATACCTGTGTTCAAAAACGACACTTATTCCATTGAATTTCAACAAATCTTTTTTTTCTCAAAAGCGACAAACTATTATCTATATTCATTCAAGTAAGGTCTACGGATGGGCCCTTTTTCTGACAGGGCCCTTTGTATAATGATCATAGTTATAATGATGTCCTGTGTCTAAACCAGGCGATCATTGCATCTAAACTACAAAAAAAAAATTATTTATCAGATCAGATTTCTTGTTTGTGTTCTACCAGCAGTGACACTCACCAGGTGACACAAATGTTAAACGTCTTCAAATTCATTAGCATAATTCAAAAGCAGATACATTTACAGCATGGACCAGACATGCATTTTTCGGGTATTTAACCCTCGTCAGTGATCGTAAAATTTGTTTTCGATGGGTTGAGTTTTTTCTAAATAAAAAAGAATTAGGAGTATTTGTTTCATGTCGAATTATAGTAATTGAAACAGATTCCTGTCTTTTATTTGGAATAAACTCGATCCATCGAAAAAAAATATTTGACTCATCACTGAAATATTTACATGTAAATAAAAGTACATGAAATAAATTGAAAGTTACATGTAAAGAAACTAAAACATGTTAAACCCATTTCTATCATATCCCACCCATCCTGCTACGTCTTTCGGTACCCTTTTTCGACATAGTAACTTTCATACTTTTTGGTATATTACATTGTTTAGATTTAGGATTTAGGATCACTGATGAGGGTTAAGTACCCGAAACGTGCATGTCTGGTCCACGTTGCCAATTTATTTGTTCTTAAATGATGCTATTCAATTTGAAGACGTTTACATTTATACCACTTGTCGAGTGTCACTGCTGGTGGACCAGGAGTCCCCGAGGGCACATGTAGTCAAGTTCGATCAATTTCGGTTGATCGTTTCTTCAACGCAATCTAAATTTCTGTGATCAAAATTTCTTGAAATTTCTAAAAAGTGGGTCCTGTAGCATCATATCCCACCCATCCTGCTACGTCTTTCGGAACCCTTTTTCGCCATAGTAACTTTCATACTTTTTGGTATATTACATTGTTTAGATTTAGGATTTAGGATCACTGATGAGGGTTAAGTACCCGAAACGTGCATGTCTGGTCCACGTTGCCAATTTATTTGTTCTTAAATGATGCTATTCAATTTGAAGACGTTTACAATACAACTTTGCTTTCATTGTGGGGTTTACAATAGCGCCCTCATCAAAGTAACACATGCATGCATTAGCTTGGGTGACTTAAAACCATTCTGACACAAGTTAAGGTATGACTATAAATGTCAAACGTCTTCATGTTCATTGATTACCTTTATGAGCAGATAAATTTACAGCAGGGACACTTTATTTGCAAAATTTACTTGGAACTAACCAACATCAATTGATCTCTGAGTAGGGATCAACAACAGTCTGTATATTAACATGTAAAGAATTCCAATGTTCCAAAAGTATTTGATTATGTTATACAATATCCATCTATATTCATGCATTCCCAAACAAATGTTATACTACTTTTGCTTCACTTCTATATCATTAAAATAATGAGATAGATCTTGAATGTTAGATAAATATCATAATCTATATGGAAAAACTTTCATTTCAAACATTATTTTCATTTTTTAATATACAGTGTAGTTTAATTAACTTAAAAATCGGCATCTCTCGGGTTTTACATGATTTTGAGGCCCCTCCGTTGGAACCGATGTATCTTTCCTAGAAGACAATGAATGAGTCATAATAATTTTGAAGAAACTTTCTGAGATACCTGTGTTCAAAAACGACACTTATTCCATTGAATTTCAACAAATCTTTTTTTTCTGAAAAGCGACAAACTATTATCTATATTCATTCAAGTAAGGTCTACGGATGGGCCCTTTTTCTGACAGGGCCCTTTGTATAATGATCATAGTTATAATGATGTCCTGTGTCTAAACCAGGCGATCATTGCATCTAAACTACAAAAAAATAATCATTTATCAGATCAGATTTCTTGTTTGTGTTCCACCAGCAGTGACACTCACCAGGTGACACAAATGTTAAACGTCTTCAAATTCATTAGCATAATTCAAAAGCAGATACATTTACAGCATGGACCAGATATGCATGTTTCAGTTATTTAACCCTCGTCAGTGATCGTAAAATTTGTTTTCGATGGGTTGAGTTTTTTCTAAATAAAAAAGAATTAGGAGTATTTGTTTCATGTCGAATTATAGTAATTGAAACAGATTCCTGTTTTTTATTTGGAATAAACTCGATCCATCGAAAAAAAAATTTGACTCATCACTGAAATATTTACGTCTAAATAAAAGTACATGAAATAAATTGAAAGTTACATGTAAAGAAACTAAAACATGTTAAAGCCATTTCTATCATACAACTTTGCTTTCATTGTAGGGTTTACAATAGCGCCCTCATCAAAGTAACTCATGCATACATTAGCTTGGGTGACTTAAAACCATTCTGACACAAGTTAAGGTATAACTATAAATGTCAAACATCTTCATGTTCATTGATTACCTTTATGAGCAGATAAATTTACAGCAGGGACACTTTATTTGCGAAATTTACTTGGAACTAACCAACATCAATTGATCCTTGAGTAGGGATCAACAACATCCCGAATTAGGGATCAATTAACATGCAAAGAATTCCAATGTTCCAAAAGTTTTTGATGGAACACTTATGCTTATGTTATACAATATCCATCTATATTCATGCATTCCCAAACAAATGTTATCCTACTTTTGCTTCATTTCTATGTCATTAAAATAATGAGATAGATCTTGAATGTTAGATAAATATCATATTCTATATGGAAAAACTTTCATTTCAAAAATTTATTTTCATATATACAGTGTAGTTTAATTAACTTAAAAATCAGCAACTCTCAGGTTTTACATGATTTTGAGACCCCCTCGGGTGGAACCGATGTATCTTTTCTAGAAGACAATGAATGAGTCATAATAATCTTGAAGAAACTTTCTGAGATACCTGTGTTCAAAACCCACACTCATTCCATTGAATTTCAACAAATCTTTTTTTTTCTCAAAAGCGACAAACTATTATCTATATTCATTCAAATTCTACGGATGGGCCCTTTTTCTGACAGGGCCCTTTGTGTAATGATCATAGTTATAATGATGTCCTGTGTCTAAACCAGGCGATCATTGCGTCTAGACTTAAAAAAAATCATTTATCAGATCAGATTTCTTGTTTATGTTCCACCAGCAGTGACACTCACCAGGTGACACAAATGTTAAACGTCTTCAAATTCATTAGCATAATTCAAAAGCAGATACATTTACAGCATGGACCAGATATGCATGTTTCAGTTATTTAACCCTCGTCAGTGATCGTAAAATTTGTTTTCGATGGGTTGAGTTTTTTCTTAATAAAAAAGAATAAGGAGTATTTGTTTCATGTCGAATTATAGTAATTGAAACAGATTCCTGTCTTTTATTTGGAAAAAAAAACTCGATCCATCGAAAAAAAAATTTGACTCACCACTGAAATATTTACATGTAAATAAAAGTACATGAAATAAATTGAAAGTTACATGTAAAGAAACTAAAACATGAAACCCATTTCTATCATACAACTTTTCTTTCATTGTGGGGTTTACAATAGCGCCCTCGTCAAAGTAACACATGCATACATTAGCTTGGGTAACTTAAAACCATTCTGACACAAGTTAAGGTATGACTATAAATGTCAAACGTCTTCATGTTCATTGATTACCTTTATGAGCAGATAAAGGAGCTGATAAGATAAGGCGTAAAAGTGGAATTTTCAAAATGGGAAATTCAAGAAAATTCTTTCACAAAATTGATGCCACTTATTGGTTTCATCATAATCAGCAGTTGGATTAGATATATCGTGCATCGTTTTCCTTAATTTTCGGGCAAAATATGTCTTTTTCCATAGAAATCAATGGAAAATGGAAAAGTTTTTTAAAACATTGCCCCCCCCCCCCCCTCTAGCTAGAGAACGCCACTTTTACAGAAGGTGTATATCACTAATACACATCTTTTGACAAAGTGGGGTTCTGTAGCTAGGGGGGAACGATTCCCCAGAGACGAAAAACTGAAAAAGGGAGGGTGGGGGGCTTTTCACGAATATGTGTTTTAGGCCATATTATAAGCAAAGTTTCAATTTTTTCTTTTTAAAGTCATTCATTTATTTATTCTTAACATGTTCACATGAAATGCACAAATTTTTGGAATGAAATAAACAAGAGCGTGCTGTTTATTTCTAAACAGTGTGTATTTCACGGTAAAATGCCTGCTTTTCAGCCAATTGATACAAAATACAACCATAATTCAGATTAAAAATTCTAAAATTTATGGATAAAGTTGTGACCAGTCTTTTAAATTTGATTTCTAGTGTCTTGTGTAGATTATAACTATGTTTTAAAGTTTATAGATATTCATATTAGCTAGATAGTATTTAATTTTCAATGTTTTTTGCTCAATATTAGCTTCTTTTCAACATGGCTACCCCCTACTCTTTGGACTGTAACTTAAGTATCTAGAAATAAGCTTAACAAAATAAAAGTTGTATGATGAATATCCAAATACATTATATTTTAGTAATGGTAAATTTTTTCGTGTGTATAGATCATTGTGTAGAAGAAATACTTGATGAGATTCAGGGCTACAGCCCTTACAGCTTACAACTCCTTTACAGCAGGGACACTTTATTTGCGAAATTTACTTGGAACTAACCAACATCAATTGATCCCTGAGTAGGGATCAACAACATCCCGAATTAGGGATCAATTAACATGCAAAGAATTCCAATGTTCCAAAAATTTTTGATGGAACACTTATGCTTATGTTATACAATATCCATCTATATTCATGCATTCCCAAACAAATGTTATCCTACTTTTGCTTCATTTCTATATCATTAAAATAATGAGATAGATCTTGAATGTTAGATAAATATCATATTCTATATGGAAAAACTTTCATTTCAAAAATTTATTTTCATATATACAGTGTAATTTAATTAACTTAAAAATCAGCAACTCTCGGGTTTTACATGATTTTGAGACCCCCTCCAGTGGAACTGATGTATCCAAAAGCGACAAACTATTATCTATATTCATTCAAGTTCTAAGGATGGGCCCTTTTTCTGACAGGGCCCTTTGTATAATGATCATAGTTATAATGATGACTTGTGTATAAACCAGGCGATCATTGCGTCTAGACTTAAAAAAAATCATTTATCAGATCAGATTTCTTGTTTGTGTTCCACCAGCAGTGACACTCACCAGGTGACACAAATGTTAAACGTCTTCAAATTCATTAGCATAATTCAAAAGCAGATACATTTACAGCATGGACCAGACATGCATTTTTCGGGTATTTCACCCTCGTCAGTGATCGTAAAATTTGTTTTCGATGGGTTGAGTTTTTCTAAATAAAAAAGAATTATGAGTATTTGTTTCATGTCGAATTATAGTAATTGAAACAGATTCCTGACTTTTATTTGGAAAAAAACTCGATCCATCGAAAAAAATTTGACTTATCACTGAAATATTTACATGTAAAGAAAAGTACATGAAATAATTGAAAGTTACATGTAAAGAAACTAAAGCATGTTAACCCATTTCTATAATACAGCTGTGCTTTCATTGTGGGGTTTACAATAGCATCCTTATCAAAGTAACACATGCATACCTTAACTTGGGTCACTGTTAAAACCATTCTGACACAAGTTAACGTATGACTAAATTATGAACGTCTTTTAATTCATTGGCATTCTTTAAGAGCAGATAAATTTACAGCACGAACATTTTATTTGCGAAATTGATTCTGAGTGGGAATCAACAGCAATTTATATATTAACATGTAAAGTAAACCTATGTTCCAAAGTACTTAATGGAGCATTTATGCTTATGTTATACAATATCCATCTATATTCATGCATTCCCAAACAAATGTTATCCTAGTTGTCCTTGATTTCTTTATCATTTGAATAATGAGATAAATCTTGAGTGTTGGATAAATATCATATTCTTTATGACTTTTAATAGTTTCATTAACTTTAAAGTTGTCAAGTCTCAAGATTTTCATGATTTTGTTCATTCCAAGGTTCGCAGTTAACCTTTCCTGTAGAAAATCTAATGATTTTGCCTTGCCTTTTCTATGAGACTGAATGACTGATTGGTACTTCTGTAATGTTTATTTGAGACCCCTCGGGTGGAACCGATGTATCTTTTATAAGAGACCATGAAAGAGTCTTATAATAATCTTGAAGAAACTGTCTGATATACCCCTGTTCAAAAAAGACCTTAATTCCATTGAATTTCAATAAATCTTTTTTTTTCTCTCTCAAAAGCGACAAAATATTATCATATTATCTATATTCATTTTCGACGGATGGACCCTTTTTTTCTGACGGGGACCTTTGTATAATCAATATAAATATAATGAGTTCCTGCGTCTAAACCAGGCGATCTATCTTTGCATTTAGACTACAAAAAATAATAATCATTTATCAAATCAGATTTCTTGTTTGTGTTCCGCCAGCACTGTTACTCACCAAATGGTACAAATATATATGAAATTCTCAGTGTGCGTCTTGTTTTTGTTTACTTGTCAGGAATCTAAGAGGTTGAAAATAAATATTCTGACCTCGAGTCACTGAAAAATAGATAATCTGGCCAGCATAAATAATCTGACCCGAAAAAATTGCCAGCCATCCCCCTTCCAGGATTAAATGGCCGTCCCCTTACTACAAATGGTGAAAAGTCTAATAAAAGTCTAAAGTGTGACAGACAGGCAGACGATGTATGTGGACGGACAGAGGCGAAAATACAGTATAGGGGAATAACAAATGAGAAAGGGAGGAGAGTTTAGTCTTCACCTGGGAAGATGGAGAAAAAATCGGGAAAGTGCTGTTATCACATGGAGAGGTTGGATCGCGACCACTTCCTTAGGATATCTGTAACTTTAACAGTGCATGAATTCTATATATTTTCATTTCCATGCTTCATAAAAATCGACGGCGGGTGCGGCTAGCCAACAGGGGATGCTTACTCCTCCCGGGCACCTGGTCCCACCTCTAGCTTGCTAGGGGTCCGTCGATGTTTAAATATGTGCTTTATTGTGAGTGCTGTTGAGATTATCGTCAGGATCTTCTTTAACTCATTTAAACACTTTGTCTTTGAAGAATACATGGTACCTTTTAAAGTGAAGATTGAAATGTTTAACGAGAAATGAAATTCTGAATACCTGTGTTTGCATGAATGCCCCCGGATGCCGGTTTGTCTGTACATATTACAATATTTTCTGTTCAAATTTTCTGATCAAAGTTTCTCAAATGTAGATCAAGGGTCAAGGTCACGAGTTTAACAATTTGGTATCGATGGAACAAGCGCGGATCCAGAGGGGGGGTCGGGGGGTCCGGACCCCCCCCCCCCCCCCCCCTGGAATTTTTGAAGCATAGCTAAATTTTGTTAGTAATATACATATTTCATAAGATTAAGTCCCAATTCCCCTCTTGTTGTCATGATAACGAATTTGTATTAGAAATCTTTCATTTTGAGAATATTTTGACGTCAGTATTTCAAAAATTTTCTCTGGCTCGCTTCCGCTCGCCAGAATTTATTACATTCATTTGTACATGTACGTTATTTTCAAATGATGCTGCGCTTTCCTATACACAACATATATACATTACACCTAGCTAGGTCATTAAACAAGGGCACTAAGAAAACGAAAAGAAACTGAAAAAGACACGAATAGTGGATTTTATTCCAATTCTCGGAAAAAAAAAATTCGCTGGCTCGCTATCGCTCGCCATTTGTTGTATTCACATATTAGAACTGACAATCAAGTACTATGATGTGAACATTCGAGATTTTAAGCTGTTTGCTCGCCACTGCTCTCCAGTTACCTGATTTATTAATAATTAGAAACAGAACTGATATAAACTTTTCTTGCGTTTGCCTCTTTTTTTTTTTTTTTTTTTTTTTTTTTTTTTTTTTTTTTGCTCTTCAAAAATTTGACTTTTAGGACCCCCTCTGAAAAAAATTCCTGGATCCGCCCATGTGGAAACACATGAAAAATGTGAAAAATGTATCGCATTCCACTGAAAAATTATGCCCAATATTACAGATTTTCAAATATGTGTCTTCGAAGATCAAGGTCGTGGTCACACGGTAAAAAAAAATTGGAATCGATAAAGGTCTTGTCATAAGGAATAAGCATGTGAAATATCAAAGCTCTATCGCCTATCATTCAAAAGTAATGGCCAATGTTAAAGTTCTTCAAAATCAGGTCAAAGATCAAGGACACAATCTCAAAAATGTTGTTATCGATGGAAAGCTCCTGTCACAAGGAATACAAATGTGAATGAAAGGTCTATCATCGTCCATTCAAAAGGTGATGTTTTTTGGTCAATCAGACAAACAGATGAACAGGACAAAAACTAGATACCCCCGATTCTACGATTCCGGGGGATAAAAATTTTAAAAAGCACCCTCCCCTTTTATGTATTTTGTGAATATTATTTCTATATTAGGAAGGGGGGGGGGTGGATAAGTCCGCATTTCATCCTGTTATGATCATGTAGAGAGCATTCTCAAACTTTCGCTGTGCAAACAAGTCTGCAGAAGATTAATGAGGACTGTGTCAAAGTTTATTGTTTGGAAAACTGCAATGTAATATAGACCGCACATAAACATAAATGTAACTATTAGATCTGTCATCAAAATTAATTCGTATCCTGCTAGTTTAGCATTTTTCAGATCCAACACTTCATTGTCGACGCGCCGAGTCAGTTTAATTTACAGTGAATATGAATATACTATTGAAAAAAAATCGGTCTACATACAATAATTCTACATTAATTTGATTTGTTTTATTGCATTAAATTTCTTCTATCGACAAAAATATTGCAGCATTACTAGTTGTAATAATGTAGTTTTAAAGAACAGGAAACATTTGATTTGCAATATGCACCGTATGGAAAACATACAAAATCAAAAATGACGTGCATTATTATCACCAGTTATACCTAATTATTTTTCTGTAAGTGTGTCTTTTCGTACGGAAGCCCGTTAGTGCCAAATATGAAAAAATAAAAAAGAAGGAGATGCGAAATATATTAAGGGAAATGAGAAATAAATTTAGAAACACGAGAAAAATATTTAGGAAAATTAGAAATAAGTTTAGGAAAAGGAGAAATGAATTTAGGAAAATGAAAAATATATTTAGAAAAAAAAACGAGAAAAATACTTTGGAAAATTAGAAATAAATTTTAGAGAACGAGAAATAAATTTAGGAAAATGAGAAATATGTTTAGAAAAAAACGTGAAAAATATTTAGGAAAATGAGAAATAGATATATAAGTGACAATGAAAAATATATTTACAGAAAGTGAAAAGAAAAATAAGGGATCGGACGGGGTGAAAGGGAGGGGGTAAGGGTTTGGGGGAGGGAAGAATGTTCGGGGAGGGAGTAGGGATGAAGTGGGAGGAAGGAGGGAGAGGGTCAGAGGGAGAGAAGAGGGAAGAATGGAGGAGGAATGAATGAGAGGTTGGAGGGAAAGGGGCGAGAGAAGGAAGGGGTGGGAGGGGAAGAGGGGTACCTTCCTGTCTATCCCCCTTGCATAAAAATGGAAAAAAAAGATGTATGATGTGTATATAAATATGTTAACATGAAATTCCCCCCACTACACTCTACTTTTAGCACTCCCAAAATATTAATGAGATGCATTTCAAGAGATAAAGACCTTCTTGATGATTATCTCCCACGTGATGGCTCTTGCAAACTAATCAATATCATTAGTTGCGGGGAAGTGCGGTACAAGTACAAGGAGTCTTTATCTCTTGATGAATAGATACTGTAACTCATTAATATTCCGGGGGTGGCTAAGGTCAAGCTTTATTTGTTGTGGTTTCCCTGTTATATTTCCACTTTCTTTAAATATAGTTCTCATTTTACTTTTTATATTTATTTCTTGCTTTTTCCTAAATATATTTCTTGTATTTCCTACATATATTTGTTGTTTTTTCCTAAATATATTTCTTGTTTTTTCCTAAATATATTTCTCGTTTTTCTTAAATATATTTTTCATTTTCCTAAATCTTTTTTCCTACATATATTTCTCATTTTCCCAAATATTTTTCTCGTTTCTCTAAATATATTTCTCATTTCCCTTAATATTTTTCTCGTTTTCCTAAATTTTTTTCTCATTTTCCTAAATTTATTTTGCATTGTCCGAAATATATTGCATTTGCTTCTTTTTTATTTTTCGAATTTGGCACTAACGGACATCCGTACTTTCGTCTATATAAAACTTAGATATACGTAATATGGTGCAATACTCCTCCCTTTTCAGAAAATAACCAAGGTTCAAACGATTTAGATTGTTAATCAAACGATACAGTAATCATCAACTGTTATAATATTTGGTTATTTCCTTAACGCATTGTTTTGACACCTCAATAGAGCGTAACTCAATGAAGAAAGAATGCATCATTAGAGAAAGCTCTGAATTTCGTCATTAAAATTAATTATATCAAGTTAAAGCATTTTCGTGTCGAATTTTTTTTCACTATTCGTAATGAGTGACCCTATTTTTTCCCTCGATGCATAGCTCTTTGTGCCTACCCTTCAACCAATTTTGGCCATATTTTTCACATAAATACGCTTCTGAGTAAACCCTACACAAAATTTGGAGCCGCTCATTTTGGCAAGAGGAAATTGCAGATGGCGCCGGGAGGGTTCACTTGATTTAAACTGTTTGACATTGAGTACTACTGGCGAGGATTCAATGTCCGGGGCGCGTATCTGGTACAGATGGATTGGTACTATAGTCGACTGGAGTTGTCTGCTCTCACTTTGCTAACGCGATATATATATTTATTTCGCCTTGGACTAGAATGTCGAAAACTGATTGGATAGAGCCCGTCATGCGGAAGCGGTCTATAACTCTATAGACTTTCTTATAGACCGTCAGTAGACAAAAATTCGAAGTGGGAAATCCAAGATGGCGGACGTTAATATGAAAACTGCAGCGGCCGGGTTTTGAACCCGGGCCGCCCGCGTGGCAGGCGAGCATTCTACCACTGAACCACCGATGCTTATGGAAATAGATAAAAAATATTGTTTATATAGCTCAGACTACACGTAATCTATTTTTAGCTGATGACTCGTTTATGTAGGTTGAATACCTGGGAAGTGACACACTAGGTAAGGGAAATTTGTGATGAAGGGGTCCTCGGCAAAATAAAACACTTATTTGGTCAGTTACAGACCGTCTACGGAGATATGTCGGGTTGGTAAAATCTATGGAAGGCTCGGCTTCGCCTCGCCTTCCATAGATTTTACCAACCCGACATATCTCCGTAGACGGTCTGTAACTGACCAAATAAGTAATAATATATTTATTATATAGTCTGTTTATATTCCCACTCTCATTGGCTGAGAACTGTCACGTGACGAGTCATTGTCTCATCATATTGACCTGTGAGGGGCGATTTCATTAAATATCACTACCGCGAAAACTCTTGCTTCCGGTTTACCATGAAATATCGAAAACGCGCGAAATTTATATCTGTAACGTCATTTCGTAAACACCAGCAATGACCCTGAAGCTGAGCTCAAATTCTTGAATTTTGAGCCTATCTACGAATTTTAACTCTAAATATTCTTCATTTGACTCATTGAATGAATTCTATTACGTTCAGGATAATTCAGCGACATAAAATGCTGATATTAACACGTTTTGAAACATTTTTAAAGAAAAGTCGATGTGAGCCATTTCGAAAAGGTACCTTTATAAATACTGATTTAAGTCCACTATATAGTGAAATAAATGTGGACTTTTCACTCGGTGAATATGGTGTGATATTTTCTGAATTTGAAAATATCACACCATATTCACCTCGTAAAAAGTCCATAATTGTATAATATATATCTAGACACACGCAGTGCCAGTCTAGTACTATAGAACATTGACAATTACGCCGTAGGTAATCTCGCAACGCAGAACAATTGATTTTTCTATATTTTTGCGCAAAATAGGTAATTTAGTAAAATAGGGAAATGTGATGCAGTGTAATAACGCCCTAACTATGAGTTGCATCAAAATAAGGTGGATATTAGCTTTTTATAACGCACAAACACGATCGGCGTTCTACTTTCACTTTCATCTACACGAGTCACGCCGATCGTTTTTCAGCTTTATAAAAGGATATTACCTCTCGTACTTTTGATAAAACTCGTAGCTACGGCATCCTTACACTGCATCACATTCCCCTTTTTGTGAAAAATAATTTGTATTACACGGAATTTTAGATTAACCGAGTGCTCTGCGTTGCGAGATTACCCTTCGTGAATTATTACTGTCACTGTCCATGACCTGCAAAAGAAATACCCCAAGACCAATATATATCCTAAAATAAATCATATACCGGTATAATAAACAATGTACAAAGGAGCTGATAAAATAAAGAGTAGAATCTGCCCTGAAAAAGTGTAATTTTCAAAATGGGAACTTCAAGAAAATCCTTTCAGAGTTCTTAGTTTAATCATAATCAGCAGTTTAGCAGTTGGATAAGATTTATCATGCATCGTTTTCCTTAATTTCGGGGCAAAACATTTTTTTTTTCTATAGAAATCAACGGAAATGGAAAAGTTTTTTTTTTAAACATTGCCCACTCCCTTAGCTACTTAACGCCACTTTTACAGAAGGTGTATATCACTAATACACATCTTTTGACAAAGTGGGGTTCTGTAGCTAATGAGGGGGGGATGCCTCAGAGACAAAAAACTAAACGTAGGGTAATCAAAGATTACATAGCTCGCCTATACAGGTTTTTGTCAGAAACCAGGTTTAAGTTTTTGAAAAGTAGATCAAAGTCCAAGGTCAAGGTCATTAGGTCAAAGGTCATGGTCTCAAATGAAAGGTCTCATCACAAGGTATCTACATGTGAAATATCAAAGCCCTACCCCTTATAGTTCAAGAGATATAGCCCAGGTTAAAGTTTTGTCTACGGACAACGACAGGTACGGCATTAGCTCTCCGGACTTTTTCGTCCCGGCTAGCTAAAAAAGGGAGGGTGGAAGGGCTTTTTACTAATCTGTGTTTTAGGCTATAATACATGTATAAGCGAAGTTCAATTTTGTCCCTTCAAAGTCATTCATTTATTTATTCTAAATTTAACATGTTTACATGAAATGCACAGGATTTGGAATGAAATAAACAAGAGCGTGTTGTCTTTTACTACATAGTTTGTACTTCGTGGTAAAATGTTTACTTTGTAACCGATAAATACAAAATACAACTGTATTTCAGATTCAAGATTTTTAAATTAATGGATAAAGTTGAGACCAGTCTTTTTAATTTGATTTCTAGTATCTTGTTTAGACTAAAACTATGTTTTAAAGTTTATACATATCTATATGAGTTAAAGAAGATCCTGACGATAATCTCAATAGCACTCCCAATAGAGCTCCAAACTGAGCATCGACGGACCCCCTATATCAGCCATTTTAGCATGATCGTATTAGTATTATACATTTACTCTGCTTTTTCACTATAATTAATTCTTATGGCCATCCTACTTTGGTTTTGTTCGTATTATATGGTTCGTCATTGGTCCCTCTTCGTAAATTTTGTAACCTCCGATAAATAAATCTTCGTTTCAAGGCCGGTCATTAAGTGCAAATTCTGCAATCTTCAATATCGCTATGACAGATTTCACTCTGTCATATAGTTTACGAGAAAATGTTCGTATGGTATAGTGACAAGCTCATGAAGCTGGTTTGACACCCGGTCACACGGAAAGCATCGTGCATAATCTTTTCTGCAAGTGTCTGATTTGATTTATTGTCTTTTTGATGATTTGTCTCTCTTATCACAACAGGTTATTCAAAAAGCAAAGGAGCTAATTAAAGTTCAAGGGTAAAGTGCGAATCTGGAACTTCAAGTTTAATTATCTTGTATCGTCGTTTTATCTAGACGATAAATGTATACAGTCAGAATCATTTTTACACTGATAGGTTTCAAATCAACCTTAATCCATGACACCAGATTTCCAAAATGATTCTTGAATAAGAAAACTTAATTTTGAAAACTTTTGTATATACAATGACTTTAAAGAAAATCAGCCTTCTAAATTTATTTAAAAGAATATAAAATTCGAATTAATATGAATAAAATATATAACTGATACTATTAAATCTTCGTTTTTATAAGGCACCCCCAAAAAGTTGGGTTTACTGTCACCTGATCGACCCCATGTTTTCACCCCGATCCTAACGTTCTTTTTTTACCCTAAGTTTGATGGCACGTGTTGCATTGTCAGCATATATATTTCTATCGAGTGACCAATAAAACAACTGCCTTTATAAACGTAAATCGTAATCGTGTAGCCCGGCATGTGTCATAAATTTACAGCGTAACGGTAAATCAGAACGATTTATTTAAATGTTGTTTTAATCTGTCTTTATCACCCTTCGACATAAATCCCGATCTTGCCATCTTTGTCAGATAAATAAATTTAATTTTACAAGATAAAGAATTTTAAAAGAGGCGTATACTTATTTGTCTTTGAATAAATAAAGATCCGGTATATACGCTGGAATGAACAAGAACAATATATACGGAGTTTATAAGAAGTTGAAATGAATTTATTAGTATCCTCATCACAAACACATAACATGCATATTGCACGTCACACGATTGATATCTTTCTTTAATAAATAGTTTTAGCGACTAGGGCTTTGTATATACATGTAATTCACTTCTTTCTTTTTGCAGTTGTAGACTAAGTAGAACTGTCAGATTTCTTTGATATAATAATGCATTGGCAGACTACATGTAAGAGGGCGGGTGCGGGAGGGGATTATCATTAGTTTCTATTTTTGAACCATATCTGCATGAAGGAATTTGATCACCTAAAATATTTTTATATCCCCGTAATCGAAGATTCGGGGGCATATATTTTTCGGTCTGTCCGTCAGTCTGTATGTTTGTCTGCAAAAACTTTAACCCTGGGCATAACTTTTGAATGGTAAGTGATAGGGCTTTCATATTTCACATATGTATTCCTTGTGACTATACCTTTCCATGGATACCAAAATTTTTGACCTTGTGACCTTGGCCTTGGAGTTTGACCTACTTTTGAAACACTTTAACCTTGGGCATAACTTTCGAATGGTAAGTGAAAGGGCTTTCATATTTCACATTTTTTTCCTAGTGACAAGACGTTTCCATGGATACCAAATTTTTTTACCGTGTGACCTTGACCTTGGAATTTGATCTACGTTTGAAAAAAAATCACCGTAGGCATAACTTTTGAATGGTAAGTGATAGGGCTTTCATATTTCATATATGTATTCCTTGTGACTAGACCTTTTCATGGATACCAAGATTTTTGACCCAGTGACCTTGACCTTGGAGTTTGATCTACTTTTGAAAGAAATTAACCTTGGCCATAACTTCTGAATGGTAAGTGATAAGGCTTTCATAATTTTCATGTGTTTTCCTTTTGACAAAACCTTTCCATGGATACAAAAATTATTTACCTCTTGACCTTGACCTTGGAGTTTGACATTATTTCGAAAATTTAAACTTTAGCCATAACTTTTGAATGGTAAGTGAAAGGGCTTTCATATTTCACATATGAATTCGATGTTGCAAGACTTTTCCATGGATACCAAATTTGACCACGTGACCTTGACCTCAACTGTGAAACTGCTTTTCATCTGTTTTACTTTCAAAGATGCCAACGGGGGCATTCGTGTTTCACAAACACAGGTTTTATTTTATTTTAACCTGTTTTAAAAGGTGGAACCTGCAGACCTTAATTCCATTCACTAGTTAATATATATTCAAGTCTTTCTTCCAAAAACTCTGCAACTGCTACCAGGTGTCATTGTCATATGAATATGGTATTCTAAATTTTCTAAAACGGTTCAATTGTTAAACGTCTTTAGATTCAATAGCATCATTTAAAACCTGATAAATAAACAGCATGGACCAGACATGCACGTTTCGGGTACTAAACCCTCGTCAGTGATCCTCGGTCTAAACAATGTTATATGGCCAAAAAGTATGAAAATTATTGTGTCCAAAAATGTACCAAAAGACGTAGAAGAATGGGTGGGATATGATGCTACAGGACCCACGTTTTAGAAATTTCTAGAAATTTTGTAACAGAAAATTTCAAATGCGTTGAAGAGACATACAATCAACCGAAATTGATCGAACTTGGGTACTTGTGCCCTCGGGGACTCTTGGTCCACCAGCAGTGACACTCATCAAGTAATTCAAATGTTAAACATGTTTAGATTCAATAGCATCATTTAAAACCTGATAAATTAACAGCATGGACTAGACATGCACGTTTCGGGCACTAAACCCTCGTCAGTGATCCTCGGTCTAAACAATGTTATATGGCCAAAAAGTATGAAAATTATTGTGTCCAAAAATGTACCAAAAGACGTAGCAGAATGCTTAATTAAATTACATCTGCCATGAATCTCTGTTTGAAAATAGAATACCCATGAATCATCTCACTTTAAAGTATAATAATGTTTGAGTGCAAATTTATTTTATTATCAAAGTTAATATACATGGTATTGTCATCTATCTATAGCATTTTCCTTGATAGTAAGAGAACATTTTTACTGCTAAACTCCCTTATTTTCACCAAATTCTTATATATCTCCCCTATTGCTCGTAAAGTAAAACTTATCTTTTTTGTGTCGCCTGCGAAGCATAGCCACACTTAGGGATCACTCTGTCCGTTGTCCGTCTGTCTGCCACACTTGGATGTCACACCCTATAAAAGTGATCGCTGAGTGTTGCTATGTTTCGCAGGCGACACATGCATTCCTTGGAATGATTTTTTAACCCAAAATACTTCCTGTTTCATTCCAACTTGGGTTTTCAAAATTATAAGAAAAAATCATTGAATTTTTTGTCATTAGATCCGCCTGTTATTTATATTACTTTTTTTCTGATATCACTTAATTGTTGTTGATTTCATAGAAAAAATGACCAATTATTGTAGGAAATAATGTCTACTTTACATGTAAATATCACATAAATGGTGTGGATCCTCCTTCACAATCCAAGCCATTGTTATAAAGAGTCATTAAAAAAGAGTTTTTCTTATAAATGTACATCTTTGATCTCTAATCCTCCCTCTTCCCTTATGGTTTCTTATTGACAGAAAATTCTGTTCGGTCTCATTTAATTTCCTTCTGATGATGTAATTATGCTATAAATTAATAGGCGAATGAGATCCCACTCATAGGAATGGGGGAATCTGTAACCTTTATGTCAGATTTTCTTTTTTTAGCATTTGAAATATGGTTACCGTTTTGTCTCATTTACATGTAACCAGCAGATTCAATTGATCTACTTAATTTACATGTAAATATTTCAGAGATGAATCAAATTTTTTTTGGATGGATCAAGCTTATACATCAGAAAGGTCAGGAATTTGTATTTGTACTAATGACAAATATGGATAATGACCATATCCCTGTCTACAGTACAAAATCGATAATTCAGAAAATCAGAAACCGAAGGCATACAAAATCAGGACAAAACAGGAACCAAAGCAAACAAAAACAAAAACCTCCACCATATGAAAAGAAGCGAACTCCCGATATGAGAGTGAGACCAGGTGCCCAGGAAGAGTAAGCATCTCCTGCTTGCATGCAACACCCGTCGCTTCAATTCGGTAGAACTGTCATATCCGGTTACTTCCATTTTGGAAGATATAGAGTACAATCTTTGGTTGGATGGTTCAAATGGTCTATGAAAGAATATCATCCACCATTCTGGATAGTGGGACATCATAGTGTATGACGAGTTCCCCATATCGACCGTAGAACTTCCTCAGTGACGATGTTAGTCGGTCACAAACATATCCTCATAAAAATATTTCTTATTTCTTTCAAATGTATAAACTCAACCCATCGAAATTCTTCAAACATGAACAATAGAACTTGAAAAACAATTCGAAAAAGCTCAACACACTGCAGGTGGTTCTCTTTGTTTTTCAAAAAAAGAAGGGAGGAGATCTCCAACAAGACCCCGTTGCAGCATCAACAGTAAAACACCAAAACACCCGATGCAAAAACACAAAAGACGAGTACAGCACGAGACGGAAAAGAGACACACGACATGTAAACATCAAACACAAAAGACTACACATAAACCGACGAGACCAAGGGGTAACCGGTGCCGACTTTGGACGGCCATCTGTCACGTAAGTAGCAAATGGTGTGGTTATCCTGGATTACGTGCGCACAACCCTCTCACTTCTCCAATTACCCAGAGGTCTCGGAGAACGTACAATTGTGGTGTAAAACAATCTCCTCACTGTAAGATGACATCACACAAACAAGACCGCAAAACGCAGAGGCCCCAGAGACACAGATGAATATGTAAATGGATATAAAAAGAGGGCATGCGTAATACAGTCCGTGCTCTGCCGGCTGTAGCGAGCTCATGTATGTAATCACCCGAGGAGTCCGACTGACATTCAGAGAGGACAGGTGGTCGGGGCCCTGTCTTCTCTAAAGAGGTTTGGACAGGGCCCGTCATGAAGTCCCGTCGTCACAGTCAGTCAGAGTGCAAGTCTCAAGGATGCGCTTGTACAAGACTGTAGATTGGTCAAGTACCAAGCCTAGTGTCCGTCTGGTGACATTAGGATCATATCCACGGTATAAAAGGCGTTTGATGATTCTGACGCATTTTCGATGGTTATTCAAGTCAGAATTAAGTTACCACGACCATGTAGCATCCTTGATGGTATTCAAGTCAGAATTAAGTTACCACGACCATGTAGCATCCTTGAATAGTCCAACTTTGGTTTACAAATTAAAAGCTAAAAATTCTTCTTCTCAAACGCCCGCCCTATGTTTATCGTAAAATAGCTAGCTTTCTTACACATATTGTGGTTATGCCTCTGTCATTGATGTTACCAATTCATCCGCCTGTAGTTCACTATTACTTCTTTCTGACATAACTTATTTGTAGTTGATTTCTTCAACAAAGTTGACCAATTATTGTAGGAATAATGTCCACTTTACATGTAAATATCGCATAAATGGTGTGTATCCTCCCTCACGATTCAAGCATTCAAAGTCATTAATAAAGAGTTTTCCTTATAAATGTACGTCTTTGATCTCTAATCGTCCTTCTCCCCTTATGGCTTCTTATTGACAGAAAATTCTGTTCGGTCTTATCTAACTTCCTTCTGATGATGTAATTATGCTATAAATTTACAGGCGAATGAGACCCACTCAAAGAAATGGGGGAATATGTTACAGCGATAGGGAAACCTTATGTCAGATTTTCTTTTTTTAAGCATTTCAAATATGGTTACCGTTTTGTCTCATTTACATGTAACCAGCAGATTCAATTGATATACTTAATTTACATGTAAATATTTCAGTGATGAATCTTTTTTTTTTTTTGGATGGATCAAGCTTATACATCAAAAAGGTCAGGAATTTGTATTTTTACTAACTTCCTGTTCCTTTCCAATGTATAAACTCAACCCATCGAAATAGAAGGTTTCATTCTTCAAATATGAACAATAGAACTTGAATGGTTACCGTTTCGTCTCATTTACATGTAACCTGCAGATTCAATTGATCTACTTAATTTACATGTAAATATTTTAGTGGTTAATCAATTTTTTTTCGATGGATCAAGCCTATACATCAGAAAGGTCAGGAATTTGTATTTTTATTAACTTCCTGTTTCTTTCCAATGTATAAATTCAACCCTTCCTTCTTCAAATATGAACAATAGAACTTGAATGGTTACCGTTTTATCTCATTTACATGTAACCAGCAGATTCAACTGATATACTTAATTTACATGTAAATATTTCAGTGGTGAATCAAATTTTTTTTTCGATGGATCAAGCTTATACATCAGAAAGGTCAGGAATTTGTATTTTTACTATTTTCCTGTTTCTTTCCAATGTATAAACTCAACCCATCGAAAAAGAAGGTTTCATTCGTCAAATATGAACAAAAGAACTTGAATGGTTACCGTTTCGTCTCATTTACATGTAACTAGCAGATTCAATTGATATATTTATTTTACATGTAAATATTTCAGTGGTGAATCAATTTTTTTTTCGATGGATTAAGCCTATACATCAGAAAGGTCAGGAATTTGTATATTTACTAAAGTTTATAAAAATATTTCCTGTTTCTTTCAAATGTATAAACTCAACCCATCGAAATTCTTCAAAATTGAACAAAAGAACTTGAAAAACAATTCGAAAAAGCTCAACACACTGCAGGTGGTTCTCTTTGTTTTTCAAGTCAGAATTAAGTTACCACGACAATGTATTATCCTCGAATCGTCCAACTTGGGTTTTCAAATTAAAAGTAAAAATTCTTGTTCTCAAACGCCCGCCCTATCTTTATCGCAAAATAGCTAGCTTTCTTACACATATTGTGGTTATGCCTCTGTCATTGATGTTACCAATTCATCCACCTGTAGCTCATTATTACTCCTTTCTGATATAACTTATTTGTAGTTGATTTCTTCAACAAAGTTGTCCAATTATTGTTTACATGTAAATATCACATAAATGGTGTGTATCCCTCCTCACGATTCAAGCATTCAAAGTCATTAATAAAGAGTTTTTAGCTCACCTCGACGAAGTTGAAAGAGCTTATGCTAAACCCCCGCGCGTCCGCGTCCGTGTCCGTGTCCGCGTCCGGTTAAGAAGTTTGGGGTAGCTCAGAGGGGCTTGGTTAAGAAGTTTGGGGTAGCTCAGTATCTGACAAAGTATTGATGCTACAGTAACCAAACTTGCACAAGTGATTCATCTTTGGATGCTGAGGTGAACCCATGCATCGGATGCTGCATCTGACCTACATTTTCCGCTTGAGTGAATTGGTTAAGAAGTTTGGGGTAGCTCAGTATCTGACAAAGTACTGATGCTACAGTAACCAAACTTGCACAAGTGATTCATCTTTGGATGCTGAGGTGAACCCATGCATCGGATGCTGCATCTGACCTACATTTTCCGCTTGAGTGACTTGGTTAAGAAGTTTGGGGTAGCTCAGTATCTGACAAAGTACTGATGCTACAGTAACCACACTTGCACAAGTGATTCATCTTTAAATGCTGAGGTGAACCCATGCATCAGATGCTGCATCTGACCTACATTTTCCGCTTGAGTGACTTGGTGAAGAAGTTTGGGGTAGCTCAGTATCTGACAAGGTACTGATGCTACATTAACCAAACTTGCACAAGTGATTCATCTTTGGATGCTGAGGTGAACCCATGCATCAGATGCAGCATCTGACCTTCATTTTCCGCTTGAGTGACTTGGTTAAGATGTTTGGGGTAGCTCAGTATCTGACCAAGTAGTAATGCTACAGTAACCAAACTTGCACAAGTGATTCATCTTTGGATGCCGAGATGGATCCATGCATCGGATGCAGCATCTGACCTACTTTTTCCACTTGAGTGATTTTGCTTTTAAAAGCCAATATTGAGCAAAGTATAAGTGCTACATGTACCAAACTTGCATATAGGATGTATCTTTGATCAAACTTTCATAAAATGACCTTGACCTACTTTTTCCGCTTGAGTGATTTTGCCTTTAAAAGCCATTATTGAGCAAAGTATAAGTGCTACATGTACCAAACTTGCTTATTGGATGTATCATTGATCAAACTTTCATGTAATGACCTTGACCGACTTTTTCCGCTTGAGTGATTTTGCCTTTAAAAGCCAATATTGAGCAAAGTATAAGTACTACATGTACCAAACTTGCATATATGATTTATTTTTGATCAAACTTTCATAAAATGGCCTTGACCTACTTTTTCTGCTTGAGTGATTTTGCCTTTAAAAGCCAATATTAAGCAAATTATAAGTGCTACATGTACCAAACTTACATATTGGATGTATTTTTGATCATTCTTTCATAAAATGACCTTGACCTACTTTTTCCGCTTGAGTAATTTTGCCTTTAAAAGCCAATATTGAGCAAAGTATTAGTGCTTCATGTACCAAACTTGCATATTGGATGTATCTTTGATCAAACTTTCATAAAATAAAATTTACCTACTTTTTCCGCTTGAATGATTTTGCCTTTAAAAGCCAATATACATGTATTTAGAAATATGTTTGAATTGAATTTTGCTGCCACGAGGTGAGCTTCGAAATCTGTGATTACCTATGTTTCTTATAAATGTACATGTTTGATCTCTAATCGTCCTTCTTCCCTTATGGTTTCTTATTGACAGAAAATTCTGTTCAGTCTCATCTAATTTCCTTCTGATGATGTAATTATGCTATAAATTTACAGGCGAATGAGACCCACTCAAAGGAATTGGGGAATCTGTTACAGCGATGGGGAAACCTTATGTCAGATTTTCTTTTTTTTAAGCATTTGAAATTTGGTTACCGTTTTGTCTCATTTACATGTAACCAGCAGATTCAATTGATATACTTAATTTACATGTAAATATTTCAGTGATGAATCAAATTTTTTTTTTCGATGGATCAAGCTTATACATCAGAAATGTCAGGAACTTGTATTTTTACTAACTTCCTGTTTCTTTCCAATGTATAAACTCAACCCATCGAAATAGAAGGTTTCATTCTTCAAATATGAACAATAGAACCTGAATGGTTAGGGTTTCGTCTCATTTACATGTAACTAGCAAATTCAATTGATCTACTTAATTTACATGTAAATATTTCAGTGGTGAATCAATTTTTTTTTCGATGGATCAAGCCTATACATCAGAAAGGTCAGGAATTTGTGTTTTTGTTAACTTCCTGTTTCTTTCCAATGTATAAACTCAACCCATCGAAATAGAAGGTTTCCTTCTTCAAATATGAACAATAGAACTTCAAAAACACTTCGAAAAAACTCACGACACACTGCAGGTGGTGCTCTCCGTTTTCCAAGTCAGGATTAAGTTGCCATGACAATGAAGCATCCTCGAATCATCCAACTTGGGTATTCAAATTATAAGTAAAAATATTCTTGTTCTTAAACGCCCGCCCTTTCTTTATCGAAAAATAGCAAGCTTTCTTACACACATTGTGGTTATGCCTCTGTCATTGATGTTACCAATTCATTCCCCTGTAATTCACTATTCTTTCTGATAAAACTTATTTGTAGTTGATTTCTTCAACAAAGTTGACCAATTATTGTAGGAATAATGTCCACTTTACATGTAAATATCACATAAATGGTGTGTATCCTCCCTCATGATTAAAGCATTCAAAGTCATTAATAAAGAGTTTTTCTTATAAATGTACATCTTTGATTTCTAATCGTCCTTCTTCCCGTATGGTTTCTTTTTGACAGAAAATTCTGTTCGGTCTCATCTAATTTCCTTCTGATGATGTAATTATGCTATAAATTTACAGGCGAATGAGACCCTGTCAAAGGAATGGGGGAATATGTTACAGCGATGGGGAAACCTTCATGTCAGATTTTCTTTTTTTAAGCATTTGAAATATGATTACCGTTTTGTCTCATTTACATGTAACCAGCAGATTCAATTGATCTACTTAATTTACATGTAAATATTTCAGTGATGAATCAATTTTTTTTTCAATGGATCAAGCTTATACATCAGTAATGTCAGGAATTTGTATTTTTACTAACTTCTTGTTTCTTTCCAATGTATAAACTCAACCCATCGAAATAGAAGGTTTCATTCTTCAAATATGAACAATAGAACTTGAATGGTTACCGTTTCGTCTCATTTACATGTAACTAGCAGATTCAATTGATCTATTAAATTTACATGTAAATATTTCAGTGATGAATCAATTTTTATTTTTCAATGGATCAAGCTTATACATCAGAAAGGTCAGGAATGTATTTTCACTAAACCTCATAAAATAATTCCTCTTTCTTTCCAATGTATAAACTCAACCCATCGAAATAGAAGGTTTCATTCTTCAAATATGAATAATAGAACTTCAAAAACTCTTTGAAAAAACTCATGACACACTGCAGGCGGTGCTCTTTGTTTTCCAAGTCAGGATTAAGTAGCCATGACAACGAATCATCCGCGAATCATCCATCTTGTGTATTCAAATTATTATTAACAAAATTCTTGTTCTCAAACGTCCGCCCTTTCTTTATCGAAAAATAGCAAGCTTTCTTATACACATTGTGGTTATGCCTCTGTCATTGATGTTACCAATTTACCCGCCTGTAATTCACTATTACTTCTTTCTGATATAACTTATTTGTAGTTGATTTCTTCAACAAAGTTAAGGTAGGAATAATGTCCACTTTACATGTAAATATCTCATAAATGGTGTGGGTCCTCCCTCAGGATTCAAGCCATTGTTATAAAGAATTTTTCCTATAAATGTACGTCTTTTATCTTTAACCGTTCTTCTTCTCTTTTGGTTTCTTATTGACAGAAAATTCTGTTCTGTCTCATCTAATTTCCTTCTGATGATGTAATTATGCTATAAATTTACAGGCGAATGAGACCCACTCAAAGGAATGGAAGAATCTGTTACAGCGATGGGGAAACCTTATGTCAGATCTTCCTTTTTTAAGCATTTGAATTATGGTTACCGATCTGTATTTGTATTTTTACTGAACCTCATAAAAATTCTTCCTGTTTCTTTCCAATGTTTAAACTCAACCCATCGAAATAGAAGGCTTCATTCTTCAAATATGAACAATAGAACTTGAAAAACAATAAGAAAAAACTCACGAGCAAGCTTTCTTACACAATGTGGTTATGCCTCTGTCATTGATGTTACCAATTCATCCCCCTGTAATTCACTATTACTTCTTTCTGATATAACTTATTTGCAGTTGATTTCATCAACAAAGTTGGCCAATTATTGTAGGAATAATGTCCACTTTACATGTAAATATCACATAAATGGTGTGTATCCTCCCTTACGATTCAAGCATTCAAAGTCATTAATAAAGAGTTTTCCTTATAAATGTACATCTTTGATCTCTAATCGTCCTTCTTTCCTGATGGTTTCTTATTGACAGAAAATTCTGTTCTGTCTCATCTAATTTCCTTCTGATGATGTAATTATGCTATAAATTTACAGGCGAATGAGACCCACTCAAAGGAATGGGGGAATCTGTTACAGCGATGGGGAAACCTTCATGTCATATTTTCTTTTTTTAAGCATTTGAAATATGGTTACCGTGTTGTCTCATTTACATGTAACCAGCAGATTCAATTGATATAGTTAATTTACATGTAAATATTTCAGTGATTAATGAATTTTTTTTTCGATTGATCAAGCTTATACATCAGAAAGGTCAGGAATTTGTATTTCTTACTTAAGCTCATAAAAATACTTCCTGTTTCTCTCTAATGTATAAACTCAGCGAAATAGAAGGTTTCATCCTCAAGTATGAACAATATAACTTCAAAAAATAAAATTCGAAAAAACTCAGATCCACTTGTAATTCACCATTACTATTTTTCTGATATAACCTATATTTAGTTCATCTCATCAACAGAAGTGACCAATTATTGTAGAAAATAATGTCCACATTACATGTAAATATCACATAAATGGTGAAGAATCTCCCTCATGAATAAAGTTATTCTTATAAAGAATTCTTCCTCTAAATGTTCATCTTTGATCTCATCTAATTTCCTTCTTATGATGTAATTATGCCCTGAAAGAGACCCACTCACAAGAATGGGGGAAGCTGTTACTCAGCGATGGGGAAACCTTAATGTCAGATTTTTCTTTTTTTAAGCATTGGAAATATTGTTACCGTTTTGTCTCATTTACATGTAACCAGCAGATTAATTTGATCTACTTAATTTGCATGTAAATATTTCAGTGATGAATCAAATTTTTTTTTTCGATGGATCAAGCTTATACATCAGAAAGGTCAGATATTCGTATTTTTACTAAAGCTCATAAAAATACTTCCTGTTTCTTTCTAATGTATAAACTCAACCCATCGAAATAGAAGGTTTTATTCAAATATGAACGATAGAACTTCAAAAACAATTTGAATAAAACTTTGTGTTTGTGAAACACAAATGCCCTGGTTGCATCTTTCTTAGTTTATACACCGTTTTCTATTAAGTAGGTGAAAGGTCAAAGTTCAGTGTTACAAGGTTAACAATTGTTGGTATCATTGGAAAATTATTGCCCAATGTTAAAGATTTTGAAAGGTAGGTCAAAGGTCAAAGTCACAAGGTGACAAAGTGACAAAATATGGTATCAATGGAAAGGAATTGTCATACACATTACACATGTGAAATATGAAAGCCTTATCAATCACCATTAAAATGTTGTACCCAATGTAAAAGTTTTTGAAAAGTAGGTCAAAGGTCACGTTGAAGGTCATAATGTCACAAATTTTGGTATGAATTGAAAGATCTTGTCACAAGGAATACACATGTGAAATATGAAGGCCCTATTATTTACCATTCAAAAGTTATGTCCATGCAGTGTTAAAGTTTTTGCCACTGACAGGCGGACAGCCCAAAAACTACATGCCCCGGGCACGACACACTGTAGGTAGTGATCTTTGTTTTTCAAGTCAGCCTTTATGCTGCCTAGATTTTGAACCATCATCCAACTTGGTTTTCAAAATAGCAAGCTTTCTTACACATAATGTAGTAATGCCTTTGTTATTGATGTACGGTAAGCTGACAGTCCAACCTTCAATTCACTACGGTAATACTTTTTTCTGATATAAGTTCATATAACTTAAATGTTTATCTCATCATGAGAATTGACCAATTATTGTAGGAAATCATGTCCACTGTACATGTACATATACTCCTCTCTCAGGAATCAAGCCTTTGTTAAAATGAGGTTTTCCTATAAATGTACATCTTTGATCTCTATTCTTCCTTCTTGCCTTATGGTTTCTTATTGACAGAAAATTCTGTTTGGTCTCATCCAACACCTTCTGTTATGAATTTTGGGGAGAATGATACCCAGTCTTAAAGGTAGGGGCGATGGAAGCTGTTACAGCAATGGGGATACCTTAATAATTTTCTTTTTTAGGCATTGGAAAATCGTTTTGTCTCACTTACATGTAACCAGCAGAGTCATTTTATTCACGTTAATTTACATTTATTGTATTTCAGCAGTGAGTCAGATTTTTTTTCTTCAATGGATTTAGTTCATAAGAAAGTGATTACTGTTTCTTTTCTTATGTATAAACTCAATCCGTCAAAATGGAATAATGTTTCATTCCTTAAAATTTTAACAATCAAACTTAGAAAGCCAGATTTTTTCCATTATTAACTTGGACCCATGCATTTATTAGGCCTCTGCATTGCCCCCCCCCCCCCCCCCCCCAAAAAAAAATTGGAGAGTTGTGCTCGTGTAATCTGGATGAACATAACAAATGAACCTGCTAAGTCTACAACAGTTTCCCAGTGGTCTAGTCGGTTTATTTGCAGTATTGATGTTTTATATGTGGTTTCCCCTATCACTTTACATGTCTGGTTGTATTTGTCCCCTCGGTCTCTTCATATTTGGGTGTTTGCATGTGATGCTGTAAATGAATGTTAAATCAGGTGCCTTGTTTGAGATAATCTCCTTTCAAATGTTTAAAGAATATTATGTTAGTAGAATTTTTACATGATAGCACAATGCACAATTTCTTTACCATTTCATATGTGCTGCTCTCTACTGATACCACTGTTATTTTGAATTGTTTATAGTACCTGTTGATACTCATTTATTTCATAGTTCAGTGCTATATATAAGTATCCCTTGTTTGATGCCCCCTTTTGAACCTATTTTGAGTTGTTGGCAGTTGACCCTTTGAGACAATTTCAACTCATGAAATTTCCTTCTATGCTGCTCTCTAGTAATACATGTTCTATTTTGAGTTGTTGACAGCTCCCTCTGATAACCAAATATTTAAATTTTCATAATTGAATCACAAATTATAACATTAAATATTAACTAGCTGCTGCTCTCTTCTGATACCTTAGTTGATAGCTCCCTTTGATAACCAGATTATGAAAAATAATGTAAATTCCATTCATTAAATATGTTTCACTGTTTTCTGCTCTCTACTGATACATGTTCTATTTTGAGTTGTTGACAGCTACCTCTGATAACCAAATATTTAAATTTTCATTACAAATGATTATTTTAACAGAATACATGTATATTTCAATTGTTTGCTGCTCTTTCCTGATAGCCCTGCTGCTATATTGAGGCGTTGACAGAGTTAATTGTTATCATAACACTCTGCAGCAAGCTCTTGCGGTTGTGTTTACAGTCAAAACAATGAACCGGTATCCATCACATCAGTATGACATTTTTACATGAGAACTACATGGAAAGGTTATTCCATATAAAATTTTGTTGCAGGTGTAATTATTTGTACTGTATGTTAAAGAAATGTAACTAACCTTATATGAGGTAAACAAACTAATGATGACCATAATCTTTCAGCCTCTCTCCTGTCCAGTGTTTTAGTTTCAATGCTCTGCACCTTGTCCCAAACATACAGTGGAAAGCTATGACCAAAAAAAAAATGTTAGTCATAATAACATGTAAGAGAAATGAAATACATGTATAACATATGCTTAAATTTCTCGAAATGAAAATGTGTCTAATTACTATGATCAATCATAAATGTCCAACAGCATTTTACTTTCTCCACATTCTTTCATCATGGTAGATAGATTCATATTAAATTTACATGTACATGTAAATATCAAAATCAAAACAGACAAATATCTTTGCCATATACATGTATGTACGTCAAGTGCTGCTATGTACATGTATCTCTGCCTCTTATTCTGTTCAAAGTAAGATCAGTCTGTGTGTCAGCAAGTCTGTCTGTCCTTTTACCTGTCATCTGATCCGAAATCCAGGACATATGACTCCCTGTTCTCTAGTTGACTGCCGTCTGATGGAGCAGGTGCTTTCTGCATCAGGACATCAGTCAGGTGGTTAAGGACATGTGTCCTGAACTCAGGGTCCTCTCTATGTGAACATGTCTTAATATAGGACAGCAAAGATGGTATCACATCCTAAAATAATAGAAGTTCACGTAAATAAGGATCTAGAGAGTGGAAATTTGATTTTGAATGAGAGGGTGGATATATTATTCATATGAAACTTACGAAAAAGCATTTTTTTTTTAAATTTCATGCATGGACTTGATCTATTTTATAAACATGCATCATTATATTACCAATGTATATACATGTAACTTTGTCTTGTACATGAATATGTACATCAGACATTCTGAAGAATGATAACTATCTCAGTAGAGCCAAGTAATAAACCTCATTCTACGCTTACTTTTTCAAATATTGGCAGATCTATCAATGACTTTGAAAAATTCAGCATGATGTGGACAGTGTACTCTGTTTTGAACACCTGCAATGAAATGCAAAATGTCAGTGTAAAATTTTTCATCATCTACATGTATATATCACACAGTACTGTATGTCGTTTCACAATTAAGTAAGAAATATCCATATACATGTAACTTTTTAACATTATCTCAAGCAATGAAAAACTGAATTTCTTTCCAAAGCAAATAAAACTTAATGCACCACACTGTTTCATTTTTTACAATATATTTCTGTACATATTAAAGTAACTTACAGCTGAGACAAGTTTGGCTGTTACATTAACACTGATTTTACTTTGTACAGACACCAACAGACTTGTCACTGTTTCTATAAGGACCTCCCCAGTGTCGATGGGTAAAGATTTGTCCTCTACTAGCAGTAACAGGCTCTGGAAATAATAGGAGTATAGATAGTAAGAAAACACTGAATGTCAAAACTCCAACTTAGTAAGATACTAGCAGCATTCAAGTACACGTACATGTACATATGCTCATATTTATAAGGAAATTGAAAAATAGACTTGACAAAATGTCTGATAATCAACTAGAAGCAATTAACTATGAAATGGCGAAACATGGTTCCTTGCTTTAGTGATATTAGTTGAATTTCAAACATTCACCTTATTTTTCATGAGAATAATAGTATTTCATTATTATTACATGTAGTACATGTATCACACATGCATCATTTACGATTTTAAATGAATCTTTTTATTGTTTATACATGTAGTTGCATGACTATGATTGTCAGATGAATGTTTCATCTTCTTACATACATGTACATGAAACACAGAAAAGATATACTAATTTCATACAAAGATACCTTAGCGATATTGTCAGGATCTGCTATGATGTAACCATGTCGATGAGATAACCAATCAGAAGTCAGTTTCAGTATACGACTAAGATGAACGGCTGCTTTACTTTTTTCTTTCTTTGGACTTTTGATTAAAGTTTTATGCATCTGATCTATGAAATTCTACAAAAATACATGAGAAAAAATTTTTGCATGAAAAATCTTTGCTTTTTATGCCTTTTGCTGCTAAAAGACAAATTAAGACCTTTATTCCCTGGGGTTTTTTTTTATTACAGAGAAGCTTGAGCAAAGGCTTCAATATTTTACTTCTTGACATGAAAGAGGCTTTATCAATTCTTTACCACATTTTGTCCCCTATTTTGGATGACAACACTCAGTGATTTAAAATCCTCTTATATTTTCATAAATGTCATAAATCCACATCCAGTGCTAATTAATACAAAGCATGATCTTCTATGTACATGTATGTACTTAGTTGCTAATCTTATAAATGGCTTAACAATAGTTGATAAAAGTAATACCGTTTAACCAGAAATTTTTGCCAGCGATTTGGAAAAGCGAAAATATATATATCCCCGAAAAATTGTGTTTGATTAGGTTTATCATAATTTGTATAACAGTAATATTTTGTTCTTATTTTACATGTGTCATTCTTCACTTTCTTTGGATAAAACATTAATTGAAGTGAGTTGAGTGTATTCTGATGATACATGTACATGTAGAACTAAATGAAAATTCAATAATGAAAGGTACGAAATTCAGGAATCGCGAAAAATTGTACTCACGAAAATAAAGACACCCTATTTTACCATAAAATTGCAAAATTTGATACCTGCAAAAATTTCTGGTTATACAGTATTACATACATATAGTTCATCGGAATGTGCTTTCAATAATATCGAAGTACCAGATTGCACTATTTATTAACATAATAATCTGTTTAGAGTTCATCCTCATTTGAAATTTACTTTCCAAGAATCCTTACCAATAATAACGACCAGATAATAGAGGAGCTGTCCCTGTTGGTATGTTTGGCCATAGCCTGGAATGTGTGACTCACGGCTTCTGTGACCTGTTCCCATGGCAACTTAGTAACCTTCTTTACAGCTTGACATTCTCCCAATTTACTCAGTAAAATAGGAAATACCTGAAATGTGTTCTTTGATTTGGCTTTTTCAACTTATAGAATAAATTTATGTCAATGTTTGCCGTGAAGGTTTAAAGTGATATTAGAACATATGAGATAATACTTTTACCTAAAACTTTCCCTAAAAATAAACCATAATATGCCAAAAATAGTTTTCAGCTCTTACCGCACATATACGTAAATCAGTTTTGAAGTTGCTATTTTTAGCCATTTACAGAAACCCTGATTCTATAAATGATCACTTCCGGTAAATATGATGGAGAGACTTATGACGTAGAAAGTTGTACATGAAAGACGAAAGTAGTGTAAACAATGCAATGTACAGTTGAGGTATTGAAGTTCAGTTCGCATTTAATTTGCTCAGTTTCACATCTTTTGATAATTTCTTGATCATGTCGAGTATTAATATGCAAATGTTTAATGTTAGTAATTTTCATGCGACCAAGCATCTGTCCGTGAGAAAAAAAAGGGGGGGGGGAGGGATGGGGAAAGGGTCTTGAGATGGACGATTTCACACATGATGTCACATCATATTTTCTGTCTGTCCTATTTTACTATTTGTTCTAAACACGCACGATTTGAAACTGTGGTTGAATATACAGCCCGACCTGTTTCAAACGCAGAAGGGGGGGGGGGGGGTGTTAACTTGGAATGCGTGCGACTGGAGTTTCAGACCGGGAGGCCCCCTGCCCATCCTTTTATTGAGCTTAGTGAACAACATAGTATTACCTATATTCATATTGTCATATACATTCACTTAAATGACAAATGACAGATGGAGATATCTTTGGCATAGACGGATTGAATCTAAAATAGGGAGGGCGGATCACAGTGAACATTGAAAACAATCTTTCGGAGAAGCGTAGGAAGGAGGTGAGGGTTATAATGACAAAAACAAAATGTTATTAATTTATTTTTACATATATTTTCATCTTCATAAATAATTATTTCAAAATTCACCTGCATTCCCTGCAAGGGATATAGGGTAGACCTTATTTCACGAGCTCCCCAGTGGGTAAAACACTCAGTAAATTTTAATCAGTATTATTCTGAGGCTCCAAGTCGATGTTACGGAATCCATTTTAATTAAAATAAGGATCAAATTTTATTCTATCAATATATATGGTCACAATTTTAGGGATTATCAACGAAAAACGATTCGACATTATTCTTTTTTTTTCTAAATCATCAAGTTATGGTCACAGTTAGCGGTTTTTAATGGAATAACATAATAATAAAAGAACGAAGCAATAAATTTATACTGATCTGAAAACATTTTTGAAATACGTTTTCATGAGAGGCAATTGATGATAGAAAAGATTGGATGATCTCTCTCTCTCTCTCAACGACCCAAAACGGACAAATGTGCGTGTGTGTGTGTGTGGGGGGGGGGGGGGTTACCCCCGCAAACCACGATCTAATATTCGGCAAGTGCTAGGTCCATAAATCCATATGTAGATTAAGAATCTATCAAAAATATTGGCTGACACGATTATTTTTTTTAATCAGAATATGAATTATGTCAAACTTCTGTCCTGAATCTACAGGTGATCGCCAGCCATGAGCATGTTTAGAAATAGTGCCCCCTTTATTTATTTATTTCATTTATTTATTTTTTGCTCAATAAATAAAAAACTATGTTATAGATATCGATTGTTTTATTCTTGAAACGGTAATCACATGCGTATACACATGTGCTAGTACAGGCAATCGCTTTGTCGTGTACAACTTGTGACGTCATTTACTGAGATCCACGAAGAATACAGTCGATCCCGAAAATTTATTGGGTAAATCGACAAAAATGTCGATTTCCTCTAAAACCAGGAATTTTTTTTCTGTGGTTACAGGATGAAAAATTTCATTTTTAAAGAGCTAATGCTATATACTATTTTCACAGATGTTCTAATATCACTTTAAAACAATACAGATTTTCGATGGATTTTAGAATAATTCAAAAATACCTGCAATGTTCATTGGTATAGCAATCTGAAGACAAATGAAACTTTGCAGCAAAGGAATTATCAAAATAAACAAATGATGATAATAACAGTGATTGGGAAGGGAATTTTGTGAATAGGCCATTCTTCAAAGTCACCAACCTTTTCTGTACAACTATGAAACTGCTTGGAAACTCCCTTCATCATTTCAAACATCAGACGTCCCATTCCCTCTGCAGTCTGTTAAAATAGTACATATATTTATATTTTTTACTGACATCTACTTTTTCTATATGCTTGTGACTTTAAAATATACTTCAACATCACCTACATCTATCCTTGTATAGACTTAGTTCGACAAAGGATAAAACAGACATTTGCCTTATATGGGAAATTATCTAACAAAACATTTCAGTGGAAACATAATTTTCAAACAAGTAAATGAACCTTCACTCAATAGATCAATTTCCGATCTTTTTAGAAAGCACAAAATGTCTGAGTCAACACTTTTTTGGCGTTGTTTATCATTATGACGTCACTGTTAAAAGACGCTATTCTATAGTGATGTAACAATGAAAAAGTGCGCTTAAATTGCCTACCTCGGACATTTTTCGTCATTTTGTCAGTCATTATGAATTTTGGCAAGTGGCCTATTGAATAGAGTTTGAAGATTTTACAGCCAGCTACAATCAGATTTCATATCGAAAGAAATTTAACTCTTTATTAGAATTAGATGGAATTTTTTAATCGCATTGCATTTTCTTGTATATGTAATGATAACTAGAATTGCCCTTCAGTGACAAATTATACCCCCGCGGGACGTTTTTCTCTACACGGATTCATGTATGACATAGGAATCTATATATATATATATACAAGGTCACAGGTCAAGGTCACTAGGTCAAATGTCTCGGTATCAAAATGCAGTACTTATTATGGTGAATGCATGTATGAAATATGAAAGCCCTATCACTTATACTTAAAGAGTTATCTGCTTTAAGAACTTCTTAACCGGACAGATGGACACATGGACAAACGGACGGACAGACAGACGGACAGGGTATTTCCTATATACCCCCCCCCCCCAAACTTCGTTTGCGGGGAGGGGGTAGGGTATAAAAAGAAAACATAAAATGCTCCTTACCTCTGGAGCATCTCTCAGTGTTGAAAATAGAAAATCGAAGAGTTCTCCATGGTTTTTGACCTGAAAACAAACAATAATGTTATAAATTGTAGAAATTCATAGCTAAAATTGTCTGAATGGTTGAAAGGAGAGACACAATTAGTCTTATTGGTTATCTATAATTTCCCATGAACCATTCTACTTGTAATTTTAAAAATGTTCATGACTAGCATTGTCATGTATTGTGCACTTTTGCATCCTACATAGGAAAATATCCAATCAATTCTTGAGGAATAAAAAATTCCTACAAATATTTTATCTGCCAGAAAGGAGAATGAAGTGAAAAATTTTACCTTTCTCATGAGAAATGCAAAACTCTCAGCAGCAAAGTTTCTTATGTAAATCTGGTACTGTTGTTCAAGTAACTTAGAAAAATATCTGTAACAAATTGAAAAGTAAGGTGTATTGAATGAAATTATTTTTTGGTCCAATTTAAGTGTATACATGTAAATTGGAGTGAAATATCACACGTACAACATAATTTGTCTTCCACATTTATTTAAAAGATTTCTCAGACCTACAAGGAACGAAATTCTTTCAAATTACAGAAAATCAAGTATTTGATATAACTTATTACAAGTACTATGTAAAAGAAAAATGCTATCACCCTGAAACTTATGACTATGATATTGACCTTTTATCCTATTAATTAACATACAGGTATTATTTATGTAATTCTCATTTTGATGGAACATTGCAGTAACATGGGCTTTCATTGGTTGTTCAATCCTTGGTTGTAGCAGTAAAATGGGAACAACCTTGTGGGTTTATTTCTCATTTAAAATATCAACTGTGACCAGGGCTGTCACAGGAGAATTTGGGAATGGGGTCAGGGCCTTTCAAATTGAGACAAGTTAAAAGTCATGTTTGTAAAACATTAATGCCCCCCTACCCCTTCTGTGATTAAAGTCCGTCACAACTTTATACTTGCATTGATACAACCTATGGGGGTATAAAGTAACAGTTTCATTTCAATATGTAACTCCACTCAAGAGATATTGAACAGAAACCCTGAAGTTTTGGTATTTTTCAAAGTGCAAGGGGCATAACTCTGTCCAAATTTTTTTGATCGGACCTAAATATGAACTTGACCTAGATTTTCATTTGATGTGTCTGTATACAAAATTTCATTTCAATATGTAACTCCACTCAAGAGATATTGAACGGAAACCCTGAAATTTTGGTATTTTTCGAAGTGCAAGGGGCATTACTCTGTCAAAATTTTGTTGATTGGACCCAAATAAGAACTTGACCTAGATTGTCATTTGATGTATCCCTATACAAAATTTCATCTCAATATGTAACTCCACTCAAGAGATATTGAACGGAAACCCTGAAATTTTGGGTTTTTTTCGAAGTGCAAGGGGCATTACTCTGTCAAAATTTTGTTGATAGGACCCAAATATACACTTGACCTAGAATTTCATTTGATGTGTCTGTATACAAAATTTCATTTCAATATGTAACTCCACTCAAGAGATATTGAACAGAAACCCTGAAATTTTGGTATTTTTCGAAGTGCAAGGGGCATAACTCTGTCAAAATTTTTTCGATCGGACCTTAATATGAGCTTGACCTGGATTTTCATTTGATGTGTTTTTATACAAAATTTCATTTCAATATGTAACTCCATTCAAGAGATATTGAACGGAAACCCTGAAGTTTTGGTATTTTTCGAAATGCAAGGGGCATAACTCTGTCAAAATTTTTTTTATCGGACCCAAATATGAACTTTACCTAGATTGTCATTTGATGTGTCTGTATACAAAATTTCATTTCTATATGTAACTCCACTCAAGAGATATTGAACAGAAACCCTGAAATTTTGGTATTTTTCGAAGTGCAAGGGGCATAACTCTGTCAAAATTTTTTCGATCGGAACTTAATACGAACTTGACCTGGATTTTCATTTGATGTGTTTTTATACAAAATTTCATTTCAATATGTAACTCCATTCAAGAGATATTGAACGGAAACCCTGAAGTTTTGGTATTTTTCGAAATGCAAGGGGCATAACTCTGTCAAAATTTTTTTTATCGGACCCAAATATGAACTTTACCTAGATTGTCATTTGATGTGTCTGTATACAAAATTTCATTTCTATATGTAACTCCACTCAAGAGATATTGAACGGAAACCCAGAAATTTTGGTATTTTTCGAAGTGCAAGGGGCATAACTCTGTCAAAATTTTTTCGATCGGAACTTAATATGAACTTGACCTGGATTTTCATTTGATGTGTTTTTATACAAAATTTCATTTCAATATGTAACTCCATTCAAGAGATCTTGAACGGAAACCCTGAAATTTTGGTATTTTTCGAAGTGCAAGGGGTATTACTCTATAAAAATTTTGTTGATTTGACCCAAATAAGAACTTTACCTAGATTGTCATTTGATGTATCCGTATACAAAATTTCATTTCTATATGTAACTCCACTCAAGAGATATTGAACGGAAACCCTGAAATTTTGGTATTTTTCGAAGTGAAAGGGGCATAACTCTGTCAAAATTTTTTTGATCGGAACTTAATAGGAACTTGACCTGGATTTTCATTTGATGTGTTTTTATACAAAATTTCATTTCAATATGTAACTCCATTCAAGAGATATTGAACGGAAACCCTGAAATTTTGGTATTTTTCGAAGTGCAAGGGGTATTACTCTATAAAAATTTTGTTGATTTGACCCAAATAAGAACTTTACCTAGATTGTCATTTGATGTATCCGTATACAAAATTTCATTTCTATATGTAACTCCACTCAACATGCTCAAGAGAGATATTGAACGGAAACCCTGAAATTTTGGTTTTTTTCGAAGTGCAAGGGGCATAACTCTGTCCAAATTTTTTTGATCGGACCCAAATATACACTTGACCTATATTTTCATTTGATGTGTCTGTATACAAAATTTCATTTCAATATGTAACTCCATTCAAGAGATATTGAACAGAAACCCTGAAATTTTGGTATTTTTCGAAATGCAAGGGGCATAACTCTGTCAAAATTTTGTTGTTTGGACCCAAATAAGAACTTGACCTAGATTGTCATTTGATGTATCAGTATACAAAATATCATTTCAATATGTAACTCCACTCAAGAGATATTGAACAGAAACCCTGAAATTTTGGTTTTTTTTCGAAGTGCAAGGGGCATAACTCTGTCAAAATTTTTTTGATTGGACCCAAATATACACTTACCCTAGATTTTCATTTGATGTGTCTGTATACAAAATTTCATCTCAATATGTAACTCCACTCAAGAGATATTGAACGGAAACCCTGAAATTTTGGTATTTTCGAAGTGCAAGGGGCATAACTCTGTCAAAATTTTTTTGATCGGACCTTAATAAGAACTTGACCTGGATTTTTATTTGATGTGTCTGTATACAAAATTTCATTTCAATATGTAACTCCATTCAAGAGATATTGAACGGAAACCCTGAAATTTTGGTATTTTTCGAAATGCAAGGGGCATAACTCTGTCAAAATCTTTTTGATCGGACCCAAATATGAACTTGACCTAGATTTTCGTTTGATATGTCAGTATACAAAATTTCATTTCAATATGTGAATCCATTCAAGAGATATTGAACGGAAACCCTGAAATTTTGGTATTTTTCGAAATGCAAGGGGCATAACTCTGTCAAAATTTTGTTGTTTGGACCCAAATAAGAACTTGACCTAGATTGTCATTTGTTGTATCCATATACAAAATATCATTTCAATATGTAACTCCACTCAAGAGATATTGAACAGAAACCCTGAAATTTTGGTTTTTTTTCCAAGTGCAAGGGGCATAACTCTGTCAAAATTTTGTTGATTGGACCCAAATATACACTTGACCTAGATTTTCATTTGATGTGTCTGTATACAAAATTTCATCTCAATATGTAACTCCACTCAAGAGATATTGAATGGAAACCCTGAAATTTTGGTATTTTCGAAGTGCAAGGGGCATAACTCTGTCAAAATTTTTTTGATCGGACCTTAATACGAACTTGACCTGGATTTTTATTTGATGTGTCTGTATACAAAATTTCATTTCAATATGTAACTCCATTCAAGAGATATTGAACGGAAACCCTGAAATTTTGGTATTTTTCGAAATGCAAGGGGCATAACTCTGTCAAAATCTTTTTGATCGGACCCAAATATGAACTTGACCTAGATTTTCGTTTGATATGTCAGTATACAAAATTTCATTTCAATATGTGAATCCATTCAAGAGATATTGAACGGAAACCCTGAAATTTTGGTATTTTTCGAAATGCAAGGGGCATAACTCTGTCAAAATTTTGTTGTTTGGACCCAAATAAGAACTTGACCTAGATTGTCATTTGATGTATCCATATACAAAATATCATTTCAATATGTAACTCCACTCAAGAGATATTGAACAGAAACCCTGAAATTTTGGGTTTTTTTCGAAGTGCAAGGGGCATAACTCTGTCAAAATTTTGTTGATTGGACCCAAATATACACTTGACCTAGATTTTCATTTGATGTTTCTGTATACAAAATTTCATCTCAATATGTAACTCCACTCAAGAGATATTGAATGGAAACCCTGAAATTTTGGTATTTTTGAAGTGCAAGGGGCATAACTCTGTCAAAATTTTTTTGATCGGACCTTAATACGAACTTGACCTGGATTTTTAATTGATGTGTCTGTATACAAAATTTCATTTCAATATGTAACTCCATTCAAGAGATATTGAACGGAAACCCTGAAATTTGGGTATTTTTCGAAATGCAAGGGGCATAACTCTGTCAAAATCTTTTTGATCGGACACAAATATGAACTTGACCTAGATTTTTGTTTGATATGTCTGTATACAAAATTTCATTTCAATATGTGAATCCATTCCAGAGATATTGAACGGAAACTGATGTCGCGGACCGACCGACAGACCGACCGACCGACAGCGGCAAACCTATATGTCCCCTCTTCTTTGAAGGGGGGCATAAAAAACTTTTTGGGGCAAAATAGGAAATTTTACAACTGAAATGACACACATGTATCCATATATTCATTTAAACCCTTTATTTAGGAAAGATTCTCCATTGATAGATGGTTGAATATACACATGTACATAAAAGAATTGGAATTTTTAGGACCTGAATTGGATAAAGATACTACACATGTACTTTGCATTGGAAATGTGACCCTAACAGCAGCCCTGGTGACATTCTGTCTATTCACTTGGACCTCCTACTTTCTAATAGTTACTCAAAGAAATTATGCTTGTACACAAAAACTTGTTATATTGCCTATAATAACCATATTTCATGAATCATGAACGTACTTGTATACATTCTTGATATCATTGACCAGGTATCGCCATAAGAATTTGAAGAGGTAGGAGAGCGTAGAGAAAAGCTTCTCCAGCAGTTCAGTGTCCTGGTGATTCTTCCCCAACAATTCAACGAGGAGTTCGAAGAAATCCTGGAAATGACGGTAAAAATCCTTCTGTAGATCTCTAGCCAACTGCACCAACAGACTGTCATTGGAAAACAATCACAATATTAATGCTTGAAACATTAAACTGTAAATATTCAAAGTATAAAACATTCAAATCACTAAAAAATGGTTATGAAATATTTTACAAATGTACTGCAAATAGACAACAAAATATGCAGAGTTATTGAAAAGTGTCAGACCGAAGGATTCATTTCATTCGGTCTGACTAACTCTTGTACATGTAGTACCCATACATTTCATTGTTCGGTCTGACAGTTTTATGAAAATGTCTGACAACATTGAATTAGATTTCAATATCTCTGAATATGACCTATATTTTTGAAAATTCATTTTAACTTACTCCAATAATGGTTCATAAGCCAGACTCTGTGGAACACGTAGGTGTTTGTGTAAGGCTTTGACAATCTCATTCTACAAAATACAGGTTATATTAAGATGGTGTTAATTTTAGATTTTCAAAACAATATTTTTAGATTAAAAGAAAACTTTTTATCAGTGTTGTTTGCAAAAAAAAGAGTTATTTTAAAATTCTATCTAAATGTTCATTCAAGTAAGAGGACAAGAAGATTCAAAATTATACTTCAAACTCTGTAAAATTACAGATCAAACATTTTTTTTTTTCATATTTCACTCGATTATTCAAAATTTTCTTTTTATACATGTATTTTATTCAAACTGTTCTCACCCAATCAGTTTGTACTCACCTCATGATGTACAAGTTGTGTAAAACTTTGAACCTGGTCTGAAATCTCATGTCTGAAATTAGCTGAAATAGAAACAGATATTTAATCACAGTCTCCTCGGTAAGAAGTACAAATGTAGTGCCCAGCAATTTCCAATCCTTTACTTTAAGCAAAAATCACCTTCTACTTTAGTATAGAATGAAAAAGAATTTTCCAAAATACATTTTTAGAATGTTAACCTACTTCATTCAGACCCTGGAGACTTACATTAAATACATACATTTTTTGTACTTTCACAGATAAAGAGATACAAGTTAAAAGTCAAATCATGTAATGTCGGGTCTTACAATATGTAAAATGCAAGTCAACTGCGGTAATGTGAAAATCGTCTATTATGTGTTGAAGATTTCTGTTTCTAATGACATACATAAAATCAATAGTATTATTTTATATCAGGACAAGTAAGGTAAATAGAATATTAAGACTTAGCAACTATACACAAAACCTAGATAGTTTATACAGATTCCAATAGCGAATAAAATATCAATAGTCTATCAGTACAAGTACTTACTGAAATGTTCTGTACAGTTCAGTTCAATCCACTGATCCAAGGCCTCTCCAAAATGTGTACCACTTTCCTATAAAGTTTATGTGAAACAAATATAAACATAAATAATAAAATTCAAGTAAAATTAATACAAATGACTTTAAAGTAAACCAAATCTCTCTTTTTATTTCTCATTTGACAAAACATTGAGGATCAATTATAATGAGTCAAAAATTGTTGCTAAGTTGGCATATTATTCACAAGAAATAACCTAGAAATTTCAAGAATTGGACATAATTTCCATTTCAAATTTCTTGGTACACGTATACATGTATATATCATGGGATAAAAAGACTCTCAAGACAAATATAAATGAGTCTATTTCATACAGTACATGTATTTATGAAATTTGTGCAGTTGCAAAAGCTAGGGAATTTAAAATCACATAATTCATTTCATAAATACATTTTGTACTGCATGGAATAGAAAATAATATGATCCTCTATATATGATTGATATAGACATTTTGAATATGGAGTGTATTACCATATATCGGGAATTTTTCGCGTGTGTCTAATTTTCACTAAGTTCGCAGGCATCATCAAATCGCAAAAAATGGACATAGCGAAAAAAAAACCCACAGATCTTAACCCTTGGTCTTGTTGATAGATAAGCGAAAATTAGACTCAGCGAAAATAAGAGGGTCATTTTCGCAAAATTTACTCGACGCCAAAATAAGCCAATATACGGTATCTTAATTACCTCAGGTGTATCATCATACTGCTTTATTTTGTGGATGACATCTATGTTCACATTGGCTATCCTCTCAGAGAATGACTGAAACTACAAATACAATAAAATCATGTATATAATATTCATGTCCATATAAAGATACGACTGTTCCTAAACTTGATTTTACACACACAGACACCCGACATCACATCATTTACCAACATTATCCTTTGTGACATCACATTTGATCACACCGTATGAAGCACCTTGATGTGTTGTCATGCCTTTTATTTTGACGTCATAATGAAAATATCGCGAAATTTGATGATGTCTGGTGTTTGACCATGTTGACTGTCTCATGAGTGTATTGGAAAATCACCTATTGGGCTCACAAGAGTTTGAAATCCAGGTTACAAATGATGAGTGATTGAAACCCCCAGTTACTGTTTGTATCCTGGAACAAAGCTTTTTATGAAGGAATTTAGCTCTGACCCCATCTCATTTCATATCCATCCGATATAAAAAGTGAGATAAAGAGTGATAATATCTATCCCCAGATGTGATCAGAGACAAGGAAATAAAACCCCAGTGTCCAGGATTTGCTTGTACCATGACAATTACATTGTAGGCTTGCCAAGTCTTGGACAAAAGCAAATCCTGGACACTCGGGTTGGATTTCTGTGTCTCTGATCACATCTGAGGATTGATTATTTTTCTCCCAATGTCTAAAAGTGCTCAAAAATGAGATTTTATGTATTCTTTTTCATATCAAGATTGGCTAACGCAGCAAATTGAGCAATCACGTATGACATCGCAATTGACGTTACAGATATCAAATTCAAAAGGCATGTGAAGATATTATCTTAACCCAATGGGGTAAGACAAGGATACGGTATCTTTTCCCAGCTTTTCCATGGATATCCCAGTCCACAGTGGGAGAATCAGTGATCTTGGATTAGGAAACCGGTTGGACATACATGTAGAGCAAGGAACCATATTTCGCCGGTGACCATATTTGGCCGTTTCATGGTAAATTGCTTCTCGTTGGTTATTGGAATTGTTTGTCAAGCTTACTTTTCTATATCCTATCAAATATATCCATAGAAGTCATGTTTTGATATAATGTGACACCTCCTGCACTAAAATGTGACGAAAAATACCTAAAAACGAGGAAAAATTAGTTACATCACTAAATTTTAGATTCACGTCTAAATTTTTTACAAAAACCAAATGAAGAAAACATTTTATTTGGCATCATCTCGTAGAAGTAGTGGCGACGAAAGATTTCTTGAAAAGAAAGTAACATTACTTTTGTCTCTTTTGTGTGCAAAATGGATACTTATCAGCAAAAATGGCGAAATATGGTCACCCCCGAAAACAGGGAAACGAAATATTTTGACGTTTTATTAGGAAACAATAAAATGAGTAAAATAAATCATTTTTCTAGTATTTCGATCGATAATGGAGTTAAATTAAATTTTAGCAAAACCAATTATTGAATCGGCCTCCAAGTCTTGAAAATTCCCAGAAAATATACGAAAAATGCGGCGAAATATTGTCACTTGCTCTAACACAAGACCAGTCTTTCCCAAAACTTGATTACTATCCCTACGCCCAAGGCTATAGATAGATAGATTTATTCACTAATTCAGGTTAAAAATCATAACATGATACGGGGTAAGAACCAATTTTTTTTACTGGGTAAGTATAAATTGTTTAAGAAACTATACAAAAAAACTATCAAAATTCATCTTCTGGCTAGTGGCTGAAAAAACTTCGGATTTTAAAGACTGCAAGACTGACCCGAGTATCATGGTCAGTTACATGCGAGACATTGAAATGAAATGTGATCTATATCTCTAATTTCAATCCAATCAATAATTTGGAATGAGGTAAAAACGCTTAATATGACGAACTAACATGCTGTGATTAAATATAGAGGGAACAGTTGTGAGAGCAGAGGAAATTCGAATTAGCCTAGATGAAAGAGAAATTGTAGTTTTCCTGTGAAACTGTTAATCAACATATCAGTGTCCTTACTTTGAATGTATTTTCAGTCTTGTGACATCCAGATTTACCCATTTTTACTAAATATGTCAAAACAAAATATTCAACGTGAGCGATATGGGCGCCGCCATCTTTGCAGGTTCTAATACTGGAAATCCCTCACACTAAGGAGCACCTACTTAAGGCCCATGTTCCTTTTCATGCCTAGGCTACCGACATAATGCATACTACGTGCATATGCATATTTCTTCTTATAAAGAAGAGTACCTGTTAAGTCTTGCATTTTTCTCCCATAAAAAAAGTTTCGTGTGGCAAAGAGGACAGAGTAGGTCGAAGAAGTCCTCCGGGCCAGGCTGCGGACGGGAATGAAAAGAGGAAATTTCAAAGTAGATCTATTAGTACGATTTTACGCCAATAGGTTTGGTGTTTTACAACTTGGACAAAATTAGTTTTAAACTAAATATGTAAAACAAGTAAAGTCTAGTTCATTATCATGATAACACTCCGACGAATTTTCTCAGCTGTTTGAATAGAAACAACAGAAGATATTATCAAACAGAAAGGGGGGTGGACAGGGTGAAAGGGAGGCGGGAGGGAAGGGTTGAGGAGGAGGAAGGGGTGAAAGGGAGGAGGAGGATGAAAGGGAGGGGGAGGGAGGAAGGGAACGGAAGGGGGAGGAAGGGATGGGAGGGGAGAGAGGTACCCCCCCCCCCCCAAAGAATGACGGTAAGATTAGTCCCCCTGCTTGATAAGTACTTGCAGTCAGCGATTTTTTTTAAACAGATACAGGATTTGATGAAGTCATTTGACAGGACCCCGGGAACGTTTATTTCTACAGGAGACTTTAGAATAGACAAGACAGTATTCAACCCCCCCCCCCTTCCGTGTCTACGCCATTGTGTCGTTTTTCGATGAATTGTGTTTTAAACGAGCTTATCTAGATTGGAGTTCTCGGACTAACACACTAGTGAGACTGGCAATAATGCCGCTTTTTTCAAAACCTAATATGAACCCTTAATTTGATGCCATCTCATCGTGAGTAACCCACGGGAAGCTCGTACCTCACAAACGGTTACGATCTACCCGGGGGTTCACACGATGCTCTGGTATATACAAAATAAATCAACAAATAGTTTGATTTTTTTTTTTTACTTTTGTAAAGAATATTGCAATCAAACGATATGCATGTATTAGCATTGTCAAATTGATAATCAATTAATCATGCAAGCAGAGATTAAAATCTACAAACTATACATCTGACAGTTGAAAACGTTATAAAACGTGAAAAGCATTCACATACAAATAAAATATGCAGTACATAATAATATATTAGAATATGTTCGTAATAAATAAAATTGTGTATAAAAATGTACACTGAAATCAATCTTTCACTTCAAGTCAATAAATACTAATAGATATAACCATATCCTTTGGTGTCCGTAAAGTTTTTGCTGAAGAAATCCATGTAAGGTTTCTCTTGGTTATAGTAATTCTGGTACCCTGGGTTACCCATGTAATTATGACCCAGTGAGTGATAATTTGTTGGTCCCCTCGAACACTCGTCTCTTTGGTTGACATTCCTGCTTCCGTCCATCTTATGTCCAGTTGCATAATGAGATATCTGTGCATTGAAGCCATACGCACATGAACTTGAATTTTCATAAGAATTTCTAGAATGTTGCCACATGTCATTATTCACATGGGCATAACTAGGCATGGTCGACTTTACGCAATTTCTGGAGAAATTTGGACCATTTGTCCCATGAGAGTGACCGCTGCTGATTGACACAGGACCTGCTCTTCCGATCATTTTGCCGCTCGGATTCATTTGGAACTGATGGTAAATTCTCTCATCAGAATTGGCTGCATCTGCATTCCTTTCCCTTTGTTCCACGGAACGACCGTGGTTCGTTTCTTTTGCGACATGAACATTCGGTAGTGTGCTTAACAAACTGTCCCCGATGTACGGAGCTTGCGATGACGTAACAGCAATGCTGTTCGAAGCTGGTGGTGAAGGAACAACGATGTCATTCAGAGCTGATGGGGAAGAAACAGCGATGCTATTTGGAGATGACTGGGAAGGAACAGCGATGCTATTTGGTACGAATCTCTGAAGCAGAAAATTCTCTGAACTCTGTGGTGTTTCTTGCTTCGCACATTCATCGACACGATCGTCACTCACATCTATTGACAAAGGTTTAATTTGTGTCTGTCTGGAGCTTTTATCTTCAGAAGCGTTTTCATCATCTGCGTCAATGTCCAGTCTTGCAGACTTGAAAGCTTGAGCAACAATGTCAAAGAGTTCTGTATTGTAGTTTTGTCCAGCGGTGCTGACGTCGGTTCCAGAATCAATGTCATCTCTTTTCCTTTTCATCCCATTATGTCTACATTCCACTGGAGACACAGTATCATCTCTCGTCATGCTGGCCAAAATATCACTGATCTTGTATGAAGTTGGTGATTTTCTCGGAGAGGAGGGTGGCGGACTTACAGAATCTTCTGAGTAAGGCGAACTGCTGTTGTCGAGAGAATCACGTCTGCTTACGTCTGACGTCACATTCAGACGTATGATTCTATTAATAGAACTGATACTTGGAACATTGGCTTTATTGCATATCCCGTCTGCCAAAAGCCTGTCCCTTATCTCCCGTGCAAAAATGCCCTGGTTTTCCTCTTTGTACATCATGATGGCCCGTGAGATTTTCGGTACAGCAACTTTAGGAGCGGACCCTCCAGTTTTCCCCGCTTTGTACGAGCCAGTGGTCCGATACTTTTTAAGGAGTTTGGAGATACACCCGTGGGAAACTCTGAGTTGGCGGGAGATTTCACAAGCTCGTATGCCGTCTTTCGTCATCTGTATTATCTGCTCTCTGACACTGTCAGAAAGAGCTTTACCGTTGACGTAGGCTCCACCCATCTGATTTACTCCTGTCTGACCTGCAAGATAGATAGGAGATGTTAGTTTACCTATATAGCTTTTACGAATGAATGAATGAATGAATCAATGAATGAATGAATGAATGAAAAAGTTGACTCATAAACTTGTTATTACTTTTTTTTATTTACTTTATTTTTTTTTTTCGAAAATTCATATATCACTGTATGCATGCAATGAAAACATTCTAATTTTCATGTTTTTTTTTATTTTATTTTTTTTTCAATTTGACAATTTGACATTTCAATTTGCATTACAAAAGCTATTACCTTGAAAACCATTTACGAAGTCTATGGTGCGAGTATTTGGTACCATCGTGGGTATTTGTACATGGTGGTGATGCTGAGTTGGGTACATGAAGACGTTAGGATTGTAGTACACTGCCATGGTTGAGCATTGTATGCAACAGTGTCAGATTATTTCCGATATATAGTACCAGATCCCACTTTTGGAAATTAGCATTGTCCAATCAAATTGCTTATTTCAACAGTGTCAATAAATTGTACCGTAACGTAAAACATAAGTTGAAATCTAGCCTTTGGATATGCAAAATTAAGGTACAATTTGGGTGCACTATAATTAGGATAAAGTGTGAAGTAAGCTAATTAACGCGTGTCCACTGTTATAATGAACTGCTAGCACGCGTACACGAGACCATGATGTCCTTAGGCATTTTGCATTAGATGCTGGTGTGCTTCACACTTTCATGGTTAAGCATGGATAATTTTTAAAATGGATAATTACTTCAATAATACACAACATAAAATGTGATGATATATGATTGTGCTTACGAGAAAAGGGTCCTATATGACAATTTTCAAGATTTTCACATATTCATCAATTTACTGAATCCTTATATTTTGATAAGTCTAAATATGACACACGTCTTCAAATTCACAGCATCATTTTAAAAGAACTGATTTTGCAGCGCCAGTGATCCTAAATATAAACAATGTAACATGTCCAAAGACTATGTAAGCGAAGCCCCCAAAATACCGAAAGACAAGCAGGATTGATGGGGTATGATGCTATAGGACCCACTTTTTTCATAAAGGGCAAGGGGCGGTAAGGGCCAAAATCAGCCCAATCTCAAAACTCGGAAAAACATTGAGCATCGAAAATACAAGAAATACAGAGTATAAATCAATTTAAATTTTGAGAATCCGACATTCCGTTGCAATTCTACACTAATTTGAAACCAGGATGGTCGGCTATATGTTACACTGATTTTGACGTCATATGACGTTACGATCACATTGTAATTTAACGTTGTCTGTAGGTAACATGCTGCTATATTCTAACACTATTTAGGCTACTTAGCATAAGTTTTTGTTCAATTGAATGATAAAAAAACATCTTTAGATAATCTTAATTTTTATGTAAAGTTTAAAAGCTGCAACTTGTTATGAAAAAGGAGAAAACGATAGTTAAATGTGTTCAAACGAGCACTATCAATATCACGATATAATAAACATGCATGTACTTGGTAGATTTCAATATAATATAATGAGGGGTAACTGGGGCACCCCTTTGTTGATTTTTTGAACTCTTACAATAAATGATATTGACGTGATAATGATACTTTTCACCAAGGCATAAAAGGTATGTGTAATTCCGGTAACCCAGCAGACCCTACGTTGTATTTTAGTCCCCACCCACTTTTCCCGTGTAAAATCTTTCTTTTTTTTTTTTTGGTCTCATCTGATTCATCTGCATTAAGAGGGGTACGAGTGGGCATCGATTCCCTCTTTTGGTGGTCAACACTTCCTTTTCTAATAGAATTTGTTTTTAATATGTTTAAGAAATCCTTTTGCTCGCTTGGTACCGTTAGTCATTATCAAGAATTACCTCGCAACCTTTTTGATGCGCTACAAGGTCACTACGCGCGCGTTGAGAACGTTGCATTGGCGGATCTAGCGAGGTGGATAGGGGGGTTGCAACCCCCCCTTTGGTCGGACCAAAAAAAAAAAAACAAGAGAGAGAGAGAGAGAGAGAGAGCTTATATTAAAAAAAAACTTAATCTCTGTCCTTCTTACTTTCAACACCAAGGTGTACAACATTTGTGACATGAAGTCTGAATGATTTGAGGCTTATAAAATAATATTTACTCCGATGCGTGTTTAGTTATAAATAGGAAATTGTGTTTACTTTACAAGGGCGAAGGAGAAGGGGGGGGGGAGCAGCGGGGGCACATCTCTCCCCCCCCCCCCCCCCCCCATTTTTCAATCACAAGATTTTATGATGCATTATCATTGTTTATAATAGCAACATTTGTACCATAAATCTACACTAAATTTTTCGGTCAATTTTCAAAATTTTTCTTTGGCTCGCTACCGCTCGCCAGTTCTTTATAGTCTTTCTGAATAATTTAGCTATTCTGATCCATCTTCAACGTACATGAAGACATTTTAAAACTCAAACTATATGTACTTGTTAATGATAGAGGGTATAGAAAGTATTTTCTGATAAGTCAATATTTTGCTTAAAAAAAATTCCTTGCTCGCTACCGCTCTCCAGACATTTATTCGTGTACTTAAAATTTAGAATTGCGCCAGAAATGTTGAAATTTGTGCATGAAACCCCATATATATTTTTTTTAAATCTCGTCCTCCTCCGCCCACCTTTTTTTCTTTTTTTTTTTTTTTTTGCTTGTTAGAAATTTTGTGATGTTGTGCCCCTCCATTTTTTTTTCAGGTAGAGCTACGCCGTTGCTTTAAAAGATAAGAAAACAGATATAGATTATCTTTGTGTAGTCAATAATGCACCCTTAAAGGTTTTATTGCGAAACAGAAGCTTTTGATAGTATGCATTCAACACCCCCCTTTCAAAATCTTCAACCCCCCCTTTGAAAAATTCCTAGATCCGCCTATGCGTTGCTTCATTATGAAATTTCGAATAAAACCTCGACGTTCGCCAGCGTGTTGAAGGTCGTTACTCGTGTGTTGGCCAAAAAAGTCAAGGTGTGACAGGGCCTTTATAATTTAAAAAAAAAAAAGAATTAAATCCGCATGGGCATCGGTTACAGTGCCACTCGCAAGTCATTCTTTAATCACAATAATAAGGCTTTTCTTGGTTTTTATCTCTTTTTTTTTTATGAACAACTGCAACTGCATGTTTATATAATTACACATGTTGTTTATACACAGAAAAAGGATCGATTAAAAATTTCAAAGGTTAATAATTTTATCATAGCGCCACCTACAATACCTTCCAGTTCTCAATCATTCCTATTGCTTACATCATTTCAGTATGTACGTTTCGCTGTTTGTAATAAAATACCAGGGATAAAATTTCATATACGTCCCTGTAAAATAACCACATTAGTAGGATTATTTCCTACTTTCTAAACGCATTGATTTTTACCGACTGTTATTATCAATATACATTGTATGTCAAAAAATCTCCCCTTAAGATGCGTCTATATTTCGGTTGTTCTTTATTTTTTATGTATACATGTACACATTCCTTGGATTGCACTTAAATTAATGATTTAGATTAACATCATTGAAAAAAATGAAGGAAAAAATATGAAGATACAGACTGTGCTACTGTGAAGGATTTATTTACAAGGCGTGAACAATAGACTATCGGTATACATGTACTCGCAGAATGTCCGTTATCGTGAAATCGCTCTTCAGGTTAAAAATATAATTTTTATATATACTGTATGCGCTGTATTCGTTTTGATTATTTTCATTATTGAGAATATATTGACTATAAAATATGTTCAATAAAATTTAAAGGATATTTCTCAGTCGAAATTGAGACATGGCAGATATTTTTCCCAATTTGAAAAAACAAGTACATCTCATCGACGGCAAATCATACGCGGCGGTGTAAATTTTACATGACCATAATTTCTCAATATCAAAATAAATTTTATTCCAGTGTCAAAATCAGATAAATTACATGTATGTTGTATTCTTCATGATATATTTATAATAAAGTCAAAATTGCTCTTCATGTGAAAGAAGGGTTTGTCATGTTATACGTCCATTCGGATTTTCTATTTTGTCTCCTTTTCTTTTTTTTTCTGAAAAGATGGGGTGTACTTGACATCTTCATTTAATCTATAATTTATTGTGGTTGACTTTCGTGTGTGATTTCTATTTGGGGAGGGGGGTTTGATGTTGTTTGATTTAGTTTTTTGGGATTTTTTTTTTCTTTTTCATTTGTACAGGATTTTTTTTAATTTAATATTTCATTTTATACCGGCTGTATCCTTTTAGATATACTCTGTCATTTTGGTTTTTAAATATGTATATGATATGATTGCTTTGACTTTAAAATATTTTTCGCAAAAAACAAGCAAAATCAATGTCACTAACATATATGACGTCATATATTCAGTATGACGTCATTCTATGGCCTTGTAAGTCGTTTACGTTACGAGGAATATACACATTTGAAAGACATATTTGTCGGTATTATTTGATTTCGTGCATGTAAGAATAAATAATCAATATCATCATTAACAACAAAACAAAATATATTAAATGATATCGATTAAATGATATCAATTTGACTCAAATTCTTCCCGTATTATAGAAATTAAAGGTGTTTTTCAGTTTCCAAAAAGACCCGATCTCTTGGTCACAGTAATTGATTTCCTTCTGTTTTCTATGTGGCCACATGAAAACAACAGATTCATACTTTTACAACATTTACAAAATACTTGTACGGATATACAGAAAAAATATGAACTTGTTGTTTTCATGTGGCCAAGTCTAAATTCGCCATCAAAAGCGAAAATTTATTGATTTTTTGTTCATTTCCGGTTTCATAGGTGATTTCAAAGGGGGATAACTCTAATGAAAAAATTGAAATCGAACATTTTTGAAGTTGAACCTATTGAAGACAAGCTTCCTTTAATCAATTTCAGTATCAATTTCAATATTTTTGAATTTTCGGAATTAACAACGATTCTGGGCCTAGGAAGTCCCTTACCGCCCCTTGCCCTTTCAAGAAATGCTAGGCATGAAACTAAGGCTATACACAATCGACGTATGAACTGACGTCTTGTAACTTTTTGCAGATATTTAGCCTGCCTTATGTAATCAATGTTGTTTTTGAAAATCATAGAAAACCCGAAGATTATTTTTTCCCTTATACAAATTTCATAAACATAGACTCACTTGGTAAAACTGATAAGAAAGGGTATACATGTATTTTTGACTTTAAGTGCAAACGCACATACATGTACATGGGAAACTATTGTATTTTCCCACCCATAGCCGAACATATCCAACCTGACTCCCTCTAAAAAAATATCAGGCCAAGTCAGATAAACAATGATCTGTGGGTGACCGATCTGTGTATTTGATTTTTTCATTCAAATCAGACGTCATTTTAGTTCGCTTACATGTATGTGTAAAATATCAATGTCGTTTTTAAGCGGCTTACGAATACGTGCATGGCGTATGGTATAAACATTTTTTAGAAATGCATTTTGTCGAATTTATTAATAAAATCCTTCTTTTAGATGCTTTCTACACTTTGAATTTAAAATCCGGAATAGACGTGATCCGGTTTGGGTTCTTTAATTTTACTTCCGCTTGCAACCAAGACGACGACAACAAGCATGGCGGACGGAAAGCCAGCTGGCCAGCATGTGAAGATATTAGTTCCCGAGGGACATAAACACAGGGATGAAGACAGTCCGGACGTAAGTGGCCATCTTTTGTTAATGTTTTACTCGCTGCAAGATGCATGAAACCGAGTCTGACGCTTCAAATAATTACAAATTTGAGAAATATTGACAGAATTTTAGGAGGACGTGACCCGAATAACGAGGTGATAATCCGATTATGAAGGATAAGCTAACATGATTTGGCTTCTTAACTTGTTGTTATTTAATGTTATAGATACCATACTGTTTGAGGAAATCTAGAATGTGTTGTTATGTATTGCTATGCAGCAGTTGCAATACATTATGTAGAGCAATAAAGCAGATCTGTACATTACTCATGAAAACATGTCAGCACTTTAAATCATTGCTGACACAAATATTTCATGATGGGATTGGCAATTTGACCTAACCAGTGCACCATAAACTGGCTACAGAAATGGTTCCTAATGAGCAATACATAAAGCTCTCTCTGATTTTGATTAGAAGGGGAGGGGGTGGGTGAGTGGGGAATATGGAGGACTTTCAGGAACCCCTTGAATTTGCTAAAAAAAGACTAATTTTTTCCCTTTTTATGTAAAGATTTTTTAAAAAATTAAGTGACTGTGTGATGAAATATTTCTTCCAGAATTATATTTGTTCCTTGGAAATTTTATCATATAATATGTTTTTCCCTGAGGAACTTTTATTATGTATTAAAAATTCCACAAGGAAATTTTATTATGTAATGAATCTTCCATGATCATAATGAAAGTTCTCATGCCATGGAAAATATACTACATAACAAAACTTCCATCTGGATTTTTTTTTAAATTTTCATAATAAAAGTTCTGATACTAGTACCATGGAAAAATCGTACAGAACATAAATAAGGATTTCATATATGTGCATAATAGATTAATAATTGCCACTGGAAAAATATTATAATGAACTAATTTAATAATAGAATTCAGATCATGTACTGTGCAATGTACTGTACAGCATGAAAAATTTATCCCTACATTATTTCTTTCGATAGTTGAGAGTTTTCCTTGTAGAAAAAAATAAAAAGTTAAAAATTATGATTAAAAAAATGAACAGGTAAAGGTATTATTAATACATATGAACATAGGAACCATTCCACAGAATTATTCCTGTAAGCTAACCATGTTACTGTAATCATTGAAATGTTTGAATCATGAGAAAATATCTGTAAGTCAGTCATTTATGTGTTTGAAGCATAGAAGGAAAAATATTATACATGAATCTTACATATAATATTTATTCTATTTCAAAGAAAAAGTAGTCCTTTGGGTAGTGAAAAAGAGTAAAACATCAACAATTTTTATAACAACGTTTCTGTCTATATAGACGGATACGTTGTTATGAAAATTGCTGATGTTTTACTCTTTTTTCACTTACCGAAAGGACTCACATGTGGAAAAAGTATTATGGACAAAGAAAAAATATTCCATAATAAAAACTCCTGGGAATTTTCATTATAATAATAAACTTTCCAGGAGGAGGAAATATTATACGGAAGAAAAGTTTGTTCACAACTGGACCCCCCCTCCCCCCCCAAAACAAGAGCCCCAGGGGGCACAACGCTCACCTGATACCCATGCATGCTCTAATTGACAGAAATTGGGCCAGTTTGTTTTTCAAAAAGCAGTGTATGGTGTATCAAACCTCATGACCCAGTGAAGCCACTTGAACAAATAATTTTCAGTGAATATGCTGAAATGCGGCGCTTCTTGCCTATGCATATTTCAACAGGCGAGAAGGAGCGTTGCATTTCAGCATACGCTGTTCAACAACTCAAGTGATTTCTCTAGGTTTCGTAGTTTGAAACAAATTAAAAGGCCCATGAAATTGTTAAGGTTGTCCAACTAGCAGACCTACAACATCGTTATTTACTGTTAAAAAATTGTTTTACCTCATCAAAGGTCTGTTACACGGACAAGTTGTTAGCGGAGAGAGTTCATGAATTGTATCTGTTGCATAGGATTTGCCGACAAAAAGTTATTTGGTCCGATAAAAACTCATCATGTATCTATTATTTGAACAGATAAAAATTCCCAAATGTCTTATCACAGGAACCTGTCATTTCATGAGAGAAAATGTTTTATTATTCACAACCTCAGGCCTCTGTGTTCCTCTTAGAAATATTATACATACAAGATGTTGAACACAGTGGCTTATGGTTGTAAATAATAATTTATTTACTCTATTTAAACAACAGCTTTCTGTGGTCCAACATTTCATAGGAAGATTTCAGGAACTCTGAACTGAATTATTTATTTCAAGAATTTCAGATATTAAATGTCCTATGCATTCTCAAAATCCGGAGGAAGAGATTACTCATTAGACGTTTCTTCAAGAAATCAGTCCATAAATTACTTCATCTAAGAGAGTCTAAGACAGAGGGAATTCGAGCAAACTTTATGCATGATAACAAGTTGCAAGTGTTCCAAGTACATGAATGATAACCATTATGAAAGTGTTCCAAGTATAATGCACATTTCATTAAATAAAAATCTATTCCGTTTGCACTGTATCTCCTGAAATGTATCGCAGTACTAAAGGTATCACATTTCTACATGGGGAATCCCCTTCAGGTGTAATCCAAGGAAATCGTTATAGCGGGGAATCCCCTCAGTTTTGACTGGTGAACAGGGCAGAATGAAAGGTGTCACACCATTGGTCAAAACTATTGAAAATTTAAAAATAGCACATGAAATCAATGTACCATTCCCTGTAGTCGGGATAAATTGAGTTTTGAACCTGTTTTTGTCTTTTATGCAATCTATTGATCGATTTAAAATAGATGAAATTTGTAAAATTTTCGAAATGGATAGAGGGGTGATGTAAAAAAGTGGAATTTATGAGAAAACGGTATGCATGACCCCCCTTTTTTCTATTATTTTTATGTGTGTCAAAGGTGTCCAAATCCAACAAGACCAAATTCATAATTATTGAATGAAGGATTGGAAGTCACTCAAATTGAGCTAAATGATTGATCATACAAAGAAGGTTTTTATTTCTTTGGATGACACCTTCAGGTACACGGCAAAACATGGCCGCTTTTGAAATATTGTTCCCGACTTTAAAAATAAAATTCTAAATAAGTATAAAGAATTTAAATAATTGAATCATATCACATAAAAGGTCAATCAATCAATAAGACATTGAAGCATGTGTCACTTGTTGAATTATCAGCTGTAACTATGGATGAAAGGTCGATCAAAAAATGATTAATCATACAAAGAAGGTTTTTTTCCTGTAGTTGCATCTGAAGCATTGGGCATGGAAAACATACATTATACCTATGTACAATCTTAAAAAATATTCCTTAAAATCCAAAAGTGGAGATCTTGACAAAATTCTTTCACTTGAAGGGTACCATGCATGAGTACCTCATACCTACAAATTGTCATGACAATCTGAAGAGTGGTTATAGAAAAGAAGCAGAAAATGTATGAAAATCACCCCCCCCCCTTCCTTTTTACATAAGAAAAAAATTCATAAAAAATCAAAAAAATAAAATTTAAGCATAAAATACATATCAAAGCATTAAGTAAGTTAAATATGATAAATATGTAGTAAATGAGTGTGTAAAATCATTAACTTATTGAGTTATTTAAAGAAATAGTGCAAAAATGTGCATTTCTGACTAAGTTTGAAAAGACGTCAAAAACGCGTCAAAAATTTGACTTCGAAGTGGAACCAAAAATAACAACACTTCTTAAGACATCTCTCTAGATCATCCTGATGCTTTTGGTTTGTCGATACATGCTTCGGTTCTGAAGAAGAAGTTTGTCAAAGGAGGGTACCCCCCGTGACCTACTTTTGGCTGTGGTGGCGCCACCTGTTGACAGATCAGGACGAAAAACAACAACACTTGTAGGGGACCATGAGTACTTCAAACCTACCAAGTTTCATCAAAATCCCTTCAGCCGTTCTGAAGAAGAAGTTGAAAATGTGAAAAGTTTACGACGGACGACGACGGACGACGACGGACGACGGACGACGGACGCCACGCTATGACAATAGCTCACTTTGAGCCTATGGCTCAGGTGAGCTAAAAACCCAACAACTTTGGAGAAAAAAATCACGATTCTTCAATATAATTTTTTTCAATCAGAGAATGTTTGTAAAACTTTTGCACCTGTTGAGTAGACCTTTGACCCAAAAATAAAAAGGTACCTTCTCCTACTAAAACCTGTTTTATATAATAATGCTTATGCTGAAAGCGTATATCATTCAAACTAAATTTTACAAAACAGTGACCTTGAAATTTGTGTCTTTATGAGCTATATTTAATAAGTACATGTATACTTGTTTCTGCTTATTTTTTTCCATTAATCCAAATTCATTTGGAATAGGTAATTGAATTCTTGAGTTTTGAGTCTTGTTTTCCAAACTGTGACTTGATCTTTTAATCAAAAGACCCAGGAAGAGAAGTGCTATATCTATAATTAACAAGTAAAATATTGAAGAACAAAATTTCCACAAGTTTTGCTGCCCCTAAAGTCAAGACCCGAAAATACTGTGGATATTGAATTCAAAGCTGCTTGACATTGACACATTGTAGATTGAGTGTATTTTGGGAGGGGAAGGGCTATTACATGGTTTATAATGATCGTAATAGAGAAACTAGAACAAGATTTTTTTCTTTTATCTTTTTGCTAATGGCCCCTTTGAAACTCAGGTTCAAAACTTCAATTTGTGGTTAGAAAATATGACAATTAAGTTATTTGACTTGGGCTGCTTTCATCGAGCTTTTATACTATGCCACCAAAAAGTAAGGAATGACTGAGTAATCTGTCCTGTATGATTTTGTATCTAAATACAGGTATTCAATTCATTGACCCCCCCAAAAAATTACATGGTAAAGTCCTGTCAGCACATATGGAAGAATACTTTGCATTTCAGAAATTTCTTCACCAATGTCCCTTTTCTCTGACTTTCATACAGGATGATCTAAAGGAGGGTAGGATATCGGAGGTGCCTACAACACCCCCTTCAGCAAGACGCGACACCTCTGTCAGCCAGACTGTGTCAAGAGATGGGCGGAGTTCTGAAGTACCTACAACCTCACAGTCCCAGCGTGTGGACATATCACGTATACAGAGTGCTTACTCAGAGAGGTGCCATTCTAGGTCTAACTTTCCAGATGTACTGTCAGAATATGGGGATGAGGAGGACACAAGGGTTAGGGTATGTTATGTCTTATACATGTAACTGTTACCTTGACCTTTGAAATATCACGTATACAGAGTGCTTACTCTGAGAGGTGCCATTCTAAGTTTAATTCCCAGATGTACTGTCAGAGTATGGGAATGAGGTATGTCTTATAAATGTCACCTTGACCTTTGACATATCACGTATACAGAGTGCTTATTCAAAGAGGTGTCATTCTAGGTTTAACTTCCCAGATGTACTGTCAGAGTATGGGAATGAGGAAGACACAAGTTTGTCTTATAAATGTCACCTTGACCTTTGACATATCACGTATACAGAGTGCTTATTCAGAGAGGTGCCACTCTAGGTCTAACTTCCCAGATGTACTGTCAGAGTTCGGGGATGAGGAGGACACAAGGGTTGGGGTATGTGTGTCTCATAACTGTGACCATGACCTATGACCCCAGACCTTGGAAACAATAAGTCTCTGCCTTCAATTGCAGCAATATGAAGAGTTGGGTTTAGGGTGTCGTTTGTATCCACTCCACAAGGAAACTGGCTTGGACATATTGACAGCTCCTTATGACTTGTCTAAAGACGGGCATAACAGTAGTCAGTTACATAACAGTAGTCAGAAACATAACAGTAGTCAGTTACATAACAGTAGTCAGTTACATAACAGTAGTCAGTAACATAACAGTAGTCAGAAACATAACAGTAATCAGTTACATAACAGTAGTCAGTTACATAACAGTAGTCAAAAACATAACAGTAGTCAGTTACATAACAGTAGTCAGTTACATAACAGTAGTCAGAAACATAACAGTAGTCAGTTACATAACAGTAGTCAGTTACATAACAGTAGTCAGAAACATAACAGTAGTCAGTTACATAACAGTAGTCAGTTACATAACAGTAGTCAAAAACATAACAGTAGTCAGTTACATAACAGTAGTCAGTTACATAACAGTAGTCAGAAACATAACAGTAGTCAGTTACATAACAGTAGTCAGTTACATAACAGTAGTCAGAAACATAACAGTAGTCAGTTACATAACAGTAGTCAGTTACATCCTGTTCTGTTGATTTAGACATGTAATATCCGGTAATATGAATTGTCAGAAGACAGTATTGATTGCTGTGTAGGTTTTTTTCTTTACAGTGAAATGGCAATTTTATAGAATAGAAAGATATTTTGAAAAGTAGGTAAAACTCCAAGGTCAAGGTTACTAGGTCAAAAGCTCCTCTGAGCTTGTGTTTACATGTTGTCTTCATCATGCCGACTTAAAATGAATCTTGTCTTGTCCTTTCAACTCCAAGGTCAAGGTTACTACATACAGGTCAAAAGTCAAGATTTGCAATGAAACAGCTGGTCATCACAGAGGTCTCAAATTGTAAAATACCCAAGCAGTATGCTTCTTTGTTAAGTTAAAATGATATCACACAGTCTAAAATTTTTGAAAAGTGGGTCAAGGTCACTAGGTCAAAAGTACATGCCCCATAAAATCAGTCTGGCCATAAAGTTTTTCGCATGCGAACCATCTAAGCTTTATCCTTTACAGTTCAAAAGATATGACCCAAGTTAATTTTTTTGAAAAATCAAGTCAAGGTCACTAGGTCAAAGAAAACGTTTCAAATGAAAGGTATGGTCATGAAGCATCCACATCTGAAATATCAAAGATTTTTCCCTCACAGTTCAAAAGATAATGACCCTGGTTAAAGTGTTTAAAAGTAGGTCATACTTCTAGGTCAAGGTCACTATGTCAAAAGACAAGGCCTCAAATGACCTTTAACTTGAAAAAAATTAGCTGTTTTCCCTTACCAATAAATTACAATCCATGTTAAGCAGTGGCAGATTCAAGGGGGTGCGGAGGGGGCGTCTGCCCCCCGGCACTGACCCAAAATGTTCCAAAAATCCCTGTATTTTGGCCCATTTTCAGTAAAAATTGGCAAAATTCGCCCCACGACACCCCGGCAAAGGGGGCGCTGGATCCGCCACTGTTAAGATACTATTGGGCAAAACGAATGTCAAGTTATCATCTGGTACTAGAAACTGAAAGACATTAATAGATGATGTACAATAATACAAATTGTAGAATTCATCAAATGTTATGAACAGTGAATAGTTTTCTAGTTTTAAAGTTAAGAAGTAACAAACTGCAGTTGACTTGAGAAGCATAATACACTGCAGATTGAAATTCGACAAGAAAATATCCATAATCTTCTTTGTTAAATACCCTTTACATAGAGATTAATACACTTTTTTTTCTAAATTAGGCCTGGCATTTTGATTAGGAATTTTTATATATAAAGATTATTGACCCACACTGCCCTCGGCAAATTTATTCAGAGCAAGCAAAGCTATCAAAACATATTAATATATGAATTCAATTAACCGTGTCCTTAAAGGAGTCGTTAAAGATCAGGAGGATTATGGGGGATTAGGTAGTATTTGGAACACATGGCTGAGGTTTTGGTGGTAGAGGATGTGAATTAAAAATAAAGTTGAATAGCACAAGGGGTTAACCAATAATAGCTGCACTTAAACTTAAATACAATTTTGACAAATGTATTTACACAATACATATACACGTACATGTATATGTACATTATAAAATCTAGGTCTTATACAAATATTTAAAGAAGAATTAAATCAAGAATATTGAATTTGAAATTCATTTTTTTTTCTTAATATATAACAAAATTGTATAAAATTTGATAAAAGTTTAACTTAGCCTCTAAACTGTGCAACGAAGTTCCCATTTGCAACTTAAAGTTCATTCTTGAACTTGCTTTTACATCATTACTAATATTATAACAAATAACACAAATTTGCCACCCCTTGGCCTTTCTCCAATGTAAAAAATAAGAATCCCTTCCCTCTGGAAGAAATATTTCAATCTACTGTAAATTTACTAATAAGTTCAGAGTGCATGACTACATGCTGACGGAAAATACATGTACATGCAACTTTAGGACTGTGCATTGCTTTTAACTTTTTTTCATATTCCCATCTTTGAATCATGTATTGTTCCCATTTTCCATATGTCAGCATGACTTTTAAAACATAAAATAGCAATCCAAGGAATGCTTGTGTCGCCTGCGAAGCTGATTTTTTTATTGAAAGTAGGTCAAATATCAAGGGCAAGGTCACTGGGTCAACATTATGGAATGTTTAGAAAGGTCTTTTCAAAAGGAATACAAATGTGAAATATCAAAGCCCTATCACTTACCAATTAGAAGATAGAGCCAATCTTAGATTTTGTGAAAAGTAGGTCTAATATCTAGGTCAAGGTCACGAGGTCAAAAATAACGGTATGTGTAGAAAGGTCTTGTCACAAGGAATACACATGTGAAATATAGATATAGCCTATCTAAGATTTTTTTCAGAAGTAGGTCAAATATCTAGGTTAAGGTCACGAGGTCAGCAATTATGGTATGTGTAGAAAAGGGATTATTTTTAAAGTAGGTCAAATATCTAGGTCAAGGTCACGAGGTCAAAAATTATGGTATGTGTAGAAAGGTCTTGTCACAAGGAATACACATGGGAAATATCAAAGCCCTATCACTTACCACTCAAAAGATATAGCCAATCTTAGATTTTTTGAAAAGTAGGTCAAATATCTAGGTCAAGGTCACGAGGTCAAAAATTATGGTATGTGTAGAAAGGTCTTGTCACAAGGAATACACATGTGAAATATCAAAGCCCTACCACTTACCAGTCAAAAGATATAGCCAATCTTAGACTTTTTGAAAAGTAGGTCAAATATCTAGGTCAAGGTCACAAGGTAAAAAATTATGGTACGTGTAGAAAGGTCTTGTCACAAGGAATATGCATATGACATATCAAAGCCCTATCACTTACCAGTCAAAAGATATAGCCAATCTTAGATTTTTTTGAAAAGTAGGTCAAATATCTAGGTCAAGGTCAAGAGGTCAAAAATTATGGTATGTGTAGAAAGGTCTTGTCACAAGGAATACACATGTGAAAAATCAAAGCCCTACCACTTACCAATCAAAAGATATAGCCAATCTTAGATTTTTTGAAAAGTAGGTCAAATATCTAGGTCAAGGTCACGAGGTCAAAAATCATGGTATGTGTAGAAAGGTCTTGTCACAAGGAATACACATGTGAAATATCAAAGCCCTATCACTTACCAATCAGAAGTTATGGGGTGTGACACCCAAGTGTGACAGACAGACGGACAGACAGACAGACAGACGGACGGACGGACAGACGGACAACGGACAAAGTGATCCCTAAGTGTCGCTGTGCTTCGCAGGCGACACAATAAAGTGAAATATCCAAAGGATAACATATTGAAAGTGTTCCATGGAATTTGTTCTCAAGAATTTATACAATATTCCAAAATTTCCATATGTGACCTTGAACTTTTTATGTATGATTCTTTACTTTTCAATAACTGCATCTATATTTTGACAATTTAGTTTGAGATTTCCATATAAAGCATACAGTGGGCATGTGAGGAGATGAACAGAGTTTGTCATTATCTTTGCACAAAAAGTCATGAGTGTGAAAATTTAGAAATTTGGGTTCATTACGAAAAAAAAAAAAAAAAAAAAATAGACAATGAACTGTTTAGACAGTATGTGGATATTTTGTTTCCAAAACCACATGGTGAATCACAGTAAATCTATATGGAGAGAACAAAAGGTGCATCCGAAATAATGATCAATTTTATTTGAAGGAAAAAGAGAACAAAAAGAAAAAGAAGAAAGTGAAGAGTAAGGATCATGATGAAGAAGAATTGAGAGAGAAAAGAAGAAAAAGAAGAGAAGAGGTTGGTATCATTGCACAAATATAAAGAAAAAATTTGGTTACATGTACTTTTTTATTCAATCACAATATACATAATATGACAGCATGTGCTGAATTGAGCACAATTTGCACAAATACAACTGAAAATCTTCTCTAAAATTATAACTTCACTTTGTGCCTTGAGAAACATACTGAATTTCGACGGCAATTGCCATGAGTATCAATTTTACAGAAAGTGACATGAACATGCATGTGTACATACCATCAAGAGGGTGTTTTTATCACCAGAGTTATGTTAATTTGATGTTTATTGGAAATATCTTCTTTTTAGTTTCAAAGTCAACAGTAGAAGGTCGGTCTATACTGCAACTTTGTATCTTGTTGAATCTTTCAAATGCCACAAAAAATGTGATGGCATTGCCAGGCAAGAGGGAGAAAGAACTATATTCATATTCAACATTAGAAGTCAAAGGTCAAGGTCATGGAACCCAAAACATTTCAAGATTGGCATACAATGTGCTGTTAACTGTATAATTCTTCAGCCAATTTATGCAGAGTAATTTTATCTTGTAAATTTGAATTAAAAGTCTAATATATTGATAAATCTTGTTAAACTTTGTGTACAGAGTGGAATAAGAGAGGTAAAAAGGCAGATGTAGAAGGTTTCTTATACTAGGGCAAGGCAGGATGAAAGTAAAACATGAAATTCATAGGAAATCTGGATTCAATATAATTTATTTTTGGCATAAAAACCAGCACTGTAAATTTGGAAATCTTTGCGTGGGGTATTTTCAGGTATTTTACAAATTAAAGGACTTCGCAAAAACTAATTTCCCCCATGCGAAAATAACCTTGCTGCATTATTACAAAGGCAGAAATTTACACTTACATCGCAAATATTTTCCCCAAGCGTAACGTCTTGATGTTACATAGCGAAATTTTTCCCTGGAGAAATTAACAATGTTTACAGTATTTCATATTATAGGGGTAAAATTAATTATAAGTCAACAAAAAAAATCGTGCCTTGTCCTACATTAACGTCAGTGTAAATGTAATGCATCTATGTGCATCCATGGATTGAAAGCATGCAACATGACTTTACTGATATCTTATTAAAGCTACCGTATATGTTGTAATAGTTGTCATAATAGTTAAACGATAAATGCATGGCATGTGTTGTAAAATAATATTTGTATCAGCTAAGCATTTGCCAACTAAAGACCTGACGTTAACTGAAATTTTGATGTCATTGTCTCTAAATGTCTAAAATTTGAATTTGTTACAGTTAACAAATAATATCAGATTTCAATAGAAATAAATATAAACAACATGAAAATTGGGGAAGGAAATATATATATATGACAGTTGTAAAAAGTTGTTAAGCTAACATTCAACATTTTAATGGTAATGGGCATTAATTATTCATTATGAAAGTAAAATATTTTATCGTTGCACTTAAGTAACATTTTTCATCTCAGAGGTCACACCCCTTCTCCTTATAATTTTTCATTCAAAATGAAAATGTGGAATTACATCACCATATAACTTTTTGTAATAGAAGACATATGAAAGCTGCTCACTGATCAGTAAAGTCATTCTTCCCCAGCTTGATTTCAAAAGTTTGATACTGTTTGATTGCAGTAAGCTTGCAACCATCAAACTAGTTTTTCGCTGGAATATTTTCTGTACATTTTCTATTGAAATACATATTCTCTGCACCCAATATTTCCTCTTTTTTTATAGTTTCGTACCCTATTTCATCATGCATTAGAACATGAATTTGATACTGCACCAAAACTGCGATTTGCTTTCATACTTATTTACCTGCTGCATAAGTAGCGGAAATGTGGGTTTGAAAATGAAGTGATTGTTCATTCAGCTAAATTTTGCATTAAGTTCAAGTAATAATTTGCAGAAAATGTTAATTTCCAATTAGCTGCTTCAAATACCCTCAAAATATTGCACTCTTAGATCTCCAGTATATTGAAACCCTTTGAGAAGTTAATCTAAGAATTTTTTTACGATTTGTAAAGTCAATTGTTGTAGAGAATTTTTCAATGAATGAATTTCAGATTCTTTTTATAGACTTTCAGTCCTCCTGTGCCACCAATATAAGTAAGTAAAAGGGGAAAATTTCCCATTATCCACCCTTCCACAGACTCTGACAAAATCTCTGCCAAATCATATCATTTGATTTTTTGCTTTGTGATGTCATAAAATCATGATGTCATCAGATGCATTGTGATGTCATAAGATACATTGTGATGTCATAAGAATCTTTATGATGTCATAAGATCTTCTATGATGTCATAAGATGTATTGTGATGTCATAAGACTTTTGCTACAGTTAAGAATTTATGATTGAATTGACATCAATTGTTGGAGTTTGTAGAGGGGTCTAATCAGAATTTTTGATTAATGAAATTCTGTCTGATACTTGTAGAGATACATGAATGTTATGGATGAAATAAGTAACAAACCTGAGGGTAGCCAGTATTATTCCAAGAAAGTTTCGGGGATCGCCATTGCCGTACAGAAGTATGAACAGATGAATAAACCCGCCACACCCAGAACCCCTCGGACTCCTAGGTCCTCAGATGATGAAGAACCGAAAAGAGTAAAATCTGTTTGTCTGAACTTTCAGTTTTAAAATGTTGCATTATAAATATATATAATGTGTAACTTTTCATGATATGATCCAATTCAGAATTCTTAAACAAAAATTATAATGCAGCATTAAAAATCATTATATTTTGTAATTTTTTGTATAATCTAATTCTCTTCTTCAAAAAATAAACATATAACAATTATAATTAAATTGCGTATATAATGTACTGACTTTACTGACTTTTCCAAATATAACTGTTGCTAGATCATATATTATATGTAATACTTATTTCATATTTTACATCCATATATGAATATAGATATTTAATGTGTAATTTGTATATTACATGACAATGCTACCGAGTTGGATGATAACATTAACATATATCTACAAAAATATATGTACCTATATTTCAGATTACAAAATAAAGCGTAACAATTTTGCTTACAGGAAATCCCCAGATTTAAGCCAAAGAAAGAGAAGCATGTTCTAACATCAAACACAGAACACCTTAAGCATATTTCAAAGACTGACATTGCAAAAGTAACAATTTACTAATCACTCTCAAATTTTTACCTTAAATAAATTTGAATATCTTATTACAAGTTCTTTGTAAGTTACTTTGTAAATGTGATATCATCTCAAAGTTATAATTACTGAATATTCTATGCATCACATATTTTCTAAATCTTAATTCATTTCTAAATCTGAATTTGTTCTTGTGGAATGCCTTAATCTCTTAATCTATATTGACCCCTTTATAGATAATAGAGTTACAAGACAGACTGATCAGAGAAGGTAAATTGAGAACTCAGGCAGATATTGACAAATTTAGAGAAGATGTCAAAAATCCCATGGTGCTCAGTTCATACCTTAGATCTACTAAAAAGACAGGTAAACAGTTATTGCCATTACATGTCTTCCATTGAAATTTCAACAACACAAAATACTCTTATTGATGAAATGTGAACGGAACAAGATATAATTACCTACTATGAGTTTGACCTTAAATAAGACCTTGACCTTGAAAATTAGTCCTTGGTCCTCAGACAGTGTATATAGAATTTTAAACGTATAAAATGCTCATTTAAAATGTGAAAGAATATCATGCAACTTGCAATGTGTCTGACCTGAAATGTGACCTTGACCTTGGAAATTACCTTGATACTTAAAGAGTGTACAGGACCTCTCAAAGGCTTGCATTTAAAGAAAGAAGCGATGAATAAAAGTGTAACAGACTGACGAATAGATTGACAGACATGACCTTGACCCCAAACATGACAATTACTATAGTGTACGTCTTTTCAAATACTGTAAATATGGTTATTTTCACCGGGGGAAAAATTCACAATTATAATGTCAAGACCTTATGCTTGGGGAAAATATTCATGATGTATGTCTCTGCCCTTGTAAGAATGGTGCAGGGTTTCGATCAAATGGGGGAAATTTTTGCCAAGTCTCCTGATTCATCATATACACCCCAAAAAAAAAAGTTCATAAAATGAAATTATGACTGCATGCCAAGGTTGTTCCTTAATAACACAACCCTTCTCACACAACACACAGTTCAGAAAACTTACTTGCTATGTTTATTGCAGACAAGAGTTCCGAGAGTACTCAGCAGGGTGATGTGTCCACTGTCGGCCTACCCCCAGGGATTCCTGGCCGCTCCCTTAGTCACATCTCGGAGAGGTCGTCCCGACCCATCACCAGGCAGGACGGATGGGCTATAACACAACAGTTTCAACATAAACATGATGTAAGCTAAATCATTGTTAAAGGTGGGGGGGGGGGTCAACTTATAAATTAGAATTTCATATAGGTAACTGCATAATAAATCATTTTGATTGAAGTTTACAGATTGACATAATTTGTTCTTGAATGACAGAGCAATATATTTCATTCGAGAAAATTTTGATTAAAAGTTGAATGTCGAGCATTTTACAATGTAACATGCAAGATTTGTCAGAAAATGAGTTAAAGTTTGATGAAATTTCTGTCATTAGAGTAGGTATGCGATCACCAAGAAATTACCAAAACTCATGTAAATGAATCTACAATAATTACTAAAATTCTATTTACTTTGTATTTATGTGTTCCAGCAATCCACAAAACAGAATCTCTCACCAGTTCAACTGGCTAAACAGGCAGCACAAGATCTGGATAAAAGATTTCCAAAGGTAAAAGCATACAAAACTTAAAAATAAAAGAGCCCCAGGGGGGGCACAACGCTCACCTGATATCCATGCACACTCTGAACATACTGACATTGAATAATGTTAGAGCCAGAGCCATAGTCAGAATTTTTTGGTCCATATGCCATAAATAATTTAAAAAAATATCATAAAAATTCCAAAAAAGTAAAATGCAATAAATGAGAGTGCAAAATGGAGAAAATGAAAATGGAAAAAGAAAAAAGAAGGTTTTTTTTTGTATTCAGATGATTTAAAAGTGCTTAAAAAGCTTGCAAAATGCAAAAAATGAAAAAAAAATTGGGATGCCAGTGCCTGAATTTGAACCCACAATCCTTGGGTCTATGTGCACGCACAGCATATCTAGATTAAAATATAAAAAAAAAAAATCAAAAAATAAAGTTATAGCAAATAATGTATATAAAAGAATTGAGTAACTTAATCTGACAAACATGCAATAAATGAGTGCAGAAGATCATATATTTACTAAGTTATTAAAAGAAATAGTTAAAGAAAAATAATAAGAGCACCCTAACATCTCTCTCTTTCGGGGAAAGGATGGACAACCTAAAGAGGCATCAGATAGGATGTCATCCTTAAGAAATATTAAGTGCAGAAAACCACTGTTAGATGGAGTAAATGAAAGAAAGATTAGTATTTACTCTGATTAGTTCATTAATATACAAGCCAATTAGAAAAAAAATATTATTTTGTCCAGTTCTTATTATATCATCTAATAGAAAATAAATAAAATGTTATGATAGCTGAGCGATATAAGTCCCCTACCGGCGGCATATATTTATGTCCTACAACTCTGCCTATGAATTACTCTTCAATTAAACATGAGTTTTAATTAAACTTAATATCTGTGCAGCTCAGTTCTGAGGTTTTATCTGCTTTATCGATTCGAAAGAGAGGTCAAGCGTGACGGAAGTTGAACTTGCTCTGTAACTATCCAAGACTAAGCTGAGTATCAAATTTTACCTGAATATCACTATTTGTTGCAGGAAAAAGTATGAAAACTGACAAAAACTGAATTGTGCAAGTCATCAAGGGGCATAACTCCTCGAAAAATAGGTCAAGCATGACAAAAGTCGAAATAGGTCAAGCGTGACGAAAGTCAAACTTGCTCTGTAACTATCCAAGACCAAGCTGTACGTGTATCAAATTCCATCTCAATATCTCCATCCGTTGCAGAAGAAAGTCCGGAAAACTTACAAAAACTGAATTTTCCAAGTCATAAAGGGGCATAACTCCTCAAAAAATGGTTCAAGCGTGACAAAAGTCGATTTTGCTCTGTAACTATCCAAGACCAAGCTGTGTATCAAATTTCATCTCAATATCTCCATCCGTTGCAGATAAAAGTCCGGAAAACTGAAAAAAACTGAATTTTCCAAGTCATCAAGGGGCATAACTCCTCGAAAAATGGGTCAAGCGTGACGAAAGTCAAACTTGCTCTGTAACTATCCAAGACCAAGCTGTGTATCAAATTTCATCTCAATATCTCCATCCGTTGCAGAAAAAAGTCCGGAAAACTGATAAAAACTGAATTTTCAAAGTCATCAAGGGGCATAACTCCTCGAAAAATGGGTCAAGCGTGACGAAAGTCGAACTTGCTCTGTAACTATCCAAGACCAAGCTGTGTATAAAATTTCATCTCAATATCTCCATCCGTTGCAGAAAAAAGTCCGGAAAACTGACAAAAACTGAATTTTCAAAGTCATCAAGGGGCATAACTCCTCGAAAAATGGGTCAAGCGTGACGAAAGTCGAACTTGCTCTGTAACTATCCAAGACCAAGCTGTGTATCAAATTTCATCTCAATATCTCCATCTGTTGCAGAAAAAAGTCCGGAAAACTGATATTCGGACAGACGGACGGACGGACAGACGGACAGACTGACAGACAGACTGAGAGGAAACTAAGAGTCCCCTTCGGCGTTGCCGGTAGGGGACTAAAAAAATCTGTCAGCAGATGTTGTTACAGAAATTTTGACCCCCCCCCCCCCCTTTTTATACTCTATAGAATACAAGAATTATTATAAATTCAAATTGTACATGTTGTTAATCAAAAATGCTATCACACAAGCATTCATTGATTTAATTTTACCTAGGATATAGGTTTCAAAATATCAATATGAACTCAAGGGAAATTAATATGGAGAAAATGCCAAACTTCATAAAAAATTCCAAAGTTCAAAAAGTGGCAAAAATGGCATTAAAATTATTCAGGTAAGTTAAAAATAGCATTCAAAGCTTAAAATATGGATGAAAAATGAAAAATAAAGAAAAAAATTTTTTAAGGCCCAGCCGGGATTTGAACTCGCTACCTTGGGACTCATTGACAAAGAAAACATGCCTATTTACAGTATTAAAGAAATAATTAAAAATCTAAAAGTCAAGATATTGAGAAAATTCTTTCACTGTTACATTCCTTACAATAAATATGATAAATGTTAAAACAATCATTCATGGGAAGAACCATAAAATGCCAAAAATGATGAAAATTACCATCCTCCCTTCCTTTTTTACAGTATTAAAAAAATCATTAAAAATTCAAAAATAAACCTTTCAGCAAAATTCTTTCACTAAAGCATTCCTTTGCTTAAAAATGGCTAAATTAAACTAAACTGGAGCAGAATTTTTCAATAAGAAAGAAAATATTAAGAGAAATATCAATTTTTGCATTAAAAATGCAATGTCGAAAAAGACGTCAAAAACGCGTCAAAAATTAGTTATTGGATTTTAACGAAATGAACAAACTTGAATCGTACATCCTTCTAGATCACTTAGATACAATTAGTTTTTCAATCCATTCAGTGGAACTGGAGAAGAAGATTTTTGAAGAGGGGTACCCTCTGGGGCCTATTTGACCCCACCCTGGATCCACCCCTGAAGGGGTCAAGCCGAAATGAACAAACTTAATAGAGGACCTTTAGTACTTCATGCATACCAAGTTTCATCAAAATCCCTTCAGCCGTTCTTGAGAAGAAGTTGAAAATGTTAAAAGTTTACGACGGACGGACGGACGACGGACGCCACACTATGACAATAGCTCACTTGAGCCTTTGGCTCAGGTGAGCTAAAAAACAGAAAGTATTTTATTTTCAGTCTTCTATTCCATGGAAAAGTAAATGATACATATTATATAATATTTTACATAATAATGTGTTTATTAGCAAATTTCAGTGGTCAAAATGAAATTTCAGATGTCAAAAATCTATCGTTCATACAAATACATATAAAACAAACACTGTATATTTCAACTTACCTGAGTTTCCTGAATTTTTATAATGCTGTATATAACTTCTGTTATAACAGACCCAGATGCCACCTCTGAAGTGCTTTACTATCGACCTTGGAGAGAAACCACCAGATCCAGAGGAAGTAAGTACAGTACATGCAAGGTGTAAAAGTATTTCCCCACTTATTTGAGTGGGACACACAATCTGTGATATTATTGGTATAACCCTGATGTTAACCAAACTTAAAATGCTAAAAAATCCTTTTTACCTTAAAATTATTTATGATCCTATTTTTAATTGGCTCCCGGCAAACAAAAATATTGGCTTAATTAAGTATTCCAGTATAAAGTAATTTAAAATGACCTTGATCATTTATATACATGTGAATGACTCCTATTGTACTATTAATATTGTCTTTTACTTCACAGATTAAAAAGGAGATAGAACTGAAGGTCCGAGTCAAACAGAGGAAGAAGTTCTTAAGAAAATTACACAGAATGCATCAACTGTCTATGGCAAATAATGCTGCAACTAATAGGTATGTCAACACAATGATCCTGGTAAATGTACAACAATATTATTCAGTTATGAAAAACAGCTGGGTAAAAATTTATCGTTCATATACTACATGCAATGCTGAAGAGAAATGAAAACATGTGTTTGTGAAACACGAATGCCCCCGTCAGCATCTTTCTCAGTGAAATTGTAAAATGGTTCAAACTCCAAGGTCAAAGTCACAAGGTCAAATATTTGGTATCCATGGAAAGGTCTTGTCACAAGGAATATACATGTGAAATATCAAAGCCCTATCCCTAACCATTCAAAAGTTATGACCAAGGTTAAAGTTTTTCAAAAGTAGGTCAAACTCCAAGGTCAAGGTCACAAGGTCAGAGATATTGGTATCCATGGAAAGGTCTTGTCACAACGAATACACATGTGAAATATCAAAGCCCTACCCTTACCACTCAAAAGCTATGGCCAAGGTTAAAACTTTCTAAAGTACGTCAAACTCTAAGGTCAAGGTCACAAGGTCAGAAAATTTTGGTATCCATGGAAAGGTCATGTTACAAGAAATACACATGTGAAATATCAAAGCCCTATCCCTTACCATTCAAAAGTTATGACCAAGGTTAAAAGTTTTTTGCGGACAAACAGAAACAGACAGGACAAAAACTATATGCCCTCCAAACTCCGATTACGGAGGCATAAAAATGTTGCTAGTCAGGATTTTCAACTCTAAATGTTACTCTGATCTTGAAGATAACCTTGACTATGTGTGACTTACTGACTGACTGACTGACAGATAGACAAACATACCATTTTTGTTAGTTTACATTATAATATAATCATTCTTTTTCTGTCTTTTGTAGAATACTTGAGAAACATGATGACATAATGCACTTATTAGAAGGAAATAGTTTGAGAGATGTGGTAAGCATAAAGCTATCTGACATACATACAGGTTAAGGTTCAATAATTATCCTTTAAATGTAGGTCAAGTTGACCTTTCAGACCACACACTCAAGACATATAGTCGATAACAAAATCTTATAACTCGATATTTATTACCAAGCGGTTCATTTTTTAAATTACAAAGTCATGTATTTTCTTGTTCCATAAATTTTAAGAGAAAAATCAACTAGTTTATTAATCTGAACCTTGAATAAAAATCCAATATACTAAAGAATGGGCTTTGTAGAAAGAATTCTTATGAAAAACTTTGATATCAATGTTCCAGAGGGCTCTATACTGTGGAATGCAGAAATTTGTAGGTTTACTTTGAAGTTTTCTTGCAAAAACTCGGTCATTTTTAACATTCAGTTCATATTCATGAAACCATAGAGGATTCAATAAAATGCCATGTACAATCAAGAGAATTATTGCACAAAACACAAGTAATGAAGCAATTTTCATTCTAACAACATCATTTGACCATTCTAAAGATTCTGTGAACTAAATACGATCATACATAAATGTTTGCACTCGGGACTGAGTTGCTGCACAAGTTTTCTATATTACATCACATTTTGAAATTTTATGATGCCACTCAATTATTCTTTCAGACTAAATTCAGTACACATTAAATTTTGAGTTTGATGCAATGTTTTGTAGGATAATTTCCATGGAATGAAGAAAAAATCTCATGAATTTACTTTTTGTTCAACAAAATTAAAATTCGAGCCCTCAGTTCTATGCTATATATATCAAAATACATGTATGGCTTTTTAATTGACCCTTCCGAACGTGGGGAAAAATTGAGAAATTCCATGACATCACAATGCAATTTCAATGTTTGAAGCTTGTTTGTGCGAGGTAAAAGCATTGTGACATCATGAAATTTTGCATTTTTTTCCCGCAATCGGAAGGATTAATTTACAGGGGATGACAATCTTCCGCTGGTCAGCAGATTTCCCCCTTTTCAAGTTATACTTAGTATTCTTGTAATGTTGTTCAAATTTTTCAATACAAATTGTTGTCATGTATGATATACAATTCTTACCTGTAACCAGGTATCAGTGCTCCCTGCCCCTGAAGACGCCTACATCTCCCAGGATGACCTACGCGTACCAGATCCTGGGGAACAGTTCGCTAACTACTATGATAACATGCCTCCATCACGTGCCAGCCTCAGGTCCAAGCTGGACTCTCAGAAGGGTAGTCGGGAATCATTGGTCAGTAGAGAATCACTAGCCAGTCGCTCATCCTCAAAGGAATCAGGTCTCAGGAGGTAATATATAACTGATTCTAATTATACACTAAGGTTTCCATAGAAATTAAGAGTACTCAAATGGGTCGCTTTTATTAATTTAATGATCATGACCTTGACTTTTGACCTTTACTATCATTTTTTGTAATTTGTATAGATTGTAATAGATTTTTCTTATCTTCCTTCTGAACAAGTGAAAATGCACAACGAAGATGCAGAATATTGAGAGTGTAGAGTGGCCATTTAGTTAGATCTGTTATAATTGTAGCACCAAATATAACTTGTTTTGTATCTTCATCACAGGAGACATACGTTTAATGTAAAACAGGCCTCAATTGCTGAAAAGATTCCACCTATACCTCTAACTATGGATGAAATAAGATCAAATGCCAAAATCATGGTGAGTATTCGTTGCACATATTATACAAAAGTTTTTTAAGCATTAAATTCTGTTTCCCTCCGAGAATAGACCAATTGCCAAAATTAATATTAGATGACCAAAATGACAAGAAATGCATTACCTTTTTGCGCAATTTTTCATTGTTATGTCACATTGGAATTGCGTCTTTATCAGTGACGTCACAATGAAAAACAATGCCAAAATATGTCAACGTGGACACTTTGAGCTCAATAAAAAGATAGGAAAATGGTTTTTAGGTCAGTAATATTGATGGAGGGTAATTTTCAAGCATTTTTGGAAATGAAAAACAAATAGCCAAGGTATTATAAATACTTATTGTATGTAAATGGAGCATTTAGATATATTTTTGACATATGAACTCATTCTTTACTTTCAGGAGGCAAAATGCTTGAGTTCATACTGGACAAATTATATGAAAGCAGGAAAGAAGACAGAAATTTTCTGAAATATGAACAAATGAATGGTCTAGTCAAATAAATCTCCACCAGAAAATTATTGAGAAAATTTTCAAATGTGCACCACTGATGGGTGTAGAATTTAATGGAAATATGTTGGATGGTACTCTACGGTAGATGGTACCTTATGGTAGAAAAAGTGCAATCATGTTGAAGCTGAATTATTTATACATAAACAAAACGAAGGAAAAATCTGAAACTGAGTTAAAGATATGCATAAGGATTCAAATACTATGATTCCCTATTCCATAAGTTACATATATTGACAGTATAACAGATTCTGAGTACAAAATGATAATGATAAATGTGACTATGCTTTGCAGGCAATACAAATACTTAGCAATTCATATTAGCAAGATAATTATGGTAAATTTTTATACAAAAGCAAAAATTGAAGTTTTATGGCAAAGAAATAAAAGTCCTTTTGTGCACACTCTTTTCTATCCCCAGATTAAACTAATCAGAATGAATGTGAAATACTTCATATAGATGGGTAACCAATGCATGAAATGGAGCACAAAATTATTTATGTTTTGAAATGGTGTGTGTACATGGTGGCACAGTTATCTGAACCTTTTTGATAGGCCAAATCACTCCATTTTCTTAGTATTTGCATTTGCTTATGTAAAATGACATGTCAGCTTTAAGATCCTCTGTGTTCATGTGCGTTTGTTTATGTAAAATGACATGTCAGCTTTAAGATCCTCTGTGTTCTACATTGATTTAATATCTTTACTATCTTCAGTCCCATATAAAATTTCTATATGTAAATCAAGTAAATTCTATAATTTCAATTTCATGGCTTAGAGCATCACCTTTATTGACCCATGCACGACACAGACTGATTGTCATACTGTATCAAATCACAATTCATTGATACGAACACTTTGATTCATATATTGAATGATTTTACTATCAGGAATTTTACAGAGTGATGATTATATTTTTGTTATGTATAATTTATATTTGTTATTCATAGTTTCAAAATAAATAAGAAATGTCTCAGTTTTCATCTTTTTGTTTTCCTTCAAGTTCTTTTGCAAACTCTGCAAACAAGTTTTTTTTTTAATCCAATGTACAGTCCATATTTTCATGTGAACACAATTCACTCTTCGAGAAATTTTGATTTTCCTTTGGAATTTTCTATCCTTGAGAGGACCTCTCCGTAAGTAGTTCCCATCTTCAAAGAAATTACATTGCATGCATTAATATCTATCAAGCAAGAAGGTACAAAATCTAAACATAGGTAATCACAGATTACGAAGCTCACCTCGTGGCAGCAAAATTCAATTCAAACATATTTCTAAGAACATGTATATTGGCTTTCAAAGGTAAAATCATTCAAGTGGAAAAATTCAAACATATTTCTAAGAACATGTATATTGGCTTTTAAAGGTAAAATCATTCAAGCAGAAAAAGTAGGTCAAGGTCATTATATGAAAGTTTGATCAAAGATACATCCAATATGCAAGTTTGGTACATGTAGCACTTATACTTTGCTCAATATTGGTTTTTAAAGGCAAAATCACTCAAGCGGAAAAAGTAGGTCAAGGTAATTTTAAGAAAGTTTGATCAAAGATACATCCAAAATGTAAGTTTGGTACATGTAGCACTTGTACTTTGCTCAGTATTGGCTTTTAAAGGCAAAATCACTCAAGCGGAAAAAGTAGGACATGGTCATTTTATAAAAGTTTGATCAAAGATACATCCAATATGCAAGTTTGGTACATGTAGCACTCATACATGTACTTTGCTCAATATTGGCTTTTAAAGGCAAAATCATCCAAGCGGAAAAAGTAGGTCATGGTCATTTTATGATCAAAGATACATCCAATAAGCAAGTTTGGTACATGTAGCACTTTTACTTTGCTCAATATTGGCTTTTAAACACAAAATTACTCGAGCAGAAAAAGTAGGTCAAGGTTTTTTTATGAAAGTTCGATCAAAGATACATCAAATATGCAAGTTTGATACATGTAGCACTTATACTTTGCTCAATATTGGCTTTAAAAGGCAAAATCACTCGCGCGGAAAAAGTAGGTCAAGGTCATTTTATGTAAGTTTGATCAAAGATACATCCAATATGCAAGTTTGGTACATGTAGCACTTATACTTTGCTCAATATTGGCTTTTAAAGGCAAAATCACTCAAGCAGAAAAAGTAGGTCAGATGCTGCATCCGATGCATGGGTTCCTCTTGGCATCCCAAGATGAATCACTTGTGCAAGTTTGGTTACTGTAGCATCAGTACTTTGTCAGATACTGAGCTACCCCAAACTTCTTAACCAAGCCCCTCTGAGCTACCCCAAACTTCTTGACCAAGTCAATCAAGCAAACCTTTGGTATGTGACCTTGACCTGTAATATATGACTTTGACCGTCATTAAGTTTTTTGTCTCATTATGTATGACCATCACTGCAATTCTGATGGAAGCATTTTAAAGTATATAAAGTGTAAAGCCATTAATGTGAAAATGTGACTTTGTTATAGGCAGACAGACTGTTGGACAAACAGACATCAGACAAAGTGACCTTAAATGTTGCCCTTGCATTAGATGATACATAAACACTGGCATTTTTGACCAAATTTAATCCTTGGATCTTCACAAGACAAGTTCCAGACTCAAGTGTTCAAGGAACACAAAATGCTGGTAGTACTTTGGTTTGACTCTAATCATGATTTATAACATTTAACTTAATTACTTTTCACTTGACAATGTTTTGTTTAAGAAAGAAAATTCTGATTCATCTCTCCTGCATGTTTAAGGCATTAGAAAATAAAGCCTGTGTTTGTGAAACACGAATACCCCCGGTGGCATCTTTGTTAGTGTAAACTTCATTTTCTGTTAAGTATGTGAAAGGTCAAGGTCAACAATTTTGGTATCAATGGAAAGGTCTTGTCACAAGGAATACACACGTGAAATATGAAAGTCCTATCACTTACCATTCAAAAGTTATGCCGTATGTTGAAGTTTTTGAAAAGTAGGTCAACGGTCAAGGTCACGAGGTCAAACCTTTTGGTATCGATGGAAAGGTCTTGTCGCAAGGAACACACATGTGAAATATGAAAGCCCTATCACTTACCATTCAAAAGTTATGCCCAATGTTAATGTTTTTGAAAAGTAGGTCAAAGGTCAAGGTCAAGGTCAAGGTCAAAACTTTTGGTTTCAATGGAAAGGTCTTGTCACAAGGAACACACATGTGAAATATGAAAGCCCTATCACTTACCATTCAAAAGTAATGCCCATTGTTAAAGTATTTGAAAAGTAGGTCAAAGGTCAAGGTCACAAGGTCAAAAATTTTGGTATCAATGGAAAGGTCTTGTCACAAGGAATACACATGTGAAATATGAAAGCTCTATCACCTTCCATTCAAAAGTTATGCCCAATGTTAAAGTTTTTTCGGACAAACAGACAAACAGACAGACAAACAGACGGACAGGCCAAAAACTATATGCCCTCGAATCTATGATTCCGGGGGCATAAAAATTGCCTGCCAAGATGTAGAAGTCTGACATAGGGATTTCATCCTTTTAGCATAGTGACATTAATGTATGAATATAGATGTTACTTACATGTTCTTCATAATTGCCCTTCATACTTCCAAGATGTTTTAGTAATTTCATACTTGTAGAACACCATTTCTCTGCATCTTGGTATCGACCGGAACTAACAATGCAAAAGAAGAAAATCAGACTTCAAATACTGTTGGGTACAGAAAAGTCACTGGAAAACTGGATGCATCATAAAATTAGATCATATTCAATATTAAAGGTATCAAGAAAGAAAACAATATCAGTAAATGCATCAGAGAAGAGATAGGGAATAAAAATTTTGCAACCTTTATCACTTTCCAGCTTTAGCAAAATATCAGTGAAATGTAAATGTTACAAGTCAAGGTCACTGAAATAAGATATCCCTATGTAATATGTACCTGCAAAGATTGATCCCACAATTCCACTGCCCTGGTCATCAACCATAAGATTTCTATTTCTGGATACTGACCCTGTAAAGAAATGTAAAACATTGCTTTACTCCATATCCTAGCAACATAGTTTTACTAGTGACTGTAGCCTTGACATTTGACCTTGAAAACTAAGTAAAATTCATCTTGTTAAGGTGATTCTTAAATGTTGCAAGCACAAAGATCTAAGGCTTAATGCTCACAAAAATACAAATTGTTTGCTTATACAGAGTTTAATGCTACGAAGCCTGACCTGAGCTCTCTTATCTATGACATCAAGGACTTCATTATAGTAGTTCCATGCCTCCTCCTTACTCCCAGCTCCTACTGCCCCTGACAATGCCAGCTCTACTAGGCTGTGAAACAACTTACTGAAAGTAATAAGCATATCTATTCACAATAAATACAGTACATGTACAAAGACAGTGGACGAAAAGTGAGCAAAAATATGATGACAAAATGGTATCACCTACATGTTTATTTTTTCTATTTAAAGTAAATCAGTTTTTTTTTCCACTCCAAATATCATATGAAACAGAAAAGGGCATGAATCATAAGTTGAAAGTTATCATACACGAAAGTACATGTTAATGCCACATTTTTTTAAGTTCATGGATGCTACCAAATGAAACCTTGATTTTACACACCAGACAACCATTGAATAACTTGGCAAACTTTTGAAGTGTTACATTATAATTCTTTTACGCTTTTATATTATGTTTCTAATTATCAAATGAAACACCTCAAAAATTGTCTATAACTTTGACCATGTTAGTTACATAGCCAGTTAGTGATACTTGCCTACATTTGACAAAGTCTGGGTTTGGCATTTGTAGATGTTTCCTAATGGCAACCTTAAGTGCTCTTACACAGACTCCCTTGTTGTATCCTGGTGACTCTACTGCTAATGCTACATAACAATGATAAAGTATACCTTGTTCGAAGTGCACAAGATAATGGTTAAATTAAATAAAACCTAGGCAATGCAAAGCGTAGCATCCCCTTGTACGGCATGTAAATCAATGTACTCACTCGGGCAGTATACAAGGATTTTAACTGTTTCCACCAGGTGACCTTGATCTATGACAGTGGAAATCAATAGGGCTCTTCCTTCTGTCATGAGCAAGAAGTGTATGCAGTTTTGAAAAGGTCCAATCAAAACTGCACCCTCTAGGCTGTATACAAGGATTTTATCTATTTCCACAATGATTTTAATTATTTTCAATCTGTGACCTTGACCTATAATATATGACCTTGAAAATTAATAGGGTTCTTCCTCTTGTCATAACAAATAAGTTTGGACGAGATCCGATTCAAACTGTGTCTTTTATGCTGTATACAAGGAGTTTAGCCATTTCCAATCTGTGACCTCGACCTGACTTTCACAATCGATAGGGTTCTTCCTTTTGTCATAGGGAATAAGTGTATGAAGTTTGGTCTAGATCTGATAAAAACTGTATCCTCTAGGATGTATACAAGGATTTTAGCCATTTCCAGTCTGTGACCTTGACCTTTGACCTATGACATTGAAAATCAATGGGGTTCTTCCTCTTGCCATAGGGAATAAGTGTATGAAGTTTGGTCAAGATCTGATCAAATCTGTGTCCTCTAAACTGTAAACAATAGTGTGATGTATACAAGTACACATTTACACACTCACCCTCACACGAACGATGGCATTACTATATCCCCCTGCAACTATGTTTCGTTGGGATAATTAGCAATACATGTATCATAAATGTAAATAAAGTGTGTAAAAATGGAAATTTTTGTGTGGGGTCAATTTTTGCGTACTGTAAATTGGTTTTTATTCGTCAGGTACCAATTTTCGTCATTTTCGTCAGTGCCTCCCTTGACGAAATTACATATCAACGAATATAAATACTCCTGACAAAATATAGTGTATAAAGGAAAAATTGAAACTTAAGAGTAAATGCGACAAGCGAATGATAAATCATTGAAAACTGAATACGCGCACAAAGTTGCATATACATGTAATATACTTCTAATTACCAAATGATATATTTTCACAACAAGCTAGGTGGTATACATGTCTCTAATTGTTTGTTTACCAATAATTGTTAAACAAACAATGAAAACAAAGGCATACGGCCTATACCTGAATGTTAAGTTGGCATTTGAACAGACGAATTTATATTTTAGGGACCCTTGGATGACGAGTTTACGTACTGACGAAATTGTCATTTTCAACGAATTGACGAAAATTGGTACTGACGAAAATAAAGCAATTTACAGTAAATCACAAATCATGGGACTTTGCAAAAAATTTCTCTTACGCAAAAATTACTCTGCTGCATACTTACAAAGACAGAGACATTAATGCAGGTACATGTATTGCAAATATTCCCCTCAAGCGTAACATTTTTATATTAAAATCGCAAAATTTTCCTAAAGCAAAAAATAACCACCTTTATGGTATCCCATTCTTACCAGCCATGGTTTCAAAAGCCTTTGGATCGGGATTTGGCATTTTTAGAGCCTTTTCTAGCAGATGTTCTATTTCAGGATCTCTCAGCTTGACTTTAGCTTCAAACTCATACATCAATAGTAAGATCTCAGTGTTATCCTTTCCTTTAGGCTCTGAAATTACAGGGAAATATTTAAGCTTTAATTTAAATTTCTAATAAAATACTACACACTGGATTGTGTGTATTTTTCAAAGTTAATGAATGAGCATCACCATGATTTACCGAAAAATAAGATGGGGAAATTTAGAGAAGCAGCCGGATGCGTAATAACTGGCTTAGGTATTCGTGTACATCTCTGTGAGATTTCATAATTATACATTTGTAGTAATTCTGGAAAATGCAACAAAGACCAACTACTACTGTATCCAGCACTTTAACTCATCAAGATGCAATTTTCGTATGAGTTACTGACAATTACATTTATCCAATTACAGATATATGTACATTTACTTTTTTTCTAGAGAAAGCAAGTTTCTATTTTTAAAACATAAATCATACCACATAAATGCATTGTGTTCTTTTCCTGTAGCAGCTGATGGTAGCTTTTACAGCTGTTTATGTATCTCAGTGACTCTTCTAATAGAGCAGCCTGTATAAATTAAAGTTTACAAAATTATCAAGTTTAAAAAAAACTGTAAGTCCCTTCAGGCAAGTCGGAAGTTACTAATAAAAGTACATGTTATTCAGACATTTTCATATACTTGTATGCTGACAAAACCTGAGCAATTCTTGGAATTCTTTGATGTTTTAAAATCTTGAGGGTCTTTCCCTTTTCAGACTGAAGACTTAAACCAATCTTAATTTCTTATAACTCTTCCATTTTTCTGACTTCTACATTTAAGTTTCATTTGAGTGATCAGAAAACTTCAAAATGCTTATACATAGTACATGCATATACAAATTAAAGACAACATACTTTTTTGCCGCTATCCGTTGCTGTTCTAGCACACTGTAGACAGGCTGCTGCAGCCATCATCATGCATGTCTTCTGTCGGGACAAACTGCCTTGGTCCTTGGGGCTCAACTCTGTGAACTATATATGTACCGTAAAAATTTGTTATGAAATAAACAGAGATACTGATCAAAAGGACAAACTATTATAACCCTGCCAAAGTGTAACATCCCAAACTATCTTATGATACAAATGTATTTGGCTGAATATGAAATTACAGTCAAGGGAAGTATGAAGATGAGCAACAGAAGTGCAAAATTTATAGGTGTATACTTAAAGAAATGAAATGAGGGAGCGTTGAATATTCAGCAAGAAGACTGGATCATATCGGAATTTATGAATACAAATACATGTAGGCCCATAATCATGATAGTCTTTTGATTGCAGTGTTTTTTATGTGAATCAAAACTCTTCCTAGGTTAATTGTCTTTACCTGGCCACAAAGCGAGAAGAAATTCTTCATTCCCTCTGGCTGGTCTTCACATTTTAGTGCGATATTCCAAGCTACAACAGTGGAAAGTATTTTCAGCAAGCAAAATTCTTGTTTTTTAGAAATAAATAAAACTATCCATTATTTTAAAGGGGATGTTGTGTAATTGGAATTAAATGCAGTATGATTAAAGTACATGTACATTGTATATCTCTACATGTGCATGTGTATACTGAAAGTTATTTAAGAAATAACAACTAGCTAGCGAAGCGGCGAGGTGATAATTTGATTAGTTCATGTGATGAGGGTAATTACTGGACAATAAACCACAGTTAGCTAGTTATTTCTATTCTTAAGTTTCCTGATTATACAAGTACATGTAGTGTTGCTGTAATCATGTGTAATGTACATGTATATGTAGTTTTCAGAAAATCAGCGCGTGAGAAGACGTGGCCTATCTGACCATGAATATGTTGGAGAATAGACCATGGGTGAGCTCTATAGCACTTATAGGGAGAAAATCTTAAGTCATATTAGAATTCAAAATAATTTAAGCCAAAATGAGAGAAAAAATATCGGATGTTAGTCTGTTGAACAATGAATGATACAGCTTGATCTTACATGTATAAAAACATTCCACCTAGCTATTTTTTAAATCTTACCAATTTTCATGAACCAAGTAGATTCTTTGAACAGCTGCTGGGAAAGTTCTTTCCTTTCTTCAAACAACTGCAATAGTTTGTTGTAGGCTAAATGAATGAAAGAATGAATGGAATGTCAGAAGAATACAATTTCTTTTCATGGAAATATTATGATGCAACTTTCATAGAAATAATCTAAACAATTGAATTTTACTTCAAATAACTATGATACAATACATGTACAACTTTTCTTATCATTATCATGCTACAACAGAATATCATTTACATGCATAAACTTAAAGGCTTATGATTAATCTATCTATTCATGCTGTGTTTTATCCTTGTCACTAAAAAACTCCAAAATTTGAAATCACAATCTTCAATCTCATATCAACAATAGAACATATAAAAAGTTTGCAGAAGTATTCTTTGTAAACATAAATCAAACACAATTCACAAATACGAACAATTTTCCTAAGTATTCAACAGAAAATTAAAATGTAAGAATTGCAAATTGCCACCTGTTTGTAAATTATGAAGAATACCAGATTTCTCAATGCTGTATCAGAGAAAATAAAACCTGTTGTAAATGTCTCATTTGTTATACCACAGGCAATCATTAATGTCCATGAAAGGGCTACAGGTGCTTAATATAATGTATGAAAGGGAAAAATATTACATTTCTATAAATTGTAAGGAACATGCACTTGTTTCCAGGAAATAAATCATAGTTGCAAATTTCCTGGATTTGTATAAAATTCTATCATATCAAAAACATTGCTAAAACAGCAAACTGTCTGGAATATTTTCCAACCTGATAGAGAATGATATCATAGCTAGCCTTTTAGAAGTATGAATAAATTATTATCAAGCTGTCAGGATATTGATGTAGATATGAAAAGTACACTACATGTACATGTACAGCAGAAAAATATTACATCTATCACAGTCTAACAATGTATTTAGGATCTTTAAGACCTCTCATCCAGAAAGTAAATAGGCTGTTTGTTCTTATATGGCAAAGTTGCAGATCCTGGGGCTTGAGGTTCAGAACTTACATGTATATAGGCCACACCTACCTTAGGTTTTGTTGCTGGTCTATGACATCCAGTTTGATACGTATCAGACATCTGAGTGCAGTCAAAACTTGTAGATGGTCCGAGCTGCAGTTTGACAGACTTTCTAATGCTAAAGCTGCGGTGTCCTGATATTTATTCTAGAACAAGCCAAGAAAACAAACAAACATGTATAAGTGAGTTGTTACCACTCAGAATTCATCTATAAACGTCAAGAAACACTCAATTTATCCATAAAATTCCGGCCTCATGGCCTTTATCAAGTGGAAGCAGTAAGATTGCTAAATTTTGGGGTTTTTTTTAACTTCCTCTTGAGGACTTTTCCTCAATCTGTATGTAGCAAATCATAAACATATACACAGGACAGACCTGCCTACCCATTTTTTGCCAAAAGTGTAAATTTGTTTTTGTTCATGAAAGGGTGGTTAAGAGTAATATAAATCACTCAATGCAATTCTGTGAAAAAAGTCCACTTTCCCCACCCTGAAATTGTTAAAAATTTAATTATATGCCATATGGAAGAGACTCATTCAAACACCGCTCAACTAATGAAGAATTTATGTAAATGAGTGCAAAAAAAAATACTACACAAAAAAATCAAAAATGTAATTTTGATTGAATTTCAGTACGTTTTAAGCGTATCTTGGGAACCAAAAGCATAGAGCCTATTTAAGGGTAAAAAATTGTAAAAATTACACCAAAATTGTAAAAAGTATAGGCAGGTCTGCACAGTGTAACCACATTTAGTTACAGCAGTAAGAATATAATGTCCTAGTGGTCTAAATTTGTTTCTGATTCAGAGAAAGAAGGAAGCATATTTTTTTATATACATTAAATACATGTAATTAAGAAAATATACTGACCTCTAAAGCCAGCTGTGCAGCCAAGCATATCAAACCATGAGCATCACTATTGACTGGATTCTCATCAACATCTGTGGCACACTCACACATCTTTTGTAAGGCATCTTTGGCTGTAAATATTACAAAGTAAACATTCACTATTGACTGGATTCTCATCAACATCTGTGGCACACTCACACATCTTCTGTAAGGCGTCTTTGGCTGTAAATATTACATAGCAAACATTCACTATTGAACTTGATTCTTTACCTGATATATTGTGGGAGCACAAAAAGTGCTTGAAAACTTGTATACATGTAATCTGGATCATAAAAAAAAGAATAATATGTATCTCATTCTGCAAATGGAGAACAAGAACTGCTTTGACAAGTTGAATTAAACAGAGTTCAAGGTCTCTATGCTGAATATCTTAGTATGAGATTAAACAGTATTTACATATATGTACATGTATTTAATAATTCAAAGTCATCTATAAAGGCAATTACAACTGAAGACCATTTAAAGGATTGGGCAACAAGAAAGAGTGACTTACATGTAATATTATGCCCTCTCCTTAAGAAATGACTGTATTACCTTTGGTGTTCATGGGTGTATAATTCTGGTTGGTGACACGTGCAAATTCCGTGAATTGCAAAGCGATTCTCCGAAAATTTGCACGTGTCCAACCAGAATTATACACCCATGAACACCAAAAGTAAGACAGTCATTACTTATATTCACATTTATCCTAATTATTGGTCATTTTTATTTGCATGAACATTGCACATTTTGCCTGTTGCAGCGTCAAATGTATCGTCGCTTTGGTAAATTCTCCCTACATGCAAAACTTGCACGTGGCGTCACGATAGCAACCCAAGTTATTGGAATATAATTCTAGTTGCCTAATGGGCGTTCAACATGGGGAATTTACATGTACTAGTAATGTAAATATTTAGTATTGAATTATAGTAAACTTAATGGTATTAAGAAATGTGGAAGCCCTTATATATGCATTGTAGTTCAATGAAAATCATCTTTCAGAATTTCTAAACCAAACAACTAACACTGAGTTCAAGATCATTCCGCAATTTTTTACGCTTGTGTGTTTATGCCAACATTATACACGTAAGCTGAAGAGAAAGAAAGATTATACCATACCTTTCTCTACATTAGAATTGGACAATGCCAGTTTGAAGATCATATACTGTGTATGTACAGATGTTCTATCAAACTTCTCAGCCTCTTGGATTGCCTCTGTAGCCTGTAATATCAACCAAAAATGCATTCAACATACATGTTTCTTGTTAGATTTTATAAATGTGCATGCATTTGGAAAATATGCATATTAACAAAAGTTTTTTTTCAATAAAATATAAAACAGTGGCATCATGTGTACAATATCAGATTGTTCCATAAAATCATTCAATCCTGAAGAAGATAAAAACTATTTCACGAAAAGGTAAATATTAGAAGAGGCATAAAAAAATCAGAAAAGTTACAGTCATCACAAAAAGTAAATATTAAGTAGACCTTGTCAATGATGTTAAGGCTGAGATAGCAGGAAGCTCTGTTCCTGTGAAGTTTGGCCAGATTCTTATCACCAGATTCAGATCGGGAAAACAGGCTGAGTGAGTAATTATACCACTCCAACGATTCTTCATAACACTTTTTCTGAAAAATAAACAAAACTTTTCATATACCCGAACATGTATAACATGTATAAGGTTAAGCTGAAATCCATTTTAAGGTTAGGTGGTTAAGAAATGATTAAGATGGTGAAAAAATTAAGATAGAGATCACTTGCAAACCCCATTTTCTGTGAATATAAATTCTAAACCCTAACTGCTTTTTGAAATAGAATGGTAATGCAAACTACATTGTATTTCATTATAAGGATAATAAAGTTATTTTGAAAATCCACTCCCTTCAAACTCTTATGGTTTAAACTGACTGTCTTGTACGTGTACTTCATTTATTTCTGATATTTCTTTCTAAAATTGGAGCATTCTTCGTTTATCAATAATAATAATAATAGAAAGACCAATAAATAAAAGACTTACAATTTATGAAAGTTTTTACATGAAATTAACTTTTGATTGGATGAAATTACCTCAAATGCCTTTGCTGCCTCTTCCCAGAAGATGATATGGAATCTCTTTTTAACACTTGGCTCTAATGGCCTTCCAGTATTATGGTCTTAAAAAGCACAAACATAACCAAGTTAGCATAGGAAGCAAGTATTCAAATAAATAAACACAAAACTGCAAAGGTGATTTAAGGCTGGGTTGCAAAGGTACATTTTTCATCCATCAGAATCCCCATTTTCCTGTGAAAAAGTACATCAAAATCACAGGATCTAAAATCATTTAGGAAAAAGCAACTTTATATCTCTAACCAGACAAAAACTCTAATCCACACATGAAGCTGCCATATTTTCAAAATGGTAAAGATTTTAATTGTTTTCAATATCCTTTAAAATACTGAGAAAAAAATTCTTCTTGAAAACACCATACTGAATATACACAGCCAATTGCGCCTCACATGAAATTCATATGAAATGAGCATCATGTAAATTTCACATGAAATTCCATGTAAAATTCATATAAATTTCACATAAGATTTATGTGAAAAATATTTCACATGAATTTCACATAAATTTCCTTCACATGAATTTCACATGAATTTTTCTAAGTGACCTTCACAGGAAACTAAATTCACATAACATCAAACTGAATGTAAAAATCTTCACATGAATTTCATGTGAAAAATTTCATGTAAACTTCATGTTCGTGCTCGTTTCACATAAATTTCATGTGAACTTTCATGTAAAGTTCATGTAAATTTCACATGAATTTCATATGAGGCACAATTGGCTGTGATATTACACAATACCTACAGCAAGAATAAATATTTTCTCTCATACCCACGTATTTGTTACAGAGTAGGCCCATGAAATACAACTATGTGAGCTACTTCTGTATCACATATCACGTGACAGCTGTATCGCATATCACATGACGCTATTGTTTCTATTGTGACGTCATGATTTCAGCCCGCAAAACAAACAAGCTAGCGGCGACGTCGCCATAAAACTTCGATTTTAAGATCGTTTTTCAATGTACTCTTGCGTTTTATTTTGAAAAGCCTAATATTCGTAGTTTATTCTAATAGAATAAACCATTTTCGGGGGCGCTGAATTCGAATATCGCAAAATTTTTGCGATTAGAACAACTTGACATTTTTTCAAATTTCGTCCCCTTTCTTTCAGTTTTGTTTTGACCCTTAAATATGAGAGAAAAATACTCTTTCATGTTCTTCTATGAAAGATACATCGTTTCCACCCTCGGGGTCTCAAAATTTTGCAAAACCCTCGGCAAGCCTCGGGTTTTACATGATTTTGAGACCCCTCGGGTGGAACCGATGTATCTTTCATAGAAGACCATGAAAGAGTCTTATAGTACCTACCTGTGATACAAGTTTCCACAAATTCTTTGACCTTAGATTGTTCTGGACCATCATGAAGGACTTCAAACTTTGTTATCAGAAGCTTTCCCAAGTCTGGGGTATTCTCATACCTCTTCACCAGATCATCTATCAAATCTGTACCAGCTTGGTGCCTAGATATATCAATACATGTACAAGACAATGAACTTTTTATTCAATGTCAGTCATTTGAAACATCGAGGCATGCAAGAGGAATATCATAGTTTATCAAACAAATTTTACACCTAAACATGCTAAAGGTCAAGGTTAATACATGTATAAGTATGAAAAATGTTTGGTACCTGAAGAAATTCCGCAACAAGGAATTCGCACTGAAAATATGCTCATCGGAAGTTAACTGTCAAAGTTTCTTAGAAAATTGGTCCACCTTCCAGGTCAAGGTCACATGGTGAAATTATCACATGGAAAAATTACTGTATAAAATGGACTCCTTCATGTGTGTGCATTCAAAATCCAAGACTTACTTTTAAAGAAAGGTTGTGTTACAGGTCTACATGAATGAAATGAAAAATCGGCAATTATGAGGAAAGGACATTGAGACAGATGTATGTAGGTCAAATAATGAAATTTTAAGAGCACAATTTTAAGATTTACCTCCTGTATTCGACTAGAAGATGGACTGCATTTAGACCAATGTCCACGGATAATTCAGGCTGTCTTAAAATATCCTCTACAACTGAAAAATGATCGAAAATTTCAAATAGCAACAACAAGTGTTTCAATATCTAAGAACTGACAGTGTAGCCTGACATTTAAAACCTTTATGTTAATCTTTGAACATTTGTAAATAGGTCAAATGAACATGCATGCTTGTATGATAGTGAATGGAATAAATTTTGTAAATTTCAAAATGATCCAATATATTTATGATGAAGATTTGAACAAATGAAATGGTTACATCAAATGCAATGAAATTAACAGTGTTTTTAAATTCCTACTTCAGAAAATAAATCTATTTAAACCGTGTTTACAGTTACAACCTAGAATACTCAAAAACATGGGGTATGTTGATAGAACTTTCAGTATGCATGGTTACTTTTCTTCACAGGTTCCTCTGAAGCCTCAGTCTCTAGTAAAATTCTTAGTTTTAGAAACAGTCCGGCTGGATGGGAATACTCCTAAAAAATACATATACATGTAAGTTTCAATGCAATAAAGCAAGTTTAGGGTTACAGCAACAGATTTGATTTACATCAATGTTTTAGTTAATTCTAATCATTTGTATGTACATGTACATGTACCTACTGTAAACGCGGTTATTTTCGCAGGGTGAAAATTTCGCGATTATAATATCAAGACTCTTTGCATGAAGGAAACATTAGCGATAAAAATTTCTTTCGAATTGTTAGAATTCAACGGGGATATTTTCGCGTGGGAGAAATTTTCGCTAAATCCCTCTATTCGCGAAAACATGAAAATTGCCCCCACGCGAAAATTTCCACGTTTACAGTATCGCTATGTGAAATCCAATGGTTAAAATTTATTTATTTACATGCAAGTGCATTCAATATTTTATCATGAAACATCTGTATACCAAATATCCTTGGAAATGATTCTGGACAGGAGGTTAGGTACAATAAAATAAAGAAATTTTAAAGAGTGACAAAAATTCAGATTCTCAATAGCTTGTTTATTGAAAGTACACTATTCTATATGTATATCAAGAACCTTCCATCTTACTTTTTAATACAATTTTTTTTTAGTTGTATATCATGAATTTTATAAAGTATAAGAACTTACTGCATTAGCCAATGAAACAGCATGAAGAGCTTTTTGTGCAGTATCCTCTGTATTCCACTCTAGGTATGCACTTGCCAGTAAGCGCAGTGTTCTAGCCTATAAAATGAGAAATACACTGTAAAATGATCAAGACCATAACTCAAATTCTGATACTTTTTCCTTCTTGAATGAAGGATAAGAATTTCTTTTTCAATTTTGCTCATACCCTGTGAGAGTGACAGCCAATGTGAGACACATAAGTTGTCTCAATGGCTCTAATTGACCAATGATAAAAGAGAATCTTATTGTAACGTCACAGTAACGTCGTCACAAAACATTGCATGAAATGTTATTGGAATTCACTTTTTTATTCTGTTTCATAGAAAAATTCGAAAAAGATTCTTTCACTTTCTACTGAGTGAGACATAGAAATTTACACTCGTGACTGAAATTTTTCATCTTTTCTCTCGTTCCGCTACGCTCCACTCAGGAAAAGACAAAATTTCTGTCACTCGTGTAAATTTTTATGTCTCACTCAGTAGATCGTGATAGAACCTATTAGTCCAAAAGAGAACTGCAATTGGCTCAGTAAATGCTAGTAGTACATGTAGGTTATAAGCTGTGATTTGAACTCTTCACCTCTGACCTTACAAATCAAAAGGCATCTACAGTTTTTGCAAATTTATGACTATAGGACCAATTACTTAGTCTATTCAATTCCTTTAAGTTTTTAATTATGTTATTACCTATGACCTTGACCTCTGACCTTTATAAAGTCAAAAGAATTCTTCCTTTTGTGATGCTAATATTGACAGATATGGTATTATACTAAGGTACATTTATAAACTACTTTTGATCAAACATGTGGTCTCATTCCTGACCATAAGGGTAAGGGGACGGACAGACAATACAAATACACAGAAGGACAATTCAATGTCTTTTGACTGGTACTATCAAAACACAGGGAAGAACTTGATCTTTAAAATCTGATCAAGTTCTTGGTATAACTGAGGGACTGCTAAATATCTGAAATTACACACGTTGTCAGACCCATCATACATTTCTTTGACAGGCCATTGATCTGACATCATAATTCAAAATTCAACGAAAACTTGTAATGATGGACATTTGGCGATTATAAGCAATTCACAGAATATGTACCTGATTTTTAGGTCCAATGGATGTTTGTTCTTTGCCAAGTTCATAGCTCTCTCTTAACCAAATGACACTCTCTTCAAACATTCTTTTCTGATACAAATCAACACCAAAATTGTACGCCAACATAGACAGGAAAGTACCCTGTTACAGAAGAAGGTTGAATTCATTAAGAACAGTTTTGAGCCTACAATAATGTCATGTATCTTTATTACAGAAGATTTTACACTAAAATATTTTATCCATGTGTACTTTTTAATAAAGCTTGTGTTTGTGAAACATGAATGCCCCCGGTGGCATCTTTGTTAGTAAAAACACTTCTTTCTAATAAGTACATGTATATGAAAGATCAAGGTCAGGGTCACTTGGTTAAAAATTTTTGGTATCGATGTACAGATCTTGTGGCAAGGAATACTCATGTGAAATATCAAAGCCCTATCACTTACCATTCAACCGTTATTCCCAATGTTAAAAGTTTTTGTAAAGTAGGTCAAAGGTCAAGGTCCAGGTCACAGGGTCAAACATTTTGGTATCATTGGAAAGGTCTTGTCACAAGGAATACACATGTGAAATATGAAAGCCCTATCACTTACCATTCAAAAGTTATGCCCAATAATAAAGTTTTTGAAAAGTGGGGCAAAGGTCAAGGTCAAGAGGTCAAACATTTTGGTATCAATGGAAAGGTCTTGTCACAAGGAATACACATGTGAAATATGAAAGCCCTATCACTTACAATTCAAAAGTTATGCCCAATGTTAAAGTTTTAGCAAAAGTAGGTCAAAGGTAAAGGTCAAGGTCACGAGGTCAAACATTTTGGTATCAATGGAAAGGTCTTGTCACAAGGAATACACATAAGGGATATGAAAGCCCTATCACTTACAATTCAAAAAGTATGCCCAATGTTAAAGTTTTTGAAAAGTAGGTCAAAGATCAAGGTCATGAGGTCAAAGATTTTGGTATCCATGGAAATCTCTTGTTACAAGGAATACACATGTGAAATATGAAAGCCCTATCACTTACCATTCAAAAGTTATGCCCAATAATAAAGTTTTTGAAAAGTAGGTCAAAGATCAAGGTCATGAGGTCAAAGATTTTGGTATCCATGGAAAGGTCTTGTCACAAGGAATACACATGTGAAATATGAAAGCCCTATCACTTACCATTCAAAAGTTATGCCCAATAATAAAGTTTTTGAAAAGTAGGGCAAAGGTCAAGGTCAAGAGGTCAAACATTTTGGTATCAATGGAAAGGTCTTGTCACAAGGAATACACATGTGAAATATGAAAGCCCTATCACCTTCCATTCAAAAGTTATGTCCAATGTTAAAGTTTTTCGGACAAACAGACAGACAAACAGACTAACAGACAAACAGATGGACAGGCCAAAAACTAAATGCCCCCGAATCTTTGATTCCGGGGGTATAATAAAAATTCTTGTAATTTATTGTAAATAGCATTTACAAGTAAGTCCCTGAGGTTTTTGTTTGCCTACTTCTATGTGCTTCTATAGAGGCGAGGAAACATGTATAAATTGAAAAATCTTATGAATGTCATCACTCATACCTTATTTTAAAATACTTTGTTTTATCTTAAATCAGATCAGCAAAATATCCTCATTTTTGTTTTTAAACCCTAAATTATAATATTACATTTATTCTAAAATACGATTATTGCGAGTTAATATGGTACATGGTGTTTATAACAAGAACATTTTTTTTACCTCTTTAGGAAAGTTAGGTAACATTTCCTTTGCTAACAGCACCATGTCCAACGCCTCTTGGTATCTACTCTGTACTAAGGCCTGAAATTTTAATGATTCACGATAACGATTAAATTCCAGACTGCTTTACTACATTTAACAATTGTTGTACATGTAAAATGTGAAACCGGTATGGCAAATTCAACACCAATACATAATATAGGATCTCAAATGAACTATCATTTCATACGAAGTATTATGAAATGAGTTTTGTGTTTATATCCCTGAGCCTTGGCAAGGGGATATAAAACGCACAACAAGTCTCATAATACATCGTATGAAATGAATCTTTTATCACATGATACTGACTAAAAATTGTGCATTTCTAACATGAAATCAGCATTTCTGAGAACTAGAGGCAAACCACACCGTGACCTTGAAGTTGTCTGTTATGTTTTGAGAAGTATGAGAAGTAGTTCCCCATCATACAGATATTCTGTGCGTAAAGAGAAAATATTTCAAATTTGTATTTTAATGCAATAATTAATTAAACAACATCAATTTTAATCATCAATATTGAATCTGCGTCTGAATTTAACAAATGACTGATTGGATCTCAAATTTGAAAGGTCAAAGTTTAGGTAATTACATGTAGGCTCCAAACTTGACCAATCACATTCAAGAAATTTTAATGCAATAATTAATTCAACAAGAACCATTTTAACCATTAATATTGAATCTGCGTCTGAATTCAACAAATGGCCAAAATTTGAAAGGTCACACTTGTAAAAGTTTAGGTAATTACTGAGGCTCCAAACTTGACCAGTCGCATTCAAGCAGAGCTATGTGTAACGTGTTATCATAACATTTGATTATGAAACAGCTTTATGAAACTGCATAATGGGTGTATCAGGTGATAAAATACAGTACAACCTTATATAAATTACAAAAGGCTAAATACATTCATATTTTCTACAGCTAAATGCAGATGTGTCATATATCACTTTGTGAGTTTACCCTCATTGAACATCAAGGAATCATTACATCATACAGTATGAAACTGAAAAGTATACGAGAACCTTTTAATACATTTACATGTATCAGAACTGTACAATCATTAATCTCAGGTTTGAAACAAATTACTCACGACTTCAGACTTGTAACACAAAAGCTTGAAAATATCTGCATCAACTTCAGTCTTCTTCTGTTGTAAGGAGTCTGTTTTACCATTACTGTTAATATCATCAATGACTCTCTTCTGAAGGAATTTGACCATCTGTTCAAAAAGAAGTGTTACATTTTACAATGATACATGTACATGTATTTTCACTACTTAGTAATCTTTAACATTGTTATATACTTCAATTCCATGGTTAGCACAGAGTAGGGCATCTGCCTTTAACCTGAATATTCCTGGATCAAATCATTGATTTGGCTGCTGTCTAATCTTGAATGGTAAGGTGGTTGCCTATCTAGTCTCAAGATGTTTTTTTTTTCTGTATCCATCTGAAATCTGCAAGTGTGTGACAATACATGCAAGTTGCATCACTTATTTGATAAATGTTGTAAACTATAATTCCTCTGATCTAATCTAAACTACATCTCGGAACCATTTTCTCAGTCCTAGCCTATTACATTAAGGTATTCAACCCCTAATGCATTTTCAATAATAAATACCAGAAATAAGAATTTTCAGTCTCTTCAAAAAGAATGCTATACATACTATTCCAGCTAAAATTATGGATTGCACTTCTCATACCATGATCTACTCTGTCACCCCGAAGATTCCTGATTATGAAATCATCGGCATTTGTCGGGAAATTATGAAAATGTGTATAAATTTAAACCGGAATTACTCTATTAGGGTGCTGGATCCTTAACATATTTTTAGGTTGTACATAACAAACCTGATCTGTTATCTCTAGCACTTTTAAAGCCATCTCATCATCTTTTGCATCTGCAATACGTTACAGAACAGGAAGATCATAAATTGTGAAACATTGCTATATCCAATACACATATGTATTGTAACAATCTCATAATCATAAATGGTCATACTCAGACTCAGAGAACTTGTCAGGTACATAGGTCAAGGTCACAAGGCTAAAAATTCAATTCAAATAGAATTTATTTCACAAAGTAAACACAAGTGAAACATTATGGGATAGCATTATCACTTACATTCTATTAAGGAACGACTGAAGCGCTGAATAAATCCCGAGAACAGATTTTAATGAATTAGAATAAAGTGCTACTCTCACTGGGATTTTTTAATAGGTAAAAAAGTGTTCATCATAAGCGACTTTCAATGGATTATCCGAATATATTGGAAATATGAATTTTATTACCTATCCATGCTCTGCCAGTTTTTAAACCCATCTGAAATTGAGTAAAAATATATTATCAAAGAAAGTCAATAAACACACCAAGTCATGGAGTCAGGTACTGAGTCAAACAATTACTTATGACATTTAATAAGTATTTCTTATAAAGATGAAAAATATATTCTCAATATTTTCAAAAAGACATTACCAGTGATTTTTTTACCTTTTTTTAAAAGCCACCTGTTCCTTTTCATTTGGGAAAATATGCGACATTTTGGAACAAATTGGGAAAATCTAGAAACAAAATTTCTTTAAAGAAACGCTCAAATAATGTTGGTTCAAGACAACTCATCTAATAACCATGTTACAGATCAAACATTAACAAATGCGTTTCCCTAGCAAAATTTACAAAGGAACACTTAAGAGATTTCGATTACTTTTGTGCATGTTTCGTGTCAAATTCAATTCAATCTTGAAATCAATTTTGATCTCCGTGTATTGGGGAAATATGGGCCGATTTTGGGGGAAATAAAGCTAATTTTTACGAGGGGAAGCCACCGATATTCGGCGGTAAATTGGGCCAAAAAAAATCACTGATTACATTTTTCTGAATATGTAAATTACATATTTAACATAATGTCTTCCTTTTGAAATCTCAATTCTTGTATGCAGCAATTAAAAATTTTTGTTTTTAATTTCTCATTCTCTTAATAAATAATTTCGTAGATACCATGATTTTCTTTTTCACTGTTTCCTCTTCTGTCTTTTCTCTTGTACTTATTTCAACTAATTCAAGGGCTATTTGTCTCACTATAAAATAATAACAAACAAAATTCATTTTAATCAAGGAAGCCTTAATGATTATTTTCTTTTTTTCTGCAAAACAGAGCCAAAAAAATCACTACCAGTAACTTACATTTGGCATTTGATGACAGAGAAAGTCCTCCCCTAGTTTTCCAGGCAACAGCAAAATTCCACAAATGAACAGCCTGCGCTTCTAACTGAAGATAATTTTGAGAGACAATTATATGAAATGTACATACATGTACACAAAAAAGTAGAACATAACTTTTGCAGATTGGCTATACATGTACCATCTACCATATACTAGAACAAAATAACAACAGTACTCATTGAACGTGTGTGCTGTTAACTGATGGGAGCTGCAATACTAATGACTCAATAACATACAATGTATATGCAGAAAAAATATTCATGTCAACATGAGTGCATACAACAATTTATAATGATGTAAAATACTGTATGCAGCTGTATACCAGTCTTCATCTTTTTCATCTAGTTTAGATAGGAGAATGATTTGCCCAGTCCTGAATTTGTCCAATTGTACATTTTGCTAAGAAATCCTTTATTTATTTATTTATTATAATTTTACATGTACATGTATTTGCCCTGTCTTAAATTTGCCCTAATATGATAATGGGTGAAAAGAGTGAAAATAGAATACATGGAGGGAGAGGGCATTAATAATGTTGCATTCAAATTAAACTCAACCCTTTTCAATCTATTAAAATAAATAAGTTTAAAATAAAATTCCCTGTATCTAGTACTTACGGAATGTGCTCTGAGGTCTTTGTCCAGTGATTTAGATGCCTCGGTACTCAAATCTCCTACCAGACGTCTTGCCAAATCTACCTGCTCACACCACTGTCCATTCTCCTTGCTGTCTTTGTGACTGATCAACTTAAGGACAGCTAAAAAGAAAATGGCAATACTGTAATACCGGTATAATGATATAATGTTCAAGATTCAAATTAGAGAAGGTCTAAAATATGCATTTTCTACATTATATTTACTGTCAAATTGGGTGACTAATACATAGTACTTATGTATATAAAAGACACTAAGATCAACAGGATGTTGTTTTTGAAACACTATTTCTCTACCTGTCAGCAGCAATTTTAGAGTGCAGGCCAAATAAGACTCCCAGTAAGGTCAAGGTCACAACGTTAAAATTGGAATCAAAAGAAAGGTGATGTCACATTAAGGAATGTACAAATGAAATTTGAAAGCCCTGCCTCTTACCGTTCTGAAGTTAAGGCCAAAGTTAATGTTAACAATTGATGTTCAAATTGTCATGCTTAAGGTTAAAGATTCAATGATACAGATTCATACAGACAAACAAGTAGAGCTGAGAGAAACAAGACAAAAACAACATTCCTTCAATAGAAACTAATGACAAATCTGATTGTTTTAATACCAACAACAAACAGACAAACAGGGAACATGAAATACATGCATGTGTCCTGAGCTTCGATACTGCAGGAATGTAAAAATTGCTTTTACAAAAAACTTTGAGTGATTCAAATTTCTGATAATTACTTCATAATAACAGAGAATGTCACACATACTCCACAAAAATACATGTAGACGGCACATTACCAGTACTGTATTTCAAGGCTGACATGCTACAATCAGATGCACTTCATTATCTTGCCTTTTCTTAATGCAATGATTATTACCTTCAATCTGAGCTGTTAAGGAGTGTAATGTATCCATATTGACATGAATTAAACTGAAAAAAAGAAGAATTTCATGATAAGTTTTGAGAAAATGCTCTCTTTTTTTCACTATGCAAATCTATATGAATTCTACGACGAATAAACTAGAAAATGTTCGTAAAACATACACATGTATCCCCGGTGATCCCCCCCCCCCCCCCCCCCCCGGCTGCAATTATACTCTCTTTACAATTAATAGAGGGAAAAGTGACACCGACGAATTTTCACCCTTACATAAAAAATAGCAATCTAAAGAATGCTTGTGTTGCCTACAAAGCAGCTTATTTTTAAAAAGTGGATCAAATGTAGGTCAAGGTCACTTGGTTCAAAATTATTAGTCTTGTCAAATGGAATACACATTTGAAATATCAGACCTCTATCTTACCGATTTTAAAAGTCATTTAAAGATATAGTCAATCTCAAATTTTCAGAAAAGAGGGTCAATCATCCAGGTCAAAGTCACTACGTAAAAAATTTGGGTAACAATACATTTAACGGTCTCATCATAAGAAATACACATGCGAAATATTAAAGCCGTATCACTTACCAATCAAAAGATTTCTTTGAAAAGTAGGTCAAATATCTAAGTCAAGATCACTTAGTCAAAAATTATCATAAGGTATGTTTAGCAAGGTTCAAAGTGCCAAATACTGTATCGAGTGAAAAGGCATCCAAATCTATCTATATTTTTCCATTTTTTAAAGAAAACGCCGCTATTTTTCCCAATTCCAAAGGCCCTGGCCCCAGTCCCAAAAATGGGTGTGAGATCCCTGAATAATAAGATCAAACAATCCAAAAGTCACAAGACATACCAGACTGGTAACATTTACATTGGTCTGGTAAAATATTTCAATTATCTTAAAAAAATATGTTTGAATTTCTACAAAAATTCAAAAATGTCAGTGATAAGTTGTAAAAACTTTTGCATTATATCTGTAAGAAATACTAAGATAATCAATTAAATAGTTATGAAAATTTTGTGCAATCCAGGGGTGCGCGTTCAGGGAGGTAGCCGTTCAATTGCGCTTACTGAATCTAATCCGCTCATTGAGCCGCTATGTAGGGATAATTTAAGCCTAAAAATTCTATGCATACTCTTGCTACGTGTCATATGCTGTCTGCTATAGCAGGGATGTCAAGTGATTGACAAATGTATTAATCCTATAATTATGATACAATTTTCATCAAAATATCTTTATTATTTTTGTAATTTTGCAGGTGAGCATAATTAGTGTACATCAATAATTTTCCACCTTTCTGATGTTTTGATTTATAGGCTCAAAGTTAGCAATTAAAGCATTCAGGTAGAGTTAGCCTTTCAAATTAAGTTAGCCACTCGTTGAGCTACTAGTAAATACATTCCCGACCCTGAACTCAAAAAACAGAGGATCTGTAACTCCCATACTACAATCACAGCCCTGGTTGAGGTATCATCGCATGGTCACAAACCCTATCCTCAAGAAAGGGTTTGTATTGAGGAAAGGGTTTGTGACCAAGCGATGATACCTCACCCCTGTGACTACAATGTCTGTCTGCAATTTAATTAGTTACAGTACAGTGTAATTTCAATGGAAACTGAGGAGCCTAATTAAGTCTTTAATTTTTGTCTAGCACTAGACAAAAACAGGTTGGGGAATACTTTAGATCGAGCTATAATAGTTAGTTTGGGCTATATTAGCTCCATGTAGCTATCATAAAACTATTTTTTTCTTAAGAAAAAAATGAAAAATTTATGATCTTAAAATTTTGTTTACAAGTCGCACTAGTACTGATAAAATACTACAATTTATATATATATATATACATGTAGAAACCCCAGTAGAAATGTCAACAGATAAGGAGATTAGGAACCTCAAACTTTTCATATTTTTAAAATCTTGTTGCTCATCATCGGTCCCTATCTGAATATAGGTTTCTTGTTAAAAGTTTTAATAATAATATATCGATTACAAATGGAATCAGAGAACATTTTTCAAAAATTCTCATTTTAGTTTAATTTTGTACTGACAAATGTAAGTAAGCAATAGCTTGATCTAGCTATTATAGTCTGATCAAGCTATAATAGCTCCATTTGAAGTTTTCCCCAACCTGAAAAATCAAAGAATTTTTTTTTAAGCTCCTCAGTTTCCATTGAAATGAAGAAGAGTGCAGCGAAGATGCAGATGGAAATTTCGTGTGTGTTCTATTATAAGTTTGTAATGCAATATTTTATTCTGGAAATCCAGCAGCCTACTTTTGATGAAGGGGAGGGAGAAGGAGAGTCTGACTCAGACTGGAAGGAGCATGGCCTGGAGCGAGTTGACTTTGTATCAAAATGTCATGTTCGGAAATCTCCGATTTCAAGCATTTCACACTCATGTCTTTAGTAAGAAAATTTAGGTACCAAATAAGTATGCAGGTTGTGTCACTTTTCAATTCACGATCTTTTTCACAATCGCATCAGTTAATTTCTGCCTGTTTTCCAGCCACTGTGGTTGATCGTTTGCTTTGCGTCAGGTAGACGTTTCTTCGAATGCACATTTCATCCTATTTACGAAGCGCGAAAATGACAGCGAAGAAAGTTCCTTTCAGATGAAAGTTCAACTTCTAGTTCTACAATATACAAGTCTGTATTAAAAACAGTAGCAAAGAGTCGGGCACTGAATGTTCATTATCTAATGAGAATCTGAGGTTGGAGGTGTGGTCACAGAACAACAAGTGACTGTGAGATATCATCGGTAATTAAATTGCGTGCATGCGATGTCAAGGTCGTGTCACAAAGCACTTGCGCATGAATTACACATAAACTACATCCGAAATTTGATGTATACGTGGCGATACACATACATGCACAATACACATAACCATGAAGTACTTATAAACTGTTTTTAAGTCCTTGACATAACTCGTACATTTTTACAAAAAATTGGCCAAAATAATTAAATACACCAGCCTCTCCACACCCTCCTGATTCTGCCATTGGAGACAAGAGTCCTGGATGAGAATATGGGGACATTTTGCAAAAGGGTTTTGAACTACACAAATTTTTCGACTTTCTGGATTCAGTGATTGACATCCATAATTAATGTACTAGTTTTAACGCAGCTCTTACGCATTTCAAATTGCAAAATTCATATACGTATTCGTGCAATGCATACAAGATTCTTGTGCAAAGTCAGCGATTTTCATGTATGTCTGCGTATGTTTTAGTTTTACGAACCTCTCATGCATAAACAGGGCTCGGCTCGATCACCTTGATTGGGGCTGAATATCGGCCCCATTCCCAATGCAAAATAGTATCCTTTTTTTCCCAATTTAGACCCCAAGTTTTTCCCAATTTGACACCTTATATTCAAGGATAATTTGAAAAAAATCAACCCAAACACATGCAGCATATGCTAAAGTAAAGATTCATTATAAAAACATCAAGGACAGAATGACAGATTTCTAAAGGCTCTGTCAGGAACTGTATAGTATAGAAAACATGTATATCAGTATGGGTAATACAATTTTTCCCATTTTCTTATGGAAAACATTGCTATTTTTGCCAATTCCAAATTAAGGCCCTCGGGCCCCAGTCCCAAAATGGGGGGTGAGAGCCCTGATAAAGCAGGCATAAACTATTACGGTGCAGATGTATCACTTACATGTAGATATATATTGTGTATACCACTAAGAACTTTGCATGCATCACTTATAAAAACAGATAAAATATGTTAGATTTACGATAGAATCTGATGATGCATGCTTCACGCAAGAAATGCATATGCATGGGGACAGGGATAATGTAAACCATTGGTTTTCGGACTGCTGCATCATGAGTCTGCTATGAAAATAATTGTTAAACCACATTCGTCTTTTAACTGTGTGTATGGATTTAATTACAACAATTTTTGTTGCCAAACTTACTTTACAAAGTATTGATCGTCTGTAGTGTAGTCTTCAATGGTTTGTGAAGGAATGCAGCGGAGCTAGTGGTACACCAATTGCAGACACAATAAAAATACCAAGAGGAGTATGCAAGGACCCTGGGCAACTCATGCGTGATACATACTGGATCTATGAGCGGAGCATGCGCTATGCGTAAATCATACACTATTCTCTCTTGATTTAATACTGTGAAATTATCTAGAAAAATAGGATTTTCCGTGGAAATGCATGTTCTTTGGGCATTTTATTCTTGTTTCATGCATATATAGTTTCTGCGTCGTTCTTGCTAGTTTCATCTGTTAAGATTTCATGCATACATTTGTAACCACCAACTTTAAAAAAAAAAATTCATCATATTACCACATATAAATTTAGATTTAAAAATTTCAAGCGTAATTTATGCAAAATTTATACATAAATAGCTGTATTACATGGCCTTCACATCTTGATCATTCTGTAAACTGCCCTCTTCTCAGATGTTTTTATTTTGTATCTGAAAAGGGGTAGTTTGTAAGCAAAGCAATTTACCAATGAAATATGTATCTCAGGTGTACAATTGTACATGAATACACCTTTACTATCAGCATGAAACTGCATATACACAACTTAGACTTGATATGCAAGAAATGTAATGAAATTGATATCACTCAATTGTATTTTGGTACATTGTTATAATGGTCGCAAGTCTATAAATAACATTGAGCCTTAGCATGGGAAACATAAATACGTCATGGAAAAATTAGCACGAGAAACAGCCCACCTAAAATGTTGAAATTTTGTCTGTAAAGTTCAATTGTATAGAAATGTATGACTAGGTGAGATCTATTTAATTGTTCATTGAATTTCATATAAATTATACATGATAAAGTACAACATGGTCAAAATCATGTTTATCCAGTTTCAGAAGTGAGTTGCACAGACTGTAACAGCCTTGTAGGGCACCAGATCCTGGCTGACAGACCCGAGTTTCCAGCTAACCCCCTGATATGAAAGTCATAGACATATGAGAACAAATTTTTAGGAGAAAACTCACAAGATCTCAGGATCATTCTATAATTGATATATTGCTACATGCTAAGTCATTAAAATTTTCAATCATGCAGCACCTTACTGTTATGAATTATATTTGATCGAGTAGACGACATGTATTACATGTCGTCTACTCGATCAAATATAATTCATAAAATATATCATTAAGAAAGTTTTGATAAGAATTTTGAGGTTGGGGAAAGGATGAGTATTTCAACAGCCCTACAGCTGTTCTAGAGATAATAATAAAACACAAACACTCATAACACAAAATTTTTGGCCCCTTGACCTTTATCAAGTGCAAAAAGGACAATTAATGACGTGATCAAGGACGATTGTCATTTTTACAAGTGACACTGATAAAGGCCAAGGGGCCGAAAATTTGTGTATTTGAGTGCTAATTTGTGTTTTTATTTGTATCTTCCCTTCCCTCTAGAAGAGACAATAGTTCGCCTATTCCTTGTTGTATATACAGATCTACATGTGAATAAGTGATTATCTTCTCTTATATCTGCAGCACCCTTAAATTACAGCTGCAACGGAGAGTGATATTTTACACTGTCGATATCCTCAAAATATTACTTCTCCTTTGCAGCTTTAGTTTAACTAGTCATGATCACCCTCTTAAACATGTAGTATGATGCAGGGTATGTGCATTGTTCTGAAATAATGAATGGTTATTTTTCAGATATTCTGTCATGAAAACCGGGCCAAAAAAATAGATTTCAAACTCTTGGAATGAACAGCTCAAGGGACAATCCAGAGTAAGTCTTTTTAGCTCACCTAGACGAAGTTGAGATGAGCTTATGCTATAACCCGGCGTCCGCGTCCACGTCGGGTTAAAGTTTTTGGGGTAACTCAGTGTCTGACAAAGTACTGATGCTACAGTAACCAAACTTGCACAAGTGATTCATCTTGGGATGCTGAGGTGAACCCATGCATCGGATGCAGCATTTGACCTACATTTTCCGGTTGAATGACTTTGTCAGTGTCTGGTTAAAGTTTTTGGGGTAGTTCAGTATCTGACAAAGTACTGATGCTACAGTAACCAAACTTGCACAAGTGATTCATCTTGGGATGCTGAGGTGAAACCATGCATCGGATGCAGCATCTGACCTACATTTTCCGGTTGAATGACTTTGTCAATGACTGGTTAAAGTTTTTGGGGTAGTTCAGTATGTGACAAAGTACTGATGCTACAGTAACCAAACTTAAACAAGGGATTCATCTTGGGATGCTGAGGTGAACCCATGCATCGGATGCAGCATCTGACCTACTTTTTCCGCTTGAGTGATTTTGCCTTATAAGGCCAATATTGAGCAAAGTATAAGTGCTACATGTACCAAACTTGCATATTGGATGTATCTTTGATCAAACTTTCATAAAATGACCTTGACCTACTTTTTCCACTTGAGTGATTTTGCCTTTAAAGGCCAATATTGAGCAAAGTATAAGTGCTACATGTACCAAACTTGCATATTGGATGTATCTTTGATCAAACTTTCATGAAATGACCTTGACCTACTTTTTCAGCTTGAGTGATTTTGTCTTTAAAGGCTAATATTGAGCAAAGTGTAAGTGCTACATGTACCAAACTTGCATATTAGATGTATCTTTGATCAAACTTTCATGAAATGTCCTTGACCTACTTTTTTCCACTTGAGTGATTTTCTTAATATAATATTAAATGATCTTGACCTACTTTTTCTGTTTGAGTGATTTTGCCTTTAAAGGCCAATATTGAGCAAAGTATAAGTGCTACATGTACCAAACTTGCATATTAGATGTATCTTTGATCAAACTTTCATGAAATGTCCTTGACCTACTTTTTTCCACTTGAGTGATTTTCTTAATATACATGTACTTAGAGATATGTTTAAATTGAACTTTGCTGCCACGAGGTGAGCTTCGTAATCTTTGATTACATTATGTTTTTTTTTACACATTTGTACGGCAATATTTACATTACTAGTATTCATTTTCCCCATGTCGAATGTCCATAACTAATAAGTTGATATTGTGTAGTCACGTTCAAGTTTTGATTAATGTAGAGAGAATTTACCAACGTTCAAATACATTTGACGCTATGACAGGCAAAATGTGTGAAGAGCATGGAAATAAGAAAGACCAATATTTAGAATAAATGTAAATATAAGTAATGACTGTCTTAATTTTGGTGTTCATGGGTGTATAATTCTGGTTGGACACATGCGAATTTTCTGAGAATCGCGATTCACGGAATTTGCACATGACCATTGTAACCAGAATTATACACCCATGAACATCAAAAGTAAGACAGTCATTTCCTAATTGACTAGAAGAACGCATGAGAAGTAATGACATAAATGGCTGTAGAAAATTATAGGAATTCTTAGATTTCTGTAATCATGAAATATTACCCTTCCAGGAAACACTTTATATCACTTCCACTTTTGCCAAGTGAACTAGCTGCAGAAGGGGGGATGGTGGAGGCTGATTTACCAATAGATAAGGTAAATTATTTATAAATCAGTCATAATTTGTAGAATAAAATGTTTATGAAGAAAACAATGTATGTGCATATTTACAGAATGTATTCTTACAAATTAAAGTAAATGTATTTTGCATATTTAAGAAAAAGAGTGATTTGATTTAATATTTTTAATTTAGTGATATCCTAATAGCGATAAAAAGTTAATTTAAAGATAAAATAAAAATTTAGGTCATCATTATTAGAAAGAAGTCAACAGCTATGACAGGAAATGTTTAAAAGAATCATGGTCATTAATAATTTTCATGCTGTACTTTGTCAATTCATCTTCATGTATTCTCTAACAGAAAAAAATTCTATTTTTAAAAGAATCTGATCTTGAAGAAAGGATTATTTTGTGCTGCAGGACAAAGAGAGATAACTCTTGTATTACACATCTGTCATAATTATATATGACATAATTTTCATGCTGTACTTTGTCAATACATCTGTTAATCACTTCTGAATGGTCAGTGATTAAATGTTCATACATGTATTTCTTAGACAGACAGACAAACAAATAAATATACAAACAAACAAGCAGGCCATATTCAACTACATGACCTCAAATCTCTTTCATGGAAGCACAATAATAAAGTTTATAAAGTAAGAGAGAAATAAAATAAAACAATACATAATTATCAATTTGGCAGTTAATTATCTCAGTGATGATTTAATTTACCTACATAATTGTCTGCAACAGAAAAAGGCTTACAAAGCTTCAAAAGTTGCAGGCATCAAGGAAGAAGCTTGTAAGAATTATTCTTAGGTACAATTCATTGAGTGCAGACAAAGAAAGACAACTCTTATTTGTACACATAGTACATGCAATTATCAACTTTTTGACATATTAGATTTACTTCTTGATTCTAGAAACTTACTTTAGTACTGGAAAATTGCACATGTACATAGATTATGAATATTCAATATCCCAAATTTGTAATAAATACAGGAGGCTGACTGTAATACAGAATATGAGGATAATTTTGTGGTTCCACAAGTCTGTGGCGCTGACATAGGATCTGAAGTTGACGGGGGATATTCTAGCCATAGCACCTGTAGTAGCTGCCCCATGGACAATCAATCAGCTGAACAAATGGAATATGTACAACAGGTAAACTAACTTTTTGGTTCTTTGCAAAGGTAAGCAGCATAGTAGCACATGTAGGAATCACTTTGTTTAGTGTCTGGAATATATTTATAATTGTTGTACTTCCACAGAATGTCAATCTGCAAATAAATGTTAGTGTGTTAATCAGGGTTTCATACTAAGGGTCAACATACAACAACTGACATTGAGTTCCATAGACCAAAAACACTCTAAGGCTGTGTCATTTTTACGCAAGAGCAACAATTATTATAGGGATCACTTTGTCTGACATTGATCTGTCCGTCTGTCTGGTAGTCACACTGTCTGGTAGTGACATACTTTCACATATTTGGCTATAACTTACTTCATATACATCAGACATCTTTCAAACCTACAGGCATGGTATATCATAATGAGACTGATCAGCACCCAATATAGGTCAAGGTCACATTCTTAGGGTCAAATATGCAATAGGCGACATTCCTTTTCTTGGAGAGTGCGATTTTTGGCCAGATTGCAAAGCAATTCTGGCCTATAGATTGACAATGTCCGTCCGTCCGTCTGTCTGTCCGTCTGTCCGTCCGTCCGTCTATGGAACGCAATAACTTGAATATGCGTCAACGGATTTTCACGAAATTCATACATTATGATTGGACTGTGGAGAGGAAGCCGCCTTTCGATTTTCAGGTTCATCTGATTTGTCGTTACAGAGTTATGGGACTTAGATTTTTAAAATACAGTGAAAATATACTAAAATAGTTAAAAATTATTTAAAAATCTATTTTTGGTCGAAATGTTTTGAAATTTTGTATACTTCAAGTAGAAAGGATGTTCTTTGACATATGTAACGGGTTTTTAATTTTTTTGTCGCATAACCGAGATATTGTGTGTAATGGGAAAGGGGGGGGTTATATGCAAATACATGTTAAGCTAAGGGCAAAATATAGGCGCATGGAACGCAATAACTTGAATATGCGTCAACAGATTTTCATTATATTCATACATTATGATTGGACTGTGGAGAGGAAGCCGCCTTTCGATTTTCAGGTTCATCCGATTTGTTGTTACAGAGTTATGGAAATTAGATTTTTAAAATACAGTGAAAATATACTAAAATAATTAAAGATTATTTAAAAATCTATTTCTGGTCGAAATGTTTTGAAATTTTGTATACTTCAAGTAGAAAGGATGTTCTTTGACATATGTAACGGGTTTTTAATTTTTTTGTCGCATAACCGAGATATTGTAGTGTAATGCGAGGGGGGGGGGGGGGTTATATGCACATACATGTTAAGCTAAGGGCAAAATATAGGCGCATGGAACCCAATAACTTGAATATGCGTCAACGGATTTACATAATATTTCTACATCGTGATCAGACTTTGAAGAAGAAGCCACCTTTCGATTTTCAGGTTCATCCGATTTGTCGTTACAGAGTTATGGCACTTAGATATTTTAGATACAATGTAAAAATATACTAGGCCATATAAAAAAAAAATCCTGGTTCTCAGACACTGCTGCGCGCTCAAAATTCCTCCCGATGAGACATTTTTATCGTGGGAAGGGAAAAAAATAGCCGCCGCCCGCCAGATTTCTCATGCTGATAAATATAATTTTCTATTAATAGAACAGGGATTTCTGTACAAACGAAAAGTAGAAATGTCTGTTTCAGTACAGCGCTTTACGTTTTAACGGCGCTTGTAGGTTTTGTGAAGACTTTACACGACCAAGACGCTTAGGTGCTCTGACTTCTGTGGAGGGAAATACTTAAGGATTGTTTTTCAGCTTTTGCGCTTTATCGGTGTGTATTGGCAGTAGGGAATGGAAACAAAATAATGTAAAGCACTAAGTGCTTTACATATTTTGTTTCCATTCCCTACTGCCAATACACACCGATAAAGCGCAAAAGCTGAAAAACAATCCTTATATTTACATTTTACGTGTTAATTGGTTATTTCTGCCATTTTTTCATCCGGTTTCTTTACATTTGAAATATCATTGCGGAGGGACAACGCCACTTGACGTAAGAGCAAACGAACGTTAGACGTTTTTCCCTTGATTCGAAGTAGTACCTTCTGTACGGAAATGTTGTTGACAAATGAGAAACTGAATTTTGTCCTTTGTCTGTATTTTAAACATTTCAGTTAAAACTTAAGAAAATTGAATCGTGAAAATCCGTGACTTTTGTCCAACATAATTCAGACAAAGCTGAGAGTTAAACTGGAGAAATTTCACAGAACTGAAGGGAAATCTTTTGAAAACTCACTTTAACACACTGTTAAACTGCTTAGACTTATGAAATCAATCGGTATTATTGTATATAAACTTCTGTAAATACCCTATTTCATCTGGAAGTAATTAGAATAATGCAAAAGTCCGAGTACTGCCGTCGAAAAGGCGAAAACTTACGGTATTTTCATGACTTACCTCAACATCATGGCTAAAGTCGTAAAGATTCGCTGATACTCGAAGTATTTCTGATATTATGAATCCATAAGAAGCAAAGATAATTTCACTGTTGATAAATGACACAAGTGAATCAAATCCTCATCCTAAATACTGAATATTTGATCCACTTATGCCTGAATATTCGCTCATCCAAACACGGCATCTTTCTGCAGACAGCAATGCAGTTCGTCCTTGAACTTCGTCTACTGACGCGTGATCGACTTACAACGTCACACTTCTTGGAAGTGTGCATGTGGGTGACCTAGATTTTGACACATTTAATCACTTGGGGTAGACGGCGTTGTTTGATAATGGATACATGTTTTGAATCTGTGTTAAAGCAATAAATAAAAGGGCATTTTATCAGAAATTAATCCGCGTAAGTTTAACAGTCACGTGATAGGCTCTTGCGATTATCGAGAAATAAAGCAACAGTTGGTTTGGTACCTTTATATAAGGGAAACGCAGTAGGAATGTAAATATTGCACTTTGTTATTGTACACAAGATGCAAAATGGCGACCGGGGGGGGGGGGGGAGGAGGAACGAATGATTGTCAGCTTGAAGGTGAATTTTAAAGGCAACACAGTCGTGCCGTGATTATATTGCCATTGGAATCGAACTGGGCTGAAGCATTCTTGGCACTGTAAAAATGAGAAGAGTTGAGTATGGTGAACATTTACAACAAATATAGTCACTATAGATCACAGTCTCTATAATATCTGAATAAAAAATTGTGCTTAAGTAGTTTTCAGAAAATAAAAACAAAAAATAAAAACCCTACTTACCTACCCATATTTTTAAGATCAATTATCTGAGAACCAGAAAATTTTTTTTGCATGGCCCTAAAATATTTAAAAATTCTTTAAAAATCTATTTCTGGTCAAAATGTTTTGAAATTTTGTATACTTCAAGTAGAAAGGATGTTCTTTGACATATGTAACGGGTTCTTAATTTTTTGGTCACATTATCCAGAAATTATGTGTAATGGGGGGGGGGGGGTTATATGCACATATATGTTAAGCTAAGGGCAAAATATAGGTGCATGGAACGCAATAACTTGAATATGCGTCAACAGATTTTCATGATATTTGTACATTGTGATTAGACTTTGAAGAGGAAGCCGCCTTTCGATTTTCAGGTTCATCCGATTTGTCCTTATGGAGTTATGGGACTTAGATATTTTGGTGTTGTGAAAAAATCCCAACGGGCATATCTTGCTGCGTGAGCGTAGGCTTTATTTTTACTATAATACTTTTTATACAACGATTACTCTGTAAAGTAAGATATTGAACAAGAACCGGTATTTTGAAAAAAGTACCGCGGTACGTATTGCAAATGAAAATATCGCGGTGCACCGATATAACAATAAAACCGCACAGCCCTAATGCAGTAGAAACTTTATATTATACATGAAGCTTGCCCATGACATGACCTTTCAATTTATGCGGTAACATTTGACCTAGTGACCTTGACCTTGGACTTTGACCTAGTTAAGGATTTTGGTTAAAGTTCCTGGTTTAAGCAAAATCTATGGAACTGTGTGCAGTATAAACTTTATTTTATACATGTAGGTTGCCTCTGACAAAACCTTTCAATTTATGCTGTATTATTTGACCTATTGACCTTGACCCAGTTAGTGACAAAAACTTACTTTGCAATCCGGCCATACCGTCTTTAGCGGTGTTTTATTTATACCATATGGCCAGATGATCAATTAACATCAACAGAAATCCTTTATGAGTTAAAATTGAGATTAATTTTGTCCTTTGAGCATCTGCATATAACACATTAAAATCATATACAGTAAACTTCGTATATAACGAAGCCCAGGGGACCATTCGTACAAATTCGTTATAGCCATATTTCGTTACATGCATTTTGATGCTAAATATGTTTCCTTGGTGTGGCCGTCCTTATGAAAGAAAAGTTAAGACCAGTATTCAATAGCTATGTTGTGATTTATTTAGTAAGCATTCTTTACAATCGACATGCCAGAAGAGTATTGAATGATTGGCAACCATTTCCTCATGTGTATACAACACGTCTCCTAATAGGTAATCAGCACGGGGACAAAAGACGGGGAGAGCAATTATATGATACATAATTAGTAATTATCTGTCCGCCAGGTGTGTTAATAGGGAATACCTGGAGGGCATTTCGTTACATCAGGTGAAAATAGTGAAGAAATTATGACCATGGAACCTCGAGATGGCTTCGTAACAGCCGATAATTCGTTACATACAAATTCGTTACAGGCGTACAAAAATCAATGGAGGGTAATAGGACTTCTGCAGGGACATTCTTTTTACTTCGTTTCAAGCAGAATTTGCTATAAAGCTGTTCGTTATAGGTAAAGTTTACTGTATGTGTAATTAGAGTATATTTTTGTTAAAAAGAATCAAGTGCATAAGCAGGTCTGATGAGGAAAGGGGTCTTCTAACAATATGCATTTTCCCCCAAGGTAATTAAGGTGGAAAAAGATGCATTGATTTACCTGTGCGTGCAAATCACCAAAAGAAGTTCAAGGTCAAGGCTGTGGTCAAATTACAACAAGCAGAACTTATTATAACTAATCATTTGTATACTCTGTGAAGTCTTATTTTATTCATTGTTTATTCCTGGTACCTTTTTGTCACTCATTTCTGTATTTTTTTAAGAGAGACCAACAACCTACTGATTCAGACTGGTGTGAGTATGATTCATGCTGTATCCCTGGTAACAGTGAAGTGGATGATATACTCTATCATTTTGGTAATTAAGATACATTTATTTGTTTGGTTCAAGATGTACCATGTAATTGTATGCTAGGGTAGTCCTTCTTTGAGTTTTCTTTAGCCTGGTGAAATATCAACTGGAATAATGATATCATACAAACAGAATTAATTAACAAATTAAGAATGCAATTTAATGTAAGGTAGGCTTCACTGCTTGTGGACTCAGTCTCATATTTACAAAGATTTAAGAAACAGTCAGTAATTACTGATGCCAATTAATCATAATTGATAAACTATCTATGCAGTTTATTTCTAAACATAAATTTAGTACCTCTATTAATGATATACTTTTTTATTTATACAATTGTATCATTTATTACATGTATAACATATTTGTTTCATTGAAGATCAGTTTTTCCGAGGACAAGTGGACCAAGCTATTGGAGAATTTCAGGAAAGAATGGGTTCAATTTTGAATGAACAACAAATTCATATCAGACAAATTATAGCAAAAGCATTAAGGTCTCACCACAGTCAGGTAAAAGTAAGACTTTCAAATCTTGTTTTATTGCTTACATGCACAAATTTAAATTCAAATAGTAAAATCAGAGGACGCTACTGAAATACATTTGGCTGTGTCAGAGGTCACTTAAGCATTCAATAAGTACCACCGATGAGGATTTACTATCCAAAACATGTGTCTGGTGCATAAAAATTGATTTAAAGATTTTCTTCAAGAAGTTAAAGAGTTCAATACTGCCATATTATGATTATAAACTTTTATTAAGACTTTTGCAATGTGGAGCAGTTAAACTTGTTCCTGTGACTGGATGTTTTAAGTGTAATAATTACTTCTTTCCAGCTCTATCGCCTAAAAAGAAGCTTTGTTTTGGACCTTTATCAATTTGACATCATATATATTGTTTTGCTATTTCGGAAACTTATGATTTTATCCAAAAATATCATCGAAATCAAAAGGAGGTTAACATCTTAGTACCATCCCTCCAATGCTATTTTGTTCATAGATTTCATGTAAATTTGCTACTGAATCTACCCTTAGCACAAAATTTGGAGCCACACACTCTCTGAAAATTAAGTAATTGCACAAATTTAAATTCAAATAATAAACCTGAGGGTGCTACTGAAGTACATTTAGCCGTGTCAGAAAATCACCTCAGCATTCAATGGTACCACTGCTGAGGGTTTTCTACTCCGATACATGTGTCTGGTGTATTAAAATTGTTTTGAAATTTTGTTCAAGAAGGTAAAGAGTTGGAACACTTCTGTATTATTACAATGTATACATGCATGATAGCAATTAAACTTTCACCTGTGAATACATGTTAGTCAGTTGATTAGATTCTAATTCTAACTTTCATCAGTGAATACATGTTAGTCAGTTGATTAGATTCTAATTCTATTTTATTTTAAGGGTCAAGAACAGGTGGCAGAAGTGAGTATAATCAGTAAAAGAAAAAACTTTGTGATATACATGTATATTAATATTTTTTTCTGTAAAATTGAGTGTTCTCCAATTTTGGGTATGTCTGACGTAAACCATCTGAACATTGTATAAACTTCACTTTTGATACATAAGTTTTTTTTACCACACAATTGCATGTAGTTCATGGCAGTTCATTTCTTTAATGCAACACTTGAGTACATATTATATTTTTATTAGTAAAAAACTATGAAATAGCAGACTTAATTTTTAATCTGATACTGTCATTCATGGAACATGAGTCTATAAAAATAAGAAAGACAAAATAAAGACTCCATTTGAATGCCCCACTTGATCCACACATATTTTTCTTTTTATAGAGAGATCCCTCCGACATATGTCAGCCGCCGTTCAAGATAAGTCGTATTTCCTCTGAGGTATGGGAAGCCATTTCTCCGTATCTTCCTGCCAGCATGACCAATCAGAGCTCTTCAAGTGATGCAAACCAAATGGACTCAAGAGGAGACAACTCTTCCACTAAAGGTAATTTCTCATCATATACAGACAAAGTTTTTTGAAAGTAAAATGTTGGCTATGAATATGAGAAAAGATCATTAGCTTTGATATGAGGATTTATTCTGTTATCCATGGTAAAAAAAAAACTAGACAAAATTTTTGTAAATAAAACCTAAATGTATGTTCCTACCACAGCAGTTAAACTTAACAATTAGTGAAAGGAATAGTGACTTTGACCTTTCACTTATTGAACCTAACATCAATAGGTGTATTATCCCCCTGTTCAGTAACCATATTATCGAAATTTGGTTTGAATAAGTGTCAAGTTATTGTCTAGATTCCCTATTTGAAGTATATTTCTCTGAACAGTGACCTTGACCTTTGATTCCAAAATCAATGGAATTCCTCCCCTTTTGATAAATAGCCATATATCCAAATTTGGGTTGAATAGGTGAAAGGGTTCTTGACTTGTGATTTGGAAACTGTTATTTAAAGTGCATTTTGTCCCTAAAATTGACCTTTACCTTTGACTTATTGACCCAAAATCAAAGGCCTCTTCTCCTCCTGATAAGAACATCAATAATCATGTATACAAATTTGGTTGAGGTAGGATGAAGGGTTCTTGAGTAATCATATAGAAACCATTATTTCAAGTGTGGTTTTTTTTGTAATAATTACCTTGACCTTTGACCTATTAGCCTCAAAATCAATAGGCTTCTTGCCTTCTTTATAAGTAAGGAAATATCAAACTTTGGTTTGGATCTTATGTTATCATCTTGAATTGGTATTATTATTTTAAGTGTATTTTCCTAAAAGTGACCTTGAACTGTGACCAGCTGACCTTAAAATCAACAGGCTTCTTCCTCTCTCTTAATGTCTATGCCATGGCAGGGAATAATGTCTCAATAATATGATACTAGTATATGTACCAGAAAATGTCATATGATTAAGCTATGAATTGCACTATTGACCTTCTATTTAGATTCCTGTGTCGAAGATGCTTCATCATCAACAACGTAAGTACTCTACTTTTTATGACACTGTATGAATATAAATCTTCAAAAGAGGATTGACCATTTTGATTTAATATTCAAACATGATAAAATATGATTAGCTCCTAATGTCCACGTAGTAAAGCAAATTCAAACTAAGAGGCTTATTAAAGAAATAAAAAAAACCCCAAAAACTTTTGATTTATCTGTGACAATACATAAGGCATTAAAATTTGTTTTTTGGTTCTTTGAAAAAATTGAATTCTTTTACAAATTAATGCATTTGATTTTAGACACATGTATTCGCTAGTCTTCAGAAAAAATTCTTACAATTAGTGATAGTAAATTCACATGGTTATTTGTTACTAGCTTCTTCCGTTGTTTGTAATCTTAGTGTGTCATTCAGATTTCTATTCCATTCATTTATTTTCAGGATAAAGCCGTCAACTGAAGGTGATACGAAACATAAATTGATCATACAACTACTGACATTAACAAGTAATGTGAGTGCTATGTTACTGAAACCTGAATACAGATCATGAGACCAGCTAGTGTGAAAATGTAACATAAACCTATAGATTTCAAATGATGTTTCCAGTTTAGAGACTTTTCAAGGTCAAATGTTGTTACTATGTGTTACCTTGAATTTTAAGACTGCTTTAAAATCATTAAGCTGCTCTGAGAACTGTATGGTATCAACATTACCAAATTCAAATTGCTACTAAATGTACATATGTAAATTATGAGTGAACAACAAAATATCAATAAAGAGAGAAATGTTGTACACTGAAAAAAATTGCATGCAGGTGTGAATTTATGTGGTTGAGAATACATAATAACAAAAGCAAGCTGATGCCGTAAATAACAGTCAAGGTTATTGACCTACATCTCAAAAATCATATATGCCTGCTTTCAAAAAATATAGAGTTACGAAGATTGTGCTTCTTGATTTGTTTGTTAGACTCAGATGATCTCATTTGTAGTGAATCAGTTGGATACATTACAAAATACACATTAAAATTGAGACATTCCAGCTGTGTTTCTGTCATTTAATTTTTATGTTGCCTTCATAACAAGAAGGGTATAACCTATTAATGCCTGTTTATGTGGGTACTATTCTCTCATAGTGTTGCTTTTGGATTCGAAGGAATAGTGCCTGAGTGTCAGCAAGGGCACTATTTACCTTCCAAAAGCAACACTATGAGAGAATAGTATCCACACAAACGGGCATTAATAGGTTTAGTGCATCACATGACCTTAATAGCATTTTAAAGGGATAGTCTTAGCAATTCAGATTATTTACAAGGAAGTGGCAACACCTATTTACTGTATAGCGCATTACTCTCCAAGCGGTGTAACTCTGTTAAGCAAAAAGCAATAGTGCCCAGTCGCCAGGCACTATTAATTCTCTTATAGTCCCCACGTGCTCAACCAATGGAATTCCAATGATTTATCATGTGATGCACTAATATATAATAGAGATAATTTTCTCCATCTGTCTAGTTTTCATATACAGTTTATGGCTGTAACATACATGTTACGTATCACACACACACCCTCTCACACACACACACACACACACCCTCCCTCTCACACTCTCACACACACACATCAAACTTGGGATGGCTATGCATTATGACATTCACTGAGGGTCACATTTAAGGTCAAAGGTATATAATATTATGTAGGGTCAAACATACAATAGGCAACATACCTGTTCTTGAACAGTCTAGTTAACTCGGATTGTCTTAGGTTGTTTAATGTTGCCTTGGTCTAGTATGATCTAAGGACAAGGTTACTGCCAGGGTCAAGGGTGTAGATTGAGGGTCAAACATACAACAGGCAAAATACCTGTTCTTAAACAGTCTAGTTAATTCAGATGATCATTGGTTGCTAAATGTTATCTTGACCTAGTATGATCTATGGTCAAGGTCATAGATTTAAGGTCAAACATACAACAGAAAACATACCTGTTCTTAAACAGTCTAGTTAATTCAGATGATCATTGGTTGCTAAATGTTGTCTTGACCTAGAATGATCTAAGGTCAAGGTTACTGTCAAGGTCAAGGGCATAGATTTAGGATCAAACATACGACAGGCAACATACCAGTTCTTGAACAGTCTAAGTTAACTCGGATTGTCATTCAATTTGGTTGTTAAATTTTGTCCTGACCTAGTATGATCTAATGTCAAGATAACCTTCAAGAGCATAAACATTTATGTAGGATCAAACATACAACGATCAACATACCTGTTCTTGAGCAGTTTAAGTAACACTGTCATTGGTTGCTACATGCTATTTTGACCTAGTATGATCTAAAACAGACAGCATACCTGTCCTTGAACAGTCTAGTTAACACTGTCATTGTTTGCTAAATGTTGCCTAGACCTTATATGGTCTAAGGTCAAGGGCATTTATGTAGGGTCAAATATATAACAGGCAACATACCTGTTCTTGAACAGTCTAGTTAACACTAACTGTCATTGGTTGCTAAATGTTGCCTTGACATAATAGTCTAAGGTCAAGGGCATTTATGTAGGGTCAAACATATAGCACTGGCAACATACCTGTTTGTTTAAACATATTTTATTTCCATAAACATGAAATAGGAATTGGGCTCAAGTTATACAAACATTATTTAAGCCCTTTCCCTAACAAACCTGTTCTTGAGAATTCTAATCGTCAATAGTTACTAAATTTTATTTTGACCCAGTATTGTCTCTTATTTGATTATACCACTGAGAATATATGGGAGAAAATTGTATGATGGTAGTTTGGTGTCATCTGGCTGTTTACCAGAATCTCCTTATGGGTTACAGACTTGTCCCTGTAACCTTAATAAGGATTTTCTTACTTGTTACCAGGTATGGCCTAGACACGAGGCCTCGCGGAGCCTTTTGTATACTCTAGATTCTTGCCCAAGAGGATCAGCAGTTCATTGGAAAAAAAAATATCTAGGGTCACCTTAGAAATTGTTTGGTGTTGATTCTGCTTTATGATTGGGTTCCCTTATATGGAAATCATGGTTATTGTTATTTTTAACTCAAAGTATGCCAACTTTAACGTAGCTCGCGGGGATGCTTTCATCACAATCAAATATGTACGCAGGTTTCACCCTCGAATTTTTTTATGTGCACATCTACGCTATGACGTCATAAACCTTACTTGATCGTAACGTCACGTTACGTTGCGCGACATATATCGTTAGGGCGCAAATAATGGCGTTTTTTTTTTAAATACTTATATTTTCTAGTAAGCGTAGCGAGCCGAAATTTTTAAACATAAACTTTACATTGTGTCTAAATTCAGTCAATGTATTTAGACACGCTTGTAATGAGAACCGGAAACTTTGAGGGATGTTTGGTTATATTTTGACTAATTCTAGGGAATGATATATGAATGCAATTTTTCCCCCATCCTTATCTAATTTCTTTATTGTACCATATAGACGGACGGAGAAGGCTCTACTTTTTTATTGTTTTTATTCACCACACCTTGTATGCTGACATAAAAAATGCACATATCTTCTATACGTAGATAATGATAACATAATATTGCATATACATGTAAGACATTGCATGAAATATACAAGGTTATAAGGTATCGTATATAATTTGGTTTCATCTCAGGATTCCTTAATATTTCTATCGTGATAAAAAATTATTGAAATTCAAAAGCTGTCGTGATTAGTTTTCAAAAATCAAATTTAAAGTTTCCCATCTGCTTTTAATTCGTTTACTCTTTTGTTCTGACACAAGGTACAATGAATATAATTCCAAATTTCTATAGGATCTGGTGAAGCTTTACTTTTGATCAGTCTTTTTCTCGCTCTCCTTGTTGCTTGTTTCTCAGTGTGCACAATCGGGGAAAGCGAGGGTGGTGGTGGTGGTGGTGGTGGTGGTGGGGGGGGGGGGGGGGGGGGTTGTCCGACAGAAAAGGAGGAGGGGCTGCCTCATAAAATAAAATTAATCTTCTCAATACCTTTTAATAGTGTCTGAAAGTTCGATTATGACGTAAGACAAAGATTTGTCAGAAAGCAGAGCGAACCGGAATTGTTTTGTAACGGGACGACCGATTTGATCCTGAGGGGGGGGGGGGGGGGGGGGGGGGGGGTAGGGCTGGCAAATTTTTTAGGGTCAGATTATTTATTTTCAACGCAGGGCCGGCCGGAATATTTATTTTCCAGTAACTAAAGATCAGAATATTTATTTTCAACCTGTAACAATCCTGACAAGCAAAAAAAAAAAAAAAAAAAAAAGGTCATACTTAGGAGTCAAGGTCAGTGTTAAAAATTTGCCAAAGTGACTACATGTGTGCAAGTTGTTTGTTTGTTTGGATTTTTATTTTATTTATTTATTCATTTATTTATTTATTTATTTTTTGTTATCGGAATAAAAGATTCCGTACTGCCTTCTTGAGGAATTCCTGAACTCGGAGAAATGGAAATTTCATGTAATAATATATATAACGACAATCGAGGCGGCTGAACGTAATGATAAAAAACGAGCATGAAATGAAAATCACAATGTATATTTTATATGGACCGCCCCTCCCCAACCCTTTTCCGATATTATAAAGTATATGCACATATAAACAAGAGGGAACTTTTTGTATACCCCGCCAAAAGATATCGGATTAAATAGTAATGAGCACGTCCGTCCGTCTGTTCCGTATGATGTTTTCAAATATTTGAAGAAAAAATGTTATGTACGGAGAATTTTATTTTTACATTAAGATATAAGGTCTATTTCGAATACAGACCATGTAATTGTTGATTAATTATCTTAAAAAAATGGGTTTCTGGATGTTTTAAAGAAGACCATTACAGAGAATCAAATATTCTGAATACTCCTTGACGTCATGTTGACACATGCGATCTTAACACGCTGTGACTTTGACGTTGCGAGTAAAATTGACGCCGAAGCCACGCAAAACAAATTTTCAATCTTAAATTGCAAAAAATCTGCCGCGAAGACCTATCCATGTTTTTATATATTCGAATTCAGCTCATTCTCTACTTTTACGTGTAAGAAGGGCTTTAAGGACCTCCACAACTTAATAGAGAAAGTGATAATGAAGCAAGCCGTGTTTTGCCTTTTGAATGAGTGCGGATTTTTGAATAATAAGTTGCAAAATCGCGATAAAAATTGCAAATTTCCCCTTAGAGACACAATAATCCGTAGAAATACAATACTCAACATGGCAACAATATTTTTGATCTCCCTTTTCACCCTCCTTGGTCAATTTTCTAGATTAAAATTATTCTAGTTCAGAAAATGCATATTTTCGAATTAGAACGTCAATGCCGTCTTTGAGGCTGAAAATCTCGAAAAACTCCGTGAAATGATTACATGAAAATTATATCAAAGATTGATCAAATCTTAGATTTCATGTAGACAAATTTTCAGGCTATGTCTTCTCGCAAAATTTTCCGTGCCGTAACGCCGCGATGCACCTTAAATCAAGTAGTCTTGGCTTGAAGTCTGCGGTTTCCCAATCTTATCTTCGTTTGTCAAGGTTCTGATTCTTTAACTTGTGTCCGATAGAATCTTCAATCTTATCATACAAGGATGATTGCGTATTGGAGTCTTCATATTGTGTTTTTTAATTTTTGTGTCGCCTGCGATGCATAGCGACACTTAGGGATCACTTTGTCCGTTGTCCATCTGTCTGTCACACTTGGATGTCTGTCACACCCTATATAAAAGTGATTCCTAAGTGTCGGTATGCTTCGCAGGCGACACATGCATTCCTTGGAATGATTTTTTACATGTATATATTCATTGGGTTTTTTTTGTTCATTTGTTATTTGTTTTAATGTGGCCATATTCAGCTCTTTTCAATTTTGGATAAAGGATGTTTGAAACCTCTCAATATGTCTTAAAGGCAACATTTTCAATACAAACGGACATACACTTCTCTACGTTACTAGTATCACTTCCTTCGTAGGACAGAAATGACAAAAGGTGTCCACTGATTGCACAATTATTTCCCATGTTTTAAACTTATATGGAAAATGGTAACAAGTCTGTCATTTGAAAACAAAAATAACATTGAAACAACGAGCAAAGAAACTCAGGAAATGCAAAAACACAATAGAAAGCAACTCAATGTTGATAAAATCGATGAAAACTCATATTGGGGGATAGATATGTGCATACGACCAATACAACGCTCACTGTGAAAGAAAAAAGTTTTAGATGGGGATTTTTTGGGGGGGGGGGTATTTTAAGAGTTACGTCGCAAACGTTCTCCATAGGCTCACTATTAAACATCGGCGACGTCATGCTAAAATTAACGTAGAAAACTCTCCATCTAAATCTATTTTCTGCCACTAAGAGTGTGGTATTTAGTCATACGGACATATATCTTACATCATTAGAAAGGAGACTTCAAGATCTAATCCCCTTTATGAATTTTAATCGAAAAATATGCCGACAAAATAGACAAAAGTGAGCTGCGCGGACAGAGGGAACAAGAATAGGAGTTTAAGTCAGCATCTCCACCAGCTAGGATTCATTGCACCATCTATTTGTGGTCATTTGTGTAGTCACGGTTACACATTCATCTCTTTTCATACTAGGTACTATCTGAAATATTGTTTGTACATGTATACTGATTCCCATGAGAACCTTAAATATCTTTCAACACGTCCATATTGCTCAAAACTCCCCACATTGAGTTTTAAGTTCTCACTGATCTTTCGCTCGCCTTATTTCAATTTAATCCTTATAATTTGCTATATTTAAAATAATCACAAGCATATTAATGGCTACTTGATGTATTGTCACGTCTTTGTGATGTTTGCATCATTATCGTCAGGATCTTCTTTGACTCCTTTAAAAGGTCGAAAGACAACACAAGTTGATCGCTGCCTCCTGATCAACAACTGACATATTTTTGTCCGACTTGGAAAAAGAGCTGATGTAGGAGACATTGTCGAGAGTAAGGGAGATACTGTATTGATTTTCGTGCGGAAACATCGACGGTGGGTGTGGCTAGCCAAACAGGGTATGTTTAATCCTCCCGGGTACCTGGTCCCACCTCTGGCTTTGCTAGGGGTCCGTCGATGCTCAATTTGTGCTCCATTGTGAGTGCTGTTGAGATTATCGCCAGGATCTTCTTTAACTCATTGAAAGGCACGATGATTCAATAGGGTTCTAGTCATTGAAATATACCAACAAAAAGAAGTATAAACTTTATCAATCTGTTTCTGAATACTTTTAAAACGGTTACTTGACTGTCGATTTTTCGGTAGATGCCGAGTTCGAACCAAGAATCCTTTACATAACTCATATAGTACTACCACACATAAATCCTTTTGGTTTATTCAAGAATTTCACTATTCACTATAAAACAAGTTCTCCAGAATGTCTTTCGATATCCTAAAGAGTTAAAGAAGATTCTGACGATAATCTCAACAGCACTCACAATAGAGCACAAAATTGAGGATCGAAGGACCCATAGCAAGCTAGAGGTGGGACCGGGAGGAGTATGCATCCCCTTTTTGGCTAGCCGCACCCGCCGTCGATGTTAACGAACGAAAATGAAAACAATATATAATGTTGTCTACTGAATAGAGTGCTCGATCACTTTGTGGATTGATTTATGTGGGTGGAACCAAAGGTCAGCTCCGAACCAGAATGTCAGGACACCGGTCAAAAATAAATAATTAATAAAGGAAGTCAACTTCTTTATCGGCATTTTGACCAGGCCGATCATTCTGTTTTATCTGTGAGAGTCAGAATCCTGGAGAAAATATATCACCCCACAAACAATCCCAAAATGAGCACACCTTTCTGTCTCAATAGAGAATAGTTCTGGATAAAAAAATCTTAACACTGCAGCGCCCTATGGGGGCAACGATGATGTCAGCAGCATAGGAAACTTGACAAGTCCCGGTTGTCAATCGGTAAATGTGATTAGCTTATTCAACAGACCACAAAGAACACCTCGAAGTCATGGCATTCGTAAATATCATAGGCCTGAGATACATAGTTTCTCCTTCGATGGCTTGGATCCATTTTTGAATGAGCCTCTAGGTCTGCATTATATTCGTACAAAATTATACTCTGTTCCTTTACAGAAGTTACACGAAATCTACGAATATACGAAGGACCTCACATTTACCGATACACGTTCCCAAGAATACAGACTACAAGGAGTCATCTTGGACATTTCTACTTTTCGTTTATTTCAAGCAGTTAGAAAAATCAGAGGAGAAAACAAACCGTCCTTTCAAACAAAGGTATTGATAAATTGAATCTTGGTCAAATTTTGAATCACAAAACTGTCACAGAAAAAAAATCATAATATCACAATATTTCAAAAGAAAAGAAACTCCTTGTATTTCTTATAGCTACACACCAACAGTTGCATCTAAAATTTACAATTACAAACGATTCTTGCAGTGTATTGATTTAAGTAATCCCTCACTACATCCACTTTCTTGCGAATGTTATTTATGGGATTTCAACTACTCTCCTTGTGGACACGTTATTACTAGTGACCTTAGTATAGTCAAGAACGACAAGTTGAGAGAAATGTTAGAAAAGGGACCCAAATACAGAGAAAGTATGTCCTTTACATGGAACCAAAATGTCAAAATTATCATGGACTCTTGTGAGGAATATGCAAGACGGTGGACAAAGAAAGAGGATGTACAGCTCGACACCCTTTCCGAATGGATAAAATCCGTCAGAGGGTTACTTTTATCTAGAATTTACCGATTGAAATCAACTATGAACACCAGAGTCTACCTTTAAAGACCCTGATGTTATCACAGAGTTTGCCTACCTCCAAGAACATTATGTCATCACACCAGCAGACAAAGCCTCAAATAATTACACATTTACTTGCAAAAAGTACTATTTCGATAGTCGAGTTAAAGAGTTAGGTTTAAATTCGACACCTGGAAATCCCACTTACACCCCGATAAATCTTTCTGCCTCTGAAATAATACTGACTTTTTATTAGCGAGGACTTTATTTTCGCGTAATTTCGCGATCTTGATCAAACGCGAAAATAAAGTCCTCGCTAATAAAAAGTCCACCCAAAAGATAAAAAGAGTATCAAATTTGATAAAATCCAATAGCGTTTCATTTTCTCTTTCCTATAAAATTAATTACCCTAATTAGACAATCATAAGCGTCGATGTTTGGGATGTTTGAATTACAAACATTATCACAGAACTTACCTACCTCCAAGAACATTATGTCATCACACCAGCGGACAAAGCCTCAAATAATTACACATTTACTTGCAAAAAGTACTATTTCGACAGTCTAGTTAAAGAGTTGGGTTTAAATTCGACACCTGGAAATCCCACTTACACCCCAACAAACCTTTCTGCCTCTGAAATAATAGATAACCACAAATCAGCTCTTGCTTCCTTTGGCTTCGACACTACCAATTTAGATTTAGATTTACCATACTTATACTGCATACCAAAAATGCATAAGAATCCGTACAAACAACGTTTCATCGCTGGTTCCTCAAAATGTTCTACCAAAGCTGTATCGATCTTACTCACCAAAGTTTTATCTGAAATCAAATCTGGGCTACAAAAATATTGTTCGACAGTATATTCTCGCAGTGGTATCAACCAGATGTGGATTTTAAAGAATTCGAAGGAACTTTTAGAACATCTGAAATCCACTCATTTTAGTAGAGTCCATTCGATCAGAGCCTTTGAATTTTCGACACTTTACACTACAATTCCACATTCTAAATTGAAAGAAAGACTCGCAAAAACTATAAGTAACGCGTTTACAAGTAAGAACGGTAATCGCAAATACAAATTTATTGTTGTTAACTATGACAAAACCTACTTTGTAAAAGGAAAGTCAGATTCTGAAAATAAGTACACTGAAACAGACATTATTCAGATGTTAAACTGTCTGATCGACAACATTTTTGTGGTGTTTGGAGGAAAGGTCTTCCAGCAAATTGTCGGAATTCCAATGGGGACCAATTGTGCTCCACTCCTTGCCGACATTTTCCTTTACTCGTACGAAGCTGAATTCATTCAATCTTTGGTCTCTGAAGGGAAAAGATACTTAGCCTCTGACTTCAACTTCACTTACAGATACATAGACGATGTGTAGTCCATCAATAATCCAAAATTCGCGGATTACCTCAGCAGTATCTATCCTTCGGAGCTTGAAGTCAAAGAAACTACAGAGACAAATAATTCAGCATCCTATTTGGACATAAAGTTGTCCTACGACACTGATGGTCACATGAACACCTCACTCTATGACAAACGTGACGACTTCAATTTCAGCATTACGAACTTTCCTTTTCTGAGTAGCAACATCCCTTCATCGCCTGCTTATGGCGTGTTCATATCTCAGTTGATACGCTATGCCAGAGCAAGTACCAAATATACGGATTTTGTACTGAGAGCTAGGCGTCTTTCAGATAAGCTTCTCAGTCAGGGATATGTTTGTGAGCGACTAACATCGTCACCGAGGAAGTTCTACGGTCGATATGGGGAACTCGTCATACACTATGATGTCCCGCTATCCAGAATGGTGGATGATATTCTCTCATAGACCATTTAACCATCCAACCAAAGATTGTACTCTATATCTTCCAAAATGGAAGTAGCCGGATGTGACCGTTCTACCGAATTGAAGCGACGGGTGTTGCATGCAAGCAGGAGATGCTTACTCTTCCTGGGCACCTGGTCTCACTCCCATATCGGGAGCTCGCTTCTTTTCATATGGTGGAGGTTTTTGTTTTTGTATGCTTTGGTTCCTGTTTTATCCTGATTTTGTATGCCTTCGGTTTCTGATTTTCTGAATTATCGATTTTGTACTGTAGACAGGGATATGGTCATTATCCATATTTGTCATAGCAATTAATCAATTAGCCTTAATAATCCAGACAAACAATATACTTAATAAGAACTGTAAAATATTTCAGAAGAAAAAATAATTTCTTTATATTTCTAATCATCCCGTTTTCAATAAATTCAGAGAGACGAAAAAGTAAACAAATGACGTGTTTATAAGATTAGTACGCAAAGATATGCCGATACGAAACATCTAATTTCATCTTATTAGAAGTAAGCATTTCAGCAATTAATAGAGGGTGATAAGGAAATGAAAAATATACCTATACAGAAAAAAGAACTAACAAAAAAATCAGATGATAAGCTCGCGAAATTAAAGCCACGCGAATTAATCTTTCGTTGAGTTGTCGCGAAAATAAGGTCACGCGAATATAAAATCTTTTACAGTAGATAACCACAAATCAGCTTTGGCTTCGACACTAACAATTTATATTTAGATTTACCATACTTATACTGCATACCTAAAATGCATAAGAATCCGTACAAACAACGTTTCATCGCTGGTTTGTCAAAATGTTCTACCAAAGCTGTATCGATCTTACTCACCCAAGTTTTATATGAAATCAAATCTGGGCTTCAAAAATATTGCTCGACAGTATATTCTCGCAATGGTATCAACCAGATGTGGATTTTAAAGAATTCGAAGGAACTTTTAGAGCATATGAAATCCACTCAATTTAGTAGAGTCCATTCGATCAAAGCCTTTGAGTTTTCGACACTTAATTACACTACAATCCCACATTCAAAATTGAAAGAAAGACTCTCAAAAATATAAGTAATGCATTTACAAGTAAGAACGGCAATCGCAAATACAAATTTATTCTTGTTAACTATGACAAAACCTACTTTGTGAAAGAAAAGTCCGATTCTGAAAATAAGTACACTGAACCAGATGTTATTCAGATGTTAAACTTTCTGATCGACCACATTTTTGGTGTTTGGAGGATAGGTCTTCCAGCAAATTGTCAGAATTCCAATGGGGACCAATTGTGCCCCACTCCTTGCCAACATGTTCCTTTACTTGTACGAAGCTGAATTCATTCAATCTTTGGTCTCTGAAGGGAAAAGATACTTAGCTTCTGACTTTAACTTCACTTACAGATACATACATGTAGATGATGTGTAGTCCATCAATAATCCAAAATTCGCATATTACCTCAGCAGTATCTATCATTCGGAGCTTGAAGTGAAAGAAACAACAGAGACAAATAATTCAGCATCCTATTTGGACAAATGTTGTCCTACGACACTGATGGTCACATGAACACCTCACTCTATGACAAACGTGACGACTTCAATTTCAGCATTACAAACTTTCCTTTTCTGAGTAGCAACATCCCTTCATCGCCTGCTTATGACGTGTTCATATCTGAGTTGATACGCTATGCCAGAGCAAGTACCAAAATATACGAATTTTGTCAGAGATATTATGTTTGTGCCCGACTAACATCGTCACCGAGGAAGTTCTACGGTCGATATGGGGAACTCGTCATACACTATTATTTCCCACTCTCCAGAAAGGTGGATGATATTCTGTCACAGACCATTTGAACCATCCAACCAAAGATTGTACTCTATGTCTTCCGAAATGGAAGTAACCGGATGTGACAGTTCTACCGAATTGAAGCGGCGGGTGTTGCATGCAAGCAGGAGATGCTTACTATTCCCGGGCACCTGATCTCACTCCCATATCGGGAGTTCGCTTCTTTTCATATGGTGGAGGATTTTGTTTGTTTGCTCTGGTTCCTGTTTTTGTATGCCTTCGGTTTCTGATTTTCTGAATTATCGATTTTGTGCTATATACAGGGATATGGTCATTATCCATATTTGTCATACATGCACTGTCGAGGTCATGTCTATATAGAAAGTGCTATGGCGACCACGTCAGGGGAAATATTCAATACACTTACTGTCAAACCCCTCACGGGGACTTAACATGTCTCGGAGTAACCATAAAACTCCCTCTTTATCATTTTCAGAGGTTCACAAACGTAACCCGGACGAAGATGCTTTCGCCTTGGGAGCAACAAGTTTCAATATGGTGAAGTTGCTCTTGAGAACCGATAATATATTAGACAGGTGAGGATGATACGATTTACACGTATATTGCTCTTCTTGGAGATTGTACATTTATGACTTTGAAGTCGAAGTCGACAAGATTGCCATAGACAGAGTTGTTCATCTGGACAACATCATCAAAGAGTAACACGATGTTCCAATAACGAGGCAGATATTATCGCTTTCTGTGGTTTCCTTAATTTGAAGATGACGTTCAAATAATCCGCAAATGTAGGATTTTTATAAACAGCAAATCACCTAATTAATTCAAAGGGCTAACTGCTTTGTTTCCTAGGGAAGTCGACGAGAAGTGGAACGTAAACCATGCCCATTGGACTAGCTGCCAACAATTTGTTTGAAAATGTTACGCGCAAAGGCAAAACATGGAAAAAATATGAATTTTTGGATATTCTATTGAAAAAGAGATAATATATACATATCAACAAACTGATAATCACAAGTGAATTGATGAATATCTTTTTGTCATACCCATAGAATAATACGGAAGTGAAGAAAATTTCAAACCAATTTTTGTGCACCAGACACGTGTTTCGAATATTAAATTCTCATCAGTGATGCTTCCAGCGGAGCCACCATAATTCATTTAGTAACGCCCTCTTGTTTCATTTTTTGAATTTGAATTTGTACATTTGCTTTACAGAGAGTGCGCGTCTCCGAATTTTTCGATTTAGTAGCATATCCAAATAAACTCTATGTCCAAATTAGCATGGGGGGGGGGGGGTGCTGAGATGTTAACATCCTTTAATTTCGATGATTTTTTTTTATGGACTGACAAGTTTACGAAATAGCAAAATTTTATACCTGATACAGAATTGATAAAGGGCCAAAATGAAGCCTCTTTCAGGCGACAGAGCTGGAAAGAATTTAAGTAATTAATACACTTCTAAACATCAAGTCAAAGGGAACGATTTTAACTGCTCCACACTGCAACAAGATATAAGTGTTTATAATAATGATACGGAGGTGTTCCAACTCTATACTTTCTTGAAGAAAATTTCAAACCAATCGCATATGGATATATATAAGGTGCTAATCAACACACTTTCCTCCAAATCTGTATTCCTTTTTGGTTCCATGCCTAACTCAGATTTTCGTCTACAAACAGAAACGAATAAAAAAAAATTTCCTTTCCAAGACCAGTTTTACGGAAATGAACGATTAACTTGGCTATAGTAAATATGTAAACATGTTGTATAGAAAGTCAAAGAAGTAACGATTTTCAGTTCAATTCGTTCATTGCTGCATAATGTAGCCAAAGGCGATAGGAATTAACCGCTTGGTAGAGTTGCCGAAGGACACTGTTGAGTTTCGTCCGATGCGAGTACAAGGTAATCGCAGCCGAATCTGTCTTTGATAATTTTACAGTTTTTTGGACAAGTTGCACCGTTATATTTGATACCTGCACTGTAAGAAAAAATATTTCTACTGTAAGTTAAATATTCATCAGGTTTTAAAGATACGGAATGAAAATGCAGAGACAAATTTCAAAGAGAATTTCAAATATAATTATAATTTTGAAGGTTTATTCCAAAACAAAGTGTTCATCTTTGAAATTCTTAATGTCGACCAAAGAACGTTTATTTCGCTTTGTGAAAAAGAATTGGCACTTAAAAAGTGAAATGATGTTAAAATTCATCCATTTGAAGAAAAAAAACAACTTTAAAAATTCATCAGAAAGAACGCGCAAGGAAGTTTGCAGAACAAGAGTTTGGAAGCAGAATTTAGAATGGATATACTGAAAGAAATATAATTACCTCCTACATTTCATTACGCCATGTGGTAAACACGTGCATACTCTACAATCTGTAGTCTTACAGGTTTGACCACGTGTTATTATTTTCCCTTCACACAGACAACCTGCAAAAATTTAGCATAAAAAATTACATTACTAGTTTAGTTCCCATGTTGAACGCCCATTAGGCAACTAGAATTCAATATTCCAATAACTTGGGTTGCTACTATGACGTCAAGTTAAGTTTCGCATGTAGAGAGAATTTACCAACGTCCAAATACATTTAAATTGACACTATAAGAGGCAAAATATGCGAAGTGCATAAGAATAGAAATGACCGATATTTAGAATAAATGTAAATATAAGTAATGACTGTCTTACTTTTTGTGTTCATGGGTGTATAATTCTGGTTAGACACGTGCAAATTCTCCTAGAATCGCTTCGCGTTTCACGGAATTTGCACGTGACCAACAAAAATTATACACCCAAGAACACCAAAAGTAAGACAGTCGTTTCTGAATTGAGCATGACACAAATTCAATATTCTGACGTAAAATGAATTTATTATGACGTAGCTTGTTGTTCCTCTACTTCTTTTACTCCGTTCCATCTTATAAATAGTCTGTATAAAAATGTTCAGTGTTGGCAGAAGTTACTCTTTTAATTCCAGCTAGAGTTTCAATGCGGTTTAAAACATTGATGGAAGGATGAAAACTGGCCCCTCGTCTCAGCATTGTACATACACAAATTGATTTGCTATGATTCGCTGGTACTTTAGTAAACATTTTCGCTTGAACAATGATTCACGGATCCGTTTTTTTTTATTTTTATTCACTGAGACAAACTTTCCAGGTATGAAGTAGCGAAGGTTAATAAACAGTGAATGATTTGTACTAAAAGCGAAAATATTCTTTTATTGCTTTCTGTACCTGAACGAACACGCCTCTCCGACAATACGTCGGCATATGATGTCACATTCTTGGATAGTACTCTACGATCGTCACTGGTTTATGTCATGTTTGTAAGTGTACGTTATCCCAGGACCCTTTCATTGGTGCTTTTATTTTTGGTGCCCTATTATGAGTGCTGTTGAGATCATCATCGGGATCTTCTTTATTTGTTGGCTTTTCGCGGATAATCTTTGAAGTGGAGGTGAAAAGACCACTGAAATCAATATACCTGCTTCGTATTTAGATATAAATTATTTTCTAAAGGCTATGATCACATACTTCAATTAATGACAAACGTGACGACTCCGAGTTCAAAATTAGAAATATTCCCGAGTTTAAAAATCTCCATCTGCAGATGGAGTTGATATCCATTTGCTAAGCGAGCCCAAACTACAAAGACATCGTTCTGAGGGCAAAGTGGCTAATCGCAAAAAAAAAAAAAAAAATCAGCCAGAGGTATACTCAAGAGCGACTGACATCTTTTTGGACGGTAAAATGAATTTATAAATTACTATCAAATCTCGTTGGCCATAATATTTTGTTGGCAAAAAAATGATAAACAACGAATTTCTTTCGGTACATTTATGGGCATATAACTTTCACACTCTTTGGCCATATTACATTGTTTAGATTGAGGATCACTGACGTGGGTCGGGTACCCTAAACGTGCATGTCTGGTCCATGCTGCAAATTTATCTGGTTTTAAATGATGCTATCGATTTTAAAGACGTTTAACATTTGTACTACTTGGTTAGTGTCACTGCTGGTGGACCAGGATTCCCCGATGGCACATGCAGCCAAGTGCAATAAACTTTGGTTGATCGTCTCTTCAACACATTCGAAAATTTCTGTTATCAAAATTTCTTGAAATTTCTGAAACGTGGGTCCTGTAGCATCATATCCAAACCATCCTGCTACGTATGGACATTATAACTTTCATACTCTTTGGCCGTATATTGTTCAGATTGAGGACCACTGACGAGGGTCGAGTGCCCGAAACATGCATGTCTGGTCTTTTCTGCAAATTTATCTGTTCCTAAATGATGCTATTGAATTTGAAGATGTTTAACGTCGTCACTGAGGAGGTCCCACGGTCGATACGGGGAACCCGTCATACACTATCATGTCCCATTGTACAGAATGGTGAATGATATTCTGTCTTAGACCATTTGAACAATCCAACCACAGACTATACTTGTATCTTCCGAAATGGACGAAATGGTAGTAACCGGATGTGATATTTCTGCCGAATTGAAGCGACGGATGTTGCGTGCAAGCAGGAGATGCTGACTCTTCCTGGACACCTGGTCTCACTCCTAATTGGGAGTTCGTTTCTTTGCATGTGGTGGAGGGCTTTGTGTCTTTGGTTCCTGTTTTATCCTGATTTTGTATGCCTTAGGTTTGTGATTTCCTGGATTTTGTACTGTGTATCAGGATGTGGTCATTGTCCATATTTGTCTTTGAAACATAAATCGGGTTTGACTCTGCGCGGCTTATATGACGATTGTTATTCACATATGAATGGCCAGTCATAGACAGAATACGACCTCTTAATTAATTGCATTTCTCATTCCAACCTTAGAATACATTTTGAAAGTATATTTAACAAATTATACATATATATTTACAACACAAGTAATGATGACATTTTTAGATTGCTTCGGCCAAGTACGAATTTGCTCTTTTAAAATATATTAATACGTCATCCACTATTGGAAACATGATTCGCTTTTTCGGACATTCAGTCATCAAATTTTCAACCAAAAATGGTTTATTTACCGTGATACAGGTGCTTGAACACGCTTCCATTACATACAAAATGCCCAACGATGACCAGAACCAGCAGAAACACCAGAAGACGGAGCATATTCCGTGGAATTTAGAGGACGATGCAAATATTCTAACATTTCTTATATCATTGTCCTACTGGTGCGTAACATTTCCTTGCATAGAGATTTCTCCACACGTGTTACACAGAATAAGTCCGAACAACTTCAGCACAATAGAACAACTGATTAATTCGCGTTGTTACAAGAGAATTTGCCTTAACAAGTGGTATTTTGGTGGGCGATTATTCAAATGAAAGCTTGATGAATTGCATGTGTACATGATGTTATACAACAGTTTCAATAATCTGTGACCTATCTACAGACAAGGTTGACGTAACTAATATACTGCGACGTGAATTTTTTTGCCGTTTAAAGAAATGTTCGCACCCAGTTTATGGTGTCATACTAGTTCATTTCATGCTTATTATATTTTTAGAGATTTGTATCAAAATATTGGCTATTTTGGACAGCTGTACGGGCGTAATCCTAATTACCATACTGTTTGCAATTATGTTAAAAAGTGGTTTTTCCTAACTGTGCACTTTTGGATGCTTAACGTCGATGCCTTACGTAACATTATGTGATTAGTTTGTCAATTTGTTTCAATGGTGAAGTATTTATGTTTCTCGATCGTTGGTCTATTCAGTATATCCACTCATTTAAGCACAGTCCATTCGATCATAGCCATTGATTTTTCAACACTTTACACTACAATCCCACATTCTAAATTGAAAGAAAGACTCGCTAAATTATGAGTAATACGTTTACAAGCAAGAACGGCAGTCCCAAATACAAATATATTGGTGTTAACTATGATAAAACCTACTTCCAACTTTGTAAAAGAAAAGTTCGATTCTGAAAATAAGTACAATGAAAAAGATATTTTTCAGATGTTAAACTTCCTGATCGACAACATTTTTGTGGTGTTTGGAGGAAAGATCTTCCAACAAATTGTCGGAATTCCAATGGGGATCAATTGTGCCCCACTTCTTGCCGACATTTTTCTTAACTCGTACGAAGCTGAATTCATTTAATCTTTGGTCTCTGAAGGGAAAAGATACTTAGCTTATGACTTAAATTCACTTACATTGTATATAGACGATCTGCTGTCCATCAACAATCCATAATTCGCGGATTACCTTAGCAGAATCTATCCGTCGGAGCTTGAAGTCAAAGAAACTTCAGAGATTAATAATTAAGCATCCTATTTGGACATAATATTGTCCTTTGACACTGCTGGTCACATGAACACCTCACTCTATGACAAACGTTACGACTTCAATTTCAACATCACAAACTTTCCTTTTCTGAGTAGCAACATCCCTTCATCGCCTGTTTATGACCTGTTCATATCTCAATTGATACTTTATGCCAGAGCAAGTAGCAAATATTCAGATTTTGTTCTGAGACCTAGGCGTCTTTTAGATAAGCTCCTCATTCAGGGATACGTTTGTGATCGACTTACATCGTCACCGAGGAAGTTCTACGGTCGATATGGGGAACTCGTCATACACTATGATGTCCCATTGTCCAGAATGGTGGATGATATTCTGTCTTAGACTATTTGAACCATCCAACCACAGACTATACTTGTATCTTCCTGCCGAATTGAAGCGATGGGTGTTGCATGCAAGTAGGAGATGTTGACTCTTCCCGGGCACCTGGTCTCACTACCATATTGGGAGTTCGTTTCTTTTCATGTGGTAGAGGTTTTTATTTGTTTGCTTTGATTCCTGCTTTGTCCTAATTTTGTATGCCTTTGGTTTATGATTTTCTGAATTATCTATTTTGTACTGTGTATTGGGATACTAACTGGTTTTTTTCTGGGTGATATTCTTATACATTGTATACAGTAATCGTGACTCGAATCGAAAAACACAGTTTTCGTTCTTTCTTTTCAATCGTGTTTGTTTTGTCATCTAGGAATAAAAAGGTATATTATGCCAGTATCTGACAAAATGGGAACGGATATCAGAGGGTGAGGATTTATGATGAAATAGAGCAGTTAGACTCCAAAATTGTTGATGCTAAATGAATGGAAATAATGAAAATTACAATTACAATCTAATAAAGATTTCAAATGTTTTAAAAGTTTTAGCACATTCTCTTTCAAAATTCATACAAATCCAATGAAAACTTATGCAGCAAAATGCATGTCAAAGGACTTTCAACATACAAAAAAAAAAACTATAAAAGACTGATGAAATATGATTCCCAATTACCCTTTTCTGTATTGTTCTTCATGTGTCAATGGTGTTTGCCCTGTTTGTCCGTCGGTTTCTCGTGAATATTCTTAATTTACTGTCTCCGTCTGTTTGTTCAAACTGTACTACCTCTTCCTACCTCCTTTTCTTGTCTCATACATGTGTGTTCCACTGTGATAACTATAACGTCGTTAGGTTGGAGATCTTTTCCTCATCTTTCAGGCATATTGTTGTTGTAGATGAAATGCCTCAGTCGTCGGAACACCTTGAAGTTCTAGGAGTTTAAGCAGTTGTTCCCTATACCATGTTTTTGGGCTTCAAGGATGTTAGGTATTTGGAAGGTTTGGATGTAATATTGAATAGAGATTCTTCTTACATCGGCTTATGGACTGAATTTGGGTTTGTTCTTAATATTTTTATGTCATTTGTGTCTCTGAAGACGTCGAATTAATAACTAACGCAAAAATCGACCTTTGCTATCATTTCTTCACATTTATTTGACTATAATTCTCTTTTTTTTAAATTACATTTAGCTTTGAATTATTTAGCCTCTCACAACGATGAATCGATCAAATTCGAGAAAATCATCCTAGGATTCAAAATGTCTGGTCCAAGATGCAAATTTATCTGTTCTTAAATTATGTTGTTGAATTTGAAGAGATTTAAGGTATTCATTCAATAATAAATACCAGAGATAAGAATTTTTGTTCTCTTCAAAAAGAATGCTACACATACTTTTCTAGCTAAATTTAGGGATTGCACTTTTCATACAATGACCTACTTCGTCATCCCGAAGATTCCCGAATATGAAATCATCGGCATTTGTCGGAAAAGTATGAAAATGTGCATAAATTTTGAGCGGAAGTATCCATTAGTGTGCGGGATCCTTAATATTCAAGTGTTGACAGTAGAATAATAATTAGATGTCGCAAAAAAAAAAACCCACTCATGATTGGTGCACTTGATTATTTATTTAAATGAATCTTTTGACATCTTTATTTCAAAATCTACAGATTTTCATGACTCTCTTTATTCAACGTCCAACGGCTGAGATAGTTCCGCCGACACATGGAGGGTGGTAGCCGTACTTGCCTTTTTTCATCACCAGTCTCTGGCATCCCCTGTAGTCCTTCACTACTTTACAGTGTTTGGGATATCCAACATAGTATTTACCATCGCTTCAAATACAAAAAAATCATATACATATTGATTACTTACACCTTTATATGAGGAAAAAAGAAGGGAGGAGATCTCCAACAGGACCCCGTTGCAGCATCAACAGTAAAACACCAAAACACCCGATGCAAAAACACAAAAGACGAGTACAGCACGAGACGGAAAAGAGACACACGACATGTAAACATCAAACACAAAAAACTACACATAAACCGACGAGACCAATGGGTAACCGGTGCCGACTTTGGACGGCCATCTGTCACGCAAGTAGCAAATGGTGTGGTTATCCTGGATTACGTGCGCACAACCCTCTCACTTCTCCAATTACCCAGAGGTCTCGAAGAACGTACAATTGTGGTGTAAAACAACCTCCTCACTGTAAGATGACATCATACAAACAAGACCGCGAAACGCAGAGGCCCCCTAGACACAGATGAATATGTAAATGGATATAAAAAGAGGGCATGCGTAATACAGTCCGTGCTCTGCCGGCTGTAGCGAGCTCATGTATGTAATCACCCGAGGAGTCCGACTGACATTCAGAGAGGACAGGTGGTCGGGGCCCTGTCTTCTCTAAAGAGGTTTGAACAGGGCCCGTCATGGAGTCCCGTCGTCACAGTCAGTCAGAGTGCAAGTCTCAAGGATGCGCTTGTACAAGACTGTAGATTGGTCAAGTACCAAGCCTAGTGTCCGTCTGGTGACATTAGGATCATACCCACGGAGGACATTCAAATCCACCTTCAAAGTTTAAAAAAAATTATAACAATAGAAGTACATTACTTATTCAACGCTGCATATTTGCAGCAATGTCATGCAAGATTTTCAGTTATTTTAGATTTCAGAGGACTGGGTTTTCATCGTATGCTCGTATTGCAGTTTTTTTATGTTCTCTTATCTCTACACTATCCTCTCAAACACTAGAGGACCCCACAGGTTTCAAGTTTGAGAAAGTTCATGTGAGGTAACTGCGACTTATTAACGGATTTCATCAGCTTGTTTATTCTTTTCTCTTTCCAGAATCAATGAGAAAGTTATATGTATCCACCTAAATTATTGATATATAGCCATATAAAGTTCACATTCCAGTCTCTCGAAATTGTACGAAAAAATGTTTTACTACATCGGAAAAGGTAATGAGAATATTTTGAAGGGTTTTCTTGCTTTGTAAATGAAAAACTAAAGTTGGGTTCATACAGAAATTTGGGGGTATCCACGCTTGTTTTTCTTTAGAAACATTTTCGTTTGCAGTACTCCGGATGAGGAGTGTATGTCCAGAAAACTGCTTTATGGCAGTTGAGTTTGAATTTTTTCTTACTTTTTCTTTTGAATAATTCCATGCTCATTTCCGTTCTCCTGTCAATCAAACCTCATAACTGTTAAGACAGTAGATTGACGATTTTTTTCCACGGATTCGTTTTAATGGAACTAAAAAAATTTGTTTGTCCAAGTGTGGCACCTGAAATTAAAATGACCACAAAACTGGTGTCCATTCATCGGTTATGATTTTGGTGAAGATCATTGATTCATCAATAACGATGCCTACAGCTTGAACAAAATTGATGGTGACAGGCGTTGGAACATTATTTCTCACTCACTTACGTCGTGAGACAAAAGAAAAAACGTAGACGTAGCAGTTTGAGATTTCCTTGTCTCACACTCCACGTGACTCCTATTATGACGTCATAGAAAGTAACGTCACGCCATCGTTAGATTTGTGTAGGTTTTGGTATCGATTCTAGTTTTAAAAAAAAACCCATTAAAGTGATGATAAAATGAGGTGAGTGAGAAAAATAATCAATCACGACGTTACGACTGAGACAGGGGAATCTCATCCTCGTGCAAAAGATTTGCTACATCCACGACTCGGCAAGCCTCGTCGTGGATTGCAAATCTTTTACACTCGGATGAGATTCCACTGTCTCAGTCTGAACGTCGTGATAGATTCTATTAATCTTGCAGAATTCAGAAAGCAGCTTGGTTGTCACACATCGATGCTCTCCATTTAATCGTTTAAAAGGCCCCTTCACATATATGCGAATCTATATAACGAAGTCTTTGAATAAGTAAAATGTCCCAAACCTTGCGAATTTTGAACGAAAATTCCCCTTAAAATTTGAAATGTAACGAACAGCGAACGAAGAGAAACCATTTATTGCGAATCGTTTACGAAGTATTCCGAACGGTTCTATGCTATCGTTCGTTGGACTTACTCATTCACAAGCGAAAGGGTGCGTTAAAATACTGGTATTAATACAGCTTTGCGCATTAAGGTATTCAATGGGTAATGAAGGAAATTATGCTAAAACATGGAAATTAAATTTAATTATTATACCTCTACTGATTTTTTTCCTATATAAAAAGAGACTCATTAAATTTAACTAAATCCCTGAAAATCGCCTGATAAGACTATTTCCCTGCAAAGGGGTGCGTTAGTTGAGAAGACTATTTCCCTAGGGAGTTAGTTTCAAAATGGGGCGGAGCTTCTTTGGGGGTATGTCAGTATCAGCCAATCAGCGCCGTTGAAGGTTGATCGGATGATGTGAAGATTGATCGGATGACGCTATCAATACGCGAGCAGAGTAATCCGCCTCCTATCCGCTTAGCACATAAATTAATCCGCAATGAAATAAAACAATCAAAAATCAAACATGTATGAGTATGATAAATGATGTTTCTGTTTATCTTATCATCAAAAATTAATATTTTCCGTTACTCAGTCATTCAGTCGAGAAGGCAAGGCAAAATCATTAGAATTTCCATTTGAACCCTCTGAACCTAAGAGATATGTTCGTTTCAGTATAATGTTTGTTTCTGTATACCTAAGACATATGTTTGTTGTTTCGGTATAATAAAACAGTTAAAGTATACCATTGAGGGAGTTAGCACGATTCTGGTTCCCCTCGACCAGACCTATTTCCCTCGGCTTCGCCTCGGGAAATAGGTCTGGTCTCGGGGAACCAGAATCGTGCTAACTCCCTCAATGGTATACTTTAACTGTATACTATCATTGAATATCTTTCTGTGTCATATGATATTTTAACAACTTTTGCAGTATAAAACATGTGTAATATGGCTTTTATATTGTAAAATATAATAGAATTTATGCTGACATTTATTAACCTTAATCAGGTCACACAGTGTGACCTTGTAATTGTTCTTTCCATTTAATTGTGTTATTATTGAAACGTGATAAATAAAATAAAAGGATCAAAGTCATACTAATTTTGAATCGAAACTGTTCAAAAGATCATCCAGTACCTTCTATATGCCGCGCAAATGATCGATAAGTCATCGAAAGAGCTTGGTTACAAATATGAAAAAAAAAACCCATATCTCTATCATGTTGATGGGTACTGAACCCATCAGCATAATTACATGTACATACTACCAAACCGAGGCGATTAGATTTTAGGACAAATTCTGTCCAAATTTCAACAGTCTTATCCTTTATCTTAAAAGAAATTTGGTAGGATTCTTGAGCTCATGCCAACTCAAGCACGATCTGTTTGTTGTATGTTCAGTTCAACAGGGGTCGTTGCCTGATTTGTTTTTATTTCAATGATATCATTGTGAAATCAAAATTTACCTTTTCCATATTAGCTATAACAATTTCCCCGCGTACTCTTTTTTCTCTGTATAGTTGAATCCGCGGGAAATTGTTGTAATTGGTTGAATGGAAAGAGGGAAAGAGGGAAAGGGGAACAGGAATTATGATTGCAATACTATTACAAGGAAATAAAAAAAAATCTGGCAAAGGCCCCCTTTATTCAGTTCTTTTTTATTTCAATTAGGTCCTCGCTTTTTATTGTCTTCTTCTACATAATAATTGCATAATAATTCTACATAATAGACCGCAGGGTAACAGGACAAGTCGGGAGGTTGTGCTCACCCAATCAGGATTAAGTTCCATTTGCTACTAACACGGCAAAAGGCTGTCCTAAGGCACCACCGGTTGTCCATTGTTTCGTTGTTTTATATGCGGTCTTTTGTGTTAAGAGTTTTCGTGTTGTTTTGGTGTTTCGTCTTTCTTGCCCCTTTGGTGTCTCCTGTTGTGCTTGTCCACCCTAAATAGACGATTTTCACATTACCGCAGTAGACTTGAATTTTATACACGCCAAGACTCGACATGACAAAATTTGACGTAACTTTTTACCGTTACGTCGAAAGATATCTATGACGTTATAATAAAAAATAACGTCAAAAGTTGTGATGTCGGGTCTTGGTGTGTCTAAATGCAAGTCTAGCGGTAAAGTGAAAATGGTCAATTTGCATTTTGGTGATTTGTTGTGGGTTCTGCAACCGAGTCCTGTTGCAGAACCCGAGTCCTGTTGGAGATCCACTTCTTTCTTTTACAATGAAAATAATTTGTTTATATAAAAAATCGAAGTATTATTAATTATAACTTATCTGTCAGAGAGCAGCCTTCTGGACATTTTTTATTCAAAATCACCAGACATACATGTTTCAATTACGACATATCTCAAGCTTTAACGATTCAAAGACGCCAAAGCAATTTTATTGTGCTCTTTGCAATTTCAAAATTTCTGATAGCTTTTTTAATCAAAAGTGCATGAGTAGCTCCATATTTTGCGTAATGATGGTCTATGGTAACTAAATAAACATTATGGCAAAATCCATACATGATTATACGGTGTTAACCTCCTACATTTTGATGATAATAAAAAACAATTCCTCTTTGTATTCGGATGAATTAATAGAATGGCTGTGTGCAAAAAAAAAATCAAAAAAAAAAAAAAAAAAAAAAAAAAAGGAGCACACAATTATCTAATCTATGTAAATAGTAGATGACCCTCCAAAGTCTGCGCCGATTTATGCGTTGTCCATAAAGATGGCAAGGATGTGCGGAAATCTAAAAGCGTTACTGGCATACAGACTTGTGGACAGATGGACAATCCAGATTGCAAAACTGTTAAGCTAATCCAGAGATTTCCAAAGATTGCGATTCTTCTTGCTTCGTTTGGATTCGAACGTTGACATTACGTGTCTTAATTGTTTGTTCAAAGCGTTTGTGCTACGATTAAATCAATCGTTATATTTCGCAATTATTCGTAATAAAATTGGTTTTGAAAACGAAGACATTAGCTACGTCTCGTACTATTATTAACTATTCTATTAACTTTCCTTACACATACCTGCAACAAGAAAGTTCTCTCTTAACGCTGCATGTGCATTTCATGCAGTCACCAATGGTATACATCGTTGTTCCTGGCATGAGTTGATGCCCTTTGTACTTGCAATCTTTCAGGATAAAAAGAATACTCATTTTTGTACTTTTTTCAAAAATGAAAAGCAAATGACAAATATGGATAATGACCATATCCCTGTATACAGCACAAAATCGATAATTCAGAAAATCAGAAACCGAAGGCATACAAAATTAGGATAAACAAGAACCAAAGCAAAGAAACAAAAACCTCCACCACATGAAAAGAAGCGAACTCCCAATATGGGAGTGAGACCAGGTGCCCAGGAAGAGTAAGCATCTCCTGCTTGCATGCAGCACCCACCGCTTCAATTCGGTAGAACTGTCACATCCGCTTACTTCCATTTCGGAAGACATAGAGTACAATCTTTGGTTGGATGGTTCAAATGGTCTATGACAGAATATCATCCACCATTATGGAGAGTGGGACATCATAGTGTATGACGAGTTCCCCATATCGACCGTAGAACTTCTTCAGTGACGATGTTAGTTGGTCACAAACATATCCCTGACTGAGAAGCTTATCTGAAAGACGCCTAGCTCTCAGAACAAAATCCGTATATTTGGCACTTGCTCTGGTATAGCGTATCAACTGAGATATGAACACGCCATAAGCTTGCGATGAAGGGATGTTGCTACTCAGAAAAGAAAAATTTGTAACGCTGAAAGTCGTCACGTTTGTCATAGAGTGAGGTGTTCATGTGACCATCAGTGCCGTAGGACAACATTATATCCAAATAGGATGCTGAATTATTTGTCTCTGTAGTTTCTCTGACTTCAAGCTCTGAAGGATAGATACTGCTCAGGTAATCCGCGAATTTTGGATTTTTTATGGACAACACATCGTCTATGTATCTGTAAGTGAAGTTGAAGTCAGATGCTAAGTATCTTTTTCCTTCAGAGACCAAAGATTGAATGAATTCAGCTTCGTACGAGTAAAGGAAAATGTCGGCAAGGAGTGGGGCACAATTGGTCCCCATTGGAATTCCGACAATTTGCTGGAAGACCTTTCCTCCAAACACCACAAAAAATGTTGTCGATCAAAATGTTTAACATCTGAATAATATCTGTTTCAGTGTATTTCTTTTCAGAATCGGATTTTTCTTTTACAAAGTAGGTTTTGTCATAGTTTACAACAATAAATTTGTATTTGCGATTACCGTTCTTACTTGTAAACGCATTACTTATCCTTTTCGCGAGTCTTTCTTTCAAATTAGAATGTGGAATTGTAGTGTAAAGTGTCGAAAAATCAAAGGCTTTGATCGAATGGACTTTACTAAAATGAGGGGATTTCAGATGGTCTAAAAGTTCCTTCGAATTCTTGAAAATCTTGTTGATACCACTGCGAGAACATACTGTTGAACAATATTTTTGAAGCCCAGATTTGATTTCAGATAAAACTTTGGTGAGTAAGATCGATACAGATTTGGTAGAACATTTTGAGGAACCAGCGATGAAACGTTGTTTGTATGGATTCTTATGCATTTTAGGTATGCAGTATAAGTATGGTAAATCTAAATCCAAATTGTAAGTGTGGAAGCCAAAGGAAGCAAGAGCTGATATGTGGTTATCTATTATTTCAGAGGCAGAAAGGTTTGTTGGGGTGTAAGTGGGAATTCCAGGTGTCGATTAAACCCAACTCTTTAACTAAGTTAGATACACAATATATGGATAGGTACACCCAAGTTTTCGAAGAATACACAACGTAGCCTAATGCCATCCTAAGAATTTGTGTACAAAATATCAATGATAGTGTCTTATCATTTATGAAGAATGTAAACGTCTTCAAATTGAAAAGCATCATTTAAGAACAGATAAATTGGCAACGTGGACCAGACATGCACGTTTTGGGTACATAACCCTCATCAGTGATCCTTAATCTAAACAAAGTAATATGCCAAAAAAGTATGAAAGTTACTATGTCGAAAAAGTGTACCGAAAGACGTAGCAGGATGGGTGGGATATGATGCTACAAGACCCACTTTTTAGAAATTTCATGAAATTTTGATAACAGAAATGTAGAATGCGTTGAAGAAACGATCAACCGAAATTGATCTAACGTGGCTACATGTGCCCTCGGGGACTCCTGGTCCACCAGTAGTGACACTCACCAAGTGGTATAAATGTAAACGTCTTCAAATTGAATAGCATCATTTAAGAACAGATAAATTGGCAACGTGGACCAGACATGCACGTTTCGGGTACATAACCCTCACCAGTGATCCTAAATCTAAACAATGTAATATGCCAAAAAAGTATGAAAGTTACTATGTCGAAAAAGTGTTCCGAAAAACGTAGCAGGATGGGTGGGATATGATGCGACAGGACCCACTTTTTACGTCACAATATTCACTACTTCATACTGTGTTCGCCAGCCCGCAAAAAGTTTTGCAAAGAAAGATACAGCATATGACATGCATTTGATTCTGTTGTCTATCAAAAGAAATAAAAAAACCCCTCTGAGGATGATTCATTATCAAAAACATACATGATTGCTCATGGAATTCTCGACGGCGGGTGTGGCTAGCCAAACAGTGGATGCTTACTCATCCCGGGCACCTGGTCCCACCTCTAGCTTGCTGGGGGTCCAATGATGCTTAATTTTGTGCTCTATTGTGAGTGCCGTTGAGCTTATCGTCAGGATCTTCTTTTCATTCATTTGATCAATGTAATCTTAAGCTTGCTCAATGTTTTCACCTTTCGAAGGGTTTAATGTTGTTTTCGATAGGACTGGTGCATGTCGATCGATATTATTTCCTTGTCTTTATGTTACAAGGAATAGATAAGATAACCTTCATATAACGGCACTACATTGACAACAATGAAAGTATAACAACGAAGAAGTACCAATCAAAGATCCATGGGAATATGGTAAAATTGTGTACATTTCCATTAACAAGGCAATCGCGAAACCCCGAAGTTAGGCAAGACAAGGTGTCCGGGAGGAGTAAGCGTCATCTGGCTGCATGTTACACCCACCACCAACGCCAAATTGAAACGTATCAAATCCGGTGATGTCCAAATACTTAAAAGACAGTCAACTGAAAAGGTAGCACTAAAAAATCACCAACATTAATGAGATAAGGAAAATGGAACCAATAGACAGAGACAACACTATCATGATACTGAAACATAAGAACAATAATGGATATATGAATACTTTTGCAAGCTTATCAGGTCAGCAATGTAAGCAAGAGTACATAGAAAAATTAATGTTTTGCAACTTCCAATGCAATAGTGTTAATAAAAAGTTATACCTGATGAGTAAGAGCAGAATCCTGCACATAGCCCCACAAACACCGCACACAGCAGAATTCGAAGCATATTTTTGTTTGATATTAATGCGTCGTTATACTCGACGGATAATAAATATAAGCTAATGTGACAGTATATTTTTATCCTTTTTCAATGACACATTCGATAAATTACAGCTTATTGCTTTGCCAGAAGTTACAAACGTGCCGGTTGTCATTATCATCTATAGTACCGAACGCCTTTGTTTACCTCTGGTGACATCAATTGATACTTAAATCAATTATCATCATCATCCTACTCAATATGATAATCAGTCAAATACCTTATACAAAATCATTATGCCTTGTGTGGCAGATGGCCTTCCTAAGTCCGCACCGGTTGCCCATTGGTCTCGTTGGTTTATGTGTGGTCTTTTGTGTTTCATATTTCTATGGCGTGAGTTAGTTAGTGTTCCTTGTCCCTTTTCGTCTCTTTCTGCGGATGTCTACTCTGTGTTTTTGCATTGTGTGTTTTTGGGTTCGATCTGCTGTGGGTGCCACAGCCAAGTGTTGTGGGAGAACCCCCTTTCTTAAGCATTGAATAATATACATTAAAAGTCGTTAAACGCCATTGAGTGCAATCTCAGGAAGAGCCTTTATTTATTTATTTTTTTTGGTAACAATAACAGGATGAAAATGTTTTCATTTAATTGCAGTCAAGATTAGTTTTAACATAAATTAAGCACAAACTCTCCATACTAAAGTTTTGACCGTTTCGACATTTTAAGTGCCGGTCATGGCTGCTTATAAACAAAGGTAAGAGGCACCGAAATACCCGTTATCTCCCATTTGGATGGCGCAACATACGTGCAACTTAGCTATTTGAAATGGCGGACGAAATATGTTTAATCAATTATTTAGTTTTTTTTTTAAATTTTGTCCCCCCCTTGGGGAAGGTTTCAATCTATTTTTATCAACTCACTTATTCGTTGTCCATGTGCTTTTGGATGGTTATTGATACATACATATTTCAGTAAGATTACATGAAAATCAGGAATTGTAGATTGTCAAACTAGTTGATGGTAATGTTTTTTATGACTACCGTCATACCCATACTAGTATTTGAATATCTCATCTCATCCGATACGCTAGTGCATGTACTTATTTTTTGGACTTAACAATTTCCCAAGACACATATAGGTCACTGTTTCCGTTTTAATAGGGGAGCAACCATTTGAGTTTTCGGGGGAGGGGCAGGAAGACATTGCCAAATAAAAAAAAAATCCGCATGGGGATTTTGGGTAACAACATTCTTAATTTATCTTTGAAGTTTTTGAAACATAAACACTTTTTTGTGTCAAAAAGTTATTACCACCATATAGCCAGTGACTGCGTTGAATATCATTTAAGTGAATAGATTATAGGTTTCAAACGCCATTCCAGAAATTAAAAGAAGTGATCTGCTAGCAACATATAGTCTTTCTTGGCAGCTGATCTCACTCCGCGTTTGATATCTAATACATCACGCCGAATGATTTAAACTTTATTTTGAGGTGTCATGCATCGGAATAGGTCTAGAACTTTAGGAGATATGAATCTGTACTTCCACACATTTGCTAAGTGACCTTATAAAGAGGCCATTTTCTCATTTATTGCCAGGATTCAAAACGTCTACCCTCACTTTTCTTATTACCCAGGTGGTGTACTTCAATAATATGGAGAGTAACTTCGGGCCTCTCGAATGCACACGGAAACCATCCTAGCCCAAGGACTATCAAGAGTAATTTTAAAGACTGGAAAATTAATGCCCTGTTTACACGACGGGTTTAATGCGCATTAAATCGTATTTAATGCGCATTAGATTTTAGCTGCGTTCACACGAGGAATCTAATGCGCATTAGTTTAATTCGCATTAGATTTAATGCGCATTAGATTTTGCCGTGTGAACGCAAAACGAATCTAATTCGCATTAAATCTGGCGCATGCGTATATGATTTATTAGACTTCTACAGTACATTTCCATCATAACTGGGCACTTTTAATCACCCTTGGACCTCGAAACATAGAATAAGAGGTAAACATACTTGATTTCATTTACAATGAACCCTCTAAGTAACTGTACTGCGTCCCTTACTTACGTAGAGTAACATTATATTATGACGTCATTTTATCTCACAATGACGTCATGCAATGCATGCATAAGCCCAACTTACGAAGAGGTAAATTATTCTGAGCAATGCATTCGACCCTTTTACTATCTAAAGTACACGGCTCTCAGTGCAAATGTACCAAAATCTAATGCGCATTAGAATGTGTCGTGTGAACGCAATGCAAATCTAATTCGCATTAGAATAAAGCGCATCAAATCTAATGCGAATTAGATTTAATGTGCACTCGTGTGAACAGGGCATTAAAAAAATCCGGCTCTGAAAATTGATGAAAAAATTCGACTGGCAGAAGTCTTTCCCCCTTCTAAAAATCAAAATTTTGTTATCAATCTTAGAAAGAGTGTGACGACGGGACTCCATAACGGACCATGTCCAAACCTCATCAGAGAAGACACGTCCCTGATCACCTGTCCTCTCTGAAAGTTGGTCGGACTCTACGGGTGATTGCATGCAAGCGTCAAAGCGGGGACTCTTTTTCATGAGCCTTATGTTTCCGATACCAATTTACATATAAATGTTTGTTATATGGCCCCTACGTCTTGATGCCTTCTTAATGTCGTCATCTTATTATCAGGATGATATTATATATAGCTTGCATTCAGAACTGCGTTTATGAAGATTTCTGAGTAACCGATCAACGGTTAAAACTCCTCGGGTTATCGCATGTTCCAGCCGGCAGAACATGGATATTTATATTTTTTTTATATCCATTTACATATTTACTTGCGTGTTACTTGGCCCCTAAGATTCACTGTCTTGATTATGACGTCATCTTGCAGCGAGGAGATAACACACAAGACAACTGGGTACCCGGATAAATGTAGAGTCGCTCGTAATCTGCATAAGCAAACCATTTCCAACTAATCCGACAAAAGAATAATTGAAAAGGAAAAAGCATTTATTCTGAGGTCATGTGACAATTTTATTTGGAATGATAACGATTTCAGATAATATTTCGTGTGTTAACGTCCCGTGGCTTCGACATCTCCACCAACACATGGAGGACGGTAGCCATATTTACCAATTGGAACCTTCATCACCAGTCTCTCACAGCCCCTCCAATTCTTCTCTACCATGCAATGTTTCGGGTACTTGACATAATGCTCTCCATCGCTTGAATAATGTAAAATGATTTTGTATTAGTAACTTTACCATATGAGGATAATTATTATTTTTAAAAAGTAACAGTTAGGGTTAGGGTTAATGATCACTAATGTAAGATAATATTTCACATCTCAGAAATGGAATGAACGTAGAAGGCATCGGGTTGGAAGTCGATTTCTCCGATTCATCATTAGAATTAAGCTTGATTACTTAATACGTTATTTGAACAATCTTTATACATACCTACAACACCGGAGAACTCTATTTAGGCTGCATGTACATTTCATACAATTACCAACAGAGTAAGTTGTTGTCCCTGGTATGATTTGATGTCCTTTGTACTTGCAACCTTTCAGAGAAAAAAAAACCCCAGAGTCATCCATGAATTTTAAGGCGGATCGGACATAAAACATATACCAAAGAAGTTACTGTTTGACTCATCTCCATCCATTTTCGTTTTTCTGTAACAAATTAATAAACTTTTCATAAGTAAATGAAAGTAAAAGACAAAACAAACCATGATTCAAAACTCACAGTCAATGAGCAAAAAAAAAAAAAGAGAGAGAGAAGAAACAGGAAAAATTGATAACGAAACAAAACAACAAATCCAATTCTGTTTTCAATATAATTCCCTTTATCTTTCATACATAAATATTTCTTTAGTAGTAAAAAGTAGTTCAATACATTATATTTTTGAATTATTTTTTTCAAATTTAGAGAATTTACATTTATTATAACTTTATAATCAATGTAGAAACACTGTGAATCTTCCTAAACAATATCCTCGTGGACTAAAGGTCAAACAAGCTCGATTCCATCCTGTATAGTTGTTAAACCATCTACATGCATACCGAATATACGTTCTATCATGGTTACAATATCATAGCTGCATATGAGCATTTCTACAAATAATGTCTATGATGTTCGATGCCGAAAAAAAAGAAGAAATTCAAATACACGTAGAGCGAAATTCTAGACACGGTCTTAAAGTTAGGCTACAGGAAAGTGGCTTTCAGTGCCAGAAGAATGCCGAATTCAGCTTTTCCAATAAGCAATAATGTTAAACGTCTTCAAATTCAACACATATATTCACTAGCCTAGTATTCTCGTTAATACAAGTGAACAAAGAAACCCTAGTGCACCAGACATGAAGGTTTTCGAAAGGAATATGGGATCTACATGACTCGGTTGTAGCTTAAAAAACAACCCCCAAAACATCCAAATGTGAAAACACAGAGTAGACAGACTCAAAACTCTCTAACTGTATTCCGTACGCCTTCTGATTTTTTATATCCATGTACTTATCCATCTGTGTGTTTCTTGGGCCCCTACATCATGCTGTATGTATGTTTATCTTACAGTGAGGTTATTTTACACCATACTTGTGTGTTCTTCGAAACCTCCGGGTAATCAGAGAAGTGGAAGGGTTGTGTGCACGTAATCCGGATAAACACACAGTCTGCTACTTGTGTGGCAAATGACCGTCCTAAGTTGGTACCGGTTGCCCATTGTTCTCGTTGGTTTATGTGTGGTATTTTGTGTTTCATGTTTCTATAGTGTGAGTTTGTGTTACTTGTCCCTTTTGCACCTCTTTCTGTGGGTGTCTGCTCTGTGTTTTTGCATTGGGTGTTTTGAAGTTCGCTGTGGGTGTTGACTCGTTGCAGATCCGCTCCTTTCTTTCAAAAGAGACACGAAGGGAAAAGGAAGACCAACACATAGACGACAACATAACACTAAAACAAAAACTTCACATGAAATACACATGAACAAATGAGACCAAGAGGTAATCATTGCCGATTTAGGACGGCCATCTATCACTTTGGTAGAAAATGGCATAGTTATTGGGATAACATGCGCACAACCCTCACACCTTTTTCGGTTAACCCCTGGTCTCGAAGAACGCACCATTGTTGTGTAAAATCGCCTTCTGCTTTGGGTGCTGCAACCAAGTCTTGTTGGAGATCCTACCTTTCTTTTAATTTTTGTTAAGAAATGTAAATCATTGTTGGTGCTGCAACTGAGTGCTGTTGGGGTTTCCCTCCTTTCATTGATGCATTTAAGGTGCGTCATAGGTCTCGATTTTGGTCCACTCTTGCGCATCTCCTGTTTTAACACTCGTTGAGCTTGACTTTTATAGATATTTCTATATATTATGGCCAATGTATCATTTCTTACTCTTTTTAAGACTTTAATTTATTAAACACATCAAGTTTCAAAATTTGATCTATTTAAAATGAATGAAGTATGCGTAAGGAAATGCTTCGCGGTAATTTCTGTAAAAATTGACGTGAAAGTACTTTTTTTAACTGTTCGGATTTCTTTTACTTTAGTAATTACCCATGAGTTTTGTTTTACGTATGGAATATAATTGATTAAATATTTTTTTAATAAGGTATGGCTGATGAATACCGAAAAATTATAAATTGTTTAAATTCCACCAAAAACAAGGCAAATTTTCAGCTCTGACCCTTTTTCAAGAAACCACAAAATAACACTACTTGTGAGCGTCTGTTCTTATTTAAACACGGACATATACTTTTTCTTCAATATTTTGAAAAGTCTTCCCTAGGAGCCGTGTTACTGTGTGTTTGGAAAAATCGTTGAAATTCGGTATCTCTGAAATTTTGACCTTAACTTGGATGATTTTCGTTATTTTTGTGTAAAATCTAGCAAATTTTAAATCATCGGTGAAGTTGGTACCTAAGGTAGCATTTTATCAAATTTTACTTTTATACAAAGTTTCTAACCTGTTTTTTTTTTGTATAATAACAAAGAAAAGTAAAATAAAAATCAAATGAGTGCATTTCAACATTTTTTGTATTTTTTGTTTACAAATGTGCTATTTTTAGAAATTTTCCGGCAATTTTACCCAGTTTTCAAATAAGCATAAATCTTGATTTTCATCACGGACCTATTAATTTTCCTTCATAAAATGATTATGTGACATGAATACTATATTTTCATATGGTTATCATAAAATCGTTGAAATTCCTTCATTCAGAAATGACATGCCTTAATCATCTTATTCCTGAAAAAACATACCTGTTTGGATCTCGCAGTGTCCCGCACAAAGAGGCACTAACACCACACACAACAGAATTCTTAACATATTTCAATGTCAATGATGGTAAGTTTCTGCTTGTAGGTTAAATAATAAGTGCTTTGTAATCGTATCTTTTTATACTTTGTTACATGACACATCAATTATAGCCTTTTGCATTCTAATCAGTTATAAATTACCTGGTTATCATCATCATGATCATATAGTATCAAATATATTTTTTCATATGTCGTCATCACTTCATTCTGATACCAATTATCATCAAAATCCCACAAACTTTGATGATCTGTCAATATTTTACAACAGGTTGTTGTGCCCTAAGCATTAAAACAATTGCGTGCATTTTATGAAAAAACATTTAAGCTTCATTCTTTATTTCAGAACAGATAATGGAATAATCAATTTACTAGATGAACCCAGAAAGACAATGAAATGAATGAAGTAGAGGTATGGATGAAACAGTTATGATTTTTTAACACATTTTGGCCATCTTGCCTTTTCATGTCTTCCAAAAAACATCCATGCTCCAGATTTTTTCTCTTCTGATGCAGCATGAATAAGCAGGTTGAAATACGAACGCTACTCACTATCAATAATGCATAGGTGACCAAGTACTTATTTAGAAAAAATAACCTGCGTTTTCTTCTAGTTTACTACTATTTAAAAGAAAAAACACTTTCGACATCTCCTCTGCTACCGCTGCACAGAATTCCACGAAACCTAACAGGAAACAAGTACTCAAGATCCTCTACCAAAACTGTGTTTGTGCTGATCCGTCAACAAATATGGCAGCCAAGGTCCCTGATTGGCGGATACATTTTCGACTTCGTTTTTGCAAAGAATTTTACGAGACCTTACAGGAAGCAAACACTCAAGATCCTCTACCAAACGGGTAGGGCCACGAAGCCCGATATTGGCCCTAATTTTGAACATTGTACTTCATAGAATTTTTAACTGTGATTTGACATTTTGAAACGTTCTCTACTGAATCGCGAATCTATCTTTTGTCAACACTGCGTTTTTCAGTAGCTTTTAGCCCTTTGAAAACACCAAAGTGGTCTTATTCCGCGAAATTGATGCAAAAACTACATATTTCTATAGAATAAGTAATGGCCGCATACATTAACTAGGATGAAAAAATTATATGTTAAAGATTATCATTATATCGAGGGTCGATTTAGGGGTCTCGTGGCCCTACCCCTTTGTGTTTTTCGCGCCGAGCGGTCAACAAATATGGCACCCGAGGACTCTGATTGGCCGACGCATTTTCGACCTTTCCTTTGTAATCGCTGCGCAGAATTTCACGAGACCTTAAATACAAGAAGCAAGTACCCATGGTCCTTTACCATATGTTTTCTTTTCGTGTCCATCGGTCTATAGATCTGGCCGCGGTGGTCTGGGATTGGCTGAAACATTTTCGACTCCTCTGCAATCGCTGCACAGTATTTCACGAAATGTTACAGGAAGCAATTACTCAAAGTCCTCAACCAAATTTGTGATTTCCGTGCCGAACAGTCAACAAATATGGCCACTGAGGATTCTGATTTGCAGACACATTTTCGACTTCTCCTCTGCAACCTCTGCAAAGAATTTCAAAAGACATAAAGTACTCGAGGTCCTCTACCAAATGCCAGTCGGTCAACAAATATGGTGGTCAAGGGCTCTGATTGGCTGAGGCATTTTCGACATTCAGAAACTGATGCATAATAATTTTACAGGGGCTTCCAGCGAATCGGCCACTATCATTCTTTTGTCTGCAACTGAGGTGAACGATTAACCCCCTTGGGTCTCTTGTTTACTGTTCCGTCTCTTCGTTGGTGTATACTTGTGTTCGATTCGGGACGGTATCTGACGAAAAAGCATTATGACGTGATAAAATTTCAGTAGAAGCATTAGAAAACTATCTAATGGACAATCTCCATAGAGTTTAGTATAAGATCGGAATTTATTATACGTGGCAACACTCACTGCGCGCGCTGTATTGGAACAATTAAAATGCCGCACAATAACCGAGGGCATCTGTTATACGAGCATTTTGCTGAAAAACATCCTCATTAGATTTTTGTTTACATGTTTTTTGAAACTGTTTTAAAAAATCAAATCAAGTATCCTTTGACTATAATTTTCACTGAAATTATAACTGTACGCCATAATATCTCAACCATAATTTCTGCTGCTTCACTGTTGTTTCCGATATCGTTCGCCTAGTTTCATAGTGTCTCTGCATTGAGTTGAACTTCTTTATAATAAACCATTTTCCGATCTTGATTAAAAACTCAAAATGTCCGAGGCAACATCTTTTTGCGTTGTTTTTCATTATAACGTCACTGTTCAAAGACACAATTCTAGAATTGAAACGTAACAATGAAAAGGTGCGCGAAAATTGCCTGCCTTGGACATTTTTTGTATTTTTGTCAGCCAATAGAAATTTTGGCAAGTGGTCTATTGAAGAAATGCTTAAAATTCGGGACATCACACTCAATGAATAGCTCTGTCTTTAGCTGCTTCTTGGGTCATATGTAGAATTTTGCTCTTCATATGTATGTATGTGTAAACGTCTTCAAATTGAATAGCATCATTTAAGAACAAATAAATTGGCAACGTGGACCAGACATGCACGTTTCGGGTACTTAACCCTCATCAGATTTCTTTTGTTTAGTCTGTATCACTTATGAGACATTATCTTAAAATTAAAATGTGCATATGGTGCACCGCCATTCTCATCATAGAACATAGATTTCAACATTGATTATAATTGGTTGAAAAAATATATTAAGTACATTCGTAATGTTTATTGTGTCACATAGTATGGCATTTTGTTTTTCAAGAATATTTGACGTTCTTATACCCTCATCAGTATCTCTGTATAAAATCTCAATAGTAGAAATGCCTATAAATTCGAATATTCCATCGATAAGTCAATAATTTTTAATCAGTATTGGCCCTGATGCAATAGTTAAAAAACTATTGACCAATAAAACGGTAAATCGTTTGTGACGTCGCGTCATTGATGACGTAATAAACTAAACCTATTTCTCCGCGCCATTTTCTTATAGACGAAAATGAATGTAAACATGCCGGGCCACTCGGTTCGTTGCTGTAGCATTGAAGTAAGGTTTAACAAAACAATTATTGACTGGGAATTCTGGCAACATATGATTAGTTGGACCCTCAGACAAAAATTTAGCCCTCGGCCTTCGGACTTGACGTCACAATTATATCCCGATTCCTTGGAATATAATGTTAATTACCTAAAGGGAGTTCAACGGGGGAAATCTACTAGTAATGTTAATATTGCGTAAAAGAGTAAAGGCGCACTGAAACCAGTCCGTGTTCTAACGAATGGAGCAAACTCATGTATGCAATCACCCGAGCTTTAGAGAAGTAAACATATCTTCATTATAACTTTCATTTTCTTTATCATAAATTTTAGCCTATTGACCTAGACCCTAGAACTACTTTTGTGATAGATCATTATAATTGTACGAATAATCAATTAAGGAATTCTCAATGTAAAATCAATCTAATACCCTAGCTTACTTATATCAAATTGCTTTCTTTAACTAGTGTCTTTGTTTAAAAATATTGACTTAATTTAGTATGCTGAACTCGTTGGAAGCGTTCAGATAAGAACGTCTCAAGCAAGAACCATTGATGCAGACTTGAAAAGGGTAATATATTATCAATTTCTCATAGGAAGGGAGAAAGAACTCGAAGCGGAAGGGGAACACAAGTCGAGATGACTGAGAAGAGTAAGCAACTTCTGTTGTGTAGTCGACTTCAGTTCAAGTCATTTTAGCTCTCCAAAGGTCAAGTTGAACGTTTCGAAATGTTTTGAGTGGACCAAATATTATACAATTATTGACTGGGCATGTGGGCAATATATGATTGGTTGGACCTGAAGACAAAATATATTGCCCATGTTTTGAAATTAGAGAGAGTGAATTTTTGATGCTGTAATTCGCTGTATTAGTGATGTTTATGCAAAATTAGGGTGTCAAATATTTAGCAAAAATGTAAATATAACAAAACACTGTCTTACTTTTGGTGTTCACAAGTGTATAATTTTTGTTGGCACACGTGCAAATTGTCCGAGAATCGCTTCGGGATTCACGGGCTTTCCACGTGACCAACCAGAATTACCAAAAGTAAGACACTTATTTCGTAATTCATTTGTTTCTTACTAGCGTTTTGCTGTCTTGTTTGTATGGTCATCTCACAGTGAGTAGGATAAATTACATAACAATTTTTGTGTTCTTCGAGACCGTATGAATAATCAGAGAAGTGGGATGATTGTCCGCACTTCATCCAGATAACCACATCATTTGCTAATAACATTGCAGATTGTCGTCTTAGGTCGACACAGATTGCGAATGAGTCTCAATGGTTTATGTGTCTTTCATTTTTTTGTTAAATGTTTTCATGTCCACTTTTTCGTTTGGTCTTCATTGTTCATATTGTGTTCCTAGTTGTGCTTGACACAATTTGGTGTTTTCAGTTATGCTGGGGATCCCCTCTTTACATCTGTGGATCCCCTCGTCTTCTCTATATGTTGTTGAATAGTTTTAAGGGTGCACCTACATGAAAATCATTTATCAATTGTTGTGGGTCATGTGTTATTTTAGTTTTACTTTATGTGTAGGTACACATGTACTTAGTCATGTTGTATTATGATTTCATAATCATTCTTTCTAGATTTTACTATGTCATGTTTATTTCATTAGAGAATATTCCAGTATGTTCTTTGTTACATCATTATCATCACATGACTGTGATTTCTAGAATTTACTCTATTGTTGATCATTTGTAATGAGTCATTGTTCTAGAAGCTTCTGGTTAATTCATTGGTATTAGATATAAATACCTCTGAGGAACTGTGTTGAGGGGCATTCGTACACATTCGTAGACAAGATTCATTCATCTATTCTGATATACTGGGATACTTTATTTGTTGAGACTTTAATCCATTTAACAACGTTTGGACACCGATCTTTCGAGAACGTTTGTGATTACCGGAAACCATACATTCGATAGACATTGTGGACCGTAACGGACACTTTGATCCGGACATTGTATTGTAAGTTGTAATCATTTGAAATATATATATTTTGTACATAATTAAACTTGTAAATTTATATTCTGTCTTTGTCTGATTTTTGCTGGCGTTTTGGGGTATTCTGACCCATAACAGAATTGGGGGCTCGTCCGGGATAGTAATCTCTGCATATTTGCACTTTACGTAAAGTTCGTTTTTTGAAAAAAGGAAAATTCTCCAAACTTTTGCCAGCAGAAATCAATCATGGTATTTTCGGTCACTGAATTTTTGAAATCGCCGACTGTAGATGAGTTCGAATCATTGAAAAAAGATGATTTGATTGGTTTAGGTCTTCACTTGAAGTTAGATGTAAAATCTTCTATGAGAAAACAAGAAATTAGAAATATTGTGGCTAAAGAGCTTTTAGCTAAGGAAATCTTTTCGTCATACGATTTTCCTGTTGAACCTGTTTCAAGCGAAACCAAAATGTCAAAATTTGAGTTTGAATTAGAGAAAATGAAAATACAATTACAATTTGAAAAAGAAGAAAAAGAAAGACAATTTCAAATTGAAAAAGAAGAAAAAATAAGACAATTTGAAAGAGAAAAGGAAGAAAGAGAGAAACAGGAACGTATGCACGAGAAAGAACTCCAGTTTGAGTTAGAAAAGTTAAAATTAGAGAAAAGCGCTAAGGAAAATCCTGTTCCTTCGCCTGTCAAGTCTGAATTCGACGCCGCAAAAACATCAGATTAGTACCAAAATTTCAAGAAAAGTCCGTGGACAAATATTTTCCACATTTTGAGAAAATCGCGGCCAATCTGAAGTGGCCACGTGATTTTTGGCCAACTTTGTTACAAAGCGTACTTATTGGCAAAGCGGCTGAAGTGTACTCGGCGCTCAGTATTGCTGAGAGTTCAGACTATGACAAGGTCAAGGACATGATTTTGAGAGCATATCAGTTAGTACCTGAGGCGTACAGACAAAAGTTTAGAAAGTACAAAAAGTTCGAAAATCAAACATATGTTGAATTTGCTCGAGAAAAAGAAGATTTATTTGATCAGTGGTTTCGATCTAAGAAAATTCCCAATTCATTTGACAATTTGCGTCAAATAATTCTTATAGAAGAATTCAAAGAGTGTGTACATCAAGATTTAAGAACTCATTTGGAAGACAAAAATGTTAAAACTCTTGAAGAAGCCGCTGTTTTGTCTGATACGTATGCTCTCACTCATAAGAAAAATTTTGTGTCAAAAACTCAATCTAGCGATAGCGCAAAAACGTCAGATGTTCCAAAGAAAAATGTACAAGAGTCTCAGTCGTCCATTAGTTCCCAGTCACCATCTCAGGGTGGTTCTACGTCCGGACCTAGGTCCGAGCGTTCTGAGGCATCCCCAGGGGTGGGGTCGCCTCCTACATGCAATTATTGTAAGAAAAAAGGTCACGTTATTGGTGAGTGTTTGAAGCTTAAGAAGAAAAAAGAACTTAAGTCACAGGCCTGTGCGTCTGTTAGAAATGATAGGCAAGCCTTAGATTCGATTTGTTCTGACACTCCTGAGATTCGGGGTTCTAAGTCCAGTTCTGATGATTTTGTGGAGGATCATTATAAGCCCTTTTTGTCACAGGGATTTGTTTCACTCAGTGATTCTAGCGAAGCGTTGCCTGTTCAGATTTTGAGAGATACTGGTGCTGCCCAGACTTTATTGTTAGAGGGTTCATTGCCTTTGTCTGAGCACACTTTTACTGGTAGGTCAGTTTTATTACAGGGTGTGGAGCTAGGCGTCATTGATGTTCCCCTTCATAAAATTTATTTGAAGTCAGACTTAATTACTGGACCTGTTATCGTAGGTGTTCGACCTACTCTTCCCGTTCAAGGCGTTTCCTTGTTGCTTGGCAACGATTTAGCTGGCGGCAAAGTTGTAGCCGATCCGATTGTTTGTGAGAAATTCACGTCCGATTTCGTGTCCGATGATGAAGACGACGACTTGTACCCAGCTTGCGCAGTTACCAGGGCGATGGCCAGGAACAGACTAAAAGAGGCTGAGAGTACTTCTACACTTAAAGAGGACCATCCCTCCAAACATATAGACCTTTCTGACACATTCATGTCTACCATTGATGACAGCGTACCTGAGACGTCAGTACCACTTCATGTTGACAAGTCTCCGACGTTACCTAGTGATGATTCCCATCCGCCATTAGACAGAGATACAGATGCCTTAAGCCGTGAGCAGCTCCTCTCCGAGCAAACTAAAGATCCGGAGATCATCCGACTAAGCAAGAGGGCCCTTCCCCGAGAAGAAGCGGACAAAGTCGGAGAGTGCTTCTACATACAAGATGGCATCCTCATGCGGAAATGGAGACCACCCGATGCACCCCCTAATGAAGTGTGGCGGGTCGTTCACCAGATAGTGGTTCCAGTAGCGTATCGCGGGGGCATCATGAGTTTAGCTCACGACACACCCAGGGCAGGTCATTTAGGTGTCAATAAGACTTATAATAGGATTTTAAGTCACTTTTACTGGCCTAAGTTGAGAAAAGATGTGTCTGAGTTTTGTAAGTCTTGTCATAGTTGTCAGATGGTAGGTACACCCAATCAAGTTTTACCACCTGCTCCCCTCCAACCCATTCCAGCCTTTGAGGAACCTTTTAGTAGGGTGTTAGTTGATTGTGTAGGTCCTTTGCCCAGGACTAGGTCAGGGAATCAGTACTTACTGACAATTATGTGTACTTCGACTAGGTTTCCTGAAGCCATACCTCTAAGGAATATTAAGGCAAAGACCATAGTTAAGGCCCTTACAAAGTTTTTCAGTTTCGTAGGTGCTCCCAAGGCTATTCAGTCAGATCAGGGTTCGAATTTTATGTCAGGATTGTTTCAGCAGGTTATGCATGAGCTAGGTATCAGGCAGTATAAATCTTCTGCGTACCATCCTGAGTCCCAGGGGGCACTTGAACGCTTTCATCAAACCCTTAAAACTATGATGAAAACATATTGTCACCAGTATGGAAAAGACTGGGATGAAGGGGTTCACCTCGTGTTGTTTGCGGCACGAGAAGCGGTTCAGGAGTCCCTGGGGTTCAGTCCCTTTGAGCTAGTTTTTGGGCATACGGTCAGGGGGCCATTGAAGTTATTAAAGGAAAAATGGTTGACTGAGACTAGCGATTTGAATCTCTTAGACTACGTGTCTAATTTCAAAGAGAAATTATATAATGCTTGCAAATTGGCTCAAGAAAATCTCAAAACCTCACAAATGAAAATGAAAACATGGTATGACAAAGATGCTAGAAACAGAGTTTTTAAACCAGGCGATAAAGTTCTTGTATTTTTGCCTATCCCTGGTCATCCTTTGCAAGCTAGATATTTCGGTCCTTATGAGATTGAGAGTAAAATTAGTGATGTTAACTATGTGGTTAAGACACCAGGTCGGCGAAAAGAAAAAAGAGTGTGTCATGTTAACATGTTGAAAGAGTATTTTGATAGAAGTGACCGAAATTTTGTAAAACCAGTTTCCACTTTGGCCAATGTAAATACATTAGAAAATTGTGTTGAACCTGAATGTAATGAAGAGACTGTCGAAAAAGACTTTGCTCAAAGTGTCCGTTTGAAAAATTCTAAAATTTTGACAAATCCGGAAGTGAAACTCGGACATCTGACCGTGCATCAAAAAGAGGAAGTGCACCAATTAATGCGGGAATATACGACCATCTTTCCGGACGTTCCAAAAAAGACAAATGCATCTCATCATGACGTTATTGTGGGTGATGCGTCACCTATCAAACAGCATCCCTATCGGTTAAACCCGATAAAGCTTCAATACATGCGGAAAGAAATTCAATACATGCTCGAAAATGACATTATTGAACCCAGCAATAGTGATTGGAGTTCCCCATGTATTCTTGTTCCGAAGCCAGACGGAACTTACCGATTGTGTACGGACTTTAGAAAAGTCAATTCAGTCACCAAAACTGACTCTTATCCGATCCCACGAATCGATGACTGTATAGATAAAATTGGCAGTGCAAAATTTGTCAGTAAATTTGACTTGCTTAAAGGCTATTGGCAGGTCCCGCTTACCGAGAGAGCCAGAGAAATATCGGCATTTGCGACTCCAGATGGGCTATACCAATATAAAGTAATGCCCTTTGGTATGAAAAACGCACCAGCCACATTCCAGAGGATGATTCATTCGCTCCTAAATCATCTTGAAGAATGCGAGGCGTACATCGATGACGTCATCATCTACAGCGACACCTGGAATGACCATCTCCGAATCATGCGTACCTTCTTCGACATACTGGCGAAAACAAACCTCACAGTGAACCTTGCGAAAAGTGAATTTTGTCATGCGACTGTAGAATATTTGGGTCACAAAGTAGGTCAAGGTTTTGTTACTCCTATCATGGCCAAGGTGGAAGCTATTTCAAAGTTCCCGATTCCTACCAATAAGAAAGAGATAATGAGATTTTTGGGAATGGCAGGATTTTACAGAAAATTTTGTCCAAATTTCTCGTCAGTTGTTGGTCCACTTACCAATCTGTTACAGAAGAGAGTGAATTTTGCATGGACCAATGACTGTGACGAATCTTTTAAGAAAATCAAATGTGTTCTTATAAATAGTCCTGTCCTGTCAGCTCCAAATTTTGATAAGCAATTTAAGCTTACTGTTGATGCCAGTGATGTAGGAATCGGGGCTGCTTTGTTTCAAGAAAATGATGATGGTGTAGATAGAGTTGTTTGTTATTTTTCAAAGAAATTGACAAAATGTCAAAAGAATTACTCTACTATTGAAAAAGAGTGTCTTGCATTATTGTTAGCTTTACAACATTTTGATGTGTATTTGAATGTTACTTTACATCCCATTCTTGTATATACTGACCACAACCCTCTCACATTTTTGCACAAAATGTCAAACAAGAATCAAAGACTAACAAGGTGGAGTTTATTGTTGCAAGAGTATGATATCATTATTAACCATATCAAGGGCAAAGACAATGTGATTGCAGATGCACTATCAAGAGTTTCATGAGTGATTTTTGCAAAATTTACCACTTAAGTTTTCATTGACATTCAAACTTTTTTTAAGGGGGGAGGTGTTGTGGGTCATGTGTTATTTTAGTTTTACTTTATGTGTAGGTACACATGTACTTAGTCATGTTGTATTATGATTTCATAATCATTCTTTCTAGATTTTACTATGTCATGTTTATTTCATTAGAGAATATTCCAGTATGTTCTTTGTTACATCATTATCATCACATGACTGTGATTTCTAGAATTTACTCTATTGTTGATCATTTGTAATGAGTCATTGTTCTAGAAGCTTCTGGTTAATTCATTGGTATTAGATATAAATACCTCTGAGGAACTGTGTTGAGGGGCATTCGTACACATTCGTAGACAAGATTCATTCATCTATTCTGATATACTGGGATACTTTATTTGTTGAGACTTTAATCCATTTAACAACGTTTGGACACCGATCTTTCGAGAACGTTTGTGATTACCGGAAACCATACATTCGATAGACATTGTGGACCGTAACGGACACTTTGATCCGGACATTGTATTGTAAGTTGTAATCATTTGAAATATATATATTTTGTACATAATTAAACTTGTAAATTTATATTCTGTCTTTGTCTGATTTTTGCTGGCGTTTTGGGGTATTCTGACCCATAACACAATTAACAGTGAACAAGAATATAAATCTATTCTTTTGTATACAAAATCTGCTTATGAAAAATTGAGGATAACACAGAATGACAAATTGCCCTGCACATACCTGTTCTTACGCTATTCACTGGACTAACAGAGTGACTGAACATCAGATTGATCCAGAAGAGCACGCACGGTTTTCCATATGCAAATCGCTTTTAATATCCATGAACAAACATTTTTGTACCCTTGCTCCGCTGTAGTTAGTGCGATGTTGTAATTCTGGATATATCTTCCATATATTTAACCAAGGCCCCTCAATGTTAAAGTCTTGGTTTACTGTCACCTACGTAGCAAAGTTCGACCAACTTCGTCGAACGTTTCTTCGTCGCATTCGAAAGTTACTGTTCTCAAAATTTCTTAAAATTTCTAAAACATGGGTCATGTAGCATCATATCCCATCCATCCTGCTACGTCTTTCGGTATATTTTTCGACATAATAAATCTCACAATCTTTGGCCATGTTACATTGTTTAGATTGAGGATCACTGACGAGGGTAAAGTACCCGAAACGTGCAGGTCTAGTCTATACTGCAAATTTTTATGTCCTTAAATGAGGCTATTAAATTTTGAAGATGTTTAGCATTCCAATAAATGTTTTATTTCAATAACAACTTAGAACTCTAGGAGTAACCGGACAACTGTCAGGGTTAACTACGCCGTTTTCTTTTGATGTAACTGATGGTCATCCAAAGACAACCCGGAGTCCAATTTGGTAAATTTGGTCCCATCATTTATGTATATAATAAGACTAGTTCATGGTCTTCTATGAAAGATACATCGGTTCCATCCGAGGGGTCTCAAAATCATGTAAAACCCGAGGCTTGCTGAGGGTTTTGCAAAATTTTGAGATCCCGAGGGTGGAAACGATGTATCTTTCATAGAAGCTAGACCATGAAAGTGTAATTTTGTCTCATATCTTATGGCCAAAAACCAAACTTAAAGAAAAGGGACGAAATTTGAAAAATGTCAAGTTGATCTTATCGCAAAAAATTGCGAAATTCGAATTCAGCGCCCTCGAAAATGGTTTATTCTATAAAAATAAACTACGAATATTAGGTTTTTCAAAATATGACGCAAGAGTACATTGAAAAACTATCTTAAAATTGATGTTTTATTGCAACGTCTCCGTTAGCTTGTTTGTTTTGCGGGCTGAAATCATGACGTAACAATAACCTAAACAATCGAAACAATAGCGCCACGTAATGTGTGATACAGCTGTCGTGTGATATGTGATACAGATGTAGCCCAAATATCTGTATTTCATGGAACTACTCTGCGCAGCTACGTTAAGGCACTCCTCGTTTTTACGTTGATATATTAGTGACATTTTTAAAAGACATTTTCAATAATGAAAAAAAAAGGACATCCATCAATAAAATTTCTTTATGTATTGGTATCAGTGTTTAACACTAAGCTTGTACTACACAGTCAGCCAATAGTGATGTCATGTGCCACATCACAAGTCACGTGACAACTATTTATAACATGCAAACAATGAATTGTAAAAAACGAACTGGCGCAACGCCATTCCTGCAGTTACAGTCCTATGCTTTCTACCAAAATACCTTGTAGGTATTGCTATTTATGAGTTCAAGTGCGCACTTTTCTTCTTTTTTATATTTTTGGAATAAAAGACGATTTTTATCTAAAAAATGACTAGAACAGCACTAAACTCCCAGTATTGTCATATATTTTAAATAGTCATAGATAGAATCGACAAAGTGCCTACTTAGATCATGGAGGACAACCATCTATCGGACTAGTTTAACGCGACCCCAACACATAGCATTGTAATTTCAGCCTGCGCCATGCAATTTTATACCATCACCCTACGATGATATCTTTTTCAAACGTATATGTGACTAGCGAAGGGAAGCAACTCGTAGTTTATAACAATCAAGGTCGACTTCGCCGATTTTGTTCTCATAGTTTTGTGGCCTTTAAACACAAATGTTTACCTGAGAAGATGAAATAAATACTTTGTTGTTTAATTGAGGAAAATTTCATCGTATTTCAATCAAAAAAAGTAAAAAGATTAAATCTTTGGCAGTCAGTGAAATGTATTTTACAATTTCATCACTCTGACGCAACGGTGCGGTTTTCAAAATTTTTACGAAGTTCTTGCTTTTTTTAATATCGTATATGCTTGTACTTATTAAAAGAGCTTTGTACAGTACAGACAAAATATGTGATATCAGGAAAGAGATGATTAATTCTGTAACATTTCGTTACTAACATACAAATTATAATTTTCATTTTAGCTTGTGATATTCAATTTACGTGGTCTAAGATAGAAAAAAAAAAAAAAAAAAACAGGGAGACGTGAAAATTTTATATCATTATTTTTTTTTCATTCTAATTACAATCTAAACGAATACCACGAAGCAAATGCATTTATAGTCGTCAAAGTCCAATCTTAATGTTACGCAAGCCACCTTACTTAGTAACTTCCAGCATTTTAATTTTTTCAAGTTGTCGTCGGTAGTATTTTCTCTCCCGTCTTTAAATTTGGCCTATAGAGAATAATATATAATATCATATAGAGAATTTATTATGATCTTATCATTATTATTTCCTTGCTTTCACTTTGTTTAGATTGAAAGGCTTTATCCTCAGTTAGTTTAACGTCAGTTTAAAAAAAAAAACGAATCATCTATTTTAAAAAAGAATCCATAAAGCCTTCAAGCTTTTCTAAGACTTTGAGTAACCTCCGCACGTGGTTGCTAGGCAAGCATTTTCATCAAATATTTGTATAGTACGTTATGCCATTCAAGTATTTTTACTATAGATAAAAGTTATAACATATTCAGCTAAAAATTCAATCATGTATAAAGATCTAACTCGATGATAAATGACAACAAAGAGTATCAAAATTTGCAAACGACAATAGACTCCGTGTTGATGACGTCAAAATCTGAGGTTGACGTCATTTCGCGCCATATTTGAAGACGTCATTTCTGAGGAGTGCCTTAACGTAGCTGCGTGTAACACATACGCGGGTATGAGAAAAAAAAATATATTTCTGTGTTGTATTTAATTGCTTTTAAATAAAATTTCGTTATTAGTCTCTGTTTGGATATCACGGTATGAATGCTTGTTGTGAATTTGTTAATAATCGCCGGTTTACATGTAATAAAGTGATACGTTTATATTCAAGTCAACACGGGCTTAGTTCTTAGTAGGTAGATATATTGATAGAACATATTAGAACAGACGTTATGATGCGACGTTACGATGTTTTCATACGAAAATGCAACACGGTATTTCAAGAGTTTCATCTCAGTTACCTCATTGGTTTTGCATATATTAAAAAATGAGTCAGAAAACCATTGGATTGATGAATTAGGGTGTTAACCTCTTTTATTTTGATGCCAATTTTGAATGAAATCTTCTCATCTTGTCTCAGTGTTATGACAGTTAATCAACACCCATTTATATCCATCTCCATTTTCTTCTTTTATTCGCATCTCGTAGCTAGGATGCCTTTAATAGAAATACTATCATTTTATCAATCATTTGCAATACTTAAAGGATATAAGTCGTTATGACGTTTATTATTTTTCTTTGCTACAATAATGGCAATTACAAAATGGTTTCATGACAAATATGGATGATGACCATATGCCTGTATACCGCACAAAATTGATAATTCAGAAAATCAGAAACCGAACGCATACAACATCAGGATAAAACATGAACCAAAGCAAACATACAAAAACCTCCACCAAATAGAAAAAAGCGATTTCCCGGTATGAGAGTGAGACCAGGCGCCCAGGAAGAGTAAGCATCTCCTGCTTGCATGCAACACCCGCCGATTGGAATCCTTGGATTTGACTTTTCTTCTTGGACACTTCGTCTATCTTCCATAAATATGAGGTAAATTTTCAGCATTGACCAGACATTCACGTTTCGGGTACTAAACCGTCGTCAGTGATCCTCAATCTAAATAATGTACTATGGCCAAAGAGTGTGAATGTTATTATGTCCAAAAATGTACTAAAAGACATAACATGATGGCTAGGATATGATGCTACAGGACCCATGTTTTGAAATTTAAAGAAATTTTTATAACAGAAATTGTTGAATGCGTTGAAGAAACGATCAACCGAAGTTGATCGAACTTGGCTACATATGTCCTCGGGGACTCCTGGTCCACCAGCAGTGACACTCACCAAGAGGTACAAATGTTAAACGTCTTCAAATTCAATAGCATCATTAGTAGCTTTTGTCCTAAATATCTGCTATGCAGTGGTCTTTGCTCCATTAGAGTTTTTCCTTTACTGCAAATGTTGTGAATTTTATCGTAAAATTGTTCACCGCGTGCATTAAAATTTATCTAAGACTTTATTTTCAATCTGTATATCTGTCTGTTCTAAATTTATTTAAACGTTAAATCGTATTTTTGCAGCAAAGAATCTTAGGGGTAATATTCTGGATTTAGCTATATAGCATTTTCCTGAAGAAATCTTCTATAAAATTGGAAGAAATCTACTATACTACAGAATTTCCCCAGAGAAAAAAACTACTATGTACATGTAGTTAATGCCCCCCCCCCCCTGAGTTACTATTAAGTTATATTCTGGGTAAAGGTGGCTAGGGGGGGGAGACTACTATATAACACCTTCAGAAGTTTCTTATTTCGTCGGGGTTCCTTTGCGTGAATAAAACGTCTCAATTTGAAAATATCCTTACGTCTGAGTTATGTCTGAGGTAATGCATCAATATACCTGTATGAAACCTCTTCATCTTCGAACAAGAGAGGTATGATTTGAAAGGTTCCTTAGCTGAATGAATCCTAAAGCAAATTTGAAGTTGCAGAAAAAATAACTTGAGTAATTGTGATATAGGCAAAACCTTTTCTTTCTACGAAACAATAATTATATTTCTAGGAATATCTTCGTTAAAATATTCAAACTAGTATCTTCATAATCACTGACAATTAACCAGTAAGAATGCATTAAGGAATTGAAAGCTCCGACGCCATGTTCAATTTTTCTAATTCTTATTTCTTGTCGGTCTTGATTCTACAAAATATCTTCATTTTTTATATCCACCGTAATTCCGTATATAACAAGGGAGGGAATCTCCAACAAGCACCAACAGCAAAACACCAAAACACCCGATGGGAAAACACAAAGACGAGCATACTAAGAGACGAAAAAGAGACAAACGACATATAAACATCAAATACAAAAGACTACACATAAACCATCGAGACCAACATGGGTAACCGGTGCCGACTTTGGACGGCCATTTGCCACACATGTAGCAATTGGTGTGGTTATCCTGGATTACGTTCGCACAACCCTCTCACTTCTCCGATTACCCAGAGGTCTCGAAGAACGTACAACTGTTGTGAAAACATCCTCCTCACTGTCAGATGACCACACACAAAACGCAGGGTCCCAAGCAACACAGATGAATATGTAAATAGATATATAAAGAGGGCGTACGTAATACAATCCGTGCTCTTTCGACTCGAGCTCATGTATGTAATCACCCGAGGAATCCGACTGACATTCAGAGAGGTCAGATGGTCGGGGCCATGTCTCCTCTAAAGAGGTTTGGACAGGACCCGTCATGGAGTCCAGTCGTCACAGTCATCAGAGTGCAAGTCTCAAGAATGCGATGGTACAAGACTGTAGATTGGTCAAATTCCAAGCCTAGTGTCCGTCTGGTGACATTAGTTTCATATCCACATATATTGTTGGTATAATTGTGTTTTTGGGTGTGGTGTCCGTTGTTTGTTGTAATCGTACATGTGAACACATCGCTATCTTTATTGAAAATTGTCTTGGTGTTGCATGCAATAAGGAGACGCTGACTCTCGCCGTGCACCTGGTCTACCTTCGGAATGTTATTCATTCCGAAGTTCGTAACCGTTCCAATGGAAATAATTCTAATTATTTTCCCTGGCTTTCTCGACTTTGAGACTGAATAACTGATAGGTACTTCTTGATGTTACTTGAATTTTTTTCCCTATTGGCTATTAGAGTTGACATTTCACAAAAGATACCTACCTGCAACATTTAAGAGTCTTTGTGTGTTTACATACACATTGTAAGCAGCCATCATTAAATGTTTGTCCTGGTCGAAATTCCATAAATCCTTTGTATTTGCAATCTATAAAACGAAAACTGTCAATTTATAATATTCATAATGATCATGAAAAAAAGAAGGGGATCTCCAACAACATTCAGTTGCAGCACCCATACCGAAACACCAAACCATCCAATGCAAAAACATATACATGCACAGCAACAATGTGGAAGGGTTCCAACTCTATACCTGCTTGAAAAAAAATTCAAACCAATTTATCATGCACCAGTCATGCGTTTCGTATATCAAATTCTCATCAGTGATGCTACCAGCCAAAGTGCTTTTCATAAGCCGCCCAAATTCATTTCACTAGCTTCCTCTGGTTTTTTTTTAGAATTTAAAGGAGCTGTTAAGATAAAGGCCGGATTTAGCCCTGAAATCACTCGATTATTTCTCGTGCGCTGTCCTTCCAATTTAGATAAAAGTTGGTCAGGATAATGATATAAAGTATTATGAGATTCATAGTAGGTATTTTATTTTAAAAAAATTTGGTGAAAGATGTTATGATTAGGGTTGAAGAGGTAGGGGTACAGATGACGGAAAACGTTAAATATTGATCGAAAATGCACAAAAATTTGCATTATTTTACACATTTTTACGTTTATTATTCTTCTGTTACCTTGTCATGTCAAAATTGGATAAGCAAAATTAACTTTTGAGGTTATTATATCAATATAATCTGCAATCCGGAAACTGAAAAACGGTTTTATTTCGTTCTTCTCAGCCACTTATGTAGCTTTCTTGCGCGAAATACACACGGTGTAGAAATAGACAACTTTCTCGTTTATTTCCATCCAAACGGTTAAATATTTGATCGGAACACACTCTAAATAGATTGTCGTGATATAAAATGATAAAGATGGTAATATAACCTACTTTATCGCTCTAGAGGCAAATTTTAAAAAAATAGTCATCCATCCCCCTTTTTTGGTTTTTCGCCCATGGGACATCCCCCCCCTCGATTCAGAACCCCACTTGGCCAGAAAATGTGTTTTATTGATATACATTTTTGGTGAAATGGCATTGTAAAGCGAGGGGGAAACGATGTTGTATAAATCTTTTCCGTTTTCCTTTGATTTTTGTGTAAAAAACGCTTATTTTGACCCAAATATCGGTCTTATATTATCATATCTGACAGCAGATACAAATGTGGACCAAGTTACTTTAAATTTCTACCAAAAAAGATTCTCAATTTTTGCATATTGAAATTTCGGCTTTTCAGGGCAGATTTTTAGCCTTATCTTAACAGCTCCTTTGTGTAAAAAAAGCAAGAAACGCAAAAGGGTCAAGGAATGCCAAATACGACTTAGATTCATTAAACAGAAAAGACTACACATAAACCAACGCATGGATAATCGGTGCCGATCTAGGACGGCCATCTGTCACACCAGAAGAAAATGGTATGATTATCCGGATTACGTTAGCACAACCTTTACACTTTTCCGGATACTCAGAATCCTTTAAGAAAGCACAATTGTAGTGTAAAATAACCTCACTGTGAGATGAACATACAAACAAGCATGAAAAAATTGCTATTGAGAAACCTTTTTTGTATACTGAAGAAAGAGGGGAATCTCCAATCAGACTAGCGTCCAGAGCAAACCCCTAAAACACCCGATGCGAAAACAAAGAGTAGACAACAATTAGCTAGCAGGAGAGGCAAACTCCATAGAAGCTTTGTTACTAAAATATTTGTTTTAACATAAATAAGGTGGACTATAAGTCCCCGAGGGCATCGATCAGCCAGTTAAACAGTGTTTCTGCACTGCCTTGAAATACATATCTGTAATATAAAAAAGTCTCATTTACATGTATAAAAGACCATCCTTTCTATTTGAGATATACAAAGTTCAGAAACGTTTCAAATTTAACAAGAATTTATCATTCAAATTGAAATATATGTTCTGTAGTAAATGTCTGATTGCACTATATGCGAATTTCAACAGGTAATCTATCATAAGTCATGCTCAAGGCTGAAATAGAGATAAATCCAAAAGATTGAATGTATGACTAGCGAAATTCATAACATGACTTTACACTTATGCCAAAGAGCCAGCAAAGAAAATTAGTTTATGAAAAAAAATTATGTAATTTTACATTAATCTATCACGAATTTTTTTTCAAATACTGAATAACTGATAGGTACTTCTTTGATGTTTATTATTAAAGAAACTTTAACAAAAACAGTTATGGTCTTGTCATCTGACAACTGATTCTTCTGAGTCACAGCAAAGCAATAAGATTCTTTGTTTGTTACTGTGAGTCCGCATGTAAATTTCGCCCACAAGTTTGTGGGGATGGAAAGCATAATTTTATAAAAGTTCCATTAAAGGTAGAGCATCCCTCATGTCTCAGATGCTCATATTTCCTAAATGATAACTTTTACATTATTTCCATTCCCATATATTCAAAGCTTATGTTAAACCTGATATACAAACAAAATATAATTCGTGGTTTCATGATTATACCAAGAACTTAACGAGGCTGTGTCTAATTAGAAAATGATGGATTTCTACCCAAGGTGTTTTGACTAAATTCATATCATATAATTGCAGTGTTATAAAATTCATTTTATGGGAAAAAATAGAAGTTGACCGTTCAGTACTATGTAGGTGTCATCTCAAAGATAATGGAATCTTACAATAAAACCTTATGGGGTTTTACTGCAAAAAAATTTATTTTTCTCAAATTTTTCATATTTCTGCTCAAGAGATTTTAATTAAATTCATGTTATTTATTTGTTGTACATCAAATATCATTTTAAGAAAAAGAAATTGAAGTTTCACCGTCATCAATTTTCTCTAATTGTACTCAGCCTCGTTAAGCCGTTTGAACTTTAATATAAGACCTTATAGGAAAAGTAAGAAAAATCCTTTTTAGGGGTGATAGAATGTACCTATAAAAGATTCTTTGCACGAAACCATATTAGTTTCATAATCTGAATAATATTCTGAAAAGAAAAAAATAAGGTATCCAGGCAAAAAATTACCAGAAATTCTGACCTGAGGGATACTCTACCTTTAAGAAGGGTGTATAAAATCATACCTTGGTGTGCCGTACAAAATCCAGAACAAATATGCAAAACTGTGAATGAAATTAAAACTCGAAACATTCTTTTCAGTTACGAGGACTTGATTCTGCTCATAATATAAATGTACTATACTAACGATGCAGATTGTTAAATATCATTCAATTTCCGCATATTTTGCTCAGACGAATGCATGTCTGTCTGGTGACCTAAATTTAATGTGATTTTTGTATTTTTATTTTGGAATTCATCACTCTTGACACATTAGCTGTGATCAAAATTAATTTTCACGAATGAGGTTGGCTAAGTTTTCTTGAATTGTAATTTATCATAAAGAAACATGTAACCGTTGCATCACTAATCACAATTACCCCCCCCCTATATACAAGTACACATTCCTCGACCGCATAAACTGTCTGTACTAAATGGGGAATTGAAGCACTGTACGTAATGGGGAAGTCCAACTAGGTTAACCAATGACAACAAATGTATCGATCCCTTTGGGTTCGTTTGGGTATAGAGAGGGACTGAGGGGAAAAGCAATTCTAACACAGGTCCTCACCTTCTTTCCACATAGACTTCCCTTGCGTTGCCAATATTGAAATATATGTTTCATAGTACCAATTTTATTGTACTAGAGACGTGTTTCGGATATCAAATCTTCGTCAGTAGTACTTAATGTCAAACAGGTTGAATAAAGACAAAGTGAAATTTTCCTGGCGATATCTAAAATATAGACATTCTTTAAATTTCTTAATGCAAAAAAAAATCCTCGTGGGGGAGGGGGGGGGGCGGAGGGAGAAAATAAGAAAGATAAAACAAATAATAGAGAAAAAAGCATAAGCATAAGCATAAGCATAGCATAAGCGATACTCTTTACCAAACAAATATGATCTCGTTTTAGTGAGTGTCACTGCTGGTGGACCAGGAGTCCTCGAGGGCACATGTAGCCAAGTTCGACCAAATGTCTCTACGAATTTGTCAAATACAGAACTGAATTCTCCGTAAAAGATACGGGAAATAAAAAACTTATTGATTCTTGGTCTCGAAGACTCTTGAGTACAAATGGTAGGATAACTGTTGTAAAAACTATCTTCGTACCTAAACTTACACATTTACTTATTGCTCTTCCAAACCCTTGTGAATCAACTATAAAAACTATTGAACAATTATTTTTCAAATGCATATGTTATCAAAAGACGGAGAGAACTTCTAGAAAATGAGTAATACAGGTCTATAGATTTGGTTGATTAAGAATGATTTGCAATAGATCTTTTATGAAAAGTCTTAAGATTACATTGTCCGGATTATCAGGACTCTTAACATATGAATATGTAGAGTCCTGACTGGGTCCCTTGTCTCAAAGTATAACTCCGCAAAAAAACTGAAGACGATAGTAATTAAAACAATTTGAGAGCTTTCATGGAAAATTCTTCGGTCCATATCTATTCAAGAGGCTATCAGCTCTTACTTTGCATAGATGATTTATCCCAATTAAGTCCACATACTTTAATACACACTTTTCTCACTGGCCTCTCCAAATTTCCTCTATTTTTTATGTTGGGACAACTCGACCAAATTACTAAGTCAATCCATACTTGTTTCCGGTTGCCCATCCAATGTAAACAGTTTGTCAGATTTTTCTTTGTGCAATCTGTGTGGTACTGGCCAATTTTCAATCCATCGTTTGGATAAAATGGTATATATTTCCTCCAGACATCGCCATCTATTCGTTTGGAATATTATTTCGACATTTTATAGCCATATATTAAGGCTTTGTCGGATTACAGTATCTGGTCAGAGAAAATCGGGAACCAGTGTCACATAGGTTGAATCGGCTGACATTCGGTCAGGTGACGGTGCAACTGGGGGGTCCAAACGGACTGCCCATGTGTTTTTGGTCGTTCCCCTAGGATCGGTTTCTTCCACCAAAACAGCTGGGTTACTGACATTCCACCGGAAACAAGGATGGAGTGACTTAGACATTTTGTCAAGTTGTCTCAACATAAAAAATGGTGGAAATTTGACATAAAAGAGGAGAGGCCAGTGAAAAAAAGTGTTTATTAAAGTATGTGGACTTATTTGGAATAAATTATCCATGCAAAGTAAGGGCTGATAGCCTCTTGAATAGATATGTACCAAAAATTGTCCATGACAGTGCTTGAAGTATTTTTATATTTACTTCGCAAATTTGACACGAATTGGATTGCACTTTGAGAAAAGCGGTCCCCTCAGGACTCTACATATTCATATGTTAAGAGTCCTGATAATCCGGACTAAAAATTACATGGATAAGAATGATAATAAATGGAGATGAACACCTTTCTTGGCTTAAACTCTTATCCGGTTCACTTCCAAAAGACTTTAGATTTTTTTTAAACTTTGGGCCGGAATATTCAACAGTATTTGAAAAAGCTGTTGAGAATTCCTTTTGGAAAGATGAATTCATTTCATTTTATCAGTTTCGATTTCTTGTTGATAATGAAGATAACGTGAATGAATCACTTTGGTATAATAACTTATTTAAAATCAACAATGAAATGCTGCATTACAAGAACTGGATAAACAAAGGGATCCTTTACATAGGCGATCTTTTGGACAATGATGGAAATCTGTTGTCATACGAATTATTTTGTGAAAGATACAACTTCCATCCCCCTATACATTGTACTATGGTATAAAAACATGTATCGAAAGAAGGAAATTGGAATTTGATATGTATTCCCTATTTCATTATCAGGCCAACTGTCCAAATTATATTAGAATTCTCAGAAAAAATACAAAGGGTTCAAAAGATTTTTATGACCTTTTCATAAATAATACATATATCAGACCAAAAAGTGAGATGAAATGGGAGACTGAGTTACAACTAACCAATGACTCACTACACTGGGAAATTATAAATCTAGCAGTACATACTAATACAAATGATTGCAAGTACAAATGGTTTCAGTATCGTATCATTCGTAGAATTTCGGGAACAAATGTAATTTTACATAAAATTCGAATTAAGATAAGTGTTCCTTTTGTCAAAAGTTTTCGGAAACAATTTGCAATCTTTTCTTCTATTGTGAATACTCTTAGAAATTACGGGAAGATTTTGAAATTTGGGTGCATGACACATTTGAAATTGAATTACAATTAAATATTAAAAATATTATCCTTTGTTTTACTGAGAAAAAGTACAAGAGACTGAATGTCATTATTTGTGTAATAAAACATTACATTTTCAAACAAAAGATGACAAAATGCATTCCATATTTTACAGGTGCAAAAATGAGTGTTATTAATTATTCAAAATCTGTAAGAAGAATCTTCAAAGTGAAAAGTTCTCAAAGGAGTGGGGAATGTTTCAAATACTTATGCAGTAATTTTTATATACATCATTCAAAATTGAATTTTGAATTGATAACATAATACATGCAACTGGATTTTTTTGTTTTTGTCTGTTTTTCTTCCTCCTCTTTCTCTCTCTCTCTCTCTTTCTATCCTTTCTTTCTTTTTTACGTCTATGTGTATTAAAATATTCCCGCGTTTCGGTAGAATAGCGAGAATTATTTTTCTATGTGATACGATATGAACTCTAGTCACGTGATTGTACTCACGTGACGCGTGAATAGCTATGTGCTCAGGTAGAAAATTAATCATTCTACGCCCGTGCACCGAGCACTCAAGTTTGCCGGCTAAATCATGGATTCGGAACAATCCACTTTGATGAACAACTCCATGCTTTCTGATATTCAATGCATGATAACCGCTCAGTTTTCGAATTTCGAGAGGTCCTTTTCCGAACGACAAAAGAAAATAAACGATGAAAATTTGGCAAAAATTGAAAATATAGCCAGCGGTACCAGCGACTACACGTTTAAACGAAAAGGTAACGAAGAGCAGTTCAAACATTCCGTGAAAGTTATGGAGAAACTGCGAGCCGCCAGTAATTCTCTCTCGTCTCCAGATCCAGAGCTTTCGTCTACTAGTAGCGCCAAACAGAGTATCAGTGAAGGTATTGAACTTGTAACTCACAGACAGAAACTTATCAAATTGGCAGATAGTTCAAAATTAGGGTGGAAAGTCGTAGAGCAGTACGAAACTCATCAACTGGCCGATGACAGTGACGATGAAAAACGCATTCATAAAGCAGAAGCGAGGGCAGAAAAGTTAGATAAAGAGGATAAGCGGAAGGTCGTATAAAAAAATCGCAAAAGATGATCCCCTACCCCCAACAAACTATTCCAGTGAGACAAACTAGCTCGGAGCAGCGTTCCGCTTCAGGTGCCAAGCCGGGGCTTTGTTTTGCATGCGGTAATCCAGGGCATTGGAGAGGAGACTCAGAGTGTGAGGCAAACAAGACTAAAGCTAAGATAAGTATAGATTGCTCAGTACATGTACAAGTTTCTAATGATATTGTTGTAACTCCTATTGGGAGACTTAAGAAACACCTTAATAAATGGTTAGAAATCTGTTCAGATGCATACATATTAGATGTTATCAAAAATGGGTACAAATTCCATTATTCACAGTACCTGAACCTGATGTTATCAAAAACAACAAGTCTGCTCGTGAGAATGTTTCATTTGTTAAATCTGAAATATGTAAGTTATTAGAGAAAGGTTGTGTTAGTGATGTCGACATAGTGCCAGAGGTCGTAAACCCTTTGACAGTCGCATTTAATAGAGAAGGCAAAGCTCGACTGGTGTTAGACTGCAGGCACATAAACTTGCATGTTTTCAAATTCAAATTCAAGCTTGAAGATGCTTCAATAGCTAGAAACATATTTCAAGCAGGGGATTTTGTATTTACTTTTGATTTGAAATCTGCCTACCATCACCTATCTATTCATGATTCGCAGAGAAAGTATTTGGGTTTTGCATGTCACTTTTCGGGAGACGACAAAATCAGGTATTTTGTATTCAATGTACTCCCGTTTGGTATTTCAAGTGCATCTCATATTTTCACAAAGTTGATGAGACAGGTAGTTATGTACTTGAGAACAGACGGCATCAAGATCGTTCTTTATTTGGACGATGGATTAGGAGGTGCTAATTCATACGCTGCTGCCAAAGAGTTGAGTATGAAGGTAAGGAATGACCTCGTTTCTTTAGAATTTCTTATTGCAGACGAGAAATGTGACTGGGAGCCCTCCCATACAGCTGCCTGGTTAGGTCTCTGTTGGAATTTAGCTACAGGTACGTTACGAATCAGTGAAGCGCGAATTGATCGTCTGTCAACATTCCTCGGTCAAGTGATCACTGAAGTGAGTAAAAGTGCACAAGTTCTCATAGGCGCTAGGCGTCTTGCTGCCTTAGCTGGCCAAATAATCTCTATGCAGATTGTTTTCGGTACTATTGCCAGACTCCGTACAAGGTACATTTTCATGACTATTAACTCCAAAGAAAGCTGGAGTGCTCCTGTTCTTTTGAACAGTAATGCATTTGATGAAATTCTATATTGGAAAGAAAATAGCGTCCGATTAAACTGTACCGATATAGGTGTTCAGACGCAGAAATCTCCAAAGGTAAATATTTACAGTGATGCCTCTCACTCGGGTTATGGTGGCTACATTGCAGATGTTACAGCTAGTGATGTTATTGGTACTTGGTCAGAATCAGAGTCTTTAGAAAGCTCCACTTGTAGAGAGCTAGAAGCTATAAGGAGAGTGTTTAATTCTTTGGCTTTTGATCTGAAAGGATCTACCATAAAGTGGTGTACTGACAGCCAAAATGCTGCAAAAATACTAGAAATCGGTAGCAGAAAGCCGAAGCTTCAGAACATTGCGTCCAGTATTGCAAATGTGTGAGATGAGAGAGCGATCTCGATATCCCCTGCATGGGTAGGTAGATTAGAAAACAAACATGCTGATTTTCTTAGTCGTTGTAATGACAGCGATGATTGGCGGATAGCTCCTCTTGTCTTCAAAGAATTGGACAATAAATGGGGTCCGCGTAGTGTAGACAGGTTCGCTACTGACTATAACAAACATTGTGTAAGATTTAACTCACGTTGGTGGTGCAAAGGCACTGAGCAAGTTGATACTTTCAAATGTAATTGGTCAGGCGAGAATAATTGGTTAGTACCTCCCCGAGATTAATTTGCAGCACATTATCAAAAATGAAATCTGATAGTGCTAGTGGTTCCATTGTAGTTCCAAAATGGAATTTAGCTCCTTTTGGCCATTGTTGATGGCGATGCCTGATTCGAGCTCATATGTTGATTTAGGCTGTACTTGCGTACTTTCAGATCGCGGAATCTTAGATCAATGAAACACAGACGACAAAATCGAGTCTTCTTAAAAACCAGTTCCTGCCGGTTTATCTGCTTTCAGAAAATGGGTAGGCGTGGCTTATCGCTATAGGGCCTATATTGGAGAATAGAGCCCGGCTCGCGTCTGTTGTCTTAATAGGGAAAAAGAATCAAGTCATATTAGAATTATTAGTTAAATTTCTTGACATAATTTTTCGTAAAGCAGATTACGATTAAGCATCTAAACAATGGCGTCAGCACGGAATCTTTTATGAAATCCGACATTTCCGGTGATTCTAAATGGGACGATTCGCTCTGACTGCTTTTCTCGTCTCGGGTGCATGGTTTCGTACTGTCAGAAGTCGGAATATGTTTTTTTTTCTTTTGGTCGATATTCTATGAATGATTTGTTTTCATTTAACCTTTTTCTTACAAAAGTTATTTGCTTGAAATAAAAAAAATATATTTAGGCAATATATGAGCTTAGGACGATCCCGTTTTTTACCAGGTCTGTTTATAAATCCTTGATCTGACCAGTTCAAGCTAAGACGACTTCTAGCTGAGCACTGTCTACTGAGTTCTTTGAAACTAGATCGTTGATATAAGTTTTCAAAATCAGACACCCTTATTTTGCTCGTAGCTTTCCGTTAATCTGACTGGAAGCCCCCCCCCCCCCACACACACGCAACTAATATCTGCCGGTCTAGGCCAAACAACAAACAGAAAGTTTCACAAATAATGTAAGATAAGATAAACCATCATAGTCTAAAAATAAAACGCAAGAAATATCTTTTTTGGGGGGGGGATTTAATCATAATATTTATTTTCTCTCCGCTAGCACAAAAAGGCTTTGCCTTGAATCATAATATGAAGAGGAAATATTAAGGTATTCCAGCAAATTGTCGGAATTCCAATGGGGACCAATTGTGCCCCACTCCTTGCCGACATTTTCCTTTACTCGTACGAAGCTGAATTCATTCAATCTTTGGTCTCTGAAGGGAAAAGATACTTAGCTTCTGACTTCAACTTCACTTACAGATACATAGACGATGTGTTGTCCATCAATAATCCAAAATTCGCGGATTACCTGAGCAGTATATATCCTTCAGAGCTTGAAGTCAAAGAAACTACTGAGACAAATAATTCAGCATCCTATTTGGACATAATGTTTTCCTACGACACTGATGGTCACATGAACACCTCACTCTATGACAAACGTAACGACTTCAACTTCAGCATTTCAAACTTTCCTTTTCTGAGCAGCAACATCCCTTCATCTCCAGCTTATGGCGTATACATATCTCAATTAATACGCTATGCCAGAGCAAATACCAAATATACGGATATTGTTCTGAGAACTAGGCGTCTTGCTGATAAGCTTCTCAGTCAGGGATATGTTTGTGACCGACTAACATCGTCACTGAGGAAGTTCTACGGTCGATATGGGGAACTCGTCATACACTATGATGTCCCACTTTCCAGAATGGTGGATGATATTTTGTCATAGACCATTTGAACCATCCAACCAAAGATTGTACTCTATGTCTTCCGAAATGGAAGTAACCGGATGTGACAGTTCTACCGAATTGAAGCGGCGGGTGTTGCATGCAAGCAGGAGATGCTTACTCTTCCTTGGCACCTGGTCTCACTCCCATATCGGGAGTTCGCTTCTTTTCATGTGGTGGAGGTTTTTGTTTGTTTGCTTTGGTTCCTGTTTTGTCCTGATTTTGTATGCCTTCGGTTTTTGATTTTCTGAATTATCGATTTTGTGCTGTATACAGGGATATGGTCATTATCCATATTTGTCATATTACACTTCTAAACATCAATGAGTTAAAGAAGATCAAGTCATGGGGAACGATTTTAACTGCTCCACACTGCAACAAGAAATAAGTGTTTGTAATACTAATTTCAAACCAATTTACCTGCACCAGACACGTGTTTCGAGTGTTAAATTCTCATCATTGATGCTTACAGCGGAGCCACCAAAATTCATTTCAGTAACTTCCTCTTGAGGATCACTGAAGAGGGTTAAGTATCCGAAATGTGCATACCTGGTCCATGCTGCAAATTTATCTTTTCTTAAATGATGCTATTGAATTTGAAGACGTTTAACATTGCAACACTCAACACAAGACACCCAATCCCCACCCCAATACAAGCAAAATTGCACTAACAAATAGACTCTTTGTACAAAAAGGGGTATTAAAGCACTATACGTAATGGGGAAATCCCTTCGGGTACTCGTCAAAAATGGCAGCTCTAAAATTGAAAGCCCAACGTCCTCAAATTCACCAGCATCATTCTAGAGCAGATAAATCTACAGTATGGACCAGACATGCACGTTTCGGGTATTTAACCCTCGTCAGTGTTCCTCAATCTTAACATACATATGGCCAAAACCTGTGAAAATTATGTCCTAAATATACCGAAAGACGTAGCACGATGGCTGGAATACAGTTTTAAGATGCTACAGGACCAAGGTTTTAGAAATATGAGAAAATCTTGTAAACAGAATTCCTCAAATGCGTTTGAAGGAACGACCAACCGAAATTGATCGAACTTGGCCACTTGTGCTCCCGGGGACCCCCGGTCCAACAGCAGTGACACTCACCAAGTGGTACAAATGCCCATCGTCCTCAAATTCACCAGCATCATTCTAGAGCAGATAAATGGTGCGCAATCGGTATACTTCTTTGAAAAAGAGTTTTCTTGTACTTTCTCTCATGCTAATATATTGAAAAGGTATGGTGAAACTAAAAAAGTACACCATTTAAAGTGAAAGGGTTTAGAAGAAAAAGTAAACTGAATTTAATCATTCGATCATTACAAAATAATGCTTAGAAAATTCGTTTTCGTAGTGCCATCCACAATAAATTCCGTTAAGCAAAAGTGTTATTACATCCAAGTGCTTGTTCGTGCAGTTCTTTTCATGATATTTACCGTTTATTTCATTTTAACATTTTTATGCAAATGTGAGTATCGCTGTTTATATGAGAAGAAAATAAAAACACCATCTAAATGGAGATATTTGCATTTCTCTTTCTAGCATTTCTTTAGATTACGTTGTTTTTGCTATTTATATCTCAATTGATTATAACATTTTATCTACTCTGATTACGCTGTTAGGTTTGTCATGATATACATTTAATTCAGTGGAAGAAATATGACGAACACAAATTATGAAGATACCGACTGCTTCAAACATTATGAACTCCAATATTAGTGAATTTGATTAGTTTTGATAGAGCGTGTAGAATATTCTGCCAACGTTATGAAAAGTGTGAGCAGCGACTCAGTTTGAAATCTAAAATAATTCTGCAATTTATATATATAAATTTTTCATTATAGCTTTTGTTTTTCTCTATCATGTACCAAATTACTTTTGTGTATTCCATTTGTAGAATACGTAAGCTAAGCTGACAAAAGATGGAGTGATCAGTAGTAAGACTTCATTGCTGGACAGAAGCTATACTGTAAAATTTTCTTGCAAAATAGATGAATCAGTCTTGATTATTTGCAATAGGCTTACAATACGTTCAAGACTTCAATAAAATGAGAAGAAAAAAGATTAATCAAACAAAAGGGGTAGGAATGCGAATATTTGACTTTTCAAATAAAGGTAGCCCTCGAGACGGACTCGAAACTGCGACTTTTACCTTCTGGCTTCAAGGACAAGCGCCTTAGCTATTAGACCATCAAACACTTATAATGTACAAACTTAAGGTTTAATATATCTTTTAAAATTAATTACAAACGTACGTAGAACGTTTCACTTATCATTTTTATTACTTGAATACATTTTATCGAGAAAGTAGTTTTATTCTTCAGTTTAAGCCTTCAATAAAAAAAAAAAATCAGGGGGAAAACTATCTGCCGTGTCTCCTTTTCGACTGAGAAAAATCTTTTTATTTTATTCAACATGTTTTATAGAAAATAAGTTGTCAATATTAACGATGAAGCCTGTGTTTGTGAAACACGAATGCCCCCGGTGGCATCTTTGTTAGTATAAACTTTATTTCTGTTAAGTATGTGAAAGGTCAAGGTAAACAATTTTGGTATCAATGGAAAGGTCTTGTCACAAGGAATACACGTGAAATATGAAAGTCCTATCACTTACCATTCAAAAGTTATGCCCAATGTTAAAGTTTTTGAAAATTAGGTCAAAGGTCAAGGTCAAGGTCACGAGGTCAACACTTTTGGTATCAATGGAAAGGCCTTGTCTCAAGGAACACACATGTAAATTATAAAAGCCCTATCACTCACAATTTAAAAGTTATGCCAAATGTTAAAGTTTTTGAAAAAAGGTCAAGGTCAAGGTCAAGAGGTCAAAACTTTTGGTATCAATCGAAAGGTCTTGTCGCAAGAAACACACATGTGAAACATGAAAGCCCTATCACTTACCATTCAAAAGTTATGCCCAATGTTAAAGTTTTTGAAAATTAGGTCAAGGTCACGAGGTCAAAACTTTTGGTATAAATGGAAAGGTATTGTCACAAGAAACACACATGTGAAATATGAAATCCCTATCACTCACCATTCAAAAGTTATGCTCATTGTTAAAGTTTTTTAAAAAGTAGGTCAAAGGTCAAGGTCAAGGTCACAGGTCAAAACTTTTGGTATCAACGGAAAGGTCTTGTCACAAGGAATACACATGTGAAATTTGAAAGCTCTATCACCTTCCATTCAAAAGTTATGCCCAATGTTAAAGTTTTTTCGGACAAACAGACGGACAGGCAATAAACTATATGCGCCCGAATCTGTAATTCCGGGGGCATAAAAAAAGAAGAAGTATGTTAATTCTTATTAATGTTTTCATCGGATAACGAGAAGCAGCTTCATGGATATTTTTTTAATGATATCCATGATTCAAGGGTATTTTTTTTAATCTTTCGCCTCTTCCTATACAACACAACTTATATCGACAAATAAATAAGACTTCAACCAGGTACTGCAAAACAAATGTACTCTTTTGGTTGTTTTGAGTATAGGGAGGGAGGGAAAAGCAATTGTATTATAGGTCCTCTCTTTCTTTTCACATAAACTGTCTATTACGTACCATCCGCTACCCTCTGCCCGACATACAGAGCCCAGGTGCCTGTGTCGTTCCTTTTTCCCCATGTTTTTTTTTTTTGGGGGGGGGGGGTGGAGTACAAACTCAGTAACTAGTTTGAAATAATATACTATTTAGAAAATCACATTTATCGCGGACATGATCCCAGAGTCACCAGAAGGACACTCTGCATGGTACTTGACCCATCGAAAGCATTTTACCGGCGCATTCTTAAGAGTTGCACACGGACTGACTGTGACGACGGAATTCTATGACATGCCCTGTCCAAACCTCGTCAGAGAAGACAGGGCCCCGACCTTCTCTCCTTTCTGAAAGTTGGACGGACTCTTCGGGTGATTGCATGCATTAGCTCGCTCCAGCCGTCAGAGCACATATTGTTTCTCGTTCTCCATCAGGCTTTTGATATCCATTTACTTATTGATGTGTTTGTTACTTGGGCCCCTACGTTTTGCTGTCTTGTTTGTGTCGTCATCTTACAGTGAAGAGCCTACTTCATACCACAATTTTGCATCCTACGAGACCTCTAGGTAACCAAACAAGTGCGCGCGTAATCTGGGTAACCACATAATTTGCTACTAATGTGACAGATGGCCGTCCTAAAAGGGCACCAGTTACCCTTGGACTCGATGGTTTATATGTAGTTTTTTGTGTTTTAAAGTGTTTTGATGTCGTCTTTGATGTTTAGTGTTTTGTAATCTGTCTTTTTGTGCTCGTCCCTCTGTGTTTTCTCGTTTGGTGTTTTGATGTTTCACTGTGGGTGCTGTAACGTATTCCTATTGTAGATCCCTCCTTTCTTTTAAATTCATATATAAAACTGTATAATATCAAATTCTATTTCAGCAGCAATACCATATAAAATTAACTAATATCTTATTTCAGCGGGAATTTCTCAGTAACCAGGCACAATTTTTCTCTCATCAGGAGGAAAGCCAAAGCCTTTTCAGGAAATCTGTAAAGTTTCCAAGAGAGGGAGCGAAAAGAAAAGCAACTCATACTATAATAAGTGGACCTTTTGCTTTGAATACTCATTCCTTAATTGTTGACAATTCTCTTGTACATGCTTGTATTGATGCATCGAGATGAGATCGAAATGTATCTTTCATAATGTACTCCTTCAACAAAACGGGAAAATGGTTGGAAAGTCTCCCGGAAGAAGAAAAAGAAAGGCTACTGAATTAGTCTCTCAAAGAAAGGAGGGAGTTAAGAAACCTTTTAAAGACAGAATTCAAACAATAGCCGCCATGAGACTAAGGGAACAGAAGAGAAAGAGGCAGGAATTAGATAGATTGGAGCGAGAGAGGATGTAACGAGCTAAAGAGTTGACCAATGACATTTGTTTTTAGGGATTATTGCAGACAGAGGGTCAGATAGATGAAGGAATTGTTCACCTTCAAGGAGAGAAAGAAGTCTGCTCAGCGCTACAAGATCAACTTAAGTTTCGTAAAACAGTTCTAAAACAAAGTCACGAGGACAAAAAAGTGTTCAATGTCAGTATGAAATCAGCATCAGGGAAATATGTTAAGTTAACTTCAAGCGAACTTAAGAAAAACATAAAAAAGTTGATTGCGAAAGCAGCAGAGGGACTCACAACTGAGCAAGAAAAGACCGGACAACCATTGCTTGTACAGAAAAAGGTGGAACATACTTTTACAGATGACGTGTACAGAGGGGAAGTAATAAGTGTAGTGCCTGGATGTCCAGAGTTGTAAAACATAAAATATGAAAATGATTCTACAATATGTGCTTATAACTCCTTCTTGATTACAAAAATCGGGATTTCAAAATAGTGGTAGCTTAAATGTATCTTTGTCTATTTATATCTACAATGTAACCAACTTTCAAGTTGTCAGGAAATAGCTTTTTGTATCAATTTACTATTTTTTTTTCATTCTCATTTTTTGCTTTTTGTATCATTAGATAGTGATTATATTCATGAATAATTTAGTGTATCTTTATATACTTGTGGTGATGCATAGAGATCTAAATGTATGTCTTTCATTATGTACTCTATTAAAAATTCAGAGGATGTGATTGACAAAATGAAATCTAGACATTTTCAAGCCAATACGATTTCTTCATACGACTTTTCAAATATGTACACCACGCTTCCTCACGATAAAATTAATGATCAAATGTCAAAACTCATTAAATGGTGCTTTAATCGAGAGGGGAAAACTTATATTTGTACATCTGAATCAAAGGGTTTATTTTCCACTACAGAATACAAATCATATAAATCATAGACATGTAGTGACCTTTGTATTACCTTGTCCTTCCTTTTGGACAACATTAATGTAAAATTTGGTGAGAGTCTCTTCAAGCAGGTTGTAGGGATCCCGATGGGTACTTATTGTGTGCTTCTTTTTGCAGATTTATTTTTATACACGTATGAAAAAGAATTTATCTAAAATCTTCAAAAGCAAAGAAAACATGATGATGTGAAATATTTCAATGGTACTTCTAGGTACCTGGATGATATCCTTACTTTTGAAAAGTATGAAAATGTTATTTATCCACACGAACTGACTCTAAACAAGGCAAAAGTTCTGTTCTGTCCTGTTATCAAAATTTCTTGAAATTTCTAAAAAGTGGGTCCTGTAACATCATATCCCACCCATCCTGCTACGTCTTTAGGTACACTTTCGACACAGTAACTTTCATACTTTTTGGCATATTACATTGTTTAGATTTAGGATCACTGATGAGGGTTAAGTACCCGAAACGTGCATGTCTGGTCCACGTTGCCAATTTATCTGTTCTTAAATGATGCTATTCAATTTGAAGACGTTTACATTACAAACACAAAAACACCATTTTTGGACCTTAATATCAAAATTGTTAATGGAGAGATTCATACAAGTGTGTTTGACAAAAGAGATGATTTTGGATTCAACATAGTAAATTTTCCCTGGCTTGACGGTAATGTTCCTACATTACCGTCATATAATATTATATATGACAGATCCGCTTCGTACTTGGATTGACTCCTATCTTACGACTCAAACGGCCATTTGAACACCTCGCTGTATGACAAGCGTGACGATTTCAGCCTCCACATAACTAACTTCCCTTTCACGAGTAGCAACATTCCGTCTTCTCATGCTTATGGTGTTTTTGTTTCTCAACTGATACGGTACGCCAGGGTATGTTCCAAATATGAAGATTTCATCATTAGAGCCAGACGACTTGCAAGTAAGCTACTTGTTCAGGATTGTGTTACACAACGGCTGAAATCATCACTGAGGAAGTTCTTCGGTCGCTACGGGGATGTAATAAATACATATGAGATCCTCCTTTCCAGAATGGTCAGTGACATTCTACATTGTGATTGAATGGCTGTCAGCATCACCAAACAAGACATTCTTACCTGATATGTACATCGAATTTGACAGGTTTTCATGAAGCTGTTGCGACGGGTGTTGCATGCAATCAGGAGACGCTGACTCTCCCCGGGCACCTGGTCTCGTTTCGGAATTTTGTTCATTCCGAGGTTTGCAACCGTTCATGTCGAAAATCTAATGATTTTGCCTTGCCTTCTCGACTATGAGACTGAATAACTAATAAGGTACTTCTGTAATGAATATCTACATTTTGCAGCTCATCCGGTACGCTAGAGCACGTACTGATGTTCTGGATTTTCATAGTAGAAATCTACAAATTATGAAGAAACTTCTACGTCAAGATTTTCGCTTTCACAAACTAGTAGAGACTTTCTGGAAATTTTACAAAAATATTTTCAACTTCTTTTGAAATTCGGACCCAAACAAGCAACAGACTATATTACTTTGGGTATTTCGCAACCTGCGTTTTATGGTGACACGATCAAAGTAAGAAGGATCAAAGGTAGACAGAATAACCATACAAAATGCGTCAGAATCACCATATGCCTTTTCTTACCGTGGATATGATCCTTATGTCACCAAACGGACACTAGGCTTGGTACTTGGTCAATATACTGTCTTGTACCATTCTTAAAACTTGCACTCTGACTTTGACGACGGGACTCCATGACGGGCCCTGTCCAAACCTCTTAAGAGAAGACAGGACACCGACCATCTGTCCTCTCTGAATGTCAGTCGGACTCCTCGGGTGATAACAACATGTGAGCTTGCGTCGACAGAACACGGATTGCATTACGTACGCCCCTTTTTATATCCATTTACATATTCATCTATGTTGCTCGGACCCCTGCGTTTTGCGGTATTGTTTGTACGTGGTCATCTGACAGTGAGGAGGTTGTTTTACACCTTAATTATACGTTCTTCGGGACTTCTGGGAAATCGGAAAAGTGGAAGGGTTGTGCACATGTATCCAGGATAACCACACCGTCTGCTACTGACGTGGCCCCCTAAAATAAAAATGGTTGCTTCCTTAGGTTAGGTTCGTGCGTCTATGGAGACTACTGTGTATCAGGATAAGTGGGAGGGTTGTTCGCACATAATCCGAATAACATCACCATTTGCGAATAGCAGATGACCGTCCAAAATCGGTGCCGGGTGCACATTGGTATCCTTCTTTTTATGCGTTGTCATTAATGTTTGATGTTTCTTTACGTCTGTTTCGATTGTTTTGTATGATGTTCTAGTGAATATTGCTATTTCGTTTTACGGTTTTTACTTTTTTTTATGTCTGAGGTCATTTATGTGTCACTTTCTTGTGGGTTTGTTTCGGTGGGTGAGCGCAAGGTGGTCATGCTGGAGATATTTCCCTTTTCTTGCTATTTATAAAAAAGAAAAGATTTCAGAAGCTTGTATCTCGATTGATTTTAACATTTTATCTACACTAATTTCGTTGTTAGATTTTTCATGTTTTAGATTTAATTCTTTGGAAGAGCTATGACGGAAAAAAAACTTTGAAGATACTGACTGAGTCAAACATTATGAACACCAATGAACCTCTCAAAATGTATTTACTATCATTTGTAGAATACGCAAGCTAAGAAGATGAAAAATGAAATGATCGGTAGTAAGATATTATTTCTGGGCAGAATCTATAGAATTTTCCCACAAAATAGATAGATCGGTCTTGATTATTATATAAAATTCCCTACAAAAGACTACACTTCATTCTTTAAAAAAGTTGGGGTTTTTTTTTTGTTATATGACAAGTTAAGTTGCGTTCATGCAAACAAGATAACACAATTATTTGAACGTATATCTTTTTGAACATTATAAAACATTTGAACAAAAATCTTTTTGAGCATTTATGCAGAAAATCTTTTTGAAAATTTGAACATAAATCCGTCAAACATAACGTTTTAGAAGTTCCCTGAAGGCTTTTTTTTTGGTATGCCTTTCGGGAAAGTTTTAAAATTTAGATCTTCATGAATTATCATGATTTCTTCTTTTGTTTGAAAATCTCTGTTGAGATATTGCTAGAAGGAACACACAGATGGTGCAATGAAATCAAAAGAATATTATGATATATATTTCAATATTGATAGGGGACGTAGTCGGCGCGAAGCGCCGACGAAGTCGCCATCAAGATAGACGTGTGTACATAAATAAGCAAAAAAGCATGAATTTTCCCGTTTTTTTACCATTACCTTCGATTCAAAATTTGTGTGCACGGTTCATGCGGAAACGGCGAACGTTAGAGAAGATAGAAAGGTTACGAATGGAAATGCACATCACAGGCTGCCGATATTTATCTATCAAAAAATAAAAACCAACCTCTTGTTGTTTTTTATCGCTCATACAGGGAAAGAAGAACAACAAACGGTCAGCTTTTATTTTTTATTTACTTTTTAAATAGATAAACATCGGCAGCTTGTGATGTTCATTATGACGTCGTTTTTTGAAATGTAAATGCGCGTGAAGTTTTGTGAACCGAATACATTAACAAACTTGTAATAAGATGCCTTTTGAACAGAGATTTAAACACGAAATGAAATATTCCATCGTACAGATCGTACTGCCGAACTGCACGCAACATGTAACAGATCGATTTCAGTCGAAACTACAGTTAGAAACGTGTGATAATCACAACCTACCTCGACATAACATTTCACTGCCACTGGAGAAGATGAATGACAAAAGTAGATCAAACATTCAATCTAAATTTTGAACGAATCTGATCCACTAATACCCGAATTTGCACAGTATACATCCTAAAAACTAATGGAGCACATGGGTACCCACAACTGGCACAAGTGCTGTACACACTACACAGAGTCGGTGCATGCACAGCCAGTCCTCGAAGTTCGTCTGACATGGTGCGTCATTGACTACGTCACATTGACATTTAGGTCACTCACACAGTGTACACGTGAACTCATAACTACAAGGAGCAGTGGGGAATCGCCAAAGATATATATAGTTCATCGATGATCAAATTGACAATTTAAATTCCTTGGTGGATCTTTTTTTCCCTGTACATATGATAAATAACAACAAAGGGAGGATTTTTATTTTTTAATAGATATAATTCAATAAACATCGGCAACCTGTGGTTTCTCCATGACTTGTACAGCTCTTTAATATCTCCAAAAATTGATTTCAAAATTTTTCTTTTTTTGGAATGTCACGTAAGTCGTCATTTATTTCAAGCTGGATTTATTATCATTATCATTTTTATTGAAAAAGGTGGGGGGGGGGGGTATTTTTTATCTATCATTCTTATTTATTTGTCTATCATATATTTATCTATAGCTACATCTCTTTATCTTCAAATATTGATTGATTTTTTTTTCCGGAATGACATGTCAAATCGTAATTTATTTCATGCGGGATCTACTATTATTTCATTTTCCCTTGGAAGGTGAGGGGGGGAGGGGTTAATTAATTCTTAAGCATGATACGGCAAAGTATTTCGTCAGCCCTTTCATCTGTTTTTGTTTTTTTTTTGGGGGGGGGGGGGCGAGGTGTTCTCACTATGATTTGATGAGAAATATCTCAAGTCAGTCATTTTTTTTACCTAGAACACCCCACCTCTCCTCTGCTACACGTAATAATGTTTCCCCACAACAATTTAATGCAAAGGCCATACTGAACTTGGAATACTGGTCAACAGATATTGCAGACAGACACTTATGGAAAAGCAACAGATACATGTAACATAAGATTTTCATGAAACTTTGTGTTGTCCATGAATTGATAGGACAGCACGTTTTGGTTTTCAAGGTCAGAGCTTAATGTGTAGCGGTCCTCAACCTTTTCATTCATAATCATTCATTTGATTCATTCATTCATTCATTCAGATTATTCTTCACTTTCTCATTACATGAGATAATGACATGAATAATATAACGATCAATAGAATCAGTTTTTCATATACCTACATGCTAATGCAAAAGAAGTAAATTAAAATAGAGACAATAATATATCATTTCGCTTTTCAGGAGGCTAGTAAGAGCTTCATGTCATCATGCTGTTTTGTCCATGTGGTAGAGATTATGTGTGGTCTCTTATGTTTAATGTTTCTATGGTGTGAGTTGGTGTCCCTTTTTGCGTCTCTTTCTGTGGGTGTCCTGTTTTTGTTTTTGTTTTTTGTTTTTGTTTTTTTTTTGCATTGGGTTTTGCTGTGGGTGCTGCAACCTAGTGTTGTTGGAGATCCCCTCCTTTCTGTTAACTTTTCTATCAGTGCTACGTCCCCTTCATGGCTTTGCCATAGTTCATATTAATTTCAAGAACTACTGAACTAGGTAGGTATCTCCGCTGATGGACCGTTTGTCCCTGTGGAAATCGCTTGCCAAGTTTAACAATGCTTGACTATATTTGTAATTTGAAAAAAAACTAAAATGTATCTCCATGAAGGTATTCGCTTTTTTCGAAAACCAGAGTTACTTCCCATTTGAGACGGTATCGACGTAGACTGATTATGTCGTCATCAAATTTTATGGAAATAGTCCTAAAAGACTGGGAAATGACGGTATAAAATCGACGTTCCCATACCATTTTCATGACGTCATAATGGTTTTACGTCAGATACCGTCTGTAAGGGAAGAAACTCCGTATTCCGCAAAGACTCAATTCTGTCTTTAGCTAGTTCTTCGGTATACCTTTAAGGTCATGTTTAGAATATTCATTATATGGACTTACTCTACTTTTTGCCTCGAGAGATTCAATGTTGAGACATTACTTTATGAAATACACATATGGCGTACTGCTATTGATACAATAGGACATATATTTCAATATAAACATAGATAAAAGAAAGAATTGGATCTGCAACAAGACTGTTCCTTCTACCCTTTGTCTTTTGCTATGTATGTCTTTTTAGTGTTTTTACTTTATAGTGTTTTGGTGTTTGGATGTTGGTGCTGCAACCGGGTCTTGTTGGAGATCCAGTACTGCATCAAAACACCAAAGACAAAAGACCACACATAAACCAACGAGACCAACATCATAAATACATAAATAAATATTAGTTATATAAACCTGAAATATTTGTTTAATTGATGAATAAAAATTCAAATCAACTCAAAATATCTCAAAGACTGTGTTCCTCAGATTTATTTTGCACAATTCTATCGACCGACACCCATGATAGGTCCCTCCTCCTCTGTACATTCTATGGATTCGTCTCTTATCAATACCAGTCTCTGACAGTCCCTTTCATCTTTCTCTACCTTGCAGGTTTCAGGGTAATGTCGGAAATCCGGTCCATCACTGAATAATAGAGAGAAGACCACATAGCATTTCAATATTGACAATTTCTTCGATAAATTAACGAAATAAATTATTCCATAACCTAGGTTTTATAACAGAATCCGATTTGCATTTTTCGTCGCAACGTCATAGGTTCCTTAATAACTTTTTCCATTCTCAATATGACATTGCCTTCAGGACCCATATATTCCTCAAATTAAGTAAATAATTGCTTTAAATTACGTTGTCAAAAAGTTAAATTAGTCTTACTCACTGTTTTCAACGTCATTAAAGTGAAAGGTGTGAAATGTCCACAATTATTTTATTATATAAAGGATTTAATCAGTATTTATAAGGAACATTTTCGAAAATGGCTGGCATCGACTTCTCTTTCAAATATTTTCAAGACTTATAAATATGAGCATAACTTGTTACTTAAGTATTCTGAATGGAATTAAGCAAATGTTCAACGAATCAAATGAAGATTATTTCAGTTTCAAAATCTGTTTTAATTCTATAGTTGGTACTTGATGCTGTTTACATCACAGATAGCAATTTCGCGCGTTTTCGTATTCCACGGTAAACCGGTAGCAAGACGTTTCGCGGTAGTGTTATTTAAATAAATCGCCCCTCACAGGTCAATATAATGCGATGATGACTCGTCACGTGAGAGTTATCAGCCAATGAGAATGGGATTATAAATAGACTATATAATAATTGTTGTTATATTTTATGTTTCAATTGTCTCGTTGTCTCTTATTAAGATGAAGACGTGTATGTTTGATCCACTGTGATCACTGCAATGTCATCATCCTGGAAATAGTTAGCGCCATTGAGAATTTGAAAATTTAAAACGTCGATAACGTCTTCATCTTAATAATACGGAGGTAAAACGGACAGTAAGTCAAGTGCGCTAATTTATGGTTACTCTATTTTATCTATTATTCTATTTTCCCGATTTGTGATAATAAGAAAGGAGGTGATTTCCAACAACAAATATTTGCAGCACCAGCAGCAAAACACCAAAAGCCCCACTGTAAAAAAACACAATGCAGACACGCACAGAAAGAGACGCAAATGTTACAAAGAACGCAAAATCACATAGAAACATCAAACACAAATGACTACACATAAACCAACGAGACCAATGGGCAATCGAAGCCGACTTAGGACGGCCATCACCCACGTCAGCAGCAGACGGTGTGGTTATCTTGGATTGTGCGAAAAAGTGAGTAAACATACAATAATTAATATTGGTTTTGTAAATGAAATAATTCAATACCCCATGTGTTAAATAAAAAGTATTTTTTTGCATTGTATCTTACATTGTAACAGAACAAAGACATTTACAATATGTGATAACATATGTAAACATAAAATACAAAAAAGTTGCTACAAAGGATAACTTTAGAAACGTCAATGACTTTGCATATTATAAAGCAGGCGCGTAACCAAGTGTAAGCAAGTACCCAGATGTTTCCACATTGTTTTGCCAAACTCAAAAGCCAAACAGTGTGGAAAGGGTCATATGTAAGGGCAATTTTAACGTAGATAACTACACTTTAAATGTGTAAAATCCATCAGATTCTGGGTCTTCGCCCCTTGGATCGCCTCTGGAGCTTCTCCCTTGGCCCATAATGGCCATCAAAACGATCCCGCAACCTCCTGACTGAAAGTGATGTCACCTGAAAAGTAATCTGGCTACGCGCCTGTAAAGCGCACCTACCTGCAGCATTGAAGAATACTGTAAAACTTTTCCGTTCTGCAAGTACATTCTAGGCAATCTTTCTCCGTTTTAACATATCTGTCTGGTTCAATCCATTGCCCCCTGTACTCACATCCTATAATGGACAACAAAGAGATGTTTTATTATTATTAAATACAAATTAAAGTTATCCTTTATGCCACCCTCTGTTACTTGAAATACTATAGGCATGAAAAATGGTAGAAAAAGAAGGTAGAGATCAATCAGTTTACATATACCCGAGAAAAAAGTCTAAGCACTTGAGAGACAGTTGTTGTTGAGATGATGTTATTTTATATTTCTTAAATTCTCTTATTATTATTTCTTTCAGTTGAAATAAGTTTTAAGTTCCGATTCCTTTTTTAATGTGATTTTAGGTAAAAAGTTTATTTTTGAAAAAAATAACAGAAAGGTTCCTGGACCTTAAGGAAAGGCTATAAAAATCAGTTTTCAAAATTTTCACAATTTGTTTAACTGACCTTATAAATTGTTTGAACTATGTATAAACAACAAGTTTCTTACCCCTTTCTGTTAAGATATTACCCGAAACGCTGGCAAAGTCAGCTAAAATCTACCCACCCTTCGCCAGCTTTGGTTGAACTATGCACAAAAAACCCAGGTAGTGTGATAGATTTTTTTCAAAATTAGGCATGGACGCATGTTAGAATGACTAATTCAGAAAAATGACAGACAGATACTTATTTGACAAATTCTCCCTGGGAAGGAATTAGCCATTCTAATTTGCCTTCATGTTCAAATTAGAGAAAACCCACGAAAAAAAGTAGCATTAAAAGTATACATATTAACATAAAGCCACACCTCTAATATCACGCAACCGACAGTATCGATTCATTAGCATGTATTGATTTTTACCTGATTGGTCGTGTTCACAAAATATGTGATCATGTGACAATTTGTTCGATCCCTCTCATGCATATGTATTGAGAAAACAATATTCAAGGCCGGAATCGATGGCGATTGATCCGGATTTGCCAAATACCCCTGTCGCAAAACAGACATCACACATAGTAACATCTTTGAATACAAGCGAAACTTTAATAGTTGTTTAATACACGAATGGTCAATTTTTCATTATATGTAAAAAGTAATACAAATGACATTAAATTCTTCGATTTATGAGTGATAAAAAAAGGGGCCTTAACGTCCGGGATCATTTGAAGAATTTTTTTCTCATATTTATTTTTCAGTTATACAAATCGTCGAATATTGTACTAATGAACAATGCAAACGATAGCACTTAATTGTGGAAAAGTTTAAAAGAAAAACTGTGGGAACAATTTGGGTTAAATGGGAAAATGTGCGAGCGATTTGATATTTTTTACTGTTCGAACAACACGATGAGCTATTCGAACAGCCGATGAACAGTACGAACAATTAGAATTCAAAGTTGGAACATTTTTGCGAACGATTGAGTTTAATTAAACGATTTATCTAAATTTAGAAATCGATATACCAAAGAAATTAAGGATTTGATTTTTCTTAGCAACGAGTTCTTAGAACATGGTCGTTTTTTATCTATTCATTTAATTTTGATATTTTTCAATTGGAATAAAATCAATTTTTAGGACTTACCAGTACCAACTACGTAGTCTATCCAACAAGAAGATTCACAAAGTACAATGGCAGTAGCAAAGAAAACGATTACTCGTAACATTTTGTATGATGGTTGAATTTTCGTTTCTTAAGCTGTTTGGTCCTCTGTTTTGTTCTAACAATGTGGTGTTTTACTTCTCATATTTTGTGTTAGAATAATGGATGTTACTCATTCATGAAACGAGCGGCATATTTCTGAAACAAGAATCATTCTCGTATATTTGAAGCCCCACACTATTTACGAAATGCCAGAAGAGATATATGTGATTCATTGTGACATGTAGAAATGGCAATGAAATATGGTTATAATGCATTTGAACATATGTTGGAATGGTAAACTACAGGCCGTGGTAAACAAGTCTTTCACGCTTCATTGCTTTTTATTAGTACGCCTACAACTTACTTTCAGAATTTATGTTTAAAGAAATTTATGGGTAGTACAATGAGTTTGTAAACATATTTCCCAAACTTATATAAAAATTCCATTCCCTTTTCTAAACACGAGCATCATTGAAAATCTAGGTCTGCATCTGAGAAACATTCTTGCATAGACTCACTAAACTTCGATGGTATGATTAGGTATCCGGAAATTCTGACTACTGACAACCCTATTTTTGAAAAATATAAGAATGACATTGGCGCCAAACAAAGCAAACGTTACAAATACAAAATCAAGGTTTTTGAACCTCGACATCAAAATCGTAAATAGACAAATTCATACCAAAATATATGAAAAATAGATAATTTTGGATTCGATTTAGTAAGAAAGGAAGGAATAGTAAGTTTTACCTGACTTGGCGGCGATGCCCATAGACTACCATCATACGGTATTTACATATCTCAACTAAAGCTTCGAGGTTGAGAATGTGCTTCTGTTTTGGATTTTTATGTCGAAGAGTCTGGTTGGAGATCCTCTTCTTTCTATTCTTACTTTCTGAGAATGAATTTATGAATAAACAGAAAACTTTAAGGTCATGAATTTCTCTTTATAAACTAGTCAAGACCTTCCTAAAATTTTACAAAAATTACCCTTGAACTCATATCTATACATGCAACGTTAACAGTGAAAATAGTTTTGGAATTTCACAACCTGAAACAATATAAGTAAGTTGTTTCAAAGGTTGACTGAATTTCCATCGCAAATTCGTAAATATGATACATCGCCTTATATACCATGTTGTCACCAGAAAGACACTCTGTATGGTTCTTGGTCAATCTACAGCTATGTTTCAGAGCATTCTGAAGAGTTGCACACTGACTTACTGTGACAACGGGACTCCATGACTGGTCTTGTCAAATCTCGTTAGAGGAGAGTCTGAGGAGACACACCCTGACGACCCGTCCTCCTGAAAGTTGACTGAACTTCTTGGATGACTCACTTCAGCTGGCAGAGCACGGATTGTATTTCATCCGCTCTTATGCTTTTGATATCGATTTACATATTCATATATTCGTTACTGTATTTTCTGTGTTTAGGTGTCTTGTTTGTGTCGTGATCGTACAGTGAAGAGGCCTATTCTTCGAGACCACTGATTAACCATACAAGTCTGAGGGTTGTACGCACGTAATCAAGATAACCACATCCTATGCTACTAACATGACAGATGGCCGTCATAAGTCGCATCGGTTGCCTGTTGTTCTCGTTGGTTTATGTAGTCTTTGTATTTAATGCACAAGTGGTATAATACTCTACTTCCCATTGTTGTTTTGATAACAGATAAATGAAATACCACAAAGTTAACCGAAGACGCATGACTTCGGCAATGTTCGGGACCATACATTTTCATGGCGAGTTGAATGAAACATTAAAAAATATAAAATATCTAAAATATGTAAGATATGGAACTTTATAATTAGTTCTAGTTTTTCCACGATATTTCTATTATACCCATTATACAATAAACATAAAGACTAAATAAACCAACGATAGCAATAGGCAACCGATGCTGATTTCGGTTTTGCCGTTTCATCTTCCTTGTCCCTTTGGTGTCTCTTGTTTAGATTCTCGATATTCTTGCATTGGGGTAATTTATTTTCACTGGATGCTGCAATCAAGTCAAACCGGATATACCATCCTTTCTTTATACCATCCTTTCTTTATACAACAAAGTTCACAGTATTCCGATGTTAAAAGCATAAGTTAAGTCAACGTTTCGTAGATTACCAAAGCTAAACTTTGCTATACAAAAACCGTAGAGAGTTATTGGAATAGAAGATTTATGTATGGTATTTCTTTTAATGTGTTGCCATGAAATTATCTTATGTTTTCTAGACATACTCTTCGTTTTGTTTTTGTTTTCTTATCTTTTAAATGTTACGTTTGCATGAGACATTAAACATTAATTCCGTTAGTGGTCTTTATGAAAGAAATGAATGTGCAGTTGACTTAGCGAAATAGTTGGAGACCAGGTACCTCGTTGAAACCATTTCTTATGGGATTATGGGCTTGTTTGGTTGGTTGGGTAAAGCAGTTTGTATTGAAATGAATAACAAACAATCAGTCCAGATATAGATTCTACAATGAGATATTAACATTCCTGAAAGTCTCTGCAGAGCCCTTCCAAAAGTGTGGTTCGGCTGATGACAGATGCTATTCAAGATGCATTCCCTTGTAGAATCGGGAAACATCGTGCAGAAACATATGTGCAGAATGTTGCACCAAGAGCTTTACGATACTTCATGTAGATCCTGCCAAGTACTTTGAACTTTCGAAAATAGAATACACATTTGCTTGTCCATTAATGTTTAAACATGGTAAGTAACTATTTCTCCAGTTTTGGAGCCATAGAGACCAAAATGGCTAATTTTGTGAAGTAAGAAAAAGAGAAGAAAAATAATTTTTACAAGAATGTACTGATGGACTGAACACTCCACATCAAATTCAAATAGTCCTCAAACATGATGCGAGGATGATTTTAAATAAGAAGGAACAAAGTAGACTGTCCAAACCTATTGAGAGAAGACAGGACCCCGACCACCTGTCCTCTATTAATCTCAGTCGAACTCCTCGGGTGATAACATGCATGAGTTCGCTACCGTGGGCAGAGCACGGACTGTATTTTGTTTTGCCTTCTGGTTTTTATATCCATTTACATACATCCATCTGTGTGTTTCTTGGGCCCCTTCGTTATGCTGTCTGTTTGTATGTTCATCTTTCAATGAGGAGGTTATTGTACATTACACCTGTGCGTTCCTCGAGATCTCTGGGCAATCGGAAAAGTAATTCGGGTTACCACAAAGTCTGCTAATTGCGTGGAAGATTGCCGTTAAAAGTCGGCACCGGTTGCCCATTGCTCTCGTTGGTTTATGATTCATGTTTCTATGGTGTGAGTTGGCGTTCCTTGTCCCTTTTGTGTCTCTTTCTGTGGGTGTCTGTCCTGTGTTTTTGTATTGGCTGTTTTGGAGTTTTGCTGTGGATGCTGCCTAGTGTTGTTGAAGATCCCTTCCTTTGTTTTGAAACACCTTTTAAGTTGATATCAAAGATCAAATTTGATACATGAATAATATGTTTCCACCCATTAACTCCGAGAGGTGGTCGGAGTCTTTGGTTGATTGAATACATTAGCTCGCAACTCTTTCTCCCTTATCTTTTTGATGTTTAAGTTTGAATTTACTTATTTATTTTGCTGTCTTTTTGTGTCGTTATTACAGTAAGGAGGCCTTTATATACATGTACAACAACTGTGCTTCTGGGTAACCAGACAATGTGGAGGGTTATGCCCATATTATCCGAATAACTACAACATTTGATATTAACGTAGCAGATGACGTTTCAATTCAGCGATGTTTGCCCATTGGTGTTATGTGTTTTGAAATCGGTTTTGATGTTAAGAGTTTTATCTAACTCGTCCCTTTGATGTCTCTTGTTGCGATTGTTCTGTCAGTTTACTTTTCAAAACTTGGTGCTTCCATGTTTTACCGTTGGTTCTGCATCTAAGTACTGTTCAAGATCCCCTCTTTTCATAAGACATTTTTCACAGTGACGAACTTTGCACTTGGAACTTCGCACTTTAATTGACCCTTCTGAACGCGGGAAAAATTTGAGAAATTCCATGACGTCACAATGCAATTTCGATGTTTGACCGAGTTATGAAGCTTGTTTGTCCGAGGTAAACACATGGTAAAAGCATTGTGACGTCACAAAATTTTGCATTGTTTTCCCGCAATCGGAAGGGTCAATTATAATGTAAAGTTAAAATAAATTGCCGAAAAAAGGCGACAACCAGGAAGTACATAATACCAATTCTACTGAGTATACTAATCAAAGTGTAGATGACTTCGCGTATGACTTTATGAACGGAAGCTACATTCTCCACTGATTCTTCAATTTTCGAAGTGCGAAGTCTGAAGTCTGAAGTGCGAAGTTCGTCACGGTGGAAAATGTCTATTATGATCACCAGGGGCCCATCCAAATAATCTCTCTGGCAACAGAGTAGGAAGGAGGGTTTTTTAAACTGCAAAACATCATAGGAAATGTACCTAACCATACACTAAGTGTAGGCATTATGTATATTCCCTTAGCTAAATCCTCATATAAAAAAGACAATGTACATGTGAATGCACCATGTACTGCTTCCAGCAGGTTTATTCTGAGTTTTAAGGAAAAAGCACAAAATTTTAGCCTACTGCTGAGACGTCTCCTGGACATTCCTTAGATTCGTCACTTACTAACACCAGCTTTTCACAGTCCCTGTCATCTTTCACAACCTTGCAAGTATTTGGATATCTTATATAGTGCAATCCAAAACTGAAAAATTAAAAAAAAATTGATTGGTTTGAATGGATGTACTTTAAAAAAAAATGTTTTCCTTGTCTAATGTTGCAAATGGTAACCTGATATAAATATATATATATTTATTTATTTATAAATCTATATTTCTGTTTTCTTAATGTATCTATTCAAATAAGTGGTGACCCGTTGTAATTGTATGTGTACTCTTCTGTAATTGTGTATTTACTCATCTGTAGTTATGTGTTTACTCCGCTGTAAATATTTGTGTACTCCGCCGTAATTGTGTATGTATTCCGCTGTAATTGTGAATTTGTAATACACTGTAATCGAATGTGTACTCGGCTTTGATTGAGAAATGACTGTCTTACTTCGGGTGTTCATGTAGTATAATTCTGGTTGGTTAGGTGGAAATTCCGTGAATCGCGAAGCGATTCTCGGGAAATTTGCAAGTGTCCAACCAGAATTATGTTATCATGAACACTCAAAGAAAGACAGTCATAACTTATATTTCCATTTGTACTAAATATCAGACTACCCGTTTAGCATAATAATGAGCATATTGCATGTTATAACGTCAATAGTATCTGAACGTAGGTTCAAATTTTCCGTACTTTCAAAACTAAAGCGTGACGTCATAATAGGCAACCAGAATTATAGTTTATAAATCGGTTTGCCTAATAGGCGCTTAACATTGGGATTCTCTGCAGTGGAAATATTTGTGTATGTACTCCGCTGTAATTGTGTGTGTATGCTGCTGTTATTATGTGTGTATTCTACTGTAAATGTATGTGTACTCCGCTGTAATTGTCTGTGTACTCCGCTGTAATTGTCTGTGTAATCTGCTGCAATTGTCTGTGTACATCGCTGTAATTATCTGTGTTCTCCGCTGTAATTGTATGTGTACTCCGCTGTAATTATGTGTGTACTCCGCTGTAATTGTGTGTGTACTCCGCTGCAATTGTTTGTGTACTCCGCTGTGATTATGTGTGTACTCCGCTGTAACTGTGTGTGTTCTCCACTGTAATTGTCTGTGTAATCTGCTGCAATTGTCTGTGTAAATCGCTGTAATTATGTGTGTTCTCCGCTGTAATGTATGTATACGTCGCTGTAATTATGTATGTACTCCGCTCTAATTGTGTGTGTACTCCGATGCAATTGTCTGTGAACATCGCTTTAATTATATGTGTTCTCTGCTGTAATTGTATGTGTACTCCATTGCAATTATATGTGTACTCCGCTGTAATTGTGTGTGTACTCCGCAATAATTGTGTGTGTATTCCGCAATAATTGTGTGTACTCCTTTGCACTTGTGTGTGTAATCCGCGGTAATTGAGTATGAATCCACTACGACATCGTGATGTTGGGATGTCCTCTTTACTTCTCTTACGATTGACTTAAGTTAATTTATATGTTAAAGCTAAAAGTACTTGTTTACAATGTCAACTTGAAGGATATGATAATGTAAGTTTAATTTCAGTAGAATAATCATTTGAATAATGTTTATGAGTAAATTGTTCTAAGTGAGGAAGATGTACTTACTCGCAACATATCATAGAACTCAAGTTTGAGTCTTTGTCTTTATCACAAAAACATGTTTTGCAATCCTTCTCCGTATGAACTTGTTTCCCTGGTTCTATACGCTGACCCTTGTATTCACACTCTTTCATAAAAAAACAAATTACATTAGAATATTTCATAGCACATGTAATATGTATTATGACAAAACCCTAAAAGTGCAGCACAATAGTCAAATTTTTTTTTAAATATATTTTATACGCAGGGATCAGAAAGATTAATGGGGAGGGGGTCAGGAACACCTACATCATGTCATCTTATCAAGATATATAGTGAAAATGCAGAGGGGGTTATTCTTTAGGCTACAGAAGAGGATATTGAAATAAGGGACACTACAACCTACTAACAGGACAATTGGACAGGAAAAACAACGTTTTCATAGCATCAAGGCAAAATAGAGTCATATGAATGGAGACTGTATTCTGCATAGTATTTCTGATTTCGAGAGATGTGGATCTTTTGAGAAGATGCGCAAAATTCTTCCAAGGGAAATTCAAAATCGTTTTAACTGATAAGTTTAAGAAATAAATTTGTTCACATCCATGAATTGCCGTTAGCATTTATAATCTGAAAATACCGAAAATGTTTGGATAAAATAAAGAAAAAGCAACTAGCTAGCCGTGGTTTGTCGTCCAGTAATCCCCAGAGTCGCATGGACCAATAAAATTATCACCGAGCCGCGAAGCGATTGGTTTTTACGACGACGGATATTCTGTTCTAACGTGGGTCCTGTGGCATCATATCCCACCCAAATTGCTACGTCTTTTGGTACATTTTTGGACATAATAATTTTCATACTTTTTGGCCATATTACATTGTTTAGACTGAGGATCACTGACGAGGGTTTAGTACCCGAAACGTGCATGTCTGGATGCTGTAAATTTATCATGTTTAAAATGATGCTATTGAATTTAAAGACGTTTAACATTTGAACTACCTGGTGAGTGTCACTGCTTGTGGACAAAGAGTCCCCGAGGGCACATGTAGCCAAGTTCGATCAACTTCGGTTGATCGTCTGTTTATTCAACGCATTTGAAAATTTCTGTTACAAAATTTCTTGAAATTTTTAAAACGTGGGACCTGTGGCATCATATCCCAGCCATTCTGCTACGTCTTTTGGTACATTTTTGGACATAATAATTTTCATACTATTTGGCCATATTACATTGTTTAGACTGAGGATCACTGACGAGGGTTTAGTACCCGAAACGTGCATGTCTGGTCCATGCTGTAAATTTATCAGTTTAAAATGATGCTATTGAATTTAAAGACGTTTAACACTAGTATTGTTCTGCACGTGCATGGGCGGAGCTAAGTGAACTGGAAGTTTGTTGGAAATTTTACACCAGGCGAGTTCTATAGTACATAAAGGGAGAAAATCTCAAGTCATGTTACAAAAAAAATTAAAACACTCTTCTTCTCAATCGCGTGTTGAAGGATGCATACAAGGTTGTATACAAGAAAGAGCGGTGAGCAATGCACTGGCGATAAAAAAGTAAAAAAATTCATGAATCAATCAATTGTCTGAAAAGAGGAATTCCCTTCTCCCTGAAATACATCGAAAGTTATCTCTGTATACTAGCTGTATGCTTCATACAAGACTAAAAAACATATAATATAATGATAATAAAGGGGTATCCACCCTCTGCAGCAGAAGAGCCGCCTTTTAGGCATAAAATTGTAAAATCGTTACCTCAGACATGCGCATTTTGGATGATGAGAAAAATCTTTATCACTTATAATAAAGATAATAATTCTCATCAGATTTTGAATAATGATAGTATTCCTCATCAGTAGTACTTCAAACTAAAGCGATTTAGAAAATCTATCTTTGAAGTTTGTGGTGTCTCTAGTTGACAAAAGTTCAAAATGATAAGATTTTGCATTTTTTCTGAAATGGAAGATTTCAAAAAATTTTCAATTAACATTTTTAATTTCATCTTCAATGGAAATAATTCCAGTGCGCCGTATGCATATATCATGAATTAATGTATCATAAGCCGTGCTCTAAGCCTAAGTAGAGAAAATAAAGATAATATACGATGTGAAATTCTTTTAATCTATGCCAAAGACTAAGGCTTATTTTCAGCTTCTCTGAAATTAATATTCTGTGTGATGAGGCTTAGGAGTTTATCAGAATCGAAATTGGACAGAGAAACATACGACCATATATTATAGAATTTGCGGTATCAACATTCTCAGATAAAAAGAATTGATCACAAAAAGTATTTTAAAAAAACCCACTACCAAATAATCAAGTAACAAAAATGAATATTCAATATATAATCTATCACTTCTGAAATAATAGTTATTGTTCATGAAAGCCATAAGATATTTTTTGTTAATAGTTTACAAGTTAAATTGAAAACACATGTATCACAAACTTACCATGAAACACAAAACAGGCAGATTCACAGACCGCAATAATTGCAGCAAAGCAAACAATTTCTCTGAACATTTGAAACTCTGATTGTGATTACCGCTCTCTAACAATGTTTCCCTACTTTTATAACATAACATAGTAGGCATTCATTTGTCACAGTTTTCAATTAATTTAATTGATATGACATTTTCACCTTTCATCCATGCTGTGACCATTTCTGTCCTAAGTATCATACCCATGACCTTTTCTGTCCTATGTATCATGCCCTTATGCATGTTAGTTTTAGACGTTTCAATTTATTCAAATGCCAAATATTGTTGACGATTACAAATGATAATGAAAAACAGTTGTGTGCCATATTTAATGTGAACACAGGCTTTGCTGTTGGGAAGTAAACCATGGGTAGTCGCAAATACTATATATGTTGCAGTGTTAACCGTATTCAAATTCAATAGCATCATTTAAAACAGATAAATATACAGCATGGACCAGGCATGTACGTTTCGGGTACTTAACCCTCGTCAGTGATCCTCAATCTAAACAATGTAATATGACCAAAGAGTCAAAGGTATTAAGGTGGCTCCACAGAGTATCCGAATATATAGTCTTTTCGGAGGCTCTCTTACTGAGGATATTGACGTCATTATGATTATGACGTCATGATAACGCGCCAAATTAATATTGTGAACTCGCCGATGAATAGTGTCCACAGCGCTCGTAATTTTCGGCGTTCAAACTCTTCTATCTCGCTTATTTCAGAACGGATTCCAGCAAGTTTGGTATCGATGAAACCAGAAAATTATCGTCTACGTCTAAAATCTGATAATAATTAATTTTAGCTAGATTTATCTTTTTATCTTTACGTACTAAAATATCGATGAACGAAACCCCTGGCTATCGCTGTAAAAGTTTCCTTTTTATAACGTCATCATCGGAAAAACAACAACTTGCTGCTTTGAAATAAAATCGAATAAGAAAATATTAGTTAAAACTATCTAACAGGCTATTTCTTGGAGATTTTAGCGATAAAATGGATCAGATATTTAAAGTATTGTATCTCTGATTATCTATGATCAGAAGAATTTTTCTGCAATTTTGTCAACTATCCGCGAAATGTTATCGAACTAAGTTTCTTTATTTGAAAACTTAAAGCGAACGAATTTTAGTATCAATCCTGCTTTGTTCAAAGATGTATCCATTATGCAGAAAACTACACGAATTATCGAGAACGAGCGAAGTGAATGACGTCCATAAAAATAAGTTTTCGTTTACTTTTTCCCTTCTCTCAGATTCAAACTGCCGTATATCTCTAATTTTGTTAAATTTTACACACTATTTTAAAACATTTTTAGCCATAGAAAAAACCTTTTATATCGGGGGAAATTTCTCTGACAGAAGGGGAAAAATATATATTCCAGGGATGGGGAATGGGGTCGAATATCGCCGAATTTGTTTGAAAAAAAACCACCGAGATAAGAATAAGGGCGTCCTATTTTGAATTTGAGCTAATAAAAGAAAACAAATCCAAGCCTCTTGATTGTTTATGTGATAGAGAACTCTCTCTCTCTCTCAACTTCACGTGAAGCCCCTCTCAGGAAAAATTTTTGACGCTCACAATCATTGCACTTTGCGACCCATTTCCTTTTTTTCAAAATACCCTTCACGCGAATGAGTTATAAATTAGATTGTCCTCGAAGTTTGATTTGATTTTTTTTTTTGTTAATGGTATTTCTAGATATTGTAATATGAGCTATATGTTGATTAAACGTTATGTGTGCACACTGTACATGTAGTTGAGTTTCTGGATACTCTCCTGAATCTGACTTTTACATATAGCCTGAACTTTTAAAATATCTTATTCATAAAAGTCAGAGAACACTATTTCTTCCCTGTCCTGAAACGTATACGAAACAGCCCCCCCCCCACCCCAATTTATACGTCGGTACCCGTTTATTTGTGACGACCTACTTTGAAACTGACGCCTACTTTCTTAGTAGAGGCACTTTGATTAATCGCAAAATCTTTTTTTTTCAGAATCGCCCCCTTCTTTAAAGATTATTGAGAACTCTGCCCTTGCCTCACCAAATAAAAAAAATTATCAGGATGAGAGTCTATTATTACTTTTAAAATTCTGAGTCTTTCTCCCTCTAAATTCGCGCTTTTTACTCTCTCTTTTCCTAATTTCCTTTTAGGAGAGGGGGTGGCCTTCTGTTGTTTGGACATATCAAAAATCTCGTATGTATGGACACACACAATCAAAGCTTTGTAAGATTCCCGTTAAGGCCGTTTCGGTCCAAAATTCCTACAAATTCCTGTAGTCATACGCTGATTTACAAATACCTCTGACGTCACTATAACGTCGAGTGAATATGGATTGCAACGTAGAAATTAAGGGGATGGGGTTACAAAAATAATCAGAACATCCGTTCGCTAGGTTCGATTTTGTTCATATTGCATAGAAATACTTCATATACAGTAGTTTATCATACGATATTTGTTTCAAGAAAATTAAACGACAGAATTTCATGCAATAGGCATATAACGTCAAAAAAATAACGATCAAAAAACGAGTTTTTAACCTCCTAGATTATCTCAAATTTGTAATAATTCCTCCATTTTCTTAGTTTATTGCAATTTCTTTGTTTAAAGATGGAAAAATAGTTTGAATGTAAAATTAAATCATAAAAACATTCATATATTCAGCAAAATATTTTAAAAATCAGCATACTTTCTTCAAATTGGCAACGTTGGCAAAATAGAGGAGAAACCCCAAAACCGCCAAAATTCAAAGCGTCATAAAAACAGTTACGTAGATTCGATTTTGTTCATACTTTGCAAAATTTAATCTTGTATACCAATTATCAAATTCTGAGAGTTTCAGAAAAATTAAACGAGAGGATCTTTTTGGGGGGATTGGAGTGCGGAGACACCTTAAGTCCAAACAATGTAACGAAAGATGAAGCAGGATCAATTTGCATGCCATGCATTAGCTCGCATCAGCAACTCTTTTTGGTACGCCCTAATGTCTTTTTGTGCGAATAGCACATAGCGATTGCCTGATTTCTTCACTCATGGGAGCCCCGTCTACTGAGTATGTATAAGCGATGTTACTCTGTTTACATGTACCTTGGGACTGTGTCAGGGTCATGATCGGTATAAAGTCTGAATCAATGAATTATATCTATATGAATCGAGCGTCGTGTTATGTACATGCATGATCTAATGAAAAATTGCATCTGTATGTACTGAGATGAACACAGGCTGTGTGTTGGAAACCCCTTTCCATTACCAGGTGATTATCTGTTTTAGTGGACAATATATAAATGAAACGGTGCTATCGATAAAGATATTAAGTTGAATCATTGAAACGTAAAACTAACTTCAAGAAGGCTTATTTTGCCCCGCTTCACAAAATAAAATCTGTATACGACGAACAAATTAGGAACTTCCATCATGAAATATGATATTAACCATTATGAAAAATAAAAGATCAAAACACTCCCGTTTAAGATGTATCATGTTTTTATGTACTAAAAAAGAAGTGAATTTTCCTTCAAGTTAGAAAATAAGATTCGTCTTCTTTCCTTGTATATGGAATCATCAATTGATAGTCATATTGGATTGTTGTATTTTCTAGGGGGGGGGAGGGGTAGTTTTAATGTGATGTTATTTAATTTTCATGTTCACTGTCAGACATCATCTTTCAATTCATTACGACAACATTATGCATTTACATTTTAGTTCTGTCTTTATACGTCCATATACTGGCCTACGAAGGTGTTCAGGAACAAATAAAACACAATATTTTTTCATACATTAGAAGTGATATTATTCTGGCTTTTCGCACTCAGTACCTTTAGTGCTTTGATTTTATTTTTAAGTTTGAATTTACATATTCATTTTGCTGGTTTTGTTTTGTGTCATAATTACAGTGAGAAGGCCTTAATACGCATGCAAAACAATGTGCTTTCTTCGAGACTGTTGGATAATTAGAAAATGGGGAGGGTTGTGCGCACGTAATCCGAATAACCACACCATTTGATACTAACGTAGGAGATGACGTTTCAATTCAGCTATGTTTGCCCATTGGTTTAAGTGTAGTTTTTACTGTTATGTGTTTTGAAATCGGTTTTGATGTTAAGAGTTTTATCTGACTCGTCCCTTTGATGTCTCTTGTTGCGATTGTTCTGTCAGTTTACTTTTTAAAACTTGGTGCTACCATGTTTTACCGTTGGTTCTGCATCTTAGTACTGTTCAAGATTCCCTCTTTTCATTAGACATTTTTCACCGTGACGAACTTCGCACTTGGAACTTCGCACTTTAATTTACCCTTCCGAACGCGGGAAAAATTTGAGAAATTCCATGACATCACAATGCAATTTCGATGTTTGACCGAGGTTTGAATCTTGTTTGTCCGAGGTAAAAGCATTGTGACGTCACGAAATTTTGCATTGTTTTCCCGCAATCGGAAGGGTCAATTATAATGTAAAGTTAAAGTAAATTGCCGAAAAAGGCGACACACAGGAAGTACATTATACCAATTCTATTGAGTATACTAATCAAAGTGTAGATGACTTCGCTTATGACTTTATGAAAGGAAGCTACATTCGTTCTCCAATGATTCTTCAATGTTCGAAGTGCGAATTACGAAGTCTGAAGTGCGAAGTTCGTCACGGTGGAAAATGTCTATTATGATCACCAGGGGCCCATCCAAATAATCTCTCTGGCAACAGAGTAGGAAGGAGGGTTTTTTTAACTGTAAAACATCATAGGAAATGTACCTAACCATACACTAAGTGTAGGCATTTTGTATATTCCCTTAGCGAAATCCTCATATAAAAAAGACAGTGTACATGTGAATGCACCATGTACTGTTTCCAGCAGGTTTATTCTGAGTTTTAAGGAAAAAAACAAACAAATTTAGCCTACTGCTGTGGTGTCCCTTGATGGACATTCCTTAGATTCGTCACTTACTAATACCAACTTTTCACAGTCCCTGTCATCTTTCACTACCTTACAAGTATTTGGATATCTTAGATAGTGCCATGTAGCACTGAAAAATAAAAACAATTGATTGGTTTGAATGGAAGCTAGTGCATTTTGAAAAATATTTTTCTTGTCTAATGTTGCAAATGGCAACCTGATGATAAATCAATCATTCTGTTCTCTTAATGTATCTATTCATAAAAGTGAATCCGCTCTAATTGTGTGTGTACTCTATTGTAATTGTGTGTGTACTCCAGAATCATACTACCATGAACATCCAAAGTAAGACAGTCATAACTTATATTTCCATTTGTACTCAATATCAGACTACCGGTTTAGCATAATAATGAGGCTATTGCATGTTATTACGTCAAAAGTATCTGAAAGTAGGTAACAATTCTCCGTACTCTCAAAACTAAAGCGTGACGTCTTAATATCAATTCTCTGTAAGGACCAAAATATTTTGGAAACAGCATATCATGGATTTTCATGAATTTCTCTATAAATGGTATGTAAAATGCCCTGAATACAAAAATTACAATTTTTTGAAAATAAATATTCCGGTTGCCATGGAAACGAGGTTTGTCTATTTATAGCACTAAAAAATGGTCAAATAAGTCATATTTGGTTATTATGTTGCCATGGAAACCATTGTCAGAGTTAATTGGTATTAACAACTTATAATCTTTAAAACCTCTATTTTTAGAAAAAATAATCAATTTTTGACATTTCTTTCAATTAGCCGGATCCTATCAAATCAAAATCAGTCAAAAATTGCCATAAAATAAGGTCAAAATCAAGGCCTATTTTTGTCCAATTTTTACAATTTTTAAGCAAAAATAACACAAAATATCAGGCTGATACATATGTAACACCATCACTGTTGTCAGAACAAAATAGATTTCATGTGACAAATATAATCACTGGAAAAAATAAGTGGGACCTTGTTTTGTTTTCCTACATTTTGAGGTCAAAAATGGTTACCATGGCAACTTTTCATTTGACACATGATGACTATATCTTTTCAAATTGATTTTTAATATGGTTTAAGTAACTTATATTGCTTAAGCTTTATGTAGGGACAACAGAAGAAATTGTTCTTTATTAGAGCACTTCCAAAATTTTTCAAGGTCATTGACTTTAAGTTCAAGGTCAATTCAAAATATAGGTTCCAATTTCAATAAAATTTGCATTTTTGTTGTTATTTATTGTTGCTAAATTTAGGCTTGACTGCCATATATTTGTATCGAAAATACTTCTTTCTAAAATTAGGACTGATAGATGGAAAAACATTACAATTTTAAGTTCAGAACATTTCTCCTAAAAAAATAAGCCCCAGACAAAAATCATGATAATCTCAATTTGTTTCATATGTATGTATGAAATACTAGCTAAAAATAAAGGATGTCATTGATTTTGAGATTTTTTGCAACTTTGTTCAATAAATAGGGGATTTATCCAAAATTGCTATGTATGTGTTTGTTTTACTCAATACCGCATGATATATGAGTAACTGCCTCTCATATTTTTGAAAAATCACAGAATTTTGCCACATTTTGTGAATTGCATACAAGATGACCTTGACATTGGGTCCTGTGACCTTGAAAACTTTTAAGGTAATTTTTTTTAATCAATAATGCTCTTTTATATGCACTGATAAAAAAAATGCTAAAAAAATATATAACGGACAGCTGAAAATTTACCAGTAAATAGCACTGAACAGAATGTCACCATGGTAACCATTTTTTATACCCTTTTGAATGAAATTGTGAAGAGGTCCCACTCAAATTTTAACATTTTCTTAAAGATCGAGGATTAAACTTTAAACATAAATGGCAGTAGAAATCAAGTTAGACTGACATTTCTGATTATTTGCCCTTAAATTTGAGCAAAATCATGTAAAATTAGTAGCTTTTTCGGTCTTAAAAAGGGCCTCTTCAAAATAGGTTTTTGCCTACATTTTGAGCATATTGTTAAAGAGAATAGCGGGCAAAAACACACTTCTTATGTAATATTTATACTATTAAAGATATAAAGAGAAAAATTAAGGAAATTTCAGTTCACTACAAAAGCTGTTACCATGGAAACGAGCCTTGTGAAAATGCCATGTAACAAGTATTCTCCTGATGCGTAAAATTTCAAATATGGTTTCCATGGCAACGAAAACTTAATTTGTAAAAAGAAAGTTTATTTTTGTCTCAGTACATCATAAACACCTTCCACACCAAAAATCTCCAAAATTGGAGACATGCTGTTTCCACGTGCTATTCCGTCTTTTCGATTTTACAGTCCTACGTTCGATTTGTGCAGGTACCTGACGTAAAAGCATTGTGACGTCATTAATTTCCTTTGAAAACGTCATATATATAACCCTGTTTCCCTGAATTTCATGCTGGTTTCCATAGAATTTGATGACGTCACAATGCGTTGACGTCAGATACCTGCACAAATGGGAAGTAACTCTTTATTTCGAAAAGACCGAATTGAAATTATTTTGGTCCTTACAGAGAACTGCTATTAATAAGCAACAAGAATTATAGTTTACTAATCGGTTTGCCTAACTGGCGATTAACATGGGGATTCCTCTGCAATGGAAATATTTGTATATGTACTCCGCTGTAATTTTGTGTGTATGCTGCTGTAATTATGTGTGTAATACGCTGTAATTGTATATGTACTCCACTTTTATTATGTGTGTACTCCGCCGTAATTGTGTGTGTACCCTGCTGCAATTATCTGTGTACATCGCTGTAATTATGTGTGTACTCCGCTGTATTTGTATGTGTACTCCGCTGTAATTGTCTGTGTACTCCGCTGCAATTATTTGTGTACTCCGCTGTAATTATGTGTGAACTCAGCTGTAAATATGTGTGTTCTCCGCTGTAATTGTGTGTGTATTCTGCTGCAATTGTCTGTAAAAATCGCTGTAATTATGTGTGTTCTCCGCTGTAATTGTATGTATACGTCGCTGTAATTATGTATGTACTCCGCTCTAATTGGTTGTGTACTCCGATGCAGTTGTCTGTATACTCCGCTGTTATAATGTGTATACTCCGCTGCAATTGTCTATGAACATCGTTTTAATTATATGTGTTCTCCGCTGTAATTGTATGAGTACTCCATTACAATTATTTGTGTACTCCGCTGTAATTGTGTGTGTATTCCGCTATGATTGTGTGTACTCCTTTGCACTTGTGTGTGTAATCCGCTGTAATTGAGTATGAATCCACTACGACGTCGTGATGTTGGGATGTCCTCCTTACTCCTTTTTACGATTGACTTAAGTTAATTTATATGTTAAAGCTAAAAGTACTTGTTTACAATGTCAAGTTGAAGGATATGATAATGTAAGTTTAATTTCAGCAGAATAATCATTTGAATAATGTTTATGAGTAAATTGTTCTAAGTGAAGAAGATGTACTTACTCGCAACATTGCATAGTACTCAAGTTTGAGTCTTTGTCTTTATAACAAAAACATGTTTCGCAATCCTTCTCCGTATGAACTTGTTTCCCTTGTTCTATACGATGACCCTTCTATTCACACTCTTTCATTAAAAAACCAAATTACATTAAAATATTTCATAGCATATGTTATATGTATTATGACAAAACCCTAAAAGTGCAGCACAATTGTCAAATTCATTATCAATATATTTTATACGCAGGGATCAGAAAGAGATTAATGGGGAGGGGGCTAGGAATCCCTACATCATGTTATATTGTCAAGATATATAGTGTAAGTGCAGAGGGGGATATTCTTTAGGCTACAGATGAGGATATTGAAATAAGGGACACTACGACCTACTTACAGGAAAATTTGAAAGCAAAAACAACGTTTTCATAGCATCAAGGCAAAATAGAGTCATACGTATGGAGATTACATTTTGCATAGTATTTCTGATTTCGAGAGTTGTGGATCTTTTGAGACGGGGCGCAAAATTCTTCGAAGGGAAATTCAGAATCGTTTCAACTGATAAGTTTGATATTTCAATTTGTTCACATCCATGATTTGCCGTTAGCACTTTTAATCTGAAAGTACCGAAAGTGTTTGGGTAAAATTTAAAAAATTGCAACTTCCTAGCCGTGGTTTGTCGTCCAGTAATTCCCCGAGTCGCATGAACCAATGAAATTATCACAGAGCCGCGAAGGGGCGAGGTGATAATTTGATTGGTTCATACGACGAGGGGAATTCTATTCTTATATTGTTCTGCACGAGCTCTATGGCAAGTGCATGGGCATGAGCTTAGCGAACTGCAAGTTTGTTGGAGATTTTACACCAGGCGAGTTCTATAGTACATATAGGGAGAAAATCTCAAGTCATTTTAGAATAAAAATTCAACCACTGTTCTTTTCAATCGCGTGTTGCAGGATGCGTACAAGGTTGTATTCAAACATAAGAAGGGAAAGCGGCGAGCAATGCACTGGCAATTAAAAAGTAAATAAAATCATAAATGAACAAATTGTCTGAAAAGAGGAAAAGTACATCGAAAGTTATCTCTGTATGCTTACATGTATGCTTTATACAAATATAAAAAAATGTACAATATAATGATTATAAAGGGGTATCCATCCTCTTCAGCAGAAGAGCCGCATTTTTGGCATAAAAATTGTAAATTCTTTACATCAGATATGCGTATTTTGGATGATGTGAAAAAACTTTATCACTTTTAATAAAGATAATAATTCTCATCAGATTTTGCATAATGATAGTATTCCTCATTAGTAGTACTTCAAACTAAAGCGATTTACAAAATCTGTTTTTGAAGTTTATGGTGTTTCTATTTGAAAAAAAAGTTCAAAATAATAAGATTTGACTTTTTCCGGAAATTGAAGATTTCACAAAATGTTAAATTATCAATTTTTGATTTCATCTTCTATGGAAATAATTCCAGTGCGCCGTATACGCATATCGTGAATTATCGTCAGGATCTTCTGTAACTCATTGATATTTCTGAAGACTTTTTTCACCATGACGAACTTCGCATTTCGAACTTCGAACTTCGCACTTTAATTTCATAAGTTGTACAGGAAGTCAAATATACCATTCCATTGAATATACTAATCAAAATGTAGATCACTCCGCTTATGAGTTTATACGCGAGCGGCAGCTACGCCACTTTTTCTTCAATGTTCGAAGTGCGAAGTACGAAGTGCGAAGTTCGTCACGATGAAAAAAGTCTACAAGGAAATTAAGATAATATACGGTGTGAAATTCTTTTAATCTAAGCCAAAGAGTAAGGCTTTTTTCAGCTTCTCTGAAATTAATATTCTGTGTGATGAGGCTTATGAGTTTATCAGAATCGAAATTGGACAGAGAAACGTACGACCATATATTATAGGATTTGCGGTATCAACATTCACAGATAAATGGAATTGATCACAAAAAGTATTAAAAAAAACCACAACTATAAAATCAAGTAAAAATAATAAATGAACTTTAACAAAAATGAATATTCTCATTTTATGCACATGTATCACTCACTTACCATGTAAACCAAAACAGGAAGATTCACAGACTGCAATAATTGCAGCAAAGCAACAATCTCTCTGAACATTGTGATTACCGCTCTCTAACAATGTTTCCCTACTTTTATAACATAACATAGTAGGTATTCATTTGTCACAGTTTTCAATTAATTTAATTGATATGACATTTTCACCTTTCATCCATGCGGTGACCATTTCTGTCCTAAGTATCATACCCTTGACCTTTTCTGTCCTATGTATCATGCCCTTATGCATGTCAGTTTTAGACGTTTCAATTTATGCAAATGCCAAATATTGTTGACGATTACATATGATAATGAAAAACAGTTGTGTGCAATATTTGATGTGAACACAGGCTTAGTTGTTGAGCAGTAAACCATGGGCTTTCGCAAATACTTTATATGTTGCAAGGTTAACCGTATTCAAATTCAATAGCATCATTTAAAACAGATAAATATACAGCATGGACCAGGCATGGACGTTTCGGGTACTTAACCCTCATCAGTGATCCTCAATCTGAACAATGTAATATGACCAAAGAGTCAAAGGTATTAAGTCCAAACAAAGTAACGAAAGATGAAGCAAGATCAATTTGCATGCCATGCATTAGCTCGCATCAGCAACTCTTGTTGGTACGCCCTAATGTTTTTTTTTATTTTTAAGTTTGAATTTACATATTCATTTTGCTGGTTTTGTTTTGTGTCATAATTACAGTGAGAAGGCCTTAATACACATGCAAAACTATGTGTTTTCTTCGAGACTGTTGGATAATTAGAAAATGGGGAGGGTTGTGCGCACGTAATGCGAATAACCACACCATTTGATACTGACGTAGGAGATGACGTTTCAATTCAGCGATGTTTGCTCATTGGTTTAAGTGTAGTTTTTACAGTTAAGTGTTTTGAAATCGGTTTTGATGTTAAGAGTTTTATCTAACTCGTCCCTTTGATGTCTCTTGTTGCGATTGTTCTGTCTGTTTACTTTTCAAAACTTGGTGCTACCATGTTTTACCGTTGGTTCTGCATCTTAGTACTGTTCAAGATTCCCTCGTTTCATAAGACATTTTTCACCGTGACGAAATTCGCACTTGGAACTTCGAACTTTAATTTACCCTTCCGAACGCGGGAAAAATATGAGAAATTCCATGACGTCATTATGTTATTTCGATGTTTGACCGAGGTTCGAAGCTTGTTTGTCCGAGGTAAAAGCATTGTGACGTCTTGAAATTTTGCATTGTTTTCCCGCAATAGAAAGGGTCAATTATAATGTAAAGTAAAAGTAAATTGACGTAAAAAGGCGACACACAGGAAGTACATAATACCAATTCTATTGAGTATGCTAATCGAAGTGTAGATGACTTCGCTTATGACTTTATGAAAGGAAGCTATATTTGTTCTCCAATGATTCTTCAATCTTCGAAGTGCGAATTACGAAGTCTGAAGTGCGAAGTTCGTCACGGTGGAAAATGTCTATTATGATCACCAGGGGCCCATCCAAATAATCTCTCTGGCAACAGAGTAGGAAGGAGGGTTTTTTTAACTGTAAAACATCATAGGAAATGTACCTAACCATACACTAAGTGTAGGCATTTTGTATATTCCCTTAGCTAAATCCTCATATAAAAAAGACAATGTACATGTAAATGCACCATGTACTGTTTCCAGCAGGTTTATTCTGAGTTTTAAGGCAAAAACAAACAAATTTAGCCTACTGCTGTGGTGTCCCTTGATGGACATTCCTTAGATTCGTCACTTGCTAACACCAGCTTTTCACAGTCCCTGTCATCTTTCACAACCTTGCAAGTATTTGGATATCTTATATAGTGCCATGCAGCACTGAAAAATTAAAAAAGAAATGATTGGTTTGAATGGATGTACATTTTAAAAAAAGTTTTCCTTGTCTAATGTTGCAAATGGTAACCTGATATATATACTTATAAATCAATCATTCTGTTCTCTTTATGTATCTATTCATAAAAGTGTTGATCCGCTGTAATTGTGTGTGTACTCTATTGTAATCGTGTGTGTACTCCAGAATTATACATCCAAAGTAATAACAGTCATAACTTATATTTCCATTTGTACTAAATATCAGATTACCGGTTTAGCATAATAATCAGCCTGTTTCATGTTATAACGTTAAAAGTATCTGAAAGTAGGTTACAATTCTCCGTACTCTCAAAACTAAAGCATGACGTCTTAATACGCAACAAGAATTATAGTTTATAAATCGGTTTGCCTAACTGGCGATTAACATGGGGATTCCTCTGCAATGGAAATATTTGTGTATGTACTCCGCTGTAATTGTGTGTATATGCTGCTGTAATTATGTGTGTAATACGCTGTAATTGTATATGTACTCCACTTTTATTATGTGTGTACTCCGCCGTAATTGTGTGTGTACTCTGTTGCAATTGTCTGTGTACATCGCTGTAATTAAGTGTGTTCTCCGCTGTAATTGTATGTGTACTCCGCTGTAACTGTCTGTGTACTCCGCTCCAATTATTTGTGTACTCCGCTGTAATTGTTACTCCGCTGTAATTATGTGTGAACTCAGCTGTAAATGTGTGTGTTCTCCGCTGTAATTGTGTGTGTGTATTCTGCTGCAATTGTCTGTGTAAATCGCTGTAATTATGTGTGTTCTCCGCTGTAATGTATGTATACGTCGCTGTAATTATGTATGTACTCCGCTCTAATTGTGTGTGTACTCCGATGTAATTGTCTGTATACTCAGCTGCTATTATGTGTGTACTCCGCTGTATTTGTCTGTGTATTCCGCTGTGATTATGTGTGTACTACGATGCAATTGTCTGTGTACATCGCTGTAATTATGTGTGTTCTCCGCTGTAATTGCATGTGTACTCCATTGCAATTATATGTGTACTCCGCTGTAATTGTTTGTATTCCGCTATAATTGTGTGTGTATTCCGCAATAATTGTGTGTACTCCGTTGCACTTGTGTGTGTAATCCGCTGTAATTGAGTATGAATCCACTACGACGTCGTGATGTTGGGATGTCCTCTTTACTGCTCTTTACGATTGACTTAAGTTAATTTATATGTAAAAGCTAAAAGTACTTGTTTACAATGTCAACTTGAAGGATATGATAATGTAAGTTTAATTTCAGTAGAATAATCATTTGAATAATGTTTATGAGTAAATTGTTCTAAGTGAGGAAGATGTACTTACTCGCAACATTGCATAGTACTCAAGTTTGAGTCTTTGTCTTTAAAACAAAGACATGTTTTGCAATCCTTCTCCGTATGAACTTTTTTCCCTGGTTCTATACGCTGACCCTTGTATTCACACTCTTTCATAAAAAAAAAACAAATTACATTAAAATATTTCATGGCACATGTAATATGTATTATGACAAAACCCTAAAAGTGCAGCACAATAGTCAAAGTTTTTTTTAAATATATTTTATACGCAGGGATCAGAAAGAGATTAATGGGGAGGGGGTCAGGAACACCTACATCATGTCATCTTATCAAGATATATAGTGAAAATGCAGAGGGGGTTATTCTTTAGGCTACAGAAGAGGATATTGAAATAAGGGACACTACTACCTACTAACAGGACAATTGGACAGGAAAAACAACGTTTTCATAGCATCAATGCAAAATAGAGTCATATGAATGGAGACTGTATTCTGCATAGTATTTCTGATTTCGAGAGATGTGGATCTTTTGAGAAGATGCGCAAAATTCTTCGAAGGGAAATTCAAAATCGTTTCAATTGATAAGTTTAAGAAATAAATTTGTTCACATCCATGAATTGCCGTTAGCATTTATAATCTGAAAATACCGAAAGTGTTTGGGTAAAATAAAGAAAAAGCAACCAGCTAGCCGTGGTTTGTCGTCCAGTAGTCATAGTACCCAGAGTCGCATGGACCAATAAAATTATCACCGAGCCGCGAAGCGATTGGTTTTTACGACGACGGATATTCTATTCTAACGTGGGTCCTGTGGCATCATATCCCACCCATTCTGCTACGTCTTTTGGTACATTTTTGGACATAATAATTTTTATACTTTTTGGCCATATTACATTGTTTAGAATGAGGATCACTGACGAGGGTTTAGTACCCAAAACGTGCATGTCTGGATTCTGTAAATTTATCAGTTTAAAATGATGCTATTGAATTTAAAGACGTTTAACATTTGAACTACTTTGTGAGTGTCACTGCTGGTGGACCAAGAGTCCCCGAGGGCACATGTAGCCAAGTTCGACCAACTTCGGTTGATCGTCTGTCTATTCAACGCATTTGAAAATTTCTGTTACAAAATTTCTTGAAATTTCTAAAACGTGGGTCCTGTGGCTACATATCCTACCCATTCTGCTACGTCTTTTTGGTACATTTTTGGACATAATAATTTTCATACTTTTTGGCCATATTACATTGTTTAGACTGAGGATCACTGACGAGGGTTTAGTACCCGAAACGTGCATGTCTGGTCCATGCTGTAAATTTATCAGTTTAAAATGATGCTATTGAATTTAAAGACGTTTAACACTAATATTGTTCTGCGCGTGCATGGGCGGAGCTAGGTGAACTGGAAGTTTGTTGGAAATTTTACACCAGGCGAGTTCTATAGTACATAAAGGGAGAAAATCTCAAGTCATGTTAGAAAAAAATTAAACCACTGTTCTTCTCAATCGCGTGTTGAAGGATGCATACAAGGTTGTATTCATACATTAGAAGGGAGAGCGGTGAGCAATGCAGTGGCGATAAAAAAGTAAATAAATTCATGAATCAATCGATTGTCTGAAAAGAGGAATTCTCTTCTCCCTAAATTACATCGGAAGTTATCTCTGTATACTAGCTGTATGCTTCATACAAGAAGAAAAAACATATAATATAATGGCAACAAAGGGGTATCCACCCTCTGCAGCAGAAGAGCCGCCTTTTTGGCATAAAATTGTAAAATCGTTACCTCGGACATGCGCATTTTGGATGATGAGAAAAATCTTTATCACTTATAATAAAGATATTAATTCTCATCAGATTTTGAATAATGAATAGTATTCCTCATCAGTAGTACTTCAAACTAAAGCGATTTAGAAAATCTATCTTTGAAGTTTGTGGTGTCTCTAGTTGACAAAAGTTCAAAATGATAAGATTTTGCATTTTTTTCTGAAATGGAAGATTTCAAAAAAATTTCAATTATCATTTTTAATGTTATATTCTATGGAAATAATTCCAGTGCGCCGTATGCACATATCATGAATTAATGTATCATAAGCCGTGCTCCAAGCCTAAGTAGAGGAAATTAAAATAATATACTATGTGACATTCTTTAAATCTATGCCAAAGAGTTATGCTTATTTTCAGCTTCTCTGAAATTTATATTATATATGATGAGGCTTAGGAGTTTATCAGAATCGAAATTGGACAGAGAAACATACGACCATATATTATAGAATGTGCGGTATCAACATTCACAGATAAAAAGAATTGATCACAAAAAGTACTTAAAAAAACCCACAACCAAATAATCAAGTAACAAAAATGAATATTCTATATATAATCTATCACTTCTGAAGTAATAGTTATTGTTCATGAAGATATTTTTTGTTAAAAGTTTACAAGCTAAGGTGGCTCCCTACTCGAACCGTTATAGGTTTTTCCTTATATGCAAAAGTCTGCGTATAACGTTTTACGATGGCTGGTGAGGGACGAGTCAACGCATTGAAAAACACAGACAGAAGATCTTAAATGCCAAAAGAAGCAAAAAATGGTGCAATCTATCAATGTCCACACCAATCATATAGTATAATTTCTTAGTTGAAAATGCGATGAAATTATAAGGGGGTACCCTAATGTTTGTAGCCATATCTTGATCATTTATAAAATTGTACACCCGTATGCGATTTTTTCACCATCTATATACATTATCGTATAAAATGATCCAATTTGAAAAAAATTCCATCTGTTGTTTTTTGCACAAAAATATGATATACTATATATTATTTGTCGAAAATATGATAACATTATAAAGGGGTACCCCTATGTTTGGAGCCATACCTTGATCATTTTAAAAACTGTGTACCTGTATGTGATTTTTTCTTCATCTACATACATAATTTTATGAAATATTACAAAATGAAAAAAAAAATTCATCTGTTTTTTCTTATGCAAAAAGTTGGATTTAGTACATATTCTTGGTCAAAAATGTTATGAAATTATAAGGGGTACCCTAATGTTTGTAGATATATCATACTTAGATTTATGTTACAATATCATTTTATGTGTTGTATTTCTTTTATATGACTTGTTATCATAAAATAAAACAAAACAAATAAACATGTTCGTATCATCACTGAGTTTGGAGGGCTCAAAAGCATATGATGGATATTTGATATTTCTCAATTTTTAAGTGTTAGAGTACCTTTCTTTAATGTACTATATCTTTCATGAAAACAAAATTACCTATCAATGTCTGTGTTCATTATGTCATTTTGACCATTATGTATAGAAAATAACCTTAAAATACAAAATTCATTTGTTAAATTCACGAGTAGGGACCAACCTTAAATTGAAAACACATGTATCACAAACTTACCAGGAAAAACAAAACAGGCAGATTCACAGACTGCAATAATTGCAGCAAAGCAAACAATCTCTCTGAACATTGTGATTACCGCTCTCTAACAATGTTTCCCTACTTTTATAACATAACATAGTAGGCATTCATTTGTCACAGTTTTCAATTAATTTAATTGATATGACATTTTCACCTTTCATCCATGCTGTGACCATTTCTGTCCGAAGTATCATACCCATGACCTTTTCTGCCCTATGTATCATGCCCCTATGCATGTCAGTTTTAGACGTTTCAATTTATGCAAATGCCAAATATTGTTGACGATTACAAATGATAATGAAAAACAGTTGTGTGTCATATTTGATGTGAACACAGGTTTGTTGTTGAGCAGTAAACCATGGGTAGTCGCAAATACTATATATGTTGCAATGTTAACCGTATTCAAATTCAATAGCATCATTTAAAACAGATAAATATACAGCATTGACCAGGCATGTACGTTTCGGGTACTTAACCCTCGTCAGTGATCCTCAATCTGAACAATGTGATATGACCAAAGAGTCGAAGGTATTAAGTCCAAAAATGTAATGAAAGATAAAGCAGGATGAGTGGGATATGATTCTTCAGGACCCAAGTTTTAGAAATTTCAAGAAATTTTGATAACAGAAATTTTCTAATGCGTTGAGGCAACGATCAACCGAAGTTGGTCGAACATGGCTTCATGTGCCCTCGGGGACTCTTGGTCCACCAACAGTGACACTCACCAAGTGGTACAAATGTTAAACGATTTCAAATTCAATAGCATCATTAACGAACAGATAAATCCATAGCATGGACCAGGCATGCAAGTCTTGGGAAATTTACCTTCGCCAGTGAAAGTTATTAGAATGTAGATTGCCTATAACAGATTTCTTAAAATCAAAGAATAACGGGAATAAAAAAAACTACCATCATCAAAAGCATTGCCTGTCGTTAACTAGTGACGATGAGGCTCAGTCGCCTCAGAGAAGCTTTGTTTTAGTCTCCTTTATCAATTGTTATACATGTATACATGAATTTGCTGTTTCGGAAAATTGCCATTCCATCCATAAATATCATCGAAATGACAGGAGATTAACATTCAAACACCATCCCTCAAATGTTATTTCGGTCGCAGATTTTATCTAACTATGCTACTGAAGCGACCCTACAGGAAATTCAAAGTCGAAAATTAGAAAATAAAACAAAATCATGATTGTCAATATACCATCCATATACCTTGAACTACCGTTTACTGCCTATTTTTGTGGCATAAAATTGTCAGAAGAAAATCAAATGTTTACAAGTATACTGGTACACAGACATCTCCATACCAAATGCATATTCAATCTCTTCAGCAAAGGAGGGGGTCTTCAACAAGATAGAAGTCTGCTGAAACGAAGGTAATGCGCCTTCTAAGAACAATGTCTGGGTAATAGGAGTATCTCTCACAATCTGAACACATATTGCTTTGCTAGAATCAGTGCGTGTAAGTACTGTAAACGTGGAAATTTTCGCGCGCGGGTATTTTTCGCATTTTTAGCCAAGAGAAAATATCCCCGCTGCATTCTTACAAAATTAGCAAAGACATTTTTTTATCGCGAATGTTTCCTCCACGCGTAACCTCTTGATGTTATAATCGCGAAATTTCCCCCCAGCAAAAATAACCACGTTTACAGTATGATCCTCCAAGGAATCCATAAAATTAGACATCGAATCCTGAACATCAGGAGTATCGAGAGAAATTGAATCTAAGGCTTTTCTATCAATTCTAAGCGAAAGGAGGGGATCTCCGACAGGACTCGGTTGCAGCACGCCTAGCAAAACAGCGAAACATCGGTTCATCTTACAGTGAGGAGGTTGTTTTACACCACAATTGTACGTTCTTCGAGACCTCTGGGTAATTGGAGAAGTGAGAGGGTTGTGCGCACGTAATCCAGGATAACCACACCATTTGCTACTTGCGTGACAAATGGCCGTCCAAAGTCGGCACCGGTTGCCCATTGGTCTCGTCGTTTCATGTTTACATGTCGCGTGTCTCTTTTCCGTCTCGTGCTGTACTCGTCTTTTGTGTTTTTGTATCGGGGTGTTTTGCTGTTGATGCTGCAACGGGGTCTTGTTGGAGATCTCCTCCCTTCTTGAAGATAAAGAGATTTTCAGACAGAGCTCATTGTATTTTAGTGATGCCCTTTTAGTTTTGACTACTTATTTTTGCATTTATTTTGCAGAGTATGTTATTTTTTTTTCAAAACTTTTATGTAGGGTCGATTAAGTAGCTTAGTTAAAATATATGACCAAAATAGAATTGGAGGGATGGTTTTAAACATGAACCTTATCTCATTTTTATCATATTTAAGGACGAACGGACAATCAAGTTTCCAAAATAGCACAGTAACGTATGATGTCAAATTGATAAAAAAAAAGAAACCCAAACAAAGCTTCTTTAAGGCGACAAAGCAATAATTGCAGCAATGAAAACAATCTCGCAGTATATTTCAAACAATGGGACAACTGCTCTCTGACAAAGTTTCTCTGCTATTATAACATACACCGAAGTCATTTATTTTTGTCACAGAATTCAATTCAAGATAGTTGATGTGACATTTATAACTTTCATCAGTGTAGTTACCATTTTCCCCAAAAGTCTAATGTCCATGAACATACAAATTTTAGAATCAATTGCCAGAGATCCGTTTTGACAATTTCAAATGAAAAAAAAGCTGTGTGCCATCCTTGACGATGCTTGGTTATTGAAACCATGGGTTGTGGCAAATACTACATTTGCAGTTTTTAAGTATACAGTGCTTTTAACAGCTTTCCTGAATTAAATGTTGAAAGAAAAGAGCAAATGTCATTATCTTTTTTCTCCTTTAAATGATTCTCAAATATGAAGCACATGTTGACAAATCTAGCCCAATTCATGACACAGAGTGATCTTTGATACTCTCCATTCCCCCTTTTTTGTTGTCTTAATTACAGAATTCATTTGAGTATTCATATTGAATTGTCATACATTCAGTACTTCTATAAACGTTTTGATTATTATTTTCCATCAAAAATGAGTATTTCTTTTCCGTTTTTGATTACTGGTCTTTTAAATGTCATATTCCAGTCACGTCTGCATATGGCCATACAGTTCACGACATGGTGAAAGGGGAATTTCCAGAAAAAATGGCATCAAAATTTTACAGATTTAATTTTTTTAGAAAACCTTATGTATTTTTGAAAAGGTCTTTATGAGACGATCATTTTAAAATATGTTTGAGTAAAATCGGACTTGAAACATAAAAGTTATTAACGAAAAAAAAACTTTGATGACTAATTTTTTAAACATAGTTCATGGTTTAATTTCCATAGCTTTGAATTTATGTATTATAGAAGTGTTTGGTATCAAAGATTCAGAATTAAGTACTGAAAATAAATATTAAGAGAAAATGCGGTAAGACTTATAACTTTCAAGTTCGGTTTGTCGGAACATCAAAGACTTGACTATTCGTCACCGAGTGCTTGAATGTAATTACCTCATCATTATTTCAATGATGAATTGATGAAGAATTCCGAAGGATTTCTTTTCTTCTGTCCCACGGGGTATGATCTACCTCGGGGTTCACACGATGGCATATGACATTAAACATTAACTCCGTTTGGTGTCTTTATGTTTACGAAAGATGTGCACGTTGTCTTGCGAAATAGTAAGAAACCAGGTACCTAAATAAAAACGACTTCTTTTTTGGTTGGGTAAAGCAGTTTGTATTGAAATGGAATGAGAAAAGCGACAGAGAGTTTCTAGAATTACATATTAGATTCTACATTGAGATTTTAACATTGCTGAAAGTTTCTGCAGGACTCTTTCAAAATAGTACAGTAGTTCGGCTGATGATGGATACTATTCGAGATGTATTAAGGAGCATAATCGGGAAACGTCGTGTATGTGCAGAAGGTTGCACCATGCGCTTTACGATATTTCATGTAGATCATGTCTTGTCGATCAACCTTTATTAGTATTTTTGAAAATACAGAACAAATGTGCTGGTTCATTAATACACAAACAAGGTAAATAACTATTTCGTCAGTTTTGGAACCATGAAGACCAACATGACTAATTTTTGTGAAATAAGAATGTGAGTAGAAACAACAAAATGCAAGGATTTACTGCTGGCCAGAACTCTCCACATTAAAAGATAAATTTTGATACTTCAATAATGTTTCCATCCGTAAACTCTGAAAGTTGGTCCGATTATAAGGGTCATTGCATCAATTTGCATGCCATGCATTAGCTCGCTTCAGCAACTCTTTTTCGTACGCCCTTGTTTTTTTTTTATTTTTAAGGTTTGAATTTACAAATTCATTTTGCTGGTTTTTGTGTCGCCTGCGAAGCATAGCGACACTTAGGGATCACTTTGTCCGTTGTCTGTCTGTCCGTCTGTCCGTCCGTCTGTCAGTCTGTCTGTCTGTCACACTTTGGGTGTCACAGCCCATAACGTTTGATTGGTAAGTGTTAGGGCTTTGATATTTCACATGTGTATTCCTTGTGACAAGACCTTCCTACAAATACCATAATTTTTGACCTAGTGACCTTGACCTACATATTTGACCTACTTTTCAAAAAAATTAAGAATTGATATATCTTTTGATTGGTAGATGATAGGGCTTTGATATTTCACATGTGCAATCCTTGTGGCAAGACCTTTCAACACATACCATAATTTTTGACCTTGTGACTTTGACCAAGATATTTGACCTACTTTTGAAAAAAGATCAGATTCGCTATATCTTTTTATTGGTAAGTGATAGGGCTTTGATATTTCACATGTGTATTCCTTGTGACAAGACCTTCCTACACATACAATAATTTTTGACCTAGTGACCTTGACCTAAATATTTGACCTACTTTTCAAAAAAAAAGAATAGATATATCTTTTTATTGGTAAGTGATAGGGCTTTGATATTTCACATGTGTATTCCTTGTGACAAGACCTTTCTACACAGACCTTTTGACCTTGATCTAGATATTTGACCTACTTTTCAAGAAAAGTAATATTGGCTATATCTTTTGATTGGTATGTGATAGGGCTTTGATATTTCACATGTATTTCCCTTGTAACAGTTCCATTCTAAACATACCATAAGTTTTTACATTTTGACCTTGACCTAGCTATTTGACCTTCTTTTCTAAGGTTGTATATATCTTTTAATTGGTAGGTGATAGGTCTTTAATATTTCTTATGATGAGACCTTTTTGTTACCAATTTTTACGTAGTGACCTTGACCTAGATGATTGACACTCTTTTCTGAAAATTTGAGAATGACCATCTTTTAATTTGTAATTAAGAGGTCTGATATTTCAAATGAATTTCATATGACAAGACTTTTCTACTGATACCAATAATTTTGATCCACTTTCTAGAATAATAATCAAACCGCTTCGCAGGCGACACAAGCATTCCTTGCATTGCTATTTTGTTGTGTGTAATAATGAATATACATGTAAAACGATGTTCTTTCTTCGAGAATGAAGGATAACTAGAAAATTGGGAGGGTTTTGCGCACGTAATCCGAATAACCACATCATTTGATACTAACGTAGCAGATGACGTTTCAATTCAGCGATGTTTGCTCATTGTTTTAAGTGTAGTTTTACTGTTAAGTGTTTTGAAATCGGTTTTGATGTTAAGAGTTTTATCTATCTTGCCCCTCTTGTTGCGATAGTCCCATCTGGTTTTTTTTCTCACAACTTGGTGCTTCGGTGTTTTACCGTTGGTTCCTCATTTGAGTTTTGTTCAAGATCATCTCTTTTCATTATGATCATTAGGGGCTCATCTAAATAATTTCTCTGTCAATAGAGTAGGAACGAAAGTCTTTTAAATCGCAAAACATTCATTTGAAATATACTTAACCATACATTTATGGCCACTTGCGTACGTCAGGCTTAAGCCTAGATCAGTATGATCTTGTCTCAAGCCTAGCTTAAAATTTCCATTTCTCTTGCACACCTGTACTACTTACTTGAGAGAAGCTCAGATTTGAGTAAAGATCTGATCCTGGTTTAGGGTGGGTTTAAGCCTAGGTTTATGACTACTTTTTTACAAAATGAGCAGATATTGTGAAATTACATATTTAGAGAAAAATAAGCATTTAGAGATACTAGCATTTAATTCAGTGTAACAAGACTATCGATCGATGGTTTCCCGAAATACGCCCCCCCCCCCTTTTTTTAGTAAATTTTTCGTAAATTTTTGTTTTAAGTGCGGTCAACATGTTTAAGCCTGTAAATTAGTACTGTAGGGGGTTGTAGCGTATTTCCTAATGGAAGTGCTTTGCAAGAGATTCCACATGGAATCATAAGTAATATAAGATTTTCAATATGTGATTAAGTAATTTTGTTTATATTCTAATTATCCTATTATCTCGAATGTATTTATCAAATTTGATAAAACTTCCACAGAACCTAAACATTTTAAGATATTTTTTTATAATTATACGCCATTTTTGCATTGTGATCTAGGCTCAAGCTGTCTTCATGTAAGTGGGAGTCGACCCACAGGTCTGCAATCCAACTAGTTCTCACCTGAGCACAGGTTAAGCCCGACTTAAGCTAGGTTTACCTGATCCGCGGCTCACCTTTCGATCCTAGCTTAACATGAGCCTTACGTGCGCAAGTTGCCATAAGTATGTATTGTAGGAATTGTAGATATTTCGTTAGCTAAATCCTCATATAAAAACAAGACGATGGTACCGTTTCCAGAAGGTTTATTCTGAATTTTAAGGAAAATACAAGTAATTTTAGCCTACTGCGTAGATGTCTCTTTCATCTAATGGACATTCCTTAGATTCGTCACTTACTAATACCAGCTTTTCACAGTCCCTGTCATCTTTCACAGCCTTGCAAGTATTTGGATATCTTACATAGTGCCAAGCAGCACTGAAAAATGAAAAAGAAAATTAATTTGTTTTGAATACATGTATTTCTTTTTCATGTTTTCCTTTTCCAATGCAGCGAATGGTAACCTTACTTATATTTTTATAAATCGTTTATTCTGTTATTCTTTTACAAATTTATCTATTCATGTAGATGATATGAAGGATTTTACCACTTTCTCTTACATAATACATGTAGATATGACATGTAGACAGGTATGCTGAAAGGAGCTGCTTAAATCCATGTTACAATACAATTCACAATAAATATCAATAATTATAGCTTCAATGTTGGTTTCAGCATCACGCGGAGCATGCTCTAAGATGTAATTATGTGTGTAATCCGCTGCAATTATGTGTGTACTCTATTGTAATTTTATGTGTACTTTGCTGTAATTATGTGTGTAATCCGCTGTAATTGTGTGTGTACTCCGCTGTATTGATGTGTGATATTCGCTATACTTGAGTGTACTCCGCTGTAATTATGTGTACTATATTGTAATTGTATGTGTACTCCGCTGTAATTATGTGTAATCCGCTGTAATCGTGTGTGTACTCCGCTGTATTGATGTGTGTTATTCGGTATACTTGAGTGTACTCAGCTGTAATTATGTGTTTACTCCACTGTCATTATTTGTGTATTCCGCCGTTATTGTGTATGTACTCCGCTGTAATTGTGTGTGTAGTCCGCTGTAATTGCGTGTATAATCCGCTGCAATGATATGTGTATTTTGTGCTGCAATTCTGTGTGTATTCTGCTGTTATTGAGTGTGTAATCCGCTGTGACGTCGTAATGTTGGGATATCCTCCTTACTCCTCTTTACGATTGACTTTAGTTCATCAAAAGTACAAAAAGTACTTGCTCACAATGTCAACTTGAAGGATATGATAAAGTTAGTGTACTTCAGTTGAAAAATCATTTGAATAATGTTTATAAATAAATCGTTCTTATGAAGAAAGAGGTACTTACTCGCAACATTTCATAGTAATCAAGTTCGAATCTTTTTCTTCATAACAAAAACATGTTTTGCAATCCTTTTCCGTATGAACTTTTTTCCCTTGTTCTATACGCTGACCCTTATATTCACATTCTTAAAAAGAACCAAACCAAATTAAATTGAAATATTTCTTAGCACAGTTAATATAAAGGAGCTGATAAGATAAGGGCTGTATTTAGCCCTTAATTTCATCAAGTATTTCTTCTACACAATGATCTGTACGCAAGAAAAACTTGATAATTGCTATAATGTAATGTATTTCCCTGACATGGTCGCCATAGCACTTTCTATATAGAAATGACCTCAGACAGTGTAGTTCATGCTTTTCATGTTTTCATTTTCGTGCATGATCATCGACGGCGGGTGCGGCTAGCCAACAGGGGATGCTTACTCCTCCCGGGCACCTGGTCCCACCTCTAGCTTGCTAGGGGTCCGTCGATGCTCAATTTGGTGTTCTATTGTGAGTGCTGTTGAGATTATCGTCAGGATCTTCTTTAACTCATTTGTGTCACACTTATGCCCTTTGCCGTGTGGAGCTCGTAAAAAAGTTCCCCGCGAGGGGTTTGACAGTAAGTGTTTTGAATACTTTCCCTGACATGGTCGCCATAGCACTTTCTATATAGAAATGACCTCAGACAGTGTAGTTCATGCTTTTCATGTTTTCATTTTCGTGCATGATCATCGACGGCGGGTGCGGCTAGCCAACAGGGGATGCTTACTCCTCCCGGGCACCTGGTCCCACCTCTAGCTTGCTAGGGGTCCGTCGATGCTCAATTTGGTGTTCTATTGTGAGTGCTGTTGAGATTATCGTCAGGATCTTCTTTAACTCATTTGGAGATTCCTGATACAACTTTTATTTTGGTAAGCTTATTTTTAGATACTTAAATTACAGTCCAAAGAGTAAGGGGGTAGCCATGTTGAAAAGACGCTAATATCGATCAAAAATGTTGAAAATTAAGAACAATCTGGCTAATATGGATATCAATAAACTTTAAAACATAGTTATTATCAAGATACATTGTACTAGAAATTACATTCAAAAGACTGGTCTCAACTTTTTCCATAAATCTTTAACGCTTGAATCTAAAATATAGTTGTATTTTGTATTCATTGACTACAAAGTAGACATTTTACCGCGAAATACACATTGTGTAGAAATGAACTGCACACGCCTATGTTTATTTCATTCCAAAATCTTGAGCATTTCATGTGAACATATTTAGAATAAATAGATTAATGACTTTAATAATGTTGGTTATGTAACGGCCTATAATTCAGTTTTGTAAAGAGATAAATGGTGACGAGGTCAGGAACCCTATATCATGTTGTCATTGACAACCTTTACACTTATGTAAGATCATTTAAGAGCAGATAATTTTACAGCACGGACCAGACATGCACGTTTCGGGTAATAAATCCTCGTTAGAGATCCTCAATCTAAACAATGTAATATGACCAAACTCTGTGGAAAATTATGTCCTAAATATACCGAAAGACGTAGCAAAATGGCTGGGATATGATGCTACAGGACCCAGGTTTTAGAAATTTGAGAAAATTTTGTTAACAGAAATTTTCAAATGCGTTTGAAGTAACTACAACCGAAATTGATCGAACTTGGCTACATGTTCCCTCGGGGACCCTTGGTCCACCAGCAGTGACACTCACGAAGTGGTACAAATGTTTAGCATGTTCAAATTCATGAGCATCATTTTAGAGCAAATAAATTTACAGCATGGACCAGATATGCACGTTTCGGGTAATAAACCCTCATCAGTGATGCTCAATCTAAACAATATAGTACAACCAAACTCTGTAAAAATTATGTCCTAGATATACCGTAAGACGTAGGAAAATGGCTTGGGTATGATGCTACAGGACCCAGGTTTTAGAAATTTGAGTAAATGTTGTTAACGGAAATTTTCAAATGCGTTTGAAGAAACGACCAACCGAAATTATTCGAACTTGGCTACATGTGTCCTCGGAAACTCCCCAAGTGGTACAAATGTTTAATATCTTCAAATTCATGAGCATCATTTTAGAGCAGATAATTTTACAGCATGGACCAGATATGCACGTTTCGGGTAATAAACCCTCATCAGTGATGCTCAATCTAAACAATGTAGTACAACCAAACTCTGGAAAAATTATGTCCTAGATATACCGTAAGACGTAGCAAAATGGCTTGGGTATGATGCTACAGGACCCAGGTTTTAGAAATTTGAGTAAATGTTGTTAACGGAAATTTTCAAATGCGTTTGAAGAAACGACCAACCGAAATTATTCGAACTTGGCTACATGTGTCCTCGGGGACTCCCCAAGTGGTACAAATGTTTAATATCTTCAAATTCATGAGCATCATTTTAGAGCAGATAATTTTACAGCATGGACCAGACATGCGCGTTTCGGGTAATAAACCCTCGTCAGTGATCCTCAAGATATCTTGTGTAAATGCAGAAGGGATTATTCTTTGGACTACATATAAGAATAATAAAATAAGGGACATTTTCTTTACTACCTAACAGAAGAATTGAAAAGCAGAAAACAACGTTTTCATCGTATCAAGGCAAAAATGAGTCATATGTATAGCTCTAATTGAAGTGTTGTTGAGATTATCGTCAGGATCTTCTTTAACTCATATACATGTAAAGAGAATGGATTTTGAATAGAGCGTATTTCTTATTTCGAGAGAAGTTGATCTTTTGAGACGAGACGCAAAATCCTTCGATGGAAAATTTAGAATCATTTCAACTGATACGTTTGATAATTCAATTTGTTTACATCCCATCATTATTTGCCGTAAGCACTTTTTTTATCTGAAAATATCGAAAGTTTTTGGGTAAAATAAAAATTCAACCACTGTCCTTCCCAATCACATGTTGCAGGATGCACACAAGGTGCGTATTCATGTATAAGAAGGGAGAGGGAAGAGAAATGCTCTAGTGAGAAAAAAGTAAATAAATTTATAAATGAACAAATTGTCTGAAAAGAGGAATTAATCTCTCCCTAAAATACTTCGAAACTCTATCTGTATACTTAATTGTTTGCTTTATACAAGAATATGAAAATATGATATGACAAATAGGGGAAAACATATCCCTATCAAGAAGTACAAAATCATTAATGAAAAAATCATCTATAAAGGGCATTCAAAACCAGGATAAAACCAGAACTAAGGCAAAGGGAAAAAAAATGTATAATATGAAGAGAAGTGAACTACCTTTTTTTTAAGCCTAGGTTTATGACTACTTTTTTACAAAATGAGCAGATATTGTGAAATTACATATTTAGAGAAAAATAAGCATTTAGAGATACTAGCATTTAATTCAGTGTAACAAGACTATCGATCGATGGTTTCCCGAAATACGCCCCCCCCCTTTTTTTAGTAAATTTTTCGTAAATTTTTGTTTTAAGTGCGGTCAACATGTTTAAGCCTGTAAATTACGTACTGTAGGGGGTTGTAGCGTATTTCCTAATGGAAGTGCTTTGCAAGAGATTCCACATGGAATCATAAGTAATATAAGATTTTCAATATGTGATTAAGTAATTTTGTTTATATTCTAATTATCCTATTATCTCGAATGTATTTATCAAATTTGATAAAACTTCCACAGAACCTAAACATTTTAAGATATTTTTTTTATAATTATACGCCATTTTTGCATTGTGATCTAGGCTCAAGCTGTCTTCAGGTAAGTGGGAGTCGACCCACAGGTCTGCAATCCAACTAGTTCTCACCTGAGCACAGGTTAAGCCCGACTTAAGCTAGGTTTACCTGATCCGCGGCTCACCTTTCGATCCTAGCTTAACATGAGCCTTACGTGCGCAAGTTGCCATAAGTATGTATTGTAGGAATTGTAGATATTTCGTTAGCTAAATCCTCATATAAAAACAAGACGATGGTACCGTTTCCAGAAGGTTTATTCTGAATTTTAAGGAAAATACAAGTAATTTTAGCCTACTGCGTAGATGTCTCTTTCATCTAATGGACATTCCTTAGATTCGTCACTTACTAATACCAGCTTTTCACAGTCCCTGTCATCTTTCACAGCCTTGCAAGTATTTGGATATCTTACATAGTGCCAAGCAGCACTGAAAAATGAAAAAGAAAATTAATTTGTTTTGAATACATGTATTTCTTTTTCATGTTTTCCTTTTCCAATGCAGCGAATGGTAACCTTACTTATATTTTTATAAATCGTTTATTCTGTTATTCTTTTACAAATTTATCTATTCATGTAGATGATATGAAGGATTTTACCACTTTCTCTTACATAATACATGTAGATATGACATGTAGACAGGTATGCTGAAAGGAGCTGCTTAAATCCATGTTACAATACAATTCACAATAAATATCAATAATTATAGCTTCAATGTTGGTTTCAGCATCACGCGGAGCATGCTCTAAGATGTAATTATGTGTGTAATCCGCTGCAATTATGTGTGTACTCTATTGTAATTTTATGTGTACTTTGCTGTAATTATGTGTGTAATCCGCTGTAATTGTGTGTGTACTCCGCTGTATTGATGTGTGATATTCGCTATACTTGAGTGTACTCCGCTGTAATTATGTGTACTATATTGTAATTGTATGTGTACTCCGCTGTAATTATGTGTAATCCGCTGTAATCGTGTGTGTACTCCGCTGTATTGATGTGTGTTATTCGGTATACTTGAGTGTACTCAGCTGTAATTATGTGTTTACTCCACTGTCATTATTTGTGTATTCCGCCGTTATTGTGTATGTACTCCGCTGTAATTGTGTGTGTAGTCCGCTGTAATTGCGTGTATAATCCGCTGCAATGATATGTGTATTTTGTGCTTTAATTCTGTGTGTATTCTGCTGTTATTGAGTGTGTAATCCGCTGTGACGTCGTAATGTTGGGATATCCTCCTTACTCCTCTTTACGATTGACTTTAGTTCATCAAAAGTACAAAAAGTACTTGCTCACAATGTCAACTTGAAGGATATGATAAAGTTAGTGTACTTCAGTTGAAAAATCATTTGAATAATGTTTATAAATAAATCGTTCTTATGAAGAAAGAGGTACTTACTCGCAACATTTCATAGTAATCAAGTTCGAATCTTTTTCTTCATAACAAAAACATGTTTTGCAATCCTTTTCCGTATGAACTTTTTTCCCTTGTTCTATACGCTGACCCTTATATTCACATTCTTAAAAAGAACCAAACCAAATTAAATTGAAATATTTCTTAGCACAGTTAATATAAAGGAGCTGATAAGATAAGGGCTGTATTTAGCCCTTAATTTCATCAAGTATTTCTTCTACACAATGATCTGTACGCAAGAAAAACTTGATAATTGCTATAATGTAATGTATTTGGAGATTCCTGATACAACTTTTATTTTGGTAAGCTTATTTTTAGATACTTAAATTACAGTCCAAAGAGTAAGGGGGTAGCCATGTTGAAAAGACGCTAATATCGATCAAAAATGTTGAAAATTAAGAACAATCTGGCTAATATGGATATCAATAAACTTTAAAACATAGTTATTATCAAGATACATTGTACTAGAAATTACATTCAAAAGACTGGTCTCAACTTTTTCCATAAATCTTTAACGCTTGAATCTAAAATATAGTTGTATTTTGTATTCATTGACTACAAAGTAGACATTTTACCGCGAAATACACATTGTGTAGAAATGAACTGCACACGCCTATGTTTATTTCATTCCAAAATCTTGAGCATTTCATGTGAACATATTTAGAATAAATAGATTAATGACTTTAATAATGTTGGTTATGTAACGGCCTAAAATTCAGTTTTGTAAAGAGATAAATGGTGACGAGGTCAGGAACCCTATATCATGTTGTCATTGACAACCTTTACACTTATGTAAGATGTTTAACGTCTTCAAATTCATTAGTATCATTTTAGAGCAGATAATTTTACAGCACGGACCAGACATGCACGTTTCGGGTAATAAATCCTCGTTAGAGATCCTCAATCTAAACAATGTAATATGACCAAACTCTGTGGAAAATTATGTCCTAATTATACCGAAAGACGTAGCAAAATGGCTGGGATATGATGCTACAGGACCCAGGTTTTAGAAATTTGAGAAAATTTTGTTAACAGAAATTTTCAAATGCGTTTGAAGTAACTACAACCGAAATTGATCGAACTTGGCTACATGTTCCCTCTGGGACCCTTGGTCCACCAGCAGTGACACTCACTAAGTGGTACAAATGTTTAGCATGTTCAAATTCATGAGCATCATTTTAGAGCAAATAAATTTACAGCATGGACCAGATATGCACGTTTCGGGTAATAAACCCTCATCATTAATGCTCAATCTAAACAATGTAGTACAACCAAACTCTGTAAAAATTATATCCTAGATATACCGTAAGACGTAGCAAAATGGCTTGGGTATGATGCTACAGGACCCAGGTTTTAGAAATTTGAGTAAATGTTGTTAACGGAAATTTTCAAATGCGTTTGAAGAAACGACCAACCGAAATTATTCGAACTTGGCTACATGTGTCCTCGGAAACTCCCCAAGTGGTACAAATGTTTAATATCTTCAAATTCATGAGCATCATTTTAGAGCAGATAATTTTACAGCATGGACCAGATATGCACGTTTCGGGTAATAAACCCTCATCAGTGATGCTCAATCTAAACAATGTAGTACAACCAAACTCTGGAAAAATTATGTCCTAGATATACCGTAAGACGTAGCAAAATGGCTTGGGTATGATGCTACAGGACCCAGGTTTTAGAAATTTGAGTAAATGTTGTTAACGGAAATTTTCAAATGCGTTTGAAGAAACGACCAACCGAAATTATTCGAACTTGGCTACATGTGTCCTCGGGGACTCCCCAAGTGGTACAAATGTTTAATATCTTCAAATTCATGAGCATCATTTTAGAGCAGATAATTTTACAGCATGGACCAGACATGCGCGTTTCGGGTAATAAACCCTCGTCAGTGATCCTCAAGATATCTTGTGTAAATGCAGAAGGGATTATTCTTTGGACTACATATAAGAATAATAAAATAAGGGACATTTTCTTTACTACCTAACAGAAGAATTGAAAAGCAGAAAACAACGTTTTCATCGTATCAAGGCAAAAATGAGTCATATGTATAGCTCTAATTGAAGTGTTGTTGAGATTATCGTCAGGATCTTCTTTAACTCATATACATGTAAAGAGAATGGATTTTGAATAGAGCGTATTTCTTATTTCGAGAGAAGTTGATCTTTTGAGACGAGATGCAAAATCCTTCGATGGAAAATTTAGAATCATTTCAACTGATACGTTTGATAATTCAATTTGTTTACATCCCATCATTATTTGCCGTAAGCACTTTTTTTATCTGAAAATATCGAAAGTTTTTGGGTAAAATAAAAATTCAACCACTGTCCTTCCCAATCACATGTTGCAGGATGCACACAAGGTGCGTATTCATGTATAAGAAGGGAGAGGGAAGAGAAATGCTCTAGTGAGAAAAAAGTAAATAAATTTATAAATGAACAAATTGTCTGAAAAGAGGAATTAATCTCTCCCTAAAATACTTCGAAACTCTATCTGTATACTTAATTGTTTGCTTTATACAAGAATATGAAAATATGATATGACAAATAGGGGAAAACATATCCCTATCAAGAAGTACAAAATCATTAATGAAAAAATCATCTATAAAGGGCATTCAAAACCAGGATAAAACCAGAACTAAGGCAAAGGGAAAAAAAATGTATAATATGAAGAGAAGTGAACTACCTGCGAAGGAGTGATAAAGATTGGGTATTCATCCTCAGCTGCAGGAGAACCGCTTTTTTTGGCATAAATATTGTGGAAGAACCGCCTTTTTTGGCATAAATATTCCGTCTTTTCGCTTTTACGGGCCTACGCTCGATTTGTGCATGTATCTGACGTAAAAGCATTATGACGCCATCGAATTCCTTTGAAAACGTCCTATATGTAGCACTGTTTCCCTGAATTTCATGCTGGTTTCCATTAAAATTGATGACGTCACAATGCGTTGACGTCAGATACATGTCCCTGCACAAATGGGAAGTAGCTCCTGTATTTCGAAAAGACCGATTTGTAAATTCGTTACTACAGACATGCGGGGTTTTTTTTTTTGGATGATGAGAAAAATCCTCATAACTTGTACATCAAGCTAAAGCTATTTGGAAAATATATCTCTGAAGTTCATGGCGTTTCTGGTTGCCAAAAGTTCCCTTTTGTTTATGATATGTTCTATAGAAAAAATTCCAGTACAAAAACCGAAGCAGAAGGAAATCAAAATAATATTCAGTGTAAAAATATATGCCAAAGAAATAGGCTTATTTTCAGCCTCTCTTAAAATACAATTCTTACTGTCCTGTTCACTAATTCCAGAGCACCCTGTTTTCCCGGTTTTCTCTAAAATATGATAAATAAATTTCATCTTCCAAAAAGATATCAGTTTTATAGTACTCCTTTAGTCGTAACAGAAAATACCATTCTTTTAGCTGTGCGTCAGCTAAGTTAGAAATAGGACGGAAAATAAAAAGTCTACGGGGATTTTCTATAGTAAAATCGCTGAAAATTCGTGACGTCGGGAGCTTTGACGTCACTGTTTACCATTGTTGACACGGAGAACAATATGGCGGCGGCTTGAAATTAACATGGGAATTTCCCGTAGACATTTTATTTTTTCATTTTGCGGGTTGAAGAAAGCTGATAGGGTAAGTTGAAGTTAATTTCCAGTTACGACTAAAGGAGGTCAATTCTCAGAAACAATAATTTATAGCAAAATTCTTCAGACGACAGAATAAATCCCCCAAACAGGGTGCTCTGGAATTAGTGAACAGGACAGTAATTATTAGACTAATGACTTTATCGGAATCGTTATTGACAGCGAAACCAAATGCCATACATGATAGAATGGGCGGTATCCATATTTACAACAAAGAAAGGAATTGGCAAAGAAATAGTAAAGAAAAAGACTCAAAACATACAATCAAGTAAAAACAATGGATGGACTTTATCAAAAAAGGAAATAGTAATCGTAAAAAAATCAATATATGATATGTCACCTCTGAGCAATAGTTATTATTTTTGAAAGCCAATTAATCATTTTTTGTTGATAGTTTACAAGATGATAAACTCAATTTAGATTGAATATCACAAACTTACCATGAAAAAATTCACATGCAGATTCACAGATCGCAATAACTGCAGCCAAGCAAGCTATCTTTCTAAACATTTTAAGCTCGGATTGTGATAACTGCTCTCTGACAATATTTCCCTTCTTTTATAATATAACATAGAAGTCATTCATATGGTCCACGAATTCAATTGAAGATAATTGGCATGACATTTTCCACCTTCCACCCATGCTCTTGACCATTTCTGTCCTAAGTATCATGCCCTTTAAACTTTTAACGTATTTATTTATTTATTCAATTTATTCAAATGCCAGATATCCAGAAATTATTGATAATGATAATGAAAAACAGTAATGTGCCATATTTGATATGAACAAATGCTTTGTTGTTGAGCAGTAAACCATGGGATGAAGCAAATCTAGCGAGTCATGAACTTTAAACGTGGTTATTTTTGCTGGAGGAAAATTTCGCGATTTTTAAAAATGTCAAGACGCTTCGCTTGGGGAAAATATTCGCGTAATGAATGTCTCTACCTTTATAAGAAATCAGCGATGTTATTTTTTTGCGTGGGGAAAATTTCGCGAATTCCCTTGATTCACGATATACGCGAAATTCGGTCTTTTCGAAATACAGAGTTACTTCCCACTTGTGCAGGTATCTGACGTCAATGCATTGTGACGTCATCAAATTCTATGGAAATCAGCACGAAATTCAGGGAAACAAGGTTACATGTATGACGTTTTCAAAGGAATTTAATGACGTCACAATGCTTTTACGTCAGATATCTGCACAAATCGAACGTAGGACTGTAAAATCGAAAAGTCGGAATTACCATGTTTACAGTAAATGTACATTGCTAATAACAAATTTCCCATAATTTCAAATAAAAAGTAAGGAATGAGGAAAACAACTATCATCAAAAGCATTGGCTGTCGCATAAAAAAAACTTTTGGTTTGGCTGTTTATCAATTTGACATCATATATATTATTTAAATTTCGGAAACTTGTAATTTCATCCAAAAATAATAATATCGAAATTAAAGAAAGTTAACATCCAAGCACCATCCCTCCAATACTATTTTCGGTCTTAGATTTCATTTAACGACCCGAAAGGAAATTAGGAACCGCTCACATTAGCAAACATATATTCAAAAAATAAAAGAGGAGGTAGCTACTAAGATACATTTGGCTGAGTCTGAATATCACCTTGGCATTTAATCTAATACCACTGATGAGGATTTACTAGCCGGAATACGTTATATTTAAAAATGGTCTATGTTCTACTCTCTCATTCTTTGCTCTTTCGATGGCTAAATTACTTCTTTTTTAAGGTATTACTCATGTTTGTCATTGATTATAATGTTTAACGTCTTCAAATTCAAAGCATCATTTTAGAGCAGATGAATTTACAGCATGGACCAGACATGCACGTTTCGGGTATCTAACCCTCGTCAGTGATCCTCAATCTAACCAATCTTATATGGCCAAAATCTGTAAACATTATGTCCTAAAAATATCATTTAAAGATGATTCACCAAGTCATTGTTAAAGGAAGGAGGAGGCCTCTAGCAGAACTCAACAAAACAAATGAGCTAAAGAAGAAACATCCGTTGCGATAACATAGAGCACAACAGGGGGGGGGGGCAACATTGAGACTGAAAGACAAAATAAAAGACTAAATATAAACCAACGAGACAAATGAGCAGAAAGTGCCGACTTAGACAGCCATCTACCATGTTTCCGGTTATCCAGCGATCAAGATTAACTAAACATGTTGTCAATAATAGTCTTTTCAATGAAAGATGGTTTCAAGTTAAATACAGGAGCGCCAAGTTAGATATAGATGAATATGTAAAAGGAAATTAAAATCATAAGAGCGTGCGACGCATGCGAAAAGTCCATGGTATGCAGGATGGAGAGAGTTAATATATGAAATCATTCGATAAGTCTTTCAAGAAGGCATTTGAACTACTTGGTGAGTGTCACTGCTGGTGGACCAAGAGTCCCCGAGGGCACATGTAGCCAAGTTCGATCAACTTTGGTTGATCGTCTTTCTCTTCAACGCATTTGAAATTTTCTGTTACAAAATTTCTTGAAATTTCTAAAACGTGGGTCCTGTAGCATCATATCCCACGCATTCTGCTACGTCTTTTAGTACATTTTTCGAGATAGGAATAATTTTCATACTTTTTGGCCATATTTCATTGTTTAGACTGAGGATCACTGACGAGGGTTTAGTACCCGAAACGTGCATGTCTGGTCCATGCTGTAAATTTATTATGTTTTAATTAAGAAATAAAAAAATGACAAGCCGGGCTGTATTGTCTCATAATGCCCGAGCGTCCTCAGCCAATCACATTTATTGCCGAGCCGCGTAAGCGGCGAGGTGATAAATGTGATTGGCTGGGGACGCGAGGGCATTATGAGACAATACAGCCCGGCTTGTCATTTTTTATTTCTATTCTAATGATGACCAAACATAGACCTTTCGATTCTTGGTAAAAACCAGTTCCTGCCAGTTTATCAGCTTTCAGAAAATGGGTAGGCGTGGCTTATAGCTATAGGTCCTTTATTGGAGAATAGAGCCAGGCTCGCGTCTGTTGTCTTAATAGGGAAAAAGAATCAAGTCATATTAGAATTGATGCTATTGAATTTAAAGAGTTTAACATTTGAACTACTTGGTGAGTGTCACTGCTGGTGGACCAAGAGTCCCCGAGGGCACATGTAGCCAAGTTCGATCAACTTTAGTTGATCGTCTGTCTCTTCAACGCATTTGAAATCTTCTGTTACAAAATTTCTTGAAATTTCTAAAACGTAGGTCCCATAGCATCATATCCCACTCATTCTGCTACGTTTTGTGGTAAACTTTTGGAGATATTAATAATTTTCATACTTTTTTACCATATTTCATTGTTTAGACTGAGGATCACTGACGAGGGTTTAGTACCCCAAAAGTGCATGTCTGGTCCATGCTGTAAATTTATCATGTTTTAAATGATGCTATTGAATTTAAGACGTTTAACATTTCAACAGAACTCGATTGTAGTATCCAAAGCAGAACATAGAAACACTCCTTTACGAAAACACATATTAAACTAGCGTAAATATCAAATAAAAGTTAAGATATGCGAAGATGCCCAATACCATCTTTCAGTTGGTAATACCTCAGAGAGACATGGTCCCGACCACCTGTCCTCTCTGAATATCATTCAGGCTACTCGGGTGGTAAAATGCAGAGCACGGACTATATTTCGTACGCCTTCAGTTTTTACAACCATTTACATATCCCTTGGGCATGCTGTCTGTTTGTATGTTCATTTCACAGTGAGGTGGTTATTTTACAGCACAAATTATTGTGCATTCTTCGAGACCTCTGGGTAATCTGAAAAGAGGGAGGGTTGTGTGCATGTAATATGGATAACAACAGCATCTGCTACTGGCGTGACAAATAGCTGTCCTAAGTCGGCACCGATATCCCATTGGTCTCGTTGGTTTATGTGTAGTCTTTTATGTTCTTAAATTATTGAATGATAAGATAAGTTTTTCCTTGTCTCTTATCGTTCGAAAAAGCGATGTCTTGCTGGTCATTCTCTGAAGTCAATGCTTCGGGATATCGAGTGTTCGACAGGTGCTGTTCTCCTGAGTTGTCCTTTCTAAAAGAATAAATATATTTATTGTCTGTCTAGAAGACAATTGAAGTGTTCCCTCTCGTTACCTTCTTGAATAAAATTTCATACTAGTTTCAATGCACCAGACACGTGTTTCGGGTAGTAAATCCTCATCAGTGATACTTTAAGTAATTGTATTACGTACGCCCTCTTTTTATATCCATTTACATATTCATCTGTGTTGCTTGGGCCCCTGCGTTTTGCGGTCTTGTTTGTGTGTGGTCATCTGACAGTGAGGAAGTTGTTTTACACCACAATTGTACGTTCTTCGAGACCTCTGGGTAATCGGAAAAGTGGGAGGGTTGTGCGCACGTAATCCAGGATAACCATACCTTCTGCTATTTCCGTGGCAGATGGCCGTCCTAAGTCGGCCCATTGGTCTCGTTGGTTTATGTGTAGTCCTTTGTGTTTGATGTTTCTGTGTTGTGCGTTGACGTTCCTTGTCCCTTACGCGTCTCTTTCTGTGCTTGTCTGCTTTGTGTTTTTGCATTGGGTGTTTTGGGGTTTTGCTGTGGTGTTGTTGGAGATCCCCTCCTTTGTTTCAGACACAGCCAAAAGTATTTTATTGGCGCCTTCTTATCTTATATTTGACTTTTAATTTTTGTATGTCTTTTGCAAATAGTGCGCGATTTTTTTTCAAGTCGTATGCAGGATCTATGGTGGGTCGATTCAGTAGAATATTTAAATAAGATATATGACCAAAATATAATTGGCGGGATGATTCTAGGATATGAACCTCCTCAAGTTTCCTAAATAGCAAAGTAATGTATGATGTCAAATTAATAAAGGACCAAAAGAAATCTTCTTTTAGGCAACAGGGCATTAATTACAACAAAGAAAAAGATCTCTCTGATTATTTTAGACACTAATTAAGAAAATCTCTCTCTAACAATATTTCTCTGATTTTATGATATAACACTGAAATAAATTATTTCTTTCACAGAAATTGATATGAAATTTTCGTCCATGCAGTGACAATTTCTGTCCTAAGTCTCATACCTCTAAACATGTCAGTTTTAGCCTTTTCAATGTATTTCAATGTCCGAGAGTTGACAATTACAAATCACAATGAAAACAGCTGTGTGCCAGAGTTGATAACGACAAATGCTTGGCTGTTGAAACCACAGGCTGTAGCAGATACTACATTTGCAGTAAGTAAATTAAGCATGCAGTTCTTTCAAAAGCTTTCCTGAATCAAAGATTGAAAGAAAAAAGCACATACATATGTATCGTCAAAACAGATTTACTTTCGTTCATAATATCAAGATTTTTATCTCCAATCTCTGGTATCCCCGGAAGATTTTGAAGATTGAATGAAACAACGACAATATGCATGTAATATTTGTTTTCTTTTTCTACCACAAATATTTCTCAAACCTGAAGTACCAATGGGCAAATCAACCCCAATCTCTGGCAAAGAGTGATCTTTGATTTTATCCCCTTTTCCCCTCTTTTATTGGCTATATTACAGAATTCATTTGAGTATTTATGTTGAGTTGTCGATCATTCAGTGATTCAATAAAACATAGGTAATCACAGATTACGAAGCTCACCTCGTGGCAGCAAAATTCAATTCAAATATATTTCTAAGTACAAGTATATTGCCTTTTAAAGGCAAAATCATTCAAGCGGAAAATTTAGGTAAAGGTCATTTTATGAAAATTTGATCAAAGATACATCCAAAATGCAAATTTGGTACATGTAGCACTTATACTTTGCTCAATATTGGCTGTTAAAAGCAAAATCGCTCTAGTGGAAAAAGTAGGTCAGATGCTGCATCCGATGCATGGGTCCATATCGGCATCCCAAGATGAATCACTTGTGCAAGTTTTGTTACTGTGGCATCAGTACTTTGTTAGATACTGAGCGACACCAAAATTCTTAACCAAGTCACTCTGAGCTACCCCAAACTTCTTAACCAAGTCACTCAAGCAGAAAATGTAGTTCAGATGCAGCATCCGATGCATGGGTTCACATCAGTATCCCAAGATGAATCACTTGTGCGAGTTTGGTTACTGTAGCATCAGTACTTTGCCAAATATTGAGCTACCCCAAACTTCTTAACCGGACCGGGACGAGGATACGGACGCGGACACGGACACGGACTCGGACGCGGACGCACGGGGGTATAGTATAAGCCTACTTAACTTCGTTGAGGTGAGCTAAAATGTTTTGATTATTATTTTCTTTCAAAAACGAGTATTTCTTTTCCTAATTCAGATAATCTCTACACTTTCAATAGTTGACGATGGGTAAATTCGCTTATTAGTGCTATTGCAATACAAAAGATAAGCTAAAAGTGATCAGAATAGAAAGGTTTTAAGCGTCCATCCATAAGAGAGTGTTAGATAGGTGAGGCATACAAGATATAAGCGAAAACAATATTCGTTCTTTGTTGAAAGTGTTTCAATAAATATCTCATAAGAAAAAAAATGCGATTTCAAAATGTCTGCAACCCACTCAAAACGATTAATTGACATAAGAAAAATAATGAATTAATATAATGAACGTTGGATATGAATTGCAATGCATCATTTTTCTACACATATCAAAAGAGAGCGTGATACTGTCAACTGGGAGATCTCCGCATGGGGTAATTTTTGCGTATTTCACAAATCAAGATCATCCGCGAAAATTTCCTCAATGCGAGACGAGAATTACCCCGCATTATTCTTACAAAGGCAGAAACGTTTGTATATTGCTAACCCCCCCCCCCCTCCAGCGTATTCTCTTGATGTTCTAATCGCAAAATTTTTCCAGTAGATGTATCTAAATCAACTTATGAGATTTCGAGCGTTTGCGCTCCCCTTTTTGAAAATTCATGCATGAGCTCGCTACAGCTGGTATGACTTTTTAAACTGTCGGTTCTCCTGTTATTGATATTAACTTAAATATTCTTTTTCCGTCGTTTTTGTGTCTTTTTCACAGTGAGGAAGCATTCACATAGATGTACAACAAAGGTGTGTTCTTCGAGACCACTGGGTAACCGAACAAGTGAGAGGGTTGTGTACACTAAATGTTGATAGCAACAACATTTGATACTCACTTAAGAGAATGCTGCTCTAGGTTGACATCGATTGCACATTTGCCTCATTGGTTTATGTGTAGTCTTTTGTGTTTATTGTTTTTGTTTTTCTATGTTGAGTGTAAACGTCTTCAAATTGAATAGCATCATTTAAGAACAGAAAAATTGGCAGCGTGGACCAGACATGCACGTTTCGGTTACTTAACCCTCATCAGTGATCCTAAATCTAAACAATGTAATATGCCAAAAACGTATGAAAGTTACTATGTCGAAAAAGTGTACCGAAAGACGTAGCAGGATGGGTGGGATATGATGCTACAGGACCCACTTTTTAGAAATTTCAAGAAATTTTGATAACAGAATTTTAGAATGCGTTAAAGAAACGTTTATCTTTCTGGCCCCTTTGTTATCCTTTTGTTGTTTTGTCTCATCTGTCTTATTACAACTGGGTACTTCAATGTTTTTCTTTGGGTACAGCATCCGAGTATTGTTGGTGATCAACCTTATGTAATGATCACCAGGGGCAACAGAGTCGGAATGAAGGTGATTTTTAAAGTAAGTGTAGATATCATTTTAAGGTATATTTTCTTTAAAAAAAAAACAAGTCAATAACTTTTGAATGCATTTATAAAGTACTACGTTCAGCAGGTTTATTTTGAGTTTAAACGAAAATAAAGAAATGTTTAGCCTACTGCCGAGATTTCCCCTTCATCTCCTGTACATTCGATAGATTCGTCTCTAACTAATACAAGCTTTTTGCAGTCCATTTCATCTGTCACAACTTTGCAGGTTTTCGGATAAGTTACGTAATTCAAACCAGCACTGAAAATTAAAAATTATGATGAATTTTTTTGTAGTTTTTCACGATTTCCTTATTCAATGCTTGAAAAGGTAACCTGATTTCGAGTTATCTATTTCGGCACTTTGACATTCTACATATTTATCAAGAAGGAAAATAAAATGCATGGGCTTAAATATTACATCCCCTTTTAAATAATAAATGCTGGGAAAACTTTAATTTAATAGAAAGCACAAAAATATATCGTTTTAATAGCTTTCGCTTCAATATAAATTTCAGGATTTTTAATCACGAGGAGCATGTTTATAGGATGGTTACAAAATGTACTGAAATGTATGTGGTTTTTAGGATGAATATGGCATATGACATTCACAATTGATACTGTATTCCGCTTGATAAACTGAGCTCAAAAGTTACCACAGACGATGGCGATGATGATGTAAGCATATTTCAGTAAAATGAAACTTGGATATTTTGATCAATGAATTGTTCAAGGTGAGGAAGGGGTACTTACTCGCAACACTGCATAGAACTCAAGTTTGAGTCTTCGTCTTTATAACAAGAACATTGTTTGCAATCCTTCACGGTACGAACTTCTTTCCCTGGTTCTATACGTTGACCATTGTATTCACACTCTTTCATGGAAAACAACATTTAGATATTTCATAGCACAGGTAATATGTATTATGACAAGCGTTAAAAAACGCAGCATAATTGTTAGTCATTTTCAATATATTTTTTACGTAGGGACCTAAAAGATAAAAAGCTAGGCAACGTAAAGCGTAGCATCCCCTCGCATTGCACGAAAATCAATGTGCCTTCTTGGTTGAAAATCAATAGGGTTTTTCCTCTGGTCATATTCTATCAGTGCATCAAGTTTGGTTAGGATCCAATCAAAACTTCACTCTATCTATGCTATTTATAAGGATCTCGACCATTTCCAATCTGTGACCTTGACCTTTGACGTATGACCTCGAAAATCAATGTGATTCTTTTCCTTCTCATAAGCAATCGGTTTATGAAGTTTGGTTAAGATCAATCTGTGACGTGACCTTGGCAATTAAGCTATGACCTTGACAATCAATAGGGTTCTTCCTCTTTTCATAAGCTATATTTGTATGAAGTATAGGTAAAATTCAATAAAAACTGCACCCTACAAGGATTTTGTACTTATTCCATCGGTGACCTTGACCTTATACCTATGACCTTGAAAATCAATAGGGTTCTCCCTATTGTCATAAGCTATCATTGTATTAAGTTTGCTTAATATCCAATCAAACTGAAACCTCTAGGCTGTATACAAGAATTTGACCCTTTTCAATCTGTGACCTTGACCTTTGACCTATAACTTTGAAAATCAAAAGGGTTCATCCTCTTATCATAAACTATCAGTGTTTGAAGCTTGGTTAAGATCCGATCAAAACTGCACCCTCTAGCCTGCATACGAGGATTTTGACCTTTTCCAATCTGTGACCTTGACCTTTGACCTATGACCTTGAAAATCAGTAGGGTTCTTCTTCCTGTTATAAGCTATCAGTGTATGAAGTTTGGTTAAGATCCAATAAAAACTACACCTTCTAGGCTGTATACAATGATTTTGTGACGCACACACTCACTTACACACGAACGACGGCGTTACAATATACCCCTGCAATTATGTTGCGAGGGGATAATAATAGAAAATCCTACATCATTATGTCATTGACAACCATTATGTCATAGGCAACCATTATGTCATGGACAACCGAAACACTGAAGCATGGATTCTAGTGTAAATCATATAGGGAATACTCTTTAGGCTAGAGATGACGATAATATACCCTTGTTCTAAACGAAGTGAATTTATTTTTAATTTAATGATATCCTAGAGTATTAGTGGAGTGCCTTATGTAATGCGGTGGGAATTTTATGATTAAAGCAAACCACTATGCTAAAGTTATTAACTATGGGCTAGTATTACAGAAAAAGTTTGATAGACCTCTGAGATATGTGGCAGTTGCGATATTTTGGGGGCAAAAACCCCTTTTCTATGCAAAAACCATGAAAAACTGGAAATAATTTATAAGTTTGGCATTAAAAATGATGACAGAAATAAAAAGATGTAAATTTACTTAATTTCTGATGCTCTTTCAAATTAAATGTGTTTCAAATTCGAAATCCTTTATCATATGTGTATTTTTGGGCGAAAAAGCCCTTTTTTGGGCTAAAATCATGAAAAATTGGAAATAATTCATAACTTAAACATAATAGCTGATTTCAAAAATTAAAAGATGTTTACATACTCAATTTCTGATATTCTTTCCAATGAAATGAGTTTTCAATTCAAATTCTTATATTAAATGTGTTTTTTGGGAGAAAATGCCCTTTTCTAGGCCAAAATCATGAAAAACTGGAAATAATTCATAACTTTTGCATAACAAAAGATAACAACAATTAAAAGACATTAGTATACTTAATTTCTTATGTTCTTTCTATTGGAATGAGTCTTAAACTCAAATTTTTATATCAAATGTCTTTTTTGGGGTAAAAATCTATTTTCTGTGCAAAAATCATGAAAAACTGGAAATAATTTATAAGTTTTGCATTAAAAATGATAATAGAAATAAAAAGATGTAAATGTACTTAATTTCTGATGTTCTTTCGAATTAAATGAGTTTTAAATTCGAATTCCTATATCAAATGTGTTTTTTTGGAGAAAATGCCCTTTTCTAGGCCAAAATCATGAAAAACTGGAAATAATTCATAACTTTTGCATAACAAAAGATAACAAAAATTAAAAGATCTTAGTATACATACGTTCTTATGTTCTTACAATTGGAATGAGTCTAAAACTCGAATTTCTACATCAAATGTCTTTTTTGATGGCAAAAATCCATTTTCTATGCAAAAATCATGAAATACTGGAAATAATCTATTAGTTTTGCATCAAAAATGATAATACAACTTAAAAGATGTAAATATACTTAATTTCTTATGTTCTTTCGAATTAAATGAGTTTCAAATTCGAATTCCTATATCAAATGTGTATTTTGGGGCTAAAAGACCTTTTCTATGGTAAAATCGTAAAAATTGGAAATAATACATAATTTAAGCATTTTTACTGATTTCAAAAATTAAAAGCTGTTTATATTTTCAATTTCTGATGTTCTTTTGAATGAAATGAGATTTTAGTTCAAATTCTTATATCAAATGTGTTTTTTTGGGAGAAAATGCCTTTTTCTAGGCCAAAATTATGAAAAACTGGAAATAATTGATAACTTTTGCATAAAAAATAGTAACAAAAATTTAAAGATGTGAATATAATGAATTCCTTATGTTCTTTCCATTGAAATGAGTTTCCAATTTGAATTCCTATGTCATATATGTTGGGGAGGGGACAAAATCCATTTTCTATGCAAAAATCATGAAAAACTGGAAATAATTTATACCTTTTGCGTAAAAAAATGATAACAGAAATTAAAAGATGTAAATGTACTTAATTTCTTATCTTCTTTTGGATGAAATAAGTTTCAAATTTGAATTCTTGTATAAGAGGCCTTTGAAATTGGGAAAAACAACAGCATTTAATCAAAGATCGGGAAAATTATAAATCAATTTGAATGTCTTTTCACTTGAAATATAGTGCTTTTACCTCCTGGGGATTTTATTATTATTTTCCAAGAGGTTTTCACTTTGGAAAATTGGTCCATTAATATTGACTATGAAATTGAAATACTAAATTATATGATTGTTCTATTGTAAAATTTCAGTGTATCATAAGAACATGTCAACAAGTAATGTCTCATGGGTATATGAAAATAAAAATGTCTAACATTTAGTCTCAAAATAGATACTATCTTGCATTGAGAATTTGGCCAAATATCGGGCCCAAATTAGGCTGATCAAGAGCCCTGATCTATACACATGTGTTTTAGAGTAAAAACAATGTCCAGTAATAAGCTACATGAGATTTTACTGTAAACAAATTATGTTTTTTATTAAGCATAGAAAATAGAATTCAAAATTTATTTGTCAAGAACAATGAAGTCATGTATGTACATTTTGTGTAAAGTTTAACATTTTTTCAATTTTTTTAAAAATCAGGTTTTAATTGAATGTCATACATGTATATTATCTCCAATTTTCCATGGTTATTATTTTTTTTTTTTTGCCCAGAAAACTCATTCCATTCGAAAGAATATCAGCAATTAAGTAGAAAAAACATCTTTTAATTTTTAAATCAGATCACTTGCTAAAGTTGTAAATTATTTCCAATTTTCATATGTTTTTTTCTATTAAAGGGCTTTTTGCCCCCCCCCCCCCTATTTGATATAGTCATATGAAATGAAACTCATTTCATCCGACAGAACATAAAAAATTCAGAATTCTTACATCTTTTAATTTCTGTTATCATTTTTTATGCAAGCGTTATATATCATTTCCAGTTTTATTATTATTTTAACATAGAAAATGGATTTTTGCCCCCTTAAAATACATTTGATGTAGGAATTCAAATTGGAAACTCATTTCATTTGAAAGAACATAAGAAATAAAGTACATAACCATCTTTAAACTTTGTTACTATTCTTTATGCAAAAGTTATGAAGCATTTCCAGTTTTTCATGATTTTCGCCTAGAAAAGGGCATTTTCTCCCAAAAAAACACATTCAACATAAGAATTTGAATTGAAAACTCATCCCATGTGAAAGAACATTAGAAATTGAATATATAAACATATTTTAATTTTCGAAATCAGTATATATGCTGAAGTTATATATTATTTCCAATTTTTCATGATTTTAGCCTAGAAAAGGGCTTTTTCGCCCCAAAACCACATTTGTTGTAGGAATTCGAATTTGAAACTTATTTAATATGAAAGAACATCAGAAACTAAGTACATTTACATCTTTTAATTTCTGTTATCATTTTTAATGCAAAACTTATAAATTATTTCCAGTTTTCCATGACTTTTGCATAGAAAATGGGTTTTTGCCCCAAAAAAACACATTTGACATAGGAATTCGATTTGGAAACTCATTTTAATGGAAAGAACAAAAGCAATTTTGTACATTAACATCTTTTAATTTTTGTCATCATTTTTCATGTAAAAGTTATAATTCATTTCCAATTTTTCATGATTTTGGCCTAGAAAAGGGAATTTTCTCCCAAAAAAACACATTTAATATAAGAATCTGAATTGAAAACTCATTTCATTCAAAAGAACATCAGAAATTAAATATGTAAACATCTTTTAATTTTTGAAATCAGTTAATACGTTAAATTTATAAATTATTTCCAATTTTTCACGATTTTAGCCTAGAAAAGGGTTTTTTTTTGCCCGAAAAACCACATTTGATATCAAAATTTGAATTTGAAACCTATTCTATTCGAAAAAACAACAGAATTTAAGTATATGTACATCTTTTAAGTTTTGTTAACATTTTTCATGTAAAAGTTATAAATTATTTCCAGTTTTTCATGATTTTTGCATAGAAAAGGGTGTTTACCCCCAAAATATCGCAACTGCCACATATCTCAGAGGTCTATCAAACTTTTTCTGTAATACTAGCCCATAGTTAATATCTTTATCATAGTGGTTTGCTTTAATCATAAAATTCCCACGGCAGCTTATTTTCTTACATAAGGCACTCCACTATATGTGGAAATGGGGTTGTGTGGGTTGGACATGCATGAATATTCCCAATATTTTTACACGCCCATCTTTAGACGTATTATGGTACAGCGATGTAGAGTCCATCCGTCCGTCCGACCCTTGTAAACAAGATAGAGCCCAAACCCATTGAGCTAGGAACTTAAAATTTACCATGTGGATATGTGGATTGAGTGTATAAAGACAAAGAACCCTATTGATATTCAAGGTCAAAGGTCAAAGGTCAAGGTCATTTTAGGGCTAAAAATAGATGTTTTTGGTGAAAATGTTAAAGTTTAATTAAAATCTATTTTTGGTCAAAATGTTTTAAGATTTCATATGCATCAAGAAAAAGGTATATTCATTCACATATGTATCGGGTTTTTAAATCTTTTGTCATTAAATTGAGGGGGGGGTCAATATGTGATGTATAATATGTTTTTTTCCATGTAAACAAGAAAGAGCATAAACCAGTTGAGCTAGGAATTTCGAATTTACCATGTAGATTGAGTATATTACGACAAAGAACCCTATTGATTTTCAAGGTCAAAGGTCAAAGTCATTTTTGGGCTAGAAAAAGATTTTTTTGGTAAAAATATCTTTAAAATTCATTAAAAATCTATTTTTAACAAAATGCTTTTAAATTTCATACACGTTAGAAAAAAGCATATTCTTTCACATATTTAACGGTTTTCTTTTAAAAATTTTCGTTAGACAATTGAGAAATTTTGTGGAAGGGGTTATATTGTGCATACATGTAGTTTTCCTTCTAAACAAGGTAGAGCCCAAACCAGTTATGTTAGGAACTTCATATTTACCAGTGTATTCAGTATACAAAAACAAAGAACTCTATTGATTTTCATGGTCATAGGTCAAAGGTCAAGGTCATTTTGGAGCTAAAGATACAGTTTTGGGTGAAAATATTTTAAGAAATTCATTGAAAATTTATTTTTGGTCAAAATGTTATGACATTTCATAAACTTCAACTGTAACGGGGTTTTAAATCTTTCGTCAGAAAATTGAGAAATTATGCGTAAGGAGAAGGAGGGGTCAATAGATAGATGCCTACTTTTGCCATGTGAACAAGATAAAGCCCAAACCAGTTGAGTCAGAAACTTGAAATTTACCATGTGGATTAATTATAATAAGACAAAGAAGCCTATTGATATTTTAGGTCAAAGATCAAGGTCATTTTGTGGCTTTTTCATGATATATGTAATTCATAATACGAATATAGGCAAGACGAATTTCGGAATAAGCTATTTTTTATTACACAGTTATGGAACTTAGATTTTCTAAAGTAAACTTTTAATTACTAATTAATCCCAACGGGCGTATCTTGCTGCATTAGCGTAGGCTTTATTTTTGCATATTATGATCTGAAATGATCATGGATTAAATCCATAAATATAAAAAAAAATAAATAATTGAAGAAATGAATAAATATATGTCAAGAAATCTATTTTAAATCATTATCTGATATTTATCAGTAAGAAAGGAGAAGATCTCTAGCATAAACTTTGTTGCAGTACCAATAGCAAAGCACATAAACACTTTATGTGAAAACACAGAGGAGACAAGCACAGCAAGAGACGTAAAATTGGAATTGGACAAAAAACATATGATCAAATGAAAAAATGTACTATGATTATGATAAATATACCATTGGTAAAAAAAACCTGAATATAATCACAGGGATTTATCACGCTAATACCGGTTGCTCTATTTACTATATGCGTTATAGTTATACGCATATAGTAAATATAGTGTGATAAATCCCTGTGGAATATAATATATTACCTCTGAAATCATAGTTATTGCTCACGAAAGACATAAAATATCTTTTCATAATAGTTTACAAGTTTATAAACACAATTTAGATTTAATATCATATACTTACCACTAAATGTATAACATGCAGATTCGCAGATAGCAATGACTGCAGCAAAGAAAACGATCTCTCTGAACATTTTTAACACTGAGTGTAATAACCGCTCTCTCACGGTGTTTCTCTGCTATTATAACATCAATGCTGTGACCATTTCTGCCCAAAGCCTCTTTCCCTTATACATGTCAATTTTAGACATTTCATTTTTTTCAAATGCCAGATATTCGATTTGACAATTACAAATTATAATGAAAACAGCTGTGTGCGAGTCTTCGTACGGAGACATGCATGGTTGTTGAAAACAACGGGTTGTAGCAAATACTACAATTGCAGCAAGTCAATTTAGTATACATTGCTTTTCACAGTTTTTCTGAAAGCTTTTCTGAATCAAAGATTGCAAGAAAAAAGCAAAGATTGTCAAAACACATTAACTTTTGTCCATTTTAGTATTTTGCCTCTTATCTCTGATATCCCCGAAGATTTGAATGAAGCATTTGCAAAACGTATGTCACATTCATTGTTTGTCCTTTTTGCACTTAAATGTTTCTCAAAACGAAGATTTTTGTTGAATTCTTATCTATGAGTGTATAGAAATAGATCTGCAACAAGAGGCACACAGTTAGTACCCATATGAATCCCTACACTTTAGAAGAGATCTTCACCAAATCAAACATATGGTGTCTAATAGTAAGGACAAAGTATTACACAGGTCACTACATGTCCATGATTTGTATGATTTGTATTCTAAGGAAAATAAACCATTGTTTAGATTGAGGATCACAGACGAGGGTTTAGTACCAGAAACGTGCATGTCTGGTCCATGCTGTAAATTTATCTGCTTTTAAATGATGCTTATGAACTTGAAGACGTTTAACAAGTGATAAAAGAAATAAAGTCATAGGTGGCAAGAATTACCTCCTAGATGAACACATGAACATACATGTACCAATAAAAGTAATAGTGTTGAATTTGCAAATTATGATTCTTTGGTTATTTTGAGTTTCCATTACCAAACCATTCGTACGAAAGCCGATTAAAGGCTCATTCTAAATGGTAGTAGGAGAAATATTTTCTCGTAATTACGACAAAATTTCTAGTAATAAGGAGCAAAAATCTCAATAACGAGAATCTTTTTCTCGTAATTACGCGAAAAATAGTCGTTATAACGAGAAAATTTTCTGTTGAGATTGTCGTCAGGATCTTCTTTATTTCATTTTGTGTTACACTTATGCCCTTTGCCGTGTGTAGCTCGTTAAAAAATTCCAAACGATGGATTTGACGGTGTTTTAAATGTCTTTCCTGACATGGTCGTCATAGCACATTCTATATAGACATAACCTGAGACATAGCATGCTTTGTAGATATTGTTTTCATTTCATGTGTGAACAACAACGACGGTTGCGGCTAGACAATCAGAGGATGCTTACTCCTCCCGGTAACATGGTCCCTCCACAAAGCTTGCTAGGGGTCAGTCGATGCTCAATTTGGTTCTCTATTCGTAAGTGATGTTGATATTATCTTCACGATATTCTTTATCTCCTCTCGTAATTACGAAAATATTTCTCATTATTATAGCTTTTTCTCGTTAGATATATTAGACCATTTCTTGTTATTATGAGAAAATATTTTCCCACTGCAATTAAGAATGAGCCCAATCGGCGTTCGTACATTCTTTATTCAAATGGATGACCGTCCAAAGTAGGCGCCTGGTGAACAATAGTCTTGCCCAGTTTATGTATCGCAATTTTTGATTCATTTTATGATTTGTATACTTTAATTGGTAGATGAGGGTGTTTTAGCAAGTCTCGTCTTTTTCTGATTTTTTTCTTATGTTTTCTTATGTTCATTCTTGTCATAATCCTGTGATGGATGCAGCTGAGATCAGTGTTGGATAGTATTCTTGGAGATATGTTCAATTTTCTCCCATGTAATCGATATCTTCGAGTTATAGCAGTTATAGCAGGAATGTTAAACGTCTTTAAATTCAATAGCATAATTTCAAACCTGATAAATTTACAGCATGGACCAGACATGCACGTTTCGGGTACTAAACCCTCGTCAGTGATCCTCAGTCTAAACAATGTAATATGGCCAAAAAGTATGAAAATTATTATGTCCAAAAATATACCAAAAGACGTAGAAGAATGGGTGGGATATGATGCTACAGGACCCACGTTTTAGACATTTCAAGAAATTTTGTAACAGAAAATTTCAAATGCGTTGAAGAGACAGACGATGAACCGCAGTTGATCGAACTTGGCTACATGTGCCCTCGGGGACTCTTGGTCCACCAGCAGTGACAGGAAGTGTACATGTATCCATCATTTATTTTTTTTTCTGAAAACGATGCTCACAGCTGTTCTTTGTACCACTGAATTTGCATACCAGTCATAATATGATGTTTTCGAAGGTTTCGTTTTAAGGGGGTTTGTTTTTTATATCAGTTGCGGACCGGTATTTATCTAAAGGACCAAACGTCAGTGCTGGGGGAATATTCGTTTTTTATGACATTAAGTCCAAAAATAGTATCGGTGTATGTTAACTTGATCAGTTTGCAATGGTCCAGAATTAGAAAAGGAAATGAAGAAAGAGTCTTTACATTGAGATAAAAAAAAACATCCTGAAAGTTCCGTCAAGATTTTTGCTAAAATAAGTTTATCTGAAGACAGACAATACTCAAAAACAATTTACGTGTAGAATCGAGAAATATCGCCTATGCGCTTATTTGCTTTTCGCTTTTAAAGGAACTATTCACGCTTTTTGAGTCGGTCGGGAGTTTTTTATGCGTTTTCAACCTTGTTACCTTTGGATTTTTTTGGTTTCGTTGGTTTATGGTTGGTCTTTTGTGTTTGATGTTTCTATGTTGTTTTGGTGTTCCTTGTCCCTTTTTTTTCTCTTGTTGTACATGTCAACTCTGTGTCTTTTCTTTGGTTGTTTTGATGTTTTGCTGTGGGCACTGGAACCGAGAGTTGTTGGAAAGCCCCTCGATCCTTTCTTAAATAATATACGTTGAAATAATACAATCTATCCATGTGAACTAGAGATGGAAGAAACAACTTGACTTCAGATTTAGATCCCATGCTATCTTTTGACGACAATGGTCACTTATATATATGCTTCGATTTAATATATGACAAATTGATGACTGGTTCTATATTGTTTTCTCCGTCTGTTTGTCCACTTTTCCTTTGTCGTGAGAAAACGATCTGTTGCTTTTACTGTTCGTGATCTTACCGTATTTTTATTCTGTTTCAAAATCTTCAAGACGTGTGCTTAGTAATTGTGATTTTTGGATTGTGATTTTAGGCTTTGAGTTTGACCTTCATTCACTGGTTTGAAAAGGAAATAGGAAAGAGTATCTTCATTGATATATCATCAGTCCTACACTTCTCTACAAGATTCTTTAAAACGCAGTTGAGCTAATGGAAGATATCTTTCAAGACACTTCCCCGCACAACATCGAAAAGTATCAATTGTGTGCAAAATCTTACAGCAAGTTTAATTTGTGCACAAAATGTTGCAGCAAGTGTTGCATTCATTTCAATTTCATTTGTAGATCTAGGCACGATGTTTTTATGGGAATTTGTCCATCTGTGTACAAAGGAGTAGGTGATTTAAAAAAAGAATAACAGGGTTACAGATTCATGAATGCATTTCTCCTGTAAGGGATATCATAGACTTTAAAAAGCTTAATTTGATTGCAAAAGATTATGACAGGAAAAATCAAAGGTTTACAAGTCTATCGCTGCACTGAAACCTCCGTACCAAATTCTACTTCAATCCGCAAAACATGCGAAGATGTTCAATACCTCTTTTCAATTGGACGTTAAAAATAGAGTTTCTTTTAAGATACTTAAGTCGCAGGACTCGCATTGAGTCATAGATTAAGTTTAATGCATTTCTTTAGCTATATTCTCATATGAAATAAATTAATGTTATTCTGAATCTCACAATGTGTTTAATTCGAATAAAACTGAAAAAAAAATCTTAGGCCTCGAAACCTCCGATTTCTCCTTCATCTGATGTACACTCGATAGATTCGTCTTGTTTTAATACAAGCTTTTCACAGTCCCTTTCACCTTTCACAATCTTGCAGGTTTCTGGATACGTCTCGTATTTCATCCCTGTACTGAAAATGTAAGAGAAATCACCTTCTTAATAACTATTTTCAATTTCGTTTATATGATTTTTCATCATGCGGAGAATGTTATGCAATTTGTATGATTGTTATAAAATGTTTTTGAAATATATTTGTTATCAGGATTTATTTTACATACAACTATGCAACAAGAGATGAGGGGATAAAAGAACCTAGATACAACGAGAGACCCAACAAGAGACACAAAATGGAAAAGAGGGCGAACAACCAAAGACGACATCAAAACAAAAAGACAGAATACACACAGCCAATGAGATCAACGAGCATCCGGCGCCGACCTAGAATAGCAATCGGTCGCATAAGTAGCAAATTATGTGATTATCAATATGTAAATTTGTCTACATTCCCTACAAAGCTGGAACAAAAAAAAATCCTATAATTTCGCTTAGTTCTACGTGAGAAAATGAGACCGTGGTCTTATCATGAAAGGAGTTGACATAGCTGTATTATTCATGTACAACATTGGTATCATGAAATTATATTTCATATTTGCTCAACTGGTCGACTATATATTAAAAAAAATACTAGTACTTGAATGTCAAATATATACACATGTGCAGCTAAAATTAAATCTTCTAGCTGTAAGACGTTTAACATAACTAGATCCGCAGAAGTTGATCATTCTAGCATAAGAACAAATAACGAAATTCAAGACAAATAATTATTAAGCATGATTCGAGATGATCGGCAATATTTTCCTCTGTCGTTGGAAAGTGAGTACAGAGGTTATTACTCGAAAGGAAAACGTTAGTTTAGATTATTATACCTTTACTTGTTTTTCCTATATAAAAAGATATTCATTAAAACTAGCTGTAACCCGCCTGATGAGACTATTTCCCTGCAAAGGGTGCGTTAGTTGAGAAGACTATTTCCCTAGGGATATAGCTTCGAAATGGGGCGGAGCTACAGCGCGTGACTTGGAAATGTGGCAGAGCTACAGCGCGTGACGGCCGGTATGATAATATACAGTTAAAGTATATCATTGAGGGAGTTAGCACGATTCTGGTTCCCCGAGACCAGACCTATTTCCCGAGGCGAAGCCGAGGGAAATAGGTCTGGTCGAGGGGAACCAGAATCGTGCTAACTCCCTCAATGGTATACTTTAACTGTTTTATTATACCGAAACAAACATTATACTGAAACAAACATATGTCTTAGGTATACAGAAACAAACATTATACTGAAACGAACATATCTCTTAGGTTCATAGGGTTCAAATGGAAATTCTAATGATTTTGCCTTGCCTTCTCGACTGAATGATGATAAGATATACAGAAACATCATTTATCATACTCATACATGTTTAATCTTTGATTGTTTTATTTCATTGCGGATTAATTTATGTGCTAAGCGGATAGGAGGCGGATTACTCTGCTCGCGTATTGATAGCGTCATCCGATCAACCTTCATATCATCCGATCAACCTTTAATGGCGCTGATTGGCTGATACTGACACACCATCAAAGAAGCTCCGCCCCATTTTGAAACTTACTCCCTAGGGAAATAGTCTTCTCAACTAACGCACCCCTTTGCAGGGAAATAGTCTTATCAGGCGATTTTCAGGGATTTAGTTAAATTTAATGAGTCTCTTTTTATATAGGAAAAAATCAGTAGAGGTATAATAAAAAACAGTTAAAGTATGCCATTGAGGGAGTTAGCATGATTCTGGTTTCCCGAGACTAGTCCTATCTCCCTCGGCTTCGCCTCGGGAAATAGGTCTAGTCTCGGGAAACCAGAATCATGCTAACTCCCTCAATGACAATTGTATACTTTAACTGTATATAATCTTGCGAGATAAACAAAAATACAAATAATGATTCCCCTCTTCAAATAGACATAAAAAAGTACCAATCAGTTATTTAGTCTCAAAGTCGGGAAGAGAAAGCAAAATAATTAGAATTTCCATTGGAACAGTTGCGAAACCCGAAATGAAAAAAAAAATCCGAAATGACACCAGGTGCCCGGGGAGAGTCAGTGTCTCCTGCTTGCATGCAACACTCGTCGCAACAGGTCAATAAAAACTTGTCAAATACTTTGGTTGTCTTGATATACATATTGATGTACATATCAGGTAAAAGTTAAAAGGTGTTCGATGTTCAGGGATATGTCAATAACAAACTGGAAACGATCATGCGAAATTCCTGCAAAAAAAGCTAACGCTAACCATTCAAACATAGATTGCTCTCGATGCTTTCGTCTTATATCGTAACGTCATAGGTATTTCCACTCTCAAAGACGTTTTTTGTAATAAAGTGTAACAATTGGCTGCGATGAAACTCTTAGTGCACAAAGTTGGAAACACCTGCCGAAATTCACGATGGATGACGACATCACAAAAAATTGTGTGAAATGGGTACTTTTGAGTCATATTTCATGCTACTGAATGTCGCAATATAATCACGTAATCCAATATTGATGGCATAATAGAATATTGCAACGCTAACGCTGCAGAATATTCCGGTCTGGGTTTGTGTCAATATCAATCTAAAGTAAATGCATGTATATTCTATTTTCAAAGCAAGAATTTAAATAATCTTAAATATATTTCTAGCCAAACAATTGCCTTGGCCTTTGAGCACTGACCTTGCAAATAAAAAAGACCATTCTCTTGTTTCAGACAATTTTAATGGAAATAGAATTGTAGGCCGTAACTTTGCCTACAATATGTTAACAACTAACTTTATGTAACCCCCTCCAACGGATATTCTTTATTTTTTTAAGTGTATAATGTGTATGGCATAAAAACCGTTATACATGTGAAACAATGTGCTCTCTACAAAGTATGCAAAATATCAAGACATATCAATCTAAAATGGATTTTATAAGAATATAAAAATACCCCCCTTAAAAAAGAAGCACCTCTATTTTAAACCCGAAACGACCTTGACCTATGACCCATGATATTGTAAATTAAACCAATCGACAAGACGAATTTGAAGTTCCAGGGGCATACGGTTTATAATCTCTTTCGTTTACAAAGCCTGCAGAATAAGCAATTGTGTACATGTACCCCCCCCCAGCTCTATATTAAAATGGAAAATGCTTAATTTATTGGAAAATCAATGAATAATTTCTTATAAATATTATCGTAAGTTAGGAGGCACTTACTCGCAACAGCCCATTGAACTCAAGTTTGAGTCTTCCAAACAATAACATTTTAAGCAATCTTTCTCCGTTAGAACATCTTTCCCTGGCTCTATTTGCTGGCCCTTGTACTCGCACTCTTTCATGAAAAAATAATAACATGTTTTATGACACATATATAATCATGTTAAACGTATTCATATTCAATTAGCATAATTTAAGAACAGAAATTTTTGCAGCATGGAGCAGACATGCACGTATTTGGGTACTTAACCCTCGTCTGTCCAAAGGGTGTGAAGAAGTACATGTACCAAGATGGGTGAGATATGATGAAACAGGACCCACTTCAAAAGGAAGGAGCGGATCTCCAACGGCCCATACGCATTTGCAGCACCACATGGTCGCCATAGCACTTTCTATATAGAAATGGCCTCAGACAGTGCAGTTCATAATTTCATATGTTTTCATTTTCATGCATAATCATCGACGGCGGGTGCGGCTAGCCAACAAGGGATGCTTACTCCTCCCGGGCACCTGGTTCCATCTCTAGTTTGCTAGGGGTCCGTCGATGCTCAATTTACTGCTCTATTGTGAGTGCTGTTGGGATTATCGTTAGGATCTTCTTTAACTCATTTGTGCAACAATACGTATATTGAAGTTTTTGAAAGCTGCTGCACGGCGAAATAAGGATATTATTGTTTCGAATAATAAATTCTTATAAGTGATACTTCTAGCCAAAATTGAAGTTTGTAGTTTATAAACATTCAATCAATCAAAAATGAAATGAAAGGAAGTTTCCATCAAATCATTTCTAAATTATCAGTATTGAAATATATGTTCGTCGGAAGTACTTTCATTGCCTAAATGACTGTGTAATTTAAGCATTTTAAATGTCTCACCAATGATGATCAAGGACGGACAAGAGGAAATTGGAATATTAAATATATTGTAGGGAAATAGTGAAATAATGAAGAGCACAATTCTATGCATTACACAATTCGTGCCAATGGACCTGCTAAGGACAGACTTATACATTCTGGGAGAAATGTTAAACGCCCTAAATGTAAAATGAATAATTCATCATATTGAGTGAAGGACAATTCAATATTACATTAATGAATTAAATTCAGTACAGTACAGAAAATCAGTACAGGAAATCAGTACAGAATACTGTGAATGATAAATTCATGGTCCAACTGGTTATCAGCAGCGATATCAACCTGATGTTTAAATCGTGTTTCATTCGCGGCATCTTAAGTTCTCGGATACGGATGAGGTGGCTAGTTGGCGACGTTTTATTTTCGCGACATCGTATTTACGAACATCGACGGCGGGTGCGTCTAGCCAAACAGGGGATGCTTACTCCTCCCGGGCACCTGGTCCCACCTCTAGCTTGCTAGGGGTTCGTCGATGTTCTCTTTGTTACTCTATTGTGAGTGCTGTAGAGAATGTCGTCAGGATCTTCTTTTTTAATTTCTCGAATCGAATTACGTCGCGAATATCGCGAAAATAAAACGCTCGCGAATAAAAGTCGATTAATAGTATCGAAATGTAATATTCCATGGAAATCATACATGAATAAATTCACCATATTTGCATTTCAAGAGATAATGATGCTTAAGAACCATCTTAGGACAGAGTCATGCCTTTAGGGAGATGCTCTTTAGTTTTAGAACAATTAATCACATTCGGTGACGTAGACTTTACAAATATTACAGGTAGAAACGTTCTGTCCAGAGACATTGATAACACGGGGGTCCTGTAGCATCATATTTCACCCGTCCTGCTACGTCTTTTGGTACATTTTAGACATGATAATATAACACCTTTTTTGACTTATTACATTGTTTAGACTGAGGATTACTGACGAGGGTAAGTACCCGAAACGTGCATGTCTGGTCCATGTTGCCTTATTGATGCTATTGAATTTGAACACTTTTTAAAGATTGCAAGCAACACAAAAGTTTATCAAAGACACCTACTGTAGAGGCTCTCTCTCTCTCTCTCTCTCTCTCTCTCTCTCTCTCTCTCTCTCAATAAGAACAGTTGCGAACCCCGGAATGAACAACATTCCGAAGTGAGACTAGATGCCCGGGGAGAGTCAGCGTTTTTTCATACATAATATTTGAATATGATATCTTTATCTCTGAAAGAATGGTCATTGCTCTCGAAAACCATATGAAAATCATAAAGTAAATTAATCTTTGAATACTTTTTAGTATAAATATACTTTTTTTCTCATTTTCAAAGAATATCTCAAACTTACTGTCATATGAGTAACAGGCAGATTCGCAGAACGCAATGGCTGTAGCAAAGAAAACAATCTCTCTGAACATTTTGAACGGTGATCGTAATCACTGCTTTCTGAACATGTTTTATTATATAACATTGTGCATGGCCATTAATTTCTGTCATAGAATTCCATTTAGGACAACTAAAACATGACATTTTTACCTTGATTTGATGCAGTGACCAAATTTTACATTAAGTTCACGACCTTTTACTGCCAGTTACAGACATTTCCAATTTATTTAAATGCCAGGAAATATTTTGGGTATTCATTTTTACAATAAAAAAAATGCTGTGAGCCAGAATTGATATGGACAAATGCATGGTTCTTGAACTTGAAACCATGGGCTGCCGTATATAATAGCAATAAAGTCATTTAAACTAACATTACTCGACAAATATACTGACAGAATGATAAAATAACAGCTACCCTCGAAGCATATTGTTCGTCGTCCGTAAAATTAATGACGATCAGCTCTGGAAACCTTGGCATATTTCTATGGCACAGGTACAAACGATGATATCTTTGTCGACTGATCTTTTTTCCTCAAAACCGAGACCTTCATTCTCAATGTACGCCTTTCCAATATAAAGATATTAATTATTATTCCTAGCATTGAAAAATGAAAGAATTTAGGATTTTAGAAATAAGTGTTCTCCTGATGCAAAGCACAAATTAATACATCAAAAAAGCACAGATTTTTGATCAAATATTGAATGTTCAATATATACGATATCAATATTTTCGTACACAAGACGACTTATAGTTTCTGAAAGAGTTGTTACTAAAATTTCATGAATTAATTACTATAAGGATAGAATGGGTATATGCTTTATTTAGAGTTTGCATGTCAAATGAATTAAAGAAGATCCTGACGATAATCTCAACAGCACTCGAAATAGAACACAAAATTGAGCATCGACGGACCCCTAGCAAGCCAGAGGTGAGATCAGGTGCCCGGGAGGAGTAAGCATCCCCTGTTGGCTAGCTGCACCCGCCGTTGAAATAACAAATACAAAGTAACAAATACAACATACGCTCTACTGAGCTTTTAGACCGACAAGTTCTTGAGGTTGAGGAATTTACTAAATCAAGCCCCAGTCTCTTTGTTGGTAACTTTCATAGCTTCCATTCAAAATTTGTGACCAACATGATCATGGACATGGTCTATTATCAAGAAAATATTTGTACTTTTTCAAATCATTCAAAAATTTCCGTTATCAAAATTTCTTGAAATTTCTTAAACGTTGGTCTTTTAGCATCATATCCCACCAATCCTGCTACGTCTTCAGTACATTTTTGGACATAACTTTCACACTTTTCGGCCATATTACACTGTTTAGATTGAGGATCAACGACGAGGGTTCAGTTCGAACCCGAAACGTACATGTCTGGTCCATGCTGCATTTTTCTTTTCTTAAATGATGCTATTGCATTTGAAGACGCTAAATATTTCAGCTACAGTTTAACCAACATTTCAATATGATTCTTCTTTTCGTTTTACTGAAATGAATCTTTTTATGAACGTAGATATAAATGTTATGTGTTTCTTTTCGTTCTACAATGAACAATTAAATCCTATTAATTATCCTTCTGATGCGTTGAATAAAAATTTAAAATAGAACAGATGGTACCGTGATTAACACAATGTCCCATTTATTCCATATAACTTTTCAGTTATCAATCAGACATGTGGCAGAATTAGGTCATCACCATGGAATTTATGAGTTGTACTCTTCGCCTGTGTAAATTGAAATAGGAATACATTCATACATCTCTAAAACTATCATTTTCTTAACAAAGCAATATAAGCCTTTTTCACGTAACTGCGTTACCAGCATTTTGTGGACGGCAAGTACCGACTCTCGTTACGTCACAGTTAATAATTGATTGTCCTTGACATCATATTGCGGGAAAAGAACTTATTTTGCCGACCAAAATTACTGGACCGTAGTTATGTGAAAAAGGCTAATTGAGGAAAACATAGAAAGAAAAAAGATCCAAGAAACTCTGCTCTTAGAGACAAGCTTTTTTGACAAATGAAAAAAAACTAAATAAGCTAAGCCAAATACAGCCGTCGTAGAGCTTATGCATTGTGACGTCATGATCAAGCGTTTACATGAGAAATGCAACACATCTCTTTCAATAGTTTTGTCTCGGGAAAATACATTGGTTTTGCATATATTAACAATTGAAATCAAGAAATTGTCGTTTGCTATAATTTATCTTGATTTCAAGTTTAAATATATGTAAAACCAATATAATTCTCCGAGATAAAACTATTGGAAGGCACGTGCTGCATTTCTCATGTAAACGCTCATGACGTCACAATGCATATAAGCTCTACGACGGCGATTCTAATCTGCAATCAGAACCCGCGGTGACCAGAAATTTTAAAAAGTCACCTTTTCAGCTGGGGAAAAAAACGCGATTTTAGAAAACAACAATGAAACTGACAATTATGGTGCATAGATAAAGAATTAATATCACAAGTTATGTTTTGTAATGGGTACGCAACACACAGCAAGAGCAAATACGAAAAAATGCAGGAAGTCTTGTTGTGTTGCATACCCGCAACAAAACGCAAATAAGTGCAAAGTCGGTAAATTAGTAAAAGTTGGTGTAACGTGGTCCAAAGCGTTTCCAGCACTGGTTTTGTGTAATTGTTTAATTCCTTTGTTTAGCGTGTAACCACTGTCATGTGTGCAAGCATGTAACTAAAATCCGAGCGGTCTTCATAATCTAATTAACAACACAGATGACTCCGTGGATAAAGTTCACTAATTTATTACTACTCCACTAATGATGATATAATCCAACATGCGAACAATAATGAAATATTAAATTAAAAATGAATAAATGAGCGACGTGCACTGTACAACATGTAAAATCAAGTGAGCCCCGGGTCAAAATCGGCGCTTCCTTATATAGTAAAATTTACCTCCTCACGGCGAGGAGTGCCTCCCCACAATGGGGAGTCAAAACAGCGCCTTGTATAAGTTTTGACCTACATATAAATAATGCAAATTATCATGATAAAAGATTAAATGATATGAAATAAAAGTTATTAAAGACAAATAATAGATAATTAAAAGGTATATGTACAAAAGTGCGCTACAACTCCCCCTCACTTAGCCTTTGATTCCACTCAAATCAATACACATGTCTTAAAATGAACAAGATGAAAATTGCAATACATAAATATGATTAAAAAAAATGAAGTCTTCAGCATATATCAATAAAGAGTTATATCGATAAACAAAGTCACTGATGAATAGTCAAGAAAGACAACTCTATGTTTGATTGTCAATAAGTGATGAAACATGTAAAATGCAAAATGTCTCAGAGTTAAAAGAATGAATATTTACAGTTATTTACCGATAAGTATTTTCATTAAAATCCAGAATCACTCATTATCACAGTCGCTGTCCATTTCAACGATTTTCACATTTCTGTTCCTGGAATGAGCGTTTATTTCGTCCATGATTTCAGTGGCGATCGCGGCAATGTTCAATGTTGTCGGATCCACGTTTTCCGAGTGGGAAATTTCTGTACTACGCACAGTCTCTTTTGCACCTCTACGATAATAAGTGGTTCGCTTCACCATCTTGAGCATCACACAGCTTGTAATAGTTGTGGAATCAGGTTCCGAATAACTGTCTCCTTCAAACTCCCAAGGTGATTCGTCGGAATCATCATCGTTTATCACAATCACTTCTTCACTTTTACATTGTTTGTGAATGTCAGGTTTCTGTTCAGGCTCATGGAAATCATAGCGTCCCATCAGTCCACTATACGTCGCGTTACACACATGGTCCTCCATAATTCCACTGGGTCCAGGCACGGCATCTTGAAAATTCTGATCATCTCTGGCGGAATTTAAATCTCTCATAGAACAAGGCGCCAATGAAGGGTTGGCGTCTAGTAGATCCTCGGCTAATTGACCAATCGAATCCGTTTCGGCATTCTGCATAAGTTCATTTATTATATCAGAGTTCACGGACGGCCAATCATCTCCGCACATTTTCACAATCTCTTCCTCGTCACTGCTTACCGGCTCGTAATCCAACTCGGCACTTAGATGCTGTGGGGAGCGTTCGGGTGTTAAGTCCTCGTACAAAGTAGAAATGTACACTGGCTTCTTAGCCTCTGTCAGCTGGTCTTCTGTCATTATTTTTCTCTTCGCCCCTCTCACTTCTTCCTTTGGGTCGTCCATTCTGTGGCACTTCACTAAGTGTCTCTTTAAAGCAGTAGACCTAATAAAAGGTCGTTGGCAGTATGTACAACTATAAACTGTCCTCACTTCACTATGTTGTTCTCTAATGTGTCTTTGTAAATTATCTTTTCTCTTAATGTCTATCCCGCAAAATTCGCATATCATCACCTCTCGACCGCTATTACGTGAATGGTCAGTCTAAGTATCGTTGTGGTCTCTTAACGGTACGTCCAGCGCGCGTTGTTATAGTAACCGGCCTCGTCTCGCGCGCACGTGTTACTTGGGTCTTTTGATGTACCGCTCTTGGTCTACGCGGCACGGGTACGGGTTTCGGCTCAGCACTTTGATCTGGTAAACTTTGTTTTTGCGATTCGGCTTCTTTTTCACAGTGTTCTGTTAATTCCTGGTCAGTTGTTCGAGTACCCTTATACGGCTTCAGATTGTCTGCATGAATAATGACTGGTTTTGAATTCTTGGAATGTTTAATTTGATATAACACTTCGGAAAGTCTCTTCACTATAATCCAAGGTCCTGTCCATATCCGACTTAATTTTTGCTTTGTGCCTTTCGCAATCTTGGGCTGGCTTCTTCGCACTAAATCACCAATGTCATAATTGAGTTCTCTCACAATTCTGTCATAGTTTCGCTTCTGTCTCTCGGACGATTTTTTTAGAGTTTCTCGTGCAATATCATGAATTTCACTTAATTTTTCTTGTAAGTCGCGCAGATACTCAGCCTCATAACGATACGAATTGCTATCGTTTGAGTCTCTCTCTGTTAGGAGATCACTTGGTATTCTAGCTTCTCTTCCATGTAGCATTCTGTACGGTGAAATATCTGTACTTTCATGGGGGGTAGTGTTATATGCGAGGACAAAATAGTCTATATAACGATCCCAATCTATCTGGTTGGCACTGATATATTTGGAAAGCATATCTTTTATGGTCCTATTTAGTCTCTCCACCATTCCGTCAGATTGAGGATGGTATGCCGTTGTTCTTGTTTTATCTATTTGCAAGAGACGGCATAGTTCTTGAAAAAGAGTACTCTCAAACTGTCGTCCTTGGTCCGAATGAATAACTCCCGGGCATCCATATCGCTTAATCCAACCCTTAAATATGGCATCGGCAACAGTCTCTGCATCTACATTCATTAAGGGATAAATTTCCATGTATTTTGTGAAATAATCTGCAACCACAAGAATGTATAAATATCCATTTTCTGATCTTGGAAAAGGACCAGCAATGTCAACAGCTATTCTTTCAAACGGTTCGCCAATAATATGTCTTTTCATGTAAGATCGCCTTTTCCGTGAGGGGTTTTTCCTTTCATCGCATATATCACATGTAAGCACATAATCATGTACACTCTGTCGCATTCTCGGCCAATAATAACAGGAATTCTGCACTTTTGCTAGAGTCCGCTTTTCTCCAAAATGTCCTGCACTACTTGAATCATGCATATGCCACAATACACAATCACGTAAACGTCTAGGTACGCAGTACTTCACACTTTCACTATCACCACTTATCCATCGAATACACAAAATTCCATCTTGAATACACAAAAGATCCCATCTTGAAAACCAGAATTTACACTCGTTGTTTTCACTTGTGATAAGAGAAAACGGGGGTTTCTCTCCTTTCTCTAACCAATGAATAATAACACGCATTGCACTGTCACTGAGTTGATATTTTCCTATATTCTCTCTGTCAAGTGACTCTGTAGGTCGTTTTCTTGCTCTTGCACGAGGGGGTCGATTTGCTTTCCTTTTCTTCCTGGCTCTTATCTGCACACACTCATTTAAAGAGTCATCAAAAAGGCTTATTAATGAATACACATCCTTCTGAGAATCGAAGAGAAAATTAACACTTTCTCGTAATTCCTTCACATGAGAATAAGTTATGTTTTTAGCGCAATCGACGTCAGAACGTTTACACTGTTTACAATCAGAATTGCACGGTATCCTGGATAGCGCGTCTGCGTTGCCATGACGCTTCCCAGAACGGTGCTCTATCTTGAATACGTATGGTCCTAGCTGCTGGAGCCATCTCGCCATCTGTCCCTCTGGTTCTTTTATTCTGTGGAGCCACACAAGAGAACCATGGTCTGTTCTCAAAAGAAATTCCTTTCCTAGCAAGTAATGTTTAAAGTACTTAGCGAAATACACTACCGCTAACATTTCCTTCCTAGTCACACAATAATTTCTTTCTTGTTTAGACAAGACGCGGCTTCCATATGAAATCACAACTTCACGACCGTTCTGTATTTGGGATAGGACTCCTCCTATAGCATTATTGCTAGCATCAGTATCTAACACAAATTCACCCGCACTTAAATCTGGATATCCAAGAATCGGTGACGTCACAAGTTTTTCTTTTAAGATATTGAACGCGTTGTAACACTCTTCAGTCCAGTCCCATACACTGTTTTTACCGGTAAGAGAATGTAAACATTGAGCTATATTAGCAAAATCTTTTATGAAACGGCGGTAATAAGTCGCTAATCCGAGGAAACTTCTCAACTCTGTAGGATTCTTAGGTACCGACCAGTTTTTCACATCACTTATCTTTGATGGATCCGTTTTAATTCCGTCCTCTGTAACAACATGTCCAAGAAAACTCACTTCTTTGCACAGAAATTGACATTTCTTCGCCTTTAACTTCAGGTTAGCACTCTGTAATCTATCAAAAACAAGACTGAGGTTGTCTAGGTGTGTTTTAAAGTCCTTGCTGTACACTATAATATCATCGAGATATAACACTGAAACTCGCCATTGCAATCCGCTCAGTACCTGTCCAATCACTCTCTGAAATGTCGCAGGCGCATTGCACAGTCCAAAAGGCATCACAGTATATTGGTAATGTCCACCACGGGGCGTCGCAAAGGCTGTCTTCTCCCTATCAGGTCCATGCATGGGAATCTGATGGTACGCCATATTGAGGTCCAGTGATGTAAACCACTTTGATCCTGCAAGTGAATCAAGATTATCCGCAACTCTAGGTATAGGATATGCGTCCTTTATGGTGCGTGCATTCAGTCTCCGGTAGTCTACACAAAGACGCCAACTCTTATCCTTTTTCTGTACCAATACCAAGGGGGACGACCATGGACTACTTGACTTTTCTATCAATCCTTGCTCCTCTAACTTCTGTATCTCTGCATCCATAATTTCTCTTTTAAATATCGGAACTCTGCGAACTTGTTCCTTAAACGGTACCGTTTCCTCTAGATGAATAAAATGCTCTCCAACACGAGCACGCTCTGGTGGTGAACTCGGGTCTGCAAAGGCATCCACCCTTTGCAGTATGAAACGTTGAAATGTCTCCGCTTGATCCTCTGTCAAGCTTCTGCAACCTTCTGCAACCGTTGATCTTAAAAATTCCGGAATCTCCCTGTTCTTAGTCGTGTCAATCCGACAGACATCGGGATTCCCAACCGGAAGTGAAACAGATTCCACGGGTTCACAAATCGCAACCAGAGTATTCTCTTTAACACGAACCTCTTCGTCTCCTGGGTTCAATATTCTAATAAAGATATCTGATTGATCTTTATTCAATTTCACAATTGCGCGCGCAACGGCTAGTCCATGACTCAGCACAAATTTCTTCAAAGGTACCACGATTCCTTCGTTTAATTCACTTCCAGAATTATAATTCGCTCTAATCACTGATTCACTATGAGGAGGGATAACACTTTTTTCTGCACAACGTATTTCGTAGCCACTTATGTCACTATCGGCCCTTGATGATAGTCTAAAAACACACATATTGGTATCATAATTCCATTGACAATGGAATCTCGTCATAAAATCAAGTCCTAGGAGATTTGTTCTTACGCCTCCTACAAAAACACGAAATATCACATTAAATCCAGGAAAAGAAATCATCATTTTTGTTGTTCCAATCACATGTAAGTTGTGTCCGTCGGCAGTTTGAAATTCCTTTCTCGCGCGCTCAAGCACAGGTCGTTGTTCTTGAAGTATGCTGTAATATACATCTTCTGTTATGAACGTTAATCGCACCTGTATCCAATTTCCACTCTAGTGAAGTTCCTTCTATCAATCCTTCCAACCGCATTCCATGTTTTCCTTGAACCGTTACACAATTGTCACTCACATTTTCACTAAAGTCAAAACTTTGGTGCTTCACAATGTCTGTCTGTGTCGCCATAGTAACCAATCGTGAATTTTCACTATTAATTTCTCCAGCACCTTGACATTGTTGATTATCTGTACCAGGCCGCTTCATATCACATGTGGCCGACGCAAGGCCTACTGCCTCGGCCGATCGCCATTTAAAGGCTGATCCCTTTTCCTAATTGACACATTATTTCTTCTTGATGGGCAATCTCTATACAAATGTTCTGTAGAGTCACAAGTAAAACACTTTTTCTCAACCCTGTCGTTGTTTGAAACTTGTTTTCTCGGTTGTCTTCCTTGTCTATTGGATTCGCGCACATCATACACAGGCCTTAATGCTTTTCTGTCGGATACCTTCATGTTTTCGGTCATGCGAATGCACTCTTCTTGCATGGCAGAGGTGACTGCTTCCTGTAAGCTTTTCGGTCTCGTGCGCTTCACGGCTAGGCGGAAGTCCTCCTCATCACTACAGTTGTCCATGAATGTCTTTAAACTCGCTTCTTCAACATAATCTCTGTTACTTGGATGAGCACGCCGATACAAGTCAGCAATCGCCTGGCCAAAATCTCTAAAAGATTCGGTTTTTAATTTCTTGCGCAATTTCGCCTCGGCAATATAGCTTTCCTTCATCGCCTTATGTCCGAAACGGTCATCCATATTTTGTATTAACAACGCATAATCCAGTAACACATTTTCTGGTAAACCATACGCAAATGTCTCTGCCTGGCCACGAAAAGATGATAATAACACACGTCTTTTTGTCTCTGCTATCCATCCATTAAGTGAGGCCACATTTTCAAAATATCGAATGAATTCACTCCACACATCTGTGCCATCCCCTTTAAAGTTACGCTTGACGGGCACACTTACTGCACTTATTCGAGTCGGTACTGTCGGAGGAACAACACTTGCAGTCACATCACTATGAATCTGTATACGGCGATCCTTGTACACTTTTATCACTGCACTAATCACAACTATAACCGATATCACTAACACAGAATACGCCAACACCTCGCGTGTCCCACTCAATAACACGTAACCCGGCAGGTAACGATATGCATTATAAATTCCTATCACACAGAAAGAAATGATAAGAAGCCAATATTTCACAAATGCACCCCATCCATCGATTTGAACATTTGCATTCCTTGCAGCGGCATCTTCACTTATAGAATGAATGTTTCGGTTGGGTGATTCTCTATCGAATTCGGGTAACAAATTTCTCCGTACGTTCGTTCGTCCGGTCCTCTGTGTCATTATTGCGTTTGGGGGACTCTCTACACGCGGCGTATCTACCACAGAAAGATCTCCGGTCAGCTCCGTGTCCATGGGAGAATTCATAGCTTGATCACCGGAGAACAATATATTTAAAACCACAGCTCCATGGGTCAAAATGGCAATCACAAGTATTAAATCCAGTGTGAAAATGTACGTATATCATTAATTCAACAGTCAAAATTACACACTGTTTCCGTCCATGCTTTAATTCTGCACCCACAAAACGGACACTTGTAATATTTGCTCATATCTCCATTTTCCCGACGAATTACGAATTTATTATTCCTTCTCTCGAATAAACAAAAACAATTTGCACATTCTTTGTACAGTTCCATATTTACAGTTCGCACATACACATAGTTCCCTTCGTCACCAAGATCATAGACATGTCCGTAAGTTGTATTGTTTTCACTTGAAGTCATTTTGCAGCCACAATATACACTAGAATATATACACACAGTCTTCTTAATTCGTTTCACACACAGACAAAGTAAATTCAATCCTTTGTATTTGTCACACAGAAAATCACTAATCGACACAGAACAAGTCGTATAAAATCCAAGACATACACTTCCGTGGCTACGCTACTGACACTATAATTCACATATCAGTACGTATCCCGACACTGCCACCAGTTGTAACGTGGTCCAAAGCGTTTCCAGCACTGGTTTTGTGTAATTGTTTAATTCCTTTGTTTAGCGTGTAACCACTGTCATGTGTGCAAGCATGTAACTAAAATCCGAGCGGTCTTCATAATCTAATTAACAACACAGATGACTCCGTGGATAAAGTTCACTAATTTATTACTACTCCACTAATGATGATATAATCCAACATGCGAACAATAATGAAATATTAAATTAAAAATGAATAAATGAGCGACGTGCACTGTACAACATGTAAAATCAAGTGAGCCCCGGGTCAAAATCGGCGCTTCCTTATATAGTAAAATTTACCTCCTCACGGCGAGGAGTGCCTCCCCACAATGGGGAGTCAAAACAGCGCCTTGTATAAGTTTTGACCTACATATAAATAATGCAAATTATCATGATAAAAGATTAAATGATATGAAATAAAAGTTATTAAAGACAAATAATAGATAATTAAAAGGTATATGTACAAAAGTGCGCTACATTGGTATTTTAGGTGGTTCTAATACCTTCCAACATTGTGGGTAAAGAGATGTTTTAATAGTGCTTTATAATTTTATTGTATTGTCCAAAATACTTTGCAGTGATAAAAGCAGTCACTCATTAATGTGCCCTTAGTGAAGAAGTTTATTTGTAAGTTTTGATGAACGAATGAAGCCATGCTCTAAAAAGCCTATAAATTGCGACTTAAACACAATATGAAGGCGACGAAAGAATGTTACTACTTAGGAGAGGGAATGTAATTTTCAATATCACCACGTTTCAGTGACTACATCGGAACATATAAGGATGAGTCGAGAAGAGGGGGACAACTTGCAAAACCACCACGCGAACAAACAGATGATGCGCCACTGAAAAAAAATATTCTGACCTAATCCATGGAATCAAATCAGAGGACGTATTCTGTCTTAATTAAGTTGGAGATGTCATATCTGTTATACATTGAAGTGCTTGAGATATCCATAAAAGGAACTCTTATAGTTTATCATCGAAGATTGGAATGACTCATCATTTTGGGATCTATGGACTATAAAATGAATATTGGATGTGAAATGTTAAACGTCTTCAAATTCATTAGCATCATTTAAAAGCAGATGAATTTGCAGAATGGACCAGACATGCACGTTTCGGGTATTTAAACCTCGTCAGTGATCCTCAAATTAAATAATGTAGTATGACCAAGGGGTGTAAAAATTATTATGTCCTTAAATTTACCAAAAGACGTAGCAGAATAGGTGGGATATGATGCTACAGGTGCCATTCATTTCGCAGAAATTCTGCTGAGGTCTTGAACAAAAGAGATGAAACATATAAAACATTGAAAAGTAACCCTGGCATGTCGGCAGTTCCCATGACTACCAACACAGTACCAATAAATCTAGCAGAGTCTGAGTTGAAGTTTCGAATTTCCACGTAATTGCAATAAGTATGCCTGGAGCTTATTGTTACGTATGTGGCAATATTGAAGTCCTCATATTTCTGTTATACATAAGTAATTATTGTCAATATTGAAATATATGTTCTATTATAAAATTTCAGTGCACCATATGCGCATTTCAACAAGTTATATATCATCAGTGATGCTCGAGGCCGAAAAAGAGAAACTCCAAATAATATGAAATAATGAAGAGCAAAAGTCTAAACTTGATCTAACAGTTCTGCCAAAGAATTTGTTAAGGGCAGAATTATGCAATCGGGGAGATACACCATAGTTTTAAAGAAATTTCATATTTGTGACGGAGAATTAAGTCAAGCGCCGAACAACTGCGAGACTATGCGAGCGATATCCTCGATGACAAAGCAAACCAGCAGGGATACCGATTTAGTGGTTGAAATTGTCAATATTGAAATACTGTACGGGTACTTATTTTAGCGCAACCAAATTTTAGCGGGAACAGAGCAGAAATTGGTAAATTGAAATATAAGCGGAATCATGAATTAGTCCTTTGACTTGTTTTCCACATTTAAAATTTTATGGAGATTCATGATTTAGCGTTTTCTTGAATTAGCGCAGTCTTAGCAGCGCTAACTCCTCTAAAATTTGAATCCCTCCAAAATAAGTACACATACAGTATTTGATCTGTCATTAAATTTCAGTGCACATTATATGTGTGAATTGTAGTCAGTTTGTTAAAATTGTTATCGAAAATGTTTAAGACAGATAATTCATCTCTGGTCGTTGGTACGATCCATGAGTAATAAAACGAAAAAAAAATAATGACACTGGACACATCAAAAGCAATAATAAAGAATGTGCGTTTCACATTGTTAGCTTTGAATTCATACGGGATTCATTTTTGCTGGATGCATGACTGTCCTTGAATAGTTTTCTTATCATTGTCTTTTTCCAGAGATTAAAGTCCCAGTGGAATTAACAGCAATTCACAAACCTTCTTACGACCGACTTCATTCTTGCTACAACAAAATCATCTCAACTTAAGATTGACTTCATTCTAATAACTACGAAGTTTCATCTTTATATTGGTTGATTGGTACATATAAGTCATATCTATTCCTAGAAGAGGCAAACTCCATTTGAGTCAGAGATTGAAATTGAATTGAGCGTATCAGCATTATTTCTGTATGTTATCTTCTTTTCGTGACATTTATCGGTCATTCCACTCATCGCCTGGTGTTAGGCAGATATTAAAAAATCAAATTCAATATCTAATTGATGATAAATTGTTACATTTAGGTAACTCATCCCCTGCTAGTACCTCTGCAGGAAAGAATTCGGGATTGCAGGTGCAAATTTTCCTGTCTATGGCCCCACCACTATAATCATTGGCACGCGCCTATGTAAGCGAAGCTTATGGATGCAATTGCATGCGACTACTGATGAAAAAGAGGGTCAAAACGAACGTAGAAACCAAGATTCTGTACATAAACAAAGTTATTAACTTGTAGTGTTGATTTCGTATCGTATTATAATAAGGTTCGTATACTGGATAAACCGTTTACCGCTTGCCATATACATGCTCTTGGCATATACCTTGGAATAATTTTCATCACAAGGTAAGAAAATCCTCAAAATTATATTTTCTTAAATGAATAGACTAATCTAGTCGAATTTTTAGGTACTATATAGTTTTGTTATAAATGGTATTATACTTTATTCATTGTTCTTGTATTTATTGAAATACGTGGAATTAAGTACTAACTTTGAAGGACGATATGTCATTGTCATTCACAATGCTTTGCTAGACGAATTAATTATGAATTCATCAGGTACGCCAATTAAAATGCTAATTACCATTAGCATGAAACATTAATCATTAAAACTCCTATCTACGATTTGATGTTTAGACTTACATGTGTGTGTATAAAATAAATCACTGATGAGAAATAAAATTTTGTGCGAAAAGGACAGAATATCTAAAATTTATTTTACTGCATGAATATCTGTATGATATGATTTTCGCTTCACAATTTGGAAAAGCCATAGAGGTGCTATACACTAGAAGTTTAAATATTAATTGGCTACGCCGGCTTATCTGTTAGAGGGGAGGGTAAAGATGGGAATTCCTATTGTTGTAGAAGTATCACTTCAGAGCTAAAGGAGATAAGAGAGAACTGGCACAGATTCCAATCTCTATTGCCTAGAACATCATCAAGGCTCTCTGCTGTACAGCTATATAGATATAAACACATGCTCGCCCAGTATTCTGCAGTTTCCTTTTGATAAAACATTCAGAATTTTTGGAATGCATTCTTTTCACTTTCATTGTTTGAGTTGAGGCATCAGTGAATGAAATTCAAACAGAAACCCCAAGATCAGAATCCAAAAATCAAAATCAATGGGAGTACAAAATCATGAAAAAAGACAGAGTCAAACAAACAACTGAAATATTCTGAAAAGGAGAAAATCCCAAGGAAATTACACAGCCAATTGTGCCTCATATGAAATTCTTGTGAAATTTACATGAACTTTACATGAAAGTTCACATGAAATTTATGTGAAATGAGCACGAACATGAAATTTACATGAAATTATTCACATGAAATTCATGTGAAGATTTTTACATGGATGTTATGTGAATTCAGTTTCCTATGAAGGTCACTTAGAAAAATTCATGTCAAATTCATGTGCAGGAAATTTATGTGAAATTCATGTGAAATATTTTTCACATCAATCTTATGTGAAATTTATATGAATTTTACATGAATCTTCATGTGAAATTTCCATGATGCTCATTTCATATGAATTTCATGTGAGGCACAATTGGCTGTGTAGATCAGGTTCCCGGGAAGGGTAGACATATTCTGCTTGCCAGCTACAACCGTCACTTACGCCGCGCAGAAAAAGGCAGAACTGGTGAACGTGACAAACCCAGTGTTTTGGATGGCACTTATATATATTACCTTCCAACACTTTAGACAACGAGATTGTCTGGTCCATGTTGTAAATTTATCTGCTCTAAAATGATGCTAATGAATTTGAAGACGTTAAACATTTATTGTGTTTTATATTTCCATTGTATCGTCCAAAACATTTCTGCAGGGCCAAAGTCAGTCGTTCACAAATATCCTCTTGGAGTAGTTTCTCTATTATTCGCATGCATTGTCTTCAAAACGAAGTCGTTGAAGTTTGAGCTTGCTCTGGAACAGATAGAGCTCCGACACAAGGACAATACCAGACTTGACAACACCCATAGCTGAAAATCTTTTAAAATAAGTATTTTGTATTTTCGTTGAAATATTCAAATAGAACCCACACAGACACACACACACACACACTTTCAAGACCATGCAAGGTCTATAAAATGTCGATGAATGGATGTCTCAAAATGTAAGACACATAAACATATCCTAGATCTAATGACCTTGAATGACTGTAAACTTTACTAGACCTGCTATTCATTTCGGTTTACTTCTTTGATCGATATTGCAATGCAGAGTGCAGAATAATAATTGCGCCCCTTGAAATTTCAAAAGAAATAAGGCATAGCTCTGTCCTTAGCTAGGTCTCTCACTATTTATACATTCATTGTATTAAATTTGTTGTACAGAACATATATTGAAATAATTTCAATTTAAATAATTCGTATTATATGTACATGTACAATACACACATGAGTACCCGCAAACGTGCATGTCTGGTCCATTCTGCAAATTTATCTGTTCTTACGTAACTGATGCTATTGAATTTGAAGACTTTTAACATGAGAAGAGTATATGTAATGGATGACAAATTGATGCTAACTTAGCGGCAGCGGAGAGACTGGATTATTTAGTCTAATATATATGCCATTATTCAACCCTGCAGGAATGTTTGATCTGCTCGATTTATCGACTTTGTACGTTAAACTTTGTTCTTTTCGAGATCCAAAGATCGCAATTAGAGACACAAGAAGCTAGTATGTATTTCGGTCAAGAGTCTTGATTTCATAAACAAATTTTGAAGCACTATATGTTAATCACCATAAACCACTTGTGAAATGGTTTATTATCAAAGTACAACACAGTAGGTACAATTAAGTCATAGACGAATTATAGTTTTGTTTTGATGTTACTAAAAGACAAAAAAAATTGCAAGACTTATTGTATTTCAATCACATCAAAGGCGGAAAAGATATGCACCAAATTGTCCAAAAACCCTGCGGTACGAGAAAAAAGTTTGTTTATACTGATAGTATGTGAACAACACTTCAATACTATGAATCGGATAACTTCAATGAACGTTTGATATTAGTTGCAAGAGCATTCCTTCAGTCAGTATTTTCTTTGAGGTGCACCTGAAATGAATTGACTAATAAGGCATATATTTTTCGAATACATTTACCGGAGACTTTATTTTACAGTAAAACTAATTCAAGAAAGAGATTCAATGACCAAAACTGAACCAGTTAAAGTGCGCCAAATACTTACAAGAAAATTGAAGTATTCAAACTCGTTACCTGCTTGAATAAAATTCAAACCAATTTTGATACACCAGAGACACGTGTTTTGGATAGTAAATCCTCAATTCCTCATCAGTGATTTATGCCACTGTGAATTTCCAACACATCAAAATGTATTTTAGAAGCGCCTTCTAGTTTTAATCTGAATTGAGATGTACACTTCCAAGGTCGAAATAGTGGCCATAAAGATTGTAATGTAAAGCTTCAGCACAGAATTTCATCGCTGCTTAAATTTGATGCTCCATTGTGAGTGCATGCTGTTGAGATTATCGTCAGGATCTTCTTTGAGTCATTTCAAAGACTCAAACATTAATGCAGAGTACAAGACATCGCTGTTTCTGATGTGACAAATCATTATAATGAAGAAGCCCTAGATAAGCCTTTTTATTATTCCTTATTGCATGGTTCACTTTTAGTACCAAAATTTTAGTATGAAACGGTATACATGTTAAACGTCTTCATATTTAAAAGCATCATTCAAGAACAGATAAATTTGCAGCATGGACCAGATATGTACGTTTCGGGTACATAACCCTCGTCAGTGATCCTCAATCTAAACAATGTAATATGAGAATAAAGTCTTGAATCTTGAAAGTCTTGAATAAAGAGTGTGAAAGTTATTATATCCAAAAATTTGCCGAAAGATGTAGCAGGATGGGTGGGATATGATGCTATAGGACCCACGTTTTAGTAATTTCAAGACATTCTTCAAATGCGTTGAAGAAACGATCAACCGAAGTTAATCGAACTTGGCTACATGTGCCCATGGTCCACCAGCAGTGACACTCAACAAGTGGTACAAGTGTTAAGTGTCTTCAAATTCAATGTACTAGATGATTAAAACAATTGTTTTCCATAACGAATAAAGAATTTTTTCTGACCCAGCAACGACATGTTGCATCTTTAAAATGTGTAAATATGAATGTGTGAATTTATTTTCTAACTATACGTTTTCCGATATATTTTCATGAAAACAAAAATTAAATGAGCATTTCATTCGATACAACAATTATATATGTGCGAATCCCAAAGTATAAGGCTACCGAAACTGAGTGCCTCCCTGTTTAACCTTTTGTCAAAATATATCTGATCTTGCGTTCAACGAACATAGTCTAGACAAACCCCTGAATCAAAGTCAGTCGATATTTGAATAGCATCCATCCCAAACAAAACTTGGATCCGTGACTGAATCCCATGCGATTACCTTTTTGTGCTCATTGGAAATAAATTATTGAGAGAAATTACAAGTTCAAAAAATTGTTTTTCAAAAGTAATTGCATACATTTGCATTACTTTAATACGTTCGCCCTCAGGCAATAAAAGACTTTGGTTAATGCCCTCTGTGATTTATATGACTAAGGTCAGTGACGTCATATCAATGTTTATTCCGGTTTTTCCACTGAAACTAAAGTTCCAAGCACTGGTTGACTACAGGAATGAGTACAACTGATGTTTTATCGGAAACTTAAAAAAAATATATACATGTACAACTATCTACATTAAATAATCTTTGTTATCTAGACTTAACAGACTTCTAGGAAATGATTCTGTCGCTGAACGCGCAAAATGTTTGGTGCATTAACCCTGACAGTTGATGAGAAATAGTGCAATTTGCGTCTAAACGAAACACACAGGTAAAAGCTGTAACATACAGAGGAAAATGTTACAAACCCTGAGTGGCTCTCAACTCTGTTAGATTTGTATAGCCATGTGCATAGATGCAACTCGCATACGTAGAATAATTGTTCGTCCTTAAAAAGAACCATAGGATATTATACTTGTACCTGAAGCATTACTAAATCATACTGAAAAGTTTATACTTTCACGGGAAAGAAACACACGAAAAGCATTGTCTTAATAATCTCTTTGTTTTCCTTTCCAGAAAGAATGACATCTCGAGTGCATGACCCTCTGTTTCATTATGAAACCCACTTTCCAGAACGTTTGTCTCGTCTTCATTTGACACCGGATCTTGGACCTCAGACGCCGCAAAGACGAAACAGACGAACACGATCATCAAGACAAGACATCCGGTACAAAACTCAACCTGTCACTTTTGATGAAATACAAGAAGTCGACGAGGAAAACATTCAAGAGGAAAATAATCTAGATGGCATTCGTCAATTTCAAGCATTTTCAAGGTCAATGGATGGACTTATTCCAAAAATCACAAATAAGGGCGAAAAGAAGTCAGCTGACAAATCACAATCGTCTGCTGCAGAAAAAAGATTGCAAGACAACACAGAAAGTAACAAAGAGAACAATAACGATAACAGTGCCCAAACGTCTTCAGACAAACCTGTCACATCGCCCGCGAAACCTACAGGCAATGCCGCGCTTCCACCTACAGGTTTGTCACGTGATCCTCGACGTCAGAGGATGTCGGCTAAAGCAAAACGGCGCCAAATGATGGCAGAAGCACGCGAAGGTGATTAATTAAAACTGTGGAGTTTTCATATTGGAACAGTTGTGCCTATCTTTATTGTGCTTCTTTTCCACTTGGGAATCCATCAAAGATTTGTATCTCTTGCTAATTAGAACTAAAAGAATGGATTAATAGAGTATAGTCGCTTAATTATACAAGGTTCGTTTTTTCGCTGAGTATCACAAAATGTGGTCTTGTTATTTCAGACAGTAAACATAGGAAAACAATGGCTAATTTGTAGATTGTTATACAATTAATGGTGTAACTTAGACATAAATGTCAAAATTCTACGTCTCTCTACGAAGGATTCTTGTTCTGTTTGAAAACCACCGGCCATGTTATAAAAAAACCAAACGCCAGAGATGTCATTTTCGTTTCACTCTATTGTAGAGTGTAATACATATGTATCGTTAATTTGCTTATTGATATCATCTATTAGATGTTATTTATGTATGAGGAAAGGCACTTTTAAGGGATCTACATTGATCGTTGCCCTCTGATCTCCAGCACATGATCATGCAAGTAATTCTCGTGAGATTCACGTGGACAAGAGTACTGGAGAGATACCTGTGTTCCTATCAATCTTTGAAATATAGTCAATTACAATAGTTACTGATCATTTCTAGAATTCATACGTGGGATGGCTTATGACCTCTTACGTAATTCTCAATCAAGAAATATCTCTATAGCAATCACATTTACATCTGTAATTTACATAGAATGGGATTTTTTTTTCAGAAAGGAACATTGTACTGTGTGATCATTTGAAATAAATAATCAAGAGCTATTACATAATGTTTAAGGCATACAAATTATGTTGCAAGTCTGTTGTTCCAATGAAATTAAAGAAAGTGAAAATAATAGATATATCTATACATTTTTATTCTTGTCTTAAGCCAATGACCATGTGCTCGCTATTAATCCGTGGCAGTTTCCAGGTAATGTACGTGCCAAATACCACTGATTGTTCTTGAAGGCAGAGGGTCTGACTCTAGGTCAAACGTTACGACTTCATATATACAGAGACATAAAAATCGCTATGGAAAATAAATACATGCCATTTTTCTGATATGAAAGTATTTTTGTGTTTTAAGTATTTTCGGTTGTGAAACACATTTTCCATGTGAGTTTCAAAGCTTTTGTATACGATGTGATTTGTGGTGTATATTTTTCTTTGACATACGAGGAGCATTGTTTACTTCAATAAGTCAATACACAGCCAATTGTTCCTCTGAAATGAGCATCATGTGGATTTCACATGAATGTTCATGTGAAATTCATGAAAATTTCACATAATATTTATGTGAAAAATATTTGTTAAATTTACTTAACATGAATATCACATGAATTTTTCTATGCGTTATTCATATGACATTGAATTTACACGAAAGTCATGTCAGAAACTTCACATGAATTTCATGTTTAAAAAAATTCATGTAAATTTCATGTTCGCGCTCGTTTTATATAAATTCCATGTGAACTTTTATGTGAATTTCATGCGAGGTACAATTGCCTGTGTATAGGTTTGATGCATTCATTGAATCTAAATCACTCTTAGGCCATGCCAAATTAACTAAATGTTCGTCCGATTTTCTCGTGAAAAAAGGGTGCGAACGAGTGACGTTTTTAGATGTGCGCGAGTGAAATTTTTTTTCTTAATTGAGAGGTTACCCCCAAGGAATACATTTCCGGTATTTTCCGTACTCAAAAGGGAATACCCATACGAATCTGGTGACTGGGAAGCCTGGCACATATTGCAGTACTGAAAAGATTTTCGAACCCCCCCCCCCCCCCCTCTTGGACTTCCATTGTTATGCATGGGACAACAAATTTGCTCCGAACAAAATGTTTCACACACAAGAAGTATCATTTTCGTGGAAATTTGCACAATCTGAGTTTTCTAGAAGCTTTTAAAAAAAATTGCAGAAATAAGAACAGACTGAACCCCCCCCCCCCCCCCCTAAAAAAAATTAGCCAGAAATTTAGTGGTGGGGGTGAGGAAATTATTTTTAAAATATTATTACTTTGAATTTTGAAAAATATGGTGCGGGAAATCCGACGAACATTTAATTAATTTGATATGGCCTTAGATGTGTTTTAATGCAGGTATCAGTATTTTTGGAAGATTTAATGTAGTGATGTACTATTCATCTTGCTGTGAAGCATGTGTGCATTTCAAAGATAAGAGAACATACTAGTAAATTCATTCCTAAAATATGATCGAATTTCAAAATTTAAAAGGAAGAGCAAGATTTTTCTGATCTGAAATATCAAATTATATATGACAGGTTTCGATGTGATATGGCATTATCTAAATATCAATCAATATATCAAAAAGTTTAAAGGAAGGTTGAGATTTGAACAACTAAGTTGTTGTCGTATAGCTATTGTGAATATAATACATAGTACTATGAATGGAAATGGTTAGCGTCCAGGATTTGCATGTACGTTGATGATACAGGCCGGTTCGCTGAGGTGTAGACAAAGTAAATCCATGTTCATTCGTGTCAACAGAAAATAACCATCTCCCAATAATAGTTCATTTGCTTCTTGAGTACTGATTTTCCTTTAAGGTAGTCTTAAAATTTCTTGCGGGTTGAAAAACATTTTTAAAATTTCCCAACAAGACCCACAACCAAACCACTATCTGCCGTCTAAATTATGGCAGCCATACACCCCACCACAGCTAGGACATACAGCAGCATCTTTAGCCACGATTGTAACGTTTGAGAAACACGGCTATCAGGAGAATCTGACATATAGCTTCCGAGATTTTGGAATAACGACAAGTAATGACTGTGGCTGTTCCCCTCTTATCTAAACTGTGGTTGTCTACCTTGTATCAGGTAGCGTTACACCCATAGATCTGTATGAACTACGACAGCAAGGCTGCAAATAAAGCAGTGAGCATGCAACTGCCTTGGAGATAAAGTGTTGTTATTGCACATGTTGGTATGTATAGGAGGCGATAAATCAAAACTTTCTGCATCTACTGTTTGTATATGTGCAGCATTGCTTGCTTGTTTACAAATTTCTGTATAATGATCCAAATAACTTAACGACCTTCCTGTGAACCTTTATTTTACAAGTTTTTCGTCACAAATCTGGACAACAACTACAAGGGTGGCATTTCTACAATTGGAAACCACTCGGCCAAAAGACGCATCTTGTCTTTTAAAAGGCAATGCGGTCCCGTACAAATATCGGGTACATATAGTATACAACCAACAGTCACTCAATGCAATACGGATGGAGATTCTGAGGAAGGAGGGATGTTATAGCTTGTGCATGTCTGGTCCATTCTGCAAATTTATTTGTTCTAAACTGATGCTATTAAATTTGAAGACGTTTAACATTTGTACCACATGATGAGTGTCACTGCTGGTGGACCAGGAACCAAGGTCGATCTACTTCGGTTGATCGTTTCTTCAACGCATTCGAAAATGTCTTGAAATTTCTAAAAAGTGGGTTCTGTAGCATCATATTCCACCCATCCTGCTACGTCTTTCTGCAAATCTATCTGTTCTAAATTGATGCTATTGAATTTGAATATGTTTAACATTTGAAAAGAAGGCGGATTCAAACCAGATTTATTCGATTATTGCTAATTTTCCAACTGGAGGATTTGATGGGTTATTCCCCACTCAACTCTTCTTATCAATTTTTCTTTTTGAAGTAGGATATTACGTAACTTTAATTCATGATGAATTTGAATGTGTTTAAACAATTTGACAAGCTCAGTTTCTCGTCTGTCTATTGAGGGTTCAAGTGACACAATGCTTGTCATAGTTTTTGCATTGTCCTCTGCGAAATTAATACAGCGTATCATTCTTATGTGAAAAAAAACACATTGACAGAATTCACTTCATCTTTTGGGAAAAGGGGGGGGGGGCTTAGAATCAAATAAATATTCCGGTAGCAGTAATAATGAAATCGATTCTGTTTCAAAAAAATTGATAGGCTTTTTCCGTCGGAATCAACATGACACTCCCAACTCAACTCGACAATTACAGCAGAGAATCCCAAAAGAATTTTTCAAACCTGAGTTAAGATGATGAAAATTTGATGTAATTATCCCATCTCAGTTACATGTGTGTCCTTTTGGGACCACGAAAATAATTTTCCAATTGATTAGATAAAACTTTGAAATTGAAAGTGTGATAGCGGAGTTGGAATAATTTTGCGTATAATTTAACCCCTCATTACTAACAAAATATATATGTTTTGATTCATATCAAACAAAACAAGTATGTGCGTAATCAGCAGGCAGCAGGTATAATTGATATGTTTATGTTCGAAGAAGATTCAAATGTAAACAAGATATATCGTACACTATGAAATTAACAGAAAAAAAAACAAGGTCACAAGGTAAACAAAATCAAGGACACCAGGTCAAAATCTTCTGTAAAGACTACCAAAATATGGAAATTATATCATGCCAAATTTAAAAACAGTTGACTGACCATTGAAAGTCAAGGTCAAGTTAAAATTGTTTTCAAAAGTAAATCTGTATCTGTAAATTTAATGTCAAGGTCACTACATGTTGCTATTTTGCATTCGTGAAACAATAATGCCCAAGGACGGCATTCAAGAGATACGGTTGAATTTTACCAAACATAACATTTTCATAGGTCAAGGCCACGAGGTAATAAAAAAATCAACAACACTTTAAGGGACCATGAGTACTTCATTCCTATCAAGTTTTATCAAAATCCCCTCAGTGTTTCTTGCGAAGAAGTCGAAAATATGAAAAATTTTCGACGGACGGACGCCGGACTGCACGCTATGAAAAGAGTTCATTTGAGGTGATACCAATAGAAGTGCAGTTACAATAGATACACATGTGAAAAAAGAAAGTCCAATGATACATGACTGACACTAATTTTTTATTCAAAAGTTTGTCAAAATCCAAGGTCAAGGTCACGAAGTCAAACATTTTGGTACCAATAGAAAGTCTTATGCTTACATCTACAGCCTTGACCTTTAACCCTAATATGTTACCAGCGCTGCATTGGGATAATATGTAAAAGAATATGCTTTTTTTTTCTCCAAAATCAGTCAAAATTTCAGACCATTTGGATACGAAATATATTTGAATGAACTTCTTTTTTGTTAGTGCAAAAGCCTGAAAATGACATTGATCTACAGTGACCTTTGCCGATTGTGTGACATTTGACGAAATTCTCATAAACAAGGTGAAGGTTTTACTATAAGTATACGTTACAGACATAGGTCATTCAAGTTCACTTCTAAAATGTCAAAGACACTCAGAAAACAGAACTTCACGTATTTATACAACCAACTGAAGTGATGTGCAATCCCCCCTCCCCCTTTTTGTGCACAATTTCTCACCATTACAATAAACGATTTCAAAACCTGTACAGTATATCAAAGAATATACATTTTGCTATCATTGCTTAAAATCTCAGACAATTTTGAAAAGAAATGGATTTTTCAATCAAAAAATGTTTTCTTTTAGCTTGAAATTTGATCAATGACCCTAAGTGACCTTTGTTCCAATGAACATTTGTGTGGAATATGACAAAATTCTGATATAAAGCTAGGGAGATATCAGCTCAGACAGACAGACAGACAGGCGGATAGTCAGACGGATGGATGGACACGACAACAACTACATGGCTTGCTTTCCCGATTTTTTTTTGTCGGAGAGCACAAAATTTATGCAACTCAAAGTAAAAGAAAAATTGTTAAATACACTCTGTAAAGAAAAAAAATCTTGCAACCAAAGCGGTCATATTGGAAACAGACGGAACATTTTCCTGCCACCATGAAGTTCAAAACTTTTGCCTAGTTGTACAATAAACACAAAACACTGTATACGTTTGGTGCTCTTTATTGTTTTCATTCTCTCGTCGACGTGGCAATTTTTCATCAATTATCTAGCACCTGGTTCTAGGTAAAAACCAAAACGATTTCATACTGGAGATCTACACATCACATGAAAGAGATGGGATACCTTGCCAACATAATTCTGGAGCAGTGCAAAGCTCCCACTTTAGAAATACATTTCCCCTGTGAGATTTTTTCAGGTGCGAATTTTTTAAAGAGGGAGGGGGCAGTCTAGACTCTATCAGGGGTCTAGCCTACATTTTTTTTTGAAAAATTTGCACTTTTGACAAATCCAGGCGGAGTCCGGACCCCCTAAACCCCCTCTAGACCCGCGCTTGTTTTTATGGGGCATAAATAATGTAACATAAATATTCTATCTTAATGGCCTGATAGATCTCGAAGCATATTTCTGAAAATAAAAGTTTTATTTCAACATTTAAGACGAGCATAAAACATCAATCTATAAAGTCATCAAACAGATCGAATTTGATTTATGATCCCAAAAACAATGTGTGGGCCCCTTCAAAGCTTTGATGAAGTATGATAGAAAGAGGGGTTGTCTAAAGAAGCTGAAGTCATTGACAGAGAGTTATTACAAATATATGATAATTGAATTTACCTAAAAATAGTGTTTCCAAGTGGCTATACTGCGTTAGTGACGTCACTTCAGGTACGGCATGCGTCATCAGAGGCAAGTTTAGCTTTCTAGTTTCCGTTTGGGGGTAATCAAATAAAATACAATAATGATTCTAATCTTATTCATTATCAACACAAAATATGACGTCTATGACGTAAATTTCATTGTTTTCTTGCTGAAGACGTCAAAGTCAAAAATCTAATTGGAATATTACAAAAACATACCGGGGTAGAAGTACAGGATTTTTTGTTAAAGGCGCAATAGACAGTATTTTAGGTAAAACTAAAGTAAATGTGAATTTACAAAAAAAAACTTAATTAGAATTTCAATCTTATTCATTCTTAGCAGAATATATGAAGTAAACGTTTTTAACTTCGTATTTTTAAAATAATGAAGTTCATGTAATATAGAGATACAGGGAGATTTTTAAAGACGCGATAGAGAGTTTTTATTCCTAATTTTCGGTAAATTGATAGCAAATTCATTTTTAAAACATGTGTATTCTCAAATGCACAATATGAACAATTTGATTCTAGTATAATTGGTTCTGTGGCCATGCGCACTGACTATTAGGTCAGACGAATGTACATGGAACGATCTCCTTGGCAACAGCATATTGTTCTTATCCGAGCTTAGAACTGAATCGTATTTGTTCGTCATGTTCGTACATAAAGGTTATACGCTACATGTATCTACTAGACACAGCTTCCTGCTATGATTTGTTGAGATTTTCACTTTTATAGTTAATATAACACCTGAATTCGTTCTGTAACTGATTAGCATGCTTCGGTAGGAATGAACACTTTTCCACTTTCAGTAATCGCTTGGCCAGATCTTCCATCACGGCTCCTGAAAACAAAGATAGATATTGAGAATTCAAGATGATGATAAGCGAATCCGATTGAAACAAAATGCACGAAGAATTCAGTTGCAGACAGATGCAGAAAAGCTTGTTGCAGACAAACAATACACTGTTGTCCGTCCGAAGCTATCTATTGAGATACAGATACAGAAGTCAGAAAGGGTCATGCTTGCATGGTACGTATACCTCTTTTAAAATTCCTAAATAAAGTTTTGTTCATTGAGGGTCATGATCAGAGCAATATTGTAATGATGAGGGAAGGTCAAATGTAACGATCAATGTCAAGTGTTCAAAATTGTTGATACCAACAGACACAGTCAAAAAGAAAGGAGGGGATCTCCGACAAAAAGACTCGGTTGCAGTCACCAACAGCAAAACATCAAAACATCCCAAGAGAAAACACAGAGAAGACATACACAGCAAGAGACACAAAAGGTACAAGGAACAGCAAACACAACATCAAAACACCAAACACAAAAGACTACACATATACCAACGAGACCAATGAGCAATCAGCTGCCGACTAAGGACGGTCACCTGCCACGCAAGTAGCAGACGGTGTGGTTATCCGGATTACGTGCGCATAACCTTCCCACTTTCCCGGTTACCCAAAGGTCTCGATGAACGCACAATTGTAGTGTAAAATAACCTAGCTCCTAACCATAATGACCACACTAATAAACGGGTCTGAGCAACACAGATGAATACTTAGTAAGTAAATAGATATAAAAGGGGGGCGTAGTATACGAATTGCTCTGGCAGCTGTAGCGAGCTCAAGCAGAGTCCGATCGACATTCAGAGAGGACACCAAAGAAACACGACACTAAATAAGAGAATGCTGCCTCTCACTGTTAAGAAGTATGACCAATGATAATTTATTTGAAGAACGGACCTACATGCATAGCATAGCAAGTAAGTAGGTTACGTCACAAAGTCAAACATTTCTGTGTTATAAAAAATAATCTAGTCACAAAAGGAACATTTTTTGACATATGAATGCATTATGTCTGGAGACATAACAAGCCAATCTTTTGTTACCTATACTTGGAAATATAAAACATGCACGGATCCAGAAAAGAAGCTACGGGTGAGGGGGTTCCATCCCAGCCAGGGGCAGGAGGAGAAAATTATATGCAACATTAAAAGTAAGCATCTTTTGGGGGAAAATCCAGGGGGTCCTCATCCCTTCTCTCTAGATTAGCACATGAAATGGAGCCTGCCTGATCTATGCCATGCCCATTAACTTTGGGTTCAAAATACGAAGAGTTCTAGCCTAGAAAATGAAAATAAGATGCGAGCGTTCACCTCCCTCGTCAATAGAACCTCCCACAACTCTATGATCGTACCTTAATTGCTAGAAGTATTTAAAACATTGGCATTCAATGTGTAGGAAAAGATTTTACAAGCAGTTACACAGATGCTATAAAACAGACAGGAGTGAATCTTGTAGAAGAAGCCTCTGCCGCGGCATGCCAAATAAGATTTTAATCACCTAAAAATCACGCTGTTGATTAAAGATTTGTAAATTTTCCAAAATCTTTTGGTAGATGACTTCATTCTGCTTTATGGCAGGAAAATATCGATGTACAGAGTTTGGTCTTGTTTTCTTTAAAAGGGTGATTCGTACGTGGAGTCAGATTTTTTTTTCCATAAAGGATTTGTTGAAGGTTTTAATACGAAGTCTATGAAGTACAGCAATTTCAAAAGTATGAATTCTATATCGAATTCCGCGGGGCAGAGGTCTTGGTCCACTCACCACATTGTATAAAAGGGAAAGTTCATTTAAGGTTAAGGTTACGACTACAGGGAGTTAACTCTATTTTCATATCACATAATATTTGAAACCGATATAAACGATACATGGCAAAAGCTCAGATTGTTACATTATTTTAGAAAAAAAAATAACAATCATTGAAATTTTCATTACTGAATGGGTATTTTGGGAAAAATGCATACTTTTCAATGAAAAATCGCCGAAAATAGGAAAAAAAATTGTCATTTTCGCACGAGTTCTGCTACCAAAGATTCAAACATCAGAATATTTACTATCCATTATACTCTTTAAAAGTGAGATATTAGAAATTCGAACTTCGAGTTAAACTCTATGTTTTTGGGTCAAAATATTGATTTTTTGCTTAAATTATTGTGCTATTTATATCAACAGTCATTTTGCTCAAAAACTAATTCGGGTACATATCAATTTTATAGGATAAATAATATCATAGATATATACGTAGAAAAAAATGTGTAACTGGCGACCTTCTAGCTATTAATAAAATAACGAGTTGTTGCCATGGCAACCAGCAACATAGTATTTATAAGAAAATCCTCTCCTTAGAACTGATTATTTTATCAGAATTTCTCAAAATAGCCTTTTATCCATGCACAAGCTATAAGAATCTCGAAAAATAAGGATAAATATGAATTTTTGAAATTTCATGCATTGTCGAGGTATGTAAAGTTAAGATGTGGTATTCTCTAAAAAGACAAAAATGTTAAATAGGCCAAAAATTGACGTTTATAGCCAAAAAACGAGACGGGCAAATTTTGTTTTTTTGGTCTGAATAGTTCGAAGAGATGTTCCTCTTCATATGGACCTATCCATCTTTCTTCTACCTCATTTCTATGAAAAGTCGCCACCCTGACCTTAAGTACTACTTCCTCCAATACAACTGAATCTTCCCAATTCCAAAATACGAAGATTTATAGGCCTCATTTTTACAAGTTTGGAATTTTTGTAATTTATAATGAGAAACTTGTCATTTCACTTTCAAACGATAAAGTATGGGGAATAGATTATGACTCTTCTTGAAGATTGCAAAAGAAGAAATTGTGGCTTCATAAATTTAAAGCTTCGAGGACTGATTTTGAGTCCAGAATTCATTTGAGGATCTGCTTGAAGGTACAAGAAAAATTGGGAGTATCTTGACACTTGCTGGTGGCTTTAGTTATGAAGTCTTTATACAACATAATTTTTTTTACGTGTTGACTTATTTTCCTTCTACAATATATAAGTATATGAATCTTCAGACAGACAGACATGAAGGCAACCAGATAATGATGCAGGAAGACAAATGGACAGAAGACCGGGAAGACGGACGGGCATACATGTACAGCAATGCCTACACGTTATGTACTTAAGGTGTTGAATGAGTCATGGAAGTAATTGGGGTACCTATTTATTGAATCTGGAGCTCTAAAATCTTAGCATAGTTATGATGTTAAAATCAAATAAATTTTTTTTAAAGGTCACTTCAAGAATTATGGGCCTTTAGAGTTAACATTTAACTCTATGGGGAAAAAAAGTTATTTTTAAGCAAATTTTCAAAAGAAGGATAGGGCATCAAAAATCGCGATTGGTAAAAAAAATCTCAAAAAAATATTTCATCAAGTTTTACAGAAAAATTAAAACTTCACCGATTAGTTTTCTTGCCATCGATTTTTTTTTCAATTTTTATTATCAAGAGGAAATAACTCCAAAACATGACCCTTTTCGAAATATTTCTTATTTCAATATCTATAAGCCTAATGCAAACGTTTTCAAATAATCATATGAAACAGTCAAATATTAAATGATAAATACTCCTAGTTTCAATATTTTAAGCATAATTTCTATCATTATCCACTGAATACCTTAATTTATTGGGTTCTGTTCGGAAGCTCTGTATGCCTTGATTCCAGAATTTCCAAATCTAAGGTAATTTGGTACAAACCATATACAATTATAAACACTAATGTTCCGACACATCTGCGTACCGATGACGTGAAAGAAGAGAGTAAATTGTGTTGAGATAAGTTTTACATTAATGTCAAGGGGAAACTCATAATAAGAAGGGGGAGTGATTGGTAAATGGTATACCAACCAAGGGAGCTATGTGGCTATGATTCACACGGGCAAACGTTGATTGTTTCACAACTAATTATTGCAAACTACCTGTGAAGGGAGCCAGTCTTACCGTGATATCTCTACCAGATGTTTACACTTAATCTAGATCTTAACTTTTTTTTCAGTGGCAACAGTAAACAACTTCAGTCCTGATTTTTTCTTTAACTTTATTGACTCAAAAAAAACTCTTTGTGAAAAAAAAATGACAGAGAGAGAGATGGAAAATACATGTTTCTCGCTTCCTTCCTGCCAATATTGTTTTTTTTTTCAAATTTTCAAGAAATATGATCATATAATGGCAATAAACAACAAAGAGGGGTAAACAAGAGTGCAAACAAAAACAATAGAAGTAAGTCGGTACAAGGTAACGTACAGAACACATGAACTATCTGGTTTTTTTATGTTTTCTACGATTCCAACGAATCAGCGGAGATTATGCGAAAAAGGGGCCCCAAGTGGGTTTATACATCTCATGGACGCCCTGTAGGTGTCAATAAGCTTTTGAGTGTAATAAACTGACTTTTTTGTGTGAAAGTAAGTGTTTGCTTATGATACTATAGGGTCATGTATATGTTCAAGTCCCAAGCCTGAATAAGTCGTTGACTGCGGGGAAAGGGGGGGGGGGTGCTAGATTATAACAGCAATTCTCTGTAAGTAAGAACCAAAGAATTTCAAAACATTTTGGCACGGCATGTCATGGATTTTTGAGATTTTTGGTATGGAAGTACAATATGAAGTACTAGTATGTAAATCAACCCCAGTTTTTTCAAATAGGTTGTCGTTGCCATGGTAACCGTGTCTGAAGTCTCAAAAATCGGGAAAATCTATAGGACAAGGCATATTTGTAGGCTTCGTTACCATGGAAACAGGTACATTTTAAATCTTAAATTGCTTTGATTATTTTCTTTTAATCCTTATTATTACGCATATTTGTAAAGTTTTTTACATTCATCTCGGATGCCTTATGTATACAGGATGAAAAATTGGGCCGAAACAGGGTATCAAAAGGCTTTGTTTTGGGCACTCAAAGACCCTTTTTTGCATGTTTTTACTGTTTTACAAGGTTGAAAATTTCATAAAAGCACCAATTTTTGAAGTCCAAATTGTAGTTATCCAATTAGTATCATCTTTGAACTCTACATGAATATAAAAAAATAATTGGGCTAATTTGTCCTTTAATATGCAATCAGCATCAAATTTAGTTGCTATGGCAACAATCGGCTGAAAGGTTTCAACACGATGAATTTAAACACAACCTCTATCAAACTATCTACGCATGATATTGGAACAGAAGTTCATGTATACATCTATCAAAGGCGTTTTGATATAAAAATGACCTTGAAAATATTTCAAGGTCACCCACTGAATTTTCAAGGTCATTAAACTTTAAGTGACCAGATTTGCCGAAAAATCCTGATTTTTCATAAAATGAAGGTGTCAATATCTTAGAAACCTTGAAATATTGAACTTAACAGTTATTTACCATAAAATGATAAATGTATCACTTATTTCTTAGAACTATTGATTACGTTTCTTCACATCTTCCAATATCTAAATTCTTAGTGAGTATGTTAATAACAAAAGGGACGAAATCTGTATTTTTCTTGTTTTTTGACGGAAAAATATTTTCCTATTGAATAGCTACAATTCAATAAATTCTAAGATTTGTCTTTCTTATATTCATGTGCTTTCATAATATATATGACCTATGAAAATATTTAAATAAAAAAATCACTAAAATCGGTAACAAAAAAATAAAAAAATCAATATTTTATGCAAAATTTGAGTCTCAAAGTATAAATGACCTTGAACATCAAGCCAATGACCTTGAACATTTTAATTGTTCTTATGTAAAAGATACAAGTCATATCTATACATGCATACATTTTGACAATCTTATGTAACTCTAAAGAGGAATAAAATCAATTTCAAAGATAATATGAAACAAGCAAAAAGGTCTAATGTTGCCATGGCAACGGTCTTTGACGACAGAATTTATGTAAAACTCTTAAATACCCACTCCAATTTTTCGTTCATTTTATTTGTCAATAAACATACATTTCCATTGATGAAAATCACTAGTCTCCTATTGGTGCCTTTTGTGATATTTAAGATTGAAAATGGTCAAAAACACACTAAATTGGCCCTTATTTTCACCTCTATTTTTCGCTTCATTTTGACTTATTTTGGCTTAATACAATAAGCTTCCTGTAATAAATATCACATAACTAAGTGCACTAAGTAAGAATGGAAGTAAGGAAGAATAGATTATATAAAGATGAACAAGCTGTTACAGTGGTATCCATGGCAACGACGTCTCCGGAGCTGGTTTATTTCATGGTCCCAAAAGTGCTATAAATAGAATGAACTCGTTGCCATGGCAACCAGAGGTCACATTGGATGAAAAGTGTTATTTTCATGGTCAGTACTTAATATATACCCATTATACCGAAAATCATCAAAATCCATGACATGCCGTGCCGAACGATTTTGGTCCTTACAGAGAATGGCTAATAAATATTGTACTTAAGATTTTGTTACAGCAACAATCAATGTCAGAACGTAAATATAAATGTACGTTTAGATATAAAACTTGCTTAAAAATTCATACTTCATAGTTCAGCTATTTCAATATCAATAATTCTGATTTAATTTGAATTTAAAACCAGAAGTCTCTGACGAGACTGTAGCTCTCCTGGTTGATTTGTTTTATTCACTCATTAACAAGTGAATAATATACATACACATATATATGCACAACCAATGTAATTCCCTGAGATGTTACTATCGAAAGGAACGTGCTGCAATTCGTGTATTAACACTCGTGACGTCACAATGCATAAGATCTAAAGAAACATGCCGCGACGGCTGTTCTAACCTGCGAACTGAACCCGCGGTGAGATAAATTTTGACGTCACTCTTTTACCTAGAAAAGGCAATTTCAGAAAACAAGAATGAAATAGACAAATATAGTGCATATATATAGAATAAATGTCTTAATTTGTGTTTTGTTACGGGTATACAACACACAGCAAGTGCATTTATCGCATGAAATGCGCTAACGCGCATTACATGTACGATAAATGCACTTGCTGTGTGTTGTATACCCGTAACAAAACACAAATTTAGACACTTATTCTCTATAAATAACAATTTCCATTTTATTTTAAACCAAAGACCATAGGGAGCAGGCACTCCAACAAATTATAAGTAGCACAACAAAACAACATATCCATTAGACTGCAACTAGAATATCACTGAGTCTCATACAATTCATTATATCCGAGATAAAGGATTTCAAAAAATAATGCCACACCAATTTTTCAAGATCCTAGGGGTCAGGGGCTGCTATCTCAAATGACCTATCGATAACACAATAAGACTACAGATCCATTATATTGCATAAAGAACAAAGTTTTTATCATTAATAGCTTTAGAAGAGTTGAGAGCACAATTATATAACAGAAAATGACCACACCCATTTTCTAAGTCCCTGGGGTCAAGGGCTCAAACAAAATATCAAGTGCACAACTAGACCACAGACCCATCATATTATGAAAAGAATGAAGTCTCCATCATTTATAGTGTCAGAGGAGTTGTGTGCACAAGATTACATAGATAAATAGGTGAAAATGACCACACCCATTTTTAAGACCCTGGGGGTCAGGGGCTCAAACAAAATATCTGGTGCATAACTTGACCACAGACCCATCATATTTCAAAAAGAATTAAGTCCCCATCATTTATGGTGTCAGAGGTGAGCACAAGATTACATAGAGTTATATAGGTGAAAATGACCACACCCATTTTCTTAGCCCTGGGGGTCAGGGGCTCAAACAACATATCAGGTGCACATCTAGACCACAGACCTATCATATTGCAAAAAGAATTAAGCCTCCATCATATATAGAGTCGGAGGAGTTGCGAGCACAAGATTATGCGAGTTATATACATGTACGTGAAAATAACCAAACCCATTTTCTAAGACCCTGGGGGTCAGGGGCTCAAACTTATTATCAGGTGCACAACAAGACCACAGACCCATCATATTGCAGAAAGAATTAAGTCTCCATCATTTATAGTGTCAGAGGAGTTGCGAGCACAAGATTACATAGAGTTATATAGGAAAAATGTCCACACCCATTTTCTAAGACCCTGGGGGTCAGGGGCTCAAACAAAATATCAGGTGCACAACTAGACCACAGACCCATCATATTGCAAAAAAGATTTAGGTCTCCATCATTTATAGTGTCAGAGGAGTTGCGAGCACAAGATTACATAGAGTTATATAGGAAAAATGTCCACACCCATTTTCTAAGACCCTGGGGGTCAAGGGCTCAAACAAAATATCAGGTGCATATCTAGACCACAGACCCACCATATTGCAAAAAGAATTAAGTCTCCATCATTTATAGTGTCAGAGGAGTTGCGAGCACAAGATTAAATAGAGTTATATAGGAAAAATGTCCACACCCATTTTCTAAGACCCTGGGGGTCAGGGGCTCAAACAAAATATCAGGTGCACAACTAGACCACAGACCCATCATATTGCAAAAAGATTTAGGTCTCCATCATTTATAGTGTCAGAGGAGTTGCGAGCACAAAATTACATAGAGTTATATAGGTGAAAATGACCACACCCATTTTCTAAGACCCTGGGGGTCAAGGGCTCAAACAAAATATAAGGTGCACATTTAGACCACAGACCCATCATATCGCAAAAAGAATTAAGTATCCATCATTTATAGTGTCAGAGGAGTTGCGAGCACAAGATTATATAGAGTTATATAGTAAAAATGACCACACCCATTTTCTAAGACCCAGGGGGTCAAGGGCTCAAACAAAATATCAGGTGCACAACTAGACCACAGACCCATCATATTGCAAAAAGAATTAAATCTCCATCATTTATAGTGTCAGAGGAGTTGCGAGCACAAGATTACATAGAGTTATATAGGAAAAAATGACCACACCCATTTTCTAAGACCCTGGGGGTCATGGGCTCAAACAAAATATAAGGTGCACATTTAGACCACAGACCCATCATAATGCAAAAAGATTTAGGTCTCCATCATTTGTAGTGTCAGAGGAGTTGCGAGCACAAGATTACATAGAATTTCATAACCACGCCCATTTTCTAAGACCCTGGGGGTCAGGGGCTAAAACAAAATGTCAGGTGCACAACTAGACCACATACCAAGTAGGATGCAAAAAGAATTAACTTTCTATCACCAATGGTTTCAGAGGAGTTGCGAGCACAAGAATTGTTTACGGACGGACGGACGGACAGACGGACAGACGGACAGACGGACGGACGCCGGACAACGGGGTATCGCATAAGCTCGACTGGTCTGAGACCAGTAGAGCTAAAAAAAATTAAATTTAAACTTTATTTATTTTACAACGTTTTACAAGCAAGTTACACAACTTATATTAATGTCTCACGTTGGCTCAGATGTTGGTGTGAGGGGGTTCAAGGAGCAGGAGGAAACCGGAGTACCCGGTAAAAAACCCTCTGCAGAGGCCTGGGTGGGGGACCACCTACCCTCCAACATCAGACCCTTTGCCGAATCTGGGAATCAAACCCGGGACCTTAGAGGTGAGAAGCGAGTGTAATACCACTGCGCTAACCCAGCCTTAAATCAGTTAAATATTGTTTTTTTCATAATAAATTGCACCAGCTGTTTCATGATTATTTAAGAAAAAAACTTTGAATAGTTGTGTATTAAAAGTGAAACCTAAATGGTCATAATATTTATGGACTGAAAACATCTAATATAATTATTACTTTTCTTTTTGAAAAATCAGTGGAAAGGGGGCACAAAAAAATATTTTTTTATCAAACACTCCTACTTTTACTCTCAAGAAAATATTACAGGTATGCATTTGGAACAAAAGTTTGGAAAAATGCTCTTAGGTCAAGGTCACAATGTACGGCAAGATCTTTCACATGCCTTTCATAAAATGATTACAAAACCTTTTAAATCTGCAACTTAACCATGTTAACAAATGGGTAATAAATCGTGTTACAACAGTGCTCAAAATTTTCGAAGTCATCAAACAAGTATATCATTATTTGACATATTCAAGGATAGAATGAATAATTTGCAGGCTGCATCAAATAATACTGGCCTGATGCCCAAGGCCAATGACTTTTTGTCATGTTTGTGATGTGGCTTTTTGTCATGTTTGTGAAGACAAGATTATGACTTAATCTAGGAGACTTCAATAGTATCAGTTTCAGCAAAAATTCTGAGACAGTTGTAATAAAAGTTTTAGATCAGATAGTGCTTTTGGAATGATTATTAACAGTGCACATGACCTAATCTCTACATTAGTCTGAAGCTTTCTTGTTGCAATGATAATCATTCTAAAAACATATCTTGCAAGTTCCTGTTGCATGTAGCTGGGAAATTAGGAAAAGTATAGACTAAGAAACATACAAGCAGAGCAAGATGCAACCCCCCTCCCAAATACCCAGTAGATAGGCACTATCCTATGTCTTGACTCTTTATTAACATTAACTTTGACATTTCCATCTATGATGATACGGGTAGGGCTGGGATATACAGTACAATGTAGATCAAGGCCTGAAAATTATTACTAGCTTGCATCCATGGTAATTTTAAAAAGCATGAAGACTAACTTATTGTGTAATTCATATGATCAGATCGATGAAACACATACCAACATGTAGGGTTGCATTCAGGAAAATAGTAGCTACATAGCGATATATAGTTCTACATACATGTACATGTAGCTAAAAGAACTACTTAGCAAGTTGTAATGGAGCCTAAAAATTTTATTTTAACTTTTGCCACATGTCATCTGCTACAGCAAACGACATCAAATGGAAACAACAAATGGTAATCCTTTATTTTTATACAATTTTCATTGGAATCCTGGCAAGAAAGTTTCTCAAATAATTTTCTATCTTTGTTAATTTTTAATTCATTGACAACAAGCATTAATAGCAAAGCTGTGAAGAACTTTCTTCCTCATAATATTTCTTCCTCCTGGAAGGTTTACTATTATAATGAAAATTCCCAGGATTTTTTATTACAGAGTATTTTTTCATTGTCCATAATACTTTTTCCACAGCCCTTTGGGTAAGTGAAAAAAAAAAGTAAAACATCAACAATTTTCATAACAACATTTCCTTTCCATCAATACTGACCTGTACACAGGATAACTTTGTCCTTTGTTAAGAATCTGACTGTTACTGCCGTTTTACTCAGACAATCTTCGTTCAGAAATGGTGGATCAGCTATCACAACATCAAAACTATTTTGCCATTCTACAGGAAAGTTTGTAGGGGCATTGTAATCATAAAACACAAAATCGTCTCCATATATACGAAATCGTTCATCATATTCCATGCACTTTGCAACACAACTGTTTGGTTTAAGTTGCCGTAATTTTTTGTAAGCTGTTGGTGAACTGATACATGCTATCCTATAAAAAAAATCAAATGAATCAGATTGAAATTAATACTTCTTCCAGTGGTAACTTAAGGCATATGATATAAATAAAAACGCAAACACTCAAATACACAAATTTTTCAGCCCCTTGGCCTTTTAAATATCAAGTGTAAAAAATGCTGGTTTGTGTTTTTATTCATGGAGGAATCAACAAAGACTGATTGGTCTTAGAACATGTGGTCAGAGATTTTTCAGTCAAAGACAATTTAGACAAATTGGTTTTCCTTGTGTGATATCTATTTGATAGATGTACAAGTTTGACAAGTTCTTTAGGAAATCGACACAAATTAAAATCTTTGACCTTCACCTTAAAAGCTATCAGTATAAACTTGACATGACCTTGAAATTGTAGGGCTTTGGGGTTCTATCTCAGGCTGTAAGAAATGAGAAGAAATGAGTAAAGGAAGTATACCTATGACCTATATTTATTTATGCAATGTAAAAGTGCTATCAGGAGCTGCATTATAGAGCAATTAAATGTATATTCTCCCACTTGAGACTGAGATCTCTCAAATTTTACTTTGGTGAGATAAATTGATCTCACCCTCTGACATCATCGCTCTCACCCTCTGACATCATCGCTCTCACTCTCTGACATCATCTCTCTCACCCTCTGACATCATCGCTCTCATCCACTGACATCATCTCTCTCACCCTCTGATATCATTGCTCTCACCCTCTGACATCATCGCTCTCATCACTCATCTCTCTTGACATCATCTCTCTCACCTTCTGTCATCATCGCTCTCATCCTCTGACATCATTGCTTTCACCCTCTGACATTATTGCTATCACTGCGAAAGCAATCCAACTGCTGATTATAACAAGTCAATGAAGTGGGAGAAAAACTATCAAACTCCATGGACTAGCAAACTTTTGTACACCTAGGTTGAGAATTCGCCATCCCTCACTCATGGTAGTGTTAGATTATACTGTTCTCTCAGGGTGTATACATGTACATCTAATAAGAATTGTGTGAGAACTGACCTTCCATTTTCTCCAGCCAGACTGAGGGCTTCTTTAGCTAACACAGTTGCTGTTTTGTCATCATACCAGAACTGGCTCAGTTGCTGTCAAAATTGAGAAAAAGTATGAAGAAAATCAGTACAGGTATAAATCTACATTCATTTTGGTCTTTTGAAATGTTTTATACTAGTATCTCATATCAAGATAAATCTGTAAAGCACCACACTATTTCCCTTCATCATAGTACACTGCATTAAGTACAAAATATTAAAGCTGTCCATAGACAAGGATACAATACTTTGTACCAATCATATTTCATATTTAACAGCTACGTGTATAACTAAATATTCACTAGCATCAATTGATCATTAAAACTTTATGTGTTTGCCATGTTAGATTCAAAATACTCAACAATAACACAAGATATCATCTTCACTTCTCAGGGGTGATCAGTTTACTTTTCTACTCTTTTGAGAATTAAGAGAAGAAAAGCAAATCAATCACTGCGACTAGTGAAGATGACAATATATATGCTTTGATAACTGACCATCTTTGTTTAGATGTACAGTACATGTATAGGAAGAGTTTCATTGCAAATATACAGTATGTGGTTTAATTGCTGTGCTGCATGAACATATTTGGCATTATGGAGTTGATAAATATTTGAAATATCCAATTGTAAACAGGCAACCAGTGATACAGGAATAGACATTTTCAATAGTCCATTTTCCAGAAAATATCTATGACGGTTTTAAACCTTGATTTTATATGTACAGACACCAGACATCACATCGTTTGGCAAAATTTTCAATTGTGACATCACATCTGATTGCACCGTCTTGAAGCACCTTGATCTGTTGTCATGCTTTCTATTGTGACGTCACAATGAAAATATCGCCAAATTGTCTGATGTCTGGTGTCTGTCCGCCTTATGAATCTATTGGAAAATCAGCTATCGATAAAACACATACCCAGTCCTCCTTTAAGGTAACGCTCTCCATGTCTACTTTTCCTTCCTTTGCCTGTTGTAGCTTCTCCTCTTCAGCAGCTTGCTCTTTGTAGAAGTCCTGAAGAGCTGCCATGGTTTCTGCCGAGAGTCTTGGTACGTCGTCATCTTCAGAGTCGGACATTTCTAGCTTTGCAAGATGATCTTTTATACCCTTGTAATAAAAATCAAAGTTTAAATAAATATGAATTTGTAAAAAAAATATTTATCCTATTCCTGCAATAGCTTTTGAAGAATTTGGGTTAAGTCTTAAAACTGACTTTAGAATCTAAGGCCCCAAGCTTTCATATTATATAATGTCATCTTCTGGGTAAGAAGCTACAAGAACTAAATGTGACTAGTGTTACTAAATGTTCTTGAAACAAGAGTATAATTGACAGCATATTGTAGTAGAATTTCAATGAATCTATGAGGCAACTTTATATTTAGAGGATTTCTGGAAATGTAAAGAATAATCCATTTTTAATTCGTATGATGAATAATTTCAGACATTTACATGTACAATGAAGAATCTACATGTATATTTTAAGTTGAAGTTGATTAAAAGCATTCCATATCACTACAGTAAGAATATAGAATATATACCGAGAAAAGAAGAAAAGCAAATCAATCACTGCGACTTAAGTGATGATGACAATATATATGCTTTGATAACTGACCATCTTTGTTTAGATGTGCAGTACATAATGTGTACATGCATAGGAAGAGTTTAATTGGAAATATACAGTGTATGGTTTGCTGCATGAACATTTACATGTATATTTGGACTAGATGTAAGCTAAATCAGAGCTCGTAATGTGTATCTTTAAATTATCGGTGTATTTTCCACTGCCCATCCAAAAATAAAGCATGTGTATTGAAATGAAACATACATTTGTTGAATCCTACCTGAAAATGTGAAAATTAATCCATTCAAACCATGTTTAAAACAAATATAGTAGAATCATGGTGGATGCTGCAGAGATTACAACTGGAAGATAACACGGCAGAAACATGCTTTAAATGGATTATTTTTCACACTTTCAGGTAGGATTCAACAAATGTCATTGTTTCATTTCAATGCACATGCATTATTTTTGGACAGGCAGTGGAAAATAACACAGATAATCGAAAGATACACATTGTGTCAGTGTGACACAAAGAGCTCTGATCGTCGATTTTCCCCACACACTTAATGAAGCACGCATTTGAAACTGCATGAAGGTTGCGCTCGGACAAAAAGTAAAGAAGCTCCTCAGTTTCCATTGAAATTACTATTTGTATAACACTATATCAACATTTAATTCATCAGTTATCATACATGAAAGTCATGAATTTTTTGCATTAAGAAACAGGAGAAATGCATTAACTTACATATTTATTTTTAAAAAAAGAAAGGTCCTGTCTAATCTATGAATTAAATATTTTGATTTTCTTTAAAATACAATTTTTGGATTACTCAGAATCGACTCGTCAAACAACGACTCATCTCGTACACCAAAACAAACTTTTGGTAATACAAATCTTAATTAAAAGTCAGTGTGTACATTCATTTACCTGCCCTTGTCTACCACGTGTGTTTATTTATTTACAAACTGATTTATCGTAACTGAGATCTCGAAATAAATGAAAAATATAAAAACATGGGAATTTGAGGTACTTTAATTATTTTTCGAGTATTTTAGAATTATTTTTAATCGAACAGTTATAAAATTCTTGAAATTCTTATCAAAATATCAGATTTTAGAATTTTTTAATATTTCGGAATAGTAGTACATTTTATCGAGATAAAATTCGGGAAATGACGTCATAGAAATTGCCGTAGTGATGGTTTATTTAGATATGGCGGACTTTGCCATCTGTCCGCCAGTGAAAGTTATTGGACGATTTGTGCATTGAAATGCAACTGCCAGGTACATCTTGTGTAATATTCATTTCTTTAAAATAATGAATTTTCTGTTGTAATGTGACATTTCTTCCACACGAATTTCACACCCAAGATTTATTTAATTTTGACAAAATTCATTCTCTAAATTTAAAGGTCAGATTATATATGCAGTCTGGATAATTTGATAAGATACTGTCTTGTATCAGACAACCGAATGCAAATTGTTATACCAGTATTGCATATTTGAAATGACTGATACACCTTTTCACGATTAGGTTCACTAAATTTTTACAAATGATATGACTTCGTTCATGGTTTGAAGCAATACAACATCATTTCTTTCTTTTGAGTCATTAATACGTCACGTGAAAAGACAAAATTGTGGTCTGAGTAGATCAATTTTGTCTTTTCACGTGACGTATTAACGGAAATTGCATAAACGCTATTTTGATAACTTTGTCATGCAAAAGTTAAAATAAAATCTATATTATATATCATTGAATAGATCTTAAGCTTAGTCATAAATTTTGGTATATGTTACATGGTCGAAGGTTTATGCAATCAAATTAAACAGACAAAATATTAAATTTTAGATGGGGCATTTTCAATGTTAAATTTCAGCGTGATTGATTATGATGTAGCCAGTATACCACTGTAGTCTATGGAGAGCATCATGACGTCACTGGAAAAATAGCATGGGAAATGGCCCACCTAAAACTTGTTTTGTCTATATAAAGTTTGATTGTGTGCATTGACTATCATATCACTTGAACCAAAATTTATGACTTAAAGCGACTGATCTATTAAATGGCATGATTCAATTTCATTTAAAGTTTTGCATAATGAAATAGTCAAATTAAATCGCTTTTATCCAGTTTCCGAAGTGTCAGCTGCGCGGACAGTATAAGTAAAAATCTTCATCAAAAGGTATATACTTCTGAAGTCAAATTCCCTGCCATAAAATAGTTAAACTTATATATATGTATATATATACTGTCCACAAAGCTCACTTAAGAAATCAGACATTTATTTTACTAACTGCATTTTCATAAAATAATTTTTGATAAATTGTTTGAATCAGAGCGTGATTTCTTGTAACTTTGCCCATAAGCTACATGACCGTTAGGCATTAGGATAATTTAATCCAAAAAACCAGAAATCAACTTTGATTTGGGATTTTGAATGTCAATTTTCCACAATGCCGGCGACGTTATGAACTTTTGATGTTTTGTATTAAAATAAATGCTATGAATGACTTGGCAAAAAAAAGAAAACTTTTATTTCAAAAACATGTAAACAATACATCATATAGACAAGGACATTTTTGTACATAAACACAGAGCATTGAAGAGTATATGTCGGCTGACCCATGGTCCTAGCAAGGCTCGAACCAGCAATCTTTATAAGAGTACATGTATACCAGACCGACGCCCTATCCGCTAGACCACAGCGCTGACAAAAAACAGAGAAAACTTCCCATCCCAACTGAATTCTTTAGGCTAAGATTTTCTAGTCTGCTTGCATACATGAAATTAATAAAATTGATTCTTTGCCAATTACTGATGTGTCAGCTAGCTGCCTAAATGGTAAATGAATTGTGTACATGCTGCATGTACATGATGATTGCATTTTGTGGAAGGGATATAGCATCGCTGACATGATCATGTTGTGTGTTTAAGGGTGTGTGTGTGTCCGGATTATTGTGAATAGCATAAAAGACGAATCATCATAGAAATATAAAACCTAGCTCTCTAAAATGTTCCAATTAGGAGAGGATGTACCCTATTCGGATTTTCAAGGTCAAAGGTCAAGGTCACTGTGGAATTCTAATGTTCTAAAATCATTTTGCTGATATATAGAACATTGCGAAGGGATGCTACATTGTTTGCGTAGCTTTTTATGCCCCCGTAATCGAAGATTCGGGGGCATATAGTTTTTGGTCTGTCCGTCCGACTGTCTGTCTGTTTGTCTGATTATGTCCGCAAAAACTTTAACCTTGGTCATAACTTTTAAATGGTAAATGATAGGGCTTTCATATTTCATATGTGTATTTCTTGTGACAAGACCTTTTCATGGATACCAAAATTTTTGACCTTGTGACCTTGACCTTGGAGTTTGACCTACTTTTGAAAAACTTTAACCTTGGCCATAACTTTTGAATGGTAAGTGATAGGGCTTTAATATTTCACATGTGTATTCCTTGTGATAAGACCTTTCCGTGGATACCAAAATTTTTTACCTTGTGGCCTTGACCTTGGAGTTTGACCTACTTTTGAAAAACTTTGACCTTGGTCATAACTTTTGAATGGTAAGTGATAGGGCTTTCATATTCCACATGTGTATTCCTGATGACAAGACCTTTCCATGGAAACCAAATTTGACCTTGTGACCTTGACCTCAAAATGTGAACTACTTTTCAGCTGTTTTACCGACAAAGATGCCAACGGGGGCATTCGTGTTTCACAAACACATGTTTTTAGCTCACCTGAGCCATAGGCTCAAGTGAGCTATTGTCATAGTGTTGCGTCCGTCGTCCGTCGTCCGTCGTCGTCGTCGTCGTCCGTCGTCGTCCGTCGTCGTCGTAAACTTTTCACATTTTAAACTTCTTCTCCAGAACGGCCGAAGGGATTTTGATGAAACTTGGTAGGTATGAAGTACTCATGGTCCCCTACAAGTGTTGTTGTTTTTCGTCCGGATCTGTCAACAGGTGGCGCCACCACAGCCAAAAGTAGGTCACGGGGGGTACCCTCCTTTGACAAACTTCTTCTTCAAAACCGAAGCATGTATCGACAAACCGAAAGCATCAGGATGATCTAGAGAGATGTCTTAAGAAGTGTTGTTATTTTTGGTCCCACTTCGAAGTCAAATTTTTGACGCATTTTTGACGTCTTTTCGGACTTTGTCAGAAATGCACATTTTTGCACTATTTCTTTAAATAACTCAATAAGTGTATGATTTTACACACTCATTTACTACATATTTATCATATTTAACTTACTTAATGCTTTGATATGTATTTTATGCTTAAAATTTATTTTTTTGATTTTTTATGAATTTTTTTCTTATGTAAAAAGGAAGGGGGGGGGGTTGATTTTCATACATTTTCTGCTTCTTTTCTATAACCACTCTTCAGATTGTCATGACAATTTGTAGGTATGAGGTACTCATGCATGGTACCCTACAAGTGAAAGAATTTTGTCAAGATATCCACTTTTGGATTTTTAAGGAATATTTTTTAAGATTGTACATAGGTATAATGTATGTTTTCCATGCCAAATGGACCCATGGGGAGTAGCTTCAAACCCCGGCGGGACCCCAACAATTTTTTTTTCCCTTTTTCAGTTTTTTTTCTCTTTCTATTTTTTATTTATCGCTAGAAATGAAACTGTGAAAGAATTTTGTCAAAATATCAACTTTTAGATATTTAATGATTTTTTAAATAAGACAAGCTATAGCTAGTTTGGCTTTGTGTACTTATTTTCATACTTCGAATTAACTTGGCCACATACGCTATCAAATATACTCTGAATTTATTTTTAAGATGTTGACTTTTTGTGTCGCCTGCGAAGCACAGCGACACTTAGGGATCACTTTGTCCGTTGTTCGTCTGTCCGTCCATCCGTCCCTCCGTCTGTCTGTCACACTTGGGTGTCACACCCCATAACTTTTGATTGGTAAGTGATAGGGCTTTGATATTTCACATGTGTATTCCTTGTGACAAGACCTTTATACACATATCATAATTTTTGACCTTGTGACCTTGACCTAGATATTTGACCTACTTTTCTAAAAATCTAATATTGGCTATATCTCTTGATTGATTAGTGATAGGACTTTAGTATTTCACATGTGTATTCCTTGTGATTAGACCTTTCTACACATATAATGTTTGACCTTGTGACCTTGATCTAGATATTTGACCTACTTTTCTAAAAATCTAATATTGGCTATATCTCTTGATTGGCAAGTGATAGGGCTTTGATATTTCACATGTGTAATCTTTGTGACAAGACCTTTCTACGCAAACCATATTTTTTGACCTCGTGACCTTGACCTAGATATTTGACCTACTTTTCAAAAAATCTAAGATTGGCTATATCTTTTGATTGGTAAGTGATAGGGCTTTGATATTTCACATGTGTATTTCTTGTGACAAGCCCTTTTTTCACATACTATATTTTTTAACCTTATGACCTTGACCTAGATATTTGACCTACTTTTTAAAAAAAACAAGATTGGCTATATCTATTGATTGGCAAGTGATAGGGCTTTGATATTTCTCTTGTGTATTCCTTTTGACAATACCTTTCTACACATACCATAATTTTGACTTCATGACCTTGACCTAGATATTTGACCTACTTTTCAAAAAAATTAAGATTTGCTATATCTTTTGATTGGTAAGTGATAGAGCTTTGATATTTCATATGTGTATTCCTTCTTGTGACAAGGCCTTTCTACACATATCATAACTTTTGACCTCATGACCAAGACCTAGATATTTGACCTACTTTTCAAAAAATCTTAGATTGGCTATTTCTTTTGATTGCTGAGTGATAGGCTTTGATATTTCACATGTGCATTCCATGTGACAAGACCTTTCTTCACATACCATCATTTTTAGCTCACCTCGACGAAGTTGACTGAGCTTATGCTATAACCCCACGCGTCCGCGTCCGCGTCCGGTTAAGAAGTTTGGGGTAGCTCAGTATCTGACAAAGTACTAATGCTACAGTAACCAAACTGGCACAAATGATTCATCTTTGGATGCTGAGGTGAACCCATGCATCGTATGCAGCATCTGACCTACATTTTCCGCTTGAGTGACTTGGTTAAGAAGTTTGGGGTAGCTCAGTATCTGACAAAGTACTGATGCTACAGTAACCAAACTTGCACAAGTGATTCATTTTTGGATGCTGAGGTAAACCCATGCATTGGATGCAGCATCTGACCTACATTTTCCGCTTGAGTGACTTGGTTAAGAAGTTTGGGGTAGCTCAGTATCTGACAAAGTACTAATGCTACAGTAACCAAACTTGCACAAGTGATTCATCTTTGGATGCTGAGGTGAACCCATGCATTGGATGCAGCATCTGACCTACATTTTCCATTTGAGTGATTTCGCTTTTAAAAGCCAATATTGAGCAGAGTATAGATAAGATAAGATATGCTTTATTACCTAAAGAAGGGCCCGTAAGGGCATGATATGAACATTACAAGATACTATAGTAAAAATTAAGGAAATGAGTATTAAATAAATAATATTACAAGCAGTTGCAAACATTCAGATTTTCACTCTTTGATACATGTGAATGTCACTGGTGTCTATAGAATATAAGTGCTACATGTACCAAACTTGCATATTGGATGTATCTTTGATCAAAATTTCATAAAATGACCTTGACCTACTTTTTCCGCTTGAGTGATTTTGCCTTTAAAAGCCAATATTGAGCAAAGTATAAGTGCTAGATGTTCCAAACTTGCATATTAGATGTATCTTTGATCAAACTTTCATAAAATGACCTTGACCTACTTTTTCCGCTTGAGTGATTTTGCCTTTAAAAGCCAATATTGAGCAAAGTATAAGTGATACATGTACCAAACTTGCATATTGGATGTATCTTTGATCAGTCTTTCATAAAATGACCTTGACCTACTTTTTCCGCTTGAGTGATTTTGCTCTATAAAGCCAATATTGAGCAAAGTATAACTGCTACATGTACCAAACTTGCATATTGGATGTATCTTTGATCAAACTTTCATAAAATGACCTTGACCTACTTTTTCTGCTTGAGTGGTTTTGCCTTTAAAAGCCAATATACATGTACTAAGAAATATGTTTGAATTGAATTTTGCTGTCACGAGGTGAGCTTCGTAATCTGTGATTAGTATTACCTATGTTTTACCTCGTGCACTTGCCCTATATATTTGACCTACTTTTCAACAAATCTATGATTTGCTATATCTTTTGAGTGGTAAGTGATAGGGCTTTGATATTTCACATTTGTATTCCTTATGAAAAGACCTTTCTAAACATTCCATAATTTTTAACCTAGTGACCTTGCCCTTGATATTTGACCTAATTTTAATAAAAAAAAAATCCGCTACGCAGGCGACACAAGCATTCCTTGGATTGCTTTTTTTTCATACATGCATATTTCAGAACAATTTCCCTATTTAATGATTATTTTCTCTGTCTTATTTCTGTATCTATGGTAAACATAGTCACCATATATCTTGTGTTACAGATTTGATTGGTTCAATACCTCCTTGCCCCTTTAGTAGGGGTAACTACTGGAAATAAAAAGGTGCACACTAAAAGTTTTGACTGACTTGAAATGCCCGGAAGTCTGTAAAATTGGTCTTTTTTGATTGCGAATCTTTGGCACGCATAAAAATGTAAAGAAAAAGGGGGGGGTCATGCATGTCCTTTTTTCGCAAATTTCACTTTTTTTACAGGAACTCTGCGTCCTCATCGAAAATGTTCCAAATTTTGCATATTTTCAAACCTATCTGTAGATTGCATAAAAGACAAGATCAAGTTTGAAGTTAAATTTATCACGACTATTGATTCAATATGCTAAAAATACATTTCCAAGCGCCGCATTTCAGCATATTTACCGAAAATAATTTGTCCAAGTGGCTTCACTGGGTCATGAGGTTTGATACACCGTACACTGCTGTTTGGAAAATAAATTGGCTCAATTTCTGCACAACTCACTTGAATTAATATTGTCCGCTAACAACTTGTCTGTGTTAATTGGATTAACACGATTTTGACTGTACGTTACATGTATTAAGATGAAATCAATACTATTCAGAAGCTCTCATTCATAGATTTCTGTATAATTTAATATGAATAAAGGCAAAACCGAAAAGTCTTTGTTTTTTATGCTTCCGGAATCAAAGATACGGGGGCATATAGTTTTTGGCCTGTCCGTCTGTCTGTTTGTCCGAAAAACTTTACATTGGGCATAACTTTTGAATGGAAGGTGATAGAGCTTTCATATTTCACATGTGTATTCCTTGTGACAATACCTTTCCATTGATACCAAAATTTTTGACCTCGTGACCTTGACCTTTGACCTACTTTTCAAAAACTTTAACATTGGGCATAACTTTTGAATGGTTAGTGATAGGGCTTTCATATTGTACATGTGTATTCTTTGTGATAAGATCTTTCCGTTGATACCAACATTACTCTGACCCTGACCTCTCACATACTTAACAGAAAATGGTGTTTATACCAACAAAGATGCCACCGCGGGGCATTCGTGTTTCACAAACACAGGCTTTATTATTTTCTGGCATACTAGCTATTAATAATGAAAGGTTTGGTGTTCAATTTTAAATAAACTTAATTTATGAAATCATTTCATTGTTTTATTCTGTTTCTGTTGCACATTAATGTGGAATTTTACAAAATGATTTTATTTTTGATGTTGCATAATCAAACTATACTAGCTGGGCATATGACTTTGGATCGCATAATCCATCTTTTCAAATCAGTAAAAAAGTTGTTGTTTTGAAATGTGACTATTTTCTCTTGTTTGTACTTTTAAAGGTTGTCTGAAAAAAAAACTTGTCTGCATCCGGCAAAAATCTTGTTAGAAAGGTTGTGGGCTAAAATCCTGGTACTGGCACTATCAGTATTCAATGTCAGTATGTCAATTAGAGCGTGCATGGGCATCAGGTGAGCGTTGTGCCCCCTGGGGCTCTTGTTTATACATGTATTCAAATTAATTTGGACATTATGGAGATCAAACGATTCCTTAATTATTTCAATATAGGTATACATGTATTTTTTAAGAAATTTCTAAAATCAAATAAAGATTCATCTCCATGTATCAATCTATATAAAACAATTGCAAACTTCTTATCTTTCTAGATCTCACTCACAGTTAACTCACCAGTTGTCTTGTATAATGGTAATTAAATTTGCATGAGTATGTTCAGGATTCATAATCCTTTTTGCTCAAAAAATTATATTAGATTTTTCAATTTTTAATTTCTAATCCATTTACCTTCATATAGGTGCTAGTTTATTCAAAGAAGTTCCTCTGAGTGAGAGGAGGAAGAATGACCAAGAAGACTAACAAGAAATATGCCAAAGGTTCGCTTAAAACACCGGTAAAAACCTACGAGCAGCAGCCTGTCAAATTTGCCGGAGCTATCTGCCCTTTGAACTTAGAGGAGCAAAAGGAGAAGTTTTTGAAGCATGGAAAACTACCGAAATTTGTCTTGAAAGGTTCAGAAGAGGAGATCGAAAACCTGTATCAAAAAGCATGCAATCAAATTCGTTTTGATTTATTTGGGGAAGCCGAGCATATACTGAAAGTGATAAAAGAGAAGTATGGGGATGGGGAGAATTACCTGGACGCTATGTACGGTGAGAGGATTAGCAAGGAGCAAGCCACGGAGGTTCTTACTAAATACTTGGTGGAGAACAATCTAGATGGCGCCATGAGCATTATATGGTGTAATGATCTAGTTTCTAGGTAGGTTATGATAAACTGACCCTTCCGATTGCGGGAAAAATGCAAAATGTCGTATTACCTTGGACACACAAGCTTCGAACCTCGGTCAAATATCGAAATTGCATTGTGACGTCATGGAATTTCTCAAATTTTTCCCGCAATTGGAAGGGTCAATTTAAGTGAGAAATGCAGGATCCATTGATGGTCATTAGTTATTCATTTCATTTCATTAATTTAAATCTAAAATAAAGCTCTTGAATTTAATGTATATATATATATATGAAGAATTAAAAAAAAATCACGAAAAGTGAAGTTTTGATATTAATTAATATTTTGTTTGAAATTTGAAAGTAATTCCTGGTCCTTAAGGATTTGGGATTTTGTTTATTCAGATGACTCTAAGCCTTTCAACTTTTAATTGATTTCTCAGGTGCCCAAATAGAATCAGTGACAACAAAAAGACTGGGAATTTTGAACGTGCCTGTAATACAAATACATGACATCATAATACATTATTTCTTAGCATTAGAGAATTCTTGAGAATAACTAGAATATGAGCCATTTAAATAATATACGCTGTATTTCAGAAAAATTGATTTTACTACATTGTATTCATAGCGCCAAAATGATGTGGATTGGACCTCATGCCAAAGCAAACAAACCGGAATCTCGGACCTATTCCTTTTGGATCAAAGATAATCTTGACAACATCTTCATCAGGGATTATGGAATACGATGTTTGGCAGATCATGAAATAGGCACTCACTTTGTATCCTTTATCAAACTCACTACATGTGAAATTTAGATGCCTGCAATATGGGGGTCAGACTTTGTATGTGACATACCAAGCAAAATTCTTTTATACCAAGCTTGCTAAAATTACAAAGTTTACAATAAATTTCTAAATTCTGAAATGATTTAAAGAAGTGAAAAGATAATGCTTTGAAAGAGGCCTCAAGTGGGATTTTGATAGTCAGCTTCAAAGCGTAAAGGAATCTTGAATTTGCCTGTAATGACAACTGAAACTTATCAATATAGGTTTACTCTGGCAGTATTTTGTTTACTTCCACTTTACAATTGTGATGTTGATAGTGAGCATATTGTTGTAAGCTAAGATTTGTAATAATTCCTTTTTCAGGCCATACATCATAAGATTTATACATATTCAACTTGTGCTTAAAATGTGTAGCTTCTAAATCCATTTACTTCAAAAGAAAGAGTTGTCCCTCTTTGTCTCCATCTCTTCAAAACAAAGAGTTGTCCTTCTTTGTCTTCAACATGATTTCTATGAGTCTTGTAAATCTGTTTTTACTAGTGCATTTTTGGCCGGATTGCAAAGCAATTCCGGTCTATAGATTGACGATGTCCGTCTGTCCGTCCGTCCGTCTGTCCGTCCGTCCGTCCGTCCGTCCGTCTGTCCGTCTGCCGTCAACATTTTGGTTAAAGTTTCTGGTTGAGGCAAAATCTAAGGAACTATATGCAGTAGAAACTTTATATTATACATGTATGTTGCCCATGACGAGACCTTTCAATTTATGCTGTAACATTTGACCTAGTGACCTTGACCTTGGACTTTGACCTAGTTAAAGATTTTAGTTAAAGTTCCTGGTTTAAGCAAAATCTATGGAACTGTATGCAGTAGAAACTTTATATTATACATGTATGTTGCCCATGAAGAGATCTTTCAATTTATGCCGTAACATTTGACCTAGTGACCTTGACCTTGGACTTTGACCTAGTTAAAGATTTTGGTTAAAGTTTCGGGTTTAAGCAAAATCTAAGGAACTGTATGCGGTAGAAAATTTATATTACTCATTTAGGTTGCCCATGATGAGACCTTTCAATTTATGCCATAACATTGGACCTAGTGACCTTGACCTTGGACTTTGACCTAGTTTAAGATTTTGGTTAAAGTTTCTGGTTGAAGCAAAATCTAAGGAACTGTATGCAGTAGAAACTTTATATTATACATGTAGGTTGCCCATGATGAGACCTTTCAATTTATGCCGTAACATTTGACCCAGTGACCTTGACCTTGAACTTTGACCTAGTTAAAGATTTTGGTTAAAGTTCTTGGTTTAAGCAAAATCTAAGGAACTGTATGCAGTAGAAACCTTATATTATACATTTAGGTTGCCCATGATGAGACCTTTCAATTTATGCTGTAACATTGGACCTAGTGACCTTGACCTTGGACTTTGACCTAGTTAAAGACTTTGGTTAAAGTTCCTGGTTTAAGCAAAATCTAAGGAACTGTATACAGTAGAAACTTTATATTATACATGTAGGTTGCCTCTGACAAGACCTCTCAATGTATGCTGTAATATTTGACTTAGTGACCTTGACCCAGCTGGTGACAAAAACTTACTTTGCAATCCGGCCATACCGTCTTTAGCGGTGTTTTATCTTTTGTATTCTTTTGAATTTTGGTAGCTTCATGCTGAGTTTATATACTTTCTATCTCATGTGTAGCCCCCCCCCTCCCCCTTGTGTTCTCCATGAAAAAATTAAAAATCAATTATAAATTAATTGCAAATCAAATTGCAAAATGATCAGGTAGAATAGCACTAATTTATAAATTATAAATTTCTTAATACTGCCTTGGAGGAGACATGTAATGACTGGTTTCCCATGTATTTATATTCATGCATCTATATTCTTTTTCAAATATTTCCTTAACTTTTAGTTCCGTTCTTTTAATGATGGGCTACAACCTTGGTACAGTGATCGTAAGCGTTTTAATCTCCGAGGTTTGGGGTCACTGGAAGAGCTACGCACAGAGGAAGGGTTAGCAGCTATAAATACAATTCTCAATGCCAAAGCTCATTATTTGTGGGGACCAGCATTACAATACTGTAAGTAATAGAAGGATTTATACTAACATTTTCAGTTGAATGTTCAAAATCGGAAATATATATATTCTGCATGAATAATCATTTTAAAATACTTAAGAGAGAAAATCACATACCATCGAGCATTCCCTATGAAAATCATGGAAAGTGCAAAAATTTACATTTCAAATTTTCTTATTTCATCCAATGAAAATGTAGGATTCTTAAACAAAACGGTGCATGATATTGATATAAAGTCAATTTTTCATTGTTTTTATGGCATTTAAAGTTGTTACCATGGATACCGCTTTTTTGTATGTATCAAAATGTCTAAAACAGCAAAATGTACACTATGTTTTCTTTGGTTTAAATGAAAGATGTCATTATTTCTGAAATGTGATATCATAGTTTGAGGTTTGGTCTTTAAGAATGATTATAAAAAAATCCTCTGCATAAATTGAATATGTTGCTATGGTAACCGGAAGTAGACCTAGTTTTCATAAAAGGACTCAACTAAATTTCATCATTTTTTAGGATCAGCTAGTTCAAATCTGCAACACGGTACAAACGAAAATAAACTGATTCAGTATAGTACTAAAGTTTATTGAGTTATTTGAAAAATAAAATTGGGAAGCCTCTTAACGGTTGCTATGGAAACGAAGCTTAAACTTTCTTAATTTTGTGTAATAACAAAAAGACCAAAAATGATATCTTACTCTTTTTCATCTGTATTGACTGGATTCATTCGTCATTTTGCCGTAAAATCAATTTATAAATGTTGCTTTGGTGTTGAATGAAATAATTGAATCTTTATATATATATATTTTTGTTTCCATAGCAACCATTTACTCCATAGCAACTCCTCAAAATAAGAGTTTAACAGAGATTTTGAGACCAAAAATTTAGATTGTGTTTTAGTTTATTGCCTTTAAGAGTGAAACAGTTACATGCAACCTACGCACCGCGTAGCAACCATTCATGGCATCCATAGCAACCATGAATATCCCATAGCAACCGTTGTTGTTTCTTGAATTAAATACGATGTAATCATATTCCTAACAATCTTAAATCTCTATTAGTCAAATTGTACCATAAATGTTTTAAAATACTTCAAGAAAGATGCAAATTAATCCCCATGCCCTCCTGATCAGTATTTTATATGTCCTTAGCAACGGATTAGAGTGTAAAACTATAATATATATAGGCTATAATAACTCTATTTATAAACCAAAAGCTGATATGTATGGGAATAAAGAACAAGAATAACTGATATTACGTACGAAAATCGATAACCTTTTTAAGATAATTAAATTGCTGCAGAAAATAAACATTGAAAACACTGTTGAAATTTAAGATTTTCAAGGTCAAAGGTCAAGGTCCCAGATCGGAAATGTTCAAAATCTTTGTATACAGCCTAAAGATGGCACTTTTCATTGGTGCAGGATCAGTATTCAACTTCATACAATTACAACTTATGGCAAGAGGAAATACCCTATTGATTTTCAAGGTTTTTGGTCAAAGGTTAAGGTCACAGGTTGTAAACATTTAATGTGGATTCCCTGTAAAAACCTAAAAATGCTGGCCACAACATGTCATGGATTTTGATGAAAATAACTGTAATTATCAAACTTAATCTAAAAACAATGAAAACAAACTATATCATTTGAACCATGGTTACCATGGCAATGGGGTTTATCTATTTGACACCATAAGATATATGAGGAATAAGACATATTGTGGCATTCTGTTGTCATGGAAACCATGTCAAAAATAAGGTCTATTTTTAGGGTCATTTTTGCCTGTTTTCGACTATTTTGAAGGTTGAAAACAATAATTTGGCAAATGTTATGGGTATTCGATGTCACCTTGACAATATTAATGTCCATTGCTGAGAAATTCAAGAAATAAAATTTAGGGTGAAACTCACCATTTTGTCATGAACACTAATCAAAAACTGTTGCTATAGCAACTTGGAATCAATTAATATTTCGGCGTACTGCATATTTAAAAACATTGTTTTTTCCCATTTTTGAGTCCTTTGATTATGAAATAGGATACCTGTATACAAATTGCGTTTATCATTATCACTTGACATTCTAATTATTTCAAGGTCATCTTTCCAAAGCTCAAGGTCATTTCTAACTTTACACTCAAATTAACACAAAAAACAGGATTCCAATTATTTTGAATTGAATTCTTTAACTTGTTTCATTAGATATTTTGATTTTGAATATTCACAGTTGAACAATCTATCAAAAGAAGTAGAATTCATCACAGTTTTGTTATATTTCACTTCTATGTATGACATAATTTTGATAAGAGCATAAAATTTAGATTTTCTAGATTTTTCTCATAAAATATGTGACATTTATTTGGGTCTTCAGTGGTATTGGATAATTTTGATACTCATCCCAACAAATAATGCAGTTATCATACTTTGACCCCTTATTGATTGTTCCATACCGTTTTATTATTAATCATGTCTAATGCAATACCCCCGGCGTCGGCGTCGGCATTGGCGTCAGCGTCGTCCGAACTAGATGATAAGGTAAATGTTAAGATAACACAATTTCCTTTCCTATATTCATATCCTGTTTTTTTTTTTTTTTTTGGTTAATGTTTAAATATACTTCGTTTAATATTACTAGATGGGGATGTAGCCCCTGGGGTGGGGATTTTTAAAATTATTTCAAATGATAAGGCAAATGTTGAGATGATAAGGTAAATGTTACGATAGCAATATTGCCTTTAATGGCCAATATTAAGAAAAGTATATGTGCTACATGTTCCAAACTTACATGGTGGATGTATCTTTGATCAAACTTTCATAAAATGACTTTGACCTACTTTTTCCGCTTGACTGATTTTGCCTTTAAATTTCAATATTGAGCAATTCGAAAGTATAAGTGCTACATGTTCCAAACTTACATGGTGGATGTATCTTTGATCAAACTTTCATAAAATGACCTTGACCTACTTTTTCTGCTTTAGTGATTTTGCCTTTAAATTTCAATATTGAGCAAAGAATAAGTGTTACATGTTCCAAATTTACATGGTGGATGTATCTTTGACCAAATTTTAATGAAATGACCTCGACCTACTTTTTCCGCTTGAGTGACTTTGCCTTTAAATGTGAATATTGAGCAAAGTATAAGTGCTACATGTTCCAAACTTACATGGTGGATGTATCTTTGATCAAACTTTCATACAATGACCTTGACCTATTTTTTCCACTTGAGTGATTTTGCATTAAAAGCCAATATTAGCAAAGTACAGGTGTTACATGAGTATTTTGTGTATAACTATATATAAAGTCGGTAAACTCCGTACGGCTGCTTCGCCTACCATACAGAGCATGCAATCAAATTCAAATAACAACATATAATTATATAAATTTGAGAAAAAAGTGAGCTTGAGAAATTGGCTGTCATTAAAGACATTATGCTATGCAGTCGAGCATTAGGTGACTCTGGCAACTACTTTTTTTAGTGAAAAATCACAACATTTGGTCTGAAAGTAGCAAATATATTTCAATGACCTTGAAAATTGATCAAATGACCATGACATTTTCTTAAGGTCATGATAGCATCAAATTATCTTTAATACATCTACATACCAAGTTTTGTAACGATAGCAGGGATATATCTTTAGAGATTAGCTTTTTACTTCTGACATGTATTCATACCAAATGTTACCATAGTAACCTATTTCAAAGGTAAAAAAAACAACATATAAATCTCATTTCTACATAAATTTTCTTCGATTCCCATGAAGTCCTAGGATAGTACTATAGTACTATTCAGGAAATAGGCAACTGTAATTCTAATCTTGTGCAACTGCATTATTACTCATGTCAAAAATAAGTGAAGTACAGTTAAAATGAGGTCTAAATTGGCCTAAACTGGCACATTTTGAAGGCCTAAAATGACACATTTTGAAAAAGCAATTTTCTTGAAATTGAAGTTTATATGGCGTACATTAAGACGGAGCATTGAATAATCAAATTATATTAACTTAAGAGGGTTTAAATAATCTGAAATTGCATATACATTCAACATTCATTTCCATGGTAAAGGGAAACATAAAACTGCCTTATCTAAAGGGTCTTTTTTATACAAAACCTTGGTTAACATGGCAATGGAACGTCAGAGAAAGAAATGGAAGGTCATTTCGTTCTGAGGACATCATATACACCTTGTACATAAAAAATATCCAAAGTCTGAGACATGTCGTGGCCAAACATGTCAGATTTTGTTTAGGTTTTTACAGAGAATCCATATTAAAATCCTTGTATACAGCCCAAAGGTTGAAGTTCTGATTGGATCTTCACCAAACTTCATACAATAATCGCTTAGGACATAGAAAAAACCCACTTGATTTTCAAGGTTAAAGGTTAAGGTCACAGACTGCTAATGTTTAAAATCTTTGTATACTGCATAGAGGGTACATTTTTGAATGGGTCTTCACCAGACTTCATACACTTATTGCTTATGACTTGTGTAAGATACCTATTGATTTCAAGGTCAAGGTCACAGATTGAAAATGTTTAAAATATTTGTATACAGCCTTGATGGCACAATTTCGATTGGAGCTTCTGACGAGATGCAGTAAGATTCACTGAAGCATATCCTGAAGAAGAGGAGGATATGCTTCAGTGTTCCCTGGACCATCTTATATCTGACACTATTTCTATAAAAGAAAACACTTTACCTTTGAAAATTCCATCTGACGGTGTTGAGCAGAAAAATGAAAAATGGTTGCTAAGGTAAAAAAGTAAGTTGCAATGGAGAATTTTGTAATCTGCCAATTATTGTAAGTCTTTCCATAAATAAGTATGGAATAAATATCCATATTTGGTAATATGAATTAAATTAATATTATGCATCTATGGAGCTGAAAGGTATGGTAACTAAGGTGTATGTCTCGTTGCTAGGTAAAATGGGCAATTTCTGTGACATTTTAGATAAAAGATAAGCTCCATCTAAAACAATCACACATGTAACTAGATAAAGACCCGTCATAAATAGTTAATTTTCAATTATTTTAAATGGTTGCTATGGAATACAATTGGTTGCTATGGAGGATTTTTCACATCTTATATATATAATTTCTCATGTTTCTGCATATCACTGTAAGTCTTTCCATAAATGAGTATACAATTGATATCCATACGAAGGAATAAATAATAAATAAACCTGTATCATGCATCTACTGAACTGAGAGGTATGGTAATTAAGGTGTACATCTCGTTGCTAGGTAAAATGGGTAATTTTGATTACCTTTTTGATAAAAGATACATTATTTGCAATATAAGAAAATATCCTTTTATAAGCCAAATGAAAAATTGCATACATAACCAGATAAAAGCCAGTAATAAAATGATAAATTTAATTAACGAAAATGGTTGCCATGGAATAAAATTGGTTGCTAGGGAGGATTTATCACATCTTATGTATAGAATTTTTCATGTTTTGTAATTTGCGTATTATAGTAAGACTTTCAATACGTTAGTATGGAATGAATATCCATACTTGGTAATATAAGTTACACCGGTATTATGCATCTACGGAGCTGAAAGGTATGGTAACTAAGGTGTATATCTCGTTGCTAGGTAAAATGAGCAATTTCTCTGAAATTTTGGATAACAGATGAAATATTTGCAACATTAGAAAATATCCTCATATGAGCCAACAAAAAATCATATACATAACAAGAAAAAAACTTGTCATAAATAATTAAATCTAATTATTGAAAACGGTTGCTATGGAATAAAATCGGTTGCTATGGAGGATTTTTTCCATATTACATATTAATATGTCTCCCTTAGTCTATTTATACAAAATAAGAGGGAAAATTCATTTGTAAATAAGAAAATTTTTTTAAAATTACATGATATTGAAAATAATAAATTTTGAATTTTACTGAAAAAACGGACTTTTTTAAACAATTTTTTCCGAGTTTCCTCAAAAAGGCTTCCCATTTTTTTTCATGATTATTATACAGCTATAGTTGGTTTATCATACGCAATCTGTATTATATGTCCTGGCTGTTGCAGATTTGAAATATTGAATTATGTTTTAGAGACATAATTTCATTTTTTCAAACTTTAAAAAATAGGCCTACTTCAGGTTACCATAGCAACGGAGTCACTTCAATTTAATTAATGTTATTCAATTTTTCTCTAACACTATACATGAGACATTTGTTTGATACTAAATTGAATTTAATTGAGTAGTGGGAAACATGAAAAAAATACGTTGGAAATCTGACAAATTTATAGATTTTTTTGTCTCAATGGCAGGTTTCCATGGTAACAACTAAAACACAGGCAAATATTCTTTTAAAAAAGTTTAAAAACTTTTTTATTGCTATGATTGGTCAAGGAGCATCAAAATGATTGCAAAAAAGGTGAAAAAGGGAAAATCTAAATTTTGAAGTTTCCATGCAATGCTCGATGGTCAGTGATTTTCTCTCTTAATGAATGCTGAGAATTTAAAACGAAACTCGATTATATAGAGTTTGAATTTAGAATAGTTGGGTTTTCTTCAACAGTTGACTTTTTAAATCAGAGTTATCTTTCTTTGTCCGCAAAAGATGTACATTTTACTTTTGTATTTGAAGTACAAATTCAAAATTAAAAAAAACAAATTTAAACATTTCAAATTTCAGTTATATGATCTTCTTGGACATAAAACCTGTGTATGCTTTATGTCTTACTCTGCATTCATTTTCATAGATTCTGCATGTAAATCTGCAGAGATGACATTCAAGCAGTTATACGACCATCTTAGCATGTACATCAAGAACACAGACTACAGATGGCGACTCTGTATGAGGGTCAAGAGGGGACTGATAGATCCTAACGACCTGGGAGGTTACGGCAAAGATCAGTGCTATTTTGAGGGTAAGGTTGACCTCTTGATTACAAATATTACAGATTTTATAAATATGCGTACCATGCTGATTTATTCAGTTTTATTTATGATTTTAAATAGTTATTGCACATTTCACAAATATAACCTCAATTTAGATCTCCAAATTAACAGTTAACCTTTTAAATCACTAAGAGTTAAATTTTTTACCATAGAAACATAATTGCTAACAAAGCTTTTTGTAGTCATCACAATGAAAATATACTCAGAACATGGAATCTTGTTTCTTTTTAGATTCTTCTGAAGAAAACCCAAATTCTTAAACAATCTGTCAAAAATGATGCATCAAATCAAAACTCTAAAGGCATAAAAAATTCTTGTTTTGAACAATTAAAATCAAGATTCATTTTTACTGTATTACAGACCTCTTCTTTACTTCTAGATGTACATTTGAATTTTACAGGAGCTGTTGAAATACTTAGAAATCTTGATGAGATAGACTTCCAATTGCTGATGAGTGGAAAGATGTGCGTAGATGAATTGAACCGGTGTAAACGTTTGTCACGAACAGACTGTGTAAAACTGCCAGCGTTCATGAGAAATGAAACCAAATACAAGAAACAACTTCGTGCCATATCAACCTTGAATGGACTCAATATGCAACGCCCGAAGGTCAACCCTCCTGCCGTTTACATGCAACGCCTGAGGCGCGGGAGACGCATAGGACCTGAGAACGGAAAAAAGGTGAGGCATAGAGTTCGTCGCACCAAAAATAGGTCAAAGGTTGCACAGCCTGGTTCTGGGTCAGATAGCATTACATCCTCAGAATCCACAGAAAGCGAATGTGAGGAAAAAAGTACGGAAACCAAGAAGGGTCAGGGCAACAAGAAACCTGCAAGTTTGCCTTTCAAGCCAAACTTTCTTTTCGAACCCATGGGCGACAATATTCTGTCTGACCTAGTTTCTTGTTGCCGTGACCAGTGTAATTCTGCCAAACCGGAAGAGAAGGAGGAAAAAGACGATTTAAAATTACAGTTAGATTGTTCTTATAATAATAATATGTTGTATCCTATTTTGAATGATATGAACGGAGATCGGCAGGGTTACCTAGAACAGAGAATGCATCCATCAGAGTCACCCTGGACGCTTATGTCTGGGCTTGCCAGCAATAACAGCAATGTTTGTACCACTGTGATATATGACGGGTCGAAAGAGCCGGACCTCGATGAACCTCCGAAAACCCCAGAGGTAACAACACACAGGAGTGTTGGCTCAGAAAGTAGATTTTCTGCTCTCTCATATTTAACAGACTCAAATGCTGCTCGTTTTGGCTCTAAATCTGCAAAACATAGCTCTGTATTTCCACATAATTTGTCTCCGGAGTATTGCTTGTTTTCAAAAGTTGCAAGAACTGTATATGAATCTGGCCCGGAAAGATTTATCTACCCAGAAAAATCCGATTTGCTCGAAGAAATGTCCTGCGCACCCCCCTTAACTAGTCGTAGTGAAGCCCCGCAAACTTCTCATCCTAAAACTTTACAATCTACCCAAGTCATCCAGCTTCCTAAGCTTCTGGACAGGAGAGCCAAGTCTGCGGCCAATTGTCTCAGAAAGTTTGATATTTGAGAATTAATCAAAAAAGTTGAAAAGTTTTAATTTGAGATTCAATCAAAATGCCTGACATTTCACAAAGTGCCTCATTAAAAGTATTTCAATGATCATGAATGAGGGTATATATGAATCTGAAGAACCAAGTGTTGGATTTTTTTTTTAATGAATAGAATTTTTTAGAGTAGTATGAAATCTAGTCTTATTTTCACAGAAAAAAACCTAGCAATCTATTGCATGAATTCTCATGCAATGTTCTGCAAGAAATAAGGTCAAGTGTCAAGGTCTTTGTTCCATATAATTTTCGCAATTTTTAGAAACGTTCAATACTTATACGCTATGCCAGAGCAAGTAAGAAATATACGGATTTTGTTCTGAGAGCTAGGCGTCTTTCAAAAGTTAGTCCATACTTTGAATGACCCACATTTTTTATCACATATTTTACAATAGAAATATTATTAAGTGCCTTTCTAGACAAATCTAATCTGGAATTGAATCATAGATCTGAGAGTACAGATCAAAAAGACTTGCTGAATTCAACAGTTTTGGTTATGAGAAATTATCAAAGGTCGATTTTCATAAAGAAATACTTCAGATGAATAAGACAAGGTCATTCCAATGAGATAGACATTTGAAAAAAAAAGTACATATAACTTCATGCACAATTAACTGAAGGTCACTCAGGTGTTATGAAGGTCACTCCGGTGTTATGAAGGTCACTCAGGTGTTATGTTGATCACACACTGTATCTGAATAGATCACATTTATTTTGTTAGGTCAATTTGATCTCATAGTTATAGTATAACAATATTGTATTTATTTATAAAGAAAATAGTGCCAAATGTATGTTACGGAAACATATCGTACATGACACATATCTGTTATTTGTCCAGATGGTTAAAGAAGCATTATAATTGCATGTTTAAGATCATATTAATTCATTATGTATCAATAACATTACTGCATTTCATTTATTCAGGGGTGGATCCAGTAATTTTAAGTGGAATAGGGGGAGGGAGGGGATGTTCAAATGCATCACAGAATAAGTAATTTTTCAAGGGAGAATAAACCTGTGACTGAGATTTTTTTAAACTCACATTTGAAAAAAATAATATTTCATAGAAGTCATGCTTATCTAGCTTAAGGTGGGAAATAGGGAGGGGGGTGGTGCAGGATGTTAGTTTTGCTAACCCATGACAGTGGATCCACTCCTGAAAATTCAAGATTGATATTCAGTATTCATAACTGCATGTTGTAATGATTTCATGTCATGTCAATCATCATTCTATGACTAATTATACAGCTATCAGTATTGGATTGTGAAACTACCACAAGCAAGGAAAGTATCAAGGTATTACGGAAAGTCTTTTTTAAACGTCCCTTTTATGCTTGGTGTTACGGTCTCTATGAAAATTTGGTATCACGATTTAATTTAGTCCTTTACTATTCATTTAATATCTCAGATTCAATCGATGTAACATCTCCAAAACTAATGAAAACTAGAACTTACATTTCCTCACACGAAAAAATTCAACTCGCTCTTTGAAATTCACTTTTGATCATCACTGTTTCTTACATCTCATTAATGAAAATTAGAACTTACATTTCCTCACACGAAAAAATTCAACTCGCTCTTTGAAATTCATTTTTAATCATCACTCAGTCTAGTTTTTCTTGCATCTCATTGTTACTGTATGGTTCTTTAGCATATCTTCACCTTTATTTTTAATGTTAATAGACATTATTGTTGTTCAACTCTTAACAAATTTTAAAAAAATAATAATGTACTCAAGTAAGAGCTTATTTCACCAACATTTTAACCATATTAGTTGAAAAAAAGCTTCATATCAGACTTTTTTAAAAGTCATTCATTAAAGTCATAGGTGATTGTCAAAATTAAAAGAAATTTAGAAATGGGATGTAATCAGAATAGGAAAAGGGAGGGGAGGGGGGAGGAAAAAGGAATATTTAAGTACAAATGTACCATGACTTAATAACTGTGACCATGCAAAACCAGAAATTGAGCAATTCAAGTACTTGTACTATGTGAATTCAATGTCATCTTTAAATGCAGATTTTCTTGTACATCGACTCAAGAATTAAACCATCTTTTTTCCTTTTTTTTCAAAAGAAACTAAAGAAAAATTATTTTTAAAAACTTGGAAATACAGAGTATAACATGCCTTACATTACATCTTGTGGTGACTAATAAATCCATCAAATCTTGTATTTATACATTAAGATATATAATGCAGGTCTATTTTGAGTTTATTTTGTTAAGTTTTATTTTTAAATCAGTGACTGAGTTCACACTTTTCTGTGAATTGTGTGTTTTGATGTAATTTGCTTCTTCTTTGTCAATTGTATTGAAGAGACAAAATGATTTGTTGGAGATTTTGATTTTTAGTAATTTGTTTAATAGTCGTTTAAATTTTTTTAAGAGATACCTCACTCTTTCAATTTATACATTTGTCTTTCCATGTTATAGGGCATAATCCTAATGTCATTTGATTGTCAAGACTTTTGAAAGACATTTCAGAGATAAACAAAAATGATTTAAAAGATGAAAGCTAAAGGCATTTCTTGACAATGGAATTTAACATTTTTGTATAAAAATAAATGTCCCTTTTATCAAAAAAATAAACGTGCCTTTGAATTTGGCCTCACAATTTAGTGCTATCATAAAATTTACATTTGAATTGTTTTTTACCCAGAATTCTACCTGAAAGCGAGTCAAAATCAAATTCAGTATAATTAAACACAGCATTAAAGTGAGACGAGTAGTTAGTAACTTTTGATGATGTTGACCGACTCTTAATATAATGTATGCTTATGAAATACAGCATTAAAATTGGAAGTCATTATGATGTTATATTGACTTTAAAAACCTTTTTTTAAATATTTGATATACAATAAGTTGTGCAGACAGAACTTATTACGATAAGTGTAGATGTTAATAAATTCACTTAGTATAATTATGATATAGACTCAAAAGTTTTATAAACTAGCTGCCTCTTACTAAATATTTGAAAATATACACATGATAGTTATATTATACATATTCATAGTTTATGATGCCTTTACCATGAGCATATCAGCTTTAAGAGATTGTTAATTTTTTTTCAATGATAGTTTACATTTTGTGTTGTATATTTTTTAATTCCTTTTTCAAGTTTTTAGAAATAAATTGTTATGTGATTAGATTTATCTGTGTTGTTTCTTTCCCACACAACCGCCTGCTAGATGTCTTTTCAGACTAGAACATGTTGAACAACGTACTATGGTAAATTCTATCGAAGAGCAGCTGAGAAGCTTTTCGCAAATGAATAAGACACAGGTTCAAAAGAATTTAACAGGTTCTGAATGTTTTTGAAAAATGCAAGTTCGACTGCATGCATCTCTGTGGAACTGTCCGTGACATATTATTAACATCTAAACACATTATACATGTATTTGCAGAAAAAATAACAAAAATTGAACAACAATAAATTTTAATCAAGAGATTTACAGGAAATACATGCAGACACACATAGACAGAACAACCTTTTCCCCTTTTTGAAAAAAAAAAAAATACAGAATTATAATTCATACTTGAAGTTTAAGGTATTCTTTTTACATGTACATATTTTTTAGCCTTCTTTAATTCCGAGGTCATCATAATCAAGCAAAGGTTTGTTCTATATGGAACTACCATGATTGCTATTTCAAAAGATATGCTTTTGAAATTCAAGATTCATAACAAAATTTTAAGAAAAAGAAAATAAAACTTTGCAAACTGTCATTTAATTTGAAAATATAATTTCTAAATTGCTTGATAACTTCAAGCATCTTAGACAATAGCATGGCAATGACTTATTAATCAAAGCAAATGAATTTCACTTTGTCTAGTACATTGAGCTTTCTGCAGACAATGGAGGTGACCCTTATATGGATACAGAGACATGTACCCCAATGGCGAGCCTGTCCAATATATAATGAAAGTCAGGAAAGGGTGTGTGCGTGGGTGTATGTTTGACTGAATTGTATTTTTATAGTTATGTATTTTTGTGAGAATGTTAAAAATTATATATATATATTCTTTTTTTGCACGTTTTGTATACATGTTTTTTATTTTATTTGTGGGAATTTTTGGTATATATGACTGTTTTTGAAGATATGTATCTTTTTATTGCCTAATTTGCATGTTTCAAGTGTTTCTATTTTTACTGAATTGATGTATCATGTGCAAAAATTTGCTTGTTGATCTTTCATGTCCATTTGAGTTTCCTTCTAACTGCATGCCAATGTTATGCAAAGATTGAAAATTTATGCCATCTGATGTTTTTGTTATTTGCTTGACTTTCTAACTGCATTCTTTCCTACGTGAAACTAAAATGTCTTTAACGCATGCAGGTTACAAGATAATTTGCACTTTTATGAAAAAAAAAAACATAATTTGCACCAATACATGTATTTAGATTTAGAAAATTTAGAAGAATTAATATTAAACTCTACAATTTTAATATTCAGTAAAAGCTTTTGACTTAACTAAGGACTTTAATGTAGTTGACCGAGATTACTACACTTAAATATGAAATTTTTGAAACTTCAGAATGTTCAAATGATTTTTATTTTCTTTTTTCTATGAAAATTATATAAAGCTTCAAATTTGAAAGCAAAGGTTCCATTTCTTTTTCAGACAGTAACCTGCTGGCCACTAAGACTCTTATGCAAGTAGGTGGTGTTGAGATTTTGTAACAAAATCTGTGATTGGAGCATTTAGTGAAAATAGGCTATAGCTTTAAAATTTGTGACATGCTTTACCATTGGCTGTTCCATCTTCAGCTTCAGATGTGCTAGTTTTGAGTCTGAGTCATTGCTGCATTATCATGTTTGTGCCAAATAATGATCAAGACAGAATGCCAGAAGTGAAAGGTCAAGGTCACCTAATTCCAGGAAATATGTTTGAGCAGCTGAGTTAAATATGCATTAACAATACATCATATTTTCATGTAATGCCATGCTCAGTATTAATTATCATTCAAGAAGTAAATGTTTTCACTGAAATTTATTTTCAGCAGACAAAATATTTAAGTTTTGCATGATTAGGAAATATTCTGCAGTTCTATAGATATTTTGGTGAATAATTATCAATGATCTGTAAATGCTCCTTGCAGAAGATTGTCTCTATTTAAATTTCTAACAGTATTCAAGGATCTATACTTTTAAGATTTGAGAAAAAATAAGGGATCTTCATGCTTAAAATCAAGCAAAATTAAGTTACGATGTACTAATTTTAAGAACAATTATTCACTTTATTCTAAGGATAATTAACAAGCAGTTTGAATAATTTGGAACATGCTGTGTTGCTTTTACGATGTTTAGAGCTAAGAGTTCGAAATAGTGTTAAAAAAAAGCTAGCTGATAAAGAATATACATATGCATGTAGTATAAACGGTACATACATACTCTGGACATTTCTGATTCTATTAATTTACAAGGTGAAATATAGTGTCTGGGGAAATGAGGCAAAACTTATAATAGTCAATCATTCAAGAATAAAGTATAAAAATATGTCAAATCTTAACTTAGTAAGGCAACTAATATTTTTCAATTTTGGCTCTCACACTATTACATGTACATAAAGAAACTGAGATATTAATATACAAATACAGCTGTAAGTTTGTCCAAAAGATGGTTGGCTTCTAAGAAATGTATTTTTGAGAAAGTTATATTCTCCTTCACAATTATATTCTAACCGCATAATTTTGTGCCTCTATAATGCTTTATTAATATACACAGGTGAAATCTGCAGACATTTGAAACAGAAAAAAATTGCCAAATAAAAGAATGCTGAATCTATTGAAGTCGAAGCAAAATATATTTATACTCAGACTAATTTGTATAGTAACTGTGATGTCATAATCAAATTATGAAATTTTAAATGCTCATTTAAATTTCTCCACGTAAAAACTTTGTTTTATATATATTTGACAATTTATCATGTTTATTAGTGCTGTTTTTAGTATAGTTTGTTGTACATTGTAATAGTTCTGTATTGTTGCATCAGGTTAGATTTGTGCCAAATTGTTTACTAGTATTTTACATGTTATGTCATTTTACATGTTTGTAAACCATTTATACTCATAGTGTTTAATTTTACATTTACATGTGGTTTTAGAAATTGTGCAGCTATATATATTTAACGGAATTCCACATTCTAAAGTAGATGAATGTTAAGAATCATATATTCTGTCTGTCTATACATTAATACACAAGTAAATTAATATCCGAAGGTACTTTGTGAGAAAGCTTTCGTAATGTAAATTACAAAAGAAAGGTTTTTTAAGGTCAAAACTCACAAAAGATAAAAGTAAGTATGGAATTTGACATCATTACTTCCTTTAATACAGTGAAAGTTTACAATTTTACAAGTTCATTTTATTCTCTTCAAATTATATATTGAGACAATATAAAATAAAGCGTCAAATATATAGTCAAATGAAATAATACAATGAGAGGAAACGAACTCTTCATGGCTTTGTTGCACAGTTTTTCATGTTCAAACTTAGGCGTTATGCATGTAATGTCATGTCTTAATATATGTATCATTGTTACTTACTCGTACTTTTTACCATAATCTTCTTTACATAATTTTGAAGCATTATTTAATTGTAATTAATCCTATCAGCATTATATAGCTGTATTTGATGGTTTGTTCATACTGAATCTCATAATGTCTTTCTCATAATGCAAGTCTGAAATTATATCTATAGCTACATGTAGGTCATTATGTTAAGTGATTTAGCACAATATCAGAATTTGTATCAAGTGCTTTTAAAGGAAAAAAATACTCATGATTATCTGTCCAAATGGTACATTTATCAGAATTGGTGTAAATGGGTGCACACACAGAAACCCATTCTTCCACCTCTTTTAACTATCTAGTCGTATACTGGCCCTGATCAGTAGAATTGACCCTTCCGATTGCGGGAAAAAAATGCAAAATTTCGTGACGTCACAATGCTTTTACCATGTGTTTACCTCGGACAAACAAGCTCTGAACCTCGGTCAAACATGGAAATTGCATTGTGACGTCATGGAATTTCTAAATTTTTCCCGCGTTCGGAAGGGTCAATTGGTCAACATGGTCCTTGCATTTATGGAACCGAGTATTGTTATGATCAAGTTGAGTTCAATTTGATGCAAGATGTCAAGGATGGAATCAAGTTACTTGTATACAAAGCCATAGTTTCCCCTTGAATAAATAATGACCTTGGAGCCAAAAGGTCACAGCTCTAAGATTTTGCCTTAAAGTTTTTGACTTGAAAATTATGCTTCTAGGTACAAAATTATATGAATATAATTTAAGATATGTTATCAAGATTCCAACTGCTTTTTAAGGACCAAGGCCACAGAACTTAGTTCTTTGAAATGGACTGCTGATTATTTGCAAAGGAATTTGTAATAATGATATCTTGCATGTGATCATGTACCTTCGAAAAATCCCTATATATATTACATATTTCATATATTTCCAGGTATACATATATAGGTCTTTGCACTTTTAAAGTTGGTTCTTTATTACAAATCAAGTTCAGATAAATTTTTTCATACTCAGCAAATTAAAAAAAATTCTTTAAGGTTAGTCACTCTCATTTTTAGTAATAGTATGATTATTGTGAGTTAGAGCACACCAATCAAAAGATTTATACCGGTAATTTACACATTTTCACTCAGTGTAGATTTACATTGTATTGCATGATGGCCAATTTCATTTATCATAGGATCTCGTACTACATTTTAGTGCCAAACTTGAGTCATTGTAACTTCTATATACTTATGTTCAATATATTCGTTATGATTTTATGTTTCATTTTCCTGTTACATATTTACTCCATGTCTTGGTCATGTCTGCATATATTGCATGTTTATTGTATGTCTAACTTATTGTACGTTTGTTGTTGAGTAATCAAGAAAAAAATAATTTAATTGTGAAATTAATTAAAAGGTTCAAATTTCAATGTTGAGTATTGAAGTGTACTCAAAATGTTACTTTCTTGTTAGATATTTTTTGACAAACACGATATATGCAAATGACAAAAATAGGCCCTCTACTCACAAGTGACCTTGATGTTCCGACCCATGGGGTCAAGGTCATGGGCATCAGAAGAAACTTCCAAAGAAGTGTGCTATTAATCTGATAATAAGAACCCTTTCAATACAGAAAGACTGACAGACATACTGACAAGACAGTCAAGAATAATGACCTCACAATATACCTGTATTATTTCTAATCTTTCACTTTCTACAGAGGGCCTTTCCCAACTTACGGAAAACTACCAGCCATTACATGTACCACCAAGTGATTTACGATTTGAAAAAAAGTTTGATGTAATTGTCAATGTGACATACCTGTAAAACTTAAAGCCTGGGAGGAGTCTTTTGACATTTTTCCTGTTATTGTTGTGTAGTATTTATTTTACAGAATATTTAGTCATAGATGTTGTTTGTTGTTGTTGTTTAAATAATATTTATAGGGTGTGGTTTAGGAGGTCTTTGTGGTAATTGTTTTAATATACTGGATTTACAATTTTTAAAGTTGTTTAAATGTATCAGTGCTGTGAATTCATACGGATTTAAGAATGGACTTGCTATATAGAATATATTTTTTACAGAAGCCACTATTTTGGAGTAAAATTTCATATTGAACACAAAAATTACAGAAAAATTCAAAATAATAGCTTTAAAATCACAGTCTGTCTGAATTCTTCCTTCCTTCAGGCCCTGATACCGGTTATTGAACAAACATATGTTGAATCTGAATTCTCTAGATTCAACAAAATTTCAAGAAATGTTTAGAGCACAAAACAAAAATTATGTAGGATCTGCCAAATTCAGAGCAATTTTTCCGGTATGTGACAAAATATTTATGAATGTATACATTTGTGCCTTATTTCAAATGCCTTTGTTAGCTTTTACATGTAATATGTTCATTGTGTACTGGTACACGTAGCCCTTAGTCCAGAAATGTTTATCAATTAGTCAGTATTATCCCCACGATCAATAGAAAATTTTCCTTTCTTCAATAGTGCAGTTTTATCATAGTAATGGGTTAAGGTTAAATGATAGGGTAAACATACACTGCAAGAGAGCAATGTTTTATGAATACTTTCTATGAAATCATAGTTTTATTGTGTAAGCAATTATACTGGAAAATTGGATGAATTAAAAAACTAACTAAACCTTTGAGTTGCCTAGATTGGATCTATTTTGACAGATATTTCTCAAAATCTGCTTAATTTGACCTTTTTTCAATTCAAAAGTATGTGTACATGTATACATATCATTGCATAATTTTTTTTAATGTTTACAACGAAACTGCCTTTACTTTAAATCAGGGAAGGAAAAAGCTAAGCTTTATATGTATCCATCATGACATTGTTTCAAAATAAAGATACTGGATAAAATGGAAAGGTAAATAATTTCCTACCTTTATGTTTGTGTGTTATTTTGGTTAATGAGTTTAACATTAAATTTGATGCAATAAATTCTAACTGTTGATGGGGTAGAATGCACTGTTAAAGTAATTGTGGCACTTAATTAGTTGGAATTAATGAACTTAATTAATTGAAAATTATGAAATTGATTTTGTAGAATCTTAAAGCTTATTAAACTGTTAATACAAAAATACAATTCTTATTTGTTCATAAAACAACTTGTATTCAATGATATCGAAACCAATTTTTTTCTCAAACAATGTACAGATGCCTTGTGAAAATCAAGTACGTTTAAAAAATGTGTCGGTTCTGTGGAAATTGAAAGGAGAAGTAATGGAAAGATACTAAATTCCACTATTACCTACATGTACTGTAAACGTGACAATTTTCGCGTGGGGGTAATTTTCGGTTTTTTTTGCGAATCAAGGGACTTCCCGAAAATTTCCCCAACGCTGCATTCTTCAGTGGGAGGAAATTTTTATCCCGAATATTTCCCCCACACAAAATGTCTTGATTTCATACATGTAATTGCGATATTTTCCCCCAGAGAAAATAACGATGTTTACAGTATTTGTCATTTGTACACCTTTATGCTTTTCCAAGCAAGCATTTTATCGGTGGTTGAATACAAATGCAAATGGTGAACAAGAAAACTGTGGTCAAGCACATTTTACTTTTCAAGAAATTAGAAAACTGACCTTGCTGTACAACTTCTGCCTTTAGCAACAATTTGTGAATTCAAAACAAAAAATAAGGTGATACTGATCTCATACCATTGTACAATCCAGAAACAATTACGGAACCAAAAAGCACATTTCATCTAAGTGTTGACTGTGCACTTACAAGGATAATAAAAATGTATATGCACAGTACACAAATATGTTTCTGAGGAAGAAACAATTCTCAAGAAATCATCACAAATACATGTATAGTTTAAGGAATTCAATCATTAATACAGGTACATGTACATAGATGTAATTCTAACCAAACAATAACAAAATCTGTAAATTTCTAAATAATTTGTACGCTTTCTAAGTCACTGTAGAGTTAGCTCCATGAGAAGTGTCTGATTTCCCGGCACTGTCAGTCTGTTCACTCTCCGTACGTACTTGTGTTCTGCCGTTTGTCTTTATAGCGTGTAGGGCATAGTTAATACTGGTATCCTTCGTCCAGCGCCATCTACAGGTCAGAGGATTATACCACATGCCGTGTATTAAACGGGTTGTAAATTGATCTGGAAATAGAAAACAATAAAATACTGCTAAAGATGATATGGCCAAATTACAAAAGTTTTTTTCATTGATAAAATTAGGTCAAAGTCCAAGGCCATTAGGTCAAATTATGGCATAAATTGAAAGGTCTTGCCAAGGGCAAACTTATTGTACAGTATTATGTTTCTACTCACATAATTTCTGAAATTTTGCTTCAACCAGAAACTTTAACAAAAACTTCAACCAAAATGTTGATGACATTGAATTGGAAAGACACTGCCAATCTAAAGACTAGAATTCTTCTGCAATCCGGCCAAAAATATGTGACATACAAAATCACAACTAGTATCAGAAAAATTCAAAGTCAAACCATCCAATCTCGTTTGAATTTTGAAAATTCATGACATAAGTCAAGCACACTTATCACATGTAGTTCCATTAAAATTTGAAAATTAGTTTTCATAGAATAGCTGAAAAAAGTCACTGGTAAAAATTTTATGCAAAGACAAATCATAACTAGCCTGAGCCACAGTTTTGGGCCATATTAAAATATAGGAAAATTCCACCTACTTCTATCTAGTATAAATTGCAGATCATCTGGTGAAACAAATTTATCCCAGTCATGCGTTCCCATGGGAACCAGACGGAATATCCTCTCTGCAGCCACCACGGCCAATCCAAAGGAAATATTAGTTTTATTTATAGTCGTCAGAAACATGGATCCTCCTGGCTGAAAAATAAAATTATTACAACTTAAACATGAAATACACATCACATATACAATAAGCCATGCAGGCTGTAGGGTAATTGTTTCTCGCACCTTAGTTAAGAAAATATTTTTGAACTGCCCACGTGAGATATATCTGTCGCATACTCCGATGACATCATCAATTCAAATCTTGTCGTTGCGTTGCAGTAGACCTAACAATTCAAACAAAATATTTCATATAAAACAAAATCATTCCAAGGAATGCATGTGTCGCCTGCGAAACATAGCGACACTCAGGAATCACTTTTATAGGGTGTGACATCCAAGTGTGACAGACAGACAGATGGACAACGAACAAAGTGATCCCTAAGTGTCGCTATGCTTTGCAGGCCACACGACAAGAAAAAGAATCTGCTACTGTTTATGAGACCAAATTAGAGGAATCTCAGTCTTGGGTGATATGCAGTAACATAATCAACCTTCATGAACATCTTGGTTGTTATAATTGGACATTTTTCAAGTTAGCGTACTTCTGACTTTGCACTCCGGACTTTGCACTTTAGGGGTCATATAAAAGAAATCAGGCGCGATAAAAAACGTTAAATCAGGCGCGATAAGAAACGTTAAATCAGAACACACATGGACGAAATGACTATGGACAACTTTCAATATGTATTTATACAAATGAAAACAAATAAATTCTTCATGAAGAGTACTCTAAGTTCATTGAAACAGAATGTATACTTTTCGTTTGTGACAAAGTCCCTTCGAAATGCGATGTCGGCCGTCCGAAGTCCGCAAGCATGAAAAGTGACCATTAACAGCAAATCACCCTCAAATGAGATTTCTCTAAATTGGTCTGGTACATACTGCTAATCTTTAAGCTTTTGTCCCCAAAATTAATAGATTCTTGGTATCAGATGGTTAGGCACGGTCCATTTGATATTCTGGGGGGGGCTTGGGTTTTTTTCGAAAAAAATAATTTTGCTCTGAATTTTGATGAAAAAAATAAATTTGCTTATGGTGTGATAGAAAAAAATAATCTTGCTCTTACAAATAATCTGAATTTGAAGAATTACCATAAAATTTTGCTAAAATTCTTGAAATTTTTCTGGCTCGCTTCGCTCACCACAGTTTTCAGTCTATCAAAAAATTTTTGGCTCGCTTCGCTCGCCATAGTTTTCTATCTATCATTACTTGCTAATGTCAAAGTTCATATGTTTGAAGATATCAAAAGTGTTAACAATACTTATGTATAACTATTAATACATGTTGCATGTATCCCATAGAGTCTCAATTTTATGTTCTTGTAAGCTTAATTGGAAGGAGAACTTCAGTTATTCACCATTTTACAATTCTGTATTTTAAAATTTGTCTACAAGACCTTAATTCCTCAAAGACCCTCTTATATTCATGTACCTTATATAAATTTTGTTTATTCAAAATTGTATTGTAGAAATCTTTTGTCTCTCTATTTAGAATTGAAATGAATACTTGCATAAAAATAAAGTACATATTAATATTTAGAGTTTTGAGTAAAAATATAAATAATATCTATTGATAAAACACAAACATTCTGAAAAAATTTCCTTGCTCCAACTTTGCAAGAAAAAAATAATTTTGCCCCGGTCCGAGGCGAAAAAAATAATCTTGCTCCGACAAAAAACCCAAGCCCCCCCCCCCCCCCCCCCCCCCAGAATATCAAATGGACAGTGCCTTATCTCAGTTATCTGTGAACGAAGTATTTTTGATGAATTTAAAAAAAAAAATTCACAAAAATGCTACTATAAGCCATAAGATTATCTTTGACTATTGACCTTTAAAATCAATAGGGTTAATATACACAGCAAATCTAAAGATCCTAGAAGTACATGTATATGTTCACTTTATACATGTATCTTGCCTACAGCATAAACTTGACCATTAGAAAATGTTTAGAATAAGAATCTTCGATGAAATGATTGCAGCACACAGAATACTGGTATTGAGGCTTTCACAGAATGAAGACTTGTTATTTTCCACAATTTAGAAATTGTTTGACTGTAGAAAAATTATGACCAATACACAAGTGGAATCAACACCATACTGTGGTATCGTTAAAGATGACAGAGATGTTGTGGCGTAATTGCTCAAAGTGAATTTTCCTAAAAGTAGATAAGGTCACTAGGTCACCGAGTGAAATGCTAAATAAATGTGAAATATCAAAGCTTTATCATCTTAGTTCAAAAGTTGTGGACAATGTTATAAATTCTACATGTAGGGTCAAGTTCTAAAAATGAGATCATTCATGAAGGTCAAGGTCACAGATTCAAAAGTCCCTGTATCAATAGAATTGTCTTGTCATAAGGAAGATACATGACTATGAAATACTGAAAGGTTATCTTAAAAGATGAAGGTAAAAATACCATAAGTGTAATTTCCTAAAGTAGATCAAACTCTAAGGTCAAGGTGATTAGGCAAAATGTCAAGGTATTGAATAAAGGAATGCACATTTCAGAAATCAGATCTGTATATGATATGGTTCAAAGGTTACAGCTTAGGTTAAAATTTCAGGAGCAAACAGATAAACAAACAGACAGACAGGATGAAAACAAAATATGCTCCCAGATCTTTGATATTAGCAGATGGACACACAGACGGACAGGGTCATACCATAATACTAAAATACACAACCTCATGTATTACCTTGACTAGACGACCACAAGATTTGAGGAAGGAGTCTATATTGGCTACATGCTTCACCACTTCTGAGGCTACGACAGCATCAAAACTCTCTTCCTCGGTACTAACATAGCCACAATCTATATATTATATGTAATACCTTGACTAGACGACCACAAGAGTTGAGGAAGGAGTCTATATTGGCGACATGCTCCACCACTTCTGAGGCTACGACAGCATCAAAACTCTCTTCCTCGGTACTAACATAACCACAATCTATATATTATATGTATTACCTTGACTAGACGACCACAAGAGTTGAGGAAGGAGTCTATATTGGCTACATACTCCACCACTTCAGAGGCTATGACAGCATCAAAGCTCTCTTCCTCCGTACTAACATAACCACAATCTATATATTACATGTACAGTGGTCCCTCCTTTATAAGAGCATCCCAGATGCAGTGGATTTGTGGTCTTATAATGGAGGTGGTCTTTCTTGGGGAGATTTTGAGTTTTAGCAGTCTATTTGACAGTACAATTTGTTTACATCTATTCTTTTTCTCACGTACAAGAATAAATATCTACTACTATCTTGCATTTACTGATAGTTGAGTCTATTGATGGACTACCTGCCAATTCAGAATGAGGAAATTAAAAAGATGAATGTTTAATATTTAATCTATGACATTCATCTAATTACATGATTAAAAAACTTAGATTTTTTACTAATAAAAAATCTAAAGTACTGCTTACAGAAAAGAGAACAAATAATACAGCTTGGAGTCAAATAAACTTAAACACTAATTAAGTGCCTGTTATTGACTTGTTTGCCTGGTAGTAACTGCTAATTAGTCAATTTGCCTGGAGTGATTAAAGTTGGAGGATTAAAGAGATATTAATTCAACTATGTAAACATACATGTACATGTACATTCATGGTTGCTCCTGAGAGTGAATTATCTTATATTTTGATAGATTTGGGGTTGAAAAAAGTGGTCTTTGGTCGGGTAAGGGAGGTGGTCTCTTATAGGAGATATTTTTACATTGAAAAATGCTAATGCAAAAGAATTATGGTCACATAAGGGGAGTGGTCACATATAGAGGGACCACTGTATTACCTTGACTAGACGACCACAAGAGTTGAGGAAAGAGTCTATATTGGCGACATGCCCCACCACTTATGAGGCTACAACAGCATCAAAACTCTCTTCCTCTGTACTAACATAACCACAATCTATATATTATATGTATTACCTTGACTAGACGACCACAAGAGTTGAGGAAGGAGTCTATATTGGCGACATGCTCCACCACTTCTGAGGCTACAACAGCATCAAAGCTCTCTTCCTCTGTACTAACTAGATCTTCTACTGTAGCCTGAAAGGAAATAAAACACCGCTAAAGACGGTATGGCCAGATTGCAAAGTAAGTTTTTGTCACCAACTGGGTCAAGGTCAATAGGTCAAATAATACAGCATAAATTGAAAGGTTTTGTCAGAGGCAACCTACATGTATAAAATAAAGTTTCTACTGCATACAGTTCCATAGATTTTGCTTAAACTAGGAACTTTAACCAAAATCCTTAACTAGGTCAAAGTCCAAGGTCAAGGTCACTAGGTCAAATGTTACGGCATAAATTGAAAGGTCTTGTCATGGGCGAGCTTCATTAATAATATAAAGTTTCTACTGCATACAGTACCATAGATTTTGCTTAAACCAGGAACTTTAATCAAAATCTTTGAGTAGGTCAAAGTCGAAGGTCAAGGTCACTAGGTCAAATGTTACAGCATAAATTGAAAGGTCTTGTCATGGGCAAGCTTCATGTATAATATAAAGTTTCTACTGCATATAGTTACTTAGATTTTGCCTCAACCAGAAACTTTAACCAAAATCTTCAACTAGGTCAAAGTCCAAGGTCAAGGTCACTAGGTCAAATGTTACGGCATAAATTGAAAGGTCTTGTCATGGGCAAGCTTCATGTATAATATAAAGTTTCTACTGCATATAGTTACTTAGATTTTGCCTCAACCAGAAACTTTAACCAAAATGTTTCACTAGGTCAAAGTCCAAGGTCAAGGTCACTAGGTCAAATGTTATGGCATAAATTGAAAGGTCTTGTCATGGGCAAGCTTCATGTATAATATAAAGTTTCTACTGCATATAGTTACTCAGATTTTGCCTCAACCAGAAACTTTAACCAAAATGTTTCACTAGGTCAAAGTCCAAGGTCAAGGTCACTAGGTCAAATGTTACGGCATAAATTGAAAGGTCTTGTCATGGGCAAGCTTCATGTATAATATAAAGTTTCTACTGCATATAGTTACTTAGATTTTGCCTCAACCAGAAACTTTAACCAAAATGTTTAACTAGGTCAAAGTCCAAGGTCAAGGTCACTAGGTCAAATGTTATGGCATAAATTGAAAGGTCTTGTCATGGGCATGCTTCATGTATAATATAAAGTTTCTACTGCATATAGTTCCTTAGATTTTGCCTCAACCAGAAACCTTAACCAAAATGTTGACGGCAGACGGACGGACATCGTCAATCTATAGACCAGAATTGCTTTGCAATTCGGCCAAAAAATTAGCGCTGAGTGAACGCATTTAAGAATAGTGCTGTTATAAGTATTCTATTGGTAATTGTACCTGCAGGGTAACGGCATGGACAAGACATTCAACATGTTCAATAATTAAGTAATTGGACCTTCCATTCATTGCTTAGATATTAGTTGATATTCAAGTGAAACAATTAAGACCCATTATACCCAGATAAGGGTACAGACAGGCATAATTGTTTTCCAATTGACTCGATCTGGAGGAAGTTTGTTGATTGAATTGCTCATATGGTGCTCCGTTAATGTACAGGGCTCTTATTAATCAATTTTCTTTCAATTTTTGTGCCTATAACCTTGAATTTAAAAAAAAAATCTAAATTTTTGTGCATACAACCTTGAAAAAACTGAATGTACTCAAGCTGCATATGAACCTGGATATACTTGACCCTGGATACAAACCTGATTATACTTTTGACCTTGGATACAAACCTGGCTATACATTACCCTGGATACAAACCTGGGTATACTTGACCCTGGATACAAACTTGGATATACTTTGACCCTGGATACAAACCTGGATATACTTGACCCTGAATATAAACCTGAATATACTTGACCTGGATATACTTGATCCTGGATATACTTGACCCTGGATTTACTTTTGACCCTGGATACAAACCTGAATATACTTTTGACCTTGGGATACAAACCTGGATATACTTTTGACCCTGGATAAACTTTTGACCCTGGATACAAACCTCGATATACTTGACCCTGGATACAAACCTGGATATACTTTTGACCCTGGATACAAACCAAGATATACTTTTGACCCTGGATATACTTTTGACCCTGGATACAAACCTGGATTTACTTGACCCTGGATACAAACCTGTATATACTTTACCCTGGATACAAACCTGGCTTTACATTACCCTGGATACAAACCTGGGTATACTTGACCCTGGATACAAACCTGGCTATACATTACCCTGGATACAAACCTGGGTATACTTGACCCTGGATACAAACTTGGATATACTTTGACCCTGGATACAAACCTGGATATACTTGACCCTGAATATAAACCTGAATATACTTGACCTGGATATACTTGACCCTGGATATACTTGACCCTGGATTTAAACCTGAATATACTTGACCTGGATATACTTGACCCAGAATACGAACCTGGATATACTTGACCCTGAATACAAACCTAAATATAATTGACCCTGGCTACAAACCTGAATATACTTGACCCTGGATACTATCCTTGGATCTTCACTCAGATGGTGCTGTGCTACTTTGATATTGTCTTCCACCATGTCTACACCAACCATGAATGCTCCTAGGCGGGCCAAAGGCTGAAATATACAGGTAAGAACGTTGCGCTTGACAAAAGGGCCTGTTATGTTTTGGGTATACAATAAATCCTATCTTTAACTACTACGTATATACTGAAAAGAGCGGAATAATATGTGTTTACAGTTGTGCTACTATAACAGCTAATCTATGATAACCAATTATTATTGGTCAAAAGGCTGTCATGAAAAAGGTTTAGGTGCACAGACACCTGTGTCACCATTGCACTACTTTGTTTAGGTGTAAACATCACACTCAAGAAACTTTGTTCAAACTATAGGTACATGTAGCAGAAACAATGACAATTCCCTCTCTTTCTTCTTCGATGCATTTACAGTATAAATGGAATAGAAGAAGGGTAATGAAAATTATTGCGTCTGCCACCTGTGGTTCAAACATAGCTCGCCTATACAGGTTTTTGTCAGAAACCAGGTTTAAGTTTTTGAAAAGTAGGTCAAAGTCCAAGGTCAAGGTCACTAGGTCAAAGGTAATGGTCTCAAATGAAAGGTCTCATCACAGGGTATCTACATGTGAAATATCAAAGCCCTACCCCTTATAGTTCAAGAGATATAGCCCAGGCTAAAGTTTTGTCTACGAACGACGACAATTAACGATGACGACGCCGAGGGTATGGCATTTGCTCTCCGGACTTTTTCGTCCCGGCGAGCTAAAAACCAGTGTTTCCTCTAAATGTTTGGGAAATAACAGTATAAAATTGACGTTACCATACCATTTTCATGACGTCACAATGGTTTCACGTCAGATACCGTCTGTAAGGGGAAAAGACTCTGTATTACGCAAAGACTCAATAGTCCATACTGCATATGACTGTAGCTTTTATCGTGATGTCAACTGAGGGATCACCAAATCTATGTTATCCCATCTATTCCTGGACTTGCATATCATGACATCAAAATCAAATGCCGTCAAGGCAGTTTTTGACTAGGAATTGTTTGACAAATCATGGATTATGACATCATAATAAAAGTCTGCCAGCAGACGCAATGTTTGACAATTGGAAATCAATTTGTTTTCACTGTCAAAGGATATTTCAGTTCATTTGTATCATTTACCTCTGACAATTCATTTATACCATTTACCTCTGACAGTTCATTTATACCATTTATCTCTGACAGTTCATTCATACCATTTACCTCTGACAGTTCATTTATACCATTTACCTCTGACAGTTCATTTATACCATTTATCTCTGACAGTTCATTCATACCATTTACCTCTGACAGTTCATTTATACCATTTATCTCTGACAGTTCATTTATACCTCTGACAGTTCATTTATACCATTAACCTCTGACAGTTCATTTATACCATTTACCTCTGACAGTATACCTCCTCCACTACCCGCGTCTAGTATTTTGAGGCCCTCCAGAGGTTTACCAGATTTTGATGGAGGCGTTTCCAGTCTGTTGATCAGGGCATCTCTTATCCAGGGTATCCTAAGTGCATTAAGGGCATGAAGAGCCTGAAATTCCCCGCTCTCGTTCCACCAAGTGTGAGCAAGCTTAGCAAATTTCTCTCGCTCCTCTTCATCGATTGTATTATCTGTGACAATAGGCCGTTCTCTATTTGCTGTGGAGTATCTAAGCCTGGATTGTTGATGGGTGATCCTAAGTATATTAATTAAAACATTGATGAACTTAACAATACAACATTAATTATTCTTAAAGTCAACCAATCGTACATTTTTGTCACTTTACTGTGTCAAAAATTCGGTTGCCATAATAAAAATTTCAAGTCAAATAATTCAGTACAGTATACCTTATGCATGCAGTAATATGAAAGCAAGTCATCAACATAGGGTAATCAAAGATTACATAACTCGCCGTAGCAGGTTTTTGTCAAAAATAAAAAAAAATTCAATAAAATACCGAAAGCATTGTCATGATGGATGAGTCTATACATCTAACATTAGTCATATCTCTTAGAGAGCTAAAGATAGAGCCAAAGTTTAAGTAATTTTAATTGAAAAAGTAGGTTAATGGTTAAGGTCAAGATCACTACGTTAATGGTCATTGTCTCAAATGAAAGGTCTTGGTATTAGTAAATATATGCATGACAAATAAATACAATTTTTTCAAAAGTAGGTCAAAGTCCAAGATCAAGGTCATTAGGTCAACGAACATGGTCTTAAATGAAAGGTCCCATCACATGTGAAATATCAAAGCCCTACCCCTTCTAGAAGAAGAGGTATAGCCAAGCCTAAAGATTTTGAAAAGTAGGTCAAAGTCCAAGGTCATATCACTAAGTCAAAGGCCAAAGTTCATGGTCTCAAATGAAAGGTCTCGTCACCTCCGTACCTACATGTGAAATATCAAAGCCCTATCCCTTATAATTCAAGAGATTAGTGATGAACCAATTGTCGCCGACAATCGAATGTCGATCGCTAAAACTCTTTCGATTCCGATTATCGATTTCATTTTCTTACAATCGATTGTCGCTGAAAGAAAGGTATTTTGTGTAAAGGTATTTATTTTCCTCTTTTCACATTAAATATAAACCGTTACTTGTTGTCTTGCATGTAAACAGGCAGACACTTTGAAATTGAATGCTTTATATTTTGTTTTTAGCAAAGTTTTCTGAATTTTATGCAGAAAAATACAATATTTCTATCTTTTACGTTCCATTTTTCATGGACTTTTGTATTCCGATTTAAATCGATAATCGATCGGTTTACTCTTTCCGATTATTTTTCGATAATCGATTCTTAAAAGTCTTCCGATGTACAACACTACAAGAGATATTGCCCAGGTTAAAGTTTTTGAAAAGTAGGTCAAAGTCCATGGTCAAGGGCACTAGGTCAAAGGTCATAGTCTCAAAGGAAAGGTCTCGTCACAAGGTACCTACATGTGAAATATCAAAGTTCTATCCCTTATAGTTCAAGAGATATAGCCTAGGTTTAAGTTTTTGAAAAGTAGGTCAAAGTCAATGGTCAAGGTCACTAAGTTAAAGGTGATGGTCTCAAATGAAAGGTCTCATCACAAGGTACCTACATGTGAAATATCAAAGCTCTATCCCTTATAGTTCAAGAGATATAGCCCAGGTTAAAGTTTTTGAAAAGTAGGTCAAAGTCCATGGTCAAGGGCACTAGGTCAAAGGTCATAGTCTCAAAGGAAAGGTCTCGTCACAAGGTACCTACATGTGAAATATCAAAGCTCTATCCCTTATAGTTCAAGAGATATAGCCTAGGTTTAAGTTTTTGAAAAGTAGGTCAAAGTCAATGGTCAAGGTCACTAAGTTAAAGGTCATGGTCTCAAATGAAAGGTCTCATCACAAGGTACCTACATGTGAAATATCAAAGCTCTATCCCTTATAGTTCAAGAGATATAGCCCAGGTTAAAGTTTTTGAAAAGTAGGTCAAAGTCCATGGTCAAGGGCACTAGGTCAAAGGTCATAGTCTCAAAGGAAAAGTCTCGTCACAAGGTACCTACATGTGAAATATCAAAGCTCTATCCCTTATAGTTCAAGAGATATAGCCTAGGTTAAAGTTTTTGAAAAGTAGGTCAAAGTCAATGGTCAAGGTCACTAAGTTAAAGGTGATGGTCTCAAATGAAAGGTCTCATCACAAGGTACATGTACCTACATGTGAAATATCAAAGCTCTATCCCTTATAGTTCAAGAGATATAGCCCAGGTTAAAGTTTTTGAAAAGTAGGTCAAAGTCCAAGGTCAAGGTTACTAAGTCAAAGGTCATGGTCTCAAATGAAAGGTCTCGTTACAAAATGTACCTACATGTGAAATATCAAAGCTCTATCTCTTATAGTTCAAGAGATATTGCCAAGGTTAGAGTTTTTGAAAAGTAGGTCAAAGTCCAAGGTCAAGGTCACTAGGTCAAAGGTCATGGTCTCAAATGAAAGGTCTTGTCACAAGGTACCTACATGTGAAATATCAAAGCCCTATCCCTTATAGTTCAAGAGATAAAGCCCAGGTTAGAGTTTTTGAAAAGTAGGTCAAAGTCCAAGGTCAAGGTCACTAGGTCAAAGGTCATGGTCAGGAGATATAGCCCAGGTTAAAGTTTTGTCAATGGACGATGCCGACAACAACGACAACAATGCCGAGGGTATGACATTAGCTCTCCAGGCTTTTTCGTCCTGGCGAGCTAAAAAAGACAACTAACAGAAATGTATTTTAATAATTTGTACCACATACATTGTACATGTATAAGGAAAGTGAGGCATAAAACATGTACTAGTTTCACCTGACTTGGAGACAAATTCTGAATCATGCAAACATTTAAAGATAGTTTGGCCACAGTCAGTCAAAGATAAGGCCAGGTTAAGGTTTTTTTTTCAAAAGAACGTCAAACTCCAAGGTCAAGGTCTCTGTGTCAAAGGTCAAGGTCCCAAATGAAAGGTCAAGTCATGAGGAATAAACATGTGAAATATCAAAGCCCTACACCCAATACAGTTCACATGATATAGCCCAGATTAAAGTTTTTTTTTTAAAGTATGTCAAAGTCCAAGGTCAAGGTCACTACGTCAAAGGTAAAGATGAGGAATCTACATGTGAAATATCAAAGCTCTACCCCTTATAGTTCAGAAAGTGACCAATTTCATTCATCGTTATTTTGTTTTGCATTGTATATAGACAAATTATTTAAAGCACTCAAGGTCAATTTTGGCAAACATGAATTTCTTTCCTTACTCAAGTATATAAAATACCATTCGGATCCCCTCATCCTTTATTAGTAACGGAATAAAAAGACTTGGATGCCAATGATGGAAGGTTTTACATCAAATTGTGAAAGTAAACAGGCACTTTTTCAACATTCAAAATTCTCCAACTTGAGTGAGTTATGTTGTAAGTAACAATATATATATTTGTCAGTTACAATCTAGTGTTGGAACTAAAATGTATTTCATAATATATTACCAGACGTCTCTGATGAGACTGAAGCTCTACTGGCTGCTAGTTAATTCAACAAAGTGACAACCATATTCCAAGACCCTTAGGGTCAGGGACTCATACAAAATATCAGGTGCACATCTACACACAATAATGCAAAAAAGAATTAACTCTCCATCAATTATACTCTCTGGTGTTCACAAGATTACATAGACGAATTACCACACCAAATTTCAAAGACCCTGGGGTCAGGGGCTCAAACAAAATATCAGGTGCACAAATAAACCAGAAAATGATTATAATACAAAACAATTAACTCCCTATCAATTATACTTTCTGAGAACTGGTGTTCACAAAATTACATAGACTTATATATGAGAAAATGACCACACAAATTTCAAAGACCCTGGGGGTCAGGGGCTTAAACAAAATCTCGGGTACACAACTAAACCACAAACTTATTGTAATGCAAAAAGAAGTATCTCTCTATCAATAGTACTTTCTGAGAATTGGTGTTCTCAAGATTACATAGTTATAAAGGCAAATGACCACACCCATTTTGAATACCCTGGGGATCAGGGACTCAAACAAAATATCAGGTGCACAACTGGACCAGAGGCTGATTATATTGCAAAAAGAATTAACTCTCTATTAACCTTCTGAGAATTTGGTGTTCACAAGATTACATTAATTAATATAGGAGAAAATGACCACACTGATTTTCAAAGACCTTGGGGGTCAGGGACTCAAACAAAATATCAGGCACACAACATGACCAGAGACTGATTATATTGCAAAAAGAATTAGCTCTCTATCAATTATACCTTCTGAGAACAGGTGTTCACAAGATAACATAGAGTTATGTAGGAGAAAATGACCACACCCATTTCAAAGATCCTGGGGTCACAGGCTGAAACAAAATATCAGGTGCACAACTGGACAAGAGACTGTTTATATTGCAAAAAGAATTAACACTCTATCAATTATACTTTCTGAGAATTGGTGTTCACAAAGTTGCATAGAGCTAAATAGTAGAAAATGACCACACCCATTTTCAAAGACCCTTGGGTCAGGGGCTCAAACAAAATATCAGGTGCACAACTAGACCATGACCCAAGCTAAATGCAAAAAGAATTAGGTTTGTATCATTTATGGCTTCAGAGGAATTGCAATTACAAAAAAAAAATGTTAACAGACACACGGACGGACACTGAAATAGAATCATGTTTTAAAAGCACACCTATTTAAGTTGCAACTTTGAGCAGTATTGTAAGATACATATAGAGTGCTAAATGTATATAACAGGTGCGAAAAAACCCATATAACAATGTTGAAACAACTTGTGCCAACGAAGTGAATATACATGTACATAATTATTTCGTATAGTTTTATAATCCCTGTGTGGTGACTAGGTTCATTATATCCTGAAATAAATCAAATAAAATAAAAAATTGAGGGCAATAGATGGGGTAGTGCTCCACCCCTTGAGGCACCTGAAGCAATAATACTTTGCAATGGGCAGTTGGTTTATGAGATAAATACAGCCAAATGACCCAAATTAATAGAGATCCCCCCCCCAAAAAAAAAGAAAGAACATTCATACTTACATGCAGTCCTTTTTATGGTATATATCCTTTATTTGGAATACTTGTTTCTCAAAATGATACAGGATCTACTTTTTCATCATGCATTTTATACAAGTGCACAGAATTGAAGTGATCGAGGCACGAAATTACGGTGTCCGCCCAGTATTCCGAAGGTCCGATAGTTCGAAGGCCCATACAGCCGAAGGTCCGATAAATCGACGGCCCGATAATCCGAAGGCCCGATAGTCCGAAGGCCCGATAGACCAAAAGTACTGCATTCAAATATACAAAGGGATCCATAATCCGAAGTACCTAAAAAATCGAATATCCGATATTTCGAAGGTCTATTAGACCATAGATTTAAAGGTCCGATGGTAAGAAGGCCTAATGGTTCTATGGTCTGATAGTCCGAAGGTTTGTAAGTCCGAATGCCCTGTGCATGTAGATATGAACTTGATACAAGATACCTCCTGTACAATTGATATTGGCAGATTTAGAAATCTGAATGGAGGGGGATGGGGCTGAAAGAGATATTATCAAAGAAGTTGAATTGAATATATACCCAATTATCAAATCAGATTTAAAAGGTAGCATCATGAAGAAATGATATTATGTTGTTTGAAACAGATCTCTGCAATCGCACGTAAGTTAAAAATAGCAACGCCAACGCTGCAAGATACGCCCGTCGGGGTATTAATTTTGTGAAATTCAATGCAATTATGTCAGTTTAATTCTTAAAATGACTTGACCTTTAAACACAATTCTCATTTAACATGATTAAGATACCAACAATATGAAAAAAAAACATGTCTTCAGGTGTACAAAGTTTGAATCGAAAATAGTATTTAAATAAACAGTCAGAATAAAAAATTTCCAAATAAAAAAAATACGTTGCCTTCAGCCACAAAATGACATTGACCTTTGACCCCTAGCTTTAAAAAAAACCATTAGGTTCTTTGACTTGCTAAAGTCAACCCACATGGAAATTTGAAGGTCGTAGGGCTAAGAGCTATTCTAAGTTCAAGGTCCATAACTCTGCAAAGAATGTTAATCGCGAAACTAAAATCAGATCTGTTATTCATTATTATGAAGGTGTTAGACTAAATGATCCAGTCTCTCCCGCAGCCGCTGCGGGAGAGACTGGATCATTTAGTCTATGAAGGTGTATACCAAGTTTCAATTCAATAGCTGCATAGGCTGCAAAAAAGTCATTAACTAAGTACAAGTAAAAATGGAACAAACTTTATGCAATTTGGAGTGACTTAATCAAATTCAAAAATCATTAGCACCATATAGCCTGTCTCCGTTGAATTGAGTATGATCGATATTTAAGTGAATAGATTATAGGTATCATTATGGAAAGCCAAAGGGGTCAAAATTCTAACATTGCAACTCTGCAATTATATTCGTAAATCAAGATTTGTGATTTGTTGTTCTGTAAATGTACATTTGTAAGGTTGCAACTCTGCAATTGCAAATTCGTAAATCAAGATTTGTGATTAGTTGTTCTGTAAATTTTACATTTGTACATTGTATAACATTGCACTTCTGCGGTTGTAAATTTGTAAATAAATGTCTGTGAATTGTCTTTCAGTAAATGGACATTTGTTCTCTGTTCATTATGTAAACACAACATGCATCATTCGTACTTCCGACATTCTTCATTCGTAACGTCGTATTATGCTAGTTTAACGGGTCCCTTTAAAGTACGAAAGGAAAGGAAATGAAACGAAACGGAATTGAACAAATTAGCATGTTCAGAAATATTTTATCATATTATAGTACATGAAATATCGACAAATTCCGATGTTCTTCTATCCATGACCCTACGCTTACTCGGAGCCTCCTCCTCCCCCAAAGCTTCACGAATGTCAAGGCATCTTTTTTCACTCAGGAGTCAGTACGGTGACAAAGAAAGGTATCTCCTCCCAAACCCACAGGGATTTATTTCGCTAATACCGGTTGCTCTATTTACTATATGTGTTACACATATATAGTATATAGAGCAACCGGTATTAGCGTGATAAACCTATTAGGGGAATCTGGGTTATTCTTCACGATCTGGATTTTGTTCTCTGTTGTTTCGGTTATTCAAAGAATCATGGTAATAAAATTATGTATTTCGGTTGCATAATAACAATGGAAATTTAATTATTTTACTTTCATTCATTGAGTATCTGAAACAGTATTAATTTTTTTTTTTTCGATGGCGAACTTGAACATACCTACACTAGGGTGCATCCAGAACTTCAACCAGGGACGTAACCGGATGTACATTTGTACGCAAAAAGTCCACATCGTGTTCGCAAAAAAAAGGATAAGTTTCTCAAACTTTTCTCAGTTTTATACATAGGCGAATTTACAAACAAAGTATGAGTCGATTGTGAAGGACGCAGGGTTCTCACGTCCAATATCTATGTATGTGGACGTACATGTTTGGGGGAAAAGCTACAGCATATCATGTTCATATCAAAAAATTTCTTCATCTTTTAGATACGGTTCATTGTTTGCTGACATCGAATCATGCGCTTTATCCTTCTAAATTCAGCTTAAATACGTCTCAGAGACAACCAAGCTTCATTTTTTTCCAAATGTTCTCGAGGAAAGCCTCTGAACTCCCACCATCGAGAGGGGAAGACATCCTTCTATTCTCTGCCCGAACTCGACCACTCGAGCCTCGCAAATCATCCTCCGCATAATTGGTCCCCCCCCATCTGCAGACGCCCACAAAGAAAACACATTATTCTATGATTCTTACACTTGTAAGCACTTATTTATTTGTCCGCAATTGACAAGAAGGCAGGGGATTTGAACTTCCCTTCAAATAGAAGGGGATTCGTCGGTGATTTTGAAAATTGGCCAGTGGAGCTTATCATGTTTTAGCTGAATCTACACGAGTACAGGGTGATCCAATGAAAACAAACGTACATACTATACATATATGTAATGACATTTTCTAATATTTCATAGCTTCCTGCAGTTTTCTGCAACTTGAGTTTCTCTGAGAATATTTGAGAAAAAAAATATATGAATATAGTATATACCATTGAAAACGGTGAACTTTGAATTTTCATTACGTTTGCAGTATTTCTCCGAGTTCTGATTCCCCCCCCCCCCCCCAAAAAAAAATAGAAATCGGAAACTTTGGGGGAGGGGGAGGCTGCGAGTAAGCGTAGGGTCATGGATAGAAGAAGAACATTGAAATTTGTCGATATTTCACGTACTATAATATGATAAAATATTTCTGAACATGTTCAATTCCGTTTCGTTTCATTTCCTTTCGTTTTGTACTTTAAAGGGACCCGTTAGAGCGCCATCTGTAGTGATAATACAAAACAAGCATAATACGACGTTACGAATGAAGAATGTTGGAAGTACGAATGATGCATGTTGTGTTTACATAATGAACAGAGAACAAATGTCCCTTTACTGAAAGACAAATCACAGACATTTATTTACAAATATACAACCGCAGAAGTACAATGTTATACAATGTACAAATGTAAAATTTACAGAACAACTAATCACAAATCTTGATTTACGAATTTGCAATTGCAGAGTTGCAATGTTAGAACTGCAGAGTTGCAACGTTAAAAATGTACAGAACAACAAATCACAAATCTTGATTTACGAATATACAATTGCAGAGTTGCAATGTTACAAATGTACATTTACAGAACTACAAATCACAAATCTTGATTTACGAATATACAATTGCAGAGTTGCAATGTTAGAATTTTGACCCCTTTGGCTTTCCATAATATCATATGCCATTGAAGAAATTAAAATGAAATGATCTGCTGACAAGAGATGAACTAATTACATTGTGTTTGATGTGTAAAATGACCGAAAAATCACGCTGAATTATTTAAACTTTAGAGTAATTTTCAACATTGGAATATTACAAAAAGAAAGAAATAATCCGGCTCTTAAAATGGCCAACAAAAATTTTCCGGCTGGCAAAAGTCTTCCTGCCCCCCCCCCCTCCTTCCCCCTAAAAATCAAATGGTAAGTCCCTTACTAGTATGGCAAATTTAGGAATTTTATTGGATATTCGGACTATTGGGCCTTCGGACTATCGGGCCTTCGGAGTTATGGGCCTTCGAACTATAGGACCTTCGGACTATCAGGCCTTCGGGCTATCGGACCTTCGAACTATCAGTCCCTCGAATTATCCGGCCTTCGAACTATTGAACCTTCGTCTTTTTAGACCTTCGGAATACTGAGTGGTCACCGAAATTACATCATTTACCTTACGAAATGACCTTTATGTTAAATCAAATTTTTGCCCTCACCTGCATAATTTTAGGCATTTCTCGGTAGTGGAAGATATTGTTTTTGTAGATTTCGGCAAATTCAGCCTCGAACAACGAAAGAATACAGACAAATTTGACATTTTTCCGCAAAAAATCCGCGACACAACTTTAGGAAATTACATTTTAAATAACAAATGACAAAGTGGCAACGGATTTAATCAAATATCCGAAAATTGCTAATGATTTACAATTCAATATTTTAACGAAAGTAAAATATAGGATACCACTTGAAAATAAATTAAATAAGGTCTACTGTAAAAATCTTTCTGTCGCAAATAATATTTCCTGAAAAATTGCAGTTGACAGAAAATTGATATCTGTCTCGGTTTGACTCTTACACCGTCATCATGTGATACGAGAGAGCACAGTGCAAAACAAGGAAGATGAAAAGTTCTATACATTCTTTCCTTTCTGTTTTCAATCTGTTGTTGGTCGTGACATTCTTAGATGGTGTGTCAGGCACGTTGACAGAATCATCAGATTTGACATCAAGAACTTCTTTATTGTTGAATTCAAATATTTTAAAGCAGTTTGAGAGAGATTACAACTTACTATTTTCATCTGAAAAAGCTGGGAATTCCATAACAGATTCAGTTCCCTCCACAAATATCACCAATCCATGTAAAGAATATTTGTCGAAATTCAGTGAAGAGGCTGCAACGTTTGTGAAATGTGCCGTTGACAAATCCAGACCTTTTAGTCTCTGCATTTCTTGCATTGATTCCTACGAGGGTGCTCGGTCAATGTATGATAAGATTGAACAGGTGTGTGAAAAGATAAAGTCTCAAAGGAGCTGTCAGAATAACGGCTATAGCTAGCTTGCATGGTTTTCCCCTAAATTGATTAAATATTTGGCAGTGGCTCCAGATACGAACGTTCGTATCTTTAGACCTGTAGTAGTGGACGAGTGGTGGTGTGTGTAAATCAGACAAAACGATAGGAATTTTCTATGTTTATTCAAAAGTACTTTCTTTATTCAACAAAACCAATAAACACAAACAAAGTCGTCGTAATAGCCAAATCAAGTTCTTAATCAAAACCAAATCCAAAATAACCAAATATAATCTTCTAAACTTTCAAATCAAATATCAAAATGCTCTAATCAAATCAATCCAAACTCATCAAATTATCGTATTCAAATACAAAACCAAAAATACCAAAGAGACAAAATGTTTCTATTTCTTGTTCTAAGTCAGAAGTCGACTAGAAAGGCTTTTATAGCCAGAAAGTCTGGCAGAACACTGCACTGAGCTCGCTGAACGCTCGCTTTATATATTGCTTGATCACATGGCAGTTACCGAACTATGATATATAACAATCAATCAGATTGGCTATAGATAAGAGTTCTTCTCTATATATCTATAAATAGCGTATAGGTAAAAAATAAGAATAAAATAGATTAATATTGATGACATACATCCGTTCTGCTACATTCCTCCCCCCTTATAAAATAAATGGTTACATTTTTTAACAATCAAAGTGACATAGTTCACGACAAAACACAAATTATATGACTGAAAAACGTAATACATATCAACTTTTTTATGGTATATCATAATTCCTATAACTAAAGAATCAAACCTTCAGGCATTCTAAACAAACGATATCAAAGATAAATCGGACATATTTTCATGTGAAAGATAAAGTGTCAAAACGTTTGTATCCAAAATTGAAATGCATGTATTTAAAGGAGCAAATATTGATTGATGTTATAGAATTGTAGCAAGTGACATATGATTAACAACAAAAACATATATACACAATAACAAAAGAAGTCATATAAATGAAAAGTCAGTTTCTGAAAAAGAAAAGAAAAGTTTATGTCAGTAGTTCACAGCACTGTTGAAAGACTGGAGATCGGACGCGAAAAAGTTCATGATTTCACACTGTAACGGACGCGAATGTTCGAATGTTCATCACTGCTACACTTACGGACGCGAAAAATGTTCATGGAGGCTGAGTAATCATCACAGTAACTGGATCATTCACTGGAAACGGGAGTTAGTTGGTTCGAAGGGTACATCATCGGTCATCGCTGGATATGTTTACGGAAAATGCATCGGAATTCGCCTAGGTATTCTTCCCGTCACGTCGGGAACACGTCACGTCTGGGTCACATCTATCCGGTATCTGGATCCGGTCTTCTCATGGTCAAAATAGACGTCCAAAATCGGACTATAACTTAGTCCGGTAACACTAACTGTCATCATAAACTTTGACAGTACTCGTTTACAGAGACGAAGTTCCAAAATTTCGATACCAAAAATTAAAACTAGGTACAATAAACCAAGAACTATCAATAAGATAAATGAGCCGCACTGCCAAGAAACTCGAATAAACTATTCCTCAAAGAACAACAACCAAAATAAATGACAAAATCTCAAACTCCGAAAATAAATTGTATCCAACGAAATAGATTTCTGGAAAATCTATCAAATCAATCCAAGTAATCAATACATAAATCCCAAATAACCAATACTACAACTATCAAAACAAAATCCTACAAATATCCAACCGAAATCGTACAACTATCCTACCGAATCGTGCAACTATCCTACCGGCGACGCCAATGTAGTAGTGGACGAGTGGTGGTGTGTGTAAATCAGACAAAACGATAGGAATTTTCTATGTTTATTCAAAAGTACTTTCTTTATTCAACAAAACCAATAAACACAAACAAAGTCGTCGTAATAGCCAAATCAAGTTCTTAATCAAAACCAAATCCAAAATAACCAAATATAATCTTCTAAACTTTCAAATCAAATATCAAAATGCTCTAATCAAATCAATCCAAACTCATCAAATTATCGTATTCAAATACAAAACCAAAAATACCAAAGAGACAAAATGTTTCTATTTCTTGTTCTAAGTCAGAAGTCGACTAGAAAGGCTTTTATAGCCAGAAAGTCTGGCAGAACACTGCACTGAGCTCGCTGAACGCTCGCTTTATATATTGCTTGATCACATGGCAGTTACCGAACTATGATATATAACAATCAATCAGATTGGCTATAGATAAGAGTTCTTCTCTATATATCTATAAATAGCATATAGGTAAAAAATAAGAATAAAATAGATTAATATTGATGACATACATCCGTTCTGCTACAGACCTATGTCTTGGCATACGAACACGAATCGTAGTGAGCTTCTGCATAAATATTTCATACCTGTCTTTAGACCTATGTCTCGGCATACGAACACAAATCGTAGTGAGCTTCTGCATAAATATTTCATACCTGTCAACTCTCCCTCTTTTGGAGGGAGACTCCCTCTTTTTGACCTCATCTCCCTCTCTGGCATTTCTCCCTCGAGGGAGACCAAAATCTCCCTCTTTTTGGCTCAAACTCCCTCTTTCTCCCTCTTTTTACATATTTACCAAAGAAAATCACTCTAAATAGCAACAGTCAGAGCATTTCATGAGAAATTGCATGACAAAATGTAAGAAAAGATGTATAGAATGCAATAAACTATTGATACATGTTTCATAGTTTATAAATGTTTTGCATTGAAATGTCAGCACAATGAAATTACTTAAAAATTGGTTTTGCACAAAATGTCGCAATTAATTAAAAATGACGCAAAGTGGGTTCACGCGCAATCTCCCTCTTTTTCAGGTGCCAAGGAGGGAGATCTCCCTCTTTTTAAGATTTCAAAGTTGACAGGTATGATATTTCAGTTTGGTTCGTTTTTTTTTTTCAAGGCATCTTGTGTTCAAATTGTATCTTTTTTGTGACATATTCTGAAAAGTTAAGTATAAAGCACAGAGTTGCATCTACATGTACGTATTTGTTGTCGTCTCAAAACTTTCAAAATTGCAACTTCCACTGGAGGGACCGAATGTCAGTACGTGCACACAACAGCCGACAAGTGCGAAGTCTATTACTTATCAGTGATCACTATAATGATTGAGAGCATAGAAAATAGCCTCTTGTCCCGGTTGCTAAATTACAGATTATGCAGAATAAACTCGTATACCTTGATATGGTTACAAAAATCAACTTTTTATTTTGTTATGGACACATGACCCGAGTCACGTGACAGTTGAAGACCAATCAGAAACATGTTCGTACGCCGAGACATAGGTCTAAAGATAAGAACGTTCGTATCAGGAGCCACTGCCTAAATATTTTTTGTGCCATTTCAGTGTTCTCTCTACATTATATTTCTGGAGCATTTTGTAAATGTTAACTTTTTCAGGGATTAATTGTTTTGTGCCTTAATATCCTAACAGTTCCTTATGATACAATTTTACAGCTGACTAATCAGCTTAAAGTATTTTTTGTCGGGTCATGGTGTCCGTTGCACTTTTTCTTTCGTTTTGAATTGTATGTAAACATGAACATCATAAAACAATAATAAATGTAAAAGACATGCTGTAAGAGACACCTCACTATAATTAACATTTGAACTCATTACCATGATTACTGGTAATACAATAGAAATTAAAACTGGAATTACATGTACCGGGTAAGTCAATTCATTTGTAAGTTTTCATAGAGCTAAGTCATCTCCTAGTATGTTCCTTTTGTCTGTTATGGTATTGACTTTTCCATACTATAAAGCAAGAGTATATACTAAAGAGACTGTATTGATTTTTCAAAATTATCGATAATAGAAACCAAAAGATATTAACAAAGAACCAATTGATCCCCTATTTAAATGTCAAGGTCTCAAAAAAAGTTGAGTGAACAAATTCAGCGTGCGTAATTTGACAATTTGTGACCAAAATTTTTTAGGTATTAAAACTAGATAAAATTTCCTTTAGTTTGATAATATCAATCTTAATTGAAAGAACTATTTTCTTTAGGACGACAATACTAAGGGAGGATGCCATACCATGCTGTTGGATAATGACAGAGTTCAGGTTCTACATGAAATCAACAAGAACATGAAGGCATTATGGGACAATGCTGTCTGTGATGGTATAGATATAGATATATATCTTATTTACCAAGAAAATATTCTTTGTGGTCAAATCTTTTGTTTTCATGGTCAATATTTAATTCACATAAATCACATCTATTTGCTATTTTCGAAAACCAGAGTTACTTCCCATTTGAGACGGTATATGACATAGACTGATTATGACGTCATTAAATTCTATGGAAACAGTTCTAAAAGTTTGGGAAATGACGTATAAAATCGATATTACCATACAATTTTCATGACGTCAAAATGGTTTAATGTCAGATACCGTCTGTAAGGGGAAAAAACTCTACCGGTACATTCTCCAAAGATTCAATTGATGTATTTTAAATTCACAGTACAAATTAAAACTGATCAGAGCATTAGTTTTGTACCTTTCACTTTGATTTAAATAATTTTTTTTCTGAAAATATCACGAAGATACAGCTTTGATAAGATACAGCTGTGTATTTATTGATAAGATACTACTTTGCAATATGCAAGATCGCAACTACAACATGTCTGTTCTGATTTGGATTTAGTCAGCTACCTTAACCATTGTTCAAAACTTGTGCAACTTTTCTGCCCAAGTAAATTGATGATTTCAAGGCAATGGAGAACAATCAAAAAGTGCACAAAAACATCTGTACATGTATGAACTGAATTGAAGTACAACATGTATTTGCGATCTTCCATATTATAGGTTAAGATGTAGCTAAGTTGCAATCTGGGCATACTGTCTTTAGCAGTTTCAAGCAAATATAGGTTTCTGACAAGAGTTATCTTTCTTTGTCTGCATGTCATAGAAATTATGTATAGTTTTGTAATTTGACCACGCTATCCGCTTTTTGTTAAATTTCTTTTTTTCCCCTTCCAGCTTCACACTTAAGGTTTCTGACCAGAGTTATCTTTCTTTGTCCGCATGTTATAGAAAAGATATAAAGCTTTGCGATTTCGCCATACCAGTAGTTTCTTTAATTTCTTTTTTAATTTACCGTTTACAGCATGCTTCAAAAGCAATAGTATAAATGTGGATAACAATGGAACAGTCACCTACACACTGAGCCAAGGTACAGTTCAGTTCCTGACTTTGTATTATAACACCAGCACATGCATCCGAAAATACTTGAATGTTTCAGAATATGGGGTAAGCATATACTGTAGAAAATTTAAAATTAGAATTGAAATCATTCTCTTTAATAGTGTGTTTTTTATTTTGACAATATGTTTCTTTAGATGACAACATTTGAGCTAAGCCAATCACAGGCTCTCAAATGGCTCATCTTATTTGTGAAAAAAATCTGTCTTCATGGTCGTCATGGATTCAGCATCCTACAAAAGCTGAACAGAAAAATATGTGGCACGAGCGCGGCTCAAACCCAGACTTTCTGCATGCTATCTAGCATGCTAGCCAGGCACGCTATCCACTACGCTACCGGGGTAGTTGCCATCTGACGCTGATGCTCCGCCCACTTCTTATTCATGTAGAAACTTCAAATTACCTTCTAACCTATTCATAGAAAAAGAGCTCTTTGAAAAACTAGTACTTGTTTGCAGATCTGCATTGTGCCGAAAAAATGTAATCATTTTAAATTTAGAAGAACACTTGTTTGTCTGTACTAAGATTTACAACGTCGAGAAGCAAAATTTAGCATGAATTTTAAAATTCTATAGTACATGTATATGAATTAAGTTGAACTGATATTTTAGGTTACATATTGCAAAAATAGCCAGTTGTAATTTGTAATAAGATTGTGTTCATGTTGTAAGGGATTCTACTTTTTAAAAAGAGTTCACTGAACTTCACTCACACTGTTTTCGCAGGGTAGGATCATAGAAAAGGTCCAAGTCTCTAATTGCATGTACATTTAAATGTGTAGATCAGTAAGCCATGCATTGATATTTCTATCTTTTACAGGGTTTTGAGGTTGAAAGTGTCAACAGTTCTGTTTGTGATGAGTGTCGAACATTCTACAAAGCCCTTAACACACATTTCGTTGATATGCAGAAAGCTTCATCACATCATGTCTGTATGGATTTAGTTGACAAGGTGATTATTTGCTTTTAGCAATCTTGTTTTGATGTACAAATTTTTTATCATCAAGTTTGTAATCAGAGGTTTTTGGACTGTCTGTGTATTACTTTATCTGCAAAACCTTTAACCTTGATCTTTAACTTTTGAATGATGAGAAACAGGACTTGCATTCATATGTCCATTTTTTAAGGCGAGACCTTTCTTTTGGTAACAAAATTTGACCGCCTGACCTTTGACCTTGGAGTATGACCTACTTTACTGATAGCAGTGTAAATACTGACAAATTTGCTGACAGAGGCGATCACATTTCACAAACTCCTCTTGTTAGCTCACCTCGACGAAGTTGAGTGAGCTTATGCTTCCTCGTCCGTGTCCGTGTCCGTGTCCGCGTCCGGTTAAGAAGTTTGGGGTAGCTCAGTATCTGACAAAGTACTAATGCTACAGTAACCAAACTTGCACAAGTGATTCATCCTTGGATGCTGAGGTGAACCCATGCATCGGATGCAGCATCTGACCTACATTTTCCGCTTGAGTGACTTGGTTAAGAAGTTTGGGGTAGCTCAGTATCTGACAAAGTACTAATGCTACAGTAACCAAACTGGCACAAGTGATTCATCTTTGGATGCTGAGGTGAACCCATGCATCGTATGCAGCATCTGACCCACATTTTCCGCTTGAGTGACTTGGTTAAGAAGTTTGGGGTAGCTCAGTATCTGACAAAGTACTGATGCTACAGTAACCAAACTTGCACAAGTGATTCATCTTTGGATGCTGAGGTGAACCCATGCATAGGATGCAGCATCTGACCTACATTTTCCGCTTGAATGACTTGGTTAAGAAGCTTGGGGTAGCTCAATATCTGACAAAGTACTGATGCTACAGTAACCAAACTTGCACAAGTGATTCATCTTTGGATGCTGAGGTAAACCCATGCATCAGATGCAGCATCTGACCTACATTTTCTGCTTGAGTGATTTGGATAAGAAGTTTGGGGTAGCTCAGTATCTGACAAAGTACTAATGCTACAGTAACCAAACTTGCAGAAGTGATTCATCTTTGGATGCCGAGATGGACCCATGCATCGGATGCAGCATCTGACCTACTTTTTCCACTTGAGTGATTTCGCTTTTAAAAGCCAATATTGAGCAAAGTATAAGTGCTACATGTACCAAACTTGCATATTGGATGTATCTTTGATCAAACTTTCATAAAATGACCTTGACCTACTTTTTCCGCTTGAGTGATTTTGCCTTTAAAAGCCAATATTGAGCAAAGTATAAGTGCTAGATGTTCCAAACTTGCATATTAGATGTATCTTTGATCAAACTTTCATAAAATGACCTCGACCTACTTTTTCCGCTTGAGTGATTTTGCCTTTAAAAGCCACTATTGAGCAAAGTATAAGTGATACATGTACCAAACTTGCATATTGGATATATCTTTGATCAATCTTTCATAAAATGACCTTGACCTACTTTTTCCGCTTGAGTGATTTTGCCTTTAAAAGCCAATATTGAGCAAAGTATAAGTGCTAGATGTTCCAAACTTGCATATTAGATGTATCTTTGATAAAACTTTCATAAAATGACCTCGACCTACTTTTTCCGCTTGAGTGATTTTGCCTTTAAAAGCCAATATTGAGCAAAGTATAAGTGATACATGTACCAAACTTGCATATTGGATATATCTTTGATCAATCTTTCATAAAATGACCTTGACCTACTTTTTCCGCTTGAGTGATTTTGCTCTATGAAGCCAATATTGAGCAAAGTATAACTGCTAGATGTTCCAAACTTGCATATTAGATGTATCTTTGATCAAACTTTCATAAAATTACCTCGACCTACTTTTTCTGCTTGAGTGGTTTTGCCTTTAAAAGCCAATATACATGTACTAAGAAATATGTTTGAATTGAATTTTGCTGTCACGAGGTGAGCTTCGTAATCTGTGATTACCTATGTTTTTTAGTTAAGAAAAAAAAAACACTGAAATTTATATAAGGAATAAGGAAAAAAATGTGAAATTTATAAGCATGTATGTGTACATGAGGATTACAAATGTAATTTATTTATGTATATGTATATTTTCAGATGAACCATACACGTCTAGTATGGGGGAGCACACTTCATTGTACAGAGAGTTATAAAGAAAACATGAAAATCATAGCTATTGGCATTTTCATGCTGTTCTTACCGGTCATATTTTACGTTTCTGGACGATTCTGTGGTCAGAGGAAGCAGATCAAACTCATGACACGTATGTATAATGATATTTCATACAACAGAGTTGGTTCTATGATGATGATTTTTTGTGTCACCTGCGAAGCATAGCGACACTTAGGGATCACTTTGTCCGTTGTCCGTCTATCTGTCACACATGGATGTCACACCCTATAAAAGTGATTCTATGTTTTGCAGGCGACACATGCATTCCTTGGAATGATTTCTTTAGCTATTCTTAACAGTAATTTTTCTAAAGTGGCTGAATTCATCAATTATTTCTTGAATATTACCTATCCAACACTTTGTGCATTCAACTAATAATATGTCCAACTAATTGTAATTTTGTTCATTTTGAAATGAATGGTACTTAAGGTGGGTCCCTACTTGTGAATTTAACAGATGAATTTTGTATTTTAAGGTTATTTTCTATACATGATAGTCAAAATGACATAATGAACACAGACACAGATAGGTAATTTTGTTTTCATTTAAGCTACAGTACATTAAAGACAGGTACCCTAACTCTTAAAAAAATTGAGAAATATCAAATATCCATCATATGCTTTTGAACCCTCCAAATTCAGTGATGATACGAATATGTTTATTTGTTTTGTTTTATATTATGAGAACAAGTCATATAGAAGAAATACAATACATAAAATGATATTGTAACATAAATCTAAGTATGATATATCTACAAACATTAGGGTACCCCCTTATAATTTCATCACATTTTCAATTAAGAAATTATACTATATGATTGGTGTGGACATTGATAGATTGCACCATCTTTTGCTTCTTTTGGGCATTTAAGATCTTCTGTCTGTGTTTTACAATGCGCTGGCTCGTCCCTCACCACTTTGTAAAACGTTATACGCAGACTGCTGCATATAGGGAAAAACCTATAACGGTTCGAGTAGGTCAGCCACCTTAAATGATTGATTTAACTACATTTGTACAAGTAGGAGCTTTACATTAAAATGTCACGGTAACAAATGTCTTCAAAATACAATGTTCAGTGTCTGAAAAGATTCTGTCATCACGATATGCATATTTAATAAATTACTCGTTAATTTAATACTATCACAACTACATACATGTATGCATTTAAACATAGGGTAATCAAGGATTACATAGCTCGCCTTTACAAGTTTTTGTCAGAAATGAGGTTTAAGTTTCTGAAAAGTAGGTCAAAGTCCAAGGTCACTAGGTCAAAGGTCATGATCTCAAATGAAAGGTCTCGTCATAAGGTATCTACATGTGAAATATCAAAGCCCTACCCCTTATAGTTCAAGAGATATAGCCCAGGTTAAAGTTTTGTCTATGGACGACAACGACGTCGAGGGTATGGCATTAGCTCTTCGGACTTTTTCATCCCGGCGAGCTAAAAAAGATATTTGAAATATGCATAATTCACAATACAAAGAAACTTTATCAATACATTGTATATTTGAAAAGTTTACACTTTCCTGAATTTGTACAAATTTTGAAAATTACCGGTAAATTGACTTAAATGTATATGTACATGTACATGTATTTCTGAATCTTACTTTCAGAGAAGAGAATGTCCAAGAAGGCCAGGGAGTATCATTATGGAAGTTTTAACGAGGATAGTGAAAGTGAAGGATTGGACAGCCATTCCTCTGAGGCTCACGCTGTGGTGTACCGAGGGAATAAAATTATACTGCCTACAGAATAGGAGTGGAAATACATTATTTGTCAATTATACATGTAGTTCATGTTTGAGCGTGTGTGAGTTTGTACATTGCAAAGCCGGGGCTGTCACTAGGACTGATTTCATCAGACATTGTGGCATTATGTTAAAATAGTACCAAATTTTCATACCAATATGTGTCACATTCCTCAGAAGCTAATGCTGTGGTGTACCTATGAAACAAAATTACACTGCCTTCAAAATAAGAGTATACAGAAGATTATTCATCAATGAACTTTATGTTTGAGTTTGTGTAAGTACCTTGCAAAGCCACTGCCATCACTAGGACTGAATTTGGCAGATATTGTGCAGTTTTGTTGAAGCAGTATCACCTTGTCATAAAAATGTCATGTTTGTCTATCAATGATCATTCTCAAAATTTATTTATTTTATTTATTGTAAATGTCCTCTATTATTGTATATGGTACATCAAGAATATTTGACACGAGGGTACATGTACTGCTGTGTGTTGCCTTTGAAATGTAACGATACTTAAGGATTTGCTACTGTATTAGTCTTATGCAAATAAGTACTTACACGTGTTCAATTCGTTCTTCTTCTGAGAAAACTAGGTTATATTAGGGTACCCATTTTATAAGCAACAATTAAGCATATTTCGGTAGCGAGGGCATATGTGATTGATGTAACCAGTTAGTTTCTAATTTTTAGTACGCTAGACTCGCTTCCATGAAGAATTGACAAAATACTTTATTCATAGTTTGATGTTTACGAGACCATTTGTATCGTTAACCAACGGTAAGATTGGCAGACATTGGTACATGTACCATTGGCATCTGATCATTGGTACCATTTGCATATCTCCGAACACACCCAGTCTCCTCATTACTGTTAAGTTTTAAAAGAAAAATCCTCTGAAGTCATTGAATTGATAACACAAGGAGTTACATGTATTTGTCTCTTGTTCAAATTTTTGTGCATTTACATGTACATTGTATGTAAAGAATTGAAAATACTCTTACCATTGTCTTTCAAATAAATAATGTTAAACAACTACATGTATCTACCTGTGAGTGATTTTTGATGTCTACCAGCATAGCCTAAGGTGACTTGTTGTCCCTTTTCAAATTTCAGTTTTTTGTTGCATTGTATAGAAAAATCATTCCAAGGAATGCATGTGTCGGCTTCGAAAAATAGCGACATTTTTATATAGGGTGTGACATCCAAGTGTGACAGACGGACAGACAGATGGACACAGTGACCCCTAAGTGTCGCTATGCTTCGCAGGCGACACAAAAATCAGGATACATTGATGGATATGAACAGATTTAATTTATATGCACCAACGTTTGGCTGGTCGTACGTATGTTAAGGTGATTTCTGTATGCTCATCCATAACACTTTCAAGCCATTACTTTTAGATGTTTAAAATATTCCAAGAGAACCTAGTGTGCATGACTACAGTTGACAAATTCTTTCTTGCAGTTGATGATTTCATTTCATAATTTTGTTGTCATTATTGGTAAATTGATAGAACTTGAACACATGGAAGATTTAATAATGCAGAAGGGTTCCAACTCTATACCTTCTTGAAGAAAATTTAATAAGGACTGTGGAGTGTATACTAGCTTTTTGTCCAATTTGTGGACTAGTGTATACTAGCGGAGTGTATACTAGCTTTTTGTCCAATTTCTACTGACCTATACATATACATTGTATGTACAGATCCTATCTAGTATTGCCATGTTTGCAAAGTCTGATGTACTATTACCCAAAGATAGCTTGTCACGTCAGTTTTACCGAAAGATGAAATTTACCAACATTGTGAAGGAACTTACCAAATGAATTCATCAAACACAAGAAGCAATTTATATACTCTTATTGTCCATAACAGTAAGATGATTAGTTGCACTCTAGTAGTTGGTATTATTAATACTTACTGGATGCTGATCTGTCATGACCCACAGTCAAGGTCATACCTTTTTAAAGGTCAAGGTCACGATGGACTTTTGACATATTGCTTGCAAAACATAAATTCCAAAGTAAATTCATACTTGGTTGAGTGTGAATCTGGGATGCTGTTGTCATGGTCGCGATGCACTAGATGGGCGAAATTTTGATTAAGCTTAAGATTAATACTTCTAACGGTTTACATGGATTTATTTCATAGGATTGTTGACTAGAATCAAACGTTTGAACAAGAGTCTTCACTTATTATTACATTATATATATCTTTAAACTAACAAGTATTATGGAGTACTATCAGAATAATTATGGATGAACTGGCAGGCAATGCCTCCAGGATACTAGGGGCATCCCACTAAAGTGACCAAAGTTAGATTATGATAAATTAAAAATGATATTGTGATAAATGATAAATTATAAATGATAGATTATGATAAATTCAGAAGTAACAAAATGCTCCAAAGAAAACCTAATTGTCCTGAATGATGCCTCAAGTTACTGTTCCATTGCAAAGCATTTGAATGCACATACATACATGTAACAGCACAAATCGCATCACAGTTTCTGCAGTGATTTTGAAAAGATAGATAAAGTCTAAAGTAATTTACACTTTAGTAGCCTATTAATACATTGTACATGTATCTCTTGTGAGGCCTTTAAATTTTTTTCCAGAGACCCAATGTGAAATAAAAACATTAAAGCATAGCATCCCATCAAATAATGGCAAACTTCAAATATTTTTTCCATTTATGCAATCAACTGGTAATAAGAAGTTTTATTTTCTATTTTGTACTACCATAATCTTGATCTTTAATCCCTGACCTGCGTCATCCTCTTACTGTGAGCATTGAGCAACTCTCACACAAAGTTTGATGAACATCTGAAGTAATCTGTGATAATCTATAATTATAAATAGATTTTACGTAGTTTTACAGTGCAAGTATATTTCTGGAGTATCTGCAAGGATAACTAAGAATATTTGCAAGTTGTGACCTAGAAAATCAATAGGTATTGCCCTCTCACCATGTGCAACGCATATGCAAAGTTTGGTGTAAACATACATGTACTCAGTAATCTGCATCTTTCGATGTCCATCCAACGCAAACAACACCACTGTCATATCCCGTTAAGGAGAAAGATTAATGTACATGAAGCAAATTGATTTTTTTATGAGGAAAACCAATTTTTCCTCACTTTTTAATGCAGTGATAAAAATTAACATTAGATGTGTCTAACACATGATTTGGCATCCAAACAATGTTGAATATTTACATCATTTTAAAAGTATGCAAATTATACACACGATGCTACATGAACATGTACTAACGTCAACAATAATACAGAAAGCATGAGAGATTCCTCAAAATAAACTTAACTATTAAGTGTATGTCAACTGGAATTGATCGTGATTATTATCGTCTTACAATACATTACATGTACATGTAGTTCTGATGGAAATTTTAATGCAGCTTTATGCAAATAGAATGATGATTTCCAATTATACATACTGAAAATTTCTGAGCACATTGGAGATAATATCAGAATAATGGAACGACAAGATAACAAAATCATTCCAAGGAATGCATGTGTCGCCTGCAAAACATAGCGACACTTAGGAATCACTTTTATATAGGGTGTGACAGACATCCAAGTGTGAAAGACAGACTGACAACGGACAAAGTGACCTAAATGTCGCTATGCTTCGCAGGCAGTACAAAAAGTACTGCTAAATGTATGAATGTATTTGAATGAAAGATGAATTTTTCAATATGAAATGTTGAAAACAGGTTTGTGCGATAGTTGGTGAATACAATTGACAACGAGGAATGAAATTTGGCCTACATGCCTTTCTTACTAAGAACATATCTCACTTAAATGTGTTAATCTTTAATGTTCATATACCGGTAGTTGAAGCATACAAATTCATGCACATGTATATTGTCTTCTTAAACGACAAATTTGAAAATCAACGACAAATTAAGGTGATCAAATCAGCCATTTTGATAAAAAGACACAAGAAACAGAACAATGCTGCATGTAGACTACAGACTTGGTGACATGATTCCGACCATGTTCCAATGTTACTTTCCTTGTGTCAGTCTCCAGTCCCCTGAAAAAGATAAAAATAAATTTATAAATATTCATGTAAACAAACAATTATTAAGTAAGGTATACATGCTCTTCAGTAAAACTGAAATAGAATGGAGCTTATAGAAATCAATTACAATAAAAACTGAGTCATAAACTTTTTGAAAAATTACAAATAACATACATGCACATGTACGCTTTTTAAGAACATTTTTTCTTGAAACTTGCTTTCACTCAATGCATATCAGTGATTAGAAAACATTACACGAGGCTTGCTTTAGGCACAAAAAATCCATAAAACTGACCTTGAACTTAGACCTTGTGATACATACATGTATTCATTTTCAAATCTTAATTTCATGAGAAATAAACAAGACTTAGTCTTAAATATATATAATATGAACATGCATAGTCTTATGATTATCCTTTGTTTAATCAAAACTGCTTATAGATTTTTTTATTTTTATTTTTTGGCTACATGTATCAAACTGTTGGTAGGCAGAAAAAAAAATCACTTTAAAATGCCACACATCAAAATAACCAGCAAGAAAACTGACTATCATGAGCAAGGCTTTCTGCACAAGTTTGATAATAAATAATACATATTCATGCCAAGTACAAACAAAATACAATCTACTTACATCTCTTCCTTTCCTTAGTTTAGATTCTAATCTGAAAAACAAGGAGTAAACATTACTAGAATTTCTTTATTAAACATGTTAAATCATTAACACAAGTATTACCGAACATTGTATTTATTGTGCGTTTGAGAACATACAAGATCAGTGGAGACATTTTATCCAAAACCTAAGATAAATTTAAACTTACCTATGGCGATTCTTATTTTTGTTTTTCTTGTGCCGTATTGCTCCCCCAGCTTTATGTAGTTTACCGGAGTGATTTTGTGATGATTCGTTACTGTTCTCACTGTGCCCGTTCGGCTGTGGCGTGTTAGCACCGTTCTGGTTGTTCTGAGACTCGGGACTTGATGGTAAATCTCTGTCTTCTGTAATGATAGTCAATGTTCATTCATTATACCGGTCTGGTAGCTGGTCAAATGTCAAAGTCATTACCAAACCTACAACTTTAAATCAGCTTCTAACATTTATATCTTCTTGTGAATTCTAAAGCTACAAACCTTTATAAATTTACAAGAAGATCTTTGATAATTGAAAAAAATTGTCAAGGATCAAGATTACAATATTTTTCTACCTTCATCAATTTATGAAAGTTTGATAGAATGTACTTTAATGATTTCAATAGAAATGTACAATCAATTTCACTTACTTGATTTTTCATATTGGTCTACAATACCACTGACAGCCTGCAATACATTCAGAAATGGTTAGCTCTCATTATTTTTCTTTCTTTTGTACGGACAAAATGAAATTGTACGGACAAAATGAAATTATCTCTGCTCTAGGCAGATTTATAGGTGCTCAGTATAAATACATCTTTATAATACCTTGAAATCACGGTGGTATTAAAAGTAAATGTTAAACATGTTAAATTGCACAATGTAACACAATGTACTGAGCTTTTCGTGGCTGAAACACATACCTCAACATAATGCTTTTATTTACATTTTCACTTACAAAAAATCTACTCTCTAAATGCTCCATTAAAATTCTTGTCTTAAGCATGGTTATTAATTCCTTTATCTTGTAAATGACTACTGCACATGCACTTATTTTCACAGGATTCCTATTTACATTGTAAGGAATAAGACATTCAGGCTTCTCAGAATGCACTTAATATTCAAAATTAAAATGAATGCCAAATTATTTATCTGCATTAGATTATAAAGGAAATAAGACTACTGCTCCAATAGTTGATTACCCTAGTATGTCAAAATAATAAGTTCCTCCAGTCTTGACTTGTTTCAGCTATAATTAGGTTGCGCTAAAATAAGTGCATGTACAGTACTGTTCCTATCAAATGATTTTTTAAAATCCCGTAACAGTAATTTTAATACACTTACGGCAGCTGAGGTGACGGAGGATTTTGAGAACAGTCTGTCCGCCTCTTTAAACTTCCTGTTCCTCTTATCTGCCTTACTGTTTGTGTTCCTGGAAAATAAACTAGCCCCCATATGGACGGCTTTAATTCAAAGATGATTGAATGAAGATGCATAGTAAAATAAACTGATTCACTGAAGATGCACTGCAAAATAAACTATGATTCACTGAAGATGCATAGCAAAATAAACTATGATTCACTGAAGATACATTGCAAATTAAACTATGATTCACTAAAGATGCATTGCAAATTAAACATGTTAAACTATGATTAACTGAAAATGCATTGCAAATCAAATTGATTGTATGTTGATGCATTCAGAAATAAAGTAAGTGCAGACTCATTGTAAAGACTGAAAGATGCATTGACAAATATTTAATCAAAACATCATAAATAAAACAATGATGTATTGCAAATAAAACTACAAATGTATGAAATATGACCAAATGAAGAAGCATTGCAAAAATGAAATAAGAAATTGAAGGAAACCAAAAACGCAAATTTCTAAAAGTTAATGAGAATGCAGTTAAAAATACAAGTAGTAAGTATGATTTCCTGTGGGTGAAAAATATGAAATCATTTTGAAAATAGTCATAATCATTACTGATTTCCTTATCAATTTTAGACAATTGAATACATGTACCGGTACAATGTACTCAATTTTTGTCTGTTTTCACAACTTTTTAAAAGCTATGTTGTTGTTTTGTGCTACATGTTTTATTATGATAGAATTCTTATCCTAAAGGTTTATCTATTGCTATCTGAAGTAGTATCAAGTGTACGACAAGACTTGTATTGCAACATTTTCCCCATTGCATGACCAGTGCCAAGTTTCACAAAAATACACCCCTATTGGCTGGTTTCACAAAATTACACCCCTATATGGCTGGATTGCACAGTAAGTTTTTGTCACTAACTTGGTCAAGGTCACTAGGTCAAATATTACAACATAAATTGAAAGGTCTTCTCAGAGGCAACCTACCTTATAAATATAATATTATGTTTCTACTGAGCATATAGTTCCTCAGATTCTGCTTCAACCAGAAACTTTACCTAAATCTTTTACTAGATCAAAGTCCAAGGTCAAGGTCACTAGGTAAAATATTATGACATAAATTGAAAGGTCTTGTCATGCAAGCAACCTACATGAATACATGTAATATAAAGTTTCTACTGCATACAGTTCCTTAGAATTTCCTTTGACCAGAAACTTTAACCAAAATTTTTCACTAGGTCAAAGTTCAAGGTCAAGGTCACTAGGTCAAATGCTATGGCATGAATTGAAAGGTCTTGTCACGGGCAACCTACATGTATACAGTAATATAAAGTTTCAAATGCAAACAGTTCCTGAGAATTTGCTTCAACCAGAAACTTTAACCAAATCTTTAACAAGGTCAAAGTCCAAGGTCAAGGTTACTAGGTCAAATGCTACAGCATAAATTGAAAGGTCTTGTCACGGGCAACCTTCATGTACCATATAATATAAAGTTTCTACTGTATACAGTTCATCAGATTTTGCTTCAACCAGAAGCTTTAACCAAAATCTTTAACTCGGTCAAAGTCCAAGGCCAAGGTCACTAGGTCAAATGTTACGGCATAAATTGAAAGGTCTTGTCATGGGCAACATTCATGTATAATATAAAGTTTCTACTGGATATAGTTCATCAGATTTTGCTTCAACCAGAAACTTTAACCAAAATCTTTAACTAAATTTGTAGGTCAAAGTCCAAGGTCAAGGTCACTAGGTCAAATGATACGGCATAAATTGAAAGGTCTTGTCACGGGCAACCTTTATGTATAATACAAGTTTCTACTGCATACAGTTCCTCAGATTTTGCTTCAACCAGACACTTTAACCAAAATCTTTAACTAGGTCAAAGTCCAAGGTCAAGGTCACTAGGTCAAAAGTTACGGCATAACTTAAAAGGTCTTGTCATGGGCAACCTTCATGTATAATATATAGATTCTACTGCATACAGTTCCTCAGATTTTGCTTCAACCAGAAACTTTAACCAGAGTCCAAGGTCAAGGTCACTAGGTCAAATGTTACGGCATAAATTGAAAGGTCTTGTCATGGGCAACCTTCATGTATGATATAAAGTTTCTACTGCATACATGTACAGTTCCTTAGATTTTGCTTCAACCAGAAACTTTAACCAAAATGTTGACGACAGACGGACGGACAGACAGACAGATGGACATCGTCAATCTATAGACCAGAATTGCTTTGCAATCCCGCCAAAAATTCTTACGCAAAATTTCAGGAATTTTCATTACTTTCATCATCAAATAAAAGCTTAAAATGTTCTTCAATTTAGATTATATTGTGCTTTCTAATATCATTTTTACATAATACTGGTAAATATAAATTCAGAAACAAAATATCACAATTTTTAGTTTATAAGAGGTAGTACGCGATCAAATATTACCAAATATTCCAAAAAAAAATTGTACATATTTCTGTGAAACATGCTGTTTTACGAGAGGAAAATATCACCAGGTGCAAAGTTTGAGACTTACTTTGTATTGGCTAAATAACGATCCCATCCTCTGATGATATTCCCATATAACTGAGTGTCCTCAAGGTAACTTCCCTCAAAGGCATAAATTTGACGCTCAAGATTCGCTAATGTTTCCTGTAAAACGGAAAAAATGCACATGTACTGTCCACAATGCTCACTTCTGAAACTGCATACATGTAGCCACAATTTTACCTACTTAATTTTGAAAACTCTTCAATAAAATTGATACCATTCATTATACATGTACATGTATCTTGCTTACATGCAGTCATAATTTTTGGTATAAGCATGATAAGTTAAAGTAAGGGTCCCTGTAAAGTGCGAAACGAAACAAAAACGAAACGAAACGAAACAAATCGAAACGAAACGAAACAAATCGAAACGAAACGAAACAAATCGAAACGAAACAAAACAAAACGAAACGAAACAGATCGAAACGAAACGAAACAGATCGAAACGAAACGAAACAAAACATAAAACTTAAAGTAAATGAGAAAAAGAGGAAAAATTGCCGAAAACGAATATTTCAAGCCAAGATCAGCATGTAGTATTGCCTTAATCCAAGAGTTCTACATTTGTAACAAGTGCCGAGAGGGTTTCTTGAAAGAGTCAAAGTTGACAATTAAAAAAAAGTAAATTTCAAATGCCATTCATGTATTTAAGAGGAATAAAAGAGAGGGGATAGAAACCACGCTATGACACCGTAATGAGATCATGAAACGGGTGGGGCACATTTCAGGAAAAAAAATCTTATCCTTTTTCAAACGAAATGTGCCCCCCATCCAGTTTTTAATTGTTCTCATTTTTCTGATAAAATTTTCAAATACACATGTCTGGTCCATGTTGCCAATTTACCTGTTCTTAAATGATGCTATTCAATATGAAGACGTTTACATAACGGAACAGTTCCGTTTCCTCTGCGCTAGACTCCTCCCTTCTAAATAATATTTTTCCGTCTATGACGAGGTTATTCATCCCATTCACTCTCCTTTAAAATGCAATTGTGCTATATACCGTATATATTATGTTTTAATCGTCATTTTTGATTCTATAAAAAAACCTCCAGCCACAAGAAGTAATCGTCATTTTTGATTCTATAAAAAAACCTCCAGCCACAAGAAGTAACGGTTGAAGGCAATAATGAGGGGGTGGACAGGGAAAAAGGGAGGAGAGGAAAGGGGGTGAGAGGAGGGACAAATGATTGGGAGGGTAACAGACTAACAGTTACCAAAAACCAGACTTGTCAGAATGACAACATAGCTCGCCGGTGGCAACCATATGTAAATTGCAACAACAACAAAAAGTAGGTAAAATTTCAAGGTCAAAATTTATGGTACGGCATGAAAGGTCTTATCACAAGGAATGCACATGTGAAATATCAAAGCCCTATCACTTACCATTCAAAAAATATGGCCCAAGTTAAAGTTTTTGAAAAGTAGGTAAAATTTCAAGGTCAAGGTCACTAGGTCAAAATTTATGGTACGGCATGAAAGGTCTTATCACAAGGAATGCACATGTGAAATATCAAAGCCCTATCACTTACCAATCAAAAAATATGGCCAAGGTTAAAGTTTTTCAAAAGTAGGTCAATCATCTCCAAGGTCAAGGTCACAAGGTCAAAAATTTTGGTATCCATGGAAACGTCTTGTCACAAGGAATACACATGTGAAATATCAAAGCCCTATCACTTACCATTCAAAAAATATGGCCAAGGTTAAAGTTTTTCAAAAGTAGGTCAATCTCCAAGGTCAAGGTCACAAGGTCAAAAATTTTGGTATCCATGGAAAGGTCTTGTCACAAGGAATACACATGTGAAATATCAAAGCCCTATCACTTACCATTCAAAAAATATGGCCAAGGTTAAAGTTTTTCAAAAGTAGGTCAATCTCCAAGGTCAAGGTCACAAGGTCAAAAATTTTGGTATCCATGGAAAGGTCTTGTCACAAGGAATGCACATGTGAAATATGAAAGCCCAATCTGTATTGGTTTAAAAGTTATAAGCAAGGTTAAAGTTTTTGTGCACGCGCACGCCAACGCCAACGCAGACGCCGACGCCGGGGGTATGACAATAGCTCTCCGGACATTCGTCCCGGCGAGCTAAAAAAAAATAGGAAATTACTGAAACATAAATAATCTTGCTCTTATGCGTTCATGTACATTATCTCAATTTTTAAAATTACCACGAAATTCATCTATATATACCTTAAAAATTTTTCCCGATCGCTTCGCTCGCCGCAATTTTCAATTCATTTCTTCAAACTTCAGGCTCGCTTCGCTCACCTTAGTTTTTAGCTCTACTGGTCTCAGACCAGTCGAGCTTATGCGATACCCCGTCGTCTGGCGTCCGTCCGTCTGTCCATCCGTCCGTCCGTAAACAATTGTTGTGCTCGCAACTCCTCTCAAACCATAGGTGATAGAAAGTTAATTCTTTTTTTATCCTACTTGGTATGTGGTCTAGTTGTGCACCTGACATTTGCTTCCAGCCCCTGACCCCCAGGGTCATAGAAAATGGGCGTGGTTATGAAAATTTATGTAATCTTGTGCTCGCAACTCCTTTGACACCATAAATGATGGAGACTTAATTCTTTTTGCAGTACGATGGGTCTGTGGTCAGGTTGTGTCGTTCATAGTTCATTTGAGCTGGAAGCCCCTTGCCCCTAGGATCTTGGAAAATTGGTGTAGCATTCTTTTTTGAAATACTATATCTCAGATATTATGAATAATATGAGTGATATTCTAGTTGCAGTCTAATGGATATGTTGTTTTGTCGTGCTACTTATAATTTGTTAGAGCACCTGCTCCCTATGGTCTTTGGTTAAAAAAAAAAAGGAAATTGATGTTTTAAAGAAAAAACAACCAGGAGAGCTACAGTCTCGTCAGAAACTTCTAGTTCATCTAAACAGATCTATTTCTTTTTTCAATGTCTCAAAAGGAAACAACCCATAATAACTTCACTATTGCACCAATTTACACTTTAAAGTTTAAACATTTGTCTTGACCGCCCAAGACCCCCTCCCCCCACGGGGAGGGGGGAGGCGGCAGGAGGAGAGTGGTACCCCCTGACCCTTCAATAAGATCTTGTCTTGAAATATTCGTTTTCGGCGATTTTTCCTCTTTTTTCTCATTTTCTTTAAGTTTAATGTTTTGTTTCGTTTCGTTTCGATCTGTTTCATTTCGTTTTGTTTCGTTTCGTTTCGATCTGTTTCGTTTCGTTTCGTTTCGAATTGTTTCGTTTCCTTTTTGTTTCGTTTCGCACTTTACAGGTACCCTTAAAGTAACAGTATGCCCATCGCAGTCTTTGTCACTTTGTCTGATAGGATAGGATCTGATACGAGTCTGATGCACAATGGGTGATGTCTGATGTGCGATGTCTGCTACGATTTAGTCCTACCTGTTCCAGCTGCAACAGAGAAGACACAGCAAGAATCGCTTCTCCATTGCAGCTGTAACTTTTACTGTCAGCGTCTAGCTCACTTTGGAAATCAAAAAATGAAGTTTTGTCCACTTTGTCAGTAAATTTTCCTATTGAAATTCATATAGGGGGATAGATCTTGAACTCTAACATTGTGAATAATGTTTGTACAACCAATGGTACGCTCTCAAAAGAAAAGTTTTTAATGGGAAGTTTTCTATGTTAATTTTAGCATGACATTGTTGATGTTTAATATTGAGTCATGGAGAATGTCAACAACGTCACGCTAGAATTAAAATAGAACCCCCCCCCCCCTCTGAAACTATATTTGCTTCCACTATGAGCGAAATATTGGTCATATGGACATAAAACTCAATGCAACATTACTTTACGAATCACAGTGAGATACAGAGAACGCGAAACTTTGTGATGGATTACTGGTCATTCGGACCAGTTATATGTTAAAGATTACTGGTCCGAACCAATCATTACCGGTCCGAAGAATTTTTACCTTTTTTTTCTCAATCAGCGATCGGGAAGGCAAATTAACTTGCTCAACCTTCCACTTAGACTTCAATGGGCCATCTTTCTTCATGACAGGGCCTTTCCAGAAATGATAAATTTTTCGAAAGGCTTTGAAGACAATGTATGTACAATACATCAGACGTTAGCACATTTTTTTGTCGTGAAATTCCCAATTTTATCATTTCCAATGAGTAATCCATAGTACACATGTACCGTATCATTGAGCACCCAAGACCAAATTTTCAGCCACCTATCCTGTATTTTTCAAATCGTGTCCACGTATAGACAGCTATGTTACCATTTCAGCTTTGGTGATATTAAGGAAGAAGGGGGGCTGCAATTGACTTTTCTGTACAAGTTTTATTACTTCAATTTGTACCCATTGACTGGCCACTTAAGGGTTTACTAAACACAAAATCTACGCAAAAAGAAAATCTCGATTATCACAAAAGTATGAAACAATTTAGCAAATCAGCCACATTTGTGAGTGAATCTTCATGTAACTAAATGTTTCTCATTAAAATTTTAGCTTGTACGTTGATATTTCGTTAGCACAGTCTTAAACAAGTTGTCAATTTTTCAAAAAATTAAACTCGTTTTAAACGTCGTAAAACAATATAATTTGTGAATAGTTACCTTCTCTAATTTCTTCCCGAGGGCAAGCTACTTTTCAAATTGTTTGAAAATATTTCTACAAAGTGTAGTCCAACTCCTAAATGTGTAACCCTACAATTTGTATATACATTTTGTATACACCTGTGTAGATACCTGTACAAAGCATGCACAGCGATTACTTTTCATTATAATACACAATGGGTAGAGTGTTCGATAATCAAGTGAAGGTGTGAGAGAGGGGTAGGTTTATTTGAATTGGGAAAATATAGATTTGGAAATCAGTATCCTAAATTGAACGCTAGCTTGCCCTCGGGAAGGAATCAAAGAAGGTATTTATGCATAAATCATATTGTTTTATGACTTTTACGGTCTGTTCTATTTTTTTGAAAATCAGCAACTCGATTGATGCTTGTACTCACAAAATAGTACAGTATAAACTATAATTTTAATAAAAGCCAAATATTTTTTTATCAGTTAATTCGTTATTGGAGATGTTTTGCCGAATAATTCTACAGTTTTTGTAATAATCGAGATATTCCTGACACGCTAACTTTGTGTTTAGTAAACCCTTAAAATGACACGATAATTTTACGGACGAACGCATAGTAATTTATCAAAGGTATACATATCGAAGAGTGTTCGATTTGGTATGCAAATGAGATGTGGGAAGATATTATAATGAGCAAATATCTAAGCCAATATCATTGGCTGATAGAGAAAGTGTTCAGAAAGCATTTGCATAATGCGTGTAGTACTATCTGATAAATATGATAGTAAGATGTGTAAAGTCATTCGAGCCTTTGCCACTCAAAGCGTTTACGGCAAAATTTTTATTGTCGTATTATAAAAAAAAAATCTCTATGAATTTTAACATAGTTCTTCTCGTTTCAGAGGCTTCAGTCTTCAAATGAGATGAGCCTGGACCAACCTTTATTGCGTCTGTCATATGTACAATATGTTAATAAACGCTGCCTGGCAAGTGGCCCATTTTCGAAGCTGCCAGGCAAGTGGCCCATTTTCAGATGAGAAATGTTGTTTATTTGATAAATATTTTATGTTCGTTTGAGGGAGCGAATTAGAACATAAACACAAGTAGCTTTACGTAGTTTAAATCTCAGGCGCAGAACGAGGATAACAAAGAATGTCAAAGAAAAATCAATATTGTATCATAAAAGCAAGGACTTACAAACAGTTTATGAGTCTTTGATAATAGCAAAGAACCAGCAATTGTCAGTGAACAGAATATTTTTGTGCTTCTGACTGGCCATGTACAGTAAGCTGTGATCCACATGTTACTTTAACCAAGTATTATATCTACATTACAACGTTTACTTGAACCAAAAATGGACACCGTAGAATAATGCGCACCAGAGAGCAGCGAGTTGCCGATTTTATGGGCCCTTTTTGATCAGAATGGGACTATTAAATATCGCAGGGCGCGTGGCCTTCCCAATCACTGGATCAATAAAGCATTTTAAACACTCGATGACCAATCGAGATGACCTATTATCTTCGTAGAAAAGAAAGTGAAACAGTTGAAAAATTGATACCGACACGGAACGTTTTTAATTAAGACTTTTTAAAACTACTTATTGAGAAAATATTTCTGGTCATTTGGACCGACAATTACAACATTTTCATCGGTCCGAGCAGATTTTTACCGGTCATGTCCGTCGGACCGACGAGGTTTCGGTTTCACTGGAGATAATGCCACAATAGCCGTTCTTTATTCATTTTATACGGAAGAGGGAGAAGAGGGTTTAAGATCTACGAGTATTAGAATCTATCACCATATGAATTTTATTTGGAAAATATTCTGATAAATCAGAGTTTCAATTTACTTATTTCCAAAGACAAAATGAGTAGCGAGCGGACTGGTTACATGTAAAATGAAGATACCCGGTATTTTGAGAAAGTATGATCAAAATTGGAGGACAAATGTTTGTAGACATATGATGATAGTTACGTTTAAGGTAGGTTGTAGTATTAATCATGAATCCTGCAAACCTGTAGCTGCGCAGTTCGGTGCACTAAGTTCAAATGGTTGTCATGAAAAAAATTTGATGCAGTTTATGCTAAAAAAGATGATGTTGAGGTAAAGAAAACTTAGTATTAAAATGGTTAAAATTGGAGTCTTAATTCTGCAGAACGACAGATTTTCATGTTTGCTTCACATCAAATCTAATATGGCCGGTAAACTAAAATTTGTCCATACCCCTTAAATCGAATGCTGGACGTTTCAGTACAAGGACGTTTAGGTACAACGACGTTTCTGTACAACAGAAAGACGTTTAGGTACAATTAGAGACGTTTCGATACAACAAAAAGACGTTTCGGTACAAAATTTTTTTGTATGACATGGCCGGGGTGATTATGAGCTTGTGTTTGGTTTCTGTTTTAATAATAATAATAAGTTTCAGTACCTATTTGATTACGAATTCAATCAAATAGAGCCTCAGAATGTTGTTTTTTGCTGTATATGATGATGATTATATGGGGGAATCCAGTTACTCCGACACTTTTTACTCCGACAGTATTTACTTCGACAGTATTTGCTTCGACACTTTTTACTCCGACAGTATTTACTCCGACACTTTTTACTCCGACAATATTTACTCCGACAGTATTTACTCCGACACTTTTTACTCCGACATTCCATTGGGTTAATAAACAAGAGCCCCAGGGGGCACAACGCTCACCTGATACCCATGCACGCTCTAATTGACATACTGACATTGAATACTGATAGTGCCAGTACCAGGATTTTAGCCCACAACCTTTCTAACAAGATTTTTGCCGGATGCAGACAAGTTTTTTTTTCAGACAAAAATCTAAAAGTTGATATTTTGACAAAATTCTTTCACAGTTTCATTTCTAGCGATAAATATAAAAATAAAAAGAGAAAAAAAAAAACTGAAAAAGGGAAAAAAAAATTGTTGGGGTCCCGCCGGGGTTTGAAGCTACTCCCCATGGGTCCATTTGGCATGGAAAACATACATTATACCTATGTACAATCTTAAAAAATATTCCTTAAAAATCCAAAAGTAGATATCTTGACAAAATTCTTTCACTTGTAGGGTACCATGCATGAGTACCTCATACCTACAAATTGTCATGACAATCTGAAGAGTGGTTATAGAAAAGAAGCAGAAAATGTATGAAAATCACCCCCCCCCCCTTCCTTTTTACATAAGAAAAAAATTCATAAAAAATCAAAAAAATAAATTTTAAGCATAAAATACATATCAAAGCATTAAGTAAGTTAAATATGATAAATATGTAGTAAATGAGTGTGTAAAATCATACACTTATTGAGTTATTTAAAGAAATAGTGCAAAAATGTGCATTTCTGACAAAGTCCGAAAAGACGTCAAAAAAGCGTCAAAAATTTGACTTCGAAGTGGAACCAAAAATAACAACACTTCTTAAGACATCTCTCTAGATCATCCTAATGCTTTCGGTTTGTCGATACATGCTTCGGTTCTGAAGAAGAAGTTTGTCAAAGGAGGGTACCCCCCGTGACTTACTTTTGGCTGTGGTGGCGCCACCTGTTGACAGATCCGGACGAAAAACAACAGCACTTGTAGGGGACCATGAGTACTTCATACCTACCAAGTTTCATCAAAATCCCTTCAGCCGTTCTGGAGAAGAAGTTTAAAATGTGAAAAGTTTACGACGACGACGGACGACGGACGCAACACTATGACAATAGCTCACTTGAGCCTATGGCTCAGGTGAGCTAAAAACTACAGGTCCAGATGACATTTTGCAGTTTTTCGGCAGTGACTCAACTTCTATAAATTCAATCACCATGAAAATTGGAATGAATAATGCATATGCTTCATCCTTTAGCGGTGTTTTATTTGTACTAGCATTGTTGATAAAACAATTTACATATATTCAGGAAGTTAATTGTTCTCTGTAACTGCAGGTGACCTTTTTTTCTATAGATTTCTATGGGGAAAACTATTGTTTCAACTCAAATATCGGTATTATGAATAATGTGTGCACCAGACATTCCATTTTAGCCATACAACTGTCATTTGTACAGGAAAAGAAATCTTTTATCTTATCGTTACATTTCATACTAACAATTCCTTAAAGTTTGTTTTTCGATGGATTGGGAGATTAGAAGCCTCGTTGGATGAAGGTACATCAATGTATTTGTAAATCACAAAACATAGGTAATCACAGATATTACGAAGCTTACCTCATGACAGCAAAATTCAATTCAATCATATTTCGATGTATATTGGCTTTTAAAGGCAAAATCATTCAAGTGGAAAAAGTAGGTCAAAGTCATTTTATGAAAGTTTGATCAAAGATACATCCACTATGAAAGTTTGGTGTATGTAGCACTTATACTTTGCTGAATATTGGCTTTTAAAAGCAAAATAACTCAAGTAGAAAAAGTAGGTCAGATGCTGCAAACGATGCATGGATCCATCTCGGCATCCCCAGATGAATCATTTGTGCAAGTTTGGTTACTGTAGATGCTACTTTGTCAGATACTGAACTACCCCAAACTTCTGAACCAAGTCACTCTGAGCTATCCAAAACTTCTGAACAAAGTCAATCTAGCAGAAAATGTAGGTCAGATGCAGCATCCGATGCATGGGTTCACCTCAGCATCCGAAGATGAATCACTTGTTCAAGTTCGGTAACTGTAGCATCATCACTTTGCCAAATACTTCTTCTTGTCCGAACGGGGCCGTCCACGCGGACACGGACGTGGACGTGCTTGGTCATATGCTCACTCAATTTCGTTGAGGTGAGTTAAAACAACAACAACCACCAAAAAAAAAAATCCTAGGAAAATGTATGATTTTTCATAGAATCTAAACGTGCGCAAGGTCCTCTATAATTCATTCGTATACAATGCTTTGCTTCCTCTAAACTGTTAAATATATATATGGAAAAGTAACCACATTCAAATAACAAAGTATCATTAAATTTTTTTTCAAAATTAAGGTTGCACCATCTTCGTTTTGTTTGAAGTTAATGCGTACATTTTTTTATTTATATAAAAATCTAATTCATTTCCGTAAACTATCGAGTTATCACAACGGAAACACCCGATTCAACCCCGCGCGCATTCACACCATGGCGTACATATCGTCTGGAGAGAGACGGGGTAAAATACTGATAAATGATGGCTATAAATACCAGAAAAACCGAGTACGGAAGGATAAAATTCATTGGAGATGTTGGAGAGAAGATTGTCGTGCCCCTCTCCATACAAACATATTTGATGTATCTGAAAACAATCCTTCTATTAGAATACTCTTTGTAAGTTCTTTAATAGCATAATTAATGCGTACATTTTTATCCAACCTGCAAATATTCGCCTTTGCCTTTTTCTAAATTTACAAGACATGTCACTAAGTCTGTATGTCCCGGTATCAAAATTGATCTCTGGTTTGCTCATCTGGTAATTATAAGTTAAGGTACTTTCGATTTTTATAAGTTAAGCATAGGCGGATCTAGGAATTTTTCAAAGGGGGGTTGAAGATTTTGAAAGGGGGAAGCTTCTGTTTCGCAATAATACCTTAAAGGGTGCATTGTTGACTACCCAAAGATAATCTATATATCTGTTTTATTATCTTTTAAAGCAACGGCGTAGCTCTGCCTGAAAAAAAGGAGGGGCACAACATTCCAAAATTTCTAACAAGCAAAATAAAGAAAAAGGTGTGGGGGGGGGAGAGATTTAAAAATATGGGGTTTCATGCACAAATTTTAACATTTCTGGCGCAATTCTAAATTTTAAGTACATGAATAAATGTCTGGCGAGCGGTAGCGAGCCAGGAATTTTTTTTAGCAAAATATTGACTTATCAGAAAATACTTTCTATACCCTCTATCATTAACAAGTACATGTAATAATATTCTATATAGTTTGAGTTAAATATCTTCAAGTACGTTGATAAAGTAATATGTATGAAGGATGGATCAGAATAGCTAAATTATTCAGAAAGTCTATAAAGAACTGGCGAGCGGTAGCGAGCCAAAGAAAATTTTTGAAAATTGACCGAAAAATTGTAGATTTATGATACAAAATGTTGCTATTTTAAACAATGTTAATACATCATAAAATTTTGTGATTGAAAAGGGGGGGGGGGGGGGGGGAGAGGGCACAAACATGGTTGTGCCCCCACTTTTCAAAATGGGGGTTGATGTGCCCCCGCTGCCCCCTTCTCCCACGCCCTTGTAAAGTAAACACAATTTCCTATTTATAAGTAAACACGCATCGGAGCAAAGATTATTATATAAGCCTCAAATCTTCAACATAATTATATTCAGACTTCAGGTCACAAATGTTGTACACCTTGGTGTTGAAAGCTTGTTAAGTAAGAAGGACAGAGATTAAGTTTTTTAATATAAGCTCTCTCTCTCTCTCTCTTCGTTTTTTTTTTTGGTCGGACCAAAGGGGGGGTTGCAACCCCCCTATCCACCTCGCTAGATCCGCCAATGTTAAGGTACTTACGATTTAGTTAGGGGTTTTATTGCGATACCGGTATTACAAGTTACTTGGTGTGTAGTTTACCTGATATAGGGGATATGGGGATAGTAAATTTCATATGGGACGAGTATATATATGTATGATTTTTCAGATCAGTTTCATGTCTAAAACAAAATGGAGTCTAAAGCGAAATTTCTAACTTTTCAATTTGTGGTTGGATTTAAAAATTGCTTTCTCCATTGAAAAAGATCGTACATGGGCGGATCAAGGAATTTTTTTCAGGGGGGGGTCCTAAAGTCCGAATTTTTTGAAGAGCAAGAAATAAAAAGAAAGAAAAACGCAGCAAGAAAATAAAGTTATTGACTGATGATTGATTGTCAGTTCTGTCTCTTATTATTAATAAAACAGGTGACTGGAGAGCAATGGCGGGCAAACAACTTAAAATTTTGAATTTTCACACCAAAGTATCGTCAGTTCTACAAATGGCGAGCGTTAGCGAGCCAGCGAATTTTTTTCCAAGATTTGGAATAAAATCCACTATTCGTATCTCTTCAGTTTCTTTTCGTTTCCTTAGTGCCCTTGTTTATTGACCTAGGTGTAATGTATAATTATGTGTTGTATATAGGAAAGCGCAGCATCATTTGAAAACATCGTACATATATGTAATAAATTATGGCGAGCGGAAGCGAGCCAGAGAAAAATTTTGAAATACTGACGGCAAAACATTATCAAAATGAAAGATTTCTAATACAAATTTATGATATATTTTTCAAATATTATGACAACAAAAGGGGAATTGGGGCTTAATCTTATGAAATATGTATATTAATAACAAAAATTTAGCAATGTTTCGAAAATTCCAGTGGGGGGGGGGGGGTCCGGCCGACCCCCTTTCTGGATCCGCGCTTGTCGTACGTAAAAATATCATTATTATTAAAATAAATTAATTGAGGTTTTACAAAAAGAAACGCGGTACTTGTTTTCAAAAACAATTGTTTGACGATTATTGTGTTTGTTCACATATTTACATGTTTCTTTGAAATTTATGAGAGAGCTTGCGAGTTCGCACTATATTTAATCATAGGGTGGTTCGAAATGTCATAAGTGGATATAATTCTTACTAGCTTTAGATGCAAAAGCGATGTATTATATCATCGCTTTAGTGCAAACGGTACTGTTCGCGGGAAGTTGAGCGTAGACGTACGTGTATGTGCGCAATAATATTTGTAATATGAAAAAAAAATTGCTATATGAAAACTTCAATACATCTCATTTGTTTCAAGACGACTCCCTTATGCACCTAGCATAATCTAGGCATGGATAATTTTACTTAAGGTCTTAAAACATGAACATTCAATCACATTTTCTAAACAGAAATATTTGTTTAAGAATGGGACTAAATCGAATATGCATGAATGTACAAGTTTTAAGACCTTGAAAGGTAAAATTATCCATGCCTTGGGTATGCTTAGTTCATAAGAGAGTAGTCTTGAAACAAATGATGTGTACATATGTATTAATTTTTTTTCATAAAGCAAATATTTTTGCGCACATACACTTCTGCGCTAACCTTCCCGTGAACATTACCGTTTGCACTAAAGCGATGATATAATACATCGCTTTTGCATCTAAAGCTAAATTCTTACATGTATGTCCATCCATTAACAATGTTTACTTCTTAATAGCTCTCCGAAAATTGTCTCTCTTGATTAAACTTGATGCAACACGAAAAGACAGATTTGCTTTGTTTTTATGCTTGTGAAAAAAATCAAAATTTAAAACATGCAAAATTGTTGGCAGGCATTAACGTCTCAACAAAAAGAGAAAAAACTTGGGCTTTACTACAGTACCATAAGAAACAGCAATCTTTTGGATGCATGTTCCGTTCCATCAGACATTGGAAATGGGGGAGGGGGGTCTGTCATGACTCACATTGAAACACTTAATAGATAGGAGTAATGCTTATGTATACAGAAGACCGGGTTAGCGCAGTGGTAGCGCGCTCGTTTCTTACCTCTAAGGTCCCGGGTCCGAATCCCAGATTCGGCGAAGGGTTTTATGTGGGAGGGTAGGTGGTCCCCAACCCAGGCCTCGGCAGGGGTTTTTTTCCGGGTACTCCGGGTTTCTCCTGCTCCTTTGACCCCCTCACGCCAACATCTGAGCCAACGTGAGACATTTGTACGTGTACAAGTTTGTAAATTGTTTGTCAAAGGTTGTAAATTAAAGTTTAAATTTTATAATGTTTATGCACATTCCCCTCCCCTATCCAAATTTAAAATCAAGTCAGTTTCCAATTCCTAAGGACTCATTGTTCAGTTAAACAAAGATTTAATACATGTTCAAATTATTATATAATATCCTTGCTTTAAAACGGCACAAAGTGTCATATACGTATATAATCAGAGCACATACTATCGAGTAAATACTGTCGGAGTAAAAAGTGTCGGAGTAAATACTGTCGGAGTAAAAAGTGTCGGAGTATATACTGTCGCAGTAAAAAGTGTCGGAGTTAAAGGTGTCGGAGGAACGGGATTATCCCGTTTATATTTTGAAATTCGAGCTAAATAATCAAGAATTAAATCTATATTTATTGGTGATCAAACATTGCGTCCGATACCTGACTTTTATAAACATAATCAAATATTGCTAAGAAAACTAATTAATTAATCAATTTGTCGCTAGACTTACCAATCATGTATGACGAAAGGACACCCCCACCCCCAAAATTTATGTTTTCTGCTTTTCCACTTACAACAATGAGGTAATGTACAAGAACAAAAATATGTACCAAAACGACCTAAATCGTGTACCGAAACGTCTTTGTACCATGTACCGAAACAACTTTTTTCGTTGTACCGAAACGTCCTTGTACCGAAACGTCCTTGTACCGAAACGTCCTGCACCCCTTAATCAATGTTCTTTCGAAAACAACCTAAAATTCACATATTCTCAAAAAAATGTACAGCCAAAGAACAAGTCAATTCATTGAACTGATGATCCCTCTCCTGTAAATATACCTTCCTTAAAAGAGCGACAGAGGAAATCCGTGGAACTGTGAATGTCGCTATTTGCAATGGCGTAAGGTCCCCTATGCAAAAAAATAGATTTATCGGTTATAATACAATACTGAGGGGACCTTACGCCATTGACTTTCGTGTTGACCATAGTAAAGAGGGAACCGTACGACATTGAATTTAATAAAAAGGGATCCTTACGCTTTTGACTTTTCATAATTGGAGGAGGGGGCGACAGAACTGGGCGAAGAATATCAGAAAGGGATGAGGGGGGGGGGGGGGGGGGAGGAAAGGGGCGGAAAGGGGAGAAAAGGGTGGGAGGTGGTAGGAGGAGAGGAGGGGACCTTACGCCATTGACTTTCTACATGGACCATAATAATGAGGGGAACCTTACGTCATTGACTTTCTATATGGACCATAATAAAGAGGGGACCTTACGCCATTGACTTTCTATATGGACCATAATAAAGAGGGGACCTTACGCCATTGACTTTCTATATGGACCATAATAAAGAGGGGACCTTAAACCATTGACTTTCTACATGGACCATAATAAAGAGGGGACCTTACGCCATTGACTTTCTCTATGTGTATTATAATACAGAGGGGACCTTACGCCATTGACTTTCTATATGGACCATAATAAAGAGGGGACCATACGCCATTCACTTTCTCTATGTACATGTATTATAATACAGAGGGGACCTTACGCCATTGACATTCTATATTGATAATAATACAGAGGGGACCTTAAACCATTGACTTTCTACATGGACCATAATAAAGAGGGGACCTTACGCCATTGACTTTCTCTATGTGTATTATAATACAGAGGGGACCTTACGCCATTGACTTTCTATATGGACCATAATAAAGAGGGGACCTTACACCATTGACTTTCTCTATGTATTATAATACAGAGGGGACCTTACGCCATTGACTTTCTATATGGACCATAATAAAGAGGGGACCTTACGCCATTGACTTTCTCTATGTATTATAATACAGAGGGGACCTTACGCCATTGACATTCTATATGGATTATAATACAGAGGGGACCTTACGCCATTGACTTTCTACATGGACCATAATAAAGAGGGGACCTTACGCCATTGACTTTCTCTATGTACTATAATACAGAGGGGACCTTACGCCATTGACTTTCTATATGGACCATAATAAAGAGGGGACCTTACGCCATTGACTTTCTCTATGTATTATAATACAGAGGGGACCTTACGCCATTGACTGTCTATATGGACCATAATAAAGAGGGGACCTTACGCCATTGACATTTATCTATGTATTATAATACAAAGGGGACCTTACGCCATTGACTTTCTTATATGGACCATAATAAAGAGGGGACCTTACGCCATTGACTTTCTGTATGGATTATAATACAGAGGGGACCTTACGCCATTGACCTTCTCTATGTATTATAATACAGAGGGGACCTTACACCATTGACTTTCTACATGGACCATAATAAAGAGGGTACCTTACGCCATTGACTTTCTACATGGACCATAATAAAGAGGGGACCTTACGCCATTGACTTTCTCTATGTATTATAACACAGAGGGGACCTTACGTCATTGACTTTCTATATGGACCATAATAAAGAGGGGACCTTAAACCATTGACTTTCTACATGGACCATAATAAAGAGGGGACCTTACGCCATTGACTTTCTCTATGTATTATAATACAGAGGGGACCTTACGCCATTGACTTTCTACATGGACAATAATAAAGAGGGGACCTTACGCCATTGACTTTCTCTATGTATTATAACACAGAGAGGACCTTACGTCATTGACTTTCTATATGGACCATAATAAAGAGGGGACCTTAAACCATTGACTTTCTACATGGACCATAATAAAGAGGGGACCTTGCGCCATTGACTTTCTCTATGTATTATGATACAGAGGGGACCTTACGCCATTGACTTTCTATATGTACCATAATAAAGAGGGGACCTTACGCCATTGACTTTCTCTATGTATTATAATACAGCGGGGACCTTACGCCATTGACTTTCTCTCTGTATTATAATACAGCGGGGACCTTACGCCATTGACATTTATCTATGTATTATAATACAAAGGGGACCTTACGCCATTGACTTTCTTATATGGACCATAATAAAGAGGGGACCTTACGCCATTGACTTTCTGTATGGATTATAATACAGAGGGGACCTTACGCCATTGACTTTCTACATGGACCATAATAAAGAGGGGACCTTACGCCATTGACTTTCTCTATGTATTATAATACAGAGGGGACCTTACGCCATTCACTTTCTATATGGACCATAATAAAGAGGGGACCTTACGCCATTGACTTTCTCTATGTATTATAATACAGCGGGGACCCTACGCCATTGACTTTCTATATGGACCATAATAAAGAGGGGACCATACGCCATTGACTCTCTCTATGTATTATAATACAGAGAGGACCTTACGCCATTGACATTCTATATGGATTATAATACAGAGGGGACCTTACGCCATTGACTTTTTACATGGACCATAATAAAGAGGGGACCTTACGCCATTGACTTTCTCTATGTATTATAATACAGAGGGAACCTTACGCCATTGACTTTCTATATGGACCATAATACAGAGGGGACCTTACACCATTGACTTTCTCTATGTATTATAATACAGAGGGGACCTTACGCCATTGACTTTCTATATGGACCATAATAAAGTGGGGACCTTACGCCATTGACATTTATCTATGTATTATAATACAGAGGGGACCTAGCGCCATTGACATTCTATATGGCTTATAATACAGAGGGGACCTTACGCCATTGACTTTCTGTATGGATTATAATACAGAGGGGACCTTACGCCATTGACTTTCTCTATGTATTACTATACAGAGGGGACCTTACACCATTGACTTTCTACATGGACCATAATAAAGAGGGTACCTTACGCCATTGACTTTCTACATGGACCATTACAAAGAGGGGACCTTACGCCATTGACTTTCTCTAGGTATTATAATACAGCGGGGACCTTACGCCATTGACTTTCTCTATGTATTATAATACAGCGGGGACCTTACGCCATTGACTTTCTATATGGACCATAATAAAGAGGGGACCTTACGCCATTGACTTTCTCTATGTATTATAGTACAGAGGGGACCTTACGCCATTGACATTCTATATGGATTATGATACAGAGGGGACCTTACGCCATTGACTTTCTCTATGTATTATAGTACAGAGGGGACCTTACGCCATTGACATTCTATATGGATTATGATACAGAGGGGACCTTACGCCACTGACTTTCTACATGGACCATAATAAAGAGGGGACCTTACGCCATTGACTTTCTATATGGATTATAATACAGAGGGGACCTTACGCCATTGACTTTCTATATGGACCATAATAAAGAGGGGACCATACGCTATTGACTTTCTCTATGTATTATAATACAGAGGGGGCCTTACGCCATTGACATTCTATATGGATTATAATACAGAGGGGACCTTACGCCATTGACATTCTATAAGAACCGTAATACAGAGGGGATCCAACGCCATTGATTTTCTATGTTCACAATAATGCAGAGGGGAACCTAACACCATCAACGAAATCTGTATGGATCTTAATACAGAAGGGACCTTACACCATTGACTTTCTATATGGACAATAATACAATGGGAACCTTTCACTATTGACATCTTTATGTATCATAATGAAGAGGGGACCTAACTCCATTGACTTTCTATATGAACCATAGTACAGATGGGACCTTACTCCATTTACTTTCTATATAGACTATAGTACAGAGGGGGCCTTTTACCTTTGACTTTCTATATGGACCATAATACAGAGGGGACCTTACGCCATTGACTTTCTGTATGGACCATAGTACAGAGGGGACCTTACGCCATTGACTTTCTATATGTATCATAATACGCATAATACAGAGGGGACCTTACTCCATTGACTTTCTATATACAACATAGTACAGAGGAAACCTTACTCTATTGACTTTCTATACGGATCATAATACGGATGGGACCTTAGTCCATTGATTTTCTATATACACCATAGTACAGAGGGGACCTTCCGCCATTTACTTTATATATGGACCATGATACAGAGGGAACCTTACACCATTGACTTTCTATAAGGACCGTAATACAGAGGGGACATTACGCCATTGACTTTCTATTTGGACCATAGTACAGTGGGGACCTTACACCATTGACATTCTACATCGACATTATACAGAGAGGAACTTACGCCATTGACTTTCTCTATAGACCATAATACAATTGGGACCTTACACCATTGACTGTCTATATAGACCATAGTACAGAGAGGACCTTACGCCATTAACTTTCTGTATAGACCATAATACAGAGGGGACCTTACGCCATTGACTTTCTACATCGACCATAATACAGAGGGACCTTACGCCATTGACTTTCAATATATACCATAATACAGAGGGGACCTTACGCCATTGACTTTCAATATATACCATAATACAGAGTGGACCTTACGTGATTGACTTTCTTTATGGACCATTATACAGATGGGATTTTACGCCATTGACGTTCTGGATCAAAATACAGAGGGGACCTTACGCCATTGACTTTCTATATAGACGATAGTATTGAGGGAACCTTACGCCATTGACTTTTTATATAGACCATAGTGCAGAGGGGACCTTACGACACTGACTTTCTATATGGATCATAAAACAGAGGGGGCCATACTCCATTGACATTCAATATAGACCTTAGTACAGAGGGACCTTATGCTATTGACTATCTATATGGATCATAATACAGAAGGGACCTTACTCCATTGACTTTCTATATAGACCATAAAACAGAGGGGACCTTACGCCATTGACTTTCTATATAGATCATAATGCAGAGGGGACCTTACTCCATTGACATTCTATATAGACGATAGTACAGAGGGAACCTTTCGCCATTTACTTTATATATGGACCATAATACGGAGGGAACCTTTCAATATTGACTATCTACAAGGACCGTAATACAGAGGTGTTATTACGCCATATGACTTTCTATATAGACCATAATATAAAGGGGACCTTCCACCATTGACATTCTACATCGACATAATACAGAGAGTACCTTATGCCATTGACTTTCTCTATAGACCATAATACAATGGGGACCTTACACAATTGACTGTCTATATGGATCATAATAAAGAGGGAATCTTACGCCATTGACTGTCTATATGGACCATAATACATAGGGGACTTTACGCCATTGACTTTCTATATAAAGACCATAGTACAGAGGGGACTTTACGCCATTGACTTTCTACATCGACCATAATACAGAGGGGACCTTACACCATTGACTTTCTATATGGACAATAATACACAAGGGATCTTACGCCATTGACTTTCTATATGGACCATAATACAGAGGGGACCTTACGCCATTGACTTTCTATATGGACCATAATACAGAGGGGACCTTACGCCATTGACTTTCTATATAGACTATAGTACAGAGGGGACCTTACGCCATTGACTTTCTGTATGGACCACAGTACAGAGGGGACCTTACGCCATTGTCTTTCTATATGGATCATAATACAGAGGGGACCTTACGCAATTGACTTTCTATATTACCCATAGTACAGGGTGGATCTTACGCCATTGACTTTTTATATGGATCATAATACAGAGGGGACCTTACGTTATCGACTTTTTGTATGACCATAGCAGAGAGGGAACCTTACAACATTGACTTTTATAAGAACCGTAATACAGAGGGGACCCTACGCCATTGACTTTCTATGTTCACAATAATACAGAGGGGAACATAACACTATTAACGAAATCTGTATTGACCTTAATACAGAGTGGACCTTACACCATTGACTTACTATATGGACCATAATACAGATGGTAACTTACACCATTGAATTTTTACACGGACCATAATACAGAGGGGACCTTACACCATTGACTTTATACATAGACAATAATACAGAAGGGACCTTACACCATTGACTTTCTATATGGACAATAATACAATGGGGACCTTACACCCTTGACTACTATATGAATCATAATACAAAGGGGTCCTTACTCCATTGTCTTTCTATATGAGTTAAAGAAGATCCTGACGACAATCTCAACAGCACTCACAATAGAGCACAAAATTAAACATCGACGGACCCCTAGCAAGCAAGAGGTGGGACCAGGTGCCCGGGAGGAGTAAGCATCCCCTGTTGGCTAGCCGCACCCGCCGTCGATGTTTATGAAGCATGGAAATGAAAATATATAGAATTCATGCACTGTCTGACGTTATGTCTATATAGAAAGTGCTATGGCAACAATGTCAGGGAAGTATATTCAAAACACTTACTGTCAAACTCCTCGCGGGGAACTTTTTTACGAGCTCCACACGGCAAAGGGCATAAGTGTGACACAAATGAGTTAAAGAAGATCCTGACGACAATCTCAACAGCACTCACAATAGAGCACAAAATTAAACATCGACGGACTCCTAGCAAGCAAGAGGTGGGACCAGGTGCCCGGGAGGAGTAAGCATCCCCTGTTGGCTAGCCGCACCCGCCGTCGATGTTTATGAAGCATGGAAATGAAAATATATAGAATTCATGCACTGTCTGACGTTATGTCTATATAGAAAGTGCTATGGCGACAATGTCAGGGAAGTATATTCAAAACACTTACTGTCAAACCCCTCGCGGGGAACTTTTTTACGAGCTCCACACGGCAAAGGGCATAAGTGTGACACAAATGAGTTAAAGAAGATCCTGACGACAATCTCAACAGCACTCACAATAGAGCACAAAATTAAACATCGACGGACCCCTAGCAAGCAAGAGGTGGGACCAGGTGCCCGGGAGGAGTAAGCATCCCCTGTTGGCTAGCCGCACCCGCCGTCGATGTTTATGAAGCATGGAAATGAAAATATATAGAATTCATGCACTGTCTGACGTTATGTCTATATAGAAAGTGCTATGGCGACAATGTCAGGGAAGTATATTCAAAACACTTACTGTCAAACCCCTCGCGGGGAACTTTTTTACGAGCTCCACACGGCAAAGGGCATAAGTGTGACACAAATGAGTTAAAGAAGATCCTGACGACAATCTCAACAGCACTCACAATAGAGCACAAAATTAAACATCGACGGACCCCTAGCAAGCAAGAGGTGGGACCAGGTGCCCGGGAGGAGTAAGCATCCCCTGTTGGCTAGCCATAGTGAATCATAGTACAGAGGGGACCTTACACCATTGACTTTATATAAGAACTGTAATACAGAGGGGACCTTACACCATTATGTTTCATGGAAGAAGAAATAGATTCTATCACTTTCTACTGAGACATTAAAAGTTACACTCTATGCTGTCCCACGACTCTGATGGTCACATGAACACCTCACTCTGTGACAAACGTGACGACTTAAGTTTCAGCATCACAAACTTTCCTTTTCTGAGTAGCAACATTCTTTCAGCGCCTGCTTATGGCGTGTTAATATGCCAGATAAAGTACACAATATATAGATTTTGATAGATGCAAGCAGGAGATGCTGACTCTTTCTGGGCACCTGGTCTCACTCTCATGTAATGGGAGTTCGCTTCTTTCCATGTAGTGGAAGCGCAAGGATCACTTTGTCCGTTGTCCGTCTGTCAGTCAGTCCGTCTGTCTGTCACACTTTGGGTGTCACACCCCATAACTTTTCATCGGTAAGTGATAGGGCTTTGATATTTCACATGTGTATTTCCTGTGATGAGACCTTTTTACACATACCATAATTTTTGACCTAGTGACCTTGACCTAGATATTTGTCCTACTTTTCAAAAAATTAACATTGGCTATATCATTTGATTGGTAAGTGATAGGGATTTTATAATTCACATGTGTATTCCTTTTCATAAGACCTTTGTACAGATACCAAATTCTTTTTACCTAGTGACCTTGACCTAGATAGTTGACCTACTTTTCCAAAAAAAAACCATTTGCTATATCTTTTGATTGGTAAGTGATAGGGATTTTATAATTCACATGTGTATTTCCTGTGACATAACCTTACAACATGTACCATAAATTTTGACCTAGTGACCTTGACCTAGATATTTGACCTACTTTTCCAAACAATTAACATTGGCTATAACTTTTGATTGGTAAGTGATATGAATTTTCATAAGACCTTATTACAGATACCAATTTTTTTTACCTAGTGACCTTGACCTAGGTATTTGACTTACATTGGAAAAAAAATTAAGAATGGCTATATGTTTTATTTTATAAGTGACACGGCTTTGATATTTCAAACATGTATTTCTTATGATGAGTCCTTTCTTTTATTCCCAAAAATTTGTACCCAGTGACTTCACCTAGATGATTGACCTTTTCTGAGAGTAACAGATTGACCATAGCTTTTAATTGATAAGTAAGAGGTTTTATATTTCACATGCGACTTCATTTGACAAGACTTTCCCACTGATAAATGTACAAATATTGAACCAAGTGACCTAGACCTACATATTTTATCAACTTTTTAAAAATAGGCCGCTTCGCAGGAGACACAAGCATCTCTTGGATTGCTATTTTTGTTTGTTTGCTTTGGTTCCTGTTTTATCCTGATTTGTATGGCCCGGTTTATGATTTTCTGAATCATCCTTTTATTACTGTATTTTGGGATATGGTCATTGTCCATATTTGTCATTTGTATCGTGGATATGATCCCGCTGTCAGTGAACGGACACTCGACATGGTACTTGACCAATCTACAGCCTTGTGTCAGCACATTTGTAAGAATTGCGCTCTGATTAAATGTGACGATGGGAATCCAAGCCGGGTCCTTTCCAAACTTCTTTAGAGAAGACTGGGCCCGATAGCTCCTCTGAATGTCAGTCGGATTCCTCGTGTAAAAAAAGCATGAGCTAGCTGCAGCCGGCAGAGCACGGACTGTACCGGTATTACGTACGGGCCCCTAACCCCATCCATTTATATACTAGTATTAATCTGCGTTGCTTTGGCCTCTGCATATAACTGTCTTGTTTGTGTGGTCATCAAACAGTGAGGAGGTTGTTTTACACTACAATTTTGCGTTCTTCGAGATATTTTGGCAAATGCAAACGTGGGAGGGTTGTGCGCACGTAATCTGGATAACCACACCATTTCTGCAACTTGCGTAACAAATGACCGTCCTAAGTCGGCACCGGTTACCCATTGGTCTCGTTTTACACTACAATTTTGCGTTCTTCGAGATATTTTGGTAACTGCAAACGTGGGAGGGTTGTGCGCACGTAATCTTGATAACCACACCATTTCTGCTACTTGCGTATTAAATGGCCGTCCTAAGTCGGCACCGGTTACCTGTTGGTCTCTTTGGTTTATGTGTAGATTTTGTGTTTCATGTTTCTGTGTCGGGTGCTCGTCTTTGTGTTTTTGCATGGGATGTTTGACGTTTTCCTGTTGGTACTGCAACAGAGTCATGTTGGAGATCCCCTCCCTCCTTTCATAATGATGCTGATACCGAGTCTTCTTGAATACCCAATCATTACTTTTGTTGCGTGAAGTAACAAATGTATTTAGTCAATATAGAAAGAATTTGGAGTATAAGGGTACCCTCAGTATTACAGTCAATATGGAAAGGAAATGTCAAAATGTATCCTCTGAACAATAATCGTCCATATAAAAAGTCAATGCCATAAGCCCCCCCCCCCTCTATATTACTGTCCTTCTAGAAAGTCAATATAAGTGTCCATATAAGAAGTCAATGGCGTAAGGTCCCCTATCTATTTAAGATTATTGGAAGTCGATGACGTAATGTCCCTCTGTAAATTTTTTCAATGGCGTAAGGTCCCCTCCGTATTACTGCATATCGAAACAGAAGTCAATGGCGTTAGGTCCCCTCTGCTCAGTTCAGTTTGATAGGCGTACCGTCAGAAATAAGCTGTATGTTGGAATTTTGACCTATGCAACGGACCCACCGAAGCAGTGAGGGTTCTTTTACGTTCCTTCGCCTATCCGAGACAGGGGACCCCCTTTTTATAGTCCCTTCAGAAAGACTAGGCTGGGGTTACTTGTCTATATACAAGGTGTAGGCCCACATCACCTGGCGAGGCTCTAAGTTGGTAATCGTCCCTTCACCAGGCGCTCGTCGGATTCGAACCTGTCAGTCTCATGCTTCACTGACCACGACGTACTTAACGCTTTACCAACTTAACTTATTGTCCAGACAAGGTCGGAAGGTCTCTCTGTTATGGGGGTGGGGAGAGAGAGACAAGGAGGTACCACTTCTCCCCTTTCTCGTCCCTTTTCGACCTTAGGAAGTCAATGGCGTAAAGTTCCTCTCGTAAAATTGTCCGTATAAAAAGTCAATGACGTAAGTTCCCCTCTGTATTATAATCCATAGAGAAAGTCAATGGTGTAAGGTCCCCTCTGTATATTATTGTCCATAAAGAAAGTCAATGGTGTAAAGTCCCCTCTGTATATAATTGTCCATAAAAAAAGTCAATGGTGTAAGGTCCCCTCTGTATATAATTGTCCATAAAGAAAGTCAATGGTGTAAGGTCCCCTCTGTATATTATTGTCCATAAAGAAAGTCAATGGTGTAAGGTCCCCTCTGTATATAATTGTCCATATAGAAAGTCAATGGCGTAAGGTCCCCTCTGTTTATAATTGTCCATATAGAAAGACAAAAGCGTAAGGTTCCCTCCGTATATAATTGTCCATATAGGAAGTCAATGGTGTAAGGTCCCCTCTGTTATAATTGTCCATATAGGAAAACAATGGCGTAAGGTCCCCTCTGTTAGAAAGGTCCCCTCTGTACCAGAAGTCTCTGATGAGACTGAAGCTCTCCTGGTTGATTTGTACATATACACTCAAGAGAATGAATGCTGGACTTCACCTTGCCTAATACCACTTTTTTCATCGACCCAATATATTTCTGTATCCCCCCTGTAAAACACTCTATAACGAATTTATCCCGCTGAATTGCTTTTGGTTTGTGTATGTTACGTCAACATATTCTAAAGCATTTTGGTGACGTCAAAAGCATAAAGCATCTTAGTAGAAGCAGGATATCAAAATAATATTCTGTTAGCTAGTAAAATAATACAACATAATATTTGGTTCTTCTCGACCAATCAAATTGCAAGAAATTTGCCAGAGGCGAGATAAATGTGTATCAAGTTTTTTTTTATTAGAACCAACAACCACATGCCAATGCATATCCATCAATTCCTAATTAATTTTTTTCATCAAAATTCAGAGCAAAATTTTTTTATTTTTTGAAAAAAAAACGGAGTCCCCCCCCCCCCCCCCCCCCCCCCAAGAATATCAAATGGACCGTGCCTTAGATATCTCTAGAATGTGAGAGAATTACTAAAAACGTGTATATACAACATGTATACATACCATATGTATCAAAACTAAAATAACAGATGTTTTTATTTTTCAAAAAATGTGGGTCAAAGGTCAGTGATGGGGTCAAAGGTTAAAAATTTGGCTCCAAAAGATGAGCCTTCTCAAGGTTCATAGACATGCAATATATGACAGCTCTATTATCTTATACCCTTTCGTCAGAATTTAGTTGAATGGAATGATATACCGACAGTCGGATGGATAGACAAACAGATGAACAGACAGACCTACCACTATATGCCCTTAGATAAAATTAAGACTAAAGGCATAAATAACCTCTCATTTGAGCTGAAATAGTATTGCATAGGATACTCTATTATAAGAGATATTTCCTTCTTTCTTATACTGACCAGTGAAAATACTTAGATCAAGTAATCAGGCAGTTTCAGATTGAAATTAAATATAATAGGACATGTGGCCTGCCGAGTGAAATTTTAAAAGTATTGGCCATTTTGTTCTAAAACCTAAAAAGGTTTTAGGCTATTTATTTAGTAAATGTAAAACAATGTAAATAGAATATTGAACGAAGAACATGAACTTTTAGGGCGAATGTGGTATTAATGTAGACAGAAGCTAATTATTAAAATATAATACAAAATATTTTTACATACCGGTATGAAATATTTGATCCTCTATAGAAAACATTTCTACCATATATCCCAGTTCAGAAAAATATTTCAAAATCTGCATGAGGTTGAAATGAATTGTTTTTGATTGGTAATTTTAAAAGGACAAAATGACTCGAGGTCCAATTGACAAAAAGGCCTGAAACATTAGTTTATTACCATTAATTTATGGCAGGAACAGGTATCGTACCCAGATAGCTCAGTTGGTAAGAGCGTCTGCCCAGATAGCAGCAAGTCTCGGGTTCAATTCACTGTTCGGTCACATCTTTTCCTCTCCTGTTACAGAATTGGCACCAAACTAAATGACTCGAGGTGAAGTGGAGTTTTGTGTGAGGTTTCCAGTGCATGGAAACCTGAAAAATTGGTAGAGAGGAGTGTGGCAGGAACGGGCATCGTGCCCAGATAGCTCAGTTGGTAAGAGCGTCTGCCTTGATAGCAGAAGATCTCGGGTTCGATTCCCGGTACAGTCACATCTCTCCCTCTCCTGTTACAAATTCAACTTCTATAACTTACACAAGCACCTTTCCTTTGGCAATGTGAAGGATGCATTATTGCTATTTTATTTGATAAAATGATCAATCTTTGTGATTCTGGTGTTTCCATGTATCAGAAAGCACAGCTCAAGTCCGTGATCACTTAGGACATTCTACTCTTGCAACAAAAAGTCTCACTACTCTCTCTAAAAATCTTACACCTTAAACAATTAAAAAATAAGTAAGAAATACATGCATTTTGATTGTTTGTTTTCTTTCTTGCACTGTATAAACATAATAGAAAAGTTTTTGAAGTTGATTGATTGATCAGAGGAAATTCCGAAACTATCCCCTAGCGTTTCTATAGAATTGAAGATAAAATCCTGGGTCAGGCCCCAAATAAAATATGAGAAAAACTAAATTACAGACTCATCTGTGATAATATTGTCAAATGGCAATAAAGGAAAATTTTGGTAGAAGTTTTCCTGGGTTGAAATATTTTTGTATGAGTCGGCTTTTACAAATGATTTTTTTTAGTATTTTATTTTAATTTTTTTTAATTTGATTAACACATAGTAGATATGCCAATAAGGCATCTCTTGTTATATTTTCTACTATTAAAACATGTGTCACTTGCTTTAATGTAAACATTATGAAAAATTTTATCAAACCACACAGTTTTACATCCCATTGGGGGTGGTACTCCAAGGGTTACCAGTCATATCGGCCCTTTTCCAGTTCGGCCCCCAGTCATATCGGCCTTTTTACCTTTCGGCCCTTGACCATTCGGCCTTTGTTTCGGCCCTCCATAATAATGCAAGGAAATAATTCCTACTTTCCGCCCTAGACAATTCGGCCTACAGTAGATTTTTTTTTCAGTCCTCCCTTATAGTGAAAATAAATACTTGATGCAATAGTACACGTGTACAAGGGAAAAATTGAGGGGGGTACGTGTATTTCAGCCTCTCGCATCTACCACCTTCTACTGATAAATCCAAGCTTACTTTGTCAAGGGTTGAGGAAATTGTGATTGAAAATTAATGCTTAATTTCTGAGGAACAAATAGTATGACATACAATTTTCTTAATTTCTAAAATAGAAGGTAAACATCTGCTCTAGGTAAGGCCATTGATTTTTATGTAGTTGCCGACCCAAATTATGGCAACCCAGAAAAAATACATTGTGAACAATGTGTTAAATTACGGGTAAAGCCAATAAATAATTTGAATTTTGTAGTAAAAATTTTTAAAAAATCGATTTTCTATTTCTTTTTCTGCTGATCGTTTCATAGAAATAATAAATAACAATAAACACTCTATATCCACAAATTTTCTGCCACTCTGCCTTTACCAAGAAATCATAGAAATTTCTTATCACTGAAGTTGTTATATAGAAAATTTCAGCAGGCTTGTTTCATAGAAAATTTGTAATGAAAATAAAAGTCATAGTAGTCAAGCAAGCTAGGTTTTCCCTGGCTATAAATGGGCCGAAGCGGCAAAAGGCCGAAAAAAAAGGCCGATAGGTTTCAGCATTATGTTTTTTCATTATGAATTGAGGGCCGAAAGGTAAAAAGGCCGAATGGTAAAAAGGCCGATATGACTCTGGGCCGAACTGGAAAAGGGCCGAAATGACTGGCAACCACTCCAAGCAGTGGAGGAATTTATAAGAAGAAAGAAAGATGTAAGAGTTACCTCCCCCCTCTTCCCCCCCCCCCCCCCCCCCCAAAAAAAAAAGCTTACACAAGCACAATATTCCTTTCATTTGGCAATGTGAAGGATGCATTATTGCTATTTTATTTGACAAAATGACCAATATTAGTGATTCTGGTGTTCCCAATTAACAGAAAGCACAGCTCAAGTCTGTGATCACTTCGGACATTCTACTCTTGCAACAAAAATTCTCACTACTCTCCCCAAAAATCTTACACCTTAAACATGTTAAACAAATAAAAAATAAGTGAGAAATACATGCATTTTGACTATTTGATATCTTTCTTGCACTGTATAAACACTATAGAAAAGATTTTCATGTTGATTGATTGATCAGAGGAAATTCCGAAACTATCCCCTAGCGTTTCTATAGAATTGAAGATAAAATCCTGGGTAACGTCCCAAATAAAATATGAGAAAAACTAAATTACAGACTCATCTATGATAATATTGTAAAATTGCAATATCTTTGTTTATTTATAGTTTCTGTCACTTATGTACTCTAAATGCATGAAGATAGGGTAAGAGAAAATAGCCATATACCCATTTTCCAGAATCCTAGGGAACAGGGACTGAAGTAAAATACTGTAATGACATCTAAACTGCAAACCGATAATATTTTGGAATAAATCAATTAACTATTATCCATAAATTCTGGGAAATTAGCTATCATGAGATCACATGTAGTTTAATAGAGAGAAAACAACCACACCCATTTTCTAAGACCCTTGGGGTCAGAGACTCAAACAAAATATGAGGTGGACAACGAGATTACAGACCCATCATATTGCATAAAGAATTTAGTCTCCATTATTTATAGTGTCAGCGCTGTAAGCATAAGATTATATGGAATAATATAAAAGAAAATGGCCACACCCTTTTCTAAGACCCTGGGGGTCATTGGCTCAAACAAAATATCAGGTGCACAACTAGACTACAGACCCATCATATTGCAAAAAGAATTATGTCTCTATCATTTATAGTGATAGAAGAGCTATCCGGACAAAATTACATAGAATTTAATGACCACGCCCATTTTCTAAGACCCTGGGAGTCAGGGACTGAAACTGAATGTCAGGTGCACAACTAGACCATGGACCAAGTAAAATACAAAAAGAATTAAGTTTCTATCACTAACAGTTTCAGAGGAGTTGTCCGGACAAGAATTGTTTACGGACAGACGGACAGACAGACAGACGGACAGACGGACAGACGGACAGACGGACAGACGGACGGACGCCGGACGAAGGGTGATCGCATAAGCTCGACTGGTCTGAGACCAGTAGAGCTAATAAAACATGTGTCATAATCCTGTGATCCCCTCCTCCCATCTTGCACCCATTATTCCCCTCTGTCGCCCCTCCTCTTATAGTCAATGCATTCAATAGCATATAAGGATCCCCTTTTCTTTAAGTCAATGGTGTAAGGTTCCCTCTGTATTATAATCCATATAGAAAGTCAATGGCGTAAGGTCCCCTCTGTATTATAATCCATAAAGAAAGTCAATGGCGTAAGGTCCCCTCTTTATTATGGTCCATATAGAAAGTCAATGGTGTAAGGTCCCCTCTGTATTATTATCAATATAGAAAGTCAATGGCGTAAGGTCCCCTCTGTATTATAATACATAGAGAAAGTCAATGGCGTAAGGTCCCCTCTTTATTATAATCCATATAGAAAGTCAATGGTTTAAGGTCCCCTCTGTATTATGATCAACATAGAAAGTCAATGGCGTAAGGTCCCCTCTGTATTATTATCAATATAGAAAGTCAATGGCGTAAGGTCCCCTCTGTATTATAATACATAGAGAAAGTCAATGGCGTAAGGTCCCCTCTTTATTATGGTCCATGTAGAAAGTCAATTGTGTAAGGCCCCCTCTGTATTATTATCAATATAGAAAGTCAATGGCGTAAGGTCCCCTCTGTATTATAAAACATAGAGAAAGTCAATGGCGTAAGGTCCCCTCTTTATTATGGTCCATGTAGAAAGTCAATGGTGTAAGGTCCCCTCTGTATTATAATCCATATAGAAAGTCAATGGCGTAAGGTCCCCTTTGTATTATAATCCATATAGAAAGTCAATGGTGTAAGGTCCCCTCTTTATTATGGTCCATATAGAAAGTCAATGGCGTAAGGTCCCCTCTGTATTATAATACATAGAGAAAGTCAATGGCGTAAGGTCCCCTCTTTATTATGGTCCATATAGAAAGTCAATGGCGTAAGGTCCCCTCTGTATTATAATACATAGAGAAAGTCAATGGCGTAAGGTCCCCTCTTTATTATGGTCCATATAGAAAGTCAATGGCGAAAGATCCCCCTTGTATTATAATCCATATAGAATGTCAATGGCGTAAGGTCCCCTCTGTATTATGGTCCACATAGAGAAAGTCAATGGCGTAAGGTCCCCTATGTATTATAATCCATATAGAAAGTCAATGGCGTAAGGTCCCCTCTGTATTATAATCCATATAGAAAGTCAATGGTGTAAGGTCCCCTCTTTATTATGGTCCATATAGAAAGTCAATGGCGTAAGGTCCCCTCTGTATTATAATACATAGAGAAAGTCAATGGCGTAAGGTCCCCTCTTTATTATGGTCCATATAGAAAGTCAATGGCGTAAGGTCCCCTCTGTATTATAATACATAGAGAAAGTCAATGGCGTAAGGTCCCCTCTTTATTATGGTCCATGCAGAAAGTCAATGGCGCAAGATCCCTCCTGTATTATAATCCATATAGAAAGTCAATGGCGTAAGGTCCCCTCTTTATTATGGTCCATGTAGAAAGTCAATGGTGTAAGGTCCCCTCTTTATTATGGTCCATATAGTAAGTCAATGGCGTAAGGTCCCCTCTGTATTATAATACATATAGAAAGTCAATGGCTTAAGGTCCCCTCTTTATTATGGTCCATGTAGAAAGTCAATGGCGCAAGGTCCCCCCTGTATTATAATCCATATAGAATGTCAATGGCGTAAGGTCCCCTCTGTATTATGGTCCACATAGAGAAAGTCAATGGCGTAAGGTCCCCTCTGTATTATTATCCATAAAGAAAGTCAATGGCGTAAGGTCCCCTCTGTATTATAATCCATATAGAAAGTCAATGGTGTAAGGTCCCCTCTGTATTATTATCCATATAGAAAGTCAATGGCGTAAGGTCCCCTTTGTATTATAATCCACATAGAAAGTCAATGGTGTAAGGTCCCCTCTTTATTATGGTCCATATAGAAAGTCAATTGCGTAAGGTCCCCTCTGTATTATAATACATAGAGAAAGTCAATGGCGTAAGGTCCCCTCTGTATTATAATCCATATAGAAAGTCAATGGTGTAAGGTCCCCTCTTTATTATGGTCCATATAGAAAGTCAATGGCGTAAGGTCCCCTCTGTATTATAATACACAGAGAAAGTCAATGGCGTAAGGTCCCCTCTTTATTATGGTCCATATAGAAAGTCAATGGCGTAAGGTCCCCTCTGTATTATAATACATAGAGAAAGTCAATGGCGTAAGGTCCCCTCTTTATTATGGTCCATGTAGAAAGTCAATGGCGCAAGATCCCCCCTGTATTATAATCCATATAGAAAGTCAATGGTGTAAGGTCCCCTCTGTATTATAATCCATATAGAAAGTCAATGGCGTAAGGTCCCCCTTTGTATTATAAACCATATAGAAAGTCAATAGTGTAAGGTCCCCTCTTTATTATGGTCCATATAGAAAGTCAATGGCGTAAGGTCCCCTCTGTATTATAATACATAGAGAAAGTCAATGGCGTAAGGTCCCCTCTTTATTATGGTCCATATAGAAAGTCAATGGCGTAAGGTCCCCTCTGTATTATAATACATAGAGAAAGTCAATGGCGTAAGGTCCCCTCTTTAGTATGGTCTATGTAGAAAGTCAATGGCGCAAGGTCCCCCTGTATTATAATCCATATAGAATGTCAATGGCGTAAGGTCCCCTCTGTATTATGGTCCACATAGAGAAAGTCAATGGCGTAAGGTCCCCTCTGTATTATAATCCATAAAGAAAGTCAATGGCGTAAGGTCCCCTCTGTATTATAATCCATATAGAAAGTCAATGGTGTAAGGTCCCCTCTTTATTATGGTCCATATAGAAAGTCAATGGCGTAAGGTCCCCTCTGTATTATAATACATAGAGAAAGTCAATGGCGTAACGTCCCCTCTTTATTATGGTCCATATAGAAAGTCAATGGCGTAAGGTCCCCTCTGTATTATAATACATAGAGAAAGTCAATGGCGTAAGGTCCCCTCTTTATTATGGTCCATGTAGAAAGTCAATGGCGCAAGGTCCCCCCTGTATTATAATACATATAGAATGTCAATGGCGTAAGGTCCCCTCTGTATTATAATACATAGAGAAAGTCAATGGCGTAAGGTCCCCTCTGTATTATAATCCATTTAGAAAGTCAATGGCATAAGGTCCCCTCTGTATTATAATCCATATATAAAGTCAATGGCGTAAGGTACCCTCTTTATTATGGTCCATGTAGAAAGTCAATGGTGTAAGGTCCCCTCTGTATTATAATCCATATAGAAAGTAAATGGCGTAAGGTCCCCTTTGTATCATAATCCATATAGAAAGTCAATGGCGCAAGGTCCCCCCTGTATTATAATCCATATAGAATGTCAATGGCGTAAGGTCCCCTCTGTATTATGGTCCACATAGAGAAAGTCAATGGCGTAAGGTCCCCCTCTGTATTATAATCCATATAGAAAACTGAAGGATTATATTGACCACGATGATATCGGGGAATCATTTGTAGACTGCCCCCTACCTACCGTGTATTTACCTGACACATGTGCACCCCGGGAACAACTGGACAAAACTTGTAACTCCCATGGGATATTACTGACTGATATGTGTAAAACATTGAATCTCAGAATATTGAACGGAAGGTTTCTTGGAGATTCACAAGGTTATTATACATTTTCAAATCAAAATGGTTCAAGTACAGTTGATTACATGTTGGCTTCAAATAATATATATAACAGCATTTTATACTTTAATGTATTACCACCTAATGAAATCTCAGATCACTGTATAATAACTACCGGGATACAAACCCATATGGATAGGCAAAACTCAATTCACACAGTGTATGAGAATGTACATAAACTCAAAGGTCGATTTGAATGGTCGGATAATTGTAAAGAGGCATATTTAATTGCAATGTCTGATGATGAAAGTGTCTCAAAAATTTTAGAATTGGACTCACTACTTAAAGATCCAACACAAATGGATGTTAATATGCTATCTGACAAATTAAACAATATTTATATAAAAGCAGCATATAAAACCGTTCAATTTCGAAAAGTTCACCACAGAAAAAAGAAAATTAAATCTAAACCTTGGATTACTCATGATATCAATAGATTGAGAAAGGAAGTAAGAAGTTTAGGGAAAAAACTTCATGATGAACCAAATAACTGCTTCACTCTAGCTTCGTATTGTAAAGCGAAGAGAGAATTTAACAAACTGAGAAAGAAGTTACGAAAGGATTACTACGAAGCTATTACAGGTCAAATAAACAACTTAGACTCAAAGAGTGCTAATGAATTCTGGAAACTGATTAATAAACACAAATCTAGTTCTACCAATACAGATGTAAACCCAACCGAGGGAATGAAACTGTTTGTGGACCATTATAAATCCCTTCTAAATGACAAAGAAGTGTCACCAAATAATGCAGATGAACTTCTGCCTCTCAACATCGATAACAATAAACCACTAGACTTCCCTTTTACTCACAAAGAAACAAAGGAGGCAATTAAAGAACTCAAATGTAATAAGAGTGCTGGAATTGACTTAGTCATAAATGAATTCATCAAAGCAAGTTGTAATATATTAACACCAACTCTAACTAATCTCTTTAACAAGATACTTTCTACCGGAGAGATACCGAAAGAATGGAATCTAGCTTTTATAAAATCCTTATATAAATCGGGGAATCCGGATGACCCGGGTAATTATAGAGGTATAAGTATAACCAGCTGCGTGGGAAAACTCTTTAATAGACTTCTACATAAAAGACTAAATAATTATCTAGAATCCAACAATCTCCTGAGTGAACACCAGTTTGGATTTCGAAAAGGTCACCGTACAACAGATAATATTTTCATCTTAAAAACTCTTATTAATAAATATTTGAATAGCAAAAGAAACTTATTTGTTTGTTATATAGACTTTACTAAGGCGTTTGATACTGTAAACAGACCACTCCTTTTAAAAAAGATCTTTGATAAGGGTATTGGCGGAAATTTTCTGAGACTTATCAAAAACATGTATTCAAACACAAAATACTCTTGTATACTTTCTTCGGAATACTCGCATCCATTTTCTTCATCTCGGGGAGTAAAACAAGGAGATAATCTAAGCCCGACCTTATTTAATATATTTGTAGATGATTTTGGGTCCTATATACAGAGTGACTCAGTCCAATCTCCCTCTTTAAACAACTATCCTGTAAGTCACCTTTTCTTTGCAGATGACTTGATTCTAATGTCAGAGACCCCCTCGGGTCTACAAATATTGATAGATCAACTATCTCGCTATTGCTCAGATATGAAGTTACAAGTAAATGTTAACAAATCAAAAGCAATGATCTTTAGTAGAGACAAAAGCATAGCAAATAATCATTCATTTTACTTGAATCAACGTATCTTACAGATTGTTCATGAATATAAATACTTAGGTCTAATTTTTGCAAGTAACGGCAAATTTAATATCGCAGCGCAAAGTTTGGCAGACAAGGCAAGAAAAGCATACTACTCAATTAAAAAATCTATCCCTTTTAATACGAATTTGTCAGTTAAACACCTATTAAAAATATACCAATCCATGATAGAACCAATTCTAACATATGGATCAGAAGTCTGGTTGAGCGACTTCAATGTTGATGTTAACAAATCAGATAAATTGCCAATGGAAAAAATACAAAATTTTATTATTAGAGATATACTTGGGGTACATAATAAATCTTCAAATTTAGCAATAAAAAACGAGACTGGTATATATCCAGTATGTATAAAATCATTCTATCTAATGCATAAATATTACAACAGATTAAATAATACTAATGATAAATTTAGAATTACAAATAAAATACTACTAGCAGCAAAACATGAAGAGAACAATCTGTACCAGAGTAATCCCTTAAAAAGTTGGCAGAACCAACTGCAGAATCTTAAAAATGATTGTCATATAAATACATTGGATATAAAATCTAACATCTTTAAATCAAAGTTGGAGTCTTTATTCAAAGAAAACTTATTTAAAGTAAGAAATTACTGTATAGAAAATCCAAATGAAGGCAAACTTTCTTTCTATTTCTCCATTGCCGAAGAATTTAAACTCCAACAATATTTAAAATTCCCACTAAAAAGGTATGAAAGGTCTATTTTAACTAAGTTAAGGATAAGTGCTCATAAACTAGAAATTGAAATAGGGAGATACAAACGCCCCCCTGTAAAGAGAGAAGATCGTTTCTGTAAATTTTGTTCGGATGTCGTTGAGAATGAAATGCATTTCCTATTTACATGCCCTTTGTACCAAGCTTTAAGAATTAGATATGATACTATATTTTGTAACAAGGATAATCAAACAGAAACAGAAAGATGTAAGGATATCCTAAACCCAACTGATATCGTTCTTTGCAAGCGCATTTGTTGTTATCTTCTTTCTGCATTTGAAAATAGGTTGGATGCATTCAAAGCAATTGAAATGACATGAATAGCTAGTGTACAGTTTACAATACAACTAATTTAATTGTAAGTGTATGTTTTACATATTTACCTAATTTAATTAGATGCTTAAGGACTAAGTACTATACAATATGTTGAAAGAAAAAATACTTGTACTGATGCCTATGTGTATTACTAATATTGAATTACTTGTATAGATTACGAGCAAATACTGCTAAGTCTTCATATTGTGGTGATCATTCATTCTTCGCTTTTGTAAGTTACATAGACACTATATGCATATATATATTTATACAAGTGCAGTAATTTCTCTGTTTTGTAAGATGATGTGTCAGTGATGTATGCCAACATGTTTGGTGAAAGTCAATAAATCTTGAATCTTGAAAGTCAATGGCATAAGGTCCCCTTTGTATTATAATCCATATAGAAAGTCAATGGCGTAAGGTCCCTCTTTATTATGGTCCATGTAGAAAGTCAATGGTGTAAGGTCCCCTCTGTATTATAATCCATATAGAAAGTCAATGGCGTAAGGTCCCCTCTGTATTATAATCCATAAAGAAAGTCTATGGCGTAAGGTCCCCTCTTTATTATGGTCCATATAGAAAGTCAATGACGTAAGGTTCCCCTCTGTATTATGATACATAGAGTAAGTAAATGGCGTAAGGTCCCCGCTATATTATGGTCCATATAGAAAGTCAATGGCGTAAGGTCCCCTCATTATTATGGTTGATGTAGAAAGTCAATGGCGTAAGGTCACCTCCTCTCTTCCTACCACCTCCCACCCTTTTCTCCCTTCTCCGCCCCTTTCCTTCCCCTCCCTCATCCCTTTCTGATATCATTCACCCAGTTCTGTCGCCCCCTCCTCCAATTATGAAAAGTCAAAAGCGTAAGGATCCCTTTTTATTAAATGCAATGTCGTAAGGTTCCCTCTTTACTATGGTTAACACGAAAGTCAATGGCGTAAGGTCCCCTCAGTATTGTATTATAACCGATAAATCTATTTTTTTGCATAGGGGACCTTACGCCATTGTATTTAGCAAAATCGGTGGAACTGTTTACAAATTTTCCGCCATTTTGGATGAATGAACAGTGACCTACTTTTCAAAAACGCAGTTTTTACGTCAAATATTGACTCAATTTCTCATACACTGTCCTAATAAAAGCACTTACAGCTATTTCAGATCTTCGACGAACTAATTCATTTAATTCTTCTCTAGTATTTACAGGTTGGGGCGTTTTTAACGCGGACATTCTGACAAGTGGAAAGTTTACAAAATGGATTTGAATTTTGAAATTTACCGATCTCACATTAAAAAAATCTTTATTTTTCAACTTAATTTTTCGCTAATGTAGCAAATACAAGTGACTATGAAATCTAAATACTTAATTTTCTGAATCTAAACACTTGCAATTGCAAAACTTAAACAACAAAATACTCGAGTAACGAAAATATGATATGAACTACAGGTGTTTGCAAAATATTCAAATTTTTTTATTGTTTTCACAAAAAGTCCACAACACATAAAGTACTAGTATAGATTTATTTAAGATGACTATCATTGAAATGAATACCTTAAAATGGTCATATTATTTTTGCACGAATATTGACATCCAAATATATATATTCTTTACACTTATTGTACAATAGTTTTTTCATACACCCTGTAGTTGAATTAAAACAGAAAAACATGGCAGTGTTCAGAAGGTCGACCAAGTTGGCGAAGATTCTGTGCTCAAATCTGAAACCACAACGAATTGTCAACAAGAGATATTTGGGGGAGATATGGGTATCAGGAAGCTGTATTGATCGTAAGGGTGGTTGTGTATAAAATATAATATTTTTGGCAAAAACAAATATCATGCACATGTTGTTTTGATGTTATATGACTATGTTATTATAATATTAGAATGTATGTTTCATAGATTTTTACATCCCCAACATTATTGCTGAGTCCAGTTAGAAACAAATAAAAAGTAAAAAAGGTTAATATTGTGATCATGAATTGTCATGATCATGATGCATAGTTACACCTGACATACATGACCAGGGTAAGAACTTAACGCTCGCCCACTCGCCCAAGACGAGTATTTTTTCCTGTGGGCGATCAAAAATTACCACTTACTCGCCCACGTGGCGAATGAATTATATACTTCTCTTCAACCTAAGTTACTAAGTATCAATAACGCCGTAAACATTGTAAATGGAATATATACGGTATACATGTAAATGGTTAAAACACACGAATATTTTCAGTGATCGCCTACTTGATATCCATATCTAATTAACAAATACATTCTTTATTTCATGGTCAATAAATCTTCAGATACATTGCTCTTTGTTAGCCGTTAAATTATTTGCCGTCGTCTTTTTACGTAATGTACGGCGCAACATCGATGTCAAAAAATTCAATTGTCAAAACAAATTGAAGTGATTGCTTAGCAGGATGCTATTTGAATCGATGATGAAGAGAAGAAACAACAATTTGATTCTCTTGTACTTGTATCCCCTCCCCCCCCCCCTACATGTATCATCCCGCCGTAAAGGGCGTACATCTTAAGTGTAAATTTCGTCCGCACGGTCAAATATATGCGTGACAACAAACTCTTTTGAATATGATAATCTTACCTGGGACAGTGTTTATTTGAAATGAAATAAACAGATAATTTAATTGTATTTATAATAGAATGCCTAATAACCTGGTTGATTACTTTGTTTGGCGGTATTATCAGACCATCCTTTACATCAGGGGCCTATGGCAGTATGTGAGTTTGGCATTATAAACGGAGGTTTCATATGAAACGATTTTATATAAAAGATTTCTGTGGCGGTATACGAATTTGGCATTATAACAGGGGACGTTATAGCGGGGAAGGGAGGGTGGGGGGTGGTTGTATTTTAAAGCTGATATAGAAAATTAATTCATCTAGATCTTTTGATGCCTACAATCCTTGAAATTGTATTTGTATGACTTCTTCAAAAGTTTTGTTGATAAGGCATTTTTGTTACATACAGATTTATAAAATACGTGCTTTGTACATTAAATTTCTTGCAAGCAGGCATAGTTGGGTCAGTTTTAAGGGGGGAGGGTTTGGTTTTCTGTGTGGGCTCGTAAAAAGTTGTGTGGGCCCCTAAAATTGAAATTTTACGAGCCCACATGGCCAGTAAAATTTTACAGTGGCGGATTCAGCCGGGGGGCACGGTGGCACGTGCCCCCCCGGCAGTGTCCAACGAAGGGGCACTTATGACGTACAAAAATCTATGAAATTAATCACAAATAGCCCCAAAACACCCCAGAAACCACCGATTTGAATAAATCTTCAAAAATTTTCTCGGGGATACATTAAAAAGTCGGGAAGGATGCATTACTGCCATGTCCGTCGTCTGTGCATATACGTCTGTATACGTGAACAACAAGCTTCATTGAATCACGTTCATATAGGACTTTCTTCATCTGAGGGTTTGAATCGGGAATAGCAGTCGTATGCAAGTCATAAAACACACATATTTCTTTATCAAATCGTCGATATAACCATCTATAAAATTGACAATTTTTTTTTTTACTTTTTTCATGTTTTTAAGATCAGATTTTTTTTTTATTTTTAGGTCATTGAACTTAATTAAAATTGTTTGACCAGATTTGGACCGGCACCTCCAAGAATTTTGCTAACAGTCAAAAATGCAACTTTTTTAAAATGGAATGGCCAATGAATAATTATACCTTATCTGGACGATGCAGAGCATTGGGCACCCATGACCTCTTGTTTTACAGGGAAATTTTTCATTTACTTATTTTCTTCACCTTACAAAAAAAAAAAACAAAAAAAAACAAGCATGGATCTAGAGTGATGGTTGGGGGGGGGGGGGGGGGGGGGGGGGGGTTAGACCCCGCCTGGAATTTGAAAAAAAAAATGCTTATTTATTCCTAGCTTTTGCATGAATAAACGGCTAGACGCCCCCCCCCCCCTCCTTTGGGCTGACCTCTCTGTCCTTTTAAAACTTTTTTTGATCCGTCCTTTCCTTAAAAATTTTGACCTCAGTGCATGCCGCGCAAAAACAATGCAGCATCGGAATATGTCGACATTTTTTTTTAGATATACTAATTATCGTTATTGACACTGACTGAATCCCTTCTAAATTAAGTTCAAAAACGCTTCAGATGCCACCAAATTACTCCTTTTTTTCAAAATTTTCTCGGGGAGGCCCCCGAACCCCCACCAATAGAAGTCCTGAACATTTTGATCTCTGCATGACGTGCAAAAACAATACAGCATCAGAATATGTAATGTTGACAATCTTTTTTAGATATACTAATCATCGTTATTGACACTGACTGAATCCCTTCTAAATTAAGTTCAAAAACGCTTCAGATGCCACCATATTGCTTCATTTTTTCAAATTTTTCTCAGGGGAGGCCCCCGAACCCCATCGATGGAAATCCTGAACATTTTGACCTCTGCATGACGTGCAAAAACAATACAGCATCAAAATATGTCGACAATTTTTTTTAGATATACTAATTAATTATCGTTATTAACACTGACTGAATCCCTCCTAAATTCATTTCAAAAACGCTTCAGATGCCACCAAATTGCTTCATTTTTTTCAAAATTTTCTCGGGGGGAGGCCCCCCGGACCCCCACCAATGGGAGGGGGAAACCCCCTCCCATACCCTCCCCCACTCGGCCCTTCGGGCCTCGCAAGAGATTCCCATCAAAAATTGTATGTGCCCCCCTGGCAATTGGGGTTCTGGATCCTCCCCTGTTTTAAGTAGAGTTCATACCCTGCATGACCTACTGGGTCATTTCTTTCCATGCCAAATGTCAAGTTAACAGCTAGAATTATGGCATAAACTGAAAATATATATAATATTAAAGTCCACAGCTGGTCACATTTCTCATCAGAACTTGTTCAAACATTCATTGCATTTGATTCAAGGAAGAAAGCCTTATATGATCTTCAAGGTCATGGGGTCAAGGTCACAGGTTGGATGTTTCAAATAAATCTTGTATATATATATATATATGTATCCTGAATCCGCCACTGCGATTCCAAAAATAGCAATGCAAAGGCTGCAAGATACGCATGTCGGGGTTTTAATAGTCTCACGGACAGCACCATAATATAATACGTCCCGTCTTATGACGAGCGAATAAAAATCATATTCAATCAAAAAGCTTACAAGTTTAGGAATTTTATTGGATATTCGGACTATTGGGTCTTCCCACTATCGGGCCTTCGGAGTTATGGACATTCGAACTATAGGACCTTCGGACTATCGGGCCTTCGGGCTATCGGACCTTCGAAATATCAGTCCCTCGAATTATCGGGCCTTCGAAGTATTGAACCTTCGTCTTTTTAGACCTTCGGAATACTGAGTGGTCACCATATGTATATAGCTGACAGGTCACATCTTACAATATAAGAACTTGTTCAAACTACACTCATTGCTTATGACTCAAGAAAAACAAACCTGTTGATTTTCTGTCAAAGGTCAAGGTCAATATTCTCAACAGGTCTTCCTGAAACTTTATACACTCATTGCTCAATTGACCTAAAGAAGAACATTAGATTTTTCAAGGTCAGAGTCACAGGTTGGACAACAGCAGATTTAACAAATATAGCATGGTCATAAGATAATTGAATTCTATTGATATTTTAGCAATCTCATGAAAACTCGTTCAATCACACACCTATTTTTAGTTTTGTCGTTGTGGTTCAATAGGAGTGTGATTGAATGAGTTTTAATGAGATTGATATTTTAGGAAATTGTTAGCATGATTAGTGTAGCTGTAATAAAATTTAACATTATATGCAGTTAAGATCAGCATATTTCATAAGAGGAAAAGCAAATCACTTTTTAAGGTCAGAGATTAAGATAACACGCTCTCAAATGCAGTCAAGGCCTCAGCTAGTTGGATGCACTGAAAATAATTTCTTGGAAAGATGAAGACTGATAATTTCACCTGAGGATCTTCATTCTTGCTTTAAAGCAATACCACTGTAAACTCTAAAGCATGTCCGATTTTCAAACCTGTGGACTTATTTTTAACATCAAAGGCCAAAGTTCAAGGTCCTAGCAGCTTAGCTATTACATGTAGCTATTATCAAGGTCCTAGCAGCTTAGCTATTAGCTATTCAGTGATTCAGACTGTTTTCAGAAGCTAAAGGACACATGGCCTAGAGCATAAAAAAATTATAGGTCATTTTGTCCTAAACATGGAAAAAGTATAGGCCGTCGCACGGCATAGCTGCGAGCCGAGTGCCAAAGGCGCGAATCTTGCTAGGGGGGTCCGAATATTTTTTTTCAAATTTGAAGCAAAATGGTGCAATCTGAGCCAATCTGGAGATTAAAATGGAAGTTTGCAAACTTGAAAATAATGGCCTGGGTGTGTAATTGAGGCTTGTTATTGTTTTCCTGTAGAAGTGGGACAATCACTAGTATCAGTGCTGTTTGATGGTCGTTAGACTTGATGTGGTCTATTGTTTCTATTTGCATCAAGGCATATTTTACAGAGCATGGCGCAGTTTCACCATACCGTAACCAAGGGTATAGGGTTACCCATTTTTGCTGGAATTTTCTATAAACAGTAGGTTCAGGTTGTTCAGCCTGAACTTCGGGGGTATCAGGAGTGCTGCTTGGGGGACCGCCGCAAGGGGGGCCGCGGCTTGGAGATTCTTTGATCAAATTAAACAAAGTTTGCTGGCCCTCGCCCAGAAGCAGCTTTTATTTGACTCAGTTATTTACACGCTTTAACAAGCATTCGCTGAGTCATCATTACATAAAGCGATTGTACAACGGACTCTTTTTTATCATGCAATGAAAACTGTTGTTACATGTTTATCGAGGTACCAAGTCAACTCGACCTTATGGGAAAATATTATCGGCCAATATGTCAGACGTATGGGAAAGGAATAGGCCATTTCGGCAGATGCAGGACACATTAATCGGCCATTCAGAGTTTTTATCGGCAAATGGCCGATAGCCGACGCCAATCTGAATCTCTGGCTATTACCAATTATCTAATCATGGATAAGGGCTCAAAATCACAGAGTCAGTTTAATTTTTTAAGTGTTGTTGTTTATAATAAGGTCATTTTTAGCTTTGTTTTGTAAGAATAACACAACACAATGACATTGATCTTTTGAACTCAATTTTTTGCTTTGAATGTTGATTGCCATAGAATAAAAAACAATATGAAAAATAAACTACTTGTTCACATGCTAAATTGTTGAAACTTCAATATATTTTTGTTCAGCATCACTTGGACTGAAAGAAGATCAGAAGCAGATCCAAGCCATGGCAACTGATTTTGCTAAAAACGAAATGTTTCCAAATATGGCCAAGTGGGATGAGGAGGTATGAGAACCATGGAGTATACAATTAATGGTTTAGATTTTATGTATCTTAGTAACATAACTTGTATTTACACAAGGAATATAATATAAATGAAAGACTGATGAAATGTTATTTTGCATTTTGATATACATTTATTCTAAATGAATCAGATTGGAGTATATTTTCCCTGAATTAATAATTCACACTGATTTCCATAGAATAGCCCATTTTCCAGAAAATATTTATGACCATTTTAAACCTTGATTATATGCACAGACATCACATCATTCGGCAAAATTTTGAATTGGCACGTCATATTTGACAGCACTGACTTTATGCGTTGTCATGTTTTCTGTTTTGACGTCACAATGAAAATTTCGCCAAATTTTGTGATGTCTGGTGCCTGTCCGCCCAATGAATCTACTGGAAAATCAGCTATTTGATGACGTCACAATAACTGTTTACATCAGTTTTAACTGTCCAAAATGGGAAGTAACTCTGAAAATTTTATTGAAAAGATCAAGTAATGAATTGTTAGTATAACTGATTGATACAGTGTACCTCCATCTTACCTGTGATTTTTTTTCCTTTTCATACTGTTACGGGAACCCCAGATAAACAGATTAGATAACTTTCATTTCATTTTGTAGGAGATTTTCCCTGTAGACATATTTAAGAAAGCTGGACAGTTAGGATTTGGTGCAATATACTGCGGAGAAGAATTCGGAGGAACTGGTCTAGGTCGTACAGAAGCTTCAGTGATTTTCGAGGGTTTATCTCAGGGATGTGTCAGCACTACTGCCTATATCAGTATACACAAGTAAAGATCTAATATACATGTATATTTTAATTGAAAACAAGAACATTTTCAGAAAAGAGGATGAACATGTTGATCTCTTTTTCTTAAATTGTGACTTTTTTACATACACTTAAGTTCATTTTCTATTTGAGATGATATCTGGTGTAAATACGTGGGTGTAGGACAAAGGAGGGTTTTTTTTTTTGGGGGGGGGGAGGGGGGGGGGGGGGCAAATGGGGTAGAAATTATGAGTATATTTAGAATACGTCTAATGCCTGACATTAGACAATCATACTCAGATTTGTGGTAATGCTTTGGAAAGCTAAAATGTACAAGGAAACAAATGTAATCGTGCTCGTGTGGCAAGGTGTAGAAATAAATCAAACGAATTGAATTGACTTTCAATATTATTTATTATTCGTAAACGAAATGTACTATCTGTAACGCAATAAAATAACAAGTTTTTCCAATAGCCAAATAAAACAAGTCCAAAATCAAATATAGTGCTAACTAACTAACATACGGTATCTAAATAGACTAAGTATAAACTATAAAATAATCCGAAATAAACTAAGTTCTCACAAGAACTAAATATCAGAAATAACACTATTTCTATTTAAGCCAAAATTAATACTAGCCAACCACAGTGGCTATTCAAAGAGAAACCTACATTGCTAGATACGCCAGCAGAAGTAATGACTACAATTCACTCTGCAGCTCTTTATATACTGACTTATCACATGATAACGATACCGAAACCTGTTACAAAGGTGTCTTTTCATTGGCTGAGCAGTAAAAGTATTTACCAATCAAAATGCTCAATGTAAAATGATTACGGTAAAGCGGAAGTTATGAAAAATATCTACGAGCAGAAGACAAAATAGTAAAATGACATGAAAGAAAGGATAAATAATGGCATTTACAAGTTAAATAAAGAATAAACAGGTAATTTAGAAGATGTATTTATGAAAAATAAGTGCGCTCTGCCACATTCCTCCCCCCTTTGAAAAAAGAAATGTTTACATTTCAAAAATGCAAAAATATCACCTTTCAAAAAGTGAAAAATATAAATACAGATTCTGTTTAACAATTTTGACTAAGTTAATCTTAACTACCTTAATTAATCTAAACTATTCTAAACTCTAGTAATATATCATGTAAATACATGTGGAATGTAAACAAAATGAGATACAAAATCAACAAAATATAGAACTGTTTATAGCACTGTTATAACAAAACTAAAATATCATTTGTATAAAAGTATAGCACTGTAACATCAATAATAACAAAAGTAAACAATGTATTTCATTGGACAAATAAAAAACATGTCAACATGTGTAAAAGGTACAACAAAATGCATAGATAATTATATATAATATAAAGTCATAATATTTGTAAATATTCATATATCAAATCATAATTAACATGATTAATATTCATCAAATCATAATTAACATGATTAATATTCATCAAATCATAATTAACATGATTAATATTCACAAATGTATGTAATATAATCAATGTATATAACAATCATCATCAATGTTATACAACAATGAATAAATTTATAATTATTCCTAGGCGTTGTCGTTGAGAATGTTTTCCAGGCGCGAAAATGAGTGTCTATGCACAGTCTATTCACTATTTCACATCTGGCGCGAAACGCGATAAAAATCAAGATCAAAAGATCTTGATGAATGTCAATGTTCATCAGCACATAATAGAGTTGATGTGGAGTCCAGAGTCCCTGAAATTCTGAAGTTCAATAGCAACATACATGTAAAAAGTAAGTATTAATGCATTTAAATAAAGTTCAAAGTTGTAATGAAAAACAAAAACATGTAAAGTAAAGTCAAATAACAAATCATCACACAAAAAATGCATGTATCTGTAAACATGACAAAAATACTAAGACATAAGTAAAGTTCTAAGTTCATAAATAGAGATACCAGTTTTTTAAAAGTTTTGACCAAAATGTTTTTAAAAGAATGTCAAAAATTATCTTTATCAAAAAAATGTTCAGGAAATGGGAGCTGTCCACCTTTTACCAAGTTTTGATCAACCCTTAAGTTGGAGGATACCACCTCCAGACCCATGTTTTCTTCAAACTTTCTAGGTTTAAGTCTAACATAAGCCTTCTTTTGTCTGGAAGGAACAGCACCAAACTTTCGTCTAGCTTTGTTTAAGTTACGGCGATCGATACAAAGCTTCCAGTTTCCGTCTGTCTTTTTCGCGAGACAGATATTTGCGTTCTCTTTCTTTCTCACCAACCCCATTAAGAAATCGGACTTATGATCAAACAGCGGTTTCAAATGGTCTGGTAAAATATCGGTTTTAAGTTGAGGTTCAGTTGCTTCTTCAGAGCAAACCTCATTAACCGCGTACGCGGTATTTTCGCGTAACTTGATTTCATTTCTACTCGCATTGATAACTGAGAGAACAAATTTCTCTGAACTTGTGTCTATTAAAGACCTTGCTAACAATAGTTGTTTGCCATTTAGCATTTTTCCTGGCTCTACCAAACATACTCTCTCTGATAAGGAGCTGTTAAGATAAGGCGTAAAATCAGCCCTGAAAAGTGGAATTTTGAAAATTGAAATTTCAATAACTTTTTTATGTAAAATGTATACATATACTGCATACCATCAGAATATGAAGTAAATTTTTATCTGTTTTGCATATTAATGCTAATTTTGGAGTCAAAACTTCTCTTTTTCTCATAGAAATCAATAGAAAACGGAAAAGTTTTTTTTTAACATTGTTCCCCCCGGATATACAGAAAGCCACTTTTACTGGAGATGTATATCAATGATACAATTTTTTGGGCAAAGTGGGGTTCTGTATCTCCGGGGGGAACACAACCCCATAGACGAAAAACCAAAAATGGAAAGGGCCAGGGGGGTGCATTTTTTAATAGGCAGTGGCTCCGGATACGAACGTTCGTATCTTAAGACCTATGTCTCGGCGTACGAACACAAATCGTAATGAGCTACTGCATATATTTCAATGGTATCAGGGCACTTCGTAACAAGACAACTCTTAACCAAAAAAAACAACAACTCGTAACCTGACCATTTTGGTGACGAGTTGTCTAGTCAAGTCGTAACCAGGTGACGACTTGACCAGACAAATCGTCACCAAAACTTAGAAAAAATCTTGATAAAAAGTGGTCACCAAAACTTAGAAAAAATCTTTATAAAAAAGTCGTCACCAAAACTTAGAAAAAATCGTGATAAAAACTTGTCACCAAAACTTAGAAATTTTCGTACAGTGTTATAAAAAGTCGTCACCAAAACTTAGAAAATTTGACCGATGTTGCTTTGAATCTTTCAATCTATTGGCAAGGACTTATAAACAGAAGGATTGGAATCTCGTCTTTTCACGTTAACATCTCGCGTGCCCTTTTGATATGCAAATTAGGCAACGAGATGTTAGGGTTGTGATATTCAAAACCATGAATGCCCTAAATATAATAATTATGACAACATAAAAAACGACTTGAATAAGTAGAATAGATTATCCTGATCATTTTGGTACTAATATTTTGATATTAAGTCTTGAAATAGCCGAGAAAATGGTAAATTAAGGAGGGATTCAACACCAAGATGGCGGCAGTATTATTTGCTTTCTCACTTCCTAGGAAAAGTGCAGTTCCTACTTCCTTAAAACATTTGATTCCCTGATTGATATACAAACTTGAGTATCCTGATGAAGTTTGAATAATTTCCGACGTAATTTGAAGGAATTATAGCGATTTTCAAAATTGTGGACTTTAGGAGTTTTATCCATGAGCTAACCACGACGTCATTTCAACGTTATCGGGGGAAAATGGCGTCACAAACTATCCCATTCAAAATGCAATTAAAACATTAATGCAAAACGTATCGCATTGAAACTTTACATGTATGAAATAAAAAATTCAATTTTTATCTTAGTGTAGTCGTTGACAAATTTATATAACAAGGAAGCGGATGTCACTTCATTGAAAATGGACGAATTTGGAAGAAAAAATTGGAAAATATAAAGCTTTGTAAAATTTTAATCCCAAATTTAATTTTTCTCATTTAATAATGAAATCATATCTGGACATCGTTGAAAATTTTGTTAGTTTTTGACAAGGATTGATCCACAGGATTCCTAATAATCACCTATCAACTACAGTCAATTGGCTCGAAATTGCAATTTTTTCAGCGACGGTGTCATCTTCATTGAAGTATCCTGCCTTTGTTTATAACACAATTCAGCTAATCTTTTCCATATGTAAGAGCAATACATTCATGAATATTTTGGAAGTTAAATTAAAATTAATTTCCAATAGCATTAAGAGAACCGGAATGACACTTTTAATATTATGACGTCATCAAGAAATTCACGGGTACGTTGAAAAATGCATATTTCAAAGTCTCATAGAAATTTTTCCTGTGGATAGAATCAAATGTAAGTTTGTATGATGAAGGACAGACAAGAAATGAATAATGTCAGAAATTTTGAGAAAAATTGAATTTGGCGTCAAAGTGTTCAATACCTCCTTAAATCAGGCCTATTTATATAGGTCACGTCGTAGTCGTAATGGCGAGGGCGAACTCCCTTAAATCTGAGGCAGTTATATTATGGTCAATTCGGTCTTTTCGAAATACAGAGTTACTTCCCATTTGTGCAGGTATCTGACGTCAACGCATTGTGACGTCATCAAATTCTATGGAAACAAGCGTGAAATTCAGGGAAACAGTGTCACATATATGACGTTTTCAAAGGAATTTAATGACGTCACAATGCTTTTACGTCAGATACCTGCACAAATAGAACGTAGGCCTATAAAATCGAAAACACGGAATTATCGACATCTATGCATGAAAAATAATTCTATCAGATACAAAAAAAGTCCAACTTTTTTTTAAAAACAACTTTTCATAGATACTTTATAAAATAAAACAGAAACGATGGTTTTTAGATGGCTTGTTTACCTTCTTCGTTACAGGCCGTGGTAAACAGGTGATCGTAAACACCCCCATTTTCGAAGTCTTGTATTCTTATTAATATTCGGTATCATGAAATGAAAATGGTACTAATGCACGCATGCGAATTTATTAATTATTTTGATTAAAATATTCCTTGTGTTTATCGTGTCTTGTTTGAGAAAACGGGTCAGAGCGTTGACCTGCCTACGTCTTTTGGGAAAATGGCCGCACGTACCGACGAGTGAAAACACCCATTTTCGAAGCCCCGTAAAACAAGGAAATTGTCGAATTAATTAGATAAAATTGGTCCTAATACACACTTTAGGTTTTAGTCTTTATTTTGATAACAATATTTCATATGTAAACCTTGTCTAGTTTGAGAAAATGGGTCAGAGCGTTGGGCTACAAATGTATCTACCTCTTTCAGAAAATGGCCGCGCGTACCGACGAGTGAAAACACCCATTTTCGAAGCCCCGTAAAACAAGGAAATTGTCGAAGTAATTAAATAAAATTGGTCCTAATGCACACTTTAGGTTTTAGTCTTTATTTTGATAACAATATTTCATATGTAAATCTTGTCTAGTTTGAGAAAATGGGTCAGAGCGTTGGGCTATCTACCTCTTTCAGAAAATGGCCGCGCGTACCGACGAGTAAAAACACCCATTTTCGAAGCCCCGTAAAACAATGAAATTGTCGAATTAATTAGATAAATTGGTCCTAATGCACACTTTAGGTTTTAGTCTTTATTTTGATAACAATATTTCATATGTAAATCTTGTCTAGTTTGAGAAAATGGGTCAGAGCGTTGGGCTATCTAACTCTTTCAGAAAATGGCCGCGCGTACCGACGAGTAAAAACACCCATTTTCGAAGCCCCGTAAAACAATAAAATTATCAAATTAATTAAACAAAATTGGTCCTAATGCACACTTTAGGTTTTAGTCTTTATTTTGATAACAATATTTCATATGTAAATCTTGTCTAATTTGAGAAAATGGGTCAGAGCGTTGGGCTGTTTACCTCTTTCAGAAAATGGCCGCGCGTACCGACGAGTGAAAACCTCTATTTTTGAACCTCCGGCATACGATGAAATCGTCGAATAAATTAATCAAAATTGGTTCTAATGCACGCACTAGGTTTTCATTTTCGATTTGCCACCAATATTTTATGTGTAAGTCTAGTAATGACTGAGAAAATGGAACAGAGCATATGCCTATTTAATTCTCTTTGGCGATATCTGGGTCATAAGGCACGGTCCATTTGATATTCGGGGGGGGGGGGGGGGGGGGTTCGAAATAAATAATTTTGCTCTGAATTTTTATGAAAAAAATAAATTTGCTTATGGTGTGACAGAAAAAAATAATCTCGCTCTTACAAGTAATCTGAATTTGAAGAATAATCATAAAATTTGCATAAAATTCCTGAAAATTTTTGGCTCGCTTCGCTCGCCACAGTTTTTACTTTCTATAAAGAATTTATTGGCTCGCTTCGCTCGCCAATTGTTTTCTTCTGTAATGGCAAGTACATATTTGAAAATATCAAAAGTATATGCATGTGACCGAAATGATTAAAATGCTTAAATACATTATCAATTTAATTTACTACTTTTATAGATACATGTATCACCATAGTGTCTAATCTTATATACAAGCTTGGAAGGAGAATTTAAGTTTTTCACTAGTTTTCATTTCTACATGTAAAAATTTGCATCAGGCCCTCTTACATGTTACATCTTAAATACATTTTGTATACTGAAAATTATATCTCACATATTGTTGAAATCTTTTATCTCTCTCAGTTTAGAAGTGAATACAAGTTTTACATAAAAAATAAAGTAATGTTTAAAGTAATTTAAGTAAAAATAAAGAATTTCTATTGAAAAAACACAAACATTCTTAATAAAATTCACATCAATTGTTATAAAAAAAAATTTCCTTGCTCCAACTTTGCAAGAAGAAAATAATTTTGCCCCGGTCCGGGGCTTAAAAAAATAATCTTGCTCCGACAAAAAACCCAAGCCCCTCCCCCCCCCCCCCTCCCTGAATATCAAATGGACCGTGCCTAACGGCGAATGTCAAGGCTCCGCTTTGAAGTTAGATATTATAACAATATATCAATATATTTTGATAAAATTGGTATTTATTGAAACAGTAAGGTTTCTTCTACATGTACGTATCAATATTTTATATGTTTATTGTGTGATGCTTAAGAAAATCATGTTATTTGATCACCCTTCTCAGATAGGACTGGGCAATGTTTTGATCTCGTTCAGATCTCGTTACACGCGAGTTTTCGTTACTATTCTCAAGACTGTGTAGAGAGTTGCGAATCCTTCTGTTTATAAGTCCTTGCTATTGGTCACGGGACAGTTACAGACCAATTAGAAACATGTTCGTACGCCGAGACATAGGTCTAAAGATACGAACGTTCGTATCCGGAGCCACTGCCTTTTTAATAATCGACCTTTTCGACCATAAAATATAGCAAATATGACTATTTTTCCTCTTTAATCCATCAGAAAATATAACCTAAATATGCCTGAATGAAATATACAAGAATTAGGAATGAAATAAGCAAGAATGATGTTCATTTCTCTGCAAGTGTGTATTTCGCGCTAATAGGCTTACATTGTAGCCATTGAATACAAAATGAGACCGTATTTTAAGTTCCGGATTGCATTATTTACCGATTAAATGAGATGGAACGTTCGAAATCTATTCCTGATACACAGTGTAGACATATTTGATGTCTTTTAATTTATATTTATCCATTTTTGGTAAAGTATTCTAAAATTTCTACGTTTTTTTTGTCGATTATATCTGTTTTTCTATGCGTGCACCCCTACCTCTTTCGACCTCAATTTTAGAATCGTATCGTATCGTATCGTATGTATGGAGTTCCCTCCTTTGTTGAAGGAGCACCCTTAGAGGTAAAAAGTGTGCAAGACACCTTAATAAATACTATAAAAAATCTAAGATATATTTTAAAGAGAGAAATTAAAAGAATTTCCCTTAACTAAGATAAATAAAATAGAGGAACTAAATGATAGAACAGTAAGAAAGTGTTGTGCAGAGAGTAAAAATGTGTTTTTGATTTCTATAACCTAACATATTTACATAAAGAAAGATACACATAACTAAAAGATCTTAAGGTTTCTTTAACGAAATTTAAAACATGTAAAAGGTCTGCAAATACATTATATTTCAATAATGATTAATGTTTTCCTGTATACGAGTCGCCATGAAGAAGAAAAAAGTCACGAGATTTAGGGCTAAATAGGGCCGTTATCTTAACAGGTCCTTTGTCAGTTATTCGCCCTTCAATATACATTTCGGATTCAGGAGGAATAACTATGTCATTTACGATTGCAACTTTCGCACAAGTAGGAGTTACCTCGCTTTCTATGTATAATGTCTCGGACGCGATTTTCAGTTTTCTTTTCTTGACGTTTAGCTTTGCGTCATGCGCGTCTAGGAAATCAATGCCTAGAATTCCGTCATAGTTAGCTATACTAGCCACTATCATTGCTACCGCAAATGACCTTGAGCCTAAACCTAAGCTGCATTCTAATACTCCTTTCGTACTTATCTCTGAGCCTTCAGCGCCTTTTAGTTTTACTTCGGTTTTCGAAAGATTTTGAATATCGATACCTATTTTCTGTGCGACATCCTCTGATAATATCGACACGGGGGAGCCAGTATCAATAAGCATTTTACATGGCTGTCCCTCTAACATCGCGGAAACGTACATACATTTTCCCGATTTTTCGCTAATTTTTACGTTGCCTACTGATTGTTTGTTTTTCGCATTTTCGTCTGCAGACGTAAATTTTTTCTGTACATTCTCAGTTTTTGGCCTATCTGTTTTATTTATCTCCATAACGACTGGCTTTTCGGCCATAAAACCAGTCGAACCTAGTTTCCCTGATTCAGTTTAGCATTTTTTTCGAGCTTAGCTTTTTCGATTTCTTGTTGTTTTATCAAACACCTCGGTTCAATATGGCCCGCTTTGCCACAATAAAAACAAACTACTTCTTTTCCGTCGATCCGTTTTGGGAAATTTCTAACGGGTGATTGATTTCGCTGAAATTTTGGCCCTTGTGCCTCTCTCTCATTTTTCAAACTAAGGAGCGCATCTTTAATTGTTGCGATATCCCTATGATACATTTCTTTCATTTGTGTTAATTCAGATTTTAGCTTTTCTATATCCGATGTTTTGACTGCGCCGATTAAATCAGCGTCCTCGTCAATCGGTTTACGAGCGATATCTTGTGAACCAATGAAAGATTCGTATTCGATTGCGAGCGCGATAGCTTTGTCCAACGTTTCCGGGTGGCGGAATTGCACGTGTGTTTTAATTCCGGATCCGCCAATTCCTTGTATGAATTGGTCTACGACATGCGTTTCAAGTGCAGAATATGGTATATTCGGATAGCCTTTTAACGCTAATCTTCGGAGATTATATCCGTAATCTTGAACTGACTCGCCTTTTTGTCTTTTTCTGGATTTAAACTCGCATCTATACGCAGTTTCTCGTTCTTTCGGACTAAACCTGTTTATGAGATAATCTCGTATGGCCTGATAGTTACCAATTTTATCGGCGGTTAACTCGCTTAAAATTTGCTTAGCGGTCCCATCGAGGCATATCAAAATTTGTGTAGCCCTCTCTGTATCTGTCCATTCATTCCAAGCCGCTACTTGTTCGAATTGTACAAGAAAATCGGTTAAGTCGCCTTTACCATCAAATCTCGGAGATTTCTCTGCTCGCTTCGCTCTAGATAACGTATTTCTATCTCGTATACTTGTCGGTCGCGATCTATGACTAGTCATCGGGGGCATACGTTGACTATGTACATTGTACCAATCATAATTATCACTCTGTGAATAAGGATCCCGTGCAAAGTTATCTCCTATATCATATCGTTCATCATAATTTCGCGTGAGATCAAGAGGCGGATCTCGGGTGCGAACACTATCAGTTCGTCTGACATCTCTATCTAAATTTCTGTTTTCATACAAAAAATCCGTGCGACTATTACGCATCCCTCGTCCTAATCTACCGAAATCGGAAGAAAGTCCTAACAAATCATCGTCGACATCAATAATCCTATCTCGACTTCTATCTCTACGCGTTGAATATGACCTTGACCTATTGTCTCTATCATCATAATCTGATCTCGGATCTAAAATCCTATCCCTTTGTCTATCAGTATCAAAAAACGCGTCGCGTCTTGACCGGTTGAATGTAGTTCTATATGAAGAACTGTCAACATCGCGATCATCAAAAGACCAAATAGGTCTTGGCGTGGACTGTGACCTAATTACATGTCGTTCTGAAATATCCGACCCATCATCACTATCTCTGTCACTAATGAGGTTTAAATTTCCTCGAAAACTTCTCCCGAAAATATCATCCTCTCGGGGATCGCACATGACTGAATTTTATTTCTTTTCTTTTCTTTTTTTTTTTTTTTTAAATTTCTACAAATTTTGTTTTTAACTAAAATTTGGCAAAGTTCTCAATTCGTTTGAAATATTTCCGAAAGTTCGAATCACTGGATGGATGAATAAATGACACCCATCCTACCGGCGACGCCAATGTAATCGTGCTCGTGTGGCAAGGTGTAGAAATAAATCAAACGAATTGAATTGACTTTCAATATTATTTATTATTCGTAAACGAAATGTACTATCTGTAACGCAATAAAATAACAAGTTTTTCCAATAGCCAAATAAAACAAGTCCAAAATCAAATATAGTGCTAACTAACTAACATACGGTATCTAAATAGACTAAGTATAAACTATAAAATAATCCGAAATAAACTAAGTTCTCACAAGAACTAAATATCAGAAATAACACTATTTCTATTTAAGCCAAAATTAATACTAGCCAACCACAGTGGCTATTCAAAGAGAAACCTACATTGCTAGATACGCCAGCAGAAGTAATGACTACAATTCACTCTGCAGCTCTTTATATACTGACTTATCACATGATAACGATACCGAAACCTGTTACAAAGGTGTCTTTTCATTGGCTGAGCAGTAAAAGTATTTACCAATCAAAATGCTCAATGTAAAATGATTACGGTAAAGCGGAAGTTATGAAAAATATCTACGAGCAGAAGACAAAATAGTAAAATGACATGAAAGAAAGGATAAATAATGGCATTTACAAGTTAAATAAAGAATAAACAGGTAATTTAGAAGATGTATTTATGAAAAATAAGTGCGCTCTGCCACGCAAATAAAGCTACAACTGTGTTTTGTATGAAAACTTTGATGCTTTTATTTATTTATGATTTTTAAATGAAATGTGTATAGAAATATAATTTCTAATGTATGATTTAGTTTTAAAATCAATTTAATTATTAATCAGGCATTTAATTTAGAAGATGTATTTATGAAAAATAAGTGCGCTCTGCCACACAAATAAAGCTACAACTGTGTTTTGTATGAAAACTTTGATGCTTTTATTTATTTATGATTTTTAAATGAAATGTGTATAGAAATATAATTTCTAATGTATGATTTAGTTTTAAAATCAATTTAATTATTAATCAGGCATTGTGAAATGTTACATGTTTTTATTATAGTCCGTCCGGGTTGTCGTTGCCAAAGTCCCTATATTTATTTAATTTAAGTTTAAACTAACCCTATTTATTTACTTATACTTATATTTATTAATATGTCAGGACCCCATTGGAAATAAGCACACTATGAATTGCTTTAATGGGTTATCCTAGGCAATATCTATGCAATGCACCTATAATGTGATAGTTACTTCTGTGATATCTTTGATTTAAAATTTAAAATTAGTTATTCTACTAAAGATACATGTACTAGATCAACTGTGATATTTTTACTAGATCAACTGTGATACTTTAGCCAAATTTAAGTGTGATAAGCAAAATTCTGTGATATATTAAATATGACTTTGTTGACATTGATTATGCATTATAACCTGTGCTATTGTATGATATACATTGCCTGAATAAAATTGAATTGAATTGAATTGAATTGAATGCATTATTCACAACTTTGAAATTATGGCAATGAAAAATTTTGTACAAAACTCTTTTTTAACCTTTCGCGTTTTCAGGATCCTCTGATAAACCGTTAAAATAAATGTATATAATCTGAAGACTGAATATTTTCTTTTGTGCTGTATACTATACTAACCACCATAAATAAGTATCCAGGTAAAATAAACATCAGAAATTTCATGAAAACCTCATCACAATATTTTCTCTTTTGAACTTTTAAATGCATGAAAATTTTCAGTATATTGTTTGCATCATTTATCTTTACACAAAAATGGGAAAATTTAAAGAATATTTGTAGATTTTTTCCATGTGAAAAATTTACATTAAATTTTTGGTGGAAAATTGGAAAAATTAGTAAAACAAAGATTTACCCAAACAATTTACTTGAATTGATCGCAGAATGGTTAATCTTTAGATTTTCAAAACAATGGAACAAAGATCTTCATTTTTTTTTTTTAAAGGAGAAATGTATTAGGTGGGTACTTATAAAGGTGGGTAGTGTGAAGTAAGTGATCCTACAGTACATGTATGTGAATGGATTGTTTATCAGTACACTCATGAATATTTCTGCATTTATGTAGTATGTGTGCTTGGATGGTTGATGAGTTTGGATCAGTTCAGCAGAGGGAAAAGTGGATACCGCAATTAGCGAGCATGGAGAAACTAGCATCATACTGTCTGACAGAAGCTGATCATGGGAGTGATGCGGCAAATCTTAGAACAACAGCAAAGCTAGAGGGAGACCATTACATACTTAATGGCTCTAAGGTACATGTAATACCGTATAACCAGAAATTTTCGCAAAATACTAATTTTCGCTATATTCGCGAGTGATTTTGAATCGCGAAAAATTATTCTCGCAAATAATTGTGTTTGATAGGGTATATAATAAATTGTTATATCCGTTGCATTTGTTCATATTGTACATGTGTCATTCTTCACTTTTTACGTAACGAGAATTGAATTGAGTGTATTCTTATGATAGAACTTACTTAAACTGAAATAATGAAAGGTACAAAACAGTAACATCATATGAACACATTTATTTGTAATTCAGGAATCGCGAAAAATTGTACTCATGAAAATAAAGACACCCTATTTTACTATAAAGAAAAATTCTGGTTATACGGTATAAGTACTCAGTAGCGGTTTCTCTTAGCCTCTCAAAAGGATGAGATATTAATTATGATATGACAACATCCATCTGGTTGTTCGTCTGTCCCAATATGTTAAAGGGAAACCACAAGCCATAGGATCTACATACTTGCCATGAAAAGTCATTATGATAAAAGGAGGACATTTTTAAGGTCACATCTACTTGCATAAGTAATAGGACTGGAAGAACTTTTGAAGGTCAAGGTCACAGTTACTTGCACTTGTGAAACTTTCTGAACAAAGTACAGACTGACTAAAACTTGTCTTTACAATCTTTGTTACTGCCATAGAGAATCATCATGACAACAGAAGGAATAATATTGATTTTCAAGGTTACAGGTCAAGGTCACTGCTCTAAAACTTTGCAATGGGTAAAGATATTTTACAGTGCTTGCTTTACTCTTGTTTTCATTTTGAAATATTGTTTTTCTAAACAAGAAGTTCAAGTGACTGCCTGCATATACAGAATTGAAATTGAAATTAAAAGATTTTACTTTAATAATAGAAAATACTATATATTGAGTATTTGCAGAATACAGAGTCATTTCCTATTTGAGACGTTATCTGACGTAAAACCATAAGACGAAATGATAATGATAAGGTAACGTCAAATCTTTACCGTCGTTTCCCAGAATTTAAGGACCGTTAGATTTTGATGATGTCATAATTACTCTACGTCAGATACCGTCGCAAACGGGAAGTTTTCGGAAATAGGAAATATGCCCCTTTGCATTGCAAATGACATGAAAAGTACCTAAAATTACTGCACTTGTTTTCTGTAGTCTTTCATCAGTGGAGGAGGCGAGACAGATTTATATGTTGTAATGTGTAGGACAGGTGAACCTGGCCCGAAAGGTATATCGTGTGTGCTGGTAGAAAAAGGCTCACCGGGTTTGTCTTTTGGCAAGAAAGAGAAAAAGGTACAGAATTTTTTTTTACATGTAGTTGAGTAATAATTAAATGATACTTAGATGAAAAGAAAAAAATAGAAATATTTTCCATTCCTTTAAGTACTAGAATTATGTGAGAGAAAAGTAGAATTTTTTTCATATTTAAGTGTATGAATTGAGTTTAGGAGATGGATTAGTATTATTAATTCTCATTACTTGTTTCCAGATCCTGTCTTGATAACTTGTAATTTATCATATATGTGATCTTAAGATAAATACAGTTTAAATTAAGTATATGAAATTGATTCAACAAAGAAATTCTTTTACAGATTGGTTGGAACTCCCAACCAACACGTGTAGTCATTTTTGAAGACTGCAAAATTCCTGCATCAAATATCATAGGACAGCCCGGGGATGGTTTCAAAATAGCCATGAGAGGTTTAAATGGGGGTCGTATCAATATTGGTAAGTTGTATTCTAGAAGAAAAACTCTGCTTTCCTTTACATTATTTTCTATTTATTAGGAACAAGTGGAAAATATTTACACATTAAGAACTGTTGCTATCTTTTTTTAAAGCTTCATGCTCTTTGGGGGCAGCACATAATAGTATTGAGCTCATTAGGGATCATCTCAAAGTCAGAAAACAATTTGGAAAGACGCTAGAACATTTCCAGGTAAATAGTAGTAGATACATGTATACATGTAGTGATTTTGTAATGGTATCTACAAATAGAATGGTATTTACAAATAGAAAGCATTTTTACTATTCTTTAAGATTTCAGTAATCATAAAGCCATTATATTATCACTTTTGCGGTTGATGTACTTTGACTGGACAAATATACAATGCGTGTATATGTTGGTCTGGCAACATTTTTGTTAGCATTTGCTCACATTACATGTATGTTTGACCTTCAGCATTGACCATGTCAACCTACTCTGAAAATCTATGATGGGCATCATTCATTGAACTTTAGAGGATGTCATAAGGAGATTCTGTTTAATGAGAGTCTTTGTTTTGTTTCATGACTATTAACCTAGTGACCTTGACCTTGTACTTTGACCTACTTTTTAAAATACTTTTAACGTTGGAATATAAAGATGAGGATTGAGGCTTTAACGTTTAATTTATAGGTTCTTTGTCACTATGTTTTTGTGTTGCCTGCAAAGCATAGTGACACTTAGGGATCACTTTTATTCGATAACAGTACTTTTGACCTAATGACCTGACCTTTGACCTACTTAAAATTTTTTTTCTTTGTACTGCATCTTTATCTTTTAACAGCGAGGGACATAATTATAACATGCATGTTTCATATTTCTCTGTGGTCAGAGCTTTCGTTTTGTTCTAAGATTTCTTACCTTTGACTTAAATTTGTGGGTTTTAATTTACTGATCAAATTAGAGAATGTCAAGGGATAGATCGCACTGTAGCATTCTTTTACAATAGAATTGAAAAAAATTTACCTATACCTTTGAAGATTCACTTTAATAAGAATCCAGTTCATGTTTTCTTTCCACAGTATTTACAATTCCAACTAGCAGAGATGGCTACAAAATTGGTGACATCACGGAATATAGTACGATTTGCAGCTAAAGCGTTAGAGGAGGACTGGCCCGAAAAAGTAGCATTGTGTTCAATGGCTAAATTACACGCTACAGAGGAATGCTCAAAGGTAAATTATGATCTACATACTTGTATATACTTTATCTTAATTTTACCATATGAAAAGGTTTTACTATTAGGATTTTTCAAGAACAATCGGTCTTCGTACCAATTGTCAGTTTACAAAATAGATCTATGTAGATTCAGGATGGGATGATACATGTACGTGTACTTGTACATTGTACATCGAAATATTTTGAATTCTTTATTTTCATTTTGAGTCAAGTATGGAACAAATCAATAATATACTATTCATTACTATAGACATGGACTGTATAGCAAGTTTTTCACCTCCTATTCTATGTAAGAAATTAAAAGGAAAAAATGTGAAATTTCCTTATTCAGCAACTTGGAACAATCTTTATATCTTTCCTCACCATCCAAGTATTAGAAACTTCATCTAGATTAAAAAAAAAGATGTTTATTCAGCTTTACGAAGTCGCCATTACATGCATATTGCATGCAAAAATGAAAAGCGACTCTGATTATCAAGAGTTATGTTTTTATAGGTGTGTAACAAAGCACTACAGATGTACGGGGGATATGGCTACCTCAAAGATTATGCTGTACAACAGTATTTAAGGGATACCAGAGTTCATGAGATTTTAGAGGGTGAGTATCCTGAACTGATGTCCTGATAGAGTATCATTAACAAATGCAGACAAGAGAAATTTGCATGAATGATACAAGAAGTGCTTGAGTTTGAGGCATGGCTGCTGGGTATGCTTGTATGCTAAAGCATCCATATATTTTTCAAAGGTTTCTGAACAGTTTTGAATTGCTATTTTTTTTGGAACTGCTTGGTGATTTGCCTGCCGTATTGAAATCCCAGACACATGCCTAGTATTGTGAAAAGCATCCACTTAATAAATTGCTCTCGCTTTTTTGTTATGAAAAACTTTCAAAAAAGTATTAATTTGAGTAGATTAGTATTAATTTGAGTAGATAAGTATCAATATGGACAAATTAGAATTCCCTTGGCAAAAAGCTATGAGATAAAACTTAAATTTAAGTCTGTTATGGGTAGACGGAGGATGTCGCCATAGTAACTAATCCTAGGTAGAAGCATATACCTGTCTGCCAGTATGTCCATTTACTGTGTGATTTTGCAACTGATGTCTACCCATCCAGGTACTCATTAATAGATGATTTTCCCATAAAATTTATAAGGCGGACAGACACCAGACATCACAAAATTTGGCGATATTTTCATTGTGACGTCAAAATAAAAGGCATGGCAACACATCAAGGTGCTTCAAGACAGTGCGATCAGATGTGACGTCACAATGGAAAAATTTGCCAAATGATGTGATTTCTGGTGTCTGTGCATATAAAATCAAGGTTTAGAACGGTCATTGATATTTTCTGGAAAATGGACTATTCCAGAGTAAATTGTTAAATTATTACTAAGTATAAGTCCACGTAAGAATCAGACAGGGGTGATACATAAAATGTTTTGCATAATTTTTCAGTTTTGAGATAAATATATGTGGTACATATTTACATATTCATATTCCATTTCTCTAAGGAACGATGGTGAAGCAAGATATTCATCTCATAATTTAATAAAGGATTATGAAGGGGGAAAAAAATGGCAGGAAACTTTCTCTTTATAGTTTAACCAAATTTAGTGCCCTTGTAACATTTTTCACCATCCAAGTATGTAGAAAATTCCTTTGGGACATATGTTTTGGGGTTGATCAAAGCACATTGCTAAAGAGAAAAGTTTTGCAAAAGTTTGAGGGTATTTCACCTGCCTGATCTTATGCGGACCTGTACTTAATTATTCAAGAAAAGAAATTCCTTTGTATTTGATATTTCTTTTTTTGTTTGCCACAGGTACAAGTGAGGTAATGAGGATGTTGATATCCAGGGACTTGTTGACGGATGGACAACGTAAAGTCTGACGTCTGCTCAGAAACCTCATGGCTGTGCCAACTTGTTTTATGTACATTGTGCTACCGGTCTTTCACATCCATCTCAACAAATTGCATATCTACATGTACGTGCACTTGTGATTCTCAGGTGATTTGTGGCTGCTAGAACTTTTCCTCTGTAGCCAGTGCTCGTTTATAGGATATTTATGTGCGTGCATAATTGTTTTATTTTAATGTAGTCTGTAACCTAGGGTTATAATTCTGTGACAGGAAACAATGTGAATCAGTTACAAAGTATGTGCATACTAGAATGAAATCTTAAGCATAAAAATCCTGTTGTTTATACATGTACATGCATTTCCGAATTATGAATGTAAGATTTTCATATAAAGTAATCCCTGAAAGCTTGATGGAATGCATGAATAAATTTTTTTATGTGAATATCAATTACGTTAGTATCAAAGCATTTGAAGCAGGTATAATTTTAAAAGCTTTCTATATGCTCACTTTAGTCAAGTGCTTGAAGTAAACTGATGTCAAAGCTATCCCCCTTTGCAAACATATATAATTTGTACAAATTTTCATATTTTCAACTTCTTATCTGACACAGTTTAACAGAATTTGATCATACTTTAGTGGAAGCAATGTCTCAAAAGAAATTGAAGTTTTATCTGATCTGTTTATCAAGATGGCCGCCAAGGACTTTGATTGGCCAACACATTTCTGCAACTTTTGCATGAAAGTTAACAATCTTGTAGTAGGAAATAAGTACATCTCCTCTAAGTTTCCTTACTCCATAATGACAGATGTCACAGGCTCAGCAGATAAAGTTGATAGACAACCACGACTATGATTTTACAGTGAGAGTACGTCAAGTGTGCACGACTACAATTAATCAATTTATTTAACAGTTGATATCTTCATTTCACAAGTTCCTTCTCACTATTTATAAATTGTTAGAAGGATTTGAAGAATTTCTACTTACCTATACATTAAAATCTTATGTAATATGAGCTTGTATGGAAAGTCTGATGCATCATTACACCAAGATGCAAATGTAGCTAATACATGTAAAGTGAAATTTCAAAACCACAAATGCATATCAATATACTTTCATGAGATCAATTCCAGTCTTCACAAAAACTATATTGAACCACTAGCAGGAAGATAATTTTATCGGACTATTGTATAATTTGCTAGACAATTTCTGCTTGCCCGGTAGAATTTCTGGTAGTATTGAGTGTCAGGCTAGTGAGTTTACGCGAATAAATACTCAACGACTTTTAAAAATCTCATTTTACAGGAGTGCTATTCATTTTAATTAGATAGTATTCTTTGTTTATATTTATATGTGAAGTTTATGTTAAGTACTGAGAGCTAAATTATTTATGGTTTTAAAAGAGTGACAGTGATCTTACAGACAAATCTAGTCCTTTTGGGTATGAGCAAGACCATAGAAAGATATGTCTCATTTTCTTTTATTTTTTTAAGTTTTCATGAATGGCATATTTTTTCATGTTATTACATGTATGTGTGTCTCACTATATACATGTACGTTACTTTAAAGCTTATACAAACATTGCTGTACATGTATATATGTTACAGGGAATAAGTGTAATCAGGGATTTCATGTAATTCCTGGAAGGTTCAGTGTTTACGTGTAATTCCTGGTCATTTTAGTGATTACATGAAATCCCCAAAATTTTAGGGATTACGTGTAAATCCTAAATTATTTTAGCCTTTTTACACTTATTTCCTGACGGCCAAAAATCATATTAAAATTATGAAATTGCGATATGATAGATATTTTACATGTTCATAATATAAAATCCTATTACAGAAAGAGAAAAAATGGTGACGTATATAATCCGAGATGCTTTTAAGGCTGATTATGTTAATTTAAAATTGATGGGAAAATGATGTGTTAGAAAAAAATCTTGAGCGGACAGTTCGGTTGTACAGATAGATATGACTGTAATACATGTACTCGGTAAAATTGTATGCATGGAATCTTGAATGGACTATGTAACTCAATACATCATTGTACCAAAGTGCCATGGTGATCGCTTCATCCCAAAATCTTTTCTTTGCATCTATTCTATTTCAATGAAACTTGTTGCAATCAAAATATCTTTGTATTTAGATGTACACAAAGGATGAGGATATCCAATTTTTTTTTACCGGGAAATAGGAATAATTCAGATAGATTTGTTTTACGGACCTTCATACTCAGTCTGGTCTCATTTGCTATTTTTAACATATATTTTATTTGGATATGCTACTGAATCGACCCTACAGCAAATTTGGAGCCGCGCACTCTCTGTAAAGTAAATGTACAAATCTAAATTCAAAGCAATAAAGAGGGCGCTACTGAAATGAATTTTGGTGGCTCCGCTGGAAGCATCACTGATGAGAATTTAATATTCGAAACACTTGGCTTGTGCAGGAAAATTTGGTTTGGGATTTTCTTCATGTAGGTATAGAGTTGGAACACTTCCGAATTATTATGCATTGCTGTCGGAAAGGGTCATCCGTTGCCTCGCCAAAAAAGTAATTTTGAATATATCTTAAACTTATTTAGACATCACATAATAAATAGTTGAAAATTAGACCATTTTCATTATTTCTTTTTTCTTTTTTTCTTTTCTTTTTTTTTTTTTCTTTTTTTTTTGGTCCATTATCAAGATACGTTAATGAGGGTTAAATACTAATTTTTCCGATTGAAACTTTTGATATATGTTTTATAGAACTTTGACCATCAATTTTGTTCGATAAATTCCTTTCTTTTGCGCTCATGGGTTTGTTTTATGTCTATTTAGCACAGATAATGATAAACATGATCAATGAACTTCGAAAGTTTGGGAATATTTTGATAAAAATTACCTATTCTAGTTTGAATATTTTCACTTATTTGGCATAACTAGTTCTGGTTATTTGACAGAGAGGATGAGCCAAAAATGATAGATTTTAAAACTGAAAATAAGGAGAAATTAAGGTTAGGAAATAAGTGTAAAAATGCATTAAAAATTCAGGAATTACATGAAAAACCTGGCCAATTTCAGGAATTACATGTAATAACTAATCGAAACAGGGATTACACGAAATCCCTAAATTTCAGGAATTACATGAAATCCCTGATTACACTTATTCCCTGTAACATATATAAGCAGTATAGAACAAGCGTTGTTCTCTCAGTGAGATTTTAGAATTTAGATGCTCCATGTATTATGTATTTTTAAAAACAATAATTACTCAAACTAAAAGTGATGACAATTTACAATAAAATGTTAAGTCTTATTATGTATTATACTCATTTGAGGGCAAGCACCTCCGGGGAATTACTGGACAATAAACCATGGCTAGCTAGTAGTTATTTCTTACTTTACTTATTGACAGTTATCTTTACACTTTGTTGAATTCATTAGTTGTGCCTCAGTATTTTTCGCTGAAAACTTTCTAAATTCAATTATTGTAATAAAAGAAATAGTAAAAACAATGGCTTTCCTGTTTTATGTATGAAAGGAGAACTGATAAAGAAATTGTCAGATTTTGTTCAGACCATTACTCTTTGTCATCTTTATGGATTTGAGAAATATTTTAGAGAGGATTTGAAAAATATCTTAGAGTGTCTTGAATCAAGCTCATATTTGCAAGTCAATGTCACAGCTGGGAAGAGAAGTTTCTTTTATGGTAGTAACTTTATTCTGATTGAAATTTTGATTTTTTGGATTTGATAAGATATTTAGAGTTTTAAAATAAAATGGTAAATCTGTTCTGGGACATAACTTTAAAATTCATCATAGTTTCACAGAATTGCTGATGAGAGCTCGATCAAGAGTGTGTAATCACATTGAACCAAGGTCAATTGCAAGTTCAAGGTCACTTGGAAATGAAATTATAAAATTGTGTCTGTTTTGAGTTTGGGTTATAGTAGGATCAAGTTTCAATTATCCATCTATTAACATTGACCTTATTGTGCCCTATCTTTGACAAATGACTGGACACTTAAGGTCAGGTTGGAGACTTATAATAGAAATGAGGTAGAAGAAAGACGGATATGTCCACATGTAGAGGAACATCTCCTCGAACTATTCAGACCATAAAAATCAAAATTTCACTGTCTCATTTTTTGGCTGTTTTGGGCCTATTTTAACATTTTCATCGTTTTAAAGAATACCACATCTTAACTTTACATACCTCTGCAATGCATGAAATTAAAAAAAACACTCATATATGCGGTACTATGGTGGCATACTTCTGCCCCCTACATGCAAGATATTTTTATAGATATTATATCAACATGCAAGTAAAATATGTTGACATGCAACTTAATTATGTTGACATGCAACTTACTTTGTCAACATGCAAGATAATTATGTCAGCATGCAAGAAAAATATGTATACATGCAAGTTTATTAAGTTGCATGTTGACATAAATAAGTCGCATGTTGACATAAATAAGTCATATGTTGACATAAATAAGTCACATGTTGACATAAATAAGTCGCATGTTGACATAATCTGAAGGAAAATATCTTGCATGTAGGAGGCAGAAGTATGCCACCATACCGTACACTTATTTTTCTGGATTCTTATAGCTTGTGTATGAATTAAAGCCTATTTTTAGAAATTCTGATAAAATGAACAGTTCTAAGGAGTGTATTTTCTTGTAAATACGATTTTGCTGGTTGCCATGGCAACAACTCGTTATTTTTATCAATAGCCAGAAGGTCGCCAGTTACACATTTTTTTTTCTATGTATGGAGCTATGGTATTGCTTTATCCTAAAGCAGTCAAACCAATATGTCCCCGATTTAGATTTTGTACAAAATGACTTTCTATAAATAGCACAATAATGTATGCAAAAATCAACATTTTGACCCAAAAACATAGAGATTTATTCGAAGTTCGAATTTCTAATTCTGTTATTTTTAGCTCACCTCGACGAAGTTGAGTGAGCTTATGCTATAACCCCACGCGTCCGCGTCCGCGTCCGTGTCCGCGTCCGTGTCCGCGTCCGCGTCCGGTTAAGAAGTTTGGGGTAGCTCAGTATCTGACAAAGTGCTAATGCTACAGTAACCAAACTTGCACAAGTGATTCATCTTTGGATGCTGAGGTGAACCCATGCATCGGATGCAGCATCTGACCTACATTTTCCGCTTGAGTGACTTGGTTAAGAAGTTTGGGGTAGCTCAGTATCTGACAAAGTGCTAATGCTACAGTTACCAAACTGGCACAAGTGATTCATCTTTGGATGCTGAGGTGAACCCATGCATCGTATGCAGCATCTGACCTACATTTTCCGCTTGAGTGACTTGGTTAAGAAGTTTGGGGTAGCTCAGTATCTGACAAAGTGCTAATGCTACAGTTACCAAACTGGCACAAGTGATTCATCTTTGGATGCTGAGGTGAACCCATGCATCGGATGCAGCATCTGACCTACATTTTCCGCTTGAGTGACTTGGTTAAGAAGTTTGGGGTAGCTCAGTATCTGACAAAGTGCTAATGCTACAGTAACCAAACTTGCACAAGTGATTCATCTTTGGATGCTGAGGTGAACCCATGTATCGGATGCAGCATCTGACCTACATTTTCCGCTTGAGTGATTTGGATAAGAAGTTTGGGGTAGCTCAGTATCTAACAAAGTACTAATGCTACAGTAACCAAACTTGCGCAAGTGATTCATCTTTGGATGACGAGATGGACCCATGCATCGGATGCAGCATCTGACTTACTTTTTCCACTTGAGTGATTTCGCTTTTAAAAGCCAATATTGAGCAAAGTATAAGTGCTACATGTTCCAAACTTGCATATTGGATGTATCTTTGATCAAGCTTTCATAAAATGACCTTGACCTACTTTTTCCGCTTGAGTGATTTTGCCTTTAAAAGCCAATATTGAGCAAAGTATAAGTGCTAGATGTTCGAAACTTGCATATTAGATGTATCTTTGATCAAACTTTCATAAAATGACCTCGACCTACTTTTTCCACTTGAGTGATTTTGCCTTTAAAAGCCAATATTGAGCAAAGTATAACTGCTACATGTACCAAACTTGCATATTGGATGTATCTTTGATCAAACTTTCATAAAATGACCTCGACCTACTTTTTCCGCTTGAATGATTTTGCCTTTAAAAGCCAGTATTGAGCAAAGTATAAGTGATACATGTACCAAACTTGCATATTGGATGTATCTTTGATCAATTTTTCATAAAATGACCTTGACCTACTTTTTCCGCTTGAGTGATTTTGCTCTATAAAGCCAATATTGAGCAAAGTATAACTGCTAGTGCTACATGTACCAAACTTGCATATTGGATGTATCTTTGATCAAACTTTCATAAAATGACCTCGACCTACTTTTTCCGCTTGAATGATTTTGCCTTTAAAAGCCAATATTGAGCAAAGTATAAGTGATACATGTACCAACCTTGCATATTGGATGTATCTTTGATCAATCTTTCATAAAATGACCTTGACCTACTTTTTCCGCTTGAGTGATTTTGCTCTATAAAGCCAATATTGAGCAAAGTATAACTGCTAGATGTACCAAACTTGCATATTGGATGTATCTTTGATCAAACTTTCATAAAATGACCTTGACCTACTTTTTCTGCTTGAGTGGTTTTGCCTTTAAAAGCCAATATACATGTACTAAGAAATATGTTTGAATTGAATTTTGCTGTCACGAGGTGAGCTTCGTAATCTGTGATTACCTATGTTTAAAGAGTATAATGAATAGCATATATTCTGATGTTTGAATCTTTAGAAGCAGAACTTGTACAAAAATGAAATTTTTTCCCTATTTTTGGCGATTTTTCATTGAAAAATATGCATTTCCCCCTAATATACTCTTTCAGCAATGTCAGTTTCAATGAGTATTATTTTTTTTCGAAATAATGTAACAAATTGAGCTTATACCATTTATTTTTCATGTCGGTTTCAAATATTACGTGATATGAAAATAGAGTTATCTCCCTGAAGTCACAACCCTAACCTTAAATACTATATAAATGATTATAGATAATTGAACTGGACACTATTCGTTATTATTCCATCTGGTATTTTTCTTTTTCTAATTTTTCATACTAGTCATATCTAGTGACGAACCAAGCTACTACGATTTTCCGCGGATTCTACAACACAGAGAATTACCATCCGCAGAAAATCGTTGTAGCTGATTGAATGGAAAGAGGGATGGAGGAGGGTGGAATTTTTATTGCAGTATGGTTTCATGGAAATAATGGAATGACAACGAACCCCTGTGATTCCTATTCAAAAGATAGTGGGATACATTGTATATGCCATGCCTTAACTCTTTAAAATAATTTTGACTCTTGATTCCGCGACATAATATTGTGTAGTCACTGTTGCGAGGATTTCCGAAAGAAATACAAGTAATTTTATAGAAAATTTCATTTTGGGACATCCCCGTCCCTTGTTCCACCCAAAGTTTAACGGTTGATTCATGAAATAGTTAAAAATGACAAGTTGTTTGAAACGGGTCCCAAATACAGAGAAAGTAAATCCTTTACATGGAACCAAATTTTCAAAATTATCATGGACTCGTGTGAGGAATATGCAAGGCGTTGGGCTAAGAAAGAGGATGTACAACTGGACACCTATTCCGTATGGATGAAATCGATAAGAGGGTTACTTTCATTTAGAATTTATCACTTAACTCTACAAGCGGGTTGTAGGGATTCCAATGGGTACTAATTTTGCGCCTCTTGTTGCAGATTTATTTTTATACACGTATGAAAAGGAATTTATCCAAAATCTTCAAAAACAAAGAAAAAATGTTGATGTGAAATGTTTCAATGGTACCTCTAGGTACCTGGATGATATTCTTACTATCGACAATCCTGTTTTTGAGAAATATAAAAATGTTATTTATCCACAAGAATTGATTTTAAACAAGGCAAACGTTTCAAACACAGAAACACCATTTTTGGACCTAAATATCAAAATTGTGAATGGAGAGATCCATACAAGTGTGTATGACAAAAGAGATGATTTTGGATTTAACATAGTAAATTTCCCCTGGCTTGACGGTGATGTTCCTAGATTACCGTCCTATGGTATCTATATTTCACAGCTCATCCGGTATGCTAGAGCATGTACTGATGTTTTGGATTTTCATAGAAGAAATTTACAAATTACCAAGAAACTTTAAGGACAAGGTTTTCGCTTTCACAAGCTAGTAAAGACTTTCTGGAAATTTTACAAAAATTATTGTCAACTTCTTCTGAAATTCGGACCAATACAGGCAACAGAGTATATTACTTTGGGTATTTCACAACCTGCATTTTATGGTGACATTGTTAACAAGATAAGAAGGATCAAAGATAGACAACATCACTATCGAAAATGCGTCAGAATCATCAAACGCCTTTTATACCGTGGGTATGATCCTAATGTCACCAGACGGACACTAGGCTTGGCACTTGACCAATCTACAGTCTTGTACAAGCGCATTCTTAAAACTTGCACTCTGACTGACTGTGACGACGGTACTCCATGCCGGGCCCTGTCCAAACCTCTTTAGAGAAGCCCCGACCACCTGTCCTCTCTGAATGTCAGTCGGACTCCTCGGGTGATAACATACATGAGCTCGCGGCGGCAGAGCACGGATTGTATTACGTACGCCCTCTTTTTATATCCATTTACATATTCATCTGTGTTGCTTGGGCCCCTGCGTTTTGCGGTCTTGTTTGTGTGTGGTCATCTGACAGTGAGGAGGTTGTTTTACACCACAATTGTACGTTCTTCGAGACCTCTGGGTAATCGGAAAAGTGAGAGGGTTGTGCGCACGTAATCCAGGATAACCATACCTTCTGCTATTTCCGTGGCAGATGGCCGTCCTAAGTCGGCACCGGTTGCCCATTGGTCTCGTTGGTTTATGTGTAGTCCTTTGTGTTTGATGTTTCTGTGTTGTGTGTTGACGTTCCTTGTCAATTACGCGTCTCTTTGTGCTTGTTTGCTTTGTGTTTTTGCATTGGGTGTTTTGGGGTTTTGCTGTGGGTGCTACAACCTGGTGTTGTTGGAGATCCCCTCCTTTGTTTTACAATCAACTGTGAACACCAGTTTCGAGTCTATCTTTAAAGACCCTGATGTTACCACAGAGCTTACTTACCTCCAAGAACGTTATGTCATCACACCAGCAGAGAAAGCCTCAAATAATTACACCTTTACTTACAAAACTATTTCTACAGGTTTAATTGTTAAAGAGTTGGGTCTAATTTCTACACCTTGAAATCCTACTTACACCCCAATAAATCTTTCTGCCTCTGAAATAATAGATAACCACAGATAAGCTCTCGCTTCCGTAGGCTTTAACACAAACACTTTAGAATTGTATACAATTTCGTGCGACAGGGTGCGGCTAGCCAAACAGGGGATGCTTACTTCTCCCGGACACCTGGTCCCACCTCTAGCTTGCTAGGGGTCCGTCGACGTTCAGTTTGGTGCTCTGTTGTGAGTGCTATTGATATTGTCGTCAGGATCTTCTTAATCTCATGCTGGTGGACTAGGGGTCTGCGAGGGCACATGTAGCCAAGTCCATCAACTTCGGTTGATCGTTTCTTCAAGCGCACTCGAAATTTCTGTTCACAAAACTTTCTCGAAACTGAACAGTGGGTCGTGTAGCATTATATCCCACCCGTCCTGCTACGTACGTTATTCGGTATATTCAATAGACACAAATTTAACAGTCTTTGGCCAAAAGTCATATTGTATGGATTGAGGATCACTGACGAGGGTTAAGTACTCGAAAGGTGCATGTCTGGTCCATGCTGCAAAGGAGCTGAAAAGATAAGGCATAAAATCTGCCCTGAAAAAGTGAAATTTTCAAAATATGAACTTCAAGAGAATTATTTCACAAAATTGATGCCAGTTCTTGGTTTCATCATAATCTGCAGTTGGATAAGATTTATATCGTGCATCGTTTTCCTAAATTTTGGGGCAAAATATGTCTTTTTTTCTATTGAAATAAATGGAAAATGGAAAGGTTGTCCCCCCTAGCTACAGAACGTCACAGAAGGTATAAATATATATATCACTAATACACATCTTTTGACAAAGTGGGTTTCTGTAGCTAGGGAGGGGGGCAATGCCCAGAGATGAAAAAAAAACTGAAAAGGGGAGGGTGGGGACTTTTACAAATCTGCATGTGTTTTAGGCCGTAATATAGCCAAATGTTCTTTTTTTCATTTTAAAGTCATTCATTTCTTAATTCTAAACATGTTCACATGAAATGCACACGATTTTGGCGGAATGAAATAAACAAGAGCGTGTTGTTTATTTCTACATAGTGTGTATTTCGTGGTAAAATGCCGTTTTACAGTATTTCAGATTTATGGATGAAGTTGAGACTGGTCTTTCAAATTTGATTTCAAGTATCTTGTTTAGACAATAACTATGTTTTAAAGTTTATAGATATCCATATTAGGTGGATAGTTCTTAATTTTCAACGTTTTTTGCTCGACATTAGTTTCTTTTTAACATGGCTACTCCCTAATCTTTGGACTGTAATTTAAAAAGTATCTAGAAACAAACTTACCAAAATTAAAGTTTTATGAGGAATCTCCAAATACATTACATTTTAGAAATGGTCAAGTTTTTCTTGTGTATAGATCATTGTGTAGAAGAAATACTCGATGAGATCCAGGGCTAAATACAGCCCTTATCTTATCAGCTCCTTTATCTGTTCGTAAGTGATGCTATGAACATTCTGTGTACATTGCAAGCTATACAATGTCTGTAGTCACTATTTTGAAAGGGGGAATCAAATGATTTGTTGCTTACTCTCCCCGGACACCTCATCTCCGTTGAGGATTCTATTTTGCTTCTTTGCAAAACATTTAAATTGAGGTTGTTGTTTTTTTTTCTTTACTGTGAGGATTTTCTATTTTTAAGTCTCTTACTGTCTGTCTGTGTAATAATCCTCAGTGTTCACTGTGTACTATCTGTTTTGAAAAAGCAGGTTCTAAAGAAATCATTATGTTTGGTAGGCTTTGGGATCAAAGGATTTCATTATTTTAATCATAGTGTACGTCTTTTTTTCATCTAATTTATCCAACGTAGCATGAAATTCGGCAGTTGAGGTTTTGTGTTTGACGTTTCGCAACAGATGTCTTAAGAACACCCAAAGAAGCAACCGTTCCGATGGGAAATCTCACGATTTTGCCTTGCCTTCTTGAATTTGAAAATCGTGAGAATTCCCATCGGAACGGTTGCGAACCCCGTATATAATATATAGTCTAGCCGGAGCAAATCTATTCTTTTGTATTAACTCATCTGAGCAAAATGTTCTAGTGGCATAACGTTACGTCTGTCGTCAATCTGTTCATCATCGTCGTTTGTTCGTACATTTACATTAACATTTTTTCTGCAAAAGAATTATGATAAAAGTTCAATTTTTTTTTTCAAACAAAAAGGTGCTACTTAAAACAGAATGTGTGTGAAAATAAAATCAGTTTTACTCTCGGATTCATTTGCATACTTGTATTTGACCTGAAAGAAAGGAGGGGTTATCCAAAACAAACTCAGTTGCAGTTACCAAATCAAAACATTGAAGCATCACTAAAAGAAAACCCAGAGTAGACTAGCACTAAAAGAGATACAGAGGGGACAAGGAACACCAAATACGACATATCAACACTAAAAACACAAACACCCAGTTACACCGATTTCCGGTCCCTTGGCCTTTATCAAGTGTAAAATAAAAAAAAACATGTGTTTGTGAAACACGAATCCCCCCGTCGGCATCTTTGTCAGTAAAATGTCAAACTGCAAGGTAAAGGTCACAAGGTCAAAAATTTTGGGTATCCGTGGAAAGGTCTTGTAGCAGGGAATACACAACCCTATCCCTTACCATTCAAAAGTTATGACCAAGGTCAAAGCTTTTCAAAAGTAGATCAAACTGCAAGGTCAAGGTCACAAGATTTTGGTATCCATGTGAAGGTCTTGTCACAAGGAATACACATGTGAAATATCAAAGCCCTATCCCTTATTATTCAAAAGTTATGGCCAAGGTTTTTGCGGACAAACAGACAAACGGACATGACAAAAACTATATGCCCCGAATCTTCGATTACGGTGGCATAAACACGACACCGTATATGACAGCTAAGTAATATTCATTCATTCCCTCTGGAAGAAGAGTTCTCTCTTAAAAGACTAAATAATAAAGTATAAGACTAAGCATAAAAAACCAACGAGACCAGTGGGTAATCGATACCGACTTAGGACGGCCATCTGCCATGTTGATGTAGTTAGCCGGATTACGTGCACATACCCTCCAACTTGTCCTGGCTACCCAGAGAATCTAGAAGATTGTACATTGTTTATAAAGGCTCGATCCTGACTGTAAGATGGCCACACACACACAAAAAAAGAGCAAAATGTAGGGACACAAGCAACACACAGATGAATATGTAAATCAATATCAGAGGCATAAGAACGCACAAAATCAGTCCGTGTTCTGCGAACTCTCGCAAGAAAACCAACCGAGAAGTCCTACTGACATTTAGAGTAAACATTACAGAAGTACCCATCTAACGAAGTTAAGAGGGACCTTTTATGGAGCCCAGACGTCACCGTCAGTCAGAGTGCATTTCTTTAAAATCATAGAATGATTGGTAAAGTACCACGCTGTGTGTTCTTCTTGTGACACCAGGATCATATCCATGACATAAAAGGCGATTGATGATTCTAACGTATTTTCGATGGAAATTCTATCTAACTTTGATCATCCTTATTTTGTCACAACAAAAGGTAGGTTAATTGTGAAACACCCAAATTAATTTACTCTGTTGCATGTATAGGTCCGAATTTCAAATGAAGATGGTAGTAATTTGAGTAAATCTTCCTTAAAGTATAGTGAATAAAAGCGAAAAAACTTGACCTAAAGATTTCTGAGTAATTTGTAATTTTTTTACCGTGAAAATTCAGAACATAAGTGCCCTAATGTACCGGATGAGTTGAGATAAATACGTGTATTGGTAGTCTAGAAACATAATCGTCAAACCAGGGAAGTTTTACTTTGTTGAATCCAAGCCCATCTTTGTTGTCATACACACTCGTATGAACTCCTCCGCTTACAATTTTGATATTGAAATTGATACACGTAATGGAAGTCTCAGTCAAAGTGCTACTATTGACAGAGTATGTCCCTTAATGACATTAATACATTTAAAAAGTTTTATCTGTGTACATATAGATTGTTCTTGATTTTTTTGGATGTCTTTGTATTGAGGTAATATGCAAACTTGTCCAAAATGCCTGTGTTTAGGATAGCCAAAGATAAAGGGTATTCATTAGTCATATGTTACGAAGAGTGAATGAAAAACACAAAACCCAAATTGCCGAAAAAAAAAAAATAAATAAAAAAGACGTACACAGATAAATAGCATTGAACACTGATGACTACCACACCGTCAGACAGTAAGAGACGAAAAATCAATTTAAATGTTATCCTGTTTTTGAGAAATATAAAAATGTTATTTATCCACAAGAATTGATTTTAAACAAGGCAAACGTTTCAAACAGAGAAACACCATTTTTGGACCTAAATATCAAAATTGTTAATGGAGAGATCCATATAAGTGTGTATGACAAAAGAGATGATTTTGGTAGTAAATTTCCCCTGGCTTGACGGTGATGTTCCTAGATAACCGTCCTATGGTATCTATATTTCACAGCTCATCCGATATGCTAGAGCATGTACTGATGTTTTGGATTTTCATAGTAGAAATTTACAAATAACCTAGAAACTTTAAGGACAAGGTTTTCGCTTTCACAAGCTAGTGAAGACATTCTGGAAATTTTACAAAAATTATTGTCAACTTCTTCTGAAATTCGGACCAATACAGGCAACAGAGTATATTACTTTGGGTATTTCACAACCTGCATTTTATGGTGACATTATTAACAAGATAAGAAGGATCAAAGATAGACAACATCACTATCGAAAATGCGTCAGAATCACCAAACGCCTTTTATACCGTGGGTATGATCCTAATGTCACCAGACGGACACTAGGCTTGGTACTTGAAATCTACAGTCTTGTACAAGCGCATTCTTAAAACTTGCACTCTGACTGACTGTGACGACGGGACTCCATGACGGGCCCTGTCCAAACCTTTTTAGAGAAGACAAGGCCCCGACCATCTGTCCTCTCTGAATGTCAGTCGGACTCCTCGGGTGATAACATACATGAGCTCGCGGCGGCAGAGCACGGATTGTATTACGTACGCCCTCTTTTTATATCCATTTACATATTCATCTGTGTTGCTTGGGCCCCTGCGTTTTGCGGTCTTGTTTGTGTGTGGTCATCTGACAGTGAGGAGGTTGTTTTACACCACAATTGTGCGTTCTTCGAGACTTCTGGGTAATCGGAAAAGTGGGAGGGTTGTGCGCGCGTAATCCAGGATAACCATACCTTCTGCTATTTCCATGGCAGATGGCCGTCCTAAGTCGGCACCGGTTGCCCATTGGTCTCGTTGGTTTATGTGTAGTCTTTTGTGTTTGATGTTTCTGTGTTGTGCGTTGACGTTCCTTGTCCCTTACGCGTCTCTTTCTGTGCTTGTCTGCTTTGTGTTTTTGCATTGGGTGTTTTAGGGTTTTGCTGTGGGTGCTACAACCTGGTGTTGTTGGAGATCCCCTCCTTTGTTTCCAAAGAAGCTAAAGTGAATCCTCGAAGGAGATAACATCAGGTGTCCGGGAATAGTAAGTAACAAATCATTTGATTTCCCTTTTCAAAATTGTAACAAATGAAGAGTGTCTATGGACATTGTATGGCTAATTGCAATGTACAGAGAATGTTACACGTCTTCAAATTCATAGCATCATTTAAGAACAGACCTGAACGTTTCGGGTACCAAACCCCGTCAGTCGTCAGTGATCCTCAATCCAAACAATGAAAGGAGCTGATATGATAAGGGCTGCATTTCATCAAGTATTTCTTCTACGCAATGGTTTATACGCAAGAAAAACTTGATAATTACTAAAATGTAATGTATTTGGAGATTCCTCATACAACTGTTATTTTGGTAAGCTTATTTCTAGATACTCAAGTTATAGTCAAAAGAGAAGGGGTAGCCATGTTAAAAAGAAGCTAATATCGATAAAAAAAAAAAACGTTTAAAATAAAGAAGTATCTGGCTAATATGGATGTCTGTAAACTTTAAAACATACTTATAGTCTAAATTTGAAAATCTTGATTCTGAAATACGGTTGTATTTTGTTTTCATAGGCTACAAAGTAGGCATTTTACCGCAAAATACACACTGTGTAGAAATAAACAGCACGCTCTTGTTCATTTCATTCCAAAATTTGTGCATTTCATGTGAACATGTTTAGAATAAATAAATGAATAACTTTAAAAGAGAAAAAAAAAATGAAACTTTGATGATATTATGGCCTGAAACACAGATGTGTAAAAGCCCCCATCCTCCTCTCTGGAGCATCGTTTCCCCCTTTACTACAGAACCCCAATTTGTCAAAAGATGTGTATTAATATGATATACCCGGTACACCCTCTGTACAAGTGGCGTTCTGTAGTAAGGGGGGGGGGGCACTGTTTTAAATATCTTTTCCCTTTTCCATTGATTTCTATAGAAAGACATATTTTGCCCTAAAATATAGGAAAACGATGCACGATAAATCTTATGCAACTGCTGATTATGATGAAACCAAGATCTGGCATCAATTTTGTGAAAGAATTTCCTTGAAGTTCCCATTTTTAAAAATTCCACTTTTTACGCCTCATCTCATCGGCTCCTTTGGTCAAAGACTGTACAATTTGGACGTAGCAGGATGGATGGGATACTATGCTTCAGGACCCACTTGTCAGAACTTTCGAAAAAATTTTGTGAACAGAAATTTTCGAATACGTTTGAAGATACGATCAACCGAAACTGATCGAACTTGGCTACATGTGACCTCGGGGACTCCTGGTACACCAGCAGTGACACTCACTAAGTGGTGCAAATGTTACGTCTTCAAATTCATACCATCATAAGAACAGATAAATTTCTAGCATGCTAGTTCCTTTTTTTTTTCTTATTCCTTCATTAACATAGTGCAGATACCAGTATATGTAACCGCATAATAGCATAATGAAAGATATAGAATGAAGTAATGAAAATATGGCAAAAATAGAAAAAGAGTCAATATAGATTCCTACATAATTATAGACATGAAGAATAATGGTGGCAAGAATTTCAACACCGGGGTATATTATGAAGTTACATACAAGTATTTTCCTGTTACTATGTTATTATGTGATTGATTCAGATAATTCAGGGAAGCAAATTATAACGTAAAAGCTTCTAGAATTTTTCATAGAAGGAGAGGCTAAGTGGTTATTTTTATACAATTAAGGGTTTTTAACCGATCCCAACAACTCTTCGAGCTTTTCCCTTTTCAAACACACTTCTGCATCATTTTCAACTGTGGTGCCATAGTAACCTGGACACGTGATCGTCTCCGCTTCACTCGAGCCTCGTTTTCGTTTGACGGCATGCGCACTTGACCTTTTTGCACCATGGTGTACAGTTTGTATGCTTCCACTTCCTCTTTGATAGCCTCATCTAGAAGTCTAACTTCCACCCTGTCATCGTCGACGATTAAACCGATGGCCACGATCAAATCGCGCGAGTTTATGTCCCGCATTTTTACGATCCATCTACTCCGGGCATCACTGTCTATAGCATGGACTGAGATAGGATCGAACTGGACACCAAGAACTGTTGTACCAGTCTGTTCCTCCACAATACTTTTAATCACCTCATGACTCATTGCATTGTCTTTCAAAGTAAAGCAAACACAAAGTGGATCACAAGGAGGCGCCTCTTTGCGCAGACGAACTGAAGTGAGTCGTTTTTTCTTCCATTTCTTGTAGTTTGACTGGTCTTTGACCTCGTCTATCAAAGATTTCTTCTCTGGTGGTTTATGAAGATCCTCCAATTCCTCCTCTACATTATTATTACTTTCTACTGATTTCCTTCTGAAAAAAAAATACCATAAATATACATGTTATCCTGAATTTTCAACTTTAACATTTGGTATAGACAGTTTAGGTATAACTACTATGTTCTGATAGCTTAAGTTGACAACATAGACAGCCCTAGTGCATCGTCGGTCGGAAACCTCTTTTCCGTCATGCCATGTATAATACCCGGTAGTAAGGTAAGTGCAATACAAATTAACTGTGGGTCTCCGACGGTAGATCAAGTGCAAGTCTATGGAAATTCATCCTCAGAAACCCAGGCTCAATTGCGTTACACTAGAGATAAGAGTAAGCGCAATCGAGCCTGGGTTTTCGAGGATGATGGAACTTTTACTTACTGCAATGGGTATGATCCTATGTCGGGCAAGGTGAGTTTTGACTGTAGTAGTTTCCTTGCCTTAAACCTCTGTTGGAAGTTGCTGTCTTGGGAAAGTGGCAGTGAAACATCTTCTGGTTGGTAATTCCCGTACTTGGCAAAGAAAGTATTCCGCTCTTTCAAGTATTGTTGGAGAGTATCAGGGTGACCTTGAAGGTGACCTTGACCATGGGTCAATTTCAGTTTTGATGAAATGTCTTTTGTATTCAATGACAAATCCTCGATACGAAAGTCCTTGTCTTTTATTTTCTCGTACGAGACTAGAGTTTCTGGATTCTCCTGTATAGCAATATCGTCTTCAATGTTGGGACCAGTGACCCAGGCACCGAATGCTTGCTGGTTTTGTGACCTTGAGTGTTGATTTTCTTGACCTTTCCCAATGTTGGTCGCACTATTTTGTCTCTTATCACGAAAGCTTAAACCACAGAGTCTGCGGTACGTTTCGTCGTCAATACGTGCTTTAAACAGCATCGGAAGTGACGGAAAATTTGACGCTTTTACTGTCCTTTCGTATGACGTCATTTTCGCATCTTCTGGAATTTCGCTCTTCTCTAGATCTTCTCGCAAGCCGAACGCATCTTCGATGGCACGATCGTCATTTCTGGTATCCAAAGAATTGTAATTAACAAATCGATCGGAAAGGCAATGATAATTTGTCCCGTATTTTGGTAAATATCCGGAAAGTGGACATCAGTTTGGTCTCTCTGGTTCCTCGCCGTGCAGAATCAACCTTCTCTTGTTGTGTGGTTGTGATTCAGAATTGACTTGCCATTTCAAAATTTTGGATTCTACGTCGTACATCAACGTTCCCCGAAATCGAGAAATTTTTAGAATCTCGGGTAAAGAATCCGCAAGATTGTTCCATCGAACACGCCCTTTTCTCATAGCTTCGTAGACATTGGTTGGTTCTTCGTCTTCTTCCTCCTTTGAGTAGCAATCCATGCATTGCTGAGAGATGTCATGATTTCTGACTGGGTAAGGCACTGAGGACACAGGGAATATCCTCCGTGGGGCATGTCTAGGTAGCCTCCCGTCCGTGGCCAGTATGATCAGGGCTTGGCTGGAGGTCGGCATCTGAAAAAAATATGAAGGAGTGCGAGTCAACCGATGGATTACTAATTGACAATATATTTAGGCCCCTTCCTTTGGTCTGTCTGATTGTCTGTTTTCAAATTTTTGAAAATTATTTTCAGCCTCATGCAGATTTAACGTACATTTGTCTTTGTTTAGTTGAAAACCTAGAATCCTATTTTTCGGGTAGACATTTTTCACCATACTTTTGTTACATCAAATTATGAACCATGTACTTTGCCTTTATTGTTGTCTAAGGCTTTCTTTGCCAGTTGTGCAGTGATTGGGACATCCGTCTTTTACATGCTCGGAGGATGGTAATGAGAAATTTAATTTGCCCGTTGTCTTGATGTCGGCGGTTCTGGGTCACCAGGCACAAGTCCTCGCACGCCTCGCACGGTTATATAATTTGTGCCATGATGCCTCGCTCACTGTTTTTTTTTTTTTTTTGTCTGTTTTTTGTTTGTTTGTTTGTTTGTTTGTTTGTTTGTTTGTTTGTTTGTTTGTTTTTCAGACTGTGCAATGCATCTTGGGAAAAGACTTTATGACTTCTTAGATACTTTTTGCTAGTTTTTTGGATCGGTATTCTTATGATTATTTCCATTTAAATATACGAAGCTGTCGCTTTTTCAGTGGAATCTCCGTTTTAGGTACATACAGAAAATGAAACGATATCTTCATGAGCTGAAATAAACATTTCAATATCTAATTAAAATCTAATTACATTTAACCGTGAAAAAATGAATATTTTCAAATTGTATCAGGTTCCAATACCTGTGGCAAAGATCGATGGAAAAAAGAGTCATATTCCTTTTAAAGTTTGATTTGAGGGGAGTGTATCAGTATTACGTCTAATAGGAAAATAATTTGATTCATATGAAATGCGGTTTTTCAATACTTTTTCTGTTTCGGAGTTGATTTGGCGCACACAAAAGCTCGATTTTCCGCGCTCAACAATTTTAACCCCCTAGATATGAGTATATTGGATTTTAAATGAAGTATTAAATAGTGCTATGTCAAAATTAAACGAAGCACGCATAGTAACATGGGCAGACGGGATCACCGCGGACAGAATCATGGGTAGTCTCCCTTGGGAAGAGTTCTTTACTTGGACAAAGCGGAATTCCAGACTATATTAATAAAGAGATTTCTATTAAAATAAGATTCAAAGTGAGGAATATTGAATTCACTTCCCTCTTACTGCATGCAGTTTTATTATTTATAAAGCAAGGCATATATTTCAATATATAACTCCATGTTTCTCTCTCGGAAAATTATTCATGCACATGTGTAAACGTACAATGAAAAATAATTTGTTAATTTGAAATACACCGTTTGAAGCTTTATCATTTATTCATTTTTTAAATTAATTAATTGGTTAATTTATTTCTATTTACCTATCTATTTGTTTTGTTTTTTTCAAAATAACAATTACTTTAGAAGAACGTTCATATAACCACAATCATGTATAGTATACATAGTTAGAACTAAGAAATGATAATTTTCATCATATTTTCCTTACATAGCATTACTTACATTTAATGTGTACTTTAAATATGATAATCTATTCACTAAGTGTATAGAACAAACAATTTTAATGTCAAAATCAAACAAATTAATATTCATTTTAATTCAATGTTAAGGTGACCTGATAATGTAAAACAAAAAGTTCAAGTCTTTTATCATCTTATTTAAAAGAGAAGACAATGAAACGCCTGTTTAAATTATGAAAACTTCATTGAAAAAACTCCACTGAATTGTCCGAAATTTAGAAGGCTTTGTTTTAAAATTTGTATGGTTTCGTCACAGGTCTACGACACGTATTCTATAAAAAAAAGGCAACGTGTCTATCGAACATCAAGGAGAGAAATGTACATACATGTACTTGTACTTATAGAGAATATGTATTAAATTGAAATTGTCATAGACTTGCTCAAGTCCTTATATCATATCAATTTTAAAATTGAATAAATTTAGTGATGAAGTGAGATCCCTTTACTGTCGAGCAAATTCGTGATACAAGATTATATCTCTGCAGCCAATAGCTCACTGTCTATACATGTAATTCTTTTCTACTCATTATATAACTTTATTTGATAAAGTAAAAAGGACTTGAGCAAGTCTAGAATTTTCTACTTGTATAGTTCTTTTCCTTGATCTTGGATGGACACATTGTATTTTGTGGAGTATAAATTTATTTGATATCATATAACTTTATTTGATTAAAGGACTTGAGCAAGTCTATAAATTTCTACATGTAGTTCTTTTCCATGATCTTGGATGGACACTTTGTATTTTATGGAGTACGCATGTCGTGCACCTGTGGTCAAATATACATGTACATCCAGATGAAATATGAAAAACTTCATCATATCAGGGTTGGGATTTTTTTCACTTGAGGTCTTAACCAGGATTTTTTTTTTGATCTCTCATTCATTTGAACCTTCATTAATTTGACCGTCAATTTCTTGTTGGATTCTTTGATGATTACGAAAAAAAAATAATAAAAAATAAAATAAAAAATGAAACTTTCCCCATTATAATGTATGCTCCGTAGAATAAATGACCACCATCTTCAAACACATTATAATCTCTACAAAACGAACACTCGACATTAAATCAAGAGCCAATTTGAAAAAGTAAATACACAAAAATTATCAAGTTAGTGCAAAACAAATGAAATACAGAAGAACAAAAAGGAAAAGATAAAGAAGTCAATTGACAATGATGATATTTGAAAATTGGCAAAATGATAAGTACAAAGAATTGTCCGTAAATGAAAAAAAAAGTCCGTAAATGAAAAAAAAAAATGAATTCCACAATAAATAACAACAAAAATGAAAGAAAAATATTACACAACTTACCTCCGCAGTCCTTTTTTTAGGTAATATGGCTGTAAGCGATATAATATCTATAATGTTAAGGGTGGACCCTCGGAGACACTCGTATTCCAATTATCTTATCACGCCCTCTGATGGAGTACTTCAACAATCAGTTCTGAAGATTTCATAAACTGTCTGATGAACTTTGATTATCTTATGTTCGCAAAATTTTACAGTCTTGATGTTATATTTATGATACATGTATACCCTAAACAAACAATGGACAAAGACCCGTGAGGAAACTCGGTCGTCTCAGGTGCATTCTCGACTGATGAAAATTTTGTTTAAATGTTAACGTGATTAAAATCGCCGACACATGCACATTACAAGGGGGAAACAGAGTTTCATTATCCAATCACATCAAAAATAAACTTGTGGTTCAAGAAATCGATCTCCTTTACAGAGTGATGTTTTAAGTGTTGAATTAATTGCGCCTTTATTGGTTGGCAGGATGAAATCGCGCGTCAGCGTGCAGTTGAAATGCTTTTTCTCTCCGGGTTTGGTCATAAACGCTTTGCGAATGTCGGAAACGTCACCTAACCGACGGTCGAATTGCTCTCTTGCATGATGAAAATGTAAGATGTTTCATTCATGAGTCAGTTGACAAAATTGATTTTATCTGCTTCTTATGTGTGAATAAAAGATGATCAAGATGGCGAGATTTTGTCCAAATATTTCTTTTAAATAGTTTCTTTTATTATGTTATACATAATAACGCCGTCATCAAACTGGAACGTAAAACGACCAATGATTAATCTCAATGGAACGTAAAACGACCAATGATTAATCTCAAAAAGTGACAGGCATTATTGAATCATCGACAGAATATTCAACAAGTTCGATTCGAATCATCAGATACAGTTGCATCATTTTTATATATTTTGAAACTTTATTTTATTTCATCGAAAAAAGCGCAGTGAGAAAAATGCAGCAATCACAAAGAGTTACGAATCGATTTACCATCACGTATCATCGATACATCATCGGTATCTTTAATACATGTATATGAATGATGATAGATTAAAACAATTCTTCAACGACTAGGCATATATAGGGATCACAATATCTGGTACTCATCCGTCTGTCCGTTTTTCCGTCTTTCTGGTACATTTTTGTAGTCACCCAATGGCTACAAATAGTAATTAATTGAAAGAAACTTGCAGACAATATCGAGATGTTATCTAACATTAGAAAAAGTCATATGTTACGAGTTATCTAAGACATCCTGATATTGAAACTTCGAATGAAATAAAAGAAAATGTGGAATGCAAACAATTATCACTAAGCTGATAGAAACCATCTTTGTGTCATCGTGCATCATCGGTATAAAGTTAGTTGCGATATGATACTCGATTGACACGCGACATACAAGTTTTGATTTTGCTATCGTGAAGGTGGAAAAAAATTAGTAATGATTTCGGAAGAGATCGATATATTACCAAATATATCAGGGGTGCGATATAGTGAATATATTAATATAACAGTTAAAGCACAGGGATTTATCACGCTTCCCGGTTGCTTAATTTTCTAAAGATTATCTATAACCCATAGTAAATAAAGCAACCGGGAAGCGTGATAAATCCATGTGGTTAAAAGCAATGATATCTGAAGGAGTTTGTACTGACCTTTTATGGTTTCGGTTGTCTTGCTGTGCTTCAAAACCATGCTATGAAAGTACTAGTATTATTTTTTATGGCAAACAAAATATAAACTCATGTATCAATTACACAGAATAAGTTTATCTTAGTATGTGTAAACACCACTGTTGAGGTGAATCTTGAAACAACTGAAAACGCAGAAGAACGTACGTCGTACTTTGACACGTTCCTGTTCCTTATGCGTCCTTATCTGTGCTTGTCTGTTTTGTGTTTTTGCATTGGGTGTTTGGGGGTTTTGCTGTGGGTGCTGCAACCTGGTGTTGTTGGAGATCCCCTCCATTGTTTGACACGTCACACACATGATGAAAGGGTGCGTCATGAAATATTTGTGTACACGCAACAAAATTTGTGTTCGTGCTGTGTAGAAGTTTTTCCTCATATTGAAACCGATCATTACCAGTAGAATTGTTTGAGAAACTATAAAACGCAAAAAAAAAAACCCAACCAAAAATCAAAACAAAAAACAACAACAACAACCATGAAATGCAATGATTTTACTTTTCAGGATTAGTCATTTCACCAATTATTTCGACAAAAAGCGTTGGGGGAGGGATGATATATCCCCCCTCCCCCCCCCCTAAAAAATAGAGAAAAGATTTGAATCTCGAAAGATACTTTACACTTGATTCCAGTATTTAATCGTGTATCTTGAGCTTTAAAGACAATAAAGTAAAATTTTTGTCGTGACAAAAGTCATCTTTACTGACTTGAAAATGAGGATCAAATTATACCTATATGACCCTGTAATTTTTGTCAAAAGTATCAACACTAGAAGATCGCGCAACGATCGGTTGATAAAGCTGTACTGCGGCCTCTTAATTTCATCTCATTTGCGAACTACAAGAGAATGTTGACCTTTGAAGAAAACAACAATTTTAGTCTCGTGTCAGACCAATCAAGATTTGAAGTTCTTTATTATTTCATCATATAGGTATAAATCAAATTTGTACCGAACGTTCGACCGTTTGTTTAAAAATTTATAGGTTGTTTACTTTTCTGAACAATGTACTTTTGTTCCTTACTCAAATTTGTTTACTGGGTAGCAAAAATGACAGAGCAAGACACGGAAAAAGCTGGCGATGGGTTGAATAGAATGTTCAATTTATTATATGTATTGGACACTCGACATTTTAGTGTTGTCGGGGGAATATTTTTCTTGATGGTGCAAACAGGATTGTTTACAGAAAAAAGCCCCTAGGAGTCTCCCTGATGATCTCGAATCTATGTCCTGATTGCAATGTTATCGCAGATCTTTTGTTGGGGTACTCCATAAAATCTTCCTGGGTTTTACGTTAATATATTTTAAACTGTTTATTATCAGCCGTGGTGTATTATATTGGAGTTTATATTTTAAAAATTAAAATCATTTACGTCAAGGACCAAATGTCAATCGTGACATAGGTATATTCCCTGACGCCTACGCAGAATTAATAATTGTGACGATCAATCTTGAACGTCCTGCTGTCTTTCTGTTCGTGTGTCCGTCGATCCGTATGTCCGTCTATCAACCTGTCAACGTTTGTTTTTCTTCTCCTTTTTTTTTTTTTTGTTTATTTTGATGATTTCATTCAAATGAAAAAAAGGTTAAGTCGGGTAATATGGTTATTTGATGATCAAGTGTGTCGATTATATGATCGATACATCTTAATATAAGGTAACATGAGTTAATGATAACAAAATTAACCTAGTTCCTAGATTAGAAACAATTATTTCAAATGCGCGAAACATCAAATTCATATCAAGACAAAATTCGTAGGAGATAATCGACCATTTCCAATTTATTCAGTCTTTTTAGTAATGAATTACTTTTAGTATAAATTGTGCAAAGATTTTGAATCTTCCTTAGGAAATACGTAAAACATTTTGTGCGGCACGTGACCAGATATAACAAATACTGAAAAAAATCTCATTTGCAAGAATTAATAGGACTACAACAAAAGTAGTTTATTCTCTTATAATACGACCAAAAGAAAGACTCTCTTTTTCCTGAATGCAATGTTAAACCAGTTTGTTAAAAAAGGATGTCTTTTTGTAAAATAAGATATTTTACTAATACAAGCGAACAGTTTGGAAAATGAAAAGATTCTGTAAAATGAGATATTTCACTAACAAAGGCGAACAGCTTGGAAACGAAAAGATTCGATGCGAATTGGGGTTGATTACGGCGTTGGCGTCTTGCTTTATGACGTCATAGTACATCGTCAATTATTATAACCTTGGTGGCACGAAGACGTATGTCCTGTGCCACCAAAAATTTAGCGTAAAGTAACGGAACGGTGTACTATCATGGCATCAAAAATTAAAGAACAGGTGGAAGCGGAAAAACGGAGGCAGATCAGTATTAGAGGTATTGCTCCATTGGAAGGCGTCGTCCACTTCAGGCAAGATTTTAATCGACATGTTCACTATACCATTATAAAAGACAGGGTTAGTGCCACTAAACGGGATTACTACACGGCTCTAGCTTACACTGTCAAGGATCATTTAGTAGGAAGATGGCTGCGTACTCATCAGTATTACTACGAGATCGACCCAAAACGCGTTTACTATCTGTCTATGGAGTTTTACATGGGCCGAACTCTGACCAACACGATGGTCAACATTGGTACTTTGTTCCCATGTCAAGAGGGCTTGCGCCATTTCGGTTTAGAACTGGAAGATTTGGAGCCGTGTGAAGTAGATGCCGCTTTAGGAAATGGAGGCCTCGGGAGGTTAGCTGCATGCTTCCTCGATTCAATGGCGACCCTCGGACTCGCGGCTTACGGATACGGAATACGTTACGACTACGGCATATTTGAGCAAAAGATCGAAGGTGGTTGGCAGAAGGAAGAACCCGACGAATGGCTGCGTTATGGAAACCCTTGGGAATTACCACGACCGGAGTATGTGCTTCCCGTGAAATTCTATGGCCGGGTAGAGCAAAGTGAACAAGGATCAAAATGGGTGGACTATCAACTCGTCCATGCTATGCCGTACGATACTCCGATTCCGGGATATTTGAACAACACGGTGAACATTTTGAGATTGTGGTCCGCTAAAGCGCCAACAAGCTTCAACCTGAAGTTCTTCAACAATGGAGAATATCTTCAAGCCGTTCATGATCGCAATCTAGCCGAGAACATCACACGAGTTCTGTACCCTAACGACTCCATGTTCGAGGGACGTGAACTGAGATTGAAGCAGGAATATCTCCTGGTTTCTGCGTCTTTGCAAGATCTGATCCGCCGGTATCAAACAGACAGACCCGGTAATTTCAAATTGGTGCGCCCAACCTTCGATGAATTCACCGATAAGGTCGCTATCCAGTTGAACGATACTCACCCAGCGTTAGCCATCCCAGAGCTGATGAGGATCTTGATGGACGACGAGGGTTTGTCATGGGAAACAGCTTGGGATATAGTGAACAAAACCTGCGCCTATACCAATCACACAGTGCTGCCAGAGGCACTGGAGAGATGGCCGCTTTCAATGCTGGAGAGGCTGCTGCCCAGACACGTGGAGATCATTTACATTATAAACCACAACTTTCTTGAGGATGTTGAAAAACGATGGCCTGGTGATGCTGATAGGAAACGCAGAATGTCGCTGATCGAGGAAGGTCATGAGAAAGTAGTAAACATGGCCCGTTTATGCATCGTCGCATCTCATGCCATAAATGGTGTCTCGAAAATTCACTCTGAAATCCTGAAGAAAAGTGTCTTCAAGGACTTCTACGAGATGTTCCCGGAAAGATTTCAGAACAAGACAAACGGGATTACTCCAAGAAGGTGGCTGATCTTGTGCAACACAGATCTATCTGATCTGATAACTTCCAAAATTGGAGAAGATTTCGCTACAAACTTGGAATTACTACGGGGATTAGAGCAGTATGTGGAAAGCGAGAGTTTTCTGAGAAACCTCATTCGAGTCAAACAAGCGAACAAACAGAAACTCGCGGATTACATTGAGCAAGAATTTAACATCGTCGTTAATCCAGCATCTATGTTCGACATCCAAGTGAAGAGGATTCACGAATACAAGCGACAGCTACTGAATTGCCTCCATATCATCACCTTGTACAACCAAATCAAGGCACATCCCGAAGGAAACTTCGTACCTCGTACGGTCATGATCGGCGGAAAGGCAGCACCGAGTTACTACATCGCAAAACTCGTGATAAAACTAATCAACAACATAGCCAAAGTCGTGAACAACGATCCTGAAGTAGGAGACCGTCTGAAGGTGGTTTTCTTGGAAAACTACCGAGTTTCCTTAGCGGAACTAGTTATACCTGCTGCAGATTTGAGTGAGCAGATCTCCTTGGCGGGAACAGAAGCTTCCGGTACAGGGAATATGAAATTCATGTTGAACGGAGCATTGACCATTGGAACACTGGATGGTGCCAACGTAGAAATGGTGGAGGAGGTGGGAGAGGAAAATTTCTTCCTGTTTGGTATGACGGTAGAGGAAGTTGAGGAGCTAAGGAAGGAGGGTTATATTCCTAGAAAATACTACGATGAGAATGCCGATCTTCAACAAGCCGTGGATCAGATTAACAGTGGATTTTTCTCCCCGGAAGATCCCTCACTGTTTCGAGAAATCTACAACAATCTCATGTTCACAGACAGGTCAGTATATTAATAATAGTATTGGGTATAACAGTAATAAATAAAGTTCGGAAAAAAATAATCTTAGAAATGCAAACAAAAACACGACTTTATTCACAAATTATGTCGGTGCTAAATATACATATATTTTGTCGATGGAATTTCATGTTGCTGGTTATTTCTTATCTCAGATACTGCTTGATGAAGGACTACGCATCGTACATCGCCGTCCAGCGTAAAGTGAGCGATCTGTACCGGAAGCCGTTACAGTGGGCCGCCATGTGTCTCCGTAACATAGCGGCTTCCGGCAAGTTCTCCAGCGACCGTACGATCAGGGAGTATGCTAGGGACATCTGGGGAGTGGATCCCTCGGCATTCAAGCTACCAGCTCCCCAAGAAAGTTCTACATGGCTTGGTCGATCTGACTACAACAAAACCCAGATGGAATAGAACTTTCAGATTGCATCTAACGATGGTCCATTATTGCGTTGTCAAATGCTGGGTATGTCTGATAAAGCATCTACATGAATACATTGTTACCGTCATGATTTTACAATCTGAATAATTTGAACAAGGGATACTTGTACGAATCTTGGTTTTGCTTCGATAATCTTTGAAACATCTCTCAAGGTGCTGTAGCCCAAGATCTGGGCTTTTTCTTAATGAGAGTTTCAAACCTGTTCATTTAGAGCGGCAATTCAGATTTTAATGAAAATCCCGAGATGGAATTCAAGGATACCCTTTAGTAAATTGTGAATATTTCGTTCTGAAAAAAATTGTAGATCTTATTACCTGCTTGTCCGTTGCTAGTCTACAAGATTTTTTTTCTTTCATGAACATTATAACTATTTGAAATCGACAAAGTTATTTGAATTCATTTGAAGGACAATATCCGATACATCATTTCAAACGCTTTTACATGATGACGTCATAAGTAGTCATCCTTATAATGCATCCACAGGGGATCGATGCCAACGATCCACAAGAATATCCGCCTCTACTTGTCTTATGTATGTAACTTTGAGTAGAGAAAGATGGGAAGGGATGGGTGTCATTGAGGGTTGTTGGCATCGAGCTCCTGTGAACGCATCGTCATGCATGGCTAATCAAAACCATACTTGTGTCGTCAGTCAAAGACCACCGATTGTTGTGATGTCAGACTTGATTTTGTCCAATGTTTGAAGAAACATGAAAGAATTGTGTATGACACTTGATTTATTGTCATGTATGCAAAAATATGAGCCATTAAGCCAGACAGACCAACCAATACAAAGGGATATGCTTTGTAGGCACAAAAAAGTGCTTCCTCAAAATACTAGATACATGTATCATATTCCTTGCAATCCAAAGTTTACCTTAGTAGAACATTCATCTTCAAGGTGGCTTGTGGTGTTTCCAAAGGAAAAACATCGGGTAATCAAAGATTACATACATGTAGCTCACCTATACAGGTTTTTGTCAGAAACCAGGTTAAAGTTTTTGAAAAGTAGGTCAAAGTCCAAGGTCACTAGGTCAAAGGTCATGGTCTCAAATGAAAGATCTCGTCACAAGGTATCTACATGTGAAATATCCAAACCCTACCCCTTATAGTTCAAGAGATATAGCCCAGGTTAAAGTTTTGTCTACGGACGACGATGACGCCGAGGGTATGGCATTAGCTCTCTGGACTTTTTCGTCCCGGCGAGCTTAAAAACTATCCCAAAAATTTGACCATTTATACAGAGCCATTTTGAATGGCAATGCTCTTTACGTTAAAACTGTAATGTATCGATCAAAGGTCCAAATTGCCTGCAACAATATATAAAAGCACACTATCTTCATAACTGAATATTGTTCTGAAATCCAGAAGATAGTCAGAACATGAATGTATATATTTTGCAAAGAGACCAAGAAACACAATATTGTCTCAAACTGTTTAATGCATCAAACATAATATTCAAATAATCAAAGTCAACAGTTATAGAAATGATTTCAAACAAATGATTACATTAAATTCATTTTGCATTCTCAGTATGAATTCAGATTTTATCCTTTAATACAATTTATCTGCTATATGATTTTGTCAGTAGAAGTGATTGTGTTAGATTAAAATTGATGCTATAATGTTTAAGATTGTAAAAATGTCTAGTTTTTGCCAAAATTTCCAAGTGTGGTCTTTGCAAAAATTAACAATGTTTCTGAAATGATAAAGGACTTCATTAGAAGAGGAAATAAAACAATTCTAGTTGAAAATGTGTCATATTAAAGCAAACCTCTAATGAAAGCACAAAAACAAAAAGCATTGGTGTTACTAAGTTTGATTGAATAAATATAATCACCTAGAAACACAAGTGTCCTTCTTATAATAATACATGTATATCCAGTTAGGGATTATTTTCTTTTCTCTTCAATCAAAAATTTTAATGTGTTATCTTAAACTAGAGTGTTTAAGAACACATTATGTCTGCCATTACATTTTGAAGCTTAATATTGGAAGTGACTTTAACTCTTTTCTGCATGTCGACCCTCAATGCTAAAGTCAATTTTTTTGCAAGCATTTCTAGCATATTTGGTTAACACATGAGAAAATACAGACAGGCATGGTGAAACCAGAATACCTCCCCTCCCCCTTCAAATTTGTTTACAGGGGTATAATAATTACAAGGGTATTTCTATTTTAAATGAGTTAAAGAAGATCCTGACGATAATCTCAACAGCACTCACAATAGAGCTCAAAATTAAACATCGACGGACCCCTAGCAAGCTAAAGGTGACTACCAGACAGACAAAATGATCCCTCTATGCTACTTTATCAGACGACGTAATTACAAAGAGAGCAATCAACATCATGTGTATGAGATTACATCCTCTGAGGTCACTTTGTAAACTACATCTCATGTCTGGCATAATTTAAAACGAAATAAGAAAAATTCAATTGAAATTTGAAAATTGTTTCTAAGATTCTGAATTCTAATGAATATCTAAAACACCTATGTATCATATAATTATGTGATTTCTTTGGTCAAATAAACTATGCACACAGAAAAGATATACCCTTTAAAAAAATTCTGTGACGAAACAAGTCAAAATCACCAAAATTAAAAGAACCACAAGTTTATGAGCAAACTTAAATTTAATGTTCCCTATATCTTTAGAAATGATGACTATTTTCAATGAAATTCATGAAACATGTAATTGAAAAAGATGTTTTCTATGTTTCAAAATTAAAATGCACACATTATTCCATTACCGCAGACATTTTTTGATGTCTCATTTATAGTACACGTATCAGTGTTACTTATGGAGTTACGACCAATGGTGAACATCATTACCATGAATTTCTGCGAGATACAATTTTTTCTACTACGATTGTAATAATTGAGAGCACTTTTATCACTGGTATAACTTAATACTTATCTTACACTGTACCAATATTACATGTACTAGTTTATCACAGTAATGAAATTAAAGTCACGCCTCATGTAAATTCACACAAAAGCAGTAAAACGAAGAATTCAACATATTTTCACTTCCCTAATCTACAAATACAACTTTAGCTTCTGTATCACAAGAAGACACTAAGTACATATCTGTACAAACTACTACATTCTACTGTAACGTGGCTGAAGACTTTACACTTTGGAGTCCAGTGAACAAATAAACACTGATACTGGTTTAGTTTGAGTCAGAAGAGATGCTGAAATAAATCGGAAACTTAAGATCCAATGTTCAATACAGAGTTTTAAGGACAGGACAGACGGATGAACTGACATACATGTACAATGTGATGATGAAAAGTAGCTAGTATCACAATACAGAGCCCTATATAATGACAAGGAGATCACATATATGTGAGATACCGCACACTGAATATGAATTTTCAAAGCTATCTACGTATTATAAAACACATAACAATCATTCGTATTTGTGTAACAAAAATACCTAGTACATGTAACAATCAAGCTAACTAAAGGAAACACTGTACATACATAAATTAAATTTTCATGTTAAAACAGTAGCATACATGTATGTGCTTGGTCATAACCTTGCATTGAAATTGAAAAGAGATTTATTTTGAGGTCTTTTTTCTTTATGAAGTATACACAGAGCACCACTTGCTGTACTTATAGGAACAAACAATAAATGGGTAACCTGAGTATGAAATTTGTAAGCAGTGAAAAATTTCTTCATTTGGAGAATGATAGTATGAAACTTATTGAATATTGCAAGACTGAATTAATGTATAAGTATCTTAAAGGGGACCTTCATTACAAAATTTGGAAAATCTTGCAGTGTCCAGTTAAGACTTTTACTTAACCAATTTTTTGTTTCGATTCTTAATTTTGTAAAGAAAATTGAAATGTGACACTCTGCAGTCACTATGACTGCTACATCTCAAGTTTTGTTCGCCATACGAGCATGTTTTATGCATGACAACAAATCAGCAATTCTTAAAAAGACAGCATGACAGAGTAAATACGTTCCCTCTGGCGAGGCAGTAGGGGACTAAAAATACCTTAACAAAATATATAAGTGGTCCATTGATTGAGAAATAACCAAGTTCATTTGATAAATCCTTATAAAGACAAAAATAATCTAAAAATCTAGAATACCTGAAATTAAAAAAATACGACAACAGACAAGAAAACAAAAATTTGCATTGTTTATGGCGACAACATTCACACGCCCTCTCAGCTACATTTGTAACACTCCAATGTATTATATATCCCCACAAGATCACATACAATATCACTTGGTCACTAAGTTCTGCATACATCAATCTTTACTGAATAGCCGTTTAATGTCATCTAAAGCTTTGACGATGTTGTCAGAAAATTTCTGGGCACTCTGAAATTGATAATACATTTATATTCATTAGAAGAATTGAAAATAATGCCTCATCAAGAAGTGCTCCTCAACTTAAAAGATGAGTTGGCTAAAGTTGAACATTTAAATTTCATTTTTAGAATTAATGAATGATTACATTTACCGTCTTTCCATATCAAGATCTTTCATCAATCAATCAAGTTTTTTAAAGAATATTAAACTGCATGCTCCTGTACCATTGGTGTTCAAATTTGTGAAAGCTGAGGTCAAACCCTCTGCTACATTATTCACTTTCTTGGGGGGTTGCTTTTACAATGTTTAAGGGTATGAACCTTTATACAATCTTATCAAACAAATGTACTGCAAAATCAATGGTGAAACAACATTTAGTTTGAGATCTCACACTGCAATTAAAGATGAATATAAAACTCTAATATTCTAATACTAATGAATATAATCAGATGGAGACCTTACAGTCTTTCCCACAACTCACTGGCCCGATGCCCAAGGCTACCAAAATTTCAGCTGGGCTAGTAGAAATTCTTTAAGAGAAAATACAAATAACCTAGTAAATTTGTCTTTGGGCTAGTGGCTGAAAAAAGTTTGCGTAAAGACTGGACCTACCGTTGTTGCACATGCATTTTTGCAGGAGATATGAAAGAAGACGACATCTTCTCCGGCTATGATATAAGATACGCCATATCCGTCGTCAGCTACCGGACCGAATCCACCCCCTGCTGAGATGTGCTCTGGGTGTTTCACCAAGTCTAGTTTATTGGTCTGTTGGTGGGGAGTCTGAAATGGAAATAAATTCTATGTCACATGGGATAAGAGAACTCAGCAAAATGTTACATGTATCATGACAATTATACAGAGACATTAGGAAATATTACCCTAAATATCTTCCACTTTTAATCAAACTCTCTTTAGTTATTACACAGTCATCTATTTTCAAGTCATAACTTTTCCCTTTCTCTATCATTAGACAGCTGAAAATTATCATATGCACATGTCTAAAGATTTTAAGAAATTTTAGCAAAATAAAGTAGAATTCCAGGAAAAGTGTAGGATCAAATACATGTACAAGAATCTTACACTATTTCATGATGACTGCTTGAAAAGATATTAAACATTGTTTCATGAATAACATACATGTACATGTATATTAAGTGGCAATCTCAATACTTGATTGATAGGTAAATACAATGAAATGAATTTTAATATGATTTTTAAGCCACGGAAAAATCATATACATACATGTATAAATTGGCAAATATTAGTGCTTATTTAGGCACCCATTTTTTTCTCAACCTTTTAAATACAAATGATTAAGATAAATACTGAATTTTTAAAGGTTTCAAAACTCAAAAATGTTTAAGTATTTTCATTAGGTTATGCAACAAAAACAATTTACAGCAAACTTATAATTCAGATTGTAACATCTTTACCGAAAATATCTGAAATTAATTTACAATAGACATAAGATTCATATACTTCCAAATACATGAAAATATATTTCAAATTCTACTATTTGAAGAAGTTTTTAATTCACAAGCATCTTACTCTTTATCCTACTAACATGTATACTGTACGTGCACATATTTTAGCGCAATCATTTTTAGCGGAAACAGAGCAAAATTGGGTAAATTGACATATTAGCGTAATCATGAATTAGTGCTTTGACTTATTTTCCACATTAATCTATAAGAGATTCATGATTTAGCGTTTTCTTGAATTAGTGCAGTCTTAGCAGCACTAACTCTGCTAAAATATGAATCCCGCTAAAATAAGAACACATATAGTACATTGTATCTGAATAGATCTTGAATATGCACATGGTAAATTTTATGGCTTCATCAGATATAATCATACTTTTATTTGACAGAAAAATCATATTGTCTATGACCTATATTTGTATTTGCCTCGAACCTCTCCCTTTTAAATTTAATTGAAATCTATTCAGTTGTTTGTGAGGAAATGTTTTCTGAATGATTCAAAAGTTCATAACAGAAGACATCACGTTTCAAATAAATGTTGAAATAGGCCTAAAAAATTTACGTAAAACAGACGAAGGTGATTGATGGCCCTTAATTCTCTTTAAGCTATCCTAAAAGCACCAGCTAAGTCTGTCAGAGCTTTCAAATAAACACTGTAGCCTACATAGCTGAGTTACAAGACCAACTTCACAGTGACAAATTCCGACATCAAACTAATAGACCTTGTCATCCAATAAAATAGAATGTGACAAGAAGGAAAGATGCATTCCTTCTTGTAACTCTATTTCATTGGATAACAAGAATAAAATACATGTATACATTTAACCGAAATACACCTACCTGACTAGTAGAGAGTCTCCATGGCTCTCCTAAGACTTTGTGTAAGAATGGTGATTCTTCTCCCAGGTACTTGGACACTACGTACATACAGAACAGATGTCTGTCTATACCGTTACCCGTCATGGCGTCTCGGTATCCCTTCTGGTGTACGTCCGCTGCCTTCCTCATCAGAGATATGCACTCCTCCTTCTGTAATGTGTAAGAAAGAAAAGACTAAAATCTCCGAATTCATTTACATTTATTCCTTATTATTTCAATGATCTAATATTACAAAATTTCCTTTTAACGTATATTAAGAAACGTGTATTCCTAATACGCTTACACTACTATCATATTTCAACAGATCGATGATTAAGTGTCCCTCAATGTACATGTACATATATATTTGAAGTGATCAGAGTGAAATATACGTACATGTGTACTTAATACATATTCAATTAAGTCAAGCCAAAGTTATAAGTGAACATCTGTTTTAAAAACTTTTAAAGTTTTATGACTATACAACTAGTATATACATGTAGCATTCTCTCTAAATTATATATTGTTTGAAATTTAGCTATCGTGCAAATGGTTATATTCACGATAGAAACTATTGATAATCAGTAATGGACTTACAGGTTTGCCGTCCTCTATAGCTCTGACGAAAGCACTTGATTCTACTGTACAGGATCGTACGGTCTCTGTACGTCCCTCTCTGAATAAACGTGTCATACACGATTCATACGTCAGGCAGAACTTCTTCTCCATCTATAAATAGAATGTGTTTTTTTTCATCATGTACATGTACATTTTGTTGAAGATGTGTTATTCATAGCATTGCAAAAACGTAATAGATAAATTTTGTGATTGAAAATACAGTTCTTGGTTGGCAAACCTGAAAATGACACGTATATATTCATAGATTTTTAGAAATAATCTCAACTTATAGATCTTCAAGGTAAATCAGGATTTATTCTGGCACCCTATTTGATTACTTACGAATAGAATAACATTCAATTTTAAAAAGATCTTCCTCTTGAAAAGCAAATACCTGTAGAAGATATGAAGTTCTAAACAAAAGAGATGAGTCTCAAAACTTTTGAGAATCTATGTACCTTAAAAATCATTTTATTTAGATAAACAACACTTACTCTGAAATAAGCCAGTTGTAGAGCCAGTTGTATGTAAGCATCTGGACTGACTTTGCAGGTTTTCATGAAGCCTTTACCGTAATGGTCATGCTTCAGTAGGCAGAGATCTACATCACTGATCAGTTGCTTGGCAACCTCATAACTGTTTTCTATTACCTGGAGACACTGTAAGAAGATTCAAATTGTTACATTATATGCAAGGGTCAAGGTCAAATATAATGCGACTAAATCATAATTATACTAGAAGTTCCCTTCTCATGAAAAAAGATGTCTTGAATTATGAGGAAATACATGTTGTTAGGACAAAGGAAATGAATTTCGTCAATAAAAAGTGACAAGGCTGTTATTGTGAAAGATGTTGCCACATCCTCATGATCATATACGTTGCATACTCTTGGAGTATTACAAACAAAGTTCTCTCGAGGAATACTTTTGTAGAACCTGAACATCTTTAATGAAGGTGTCTTCTGCTTAGCTTGAGAGCACTGTATTTCATGTACACTTAAATAAGACCAATCTGGAATAATTTAGATTATCATAATGACTTTGTCCTTCAGACCACAGACGAGCACTCCAGGATTGGATGTTTCATCATCTGATCATTTAATAAGGTATTAGTGGTTAATAACAATTATCGTCGAAAAGCTAGAAATTGTGTTATTCCATATCTTACATATCTTTAGATATTCCATATCTTTTCAATGTTTCATTCAACTCGCCATGCAAATGTATGATCCTGACCATTGCCGAAGTCCTGCGTCTTCAGTCAACTTTGTGGTATTTACTTTTTCTGTTATCAAAGCAACTGGAAGTGGAGTATTATACCCCTAATACCTTAAATAAGACGTTAAAAATTTCATAGACAAAATTTACCGGTTTAGGAAGATCCCAAACCAATCTGATTGGATTTGGAGGCTGTTGATCTATAGTGCCCATACAGAAACCATCCTCTGTGTATCTAAAATAAAGATATTTAACAAATCAGTAACATATTCTCTTATATCAGTGCCAAATTAAATGAATGATAAGTTTTAGCAAATAATCCTAATATGTAAAGTACTATCTTATTAATCTGAACATATGATTCATTTTGACTTTTTTTCTCCCAGATACAAGTAAATCTGGTAAAGAAATGCATTTTAATCTTTCCATCAGAAATTCACATTTGATTTCTTCATTTTTACATATAGGGATATATCTTATAATTTTTTCTTTTATTTTGTCTTTTATCTATGGCATCTGTTATGATAAACTCTAGTTAGTTTTACCTTCACCAACAACAAAGAAAAGATGAGTGACATGCTAAAAATAACAACTAACGTCCACTTACATTTGACAGATTCAGACTCGAAGTAAGAAGTCCGTGCTTTTTTTAGACTCCTCTAATCATTAGAATGCATACATACATGAACATTCTGTGCAATGAAAATTTTCATTTTTCTCTTCTTTTTTTTTTTTTGTATGCTACTCAGTAAGTTGGAAAGCATTGTTTAGTGTACTTTGAGAAAGTGTATTAAGATTCTTTTCTTCACAAAAATATTCATGCAGATATAGATTTTCAAACCATTTCAAAAGGTCTGAGTGAGTACTTTTAAAAAGAATAATAAAACCTTGAGTACTTAGTATATTAACCTATTTTATTCAAAATATAAAATGAATGATTATCACAGTAATGAAGGTAACATTTTAAATATGTAAAATTGCAAATATAAATTTTGTTTAGATTTTAAAATTGCTAAAATTGACAAAAGATTATGAGAAACTTTTATTGCCTATAATGTAGTGACAAGAGCAATTATACAGGACAGCTCTCAAAACAATAACTGTGAAATCATTTCGTGGTGGGGGCTCAATTTTCGTTTTGTGGTTTTTGTGGATAGCCTCATCCACGAAATTTACATCCCCAACAAATAATTGTACACAAAGAACTTGAAACAACTTTTAATGACAAAACAAGCATGCATATTTTACACGCAACTGATGTATAAACACCGTCCAAAAATACGGCCACATATTGCGTTAATTGCTTATAATTGCAATGTTTGTCAACGCTGTTCTTACAACTGTTCGTTAAAAGTCAACGCTGTTCTTACAACTGCTTGTTAAAAGCCAATCTTAAGAAGCCTGCTTTTCACTAGGTCACATTTTAGCGACATTTTAGAGTGAGTGGCAATCAGCCATCTTGAACGGAGGGGTATTCAGGTGGATGTTTTAAGATCGACATTAGCCTAATCGTCGCCACTTTTGGACTTTTCAAGCCATTCAACTACCTGGACTGAGTACCATTCCAGAAAGTTTGACTTCACTACGAAATCCACGAAATTACGTCCCCAAGAAAATACTGAATTCACAAATCCACTAAAATTGGGCCCCACGAAAATAAATGATTTCACAGTAAACATTCTCGTGAATATCTACACACTACGTAAACTGAATATCGGGTCACAGTTACAGAGCACTCTGAAGTCACGAGAGTTAGGATATAAATATAACGATTTACCCCAGGTTTCTGTCGTCAGCTTGCGCCACCTCCCATACGTGTCCCATGATCGGTGCGTCTGCCCTGTACGTATTATGAGAATCAACATTATAACAAGACGTCCGCAGTTTATGTCTGCTTTTATCAACTTACACATACCTTCACTCCTTTACATCTCTCACGTACAGTGTACACATATACAGGACAAAATACTAGAAAATTTTCAGATTTTTTCAGAAAAGTGAAGACATAGCTTAAAGAATACATTTTGAAAAGCATGCAATAAATGTAAGTCTTTCTTCCGTTTAATTCCAAAGCAAAGAGCAGATTTGTATTTCATGCGAATAATATATTCAGTATTTTGCCCTGTAGACATGTTCAAACACAACAAAATAATTATACCAGCATGCAACACAGCAAAGCTAAATGTTAGCTAAATCATGCTCATAAATAATATTGCAGAAATTTCATCGTTTATGCTGCACTTAATTTTCAAATTTCAAAGTTTCACTTATTTTGACAGATTAACTGGTACAACAATTTAAAACAAAAACACAGGCAGCTATATTTCTCTTGTCTCCGAAAGAAGATTTGAAAAAAATAAAAGATGCATATCATCAGTGCACTGCCTACAACAAAATGAAGCAGTGAAAGGCTGCACTTCCAAAATTAAAAGTTTCTTATTATATTCCATTCAACTAAAATATTCTGTAGAATGTGTGAGACTGCTCGTGGGTTGCAGAATGAAGCAGCTTCATTTGTTGATATTGTAGGTTTCCTTGACAACCAAAATTTCTTCACTATTATGTTCATTTGACAAACAAAAGCATCTCTATTAAGCGAAACTTAAAATACTGGACAACAGCAAAAATCAAAGTAAAAATGCATGTGTAATCATTCTTCTATGAAATTGATTAAGGTAGTCACTCCCTATGACATACATTTCCAAGCAAATTAAGCAAAACAATGAAAATTACCGATGAAATGTTTTAATTTGCCAATGATCGTTCCATCATTAAGATGATAGGTTATTTTATCTTAAACAAACATCCACTTACAAAACTTCTGTCGGTGATGCTTATTATTATACAATCAAACTCTCCCCTATCCCTTACAAGAGTTTTGATTTTCAGATATTTTGTTTTGTGAAATATCAAGATTTCTTTGGGCTCCTAACATGTCTATTTTTTTTATGGATGAAATCCCCAGATCATACTTTCCCACTGTACTGTATTACTGTATTATTGTAGAGCAAAATGTATCGTATCATTTATGGAAATCCATAAAGGGTCTAGCTTAACAATTACATGATGGATTAGGTACAGAATGACTACTTCAATGATTATTACTCAAAATAATGAAGAATCTACTTTAAAAGAGCAATAAATGAGCTGATTAAAGTTTTTACTGTGATTCAGAAAGGCAAAGCTTCAAAATAAATGTTCGCACAATGAAATATGGCAGCTGCTCATTTTTACTCAATTTAATTTGAACTTAATTCAGTATGAAAAATTAACATTCAAGGTCCAATTTGAATCAATAGAAGGAAGAGAAGTGAGTGTTTTTATTTTAGAATACAAGGAAAAACTAAAGATGTTTTAATTGTACAATGCATTTTAGGTCTCATATCAAGTAGGATTATCGGACTCAGAAAGCAGTGCCAAAATTATATCATTAAAATTGAACGTGTAATTCTTGGCATTTTCAACAACTCTTAATGAAAACAATGGCTACAAAATCTATTTTCCACTTTAAAATTATTTCCTAATGTTTTTAAATTGAAAAGTTATTTGTACATGTATACGTCTTAAAGTTTCCGAGAACAGAAAAAAAAGTTTGATTAAAAATTGTCAGTATTACAGATTAGATTCTTCAGAGGACCAAGTACTTCCAAGTTCCTTAGAGATAAGTTATAATAGCGATATAGTTATATGTATTCCATCCTGAGATAAGTAAAGAAATTATTTTTCTGAAGGTTAATTCATCTTTTTTCTTCCAACTCTCTGAGTGTAAAAATATCAGTTTCTAACTTGAAGAAAAACTGGTAACTTTGATTTTTTACTATCATTTCCCAGAGTTTAGTGACCATTTCCATAGATTTTGATGATGTCATAATTACTCTACGCGGAAGTAATTCTGGGAATAGACAAGGTCATCAAGGTATATTTGACCTTGAATACGGTAGGACCATGACCTATAACCTTCACTGGACACTGGCAACAGTACAGAAATACACGTGTGAAACATGGGAAGAGAAGTAAAAGTGGAGACCAGATTGACAATACATAGATAAATAGGCAGATAAAATTACTTCTCTGTGCCAGCTTGTTTTGTAGGGGGGACACAAAGATTAAAGAATTACTACTAACGCTTACAGAACGTACACCATTATAATACTTGTAAGTAGTATCAAGCTGAGAGAAACTTGGAACTTAAGAAGACTTGAACATAATCTTTAGTGAGTGCAGCAGAAATGATTAAAACCATGCATGACAACAGCAAGAATCAAACAGAAAGCAAAGCAAGTTAGTATTCTGCATGTAGATCTGTAATTTACAATGCCATACTTAAGGCAGACTCTCATGACTTTAAAAATAGGTGCAAAAATTTAAAACTAAAATAAATGTAGCACAAATACACACACAAAGTATATTACTGTAATAGAAATCAAATATATGAAATTCTTGACTCCCATATCTCCCATACTTAAGATATTTTCATACCGTTTTTGAAATTCTTCTTCTTTACATACATGCCTCTGAACATGTACGCATTACGATAAAAAAGGTGCATTGTAAATACAGAAATACACATATTAAGGGTCAGACAGAAAAAAAAACAAAGCAAATCAGCAAGGCTGAATTTCGCTACGTCTAGAAACTCAAACTTGCTAAGTAGCCAGGTTAAGAATTGACCAGTTACTACAAGACAAACATAGTGTGTGGTCAATCGATAAAGGACAGAAACTGTAACAAGTATATGCCGAGTTCCTTGTTCCTTTGAGACTGATCACTGTATCCTACCCATAGTTCATGACTTCTTCACTTATGGCATATTCCCACAAATGTGCCATGATGGGGGCGTCGGCCCTGTGTAGGAAATATATTTATTATTCTAAACTATGAAGGAATTAATTTTCCGTCTTTTATTTCAACACGATTATCTATTAGTATTGTTGTTAAACAGAGGAAGTTATAATCAATTATTATTGATTTCACAAACTGCATGTAAAAGCATTCTTAGTTTTTCCTTCACAAAAATCTACATTGATCTTGTAATTCTTATATAGAAAAATATAAATCTAAGATATGATGTATTCAAATTTAGTACTAGATCTATATGGGTAGTGAAATAGCCATTTTCATCATGTTAATGAGACAAGAGTGATAAATGTGTTAAATGCCACATCAATACTACAGACTTCCAAATATATGTGTTCCTTTTGCTAAAGCTCATCTCTAGATGTGATGTGACCTTGAACTTTCATCTTATGAGAATAGAATAGGAATGCCAGTCGGTCAAGTTTGAGACAGAAAGTTGACCCATTACAAACGGAAAATAATAGTAATTTTCCTGAACGCTTTGACACAGAATTTTCTAAATTTTCCATTTTAGAAGAATAAACCATTTTCCGATCTTGATTAAAAACTCAAAATGTCCGAGTCAACATCTTTTGGCATTGTTTTTCATTATGAAGTCATCGTTAAAAGACGCAATTCTAATGAGACGAAACAATGAAAAAGTGTGCGAAAGTTGCCTACCTCGGACATTTTTTGTATTTTTGTCAGCCATTATGAATTTTGGCAAGTGGTCTATTGAAAAGAATGACGAAAAATCAAATAAAGATGAATAGCAATATTTTCTTCTGCGAGTATAATGAGTTTAGTCAATAATACAAAGAATTTGTCTCTCTTTCCACTTTTGTATGATCTTTTTTTTTTTGAATTGATAAGAAATTTTCCCCTCCAATCAATGCTAGCCATTACAGTATTTTCTATCGTATTTGTGCTTTTGTGGCCCGTGTGACAAAATAGGTTTTGATAGCCACACAAACATAAATTGATCATGGCTAATTTGTATGCTTTTGAATTGAGAATTCAAATTTACATACATTCTTAACTATGGCAGACTCAAGACAAAATGATCTCAATAATGGAATGTGATGCAGGTTACGCAAGAATTTTGATACACATACTTTGAAAAACTAGTATGATATTACAAATGCAGATAATGATTTAAAGTAATAATGGTGATCGATGTGTACTTGGTACAATTTACTGATAATTCTTCACAGATAATTGACCTTTCCACAATTATCAGAACTACTGTTCCGAACCTAGATTTCATAATGTAAAAGACCCGACATGACATAATTTTGCAGACTTTTGAATTGTGACACCACAAATGATAACAGGTGTTTCCACATTGTTTTCTTGATTTCCAAGGATTTAGTTATGACGTAATAGTTAAAACATTTAAATATGTTATGTCGGGTCTTAGAAATAATTGGAAGATCGACTATTAGATGGGTCGTTATAAAAAGAAAATACAGAATAATAAATCTGAGTCTAAAAAATGTCTGAAATTATTTCTTCAATACAAAATAAGAAAAGTTAACACTCAACAGAAAAGAAATTAAAGAGAGTGCAATTTTAAAATAACAATGCCCTGAACAGCTTTTTTTTTTTTAATTTATACCTCATTAAGTTAGATGCACAAAGTCATAAGAGGGTAACAAGTCAAGGGTCACCTTCATACGACATGAAAAGATAGCATAGTGACAAGTCTTAGACACACATTTCCTTTTTCCCCCCACTTGCTTAAAAAATATTCAAAGATTAAAGATGTTCTATTATCAAGTCAACATTGTGTGAAAAAGCTCCAAGTATTAAGTATCTGAAGATATTGTTTATGTATGTTCAAGTCACAGCATTATGCTTTTTCATTTATCCTGTCCCATACAAAGTAGGCAAGTTCTTATCAAGTTCAACAATTTTGTTTTTGTTTTTGTTTTTGTTTTTGTTTTTTTTTTTTTGGGGGGGGGGGGGGGGGGGGGGGGGGAGAGAAAGGGAGATATATGCAATTTTGTCCATGCAAAATTTTCTGAATCATTTTTTATACTCCTAATAGTGCATTTATACAAGTACAAGTATGTTGTATTCCTATCAAGGTCATTATGAGATGACAATTTATTTAACCAAACATTTTTGTTCTAATGCACTCAATTTGACATGCAAGCATTATTGACAAACAGCATTTAACATAAGTCAGATGCATGAATCAAAGCCAACTAACGCCTTGGAAGCAAAAGAGGTTCAAAACATGAGATAAGAAATACACAGTTCATTCACAATCAAAGATTTGTAAATCTTAACATATAGTATTGAGTCTTTGTGGAATACAGAGTTCTTTCCCCTCACAGACGGTATCTGACGCAAAACCATTATGATGTCATGAATATGGTATGGTAACACGTCGATTTTATACCGTCATTTCTCAGACTTTTAGGATTGTTTCCATAGAATTTGATGACGTCATAATCAGTCTACGTCAGATACCGTCTCAAAGGGTAAGTAACTCTGGTTTTCGAAAATAGCAAAAAGTTTATCATAATAGATAGTCTTCATGAAAACTCACTAACCCGAAACAACGCTACTAGAAATTATTCCTCGTCAGTAGACAATGTTTACCATTGTATGAAAATGGCCAGTAGAATTTATTGTTGAGGTTAGTTTTTTTAAGACTGTAAAGAAGTGTTTTTACATAATTGCTAATGTAATCAATGAGATTACCTTTTTTTGAAATACAGAATCAGTTTATTTCTGAACGAAAACTTGGTAACAAATATATATATACTCTATATTACATCCAAGTAAAATTTTTTACTATTATAAACATTTTTACTGTGTATTTCTTAACAAAGAGGAGAAAGAGGCAAAACAGACAGAAACAGTTTTTCAGCATTTACATGTAAGATGTGCATTAAGTACTTGTTTTAATTCTAGGAATAAATTTTTTTTTTAGATTTTTTATCTCTTAATCTTTTTTAATACAATCACATGATCCCTATTTACATGTAAATTCCTACGTGGAAATCTGAGAACAACAGCTACGTGTAATTCCAATGTAAAAAATAACATGCTACATGTACAAATATAATGTAGTTACTACACTTTTGTCAAAACCTACATGTACATCTATATAACTCTACACTGAGGTGTTGTCTAAGATTCTTATGAATTCCGTCCCTATTACATGGGTCCTAACTCTAGCATCTTTATACATGTACATGATGTACTGAGTAAAATGAAAACTAGTTTGGTATGACTGATATGAATAATGATCACTTACCATGAATGTTCACCATTGAATCCGATCTGTAATCAACAACATGAGAAAGCACTGTCAGATGGACATTAACATGAGCTGTGAGTTTAGTTACCAGGATTGAAAAGACTTTACATAGTTTAAGTTTGGTCCTCTGATCTTCACAAGCCAAAGGTTAGATTCATTTTTAGGGGGTTTCACAGGGATTTACAGCTTTTCACAGCAAAACTGGGAGATATGATGTGCTGTATGTCGTCAATGGGGAAGATCAGTAAAAACAAACCTGAATCTTGGCTTGCAAAGATATTTTCCATTCATGTAATGTATCATTTTTGATATAAAAATTAGTGAATTCCTGCATATCAGGTACAATTTTTAATGGTAATAAAGATCTGGTAAGCATGCATTAATTTTGTCATGATAAAGTACTTAGGAGCTTATCAAAGAGTTTAGTCTTGGAGATGATAGGTAATATGTTTTCTAATACATGTAGCAATACATGTATATACAATGTAAATTATTTGTTTACTTACTATGAACACAATTACAATGTACATAAAATTAAACATAGGTTCCTTACCCTTCCGTTTGATGCTACGACTAATGTGAAAGATTTGTCGAACCATCTATCGTATCCCTTGCCATGTAACATGGCCTTTCCAAAGTTACTCAGCTTGGATGGGTCTTTCTGAAGAAAAAATTGACACAGTCAATACTAAGTGTACTTCAATCTTAGGTTTAAATAGTATAAGCCCTAATAGCCTCTAAGCTTTTTATTTTCTTTATATAAAGAGTCAGAGACTGATATCACTATAGTGTGTATGATAATTAAAGTGAATGCAACTTTTAAGGTATCATTAGATTCTGTCAGATTTTTGTAAGCTTTTCATGGGTTCTTTTTAAACTGGAAGGAGTCACAACATAGAGGTGATTACCGGCGAGGGGCTCAGAATGGGGACTTGTGAAATTCAGTTTTTCATGATGTTTTGTAGATTTCCCCAAAACAAATCGGCGAAAACCCCTAATAAATTTCATAGATAATGGAGACAGATATGGCCTTCACATCAGCATAATTTTGGTGTTAAGAATTTTTCTGGAACAATGGTCAAAATTGGACCAATGTCCATTTGATTGACATGTCAAAATTTCTCTACTTTCACTTTCACTTTCGTTTTCAGAGTGAAAATGGTACCGGAAAGGTATATACATGTATCATTTACTTCCTATTTTATCTACAGGAAATGATCTTTTTTTTTGATATATCACTTTCTATATCAGCCGTTTATTTTTAGTCAGTAAATGACGTCAGCTTTTGGGTGTAGAACACTACTTTTTGAGGTCAAATCTTTATCATGTTTTGAAATAACATTGTTCAGAGTTTGTGATGCATTTAATTTGAAACTAGAGTATAGATCACAATACAAATAAATTTAAGAGGACAATGGGATACTTACCGCGTCAAAAGTCTGAGGTTCATCATCTAATGCCAGGAAGAAAGCAGCCTATAATACACAAATACAAACTTCTTTGGTTATATTGAGCACAATTAACATTTTTCTTTTTAAGCCTAACAATTCCATATACTTTAGTACAAAAAGGCTTTTTCTGTAAATTTTCAGCAATTTGTTCCAGGTCTTCAATATAACATCCCCCGATCTTCAATATAACATCCCCAGGCTTAAGTACATGTATATTTGGGTTTGTGTTGAATTCTCTGCCAATGTATCTCTACATATATGACAAAGAAAAAAGGTAAATTTCACTACACTCTATAGTTTTATTAAATCGTAGAGATGAAAATTCTTTTATCATAACTATCTATTTTTATCATGGAAGTTTTCACATCGATAACAATCTATATTAGTTATGAACCTTCTCTATGGCCTGTAGTGATGCTTTGTTCTGTCCCTTCATAAAGAACTCCTCCCTAGCCTTGGCCCAGGGGACCCTATCTCCAGCCGTCAGGGCAGCTAGGTGTTCCTCCCCTACCACGGGGGCTGATTCATCATCTAAAATCTGCTGAAGCATCCTAGAAAGGCAAAACGATCAAAAGTGAAAATCATTAATTGTTTGAAAATTTACATGTATTCAGTTATTCTATATGTAGGAATTGAACTAGAATTCCTAGTTGAGTCATCAAGCTTTGGATTTTGGACTTTTCCCATAGTACCTCCTACATGCAGCAGTAAATCTACCTGGTATTTCACTATGAAATGAAGTATTCTTTTTTTCAGTATTCAGTATAAATTTCTCTTTGTCAGTTAAAAGACCTTCACCTCTTCAAAGAGGAAAATTCTTATCCTTATGAAATTTTCAAGGTTGTTGTTTTCATTAAATTTCCTACATCATATTGTAAACCTTATGAAATTTTCTCAAGAGTCCAAAAATTATACATGTAACTCTTGTTCTTTCTATTTACATGTATATGTAGATGTTTCCTATCTATTCTAAATGTCGATAACTTTTCTACTTCTGAAATAAATGAGAGACAAATCTTACTTCTCGATTTCTTTCGGCTTCAGTAGCCTCCCTCTGAAGTAAACATATACCTTGAAGTACCGTCCTTTGTGATATACTGCTATATGCTGACTGTCTTTATAGTGAACGATCTTGTCTACAAAAAATAAAAAGTGCAGTCATTTGGAATTGCTGCAGTAACTTACAATTTTCATAAAATAGCATAGAAATCTCTAGAATTTACATGTTCAAATGAATTTTAAATACATGTACATCATACAATATATTTTCAAAATCTTCGATCACCAAATTGAGAGTGAAATTTTCATTTAAAGATATGGAACAAAAGTAACCAGAAGAATAAAATGTTTTAAAAGTGCATAAATAGCAGCACATGTATTTGAACTACCTTAAAACCACAAGTTACCTTTCTCTATCCCTGGAATACGAGTAGTGTTAAACTGCCTTTCATACTGATTGGAACAAAGAGGTACTGTTTTGTTCAGCAGAATCTGTAAATATGCAAAACTTTGTACAATACAATATACATGTACATGGTAAATAAATACTTATACATAATAAAGATTATTTTCAGTTCTAGCTCTGTGAAATCTATATTTTCACAGAAAAAAGATCTTATTGCCAGACTGCCAAATAACACACACTGAAAATTTTTTAAAAACTTTGATGTCTTCATTAAATGTTCAATAAAAGTAAGATTTTGGTTAAACCAAGCATGCTAAGAATAAATTTGGTTATCCTTTGATTACATGAATTAGATCAATAAAAATTTCCCATAGATCAATAAAAATTTCCACATCAATTTTCAAACTACATGTATTGTACAAAATCTTACAGGATTGAGCTGTTCTCTGTACAGTTCTCTCCTGTACAACAACATGGCAGTATATAATGTTAGCAGCTCTGGAAACTTGTCTGTGTGTAGGCTGGATCATAACAGCATCCTGAAATGATTTAACAGTATAATAGTAAAACTGAGACAATGTTTTAAGACCATTTTCTGTTTGAAATTAAGAATACTATGAATAATTTCTTCTCTCAAGTGAAATCAGGTGAAACTTTATTGACATAAAGTTTTTACACTGTCAACTTTATTCACACAAAGCAGGTCACCATTAAAGGATCCCAAAGTTTCAATATATTTACAGAATGAATTAATACGTCTAAGTTTGGTCACACATTTTATGTGAATTTTTTTAAACGAAGAAGCAGCCTCTGCTCCAGATCCTATATCTAAAATTAAAACAGTGAATAGTACATGCAACATTACGATTTCAGGCTCGAATATATCGCAGCACTTTAACATAAACTTTATTCTTCACAAAACAATGTAAATGATATGAATTATTATCAAATACTGACATTTTAAATTTGAATTAATGAGAACGATGAGATTATGCCTTACCACACCATAGAAATTACTGTTGATCATGATCGGAGATCTTCCACTGAGGTACACGTACTCCTCCCACCAGTCGGACACGTAATTAACGGACCACCAAGACTTCAGCACCAGATAACGATTTAGTTTTTTACCCAGTCCATTCTCAAATTCTAAGGCTAATTTCTCCATTTCCTTATATTTCTCGTCATCTAATAATGGTCTTACAGACCTGAGGTACTGTGAACATAAATAATTTCACAATCAAAAACTTTCATTGGTAACAATTTGAGAATGTACAGGTATCATCCACCACATATATTTACATCAAATTTTGAAATTCATGTCATAACCATTTAGTCAATTACTTTCTTAAAAACAATTTTTTTTTTAATCTCAGATTTTCTTTTTTTTTTTTAATCAATTTTTGACAATACTTGTAGGTTCCTTAGACACATACATATAAAACATGTTTTGCGCAATCATTACCGAGATTTAGAGATACACTGAAAGCAAATGCTTTGATGTGAATCAGTCATGCACTTACTCTTTTTGTTGTATCAGTAACTTTCGGCACAAAAAGCTTGGGTAAGGAAGACTGATAGCTCATCAATAAAGGCTTACGACCTCCAAGGAACTTCACCAATCCCTGAAATTATATCAATGAATCAAAGCATTATTACGATATCCATACTCAGAATGCATGATTTATCAAACACTGGTACCTATGATAATATGAAATACTGTGCTGTAACATTTTCTCTTCTGAACTATGATGTCTGCAAGATATTCAAAAGACGATATTCTTAGTCTTAACGAAAACTCATTAGCCAGACGTCTTAGGCCACTAAATATTTTTCCAGGCTAGTAGATATTGTCTTACAAACTACACAATGGGCTAGTAAAGATCGTCTGTGATCTAGTGGCTCAAAAAACTTAAGTTTTTGTAAGTACTGTATTCTTATTTTCAATGAGACTATAAATGCCCAAAGGCTTATATCATAATATGACATCATCAATTATTCTTTGAACAGTGATTTCATCAAATAACTCGCCAAAAAAATTCAACTAAGGCATTAATGGGCGATCAAAACCAAATGTGCTCTCTCTGAAATGCTTTTTCAACATAATTTAGCTATTTCGTCAACTTACCAGCCATACTTTAGTTTTGAGTGTCATAGTACCCCTAGCTTCATACATCCATCCGTGATAGTATAGTAAGGACTTGATGGTGTATTTGAGGAGGAAGGCCTTGCCAAACCAGACCAGTGTGGCAAAAAGTAGACAACTACCATAGTAGCTGACCCAGGGTGAAGCTGTACTCAGGCTGGAATATAGAAAATACAATGTAAATATGACCAGTGTGGCAAAAAGCAGACAACTACCATAGTAGCTGACCCAGGGTGAGGCTGTACTCAGGCTGGAATATAGAAAATACAATGTAAATATGACATCATAGGCCATTTAAGACTTTTTTCAGTTTTAAAGAGCTTTTTTTTCAATTTTGATTGTAATTTTGACTTTATTTTTCTATTGAACTTCTAATGTATCATTTTAACAGTGCAAAGTTAAGAGAGAATTATTCATTTTTTTTAACGCAAGTCATGATAACACCATTATATTAGAAAATTTATATACATATCCATGTACACAAATCTATTTAAAAAGATTTCCATCTGTTATTTTGTATCTGTATCTAGATCTCTAAAATTTATGATAATGTTTTTATCATTGCATTATTAACACCTAGTTAAAATCAAATGAATCAAAATACAACGTACACAATTTTTTCAGTCTATGCTTAAATTCACATTCAAGATTAATACATACATAGGTGCGTGATTGCTGATGAATTTGATCATTCCCAGAGATGGATCCACCCCTGCCAGTATTAATGCCAGTACTATAGTTACCACAAACAGCCAACTCATGGGCGTGGCAGGGTATACACCATTCTTGAACTGATTCTGTAAAAGGAAAGAAATTATTCATGAAAATTTCCCACTTTTATTCTTAGATTTGTGGTGGTCTATTTCAGTATTTTTCATATGTCTTTGAGATTTCTCCCTGTACATGTATGTGCTTTAGTGCTTGAACTGACCCTTCCGAACGCAGGAAAAATTTGAGAAATTCCATGACGTCACAGTGCAATTTGTATGTTTGACCAAGGTTCGAAGCTTGTTTGTCCAAGGTAAAAGCATTGTGACGTCACGAAATTTTGCATTTTTTTTTCCCGCAATCGGAAGGGTCAATTGTTATTATTTTCCAACACTATTCTCTCAGGTATGCCACGCCTAGTATATTATTAATGTTCTGAAAACCAGCCATTTTTTATACTACAAACATCATGAACTATCAAAATAAATGTAATACTCTTCATATGCTATCATCAATTACCTAGCTGTGGTTTATTGTCCAGTAATTCCCCTCTTGAGTCATCACACATACCAATAAAATTATCACTGCTGAGCCACAATTTTATTGGTTCATGCAACTCAGGGAATTACTGAACAACAAACCATGGACTAGGTAGTTCTTATTTCTTACATGTAGTTCACCTCTGACTATGTAATGTTTATAGAGGAAACGAAAGTAGTGAGTAACTATAAAGAATGTTTGTACAACATATGCCCCTGTTGTAAAGTTTGACTCTTACGGCAGCAATCAATAAAAGGAAGACCTAGACTTTGATCCTACTTTGATCTACCGTCCAAATCCATTCACATGAAGAACATTTAAATACCTTACAAGAGAGCAGACCTATCATATAGTACCAGTGGCGGATCCAGCACCCACTTTGCCAGGGAATCAAGGGGCAAAATTTGCCGATTTTTACTGAAAATGGGCCAGAATATACCTGGTTTTGGAAATTTTTCCCCTCCACACCCCCTGAATCCACCACTGACTACAAAGACAGTTAATTCAATGAAGTTGATTGGATGAAGGATGATGCTATTATCATTCAAAATCTAAATTTTGTCTTTATTAATCTCGTGTATGAAATTATTTTCTTATGCACATAACTTTAAGCTTAATCAAACATGAATAATTTAACAAGATGATTCTGATAATAGACTATAGGTCAGAGTAAAATGCACTGATGTAATCAGTAGTATAAGTTTTCCATGCAATTTGATCTCAAGCTCATTGCATTATTGTATTGGATAATGCAAATTAATCTTGTCTTGCAGCGCATCACTTGACTTTATAATTTGTCGTAATTTACCAACAAATCCCATTAAAATTCTCAAGAGTACATGTACTATCAAAGTGCAAATACCTGGTGCATGTGAATTATATCACTCACTATTTATAATGTGAAACCTATCCCTGCAGATACAACCATAATGTAATTAGTGGTTAGGGGGTATATATATATCATCTAGGCTCTAGAAAAAGCATTTCAGATTTTTTGATACATTTCATGCTTTTCTCTTCTACTAGTACAAAGTCATGTACAGTAAATACATTTAGAGAGATCCTGTCCTCAATGGATAGATTTACAAATCTCCTATTGACACCAAGATTAGTAAATCAATGCATATATACTTGAAACTCAAGTGTGGGGAGACAGAGAAGGAAGTGGCCCAGTCAATATTTGGAGTCGACATCCTGCTATAAATCCATAAGAGGTTACTTTGAATTCTTGACTATGTTTATATAGCTCTATATGAAGAGTTACTGATAGTGACTTCAACATGTTCAAAAAGAAAATACTTATGTGTAATAAACCTAAGACTTTCAGCATATGTCATAGTTGCAAAATAAAGAATTTGGGAAACTTTTATATTCAATTTATCTGATTATGTGTGCACTTGTTGTCAAGAATATGTCAAATTAAAGCAATATCAAGATTATTCTTTGAACATGTAGAAGTTGTCTTAGGCTTATGTATGTTTGATAAAAAGTTTGTGGCATTGACCTTGAAAACTACCTTTACCCTCTCTGACTGTTAACCACCGGTATCACTGTGATTGACACTCCTGGAGTCTAAAGTCTAACTAATATGTGATGTGATATATCATGGTGAAAAGGCAAAAGAGCAACAAATAGAGAGAGAGAGAGAGAGAGAGAGAGAGCAATTTAGATTGTAGATATACTGGGGAAATCATAATGAAAAGGATTCATGAAAATAAAATCACTAATTTAAGCATATCAAAGTCCTTATAGATGCTGTAGATAAAATAGACGAAAGCATTTGGTAAGTCAGTTTATTTTATCTAAAGCATCTATAAGGACTTTGACTGATCATGCTCAAATGGATGATTAACACTGACCTTCGTTCTGCCAATGCGTTTTTTCCAGGACCTGATACCACTCTTCCATACAGCGTACAGGGCATCATGGTTGACGTTAACGTTGACGCCCTCAGGAGTAACGGAAAAGGAGAAAGCGACAGCTGAGTGGGCCTCCGCCATGACGTCAGACTTCTGCTGGAGCCGTTAACTTACTCTTAGCTCACAGCTCCGTCAAAAGCTGCCTGAAAATAGAATTATCAACATTCTTGAAATTCACTAATAAAATGCAATTTAAGATTCATGAAATATGTTGATACTGACTAACTGAGTATATTTTCTAGTGATGAACCAATTGTCGCCGACAATCGATTGTCGATCGCTAAAACTCTTTCGATTCCGATTATCGATTTCATTTTCTTACGATCGATTGTCGCTGAAAGAAAGGTATTTTGTGTAAAGGTATTTATTTTCCTCTTTTCATATGTCACATGAACTGCTGCTTGTTGTCTTGAATGTAAACAGGCAGACACTTTGAAATTGAATGCTTTATATTTTGTTTTCAGCAAAGTTTTCTGAATCTTATGCAGAAAAATACAATTTTTCTATCTTTTATGTTCCATTTTTCATGGACTTTTGTTTTCCGATTTAAATCGATTATCGATCGGTTTACTCTTTCCGATTAGTTTCTGATAATCGATTCTTAAAAGTCTTCCAATGTACAACCCTAATATTTTCACTGATTTCCTCTATAGCTGAAATCAACATCAAACCAATATAAGCAGTGCATTCAGTAAAAGTTTATCTTACTTTATCTTTGGAGTGTAGAATTTTGTAATATGTTTAAGGTACACTTCCTGGTTACAAATGCAATTTCATGAGAGCTAAATTGAAAGTTGTTTTACCAACAAAGGATAGTTTAGGATACTCAAGATCTTGGCTTGTGCATGATAAATTGTCATTACTAATGGTGTCTATACATTCAAAATCAAGGAATTTACCTGTTGATAAAACAATGTCAGGTTGAAAATCAGCAATGACTCTCTTTTATTTAAGTGCAGCATAAGGATATACATGTAATATAGCTTAATATGGTATTTTCACAGCATCATATAATTTCATTTTTCTATCACTAAGGATCAATATATAATTGTGCCTCAGGGGTGTCTCCTGCATTTTATCGCAATGAAACATGAGTTAAGAATTAAAATAGGACATGGATGAAAATTAATGGATGATTTGGGGAAGGGGGGTAGATGCGTAATAAATCCCCAACCTGTATCAAGTTAAAGAAGACAAATCAAGAAAAAGTTTTGTCCTTAAGTATTAATTAAAGATCAAATTCTGCCTAAAAAGGCTGAACTCAACCCCCCCCTTTTTTTTATTTTTACTTGAAATCTGCACTTGTTACATGCAAATACTCTTATAATGACTATGTCGGAAAACTATATGTACTAGTAAGCTTTGGCAGAAACAATCTTATGTATGCATACAATGTATATCGTATCACTTTGTAGATAACATTCCTTGTAGACGGACACCTGTCTCTCTAAATATTTTAAAGAAAATTGCTAGTGTATGCTATCAATATTATCAATGATGTGGTGGAAATGATAACTCACATAGTGGAAGTAACAGGATCTTCATAATATAACATGCATGACGGATTACATGTATATTTGTGTATATTAATACAATGTATCACAGATGTCACTTACATTGTACTATTTGGTTTAAGGATCAATACCACATCTTAAAGACTTAAACATAAACAAGGTGGGGAGGGGGGGGGGGGGGGGGGGGGTCGTGCAAGATTTAAACAAACATTGAAGTTCCGTGACAGCGCCTGAACATGCCTTTTTTAAATAATGCACTTGCAAGATCAATCAATAATCCATATTAACCCTTTCGATCAATAAATTCGGTATGACATGTATGTATAAATAACACTGAAAAGTTGAATGTTAAAAATGTAACTTATATCATTATGGCACTATGACAACTGCAAACTATGTGTAAAATCTCTGAAATCTTTCTGGACTGTTTCACATGGATGTATTATACAAACTCAAACTGACGTTACACCGTAAATATTCTTCATTTCTTTCTTTAATCCATCAATCTCGGATTTTTTTCTTTTTTTTCTGCGTATTAGTGTTGAAACGATGAGAAACAGATATTCATCAACAATACTTTACAGAAAGAATGTCAAGTTTATGAGTAAAAGAGAATCATCTTTCTATTTTTTAATTAAAATTTTAATTGAAATCGATTAAGTGCAACATCCAAGAGTCTGGTCTTACCTTCATACAAACACAGTGGTGAATGAACGACACTACATACAAATCAAGGTAGAAAATTCGTACATTAAAGGGATCTGTCCCGACAGCTAAGTCAATACCAACAATAAACAAAACACGCTAGAGTCCAAAGTCCAATCGTCATGCATGGGCTCAATTAAATCCAGGTATGTTACCTGCCAGGATTAGTAGGGCGTGAACTCTTCTTGTGCGACTAACTAAACATGTCATTACTGATCACCGATCATAATTATGCTGTTTCAGCCATCAACGTTATGCTGTTACATGTAGCGGTATGACAAGTTAATCAAATCATATCCTGGACTATATCATAATTTGTCAACACTCTACCCCTTTTTCTCTCAAGAGAGAGAAACATTATAAAGTTTGTTTTTCTTTTTTTTTTAACACTGTTTCTTTGTTTATTTATTTTTTGTTTCATTTTACAATCATGGTTTTTCGATTTGTTATCCTTTGTTAGATATATCTATAAAATATGTATGTGAAACTACAAACGACCCCCCCCCCCCCCCCGCTTTGTTTACAAGAGTTGTTAGTGCTTTATACTCTATGATCACGTCACAAATGTAAAATCTGGTGCCAAAAGTGTGATTCGTCCCTTCAGGTAGGCTATAAGTAAGCCGATATAGAGTTTCGGACAGACAGACAGACACCACACGACAAAACGACAGAATGACTGCGATACGGGGTTACACCGAGAAAAAAGATCAACACAAGATGTTCTGGGCGGGGTGGGTTGATGGGATGTAAATAAATAAAGTGATTTAAAGGAGATAAAAAGGTGAGAGCAGTTTTAAAGTTTTGCTACATTGCAAAACTGTTTTCTGATTTCATTTTTCAGACAGTTTTCTTTTTTTGTCCTAACTAATACACAATTTGTTTCATATAAAATTTGAAAATCAAGGAAAGAAATACAGGTCTGTTAAATCACATATCTAGTTCTTGTTTTATGCATCATAAATCGAATTGACTATTACGATTTAAGAGGAACACGTAGTTCTCTATTTTCCCAAGTTTGATGATCAATTTTACCTGCGTAAATCAGATAGCTTGTATAGTTATCAAATTCGTCACCATCCTTCGCGCCGTATATTTAGCAAATCATATAATACGCATATATAATAATATGTACGTCATGTTTATCTAAACATGCTAAAAAGCCAACTATTTCTGATTTTCAGTTCATTTTATTACAATCACCTGTTTCAGATTCCGTTTACTCCTTATGGTGTTGTACGTAGTAAACGGAACCCGAAATAGACGATTTTAATAATAACGGGGTTTTCAGTATGGACAATCATGTATATATTAAAATATACATCTACCAATATACCGATATTAAGTTCATTAATAGTCAGATTTTTTCTTTCAAACATCATGCTCGAGGGTTACAATTTGATAAAGAATTTCAGGAAGATGATATGAAATTGGAGGGATAGGAGGTCATCGTACATGCATGAGCTTAAACTGAAAATCAACCAGAAAGCCGTTAGTTTTTTTTTTTCAAAGTGGACAGTTGGACAGGCAGGGGTGATATTGTCACTTCCTTTTGACATATTTAGACTTGAGGTAAATTAAAGCTGCATATAACGAGAGACCCAAGTGGGCCTATATTGCTCATCTGAGAACCCTGTTTTATGTAAGAAAAAGATGAAAAGATATGAAAATGCCTCCTCTCCTTCCTATCTTTAATACGATTTTTTTTCAAATGAGTGCATAAAATCAAAAAAAGTGGGGGGGGGGGGGGGGGGGGAGCAAGGCTTGATCCTGAAATTCAGTTGCCAATCCCACAAAAATTGACTTGACCAATTTTTAGTGCATTTCCATTAAATTCAGACCTTTCACTTCTACAAAATCTTCTACAATGCAAAAGTATTTAGCAAACCTATTATAAATATGCTCCAAGCCTGTTTCAACTTTCAAGTTTTTAAAGACGAAGTATTCATTGAATGCATGTTGCACCAGCAAAAGCAAGCATGGCAGATGGACAGACAGTCAAATGAAAGACAAAGTGATCGCTATTAAACACTTAGCTTTGCCGGCACTACAAAAATATTATTTGTGAGAATTAGTATTAACAAGATTACATAGTTATATAGATTACATAGTTATACAGGAGAAAATGACCACACCCATTTTCAAAGCCCCTGGGATCAGGAGCTCAAACAAAATATCAAGTGCACAACTAGACCAGAGACTAATCATAATGCAAAAATAATTAACTCTCAATCATACTTCTTGCGAACTGGTGTTCAAAAGATTACATAGACTTAGATCATGTATATAAAGAAAATTACCACACCCATTTTCAAAGACCCTGGGGGTCAGAGGCTCAAACTAAATATCAGGTGCCACAGACCCATGGTAATGCAAAAAGAATTATCTTCCTATACTCTCTGAGAACTGGTGATGAAAAGATTACATAGAGTTATATACTGTAGGAGAAATTGACTACACCCGTTTTTGAAGACCCTTTGGGTCAGTGGCTAAAAAATATCAGGTGCACAAATTGACCCGAGACTGATTATATTGCAAAAAGAATGAACTCTCTATCAATATACTCTCTGAGAATTTGTGTTCACAAGATCACAGAATTATATAGGAGAAAATTACCACACCCATTTTCGAAGACCCCGGGTCAGAGGCTCAAACAAAATATTAGGAGCACAACTAAATGCACCAGACTTGTCAGAATGACAACATAGCTCGCCGGTGGCAACCATATGTAAATTGCAACAACAACAAAAAGTAGGTAAAATTTCAAGGTCAAGGTCACTAGGTCAAAATTTATGGTACGGCATGAAAGGTCTTATCACAAGGAATGCACATGTGAAATATCAAAGCCCTATCACTTACCATTCAAAAAATATGGCCCAAGTTAAAGTTTTTGAAAAGTAGGTAAAATTTCAAGGTCAAGGTCACTAGGTCAAAATTTATGGTACGGCATGAAAGGTCTTATCACAAGGAATGCACATGTGAAATATCAAAGCCCTATCACTTACCAATCAAAAAATATGGCCAAGGTTAAAGTTTTTCAAAAGTAGGTCAATCATCTCCAACATCAAGGTCACAAGGTCAAAAATTTTGGTATCCATGGAAACGTCTTGTCACAAGGAATACACATGAGAAATATCAAAGCCCTATCACTTACCATTCAAAAAATATGGCCAAGGTTAAAGTTTTTCAAAAGTAGGTCAATCATCTCCAAGGTCAAGGTCACAAGGTCAAAAATTTTGGTATCCATGGAAACGTCTTGTCACAAGGAATACACATGTGAAATATCAAAGCCCTATCACTTACCATTCAAAAAATATGGCCAAGGTTAAAGCTTTTCAAAAGTAGATCAATCTCCAAGGTCAAGGTCACAAGGTCAAAAATTTTGGTATCTATGGAAACGTCTTGTCACAAGGAATGCACATGTGAAATATCAAAGCCCTATCACTTACCATTCAAAAAATATGGCCAAGGTTAAAGTTTTTCAAAAGTAGATCAATCTCCAAGGTCAAGGTCACAAGGTCAAAAATTTTGGTATCTATGGAAACGTCTTGTCACAAGGAATGCACATGTGAAATATGAAAGCCCTATCACTTACCATTCAAAAAATATGGCCAAGGTTAAAGTTTTTCAAAAGTAGGTCAATCTCCAAGGTCAAGGTCACAAGGTCAAAAATTTTGGTATCCATGGAAAGGTCTTGTCACAAGGAATGCACATGTGAAATATGAAAGCCCAATCTGTATTGGTTTAAAAGTTATAAGCAAGGTTAAAGTTTGTGTGCACGTGCACGCCGACGCAGACGCCAACGCCAACGCAGACGCCGACACCGGGGGTATGACAATAGCTCTCCGGACATTCGTCCCGGCGAGCTAAAAATTCCCAATTCACAGTGGTCCTGAGGCAAGCAAGAGATCAAGATATAGCAAACTAGTGGAAGTTGTGTGATAAGAGGACCATATATAAGAGAGCATATAGCACATGACCATAGATAAATGTGCCTTAAAAAGATAATTTATTTACAACTCTTTGATGTTGTAAAGGTTAAACTTGAACATTTCGAATATTTCATGTTAGCTAGAAAATTCCCAATTTCAGTGTTTTCCCACCTGTTTTGGGCCCCTTCCCACTGCCAAATGTCCTTTATCCCCCCCCCCCTCCCCAAAAAAAAATCACTCTTTAAAAATTCCAAGAGGAAGACTCCTAGGTCAAGGTCACTAGGTCACCATGTGCACCTTTAGCAATGCTGAAGATGAAACATTGCTTCATCCTTTTTATGCATGTAATATCACACTCAGATTTTGGAATCAATTAGTTGTAATTTTAAGAAATATAAACTCCAACTTCTCCGTTGATACCGATAAAGAGGCCAGTATTTTTGGAAGAGGATATGAAAACATAGAGTAATCAAATACGACAAGGCTCACCTTATGGCAGCTTTTTATCATGGCAGCAAACAGAAAGTAGTCAGAGATTACAAAGTTTTGAAAAAAAATGCTACCACACAAAAACAAAATAGAAAAGGGGAGTAGAGTATTTCATTTATTGAACCAAATTCTGCATGAATGGGTGTACTCTATAATCTAAATACCCAAATCTCCCTTAGCCTAACATATGCACTACCGCGGAAAATATAGGTCATGACCTACATTTGAACGTAGATTTGTGAATAACTCATAAAGACACATCATCTGTTTAAATTTGGCCTTCCTAGCACTTATAACAGAGATATAAAACTTCTTAACATTGATACCAAAATCTTCCTAACGTGTCCACTCAAGTGGAAAATGTAGGTCATGACCTTACATTTGAACATAGATTTGTGATCTACTCATAAAGACACATCATCTGTGCAAGTTCGGCCTCCCTCGCACTTATAATAGAGAAATAAAACTTCATAACATTGATACCAAAATCTTTCTAACGTGTGCACTCAAGCGGAAAATATAGGTCATGACCTACATTTGAATCTACATGTAGATATGTGATCTACTCATAAAGCAAATCATCTGTGTAAGTTTGGCCTTCCTTATCCTAGCACTTATAATAGAGATTTAAAACTTCTCAAGATTGATATCCAAGTCTTCCTAACATGTGCACTTGAGTGGAAAATGTAGATTATGACCTACATTTGAACGTAGATTTGTGATCTACTCATAAAGACACATCATCTGTGCAAGTTTGGCCTTCCTAGCACTTATAATAGAGAAATAAAACTTCTTCACATTGATACCAAAATTTTCCTAACATGTGTACTCATGCGAAAAATGTAGGTCATGACCTATATTTGAGCTGAGATTTGTGATCTACTCATAAAGACCCATCACCTGTGCAAGTTTGGCCTTCCTAGCACTTATAATAAGAAATAAAACTTCTAAACATACTAGTGCGGACGCCGATGACAGGGGGATAGCATAAGCTCCCTCTCACTTGGTGAGGTGAGCTAAAACCTGCAGCATAAACTTACTTATCTTAGCAAAGAAATACTAGTACATATTTACAAAAAACATGAAAAATAGTATCATTGATATCATTATAATTTCATTGAAGAATTATTCAAACCTTGAAAAATGCATATGTAACAGAAGGAGGAACCTCCTGGAATATGGTAGTAGATGGGAAACAATAACATAATTTCACACTGAGGCGACTCATATTTAGCGCATTGACGGTATGAATGGGAGAGTGAAAGAATCATGTGTTTAAATATTTTATATTTTGTGAATGAAAATAAAATCAAATTCAAGGAATTGTGGTCCCCCGCTTTTGGATGTTTGTCTTTAAAGAAATGCTTACAGAACCCCCCCACCCCCCCCACCCCCACCCCCCGGGTCAACGAATGGTCTTTTCATGAAAAATCGACTTCTGACATTTAATTGTCCCCTCTATATCAGCAATCTCCAGGAAACGATGATCCAAGTGACAGAATGGCTTCAAAAAATCATGGGTACAGCTGTAAAAAGGAGATATGTCCTTAAAAATAAAGCTTTATTTCCCAAATATACTTACGTGTTCGAAAATTCAGTTGTTTATGTCTCCCTCCACATGTTTACCAGAAGTTGTAATGATCGGTATTAATCAATCACGTGCTGTTAATCTCTTGTCAAAATGTAATTACCTATATTTACAGTATGCAATAAGGGCAATTAAATCTAAATGTTTTTCGAAAGAAATTAATTAATTAAATTATTTTCTTTGATGGTTAAACTAAATTTTCGAATCGCAAATGCACATGTAAATTTACGGAAATTACCGAGTGTAAATATTTCATAAAGATTTGAGTAAAAATCACATTAAATTCAAGAATTTAATTTTCACGAAACATAACTCGTCCTTCTATATAAAGAAGAGCTCTTATCTAGGTGTTGAAGCATTGTAGGTTTGGGCCTCCGTAACAAAAATAGCTTCAGAATTGTTCGTTGGTCATTTTAGTTTTGGCCGCTGCAAGATCAAAGTCAAGGTCACGTGAAATGAAAGTTCTAATGGTGGACAAGAGGGAAAAGTAAGAAACAGCTGGTAAATTTGATGAAAAATCAACACATTTACAATATGCATCGTTGCAAGTACTGGAATTTATAACCCCCATATGGTATAAAGTCTTTTTCGCGGAATATGCTCTTATGGAATAGGAATATTTCACCATTTTCATACAAAGGAATGAACGTATTAGTTGTCTATTAACTTGATTTATTGCGAAGACACGGAGTTATAAGATAACAAGAAAAAAAGCATGATGAGAGCATCTAAAAATGAAAGTTCGGAAAATCAACCAATCAGAACGAAGGATACCTTAGGCTCTTTCTGTATCCTTCGTTCTGATTGGTTGATTTTCCGAACTTTCATTTTTATATGGGTCAAAGCGGTAGGAGTTTAAACGTCGTGGAAAATACAATAACAAAACGAGTAAAAGAGGTGATGTTGGTTTAGATATTTAGATAAAGGTTTCATTTTGTTCCGTCACACTATCAAATTTACCGTCTCCTCGAAATTCCGAATGTTCGGGGTTTCCCGCGCTTCAGCGGGGGCCCCACGGGGTCCCTGTAAATATCTTTGGTGTACTGTCCACTTGACTAAAGTAGATGCAAGAGAGGCATCGAACAGAAAGATTTATTTTTATCAATGCGTACTAATATCAAGTGACTCTTCCTGTTGATATAAAAAAATCAAAGGACTGAAAGTCCTGCGAGTTGGCAAAAAGTAACATTGAGACGAACATACAGAAGACAAGTATAAAATTGGCACAAATCAAACTCCAAGTCTATGCCTCAAATCAAGAGTTGTCTCAAATCTAAAAAAAAAAAAAAGTCTGGAAATATATAAATATATAAAATGATAGAACTTCTTAACCAAATAACTGATTTTGAGGTCAGAGTTCAAGGTCAATATGATCATGTCAAATTTGTTGCAATTGTTATGGGTGTATGTATGAAGCATAATGTCCTATCACTTTTACTTTAGGAGATATTTGCTTTTGAAACTTCTTGACCAACTTAAAACCAACATCTTAGGTTTATTAAGTATCAAACTGAAAAACCTTTTTTCCTAGTCGGTAAATAGCTCATCAGCATGATCAGAGCTAATGTTGATTGTTATAAATTATGTCTGACTTTAAATAAATATTATTGATTGATTGATTTATTTATTTACTTGTCTTTAGTCTTCTACACATCCACAATTTAAAAAAAAATCTAAGGTCTTTTTTATCCTGAATACAATACGTTTACCTATCTATCTAAAAATGGGGTGCTCCTTATACAGAGGAGGGAAGTACAAAGAAAAAAGATGCGCCATATTTTAATGTACTGACATCAACATGTGATCGCTATTCCTGTAGCATCGTTCCTTGTAGCATTTTTTTGCATTCTCATAATGCATTTAACCCATTACAATGTATTTACAACTTGAACTTAAACGTCTGCGTCTAATATGTTCTTTTGTCAAATCGTAGTGGTCCTATTTCTTACTGCGCCAGTAGCATTGTGCGTTGTTTGGTCCTTGCAGGGTTATCAAGTGCAAAGTTGAAAGCCATAGCAATGAGAGTTGGCTTTGCCAACTCAAAAATAGTTCCTTTGAAACGATCAAGGTTATTTCATTTTTATGCATATTTACAGACCAGAAGTGACATTTTAGCTGCATAGAAACCATCTGCCTCCTGTCATAAATTAATTTTTTTCAGTTTGTTCTTATTTTTTGATGACGATGAAAAAAATCATGAGTGACCTTGACACTTCAACGGATCTTGTCTATTTTTTTCATCAGGTGTCAGAAAGGGGAACGATGGTGTCAACTGCTTTAAATACTAATGCTGGCAAGAAACAGATCTATTTTAGGCTAAATTTGTGTAATAAAATGTTGAGAATTTTTATTTCAGTAGAAATTATCCCATTTTATCTTGCAATAATCCAATCTCTTCATTTTATTGGAGAATTCAAGCGTATGATTTATCAATTTTTTTGAGAGAAGACGAAAAAACGTATGAGTTGTCTCTCTTTCCAGGAGACGGTTTTTAACTGGTAAATTTGATAGTGCGTCAACAAGAAAATCAATACTGGAGACCTTCAAACTGCCAAAAATTGTTGGGCAACGGTCTCGTCCGACTTCGTTCTGTAGCAACCATAGAGGTGTTCAGTCTCTTGTAGCGGCTGCGGGAGAGACTGGATCATTTAGTCTATGACTGTCCCAACCTGTGAGAGGCCCTGACTCGGCCTGAGGGCTCAGTGCTCAGTTTACTTCACACAGATTCAAGATGTAATTATCTTGTTTCATTGTATATAAGTTAACTTATGTCCATAATAGAGAAGAACACATAGTTACAAACTTACAGGATCAAGAACGTACACAGTTCTACTCCTTTCTAAATTGCCTCTGTCGTCTTCTGCACAAGTCACGTGACTCTCTAAAATTTTCTTGTGGGACGAAAACGGATCCGGATCCGAAGCGGACCCTACCATAAAAGGAAACGACAAATCTTGTTTTAAAATGTCAAGATAATTTTAATATGTCCTTTTCAAAATTGAAGTTAAAAGCTTTTTTTTAATCGACTCGTCACCAGAATTCATCTTCTCGAGACAAGTGTACGTAATACCTTAGGGAGTAAGGTATTACGTACATTTGTCTTGAGAAGATGCCAGAATTTGGAATATTTATAAGTCTCCTTGCCACGTTTCTTATTTAGTGACGGAATTTTTTACAATTTGAATTTCAATTCATAATATATCATTCATTTCTGCTGATCTATTCCCTAAAAATATTTCAAGCGCATTGAAAATTATCAATTAATTAAAATCAACCAAGCTTGACTAGGAGACATGAGACAAGATTTATTTAAAGTCGGTATATGTAACTAAGGGTTATTCTACTGTCTCCGAGGGCGTAGCCCGAGGAGCAGTTGAATAACCCACTTGTTGCACGGCAATTGTTAGGCCATCAAACAATTATCACCAATGATTGAGTAATTATAAGTCGTCATTCCTAGTACGTAACGGTAAGAGAAAACTACTCATGGTCAGTAAACAATGACAATGACAATTGTACAATATACATCGTAGACAGATCAGAATTTTACGCATTTAAAACTGACTTGATTTGAAAGAAAATTACATAAAGAAATTAAAAGAATTATTTCCAGAATTTGAATTGAATGAGAGATAATAAAAGAAACTAATACGATATTCAAACTAATGATACTATACCTAACAAGCGAATTTTAGGAGGTGGGGTCGGGGATTTTCTGCACAATTTTCCATAAAATATTCGAAACTGTTGGAAACCTCTTGCATATAAATTTCAAATTACCCAAGAAGGTACCCTACATTAGCCAATATAATTTCCTTATAAAAGTATAAAGTGACATTGACCTTCATCACATGACCTTGGGTCTAAGTGATGTGAAATCTTTGGATAATGAGCAGCGCCATACTGAAACATGAAAGTGATTGAACACATAATATAAATAAAGAGATAAATATAGCCCAGGCAAGATCAGCAAATACAATGATATATACAGTATTAATTTAAGTGGCCTTGACCTAGGTTATATGAATTTGGGACAATGTGATGTGTAATATTTATCTCCCGAGGAACTGAAATTCAAGTGATATAGCTCGGACATGATACGCATACATGTATACAGTGACCTTACAAGTATCATGAACAAGTTTTAGGATATTCAATAAATTTGTATTGTATCGCTATACGAAATATGTATCGCAATATATCACAAACTTACAGATTATATATGAATAAATCATTGAATCTCTTTGATTTTAATCAGTTTAACTGAAAACAAGCAACCCATGGTCCACATCGCTAACGATTGAAGTGAATTATGACAAAAGCAATCAAAATGATTCAATGACTTGAGGTGTTTTTCTTCAGAGCAAATGACGGTGACAGTGTGGTATTCATATGAACCTGGTTGCACATCGAAAATGATAAAATTGAGAGAAGAAATATATATCGCAATATTTGGCGTATCGTTTCACCCCTATGAGCAACGACATAATGAATATGAAAGTGAATCATTGGGTAAATGGCTCAAGAGATATATAGCCTAGACACAATAGCATGTACGATTTCATTTAAAAAAAAAAGCATACCGGTAGCGTCATCAGAGATGACAGAGCTCACCTGGATGACGACATTAATTATCACATGACCTGCATATGTACCTTTATTGTACCAAGCCCTTTGACAGTCAGATGCATCACTCACACAATTTAGCCTTTGATGACTTAAAGTAACCTGGAAATGAAGATATCATATTTCATCTTACCGCACCATTTCCTATTTGCGTGGCAGATGACCGTGCTAAGTCGGCACCGATTGCCCATTGGTCTCGTTGGCGTTTGTGTTTCATGTTTATGTGTCGTATGTCTCTTTTACGTCTCTTGTTGTGCTTGTTTACTTGTGTTTTCGCATAAGGTGTTTTGGTGCTTTGCTGTGGGTGCTGCAACCGAGTCTGGTTGGAGATCCCCTCCTTTCTCTTACCTGGTCACTCAAGCATGAAATATGGATCAGATGCAGCATCCGTACCATGCATTGCAGTACCTTCAGATGCATCATTCACATAGATTTGATTGATCCAGGACTTGGAATAGACTGGAAACGGACCTGTCCAATTTTATCTAGTCTTGTCACTCAAGGATAAAATATAGGCCAAATGCAGCATCCAGATCATGCATTGCAATAAGCATCGCCAGATGCACCATTTACGAAAAATTGGTTGGTCTGAGACTTTCAGTAAAACATAGGTAATCACAGATTACGAAGGTCACCTCGTGGCAGCAAAATTCAATTTAAACATACTTCTAAGTACACGTATATTTCTTTTAAAGGCAAATTCATTCAAGAGGAGAAAGTAGGTCAATGTAATTTTATGAAAGCTTAATCTAATATGGCTTTTAAGGGCAAAATCATTCAAGCGGAAAAAGTAGGTCAATGTCATTTAATGAAAGTTTGATCAAAGATACATCCAATATGCAAGTTTGGTACATGTAGCACTTACACTTTGCTCAATATTGGCTTTTCAAAGCGAAATCACTCAAGCGGAAAAAGTAGGTCAGATGCTGCGTCCGATGTATGGGTTCTTCTCAGCATCCCAAGATGAATCACTTGTGCAAGTTTGGTTACTGTAGCGTCAGTACTTTGTCAGATACTGAGCTACCCCAAACTTCTTAACCAAGTCACACTGAGCTACCCCAAACTTCTTAACCAAGTCATACAAGCGGAAAATGTAGGTCAGATGCAGCATCCGATGCATGGGTTCCCCTCAGCATCCCAAGATGAATCACTTTTGCAAGTTTGGTTAATACTGTAGCATCAGCACTTTGCCAAATACTGAGCTACCCCAAACTTCTTAACCGGACAGTGCACAGGGTTGCGCGGGGTTATAGCATAAGCTCACTCAACTTCGTCGAGGTGAGCTAAAAAGCTGGAAATAGACCTGTCCCATTTCACATATCCTGATTACATCAATTACATCTTCCCAACCATGAATTGCAGTAAGCATCCTTAGATACCATCCATACAAGTCTGGTTGGTCTAGGGCTGCAAATATGCTGGAAAGGGACCTATCCAATTTTAATTTACCCAGTCGCTCAAGCAAGTAATGTAAGCCAGATGCAGCATCCATACAATGCATACCAGTAAGCATCCTGAGATGCATCTCCCACAATAATTTGGATGATTAAGGACTTAAGTTAGAAACGGACCTGTGCCATTTTACTTAGTCTGTTCGCTCAAGCACGAAATATTTGTTAGATGCAGTATCCGTACGATGCAATGTAGTAAGCATCCATAGATGCATCATCCATGTAACTTTGGTGATGTAGGACTCAAAATAGGCTTGAAATGGACCTGTCACATTTTACTTCATTTTAACCTGGTCGCTTAAGCGTGAAATGTAGATCAGATGCAGCACCCGTATCATCACTATCATGCATAACAGAAAGCATCCCTCAGATGGATCTCAAGTTTGGATGATCTAGGACTTACGTAGGCTGATATTGATCTGTCCCATTTAACTTAACCTAGTTGCCCAAGCGTGAAATATAGGTCAGATGCAGCATCCGTACCATGCAATGAAGTAATCATCCACAGATGCATCATCAATGTGAACTGGTTCGTGTTGGACTTAAAATAGGCTTGAAATGGACTTGTTCCATTTTTATTCATCTGGTTGCTCATGCGTGATATATAGGTCAGATGCAGCATCCGTACCATGCATAGTAGTAAGCATACTCAGATTTGACTTGCCAGTTAATGAACCAGATAGTCCCATCACAAAAAAAGACACCTAAGAAATTATATAGCTACATCAAAAGTGAAAAACGACAACACATGCATCCCTTCCTTACGTGACAGTGGCATCCTCACTGACAGTACACAATCAAAAGCCAACATTCTGAACTGACAATTTGAAAAAGCATTTACCACTGAAACATCAGACATCCCCATTCCTGATAAGGGTCCATCACCACACCAGACTGTGCCAAATATTTTTACATCACAGACATAGGTATTACGAAACTATTACAAAACGTAAATCCAAACAAAGCTACAGGACCAGATAACATCAGTGGCCGAGTGCTGAAAGAACTTAGCTCAGAACTTACTACACCAATCAAATTCTTATTCCAACAATCACTACTTTTCTAAGAATCAATATTTTCAACAATATCTCTTTGATATGTTAAGTAGAAGTTTATATTTTTAAAACATGTGCCTACAGTATGAAAAGACAATTCTCTTGATCCTATTACCTTTGACTCCTTGCTATCGTTATATTTTTAGAATTTTAAACAAAATTGTTCACATTGGCTAACCTTGAACCACAAGAGATTCAGCTTTGATATTACACATGAACATTGCTTATGACAAGACCTTATGGTACCTTAAACTCATGACCTTTGGCTACTTTCAAGAAAATACATATTAGGTAGTATGATTATAACCTAGTATCTTTTTATCTTTATAAAGGTAGGTTGCTCATGTTTCACATCTGTCTGCCTTATGATGAGAAAATTCCATTGATATCATGATCATTGACCCTTTGACCTTGAACTTTATTATGGGTTCATCTTTATAATCCAAGCAAAACCTTTTACCTTGCTTTATTTTAATTGAGCAATATCAGACACAGCTTTCACATTATTCATGTGCATTATTTTATTGTGACAATGCCAATCATTTGATAACTTGACCATCGGGTCTTTGACCTTGACCTATTGTAAGGTAAATACACAAACGACAATATATTTGTAATATTGTAAGAATAAGTCTTCAAATTTAACAAGTACATTGGTTGTGACACCTTTTATTTGTGTCCTTGACCTTTGACCCAATGATCTTTGAGTTTGACTTATATCAGAAAAATACACTTTTGGCAATATCTCTCGTTTTTCTCATCTTCTAAAATTTCATACATGTATGCCTGTTGATTGATTCAAGAACTATCATTTTACATAATGACCTTTGATCCAGTGACCTTAACCTTGCTCAAAGACACTTTCCTGTTTTACACAAAAAGTTGCAGACAGAGGAATAGTATTTCACTATCACATCTTCTTTATTCTGTGATGAGGTTGATTTTCTTGTGGAATGTTACAACATGTAGATTTCGAATGCTGGAGTGATGTTCCAGAAGTTAATTTTGAGCCTTTCTCACTGTGGACAGTATCTAAAGTATGGTACATGCATACAGCTAGCAATTTTTCCTATCTGTCATCCAAGCTTGCCACAGTCACAACCAATATGTAAAACATAGTAACATACAAATAGGGGCGTATATAAACATCCAACATATCAACATTTTATATACATCCTTGATACAAATAAAAATATCCTTTAAAATAACAAAGTAAAGTGTAGTTTACAGAATTTAATGTTAATGTATTTGATCATGTTTATTTATAGATGTATGAACACATTCGTCATTATGTTTGAACTTTATTTGGTCATATTGGAGAATATGCGTACATTTCTTTTTAAGAATATCACAAAATGAACTGATGGAAAATATGAGTCATCATCCTTTCTTCTAGTACTTTCACAAAATATCATTCATACGTTTTAAACAAAAACATTCAACCAATAATAGAATGTCATGTCTAATAAGGCCTATTCCTCCTTGGTGGAGGACCAGGGCGGTCCCTGGGCGGGGTCACAGCTATGTCGAGATAATCGCCAATCACAAATTTTTTACTAGCGAGTGTCACATTATCATCTTGCCCCCTGTGTCCTGAGCAAGTAGTACCGATCTCTCGTAGCCTGTAAACAGGGGCTCTTGGATCTGGATATACTATCGCAAAGTCGAAGAAAGTTCCTTTCTGTCTGGCATCTGGATTGACTTCTTTCACTAAACTAGTAAGTTCTTTAAGCGTAGCATCTAACCTACAAAATATTGTATAATTTTCATGATTTTGTTGTTCACATGATGCATTATCAAAACATAAGAGTAAATGTAAATACAGCTGTAGATTGCTTTAAAATTACTGAAATTTTTTTGAAGTCTTAAAAAGGTGAGTTCAAGTTTACAAAGGGAAGAAGATTAGATACTGTATAACCAGAATTTTTCATGAGTATCAAATTTTGCGATTTTATGGTAAAGTACGGTGTCTTTATTCTCGCGAGTACAATTTTTCCAATTTCTAAATTACAAACAAATATGTACATATGATTTCACTGTTTTGTATCTTCCAATTAAAATTGTTGATATACCAATTTATGTTATACCTTACCAAACTCAATTTTTCGCAATCCATTAAACCACTTGCGAATATAGCGAAAATTAAATGTATCTCGCGAAAATTTCTGATCAAACAGTAATTGGATTAAAAAAGATTAACTGCACACATCAACACGTATTAAAATACACAAGTATGAATTGCTAATTACAATCTCCTAATTTCCACAAGGTTTTGTCCTCTTTATCTTAATCAATTACAGGCATAAGATACATGTAAATACAACTTCTATATCTCATACTAATAGTTAATATTTTAACTAGAAGACATGGACATTATGTAGGAACTGAGTTTCCTTCCCCTCAACATGTTTTAATGGATCATTTATCTTAATTCATTTAGAATAGAATATATGTATATTTTATGTATACAAATCCTTAAAGATCTATTTATATAGTACTCGGAGTATTGTATCAAAAAAAGATGGCAAACTTGTATGTTTAAATTCATTATTATATGTGATGCCTTAAGGAGCCCTTATTTGGAATAAATTACTATTCTTTTCTCTTCTATTCTGTATTCATATAACATTTACCTCATGTTCAAGATAATTTGTACCAATACAAAGTTGACTGGAATTTAGAGACCACCATGTTCTTAACCAGAAGTCTCTGATGAGACTGTAGCTCTCCTGGTTGTTTTGTTTTTTATTTGTTTTTTATTTACTCATCGACAATTGAATAAGATACATACACCAGTGATTTTTTTCAGTAATTTGGTAATGGGGTCGGGGCTCGTGCAATTGGGAAAATTAACAACATTTTGGAATATTTTGGGAAGTACTAATATATAAGTAAAAAGACAGTTTATACAATCAGAAGATCATAAAGATCAGAATTGAATGTTTAATCAAATAATTTTCTTTTAGATATGATTTAATTTCTTGTGCTTACAATAATAAGGCAAATAATTAGTAAATTTAGTACTTCTGAACCAGTTAATTTCACTAATTTTGATGATAATTCCATCTATATGTGATTGGGAAATTTTAGAGCCACAATTGGGAAAAAAAGATACTATTTTCATTGGGAATGGGGCCAAATAACGGCCCCAAAAAGGGGCAAAAAAAAATTCCTGCATTACACATAAATATCAATTTCCATTTTTTAAGACCATATGTAGGAAGCAGGCGTTCTAACAAATTAAAAGTAGCACAACAAAACGACATATCCAATAGACTGCAACTAGAATATCACTCATATAATTAATAATATCCAAGATAAAGTATTTAATGAATGCCACACCCATTTTCCAAGATCCAAGGGAAAAGGAGCTGCTAGCTCAAATGAACTATCAATGACATAACCAGAAGTCTCTGACGAGACTGAAGCTCTACTGTTTATTTTTGTTAACTTCACCAATATGCATACATGTATGAGTACAGATAAAAATCTTACTTTTCAAAGTAATCAATCAAAACCATGTAAAAAAAAAACCCCAAGACCTTAAAATTATGTGGATGCACATGCTGTAAATAACCTTTTGAATAATATACATGTATGTATGTGTCATTGAGGTGGAAGGTTAAATAAGATTATTGTCTTGTTGTCAGATTCCATAGTAGCAACAGTACATGTAACAGTACATACATGTACATGTATGCATTTTTTTCAGTGATTTGGTAATCATATTGCATTTCTATGCATTTTTCAAATCAAACGCTGTTAAAACCAATGTCTTCGCAACACGAAAGAGTTTTTCTCTGTTTATAATGAAGTCGAGGCCTATTAGATCCATTTTCAACTACCATATTAGTAAAGACTTAAACTGGTCCAATTACATGTTTGCAAAATGTGACTAAAACTAATGACAAATATTGAAATATAGTCTCTTCAGGAAAAATCAGACAGAAGTAACACAGATGTTTTACCGCCCCAACTTTTGTCAAGCATCCAAGTTAGCTGTGCTCAATAAGTAAAAAAAGCAAAGGTGTTAATCTGTTTGAATGTTGGACAACAACTGTAGCTGAACTTCTGCTTGAGCGACGGGCTGTAGGTACTGGTACATGTAGCTGACATGAGTGATCCCCATTTTTATCCCTATTGCATTGTATTTGAAATCATAACAGGCTTTAGTCCCAGTCAGCCGGTTGCTGAATTACTGAGTTCATGCATGCATATAGAAACCATTATGATTACAAAAAACAACTTATTTCTCTACAATGAACACATGACCCCAGTCACATGACCATTACAGAACAATCAGAAACTTATTTGTACCATGAGCCACAGATTTAAAGATACGTCAAATGTTCGTATACGGACCCATGACTGCCCCTAGAGAAATCAGCCCTCTTTTGACACAACATAAACCTCCCCTTTCCTTTCCTGCTCTTACAAACTACAAGCTGCTTTCATAGATTAAGAATTATCATGTATTGCACAAAATTGTACATGTATGTACATAATTCAATTACCACACTGCTGCACTGAACTTAAAACTTAGAGCTGTCATTAGCGGTCACACTTAAACAAGCCTGCAAAGCCTGCAGACGCCTGCAATAAAAAAGTACAAGCCTGCAGGTTTTTGGATGGTCGTATACTATTGATACTTAGGCACGGTCCATTTGATATTCTGGGGAAGGGGGGGGGGCTTGGGTTTTTTGTCGGAGCAAGATTATTTTTTTCGCCCCGGACCGGGGCAAAATTATTTTTTTCTTGCAAAGTTGGAGCAAGGAATTTTTTTTTATAACAATTGAAGTGAATATTAAGAATGTTTTTTCAATAGAAATTCTTTGTTTCTACTTGCATTACTCCAAACATTATTTTTATGTAAAGCTTGTATTAACTTCTAAACTGAGAGAGATGAAAGATTTTTACAATATGCGATATAATCATGTATAATTTTTAGTAAACAAAATGTATATAAGGTCATGTAACATGTAAGAGCTAGGGCCTGATGCAAGTTTTTACATGTAGAAATGAAAACTAGTGAATCTCCTCCCAAGCTTGTATATAAAATTAGACACTATGGTGATGCATGTACCGGTACATGTATCTATTGATCATGTAAATAGTAATAAATTATATTGATAATGTATTTAAGCATTTTAATTGTTTCAGTCACATGCATTCTTTTGATATTTATGCCCCCCTTCGAAGAAGGTCTGTCCGTCTGTCGGTCCGTCGGTCCGTCGGTCTGTCGGTCGGTACGCGACATCAGTTTCTGTTCAATATCTCTGGAATAGATTCACATATTGAAATGAAATTTTGTATACAGACACATCAAACAAAAATCTAGGTCAAGTTCATATTTGGGTCCGATCAAAAAAATTTTGACAGAGTTATGCCCCTTGCATTTCGAAAAATACCAAAATTTCAGGGTTTCCGTTCAATATCTCTTGAATGGAGTTACATATTGAAATGAAATTTTGTATACAGACACATCAAACAAAAATCTAGGTCAAGTTCATATTTGGGTCCGATCAAAAAAAATTTGACAGAGTTATGCCCCTTGCATTTCGAAAAATACCAAAATTTCAGGGTTTCCGTTCAATATCTCTTGAATGGAGTTACATATTGAAATGAAATTTTGTATACAGACACATCAAACAAAAATCTAGGTCAAGTTCATATTTGGGTCCGATCAAAAAAAATTTGACAGAGTAATGCCCCTTGCACTTCGAAAAATACCAAAATTTCAGGGTTTCTGTTCAATATCTCTTGAGTGGAGTTACATATTGAAATGAAATTTTGTATACGGATACATCAAAAGACAATCTAGGTCAAGTTCTTATTTGGGTCCAATCAACAAAATTTTGACAGAGTAATGCCCCTTGCACTTCGAAAAATACCAAAATTTCAGGGTTTCCGTTCAATATCTCTTGAGTGGAGTTACATATAGAAATGAAATTTTGTATACAGACACATCAAATGAAAATCTAGGTCAAGTTCATATTTGGGTTCGATCAAAAAAATTTTGACAGAGTTATGCCCCTTGCACTTTGAAAAATACCAAAATTTCAGGGTTTCCGTTCAATATCTCTTGAATGGAGTTACATATTGAAATGAAATTTTGTATACAGACACATCAATTGAAAATACAGGTCAACTTCGTATTAAGGTCCGATCGAAAAAATTTTGACAGAGTTATGCCCCTTGCACTTTGAAAAATACCAAAATTTCAGGGTTTCCGTTCAATATCTCTTGAATGGAGTTACATATTGAAATGAAATTTTGTATACAGACACATCAATTGAAAATACAGGTCAAGTTCTTATTTGGGTCCACTCAACAAAATTTTGACAGAGAAATGCCCCTTGCACTTTGAAAAATACCAAAATTTCAGGGTTTCCGTTCAATATCTCTTGAGTGGAGTTACATATAGAAATGAAATTTTGTATACAGACACATCAAATGAAAATCTAGGACAAGTTAATATTTAGGTCCGATCAAAAAAAATTGGACAGAGTTATGCCCCTTGCACTTTGAAAAATACCAAAACTTCAGGGTTTCTGTTCAATATCTCTTGAGTGGAGTTACATATTGAAATGAAATTTTGTATACAGACACATCAAATGAAAATCTACTAGGTCAAGTTCATATTTAGGTCCGATTAACAAAATTTTGACAGAGTTATGCCCCTTGCACTTCGAAAAATACCAAAATTTCAGGGTTTCCGTTCAATATGACGAGTTGTGGCGAGTTGTAACTCGCCACAACTCGTAACTAGAAGTTGTGACAGTGTGACAGGGGCTTAAACGCTGAACACTGTCACATCACTTTAAAACCTGTACACTCATTCTGAATTTTCAGAGAAAAATGGGATACTAAGCAGTTGGCCACATTTTTCATTTGATAACTTCTCGGATACTATTAAAAATTTGAAGCCGCTCACTTTTGATGAAAAAGCTTTCTGATTTCATGTAGGCGCTATACTTTTTAATTATTTTGTCATCTTTGAATCGTATTTACTTGAAGTACCACTGATGAGGATTCATTTCCGAAATATGCATGTCAAAAAGACCTGGCTTTTTTGCTAAAAATATGCAGTTTTAGAGAAGATGGCGATATTTGAAATGTAGAATGTAAAACTATGGGATAAAATCGTGTGTGCTATTTTCTATTTCTCTTTCTCTCTCTCTCTCTCTCTCTCTCTCTCTCTCATCTCTCTCTCTGAAAAATCCGCCGTGCACATTTTTTTTCGAACTCCACGATGTGCACGCCATGGCATGCTGGCGTATAGGCAGCTACGCCCCTGTTTTGGCTTTTTCCTCCTCCGCTTGACGGTTGTATTAGGAATTACGCTGAATATTTTTAAATAATTTTTATTTAGCTTCTATAAACTTGAATAGTTTATGACCATGACTTTGAATGAATATGACATATCAAGGCGTTAATCAAACTATCAAAAAATGGAAAAAAGAAAGAAAATAAATAAATAAAATGGACCCACATGTAGAGCCACGTACGTCCTTGTCGTTGGGTCTTTAAACATATTCATACGTTAACATGTACATTTTGTACGATATACATGTATGGCAGAGAGTTCTACTTTTTTAATTAAATCATTCAAACAATCCAATATACTTCTAATTGTGGTAATTGCTATGAAAACAATACAGGTAATATTATCTGCAGGCATGATAATTGTTATGAAAACAACACTTTCCATGTATACTATGTACAGTGAAGGCAATCTTATCTGCAGGCGTAAAACTAACCAGTCTTTAAACTCAAGTTTCTTCTAAAATGTAATCAAATCATTATAAAAACTATATATCTGAATACTAGAGACAATCACCTATCCAACCATGTAAGTATCAATAGTATACGACCATCCAAAAACCTGCAGGCTTGTACTTTTTATTGCAGGCGTCTGCAGGCTTTGCAGGCTTGTTTAAGTGGTACCCGTCATTAGTCACTTAGATAAAAAAAAATGGTCAAGGCAGGGACGTATATATTTATATACGTCCCTGGTCGAGGTAATTTCTGAAAAATAAGGAAGAATTAAACTTGTAGCACTTTTGAAATTTTAATGAACAGCATAAATATAACTTACAAGAAGTATTTGAAGAGAAATGCCTTCTGTTTAATTTACCTGGGAGGGAAAACTGAGATGAACTGAGAGAGCAGTGGCTGCCATTGTTGTTCTTCTTTATTTATACTGTACAAGACAATTCGACCTTGAAACTAATTCATACCAAAATCATTTCTTAAAAAACTTTGTCACACCTATCAGAAAGCAGTAATATCATGTAAAAAAACTTGAAATATGAGTAAGATTGAAAGAAAAGCATGAAATCTTACTGTCTTTACATTTCCAAATACAGATAAAAGTATTTGAGCCCATATAGCTTGATAAAGGCTGTTATCGGTGCATGAATTATACCAGAGAAGAAAGAAAGGAAAAAAAACAAGAAAAAATAAATACAGGCATCCAATTGTGATACTATTAAGACAGATAAACTTCATAAAAATGGAATGTACCAAACCAGCCATGGTTTTTACTTTCAATCTATAGAATTTTCTGAAGATAATTGAAAATGTACAGATCTTCAAACTGCTTACATTTCTATCATTGACAGTTTCAGGGGAGTTGCTTACAAGAGACCCCTTTAAGGAGGAAATGACCACACCCTTTTTCTAAGACCCTGCAGTCAAGAGCTCAATCAAAATATAATTATAACAACTAGGCCACAGACCAATCACAATGAAAAAAAAATTACATTTCTATGATTTATAGTTTCAGAGGAGTCGTGTCCACAAGAATTGTTTACGGACGCCGGACAGACGGACAGACAGACAGACGGACGACGGACGAAGGGCGATCGCATAAGCTCGACTGGTCTTTGACCAGTAGAGCTAACAAAACTACAGATCCATCTTATGATTTAGAATTACAACAACTCACATTCATTAATAGCTTTGAAGAGTTGAGAGCACAATTATATAGGAACCAGACTTGTCAGAATGACAACATAGCTCGCCGGTGGCAACCATATGTAAATTGCAACAACAACAATAAAAAAGGTCTTATCACAAGGAATGCACATGTGAAATATTAAAGCCCTATCACTAACCATTCAAAAAATATGGCCAAGGTTAAAGTTTTTCAAAAGTAGGTCAATCATCTCCAAGGTCAAGGTCACAAGGTCAAAAATTTTGGTATCCATGGAAAGGTCTTGTCACAAGGAATACACATGTGAAATATCAAAGCCCTATCACTTACCATTCCAAAAATATGGCCAAGGTTAAAGTTTTTCAAAAGTAGGTCAATCATCTCCAAGGTCAAGGTCACAAGGTCAAAAATTTTGGTATCCATGGAAACGTCTTGTCACAAGGAATACACATGTGAAATATCAAAGCCCTATCACTTACCATTCCAAAAATATGACCAAGGTTAAAGTTTTTCAAAAGTAGGTCAATCTCCAAGGTCGAGGTCACAAGGTCAAAAATTTTGGTATCCATGGAAAGGTCTTGTCACAAGGAATACACATGTGAAATATCAAAGCCCTATCACTTACCATTCCAAAAATATGGCCAAGGTTAAAGTTTTTCAAAAGTAGGTCAATCTCCAAGGTCAAGGTCACAAGGTCAAAAATTTTGGTATCCATGGAAAGGTCTTGTCACAAGGAATACACATGTGAAATATCAAAGCCCTATCACTTACCATTCCAAAAATATGGCCAAGGTTAAAGTTTTTCAAAAGTAGGTCAATCTCCAAGGTCAAGGTCACAAGGTCAAAAATTTTGGTATCCATGGAAAGGTCTTGTCACAAGGAATACACATGTGAAATATCAAAGCCCTATCACTTACCATTCCAAAAATATGGCCAAGGTTAAAGTTTTTCAAAAGAAGGTCAATCTCCAAGGTCAAGGTCACAAGGTCAAAAATTTTGGTATCCATGGAAAGGTCTTGTCACAAGGAATGCACATGTGAAATATGAAAGCCCAATCTGTATTGGTTTAAAAGTTATAAGCAAGGTTAAAGTTTTTGTGCACGCGCACGCAGACGCAGACGCAGACGCCAACGCCGACGCCGGGGGTATGACAATAGCTCTCCGGACATTCGTCCCGGCGAGCTAAAAATGACCACATCCATTTTCTAAGACCCTGGGGATCAGGGGCTCATACAATATATCAGATGCACAACAAGAACACAGACCAATCATATTGCAAAAAGAATGAATCCTCAATCATTTATAGTGTCAGAGGAGTTGTGAGCACAACAATACAAACAGTTATATACTAGGAGAAAATGACCACAACCATTTTCTAAGACCCTGGGGGTCAGGGACTCAATCAAAATATCAGGTGCAGAACTAGACCACAGACCAATCATATTGCAAAAAGAATCAAGTCTCTATCATTTAAAGTGACAGAGGAGTTGCGAGCACAAGATTATTACATAGAGTTATATACATGTAGGATAAAATTAACACACCCATTTTCTAAGACCCTGGGGGTCAGGGGTTCAAACAAAATATCAGATGCACAGCTAGATTACGGACCCATCATATGCAAAAAGAATGAAGTCTCTATCATTTATAGTGTCAGAGGAGTTGCGAGCACAAGATTACATCCAGTTATATAGGAGAAAATGACCACACCCATTTTCTGAGACCCTGGGGGTCAGGGGCTCAAACAAAATATCAGGCGCACAACTAGACCACAGACCAATCATATTGCACAGAGAATCAAGTCTCTATCATTTATAGTGTCAGAGGAGTTGCGAGCACAAGATTACATAGAGTTATATAGGAGAAAATGACCACACCCATTTTCTAAGACCCTGGGGGTCAGGGGCTCAAACAAAATATCAGGTGCACAACTAGACCACAGACCGATCATATTGCAAAAAGAATGAAGTCTCTATCATTTATAGTGTCAGAGGAGTTGCGAGCACAAGATTTCATAGATTTTCATGACCACACCCATTTTCTAAGACCCTGGGGGTCAGGGGCTGAAACCAAATGTCGGGTGCACAACTAGACCACATACCAAGTAAGATGCAAAAAGAATTAGCTTTCTATCTCCTATGATTTCAGAGGAGTTGCGAGCACAAGAATTGTTCACGGATGGACGGACGGACAGACGAACAACGGGGTATCGCATACGCTCGACTGGTCAGAGACCAGTAGAGCTAAAAACATAGTGTCATCAGAGATGATAGAGCTCACCTCAATGGCAACATTGTCATTTGAAATAAGTTAGAATCATTGGTGTATCCGATGGGATTCCACCGATTATAATTGGTCTTAACATTTTCCTAAAAATTTCAATAATTTTATTATTTTTTATCCAAATAAAACATACGTTTCATTTATTACTGACCATCCAAATAAAATATAAATGTACATTTCATTCATTACTGACCAACAAAGCAGCTGAATGTGTTTTAATTTTTGAACATGCACTAATCTTGAACAATCAAACTTAATCAAAGTAATCAAGGGCCTTCTCCTTACAGTTGTTTCATTTAAAAGTAAACAAAAATCAAATATTTTTGTGGTGTGGAATGGGGGAGGGGGGGGGGGGGGGTTCACATTCGCAAGTATCTGTGAAAGTAAACAATAACATCAAAATTCAGATACTCAATAAATCTCAATCAAATATTTCATCAATTTTAACTTAAAAATTGACTAGGACTGAAGTAGAACAATACTGTCATCGTTGATCCATCGGAAATATGTAGTACATGGGGATTGTAATAACTGATTATTTTTCTCTCTAATTAATAAAGGATTGCCATGCTACTCTCTTCTTTTACTGTACACACTCATTTCCATAGTAAGAAAGTTTTGAACATCATACAGAATTTCCTCTGATCTTGGTCTCCACGCCCCCTCCATCTTTCATTTTCCCACTATTGATTATTTCACTTTCAAATTGATTATCGGATGCCTTAAGCATGCCGCTAATAGATTATTATCAATTATCAGCCCATCACTAACTTTAATATAGTAGCTAGGCTGGAAATAGACCTAGCTGTCTCATTTTACTTAACTTGGTTGCTCAAGCATGAAATGTGGGTCAGATGCAGCCTCCGTACCATGCATTGTAGTAAGCATCCTCAGATGCATCATCCATGCAAGTTTGGTTGATGTAAGACTTATAGTAAGGTGGGAATGGACCTGTCCCATTTTACCTAACCAGCTCACTCAAGCATGAAATGTGGGTCAGATGCAGCTTCTGCACCATGCATTGTAGCAAGCATCCTCAGATGTGTCATCTACGCAAGTTTGGTTGATGTAGGACTTATAGTAAGGCTGGAATAAACCTGTCCCATTTTGCTTAACATATATTGCACTGACGCCAACACAGATGCGGCTATAGCATATTAAAACCTCCCTCTACTTTGTTCAGGTGAGCTAAAAATAATGAGAGTTTTAAAAGTGATAAACCATGCATGATACATACCATGTGTAGATCTGAAGTTCGTTTGGAGGGGTAGCACCTCGCGAGTATTCACTCATGGCATTATGTCTACCCATATTGCAGAATACACGCAACAACAATGGACATGTCTGTAAAAGAAATGAAAAGAAAATAACAGGTATGTCAGCTGTCACACATTTGACATAAATTCATAAAATTGAGAGTAACCTTGACCTACAATGGCTGTTTTTAGCTCACCTGAGCGGAGCTCAAGTGAGCTATTGTCATAGCGTGCGGTCTGGCGTCCGTCGTAAACTTTTCGACATTTTCGACTTCTTCTCCAGAACAGGTAAAGGGATTTTGATGAGACTTGGTACCGGTAGGTATGAAGTACTATTATTATGCTTCCAGTGAGTTTCTTTTGTGATAGGTTCTACTCTACCATATTGTGACAGAGAACTGTTTCGGTGTACATTATTATACCTCTACTTTTTTCCTATCTAAAAAGAGACTCATTAAATTTAGCAAAATCCCTGAAAATCGCCTGATAAGACTATTTCCCTGCAAAGGGGTGCGTTAGTTGAGAAGACTGTTTCCCTAATGATTTTTGGTATGTGAATATGTGAAGTTCAAGTTTGGTTTTGATTTATCTATTTTACAAGAGTTATTGTCTTAGAACTTAGAAAATTTAATGAAATTTTCAGTTTTCCTTACTTTTCTTGGCTCTTCATGAAGATACTTAAACTGATTTTTGGTAGGTAAATACATCTTAGTGTGATACAGATCAAATTAGAGTTTGGTTTTGATTGACCCCTTTTTACAAGAGTTATAGCCCTTAGACTTGGACTTAGCATGGCCTTATGACTTGGCAAATTTCATGAAATTTTCAGTTTTCCTCACCTTTTCCGTTAATTCACATAATGAACTAATTTTTCTGTGGGCATTCATATATTTTGGTTTAGGTACAGGTTCAATCTAATTAAAATTAGACCTTTATTGTGCTCCTTTACTCTGTGTCGTATCTGAACCCAAAATTAAATTTCTCAAGGTCAAATCTTAAGGTCAAGGTCAAAAACAAAACATGCATTCAGAATTTCTTTCCATGCTTATCTTTGTACCAAGTTTGAAGATTGTACCCCCTATAGTTCTTTAACAACTAACCTAAACGCAAAATTACATTTTTCAAGGTCAAGGTCAAATCTCAAGGTCAAGTTAAAAACAATACCTGCGTTCAAAAGAAGTTGGCATATTTCAGAAATTGCAGAAATTGTCAAAATTTGACACATTCAAACTCAAAAGTTGTAAGATATTCATGTCAACACTTTTTTTGTAAACATTGTTCAGATGGTCATATAGATATGCGATTTTGAGTTTTAGACAAAAAATCAAAAATTTTCATTTTTAGTACTGAAAATATACAAAAAATGTATAGCCATATATAGCTATTGAAAAAGCCATAAATAGCTATTAATAGGGAGCATAGCTCCCGACCAGTTCGCGAAGCGACCCTATGGTTAGGAAAATCTATACACATATGCAAGCTCCTACTTTACATTGACTTTTGAAAGATACTAAACTTTCAGAAACTGCCTATACTGAAAGCCAATTTCTTTCTGTATTCTTTCCGCCACTTCCGCCAGAAGCCACAGTAGCCCAGCAGAAATTGATACCGGATGAATGAATAAATTTTTGTTTGAAATCAGTAAATCGATCAGTACTTCTCCAATTTTAATTTCCTTTGAGTTTCTTTGTCATACACAGCTGAATAAATTTTACTAAAGCGACATTACTAAATAATGACGTAATGATGTCAGTGCTCAAAAGGTCATAACGTCAAGTATTACGTTACAGTATGTGCAACTTTGCACGTGAACTTCGTGAAGTCTGATGTTCGTGATCCAAAGGAATATCTTTATGTTGAAGTTTATCTATAATATACGATACTTATTTTACGTATACTAACAAAAGAATTACAAATTCAAAATTTAGAGAATTTGAATAAATTGGTAGATAAATAATTTGGTAGATGATCAGACAAACAGGTGCTTCAAAAGTAAACATGCTACGCTCCCTTCTAACGTACACGTATTTTGAAAATCAACATCTGAAAAAATTTACTTTGGCCAAGTAACTCTTGCCCCCCCCCCTCCCTCCTTTACTACGAATGACTGTTTCGTTTGATGCCAGACAACAATTTACGTTTCTAAAAATACCTTACTTTAACAATTTTAGTGGGGTGGGGGTGGGGGGGGGCATATGCCCCCTTTCTAAATCCGCCATTGAATGTTGGATTTTGGCACCTTGAAAAATTTGAGGCAGTGGCTCCGGATACGAACGTTCATATCTTTAGACCTATGTCTCGGCGTACGAACATGTTTCTAATTGGTCTGTAACTGCCACGTGACTCTGGTCATGTATCCATAGCAAAATAATAAGTTGATTTTTGTAACTATATCAAGGTATACGAGTTTATTCTGCATAATCTGTAATTTAGCGACCAACAACTGACTATTTCTATGCTCTCATTCAATATAGTGATCATTGATCAGTAATAGACACACACTTGTCGGCTGTTGTGTGTACTGAAGTTCCGTCGCTCCAGCGGGATTTGGAAGTTTTTGAAAGTTTTGAGACGATAAGAAATACGTACGTGTATATGCAACTCGGTACTGACTTATTACTTAATTCACATTTCAGAATATGTCACAAAAAGTTACAATTTGAAGACAAGTTCATGCGCGGATCCAGAGGGGGGGATGGGGACCGGGGTTCTGAACACCCCCCCCCCCCCCCCCCCCCCAGGATTTTCGGAGGTAGGGTCCAGCTTTGGCCCATATCTAATTGAAATGGGTCTAAAAATGCATGAAAGGGCTTTGGAACCTAAAATTTCGGCTCGCTTCGCTCACCATTTACAAATACAAAACTATTTTTCTGCAAAATTCCTTAATTATTTTCAATTCTTCATACTAAGTCATTTTATTTAATTGTCTTGGGTCTCATGAACTCATATTTTCAACAGACCCTTACTTCATAGGATGTACCCTCCTTCATCTTTTTCAAGGTTTTGTCATTTTAAGATGTCTGATTATTTGGGAAAATGATACATCTCTTATCTATTTATTCTCATGAAATATAGACACAATGTGACTTAATAAAAAAAAAATTTGCGGCTCGCTCAGCTCGCCGATATAAGGAGTATAATATTCAATGTTATAAATAATCTCCTTGATCGAATCAAGACAAAATAATATTTAATATCTAAAAAAATTTCAGGCTCGCTATGCTCGCCAATTCTTCATAATAATAAATGGGAAAAGAAAGCTAACAATTCTCCCCTCAGAATTGCCCCTCCCCATCATGTGCACCGATATATATGTACCTACATGTACATGATATTGTAAATATCTAGGTAGACTTCCTAAATTTTGGACCCCCTCTGAACAAAAATGCTGGATCCGCGGGTATCAGGACACTTCGTCACCAAGACAACTCGTAACAAGTCAACTCGTAACCAAAAAAAGACAACTCGTAACCTGACCATTTTGCTGATGAGTTGTCTGGTCAATTCGTAACCAGGTGACGACTTGACCAGACATCTCGTCTTCTAATTTAATTGCATACAGAGGGAGAAAGGGGCAATTCATAGGCCTTTTCGGTGTAGTTTCCACGCATGCGCATAACTACCCAGGGGTGGCAAAATAGAACGAGCGAAAAGATGGCTTCGCGGGAAGATATAAATGACCTACTTTGTCCAGTCAACAAGGGGATGTTTGTCGTTTTGTTTAAGAATTCAGGATTACAATATATACCCTGCATTTAAAAGATCATCTTAGGAACGTACTTTTGATACGATCTCTGTGAAAAAACTGAAAATCATGGGAGTTCCAAGAGCCTGAAGATGGTATGAGGTCGAGAACGAGGAGCAGTGCCATTGGTGCAGTCTAGCTACAAGGGCTACTTTGTTAAGAATGTATTAAGAATTGAAGTTATCTATACTAAGTCGGCAATTTTTGTGATTAAAATTTATATAGGGGGATAGATATCGAATTCTCATAACTAACGGTGTATGATATAGGGGGGGGGGGGGCGGACAGGGGGTACTTCTCTCCTCCCCTCCCACCCCTTACCTCCCCCTCCCACCTTCCTCCCCCGTCCTTTTCTTAAAATTCTTTCACCTACCTCCCCTATTCTCCATCCTCCCGCCCCCTCCCTCCCATTTCCCCCTTCTCTCCCTCTATCTCTCCTCCCTCCCCTCTTCCGCCCGCCTCCCTTTCACTCTGTCCACCCCCTCATATATGTCTGTACGACCAATACAATGCTCACGGTGAAAGAAAATAGTTTTAGATAGGGACGTCAAGCTAAAATTGAACTAGAAATATTCCCATCTAAAAATAGTTTCTTTTACTTTCTTATAGATTTCAATCGGAAAATATGCCCGCAAAAAAAATTCAATTTTCCTATTTCTGAAGTGAGCTGTGCGGACAGAGCTCCTCAATTTTCACTGAAATGAATTCAGAACCAAGGACTTGACAAAATACAATGTGCACAACTATGTGAGTTGTACACACAAGACAGACGTACGAAGGGTAATGAAGGGTAATGAAATCTCAATGTTCAGTGACTTATCTTTGAGCAGTACAGCTATAAAAACAGCAGGTTCTAGAACGCGGTTCCAACTCAGACAGTGTTCGTACCCTTTAAAGTAAATATCATTCTACATCCCTAAAGGAAGCAACCATTCGATTAAACATAGGGTAATCAAAGATTACATAGCTCGCCGTAGCGGGGGGGGGGGGGGGGTGGGGGGGGGGGGGGGGGGGGGGGGGGGGGGAGGAAGAGATTAAAGAAAATGGGGTTTCATGCATGTTCTGTATGCACAAATTTTAACGTTTCTGGTGCAATTCTAAAATTTAAGTACATGAATAAATTTTTTAGCAAAATAAGTGCTTACTATACCCTCTATCATTGACAAGTACATGTGATAATATTCCATATAGTTTGAGTTAAATGTCTTCATGTACATTGATAAAGTAATATGTATATATATATAGCTAAATTATTCAGAAAGTCTATAAATAACTGGCGAGCGGTAGCGAGCAAAAGAAAAAAATTCAAAATTGACCGAAAAAATTGTAGATTTATGGTACAAAATGTTGCTATTTCAAACAACGTTAATGCATCATAAAATTTGTGATTAAAGTGGGGGGGGGGGGGGGGGGGAAGGGGGCACAAACATGGTTGTGCCCCCCACACCCCGCTGCCCCCTTCTCCTACGCCCTTGTATTAGTAAGTATCTGCATGAAAAATAAATACAATTTTTTCAAAAGTAGGTCAAAGTCCCAGATCAAGGTCATTAGGTCAATGGACATGGTCTCAAATGAAAGGTCCCATCACATAGTACCTACATGTGAAATATCAAAGACCTACCCTTTATAGTAGAAGTGGTAAAACCCGGCTTAAGATTTTGAAAAGTAGGTCAAAGTCCAAGAACAAGGTCACTAGGTTAAAGGTCATGGTCTCAAATGAAACGTCTCGTCACAAGGTATCTACATGTGAAATATCAAAGCCCTATCCCTTATCATGTATCATATGCTTATAGCTCAAGAGATATAGCCCAGGATAATGTTTTTTAAAAGTAGGTCAAATTCCAAGGTCAAGGTCACTAGGTCAAAGGTCATGATCTCAAATGAAAGGTCTCGTCACAAAGTATCTACATGTGAAATATCATAGCCATATTCCGTATAGTTCAAGAGATATATAGCCCAGGTTACAGTTTTTGAAAAGTAGGTCAAAGTCCAAGGTCACTAGGTTATAGGTCAAAGCCATATCCCATATAGCTCATGTTTAAATTTTGTCTACGGCGGACCATGACGACAACGACCCCTAGCGTATGCAGGAGCGTATGGCATTGTGGCATTAGCTCTCCGGACTTGTTCGTCCCGGCGAGCTAAAAAATCAGTTTTTTTTAGACCCCCCCCCCCCCCCCCCCCCGCCCCCACTAATAATAAAGGAGCCCTTCACTTAGCAGAGTTCACGAATGAGACCAAAATCCACAGGACATAGCTTAGCTAAAAGTTATCGGACAAATACAAAATGATTCATTACAATTAAATTTGCTGTTCGTATATAGAAAATAAATTGACAGAAAAGTATACGAACTTAAAAAAAATCATTAGATGTAGTCGTTTAAATGTCCACGAAATGTAACGGCATGTGGTCAGTATCTCTTTATTAACCATCACTGGCTGGGATACGGATACAATTTCTCAAGAACTCATTTCGAAATGTGAATAAAGTGGGCATGTAAGCATTCTATTGTACGTTTATTACTCACAGTAAAATGACTTGATATTGATGTCACGCCGAAAACTATACCATGTATAGTGGATAAACTGTGATTTCACTGAAATATCTATCATTGTACATTTTTTAGGCGATTTTATGGGACAATGTTATTCTTTTAAACATGTTCAACTGAATATTTCACACTCATCCAATGATCAGGAATGCGACAAGACAGTTATTTTTACTCTGACGTCGAAAGAGCGCGGCTGTGTCGGGAAAACAAATTTTACATGTACTTATGTGTCTTTATTTGAGATCAAATACTGTAAAGGAGTTGTTAAGATAAGGCGTAAAATCTGCCCTGAAAAGTCGAAATTTCAAAATGCAAAAATTGAGAAAATATTTTGGTAAAAATAAGAAGTTACTTGGTACAGATATGAATCTTCTATCAGGTTGGATAAATTATTCAAAATAAGACCGATTTTTGGGTCAAAATAAGCGTTTTTCCTGTAGAAATCAATGGAAAACGGAAAAGTTTTTCTACAACATTGTCCCCCCCCCCTCGGTTCAGAATGCCACTTTTACCAAAGGTGTATATCAATAAAACAAATTTTCTGACGAAGTGGGGTTCTGAACCGAAGGGGGAACAATGTCCTACAGGCGAAAAACGAAAAAAAGGGGGGATGGATCACTATTTTAGAATCAGTATTTAGAGCGGTAAAATAAATTAAAATTGCCATTTTTTCTATTAATATCATGTAACAATCTATTCAGAGTGTGTTCCGATCAAATGATTAACCGTTAGGAAGGAAATGAACGAGAAAGTTGTCTATTTCTACACTGTGCGTATTTCGCGCCTGAAAGCTACATATGTGGCTGATAAATACGAAATATAACCGTTTTTCAGATTCCGGATTGCGATTTTCGCCGATTATATTGATATACATTTTGTAATAACATCAAGGTTAATTTCTCTTATCCAAGTTTTAAATTAAAAGGCAGAGAAGTATAATAAACATCAAATTTGTGTAAACTAATGCATTTTTTGTGAATTTTCGCTCCATATTTGACGTTTACTCTCATCAGTACCCCTACCTCTTCAACCCACAATTATAACATCTTTCACCAAATCTTTTTAAATAAAATACCTACTTAGAGTCTTCTAATACTTTATACATGTATTTTAAATCCCGACCACTTTTTACCTGAAATAGAAGGACAGCGCACGAGAAATAATTGAGTGATTTTAGGGCTGAATCAAGCCCTTATCTTAACAGCTCCTTGTGTGTCATTGTCTTGAACTTGGAACAAATAATCATCGGACATTTTGTCCGGCTTAAAGTAAAAACTATCGAACTTTCAAAAATCCACTGGAGATCGCCGGTAATCCGGGCGGCATTTTTCGTAAACTCTGCTTAGTGATGGGCCGATTATCGATAATCGCGTGTCCTTGGCTCCCGATGCCGGTAGTGCCGGAGGGATACTTCGCACTCTTCCGGATATATCTGAAAATCCAGATGTTGAAAATTCAAATAATTTTTCATGATTAAAGCTACAAAATGACGTAGAAGTACTTACAAGCGTACTGGTACATGTAGGTCCGTTAGTCAACGTTAGTTTTAAATAAACTGTTTGGAGTACAGATTGAGTATTCGGGAATATGATATCATTGGTCTTCTAAATGAAATATTATAGGAATTGATTTCTGTGAGAAAATTTTAGAAATTAGGACACCTCTGTTTTATTTTTAAAGATTAATCAATTGAGGCATGTCATTCATTATGCACCCGAAATCAAAGATTCGGGGCATGTAGTTGTTTACCTGTCCGTCTGTTTGTCTGTTTTTCCTTGGCAAAAACTTTGAATGGTAAGTGATATGGCTTTGATATTCCACATGTGTATTCCTTGTGACGAGACATTGATACCAATACTTTTTTTTTTTACCTTGCGACCTATATGACGTCAAATTCTTCCTACGCGAAATGTGATTTTTTTTCATGGAATGTTTATGAATTAAAAAAAAAAAATATAGTAAATAGATAATTAAATATAAAAGACACCAGGTGCACATTCGGTATGAAACCTCCTGTATTCGGTTCAAGTACACAGCAGTTTACTCCGGAAATCAGAAATACCGAAATTTCATTTGTCAGTTTCATATAATCTATATTACAGCCAATTTATTTAAGATTGGACGTTCATGATGTAATGTCACTGTCTTTGGGGTGGGGAGGGGGGCCTTCGGAGACGCTTCGTCAACACTTCCTAAACCGCCACTGATTTGTTTTAAGATTAAAGATTAGATTATAGTTTTGTATCGCATTGTATCATTCCGTGTATAAGCAATTTCCCTTGAAATTAAAATTTCTGTCCAAAAAAAAAAAAAAAAAAAAAAAAAACTATTTGAAGGCATTCAAAGGAAAGAAGACAAAGTATAAATTAATAAATTGATAAATAGATAAATAAATAGATAAATAATAAATAAATAAATAAATAAATAAATAAATAAATAAATTAATTAATTAATTTATTTATTAATTAATTTATTATTTATTTATTTATTCATTTTTTGATAAATAGATAAATAAATAAATTTATTTATTTATTTAATAAATAAATAAACAAAGTATGGAACATTCTACAAGAAAAGGAAATAAAAATTAAAAACAAGTTGATTCCACCCTCTGTTTTTGCCACCCCTCACCCTCTGACAGGTGCCGATGTAAAGATGCGAACATACGTCAGTACCTTACTACACAGAATCGATAGAGGAGAAATCATAGAGTCATGTTTATTATCCCAGAATCCAAAGAGTTCTACTTGTATAATCGTTTATAATTTTCATTCCAGCCCTTTTTGCCACCCCTGACAGTTGCCGATCTAAGGATGCCGACACGTATCGGTACCTAACCACCCATAATCGATAGGGAGAAATCGTGTTCATTATCATCGATTTATCTCTTTAAGCGATTTCGAGTGTTTACGTGCATATCCATTTGTAAGCGTACGATTCCACCCCAGTTTGCCACCCCTGACTCAGTGCGCATGCGTGATTACAGCAGTACCGCAGTTAAGCCGAAAAGGTCTATTATGTATGATGCATCAGAGGACATTCGAGCGAGTCGAATTGATGATCATCAGTATCTTCGGTAAAAAAGTAACCTTTTCTCGATCTACTGGCTTTTCTGGTTCTTTAGACTTAAGATCATCTGAAACTGCCTCAACGACACTGGTCATATTTCGAGTTTTTTCTTCAACCAAAATTGAACTCAATGCGAAAATTGTAGAATATATGCCAGCAGATATTTTTGGTTTCCAGTCACTTCGGCTATTTGTCACTTCAGCATTGATCACTTCCTTATTGTGCTGCTAATAAGGACACATTTTCGGGTACCTGTAAAATGCGAAACGAAAAGAAACGAAACGAAATGGAAACGAAACGAAATGAAAACGAAACGAAATGAAATGGAAACGAAACGAAATTGAACAAAACGAAACGAAATGAAACGAAACAAAATGAAAACGAAACGAAATGAATCAAAACGAAATGAAATGAAACGAAATGGGAACAAAATGAAACGAAATACATGTAAGAAGAAACGAAATTTATTTACTTGTTAGTTTTTTTTTTGGGGGGGGGGGTGGACGGGTTGGGGATATGGGGGTTTGAAATATCTGTTTTGAAAGTGAGAATGAAAGATCCAGAGGGGATCGGATGGTCAGGATACCCCTATATTTATAAATAATAAAGTATGAAAAGGAAATTAGAGTACCGGTATTAGTGAATATTTTATTTTCAAATCTTTTCAAAGAAAATGCCATTGGGTAAATTTTAAAGAGATAAAAGGGTGAGGTTTATATATATGAGGCGAAAAATTGTTCGTTCAAGCACAAATACCACAGAGAAGAAAGGAAAAAGAATATCTAGCTATATTCAATATTGAACCAGTTTGACACTTTTTACAATTAATATGTATTTTTATTTCATCATTATTTCTGGGGTAAGGATTTGAAAATATTCACTAATAATCTAAGTCATTTTCATATTTAATTATTTATATTGAAAGGGTATCCTGACCATCCAATTACCTATGGATCTTTCATTCTCACTTTTAAAACAGATATTTCAACCCCCCTCCCCCCAATACACACCTCTCACGTACCCTCCCCCATATAGAAATTAACCAGTACATAAATTTGGTTTCTTTTTACATGTATATGTATTTCGTTTTATTTTGTAACTATTTCGTTTCATTTAATTTTGTTTTGTTTCATTTCGTTTCGTTTCGTTTCATTTCGTTTCGTTTTGTTCAATTTCGTTTCGTTTTCATTTCGTTTCGTTTCATTTCGTTTCGTTTTGTTCAATTTCGTTTCGTTTTCATTTCGTTTCGTTTCGTTTCCATTTAGTTTCGTTTTGTTTCGTTTCTTTTCGTTTCGCATTTTACAGGTACCCCACATGTTCGACCTATCTAAAGAGTCATGTTGGTCCTGTTATGTCATTATGGTGCTTTTTAAAGTATTCTCTATCATGATAAGAAAGAGGAAAATATATGCTGACAACAGTCAAGTGACATCAAAACTATTTGGAGCGGACTGTTTTACGATCGGTTTGACTTCAATCCTCTTTTTTGGATTATGACGTCAAGTTCAAAATGGAGGCAGGTGTTGTGATTGCACTTTCTGCAATTGTCAACATCGTTTCAGGTATTTCCCTATTTCTAATAGCATTTTACAGAATTTTGTATACAGATCGGTTACTTGTATTTTCGATTGGGTGAACTTTCGATCAAAGTCCCTTCGCCCGTTTGAACTCTCGACCTAGACCATTCGACCAGGTCGAATATTTTCTAGTCCGACTTGCAGACCTACGACGGTGTTATCTGTTTTTTCGTCTTCGGTCTGACTGCTATGCATAGGCAAAAGTTGAGAATTTCTGTGCGAAAAAAATTTCGGCAAGTCGTCCTTTTTTTGACTAATTCCAGTCTCTTCAACCAAAAAATAACTCGCCCAGTCCTCCTGCCCCTAAAAATCCCCTCTAACGCCTGGTTTCACCTCTTCTTCTCTTCCGATTTTCCTCTGATCGACGACAGTTTGTCATGCGCACAGAGGTGAAACCAGGCCTAGAGGGGATTTTTTAGGGGGATGAGGACTGGGCGAGTTATTTTTTGCTTGAAGAGACTGGAATTTGTCAAAAAAGGACGACTTTCCCGAATTTTTTTTCGCACAGAAATTCTCAAGTTTTGCCTATGCATAGCAGTCAGACCGAAGATGAAAAAACAGATAACACCGTCGTAGGTCTGCAAGTCGGACTAAATATTTTCGACCTCGGACTTGTCACTACAGTAGTGTCAGTGTCAAAGACTGAAAGAAGCTTGAAGTTATGAGACTTAATCCTGAAAGCCCCTTATATACAGTACTACAGAATTTTCGAAAAGTGCCAGATTGCTGGTGATCTGCGATGGAAGGTTCCGGGATCTTTCGTACCGATTCCGTTTTGTACCAAGATTTTCGGTACGCATAGTTGTCAACTGACCCGATCTCGGTGGGTCAGTCCCTCTTTTTTACCCTTTGTACCGATATTTTTTATCACCCGTGCGGGTCATGTCGTTCACCCGATTTTTCATTGCTGACCGGGGAATCACCCGATTCCGATTTGGTTCCGTCTATTACTTGGGACTTTAAATTTCCAGCTGTGACTTTTCAATTAAAACATCTGCAGTTACAGGTAAATTGGGTTGTTTGTTAAGTGATATGGGAAGTAATTAGCCACTTTCATGTTGTTTTAACAATCTGGGCTTGGATTATAATGGGAATATCTATGGGAAGACGATTGTGAACACGGAGATGTATGCAGACGAGAAGGGACAAATGTTTTTATAGTGTTTAAGACAATTGAAGCAGTGAGATGTAGAGTTCATTTCACACAAAATTTTCATCATGGTATAGCAATAACTATATGAAAATATATTATCTAGACTACATAGCCTAGCAAATTAAACTAGGAGCCTTCAGGCCTTGCTTAATGAAGTCCTAAAATTTTACACATGTGCTACAATATCATGATTATGCAGTATTACATTTTAAATAAATGCTTTACATGTCTTACAGTAAAATGAACTTTATTGACCCATATTCTTTTTGGAGGGGGGGGTAAAATTTTATTCAAATTGACACAAGCAAAAGGTCGCGATTTTGTTTCGCGCGCATGGTATTTTGTCTAAAAAAAGATGACAGGTATGGGTTCTTTCGTACCTGTTACTGGGATCTTTCGTACTGGTTGTAGAAAAAAATGTCATCTTTCTGCTATAAAGATCTGATTAACTTGAGCTCCTAGTAAATTTTGATAGTGGGATCATTCTTGCTTGTTTGATGAAATAAAGAAATACTTGAAGATTTTTAATATACAGCATTAAACGATTGTTTTCATTATGAGTTTGGCTTTTTAGCGAACAGGCGCTGTGTAACTGATATTTTCAGTTAAAACATGCATACATGTATTTCAACTAACTCAAATGAATCTGACCCTTTGAAATTTAGTATACAACCACCTATCATACATTGTGCACTTAAATAAAGAAGATTCCAAAGACAAATATTTCGGTTTGTTTGTATAGCCAGAGAGAGAGAATAAGGGAGTGGGAAAGGTGTGCAACTTTCCCTGAATAATGTCTAGCATTTCTTACTTCAGATCGATTCCCGCTCATTTAAAATCGCTTATCATAATATAATTGAACCAACGTGTAGCTCCAAGCTTCTTCTGTGACCAACACTATCATTCACTCGAGAGACCCCTAGTTACAGCTAAAAAGACCTTAAAACTCACCTTCATACCCCTCTATTTTGTCCTTTCATTCAAAACAAAGTCACATCAGCGGATGTGTCTTAAGTGCATGTGTCAGGGCACTTGTTACTTCTGCCGATAAGACTTAATATGTGCTGTCCCATGTTGCGGACACAGACATTTAAACAATATTTGTGACTATATACTACATCTAGAAATTTATTTAGGTTCATTTAGTATGATTCACTTTTCTCTCATAAATTCTTTTCCATATAATTATAGATAATTTATAAAAAGTACTTGTACATGTAATTACACAATGCAAAATTCATTCAAGCGATTGGCTGCTTTTTGTAGTGCACTCCCTCTGGCCTGAGTATGTGACGCAATTGTAAACAGACTACATATATAAAGAATTACCAGTGCACTGTATAGGGAAAAAAAATTGTTATTTCGTACTTGATTATTTCAGGAGCGATTGTCCTACAGACTCAAGGATACTGCACTCCTTGTAACTTTGATTACTGTAGGAATCCAGCTTATTACAACACCAAAGTCGACTTCCAGAATCAGATAGAAGACGTAGTTAGAGGACAGTCTTATCAATACTATGAGGTATTATTACATATATTTATTGATATACTAATTACTATAGGTACACATGGTACATGTACGATGCTGCTATGAAAGGCTGGTAACATACCTTTACCGGTATCCTTGAACTTGTTCATCATAGAGGAAAAATTCTACGGTATGAGATTAGATTGAAAATCTTTGACCAGCAATCCAAGGGTCAGTCTTAGAAAATCTGCGATGAAAATTATGTGCTGACAACGATTATTTTGTAGTTGTTTGTCGGTCCCATTCTCAAACAAATTAAACAGTCCAGGAGAATACTAAAAATAGTAATATTACTTAAAACTGTAATATTACTTAACAATAATCTCTGATATTATTGAAAACAGTAATGTTGCCACCCTATATTACATATTTCTGCAATATAGGCAAAGCAACGTTTTAAAGCCACTAGCACAGTTTCTATCATACAATTCTTTCACTCAACAACAAATTCATTAAATATGAAAAAAATTCTACCGAAAAGTGAAAATAATGTCCATTTGGAACCTATTTTTCATTTTTTCTTCTTTCTGAAATCACATTTTCTTCTTATACATTATTATGTACATTTGTATGTTAAGGAAAAAATTTTCCTGATGTTCTGAATAATTTTTCAGTGTACATTTGAATCAGATACAACTCCTAATCATCCTCATTTCTCCCCGAATCCACAGGTATAAGAGCGAACTGACTATCTTAATAGTATTACATTGTACTTCTTACAGTAATACATGTATAAAGAGATAAATTTCCAAGAAGGATAATTCCAATTTAATGTATATTATTGCTTTAAGTAATATTACTGTTTCCAGTATTCTCTTGGACTGTTAAAATTTTTTTAAGCATTTATACCTTAGTCCATTTAATTCTCAATTATAGATATGATGCATACCATATTACTGGGATAATTTTAGATTTCAGTTATAGTAAAGGTGTAAACAATAGAGAGGTTTAGAAACCGTTATGTGTACGGGTATGGGTACGTGTATATGCAATATCTGTGTATGACGTCATTATTTATTGCGTACAGGAAATCGCTACAAGTTGTCAATAACGTGTAAATCGCGATCTACATGTACATACAAACGTGTAGACAATTATGAATATAAAGCAGATGTATTTCATGAATACTTGTACCGAGAATACCTTATAAGTTTTAATTTTACATTTTATCTATATATCAGTCTCGTGTATGTTTGAATATATTTATTTTACGTCATCGCTAAGGGCACCAGTACACATACACGTACTCGTCAGTTTTCTAAACCTCTGCTATTTTTTACGTGCAGATGTACTTGTAGATTACACGTACTCGTACCAGTTAGCCTTCTAAACCTCTCTAATGTTATAATTTTTTTCCTTTGATGATGTGCATCTGTTCCTTTGATTTGTTTTGAAATGTCCCTTTTCCATGTACATGTAATACCAATCCCGTATTTGCCCAAGAGCCCAGTTTTCCCACAATTACCAAAATATGTGAAAACTTCAAAAATCTTATATAAATGTTGAACAAGCAATGACAAGGGCAATTGTATTTTTCCAAGAGCCCAGTTTTCCCACAATTACCAAAATATGTGAAAACTTCAAAAATCTTATATAAATGTTGAACAAGCAATGACAAGGGCAATTGTAAACTAAATATTATCGCTCTTTCCTCAGGATTCCAAAAATTGTGTAGTGTCCATCAAGGCCAGACCGCAGCATCAAATAGAGATTCTACTAGAGCAGCTAGATCTAGATGGGAATGCTGTATTAGACAACAGAGGATATCCTGTTGAGTGTCATGATTACCTCAAAATTTTCAACGGTTTGTATATACATGTAAATGTGTCACACGATTCACAGGGTATTATAAGGGGATTTAATTGTAAAAAGATACTATCATAGCAGCATCGATTTAAATGTACATGAAATTGGTGGAATATGCTACAAAATTTTTTTGGGAAAAAGTTTTCAAACGCAGCTGCCAGAGAAAAGCATTCTGGACATTAAAAATTAAAGAAAATATTCTTACGAACCCATCTTATCCAAAATGAGAACCATCTTGCTAGGAATGTCAGTATCACAATACGGAAGATCACAAATACTTCTAACCAAGACTATACGAATGTTCTCGCGCACTCTTCGATTTATCTCCATTGTTATGACGTCAACAATTTACTTGGGCAGAAAAGGTGCCCAAGTTTTGAACAATGGTTTAGGTAGAAAAATCAGAACGGACATGGTGCACGCGCTGCATTTGCGATCTTGCGTATTAGATGCAACAGCCAGAGAATGTCAAGGACTCACATTGAGAGTCCAAAATATCTCAGGTGACATTTATGATCTGCAAAGACTCCTGTTCTCTTAATGTTTTTACTGCATGAAGTGCAAATAGTTTGTATAATAGAATGAAATATTTCTTCCAGAGGCATGCGATGATATGAATAAGAATATAAATTCAAATACACACAGTTTTGACCCCTTGGCCTTTGTCAAATGTAAATACCAGTAATGTTGTTCTTTACACTTGATAAAGGCCAAGGGGCTGAAAATGTGTGTATGTGAGTTCTTATTTGTTTGTCCATTAGATTATGAAATCAGAACTTTTATGTATGAATTTCAGGAAAAATCAAAATTTTTGTTTCCCCTTTCAGGCCCTCGCGTTGACAATGCCAGACTTCTACCCGGGATACCCCCATCAGGACTGTGTGGGACGGTTACGACAGGGTCCGATCTACCAAATCTACGATCCTTCAAGACCACTCAAAATGAGTTAACTGTTCAGTTCGTATCCGATAACATGAGAGAAAGCAAAGCTGGATTCCAGTTAAGAATAAAGCAGTATTTATACACCAACCCAGGGAATCTCTATCCATCAGGAGGAAATCCAGGGGGTATGAATGAAATAATTTTATATTTTACTCTCTTCATTGAATGATTGAAAAGAATAGGTTGTTCGCTTTGACATTGATGTATGCTTAGTCTGCCTATCAATCTGTCAGTCTGATAGCTGTAATTTATAGACCTTTTCATGAAAATGTTTACTAGGATCACGTTTGTCTTTTTGTATAGTTTTTTACGAAATGACATCATTGCATAGCAGTACATGTACATGCCACAGTTTAGAGGAGTATGATGTCACTTCATTGTTTTGAGGTGGAGAAAGTTACATGAAAACAAAAAAATGATCCATTCGAAGCTTGTTGTAAAAAAGTTTATATATGTTTTCCGTGCTCCCCTGCTCAGCAGGTCAAGGTCATGCTTTGCTGTTTAAGGCAGAACCAGACTATACTGTCCCACTGTACAGAATTTTTTTTCTGTGATGAAATATGTACAACTACTACAAGGAAGATGTATTCAAAATAGCAGAGTTTGTATGTTTTATGAAAATATCTTGCTAACACAGTAGTGATGGGCCGATTATCGATAATAATCGATTAGCGGCGTGTTGAAGTCATCCGATTTCGATAATCGATTTTAAAATAAATAATCGATAGCGTGAAAGTACAGAAAGGGGGGGGGGGGGGGGGGGGGCGCTCAGGGATCAGAGGAAATTCTGTCCAATTGTCTAAAGTATTTCCAATAATTTCTCTACTAAATCATTGTTGTTATAATGTTGTAGAGTAACAGAAGCTAGCAGCATGAAATTAGAGAGAATAAATGTAAAAGCTGGTAAATCATTAATTAATTTAATGACAATTTTCACACCAGACTTTTAGGGATTGCCGACGGACCGACGATGACGGTAAATTCTTCAATTCTAGTCTTTTTTTTTTTTAGGTAAACTGATTTTATTACCGTACTTGATTGATAATAGTTGAAGATAATCTTGTTTGATGTTACTGTTTATGTTGACAGATACTTTGCGAATACTATTATGACCCCCCCCCCCCCCTTCCTTTCCACTACAAATGTAGCTCCTCAACGAACACATTAACTGAAAAATGATTGTTTTTTAATACTTTTCATGCATTTTGTTATGAAACAATGGAAAGGGTAAAGGGGGTTATTGTTACATACAGTAGATTAAGTTTATTCAAGATCAAATACATCACATGATCACATATGCATTGCGTACCGGTCCGGTATGTTACAAATGTAGGTTTTGTTTGGATAAAAAATAGTAAATTTGAGTAGAATGTGATAAACCGATTATAATCGGTAAAATCGCATCGGATACACCAACCGATTCTAACCGATTACCGATTATGTTTCTAAACCGATTTCCCATCACTATAACACAGTCTAAACTAACCGTTATCATACATTTAAGTACAGGTCCACATAAGGATCAGGCAGTTGAAAAACCTTAAAATTTTTGCAGAACTTTTTTCTCATGAAATGTGTTCAGATCAGTATCCATATGAATGTTCTGAAGGATTTTTTCTCATACTTGGATGGTGACAAAAGTTATAGGGGTAGCAAATTTGGTTGAATTATATAGATAAAAAATGTCTGCCATTTTTTTCCTTCATAATCCTTTATAAATCATGAGATTAATATCTCACTTCACCATTGCTACCTTGAGAAATGAATATCATATGTTTGATTTGTACTGCATATGTGTCTCAGAACAGAAATTAAAAGTTTTGCAAAAAATTTGATGTATCACTCCTGCCTGATTCTTACATGGACCTATACTTAATGATGAAAAAAAACCCAATGTGTATAAATGCATTAGTTGTTTTATTTATTAATGCACTTACAGGATGGAATGATGGTTCGTTTAACGAGTTCCAGACCAATTGGGATGAGCAGATCGTTATTCCCGGGGGCGAGTTGCCAGGGGGAGGTAACGACTACGATAAGGATCCTAACGGTGTGGATTGTTATTCCTGCGCCTTCTGCCAGGTGGAGCCGTTTGACGTGGAATCATCGGGAGTAGGAACCGAGAAATCCTGCCATGTTTGCTCCAAAGAATGGGACGATGGTATGATGTGCTAAATACCTATCTTTTACAAGTAAAAATGATTTTAACATCCATCCTTTCCTTACTGCCGTGTGTGTATGTCTGCTTTTCTTTAAAAGAAGTGTTGATAAATTGTAGTTTAGGCATTATCAGCAATATTCTACGAAGGGAATGACATAGGATCATCATAGTTTTGTCATTTTATATTGAAAAGTGAAACTTAAGGTCTGTTGTTCAAACATAAGAATGTTATGGCTACAAATTTGGCAGTTTTTCTGGCAAGTGACAAAATATTCTATTTTTCTCAAATAAAGAATTCTCCTACTACATGAAATTATGGTTCAGAAAATCTTACTTTCATCTGAAGATTTCTAATCGTTCTCTAAATATTTTCTCTTTGTAGAATATCAAATAGCAAGAAGGGAGTGTTATTCTGAGGTTCAGTACAACAGCTTACTGGTCGGCATATCTACAGGTTAGAAATATCATATATTTCATATATTTACATGTATTAATTATATAAAATCATATATTTACATGTATCATGTATATAAAATCATATATTTACATGTATTGTGTATCATGTATTTAATATAAATTTACACGTATTATGTCATGTGTATAATATCATATATTTACTTGTATTATGTATCATGTATATAATGCCATATATTTACAAGTAATATGTATCATGTATATAATATGATATATTTACATGTATTTTGTATATTTAATTTGTTCCTTGCACACATTCATTGGACCTGTAAGCAAATTTGAAGGATTCAACTTAAAAGGTTTCACTAGATTTACAGCAGCAAATGTTTGAATAAGTAGGAAGATTCAATTCATCATACTTCACCATCAAAATATTTTTTATTAAGGGTCGACAGTGGAGAGCAGTTATACAGGATGTAAGAAATTTGTGAATCAGTATCAGAGAACGGTGAATTATTGTTTCTGCAAGGAGAACTTGTGTAACGGCGGCAGAACTACCATCTACAATACACATATTCTCGCCTTATGTGCCATGGTCATCTACCTGTACAAACGACTTCGCTGAAGAAGTGCTATTCATGTAGTGTTAAGAATTTCTACAATTTGTTCTTGAAGAGATACGCATAATATTGAGTTTGATGGATATGTACTTTAGCAATTCTTGTTAATGAATTATGAAAATATGGTAGGAAAACTATGGTACTTTATTTGTTGTATACAATGAATTTTGGCAAGACTTCTTTTCTGTTTATAAATGGTGTATGATACTAGGTTGCCTGAATATTATGATACAAATTTCTTATTGTAAATGAAAATAGATTTTTGTAAAATTGATTAAATGATGCAATTTGTGAATTTACACTAAGAAACTTCATGTAATTTAGGAGCTTCAATTAATCAAAAGTTTTTAATTTATATATTTTTTGGTCTAACTGTATATGTATTTCCCAATTGAAAAATCATTGATATACATGTAACTTTTGAACATATAGCTTGAAAAATAAGTTCTTCATAAATGCAACTGTTTTCAGCATTACTAAGGTTTTTGTACTAATGCCCTTTTGTTTTGATACACTGAATTTTAGAAGATACATATACATGATATAGATGTATATACTCACAAGATAAACTTTTGTTGACAATAGATTTATTAACTGTGATAAAATCATTACATTCCATTACTGATCATGTCTTGTATGTTTTTTTTTCATCATAATTTGATTTAAGAAATAAAAAATGACAAGCCGGGCTCTATTGTCTCATAATGCCCGAGCGTCCTCAGCCAATCACATTTATTACCGAGCCGCGCCAGCGGCGAGGTGATAAATGTGATTGGCTGAGGACGCGAGGGCATTATGAGACAATAGAGCCCGGCTTGTCATTTTTTATTTCTATTCTAATGATGACCAAACTTGGACCTTACGACAAAATCGATTCTTGGTAAAAACCAGTTCCTGCCGGTTTATCTGTTTTCAGAAAATGGGTAGGCGTGGCTTATCGCTATAGGGCCTATATTGGAGAATAGAGCCCGGCTCGCGTCTGTTGTCTTAATAGGGAAAAAGAATCAAGTCATATTAGAATTTATAATATATTCTTTCTAATGAGATGCTCTCTCAGACCTGCCTACTTTTATGAGTTTGGCGAAATTTTTACAATTTTGAACCTTAAATTACACCCGATGCTTTTGCTATTCCATTTTTGCCTAAAACTACATGTATTGAAGTTTTCAATTTTTGAGCGCTTGTTTGTAAAAGTGTCCTTCACATCATTAAGCTAACCGCATAAATTCTTAAAATACGTAGCAATTGTCGAAGTGGAAAAAGACAATGTTTTTTCCTCAAAATTGCATTATTGGTTTATATTACACTGTAGTCCCCAAAATTACACTTATGTGAACAACATATTACACTTATGGAGAGGAACAGGTAGGCAGGTCTGCTCTCTAATGTTTCATACATGTACTTGCTTTCTCTTCATTAGAAATCTATTTCCCATCTTGACGGCTTCTAATGTAAATCTAATGAAATGTAACTAATGCAACACGTTTGTGATGACATCAGATGCTTAGAAAAACACCATTTTGGGACCATTTTTTCCACGATTTTCTAAAATATTGTTATGACAACACAATTAAGTCTATGTCAGATATTGTCCCGAACAGTTTGTACATGTAACTCAATGGTATAAAAAGACTAATGGGAAAGATAAGGTTGGAATCCTAATGTTAGATTTGAATAATTTTGTCATATTACAGTGATATATTTATACATGTTCTAATGGCAGCATACTACTACACAAAAGCTCACACCAATGTTGAATGTACTTTGTAAAAGTTTACTTCCCTAACTACAGTCAGATTCACCGACTGTTTTATTGTTGACTTCAAAGATTTTAAATTACAATGTAACTGATACGGTTTTAGCCAAAGGTATTTGAATCATGAAATTCTTTTATCTTTCTTTGACATTTTTCTTTTCATAAAAGTACCTCCCCACTCCCCTTTTCATTCTTTTAGAAAATAGTGATTTTACATGTGATCCCCTTTTCATTCTTTTAGATAATAGTGATTTTACATGTGATTTTAACATGGTTGTTTTACCATATGGAGTTCTATTACATGAATAGTTCTATTTTAACATATCATTGACTAGGGGCATTAAACTCCCCCCTGTAAGGCCATATCAAAGAAATGTTTTTACCCAAATGTGTTGTTGTAAATATGTAAATTTTATGCATAAATTTTGACACATTTCAAATATTTTATAGAGGTTGTACATATATAATTATATTGTACATAGTGTAAATACTTTAATATCCTATATATTCTTATTTTGCATATTTAAAAAGAAAATTCTTTGAGAAGTCTATCAGATTTTTGTAGATATCTTTTCCTTTTTTGTCTTGTACATTTTTTGCTACGATTTGTTGTTGGAAAAAGAAGACAACATCTCACAAGTTATGCTACAGGGACTTTAGTCGAATCTTTTGTTCTAGATTACGGTTTGTAATATCCGTGTTTGTTTTCCGTGTGTGGTTAGATGTGCATGTACTACTAACAAAAGAGTCAAGTACGTGTTGACGTCAGTCGAAGGTTGTACATACGTGTATGATATATGTTGATTTGTTGTGGAACCGATATTAGCCTGTTTTTAATCTCATTCAGTCCTACATGTATTCAATTACTGCACTGTTAAGGTATTTCTAAATCGGCATTTCAAGTTATCAGACTTTTTTCCTTCAATGCTATTATTAAATTTTATTTTGAGTTTTGCACATGTATTTAAATTTTCAAAATTTATGAGAACTTTTGTGATGAATACACCTATGTTTAATGAATATTATATACTAACAAGCTGGCAAGTCACAATATTCAATTAATGTTACATACATTTGAGTGAACAAGTCAGAGATAATGAAAGAAGTTAAGAGGAAAGTAATTTGAACTGGAAAAATGACGAAGCATTGTTACTTTAATAAAGTCTACATGTACTTTTTTTGTACTTTAGAGGCATTGGTAGAGGAATGAAGGAACGTTGAACATAAATATACCTACACTAAAGTTATGGTAAAAAGCTCTTGTATCATGTCTACATTCTGTACATAATACATTCTTATTTAATTTAAAATTTATAGAAAAGCCCACTTCATTTTACTCTTTATTATAAGGCCATACCAAATTAATTCAATGTTCGTTGGATTTTCTTGTTAAAAAAGGGTGCGGACAAGCGAAAAATATAATTACCTGGTATTATATTTTTTATGAAGTATTGACGTTGGTAAGGTGCGCACGAGTGAAAATCTTTTTTTTTTCTTAATTGAGAGGTTACCCCAGAAATACATTTCTGATGTTTTCCATACTCAAAAGGGAATCCCCATAGGAATCTGGTGACTGGGAACATTCCCTCTTCCTGGACTTCCAGTGTCATGTATGGGACAACAAATTTCCTCCAAACAAAATTTTTCAACACAAGAAGTACAACATTTTCTTGGAAATTTGCACAATCTGAGTTTTCTATAACCTTTAAAATTGGCAGAAATCAGAACTGACCCTAACAAATTTTTGAGACCGAAATTTAGTGGTGGGGGCAAGCACATTAGTTTTAAAATATTATTTTCGTAATTTTGAAAAATACAGTGCAGGAAATCTAACGAACATATAATTAATTTGGTACGGCCTTATCTTACAAAATTTTGTATTCATTATCCTATGAAAATGTTGTAGAGAAGCATTGCTTGCACACAGAACTGTTTATCGATATGATATATTGTAGAAGTAGTATGAACTTGATTTCTCACGTTATGTTGGAGATTACTTATAAAAAAAATTAAAATATTGCAAATGAAGTAAAATGTATACTGAAGAATTTGACTACATTTTGTATTTGCAATGTGCTTAAGAGAGATTCGTTAATAATACCATATTTGGGATTCTAATTTTTCTACCAATCTAAGTATACTCTTGAATTTTATTCAAGTAATTAAAATCAAACAAAGTGTATTTCAAATACATACATCATATATAACATATACTATTAGGGTGTAATGTTGAGATACATTAAGGCAAAAAATGTAATTTTTCCCGTGAAGTATAGTACAAAGATACGGTATTTATTAGTATTAAATATTATGTGCTGATCGTGATGCAGTACAAAAGGGGCCATATTTATTAATGCTTGTCTGTCAAGCAAACTCACGTAAGTTCATAAATATTTGTAATCTAACAACCTATCTTTATAAAACTTAGTTCATTTGTTCATCTTTGAGCACAACATTGTCAAAAGAAGGTCAGAGCTTTGCTAATTGGCCTTGCCTTATGTATTTGAACACTAACATGTTTATTTTGTCTCCACACGACATTTATATAATTATGTAATAAATAATAACTTGAATTGATTTGTGCAATGATGTAATAAAATTGAAAGATATGCAAGTGTTGACCCATAGTAATTTTGATGAGCCCTGATCTTTGACCTAGTGACCTTGGACTTTGACATACATTTTTGAGAATTGTATCTTGGGCTATATCACTTGAACTATAAAGGGTAGGGCTTTGATATTTCTCATGTAGATTCCTTGTGACGAGACATTTCATTTGAGACCATGATCTTTGACTTAGTGACCTTGGACCTTCTTTTGAAATCTTTAACCTTGGCTGTATTACTTGAACCTTAAAAATTTCACATAACTGTCATGTAGATACTTTGTGAGGCCTTTCATTTTAAACCATGACCTTTCTAACCTTGACCTTGAACTTTTACCTACATATAAAAAATTAGTGTGGTCTATAGAAGTTCTTCGATAGCTACAGGGATATAATAAAAGCATGTCAGACCCCCTTTTCAGAATGATCATTGACATTCTGGATTGTGATTGAATGGCTTTCATCATCACCAAACAAGAAATATTTACCTGATATGTACATTTTGTACATCAATATGTACATTGAGACAATTACCGAATTTGAAAAGTTTTCATGGAGCTGTTGCAACGGGTCAGAAGACGCTGACTCTCCCCGGGCACCTGGTCTCCATTCCGAGGTTCGCAACCGTTCCAATGGAAATTCTAATTCTTTTGCCTTGCCTTCTCAACTTTGAGACTGAATAACTGATAGGTACTTCTTTGATGTTTACTAAAAGGGCTTTGATATTTGATAGACTCCTCTTGAAAATACTTTACGAATCTTAGAATTTGATTTTTGACAAAAACCTGCTATGACTAGCTAATCGCTGATTGGCGTCGTTGCTGTTGTTGTTGTCGTCGTGGTTGTCGCCATTGTGTCGTATGTTGATAAACCTTTCTCTTGATCTATAAGGAATAGGGCTTTGATATTTCACATGTACATACCTTGTGACAAGACCTTTCATTTTAGACCATAATCTTTGACTTTGGACCTTGAACCTGATTGTGCAAATTGAATGTGTTCCAAAATTATTTGGTGTTGTCTTTCTGATCAACCCTCTCAAAATAATGAGGCATTCATAAAAAAAAATCACTTCTCCAATGTTCTAGAAAATTGTTTTCGATACGACCCCGGGAGAAGTGTGATATAAACATATTATGTCCTTCGGAACAGGACTGCAATACATCAGAAAATGTTAAGAACATTTCATAATACAGATGCAGCTACACTTCCATACTGGAATATCGAATACAAAGGTCACAAGGTGTTAAAATATATACACCAGTGTAAGGATCTTGACATAAGGAATTCATATGAAATCTGCATCACTTGCAAATCAAAAGTTATGCCCAATGTTAAAAATTTCAAAAGCTTTGCCAAACCGTTTTAGCTTGGAGTTTGACATACTTTTGAAAAAAAATTAACTCGGCCTCTAATAATGATTGGTAAGTGATGGGGCTGTGATATTTTACATAGTATGACTTATCCATTCCATTGATAGAATGTACCTTGACCTTGATCTAGTTTTTACATGACAGCTGTTTTACTGAAAAAAAAATGCCGACATGGGCATTAATTTTTTAACCCCCCCCCCGTTTTTATGTATAAATCATACTTCGATCAATCATGCCTGATGCACGAGGAAGATATCATACTTTGGTTACTTCAGTTGTTGATTTGTCATGGATGTGAAAAAGAACAATTTGAAACATGTATCGGAGTATTTACTCATTATGAATAATATACATTTTATTAATATAAACGAACAAAAAATTCTTTGGTAATGTAACAAAATCTTAAATCTATGTGATCTATATTTCAAAAGCAGTAAATTTATCGATGTTTTACCCCAAGACTTCGATGTCTATCGGCTTTGCAAGAACGCATACGAAAATTATACAATGTAAAAGAACGAAGGGGATCTCCAACAATGTCCGGTTGCAGCAACAACTGCAAAACATCATAACACCCAAAGTGAAAACGCAGAGAAAACATACACAAGAAGATACACTAAAGTGACAAGAAGAACACACACGACATCAAAACACAGAGTAGACATACACAACAAGAGACACAAAAGTGACAAGGAACAGCAAACACAACATCAAAACACCAAACACAAAAGACTAAACATAAAGCAACGAGACCAATGGGCAACCGGTGCCGACTTAGGACGGCCATCTGCTACGTTAGCAAATGGTATAGCTATTCGGGTTATGTGCGCACAACCCTCCCCCTTTTCCGTCCTACCTCGCTGTAAGATGACCACATATAACAAGACAACAAAACTCAAAGATGAATATGTAATTGTATATAAAAACAAAAGGCGTACAAAATACAAAATTAAGAAAACTTACATACATGCTTTTTTTTGGGGGGGGGGGGGGGGTTCAGGGAGCATTTTGTCGCTGGACATCGTATTTGTCTCTGTCCGTCGTGCGAGCTCAAATCTCTTAAAATCCATCTGAATTCTATCATTCTTTACTAATATCAGTAATGTTATTCAGGGTGTAGGTTTTCAGACAAAAGTCACCTAATGTAATAAGTGAAAATTCAAACTTCTTTTTTAAATTGGAATTTTTGATTTTTGATCCAAAACTACCGCATAGTGCAAATTGTGTTTCAACGTTTTATCTAACTTTACACATTATCAGTATTTTGGATTTCAGAAAAAAAGGTAACTTTCAGGTAATAGTTGTAAGGTCAGGGTCAGTCATTTGCTGACCTTGACTTACAAATTTTAAAATGCCAAAAAAGTTTGAACTTTCAACAAGTTGTGGCTTTTCAAACAGTACTTCAATTTTAAAGTAGTTTTCACTCTTGAAAAGTCAAGTTCATTTAGACCATTGAACTTTGAATTTCTAAAGATCGAGGTCTCACACAAGATGCACTTAAAACTAACGATATAGTGTATATGTGAATGTTGGACAGGTTATGGTTACCCTCGCCAGCCACATAAAAAGAGCAAAGTTTGAACTAGCTGCACGGAATTTCTAAACTGAACGCATTGTCACTAAAGAAAGACCAAAAGGTACTAAACATAGAACATAAAATTGGACAGCAACATTTTACACGGGTATAATTGAGGAAACACTTATTCCCTATACACAGTCGTATAATGCATTTGTTTCGTTAATATTTCAGTTCAGCGAACATCCATCATTTTGATTATCCTAATTCAGCATATATTTCTGGAAAAAGCGAATCATTCTCTACACGTTCCGTGTATTCATGGCAAGGAGCGATTCTCCGGGTACAGAATGAAAGCGAATGAGTATGGAATTGGCATCAAGAAGATATGGAATCTTTGGCAGCTTATTGTTATGTCATAAAAAAAGATACCGTATAACCAGAAATTTTCGCGAGTATCACATTTCGCGATTTTATTGTGAAATAGGGTGTCTTTATTTTCGCGAGTACAATTTTTCGCGATTCCGAAATTACAAACAAATAGGTTCATATGATGTTACTGTTTTGTACTGTACCTGTCATTTTTGAAGTTGTAGGTCGTTCTGTCATAAGAATTCACTCAATTCACTTCTCTTTACAATTAAATAGAAAAATTGAAGAATGACACATATATACAGTATGAACAAACGCAACGGATATAACAATTTATGGTATACCTTATCAAACACAATTTTTCGCGATTCCAAGTCACTCGCGAATATAGCGAAAATAAGTATCTCGCGAAAATTTCTGGTAATACCGTATATAACAGCAAAGGACTTCGCCGATGTACTATAACTCCGTGCGAACTTCTGAATATACCACAGTATCGTTTGGTTTCGGATCTGATTTCCGAGAGGGGAGTTCCGGGATTTGACCTACATGTTCTATCTCAGAATACAACAATCCGTCTTGATTAGACGTACGGACCGGTGACGCAACCGGGCTATTGTTTTTGGGAACGTCATACAAGGCGTTTTGGCTTTGTTTGGCTTTACTCTGTGACTTATCCGGAACTGCATATACTGGTGCATTGGCGTTCTCGCTTTGAGCTGCAACCGAAGGTTTGTTTGCCACAGGCGGACCGGATGGTCTTTTCTGACCCTTGTCTACTACTGCGTAAACAGGTCCCTGTGGCTCCTGATTGGCTGATTGTGGTAATTCCTTCATTTTGTGAGAATCTTCATCCAGTTTGGTGCTGTGTCGGATAACACTGGAGTAGTGACCGTCAGCTTCACCATTCATGTCAGGATAATTTGCATCCATTGAATTATACAGGACATTGTCTTTGATGCCATCACTTGAACTATCCTTGTCGTTGAACACTTCGTTTTGGTATCCACCTCCTGTTGTTTGTTTTACAGATTTTTTAGACCTATTTTAGAACAATAGAAATAATTTTAGACTAACAATTAATTACCATGTATAAGTATATGAGAGGAGAAAGATCACATCCAAACTTGATATTAGTATTACCGATATGGTAAGAACAAATTAGCTAGTCTGATATCCTTCGACGTTGTCTGTAGACTTGAACTATTCCATTTGTTTTGTATTTTTTTTTATATATTCACAAATATTTAATATTGAAAATACCTTCGAAGACAAACGACAGCTACAACTATGATAATTATTATGACCACAAGACCACCTGCCGCTGCTGGGATAACGATGACCACTAGAAAATGTAAAAAAAAAAAAGAAAATATGAAAATATATTAACATTTGAGTGCAAAAAAAAAAAAAAAAAAAACTTCATCGGAACTTAAAATGAAATGTTGATTATTCATAAAGGAAATCCAGGAATTCTTCAATGGGGAAAGGGGGGGGGGGTTCGAATTCACTAATACAAAAAAGTGTATTTCTTTTCTCACCCCATCCTATAAGAATCTTCTCATATAGTGACTTCTCTCAAATCCTACCCCCCCCCCCCTTATTCGTTATAAAACTTCTCAAGCCCCCCTTTTCCAAGCCTTTCAAGAATGTTGATTGATGATACCATATTGACAAACAGAGTTGCCTTCATGCTTTTGCTTTTTCTCTTCTTGCTCACTCCTAAATTTTCCGTATTTAAATTTTGGCCATAGCTAAATTTTTATCATTACTATCAATAGCTGTACATGTATTTCCGATACGTCGATTAAGATAAGGTAAATGAATTTTTATCCGTCAAAATCAAATTTAAAATCAAGATAAGTTATAAATTCCTCCAATTACAAATTTCTGTGGCAAGTATGTGAACCCACTGACTTCAGAATGCAGAGATCTGCGTGTATTTTGATATTAAAAACAAACTCGATTTAATTACTGTAAGAGATGAAATAGGTAAAAGGAAAATAAATTAAGGCCATTTCTTGTTTTTATTCTGTTTTGCGTCCCTTTGAAATTAAAAAAAGCTACCAGCCAGCCAGGGAGAATAACAAACAAGCTTATTAAGCAAATAAAACAAAGTTTCAATTTCATATTATAGTTTGACTAAATGTGAAATCTGACAGAAACGTGTTTCATTTGATAAATCAACTGTTAACAGCTTTTATTCAATGAAAGAATGATAGATAATGTTAAATTATAAGATCTGTATTCAGTTTACGGAATCAACAAGGTGTACCCAAAAGTCTGAAGGCCGGCAACTTTTTGTGGAAGATGAAACTTGTTTATCATTTTAATGGAAAAAAATTATTCTCACATGGAAAACTCTCTTGATTATCTGCTTTACTTGGATCTGTTTTTACGATTGACGTACTGGATGGATGTGTTGCTTTCAATGAGGTAGGTGATGACGAAATAACTCTACTGATGGATGGTGTCATCGTTGTTGTTGTTGTTGTTATTGTCGTTGTTGTTGTTGTTGGTAATCTTGCTGACGTTTCTATGGTTCTAGTTGGAGTAGTGCTAGTTGAAGTATGAACTGCTGTTGTTGTGTCTGCAGTTAGTGGTGGTAAGACAGGAGTGCACGTAAATGTCACTATAAATTAGAATGAGAAATTGGCAGTTTTCATATTATAATAATCAATATATATTTACATTACTAGTAAATTCCCCATGTTGAACGCCCATTAGGCAACTAGAATTATATTCCAATAACTTGGGTTGCTATCGTGACGTCACGTGCAAGTTTTGCATGTAGGGAGAATTTACCAAAGCGAAGATACATTTGACGCATTTACAGGCAAAATGTGCGATGTTCATGCAAGTAAAAATGACCGATAATTAGGATAAATGTAAATATAAGTAATGACTGTCTTACTTTTGGTGTTCATGGGTGTATAATTCTGGTTGGTCACGTGCAAATTCCGTGAATCGCGTGACCAACCAGAATTATACACCCATGAACACCAAAAGTAAGACAGTCATTTCTTAAATGATTATATTGAAACTACATATATTTAACTGGTCCGAAATACCTTACCAAAACCAACTTTTGACAGTCATTTGGGTGGTTTGGGGCTCCCAGACGGCCATTGATAGATTTTTGGGCAGTTCGGGGCTGTCAAAGGCTGGTTTTGCTAAGGTATTTCGGACTAATATTTTACGTTGATTTAAAAGAAGTAGAAAAGGATGACAGCTCATTTATTAAATCAAAACGAAAAATCAACGTATTCGTGAAAAAGTCTTAATATGATTTCAATTTCGTTTCCCTATATATATGCAAATACCGATAGATTTACTTGTATTTTCGGTATGACTTCAAACTGATACCATCGAGTATGTGAATCAAAATAAATTTATGAATCGCAAGCGATATAATTCCCCTATCGGCATTAATCCATGTCCTGCAACTCTGCCTTGACCTGTACTTGCACCAAAAGATGAATCCAACATCAAAATAAGTTCAATATGTGTATTAGAAAAGGTCTAGAAAACAGGAAAATTTAAAGAAATTTGCTATGAGGCCATGCCTTTTGTAAGAACAAATAAATCAAACCCAACTTCAACTTATTCTTTATCATACTATAATATATCTGCATACCAAAAGTTAGCTCAATATCTACAACAACAGGCATGAAAAGACTTGAAACTGAGAAGTTAATGAAAGCTAAGTCCAGGGGCCATAACTCCTGTAGAAATGGGTCAATCAAGTGAAACACGAACTTGATTTGTATCACACTGAGATATATTCACATACCAAAAATGATTTCAATATCTGCAATACCATGGAAGAAAAGTCCGGAAAACTGAGAATTTCATGAAATTTGCTAAGTCCAAGGGCCATAACTCTTTTGAAAATAGGTCAATCGAAACCAAACTCGAACTTGATCTGTATAACACTAAGATGTAATCACATATAAAAAATTATTTCAATATCTATAACAACAGCCGAGAAAAGTCCGGAAACTGAGAATTTCTTGATATTTGCTAAGTCCAGGGGCCATAACTCTTGTAAAAATAGGTGAATCGAAACCAAACTCGAACTTGATCTGTATCACATTGGGATAAACTCATATACCAAATTTAAAAATGAATTCAACATTCGCAACGACAGCGAAAAAAAAGTCTGGAAAACTAAAGTGTGACGGACAGACAGACAAACGGGGTGGAAACTATAAGTCCCCTCCGGCAAGCCGGTAAGGGACTAATAAGACAATAGCCGAATAAAAACGACGGTCTTGAGACCGGCGTCAAGAATTTTCTCTATCTTTTTGATTTGTAAGCCATTTGATTGTGATTTTTGTTGAATAACTGATTTCGGGTTTTGTGTTTGACTTTCATTCACTCATTTATCTTTGCTTCATAGAAAAAAAAATCTGTCTAGAAATGGGCACTATATCTGACACATACAGTGCTACTAAGAAGTCAACACTAGTGTAATATTCCGACCACAAAACCTGTATTACCTACCGGCGAATGGGAAAGTGGCCACATAGCAGTAAGGGGCTATTTTAGTCGATGAAACCGTCGTTCGACTGATGGTAATGGTCAAGTTTTCTCCAGCGCGGACATCAGCCGGTAGAAAAGGGTCTTTTCGACATTCATTCGTGCCACCAGGAATGGGTACATTGTTAATTGCTATTACTATCTTTGTACCACAATTATTTACAGCGGTAAAAGCCGTTGGTGCCATCTCAAAATTTCCATCAGAAGGCGCAATGAATGAACACCGACAATTGTCCTCGCCTGTCAATTCAAAATCCGAAAATTCCATGGTGTATCGTATTTGGTTAGAAATAGTTACTGGTCGACACACTCTGATCACTATCAAAAAAAAAATTATTTGACAGTGCCATATTACGAATGAACTGTTTCTTACCACAAATAGACAAATCTGAAATATCAGGATTTTTAGCATATGCTCTAATAATATAACAATATTCAGACGCAGTACGGACTCAAAATGTGAAACAAGAGTACAATGTTTATACTTACAGTTAGTTGAATCCGAAGGACAAATGTCACTTTCTGAAAGATAGATATTTATTATCATGAAACGTTTTGTAGGACAGATAAGGCCAGGAGTAAAGCGAATCTAAAATTAAAATAAAGTCATTGATTTCATTGTTGCAGTATTTGTAAGTATCTATATGTTACAATGGACGAGAAATAATGGACGATGATGGAATCAAACTTACCCCCTTCGTGAAGTGAGAAGCTGAATAATAGCACGGATACAAGATTTAAACGTCTGACCATCATAATTCCCATTTCAGTAAAAGCCAACTAGGAAGCAGCATACAAGTTTCTCTATTCTGTCCATCGTGTGTTAAACCAGTTTTCAATACGTATTGTAATAACATTATATGTGCACTTTGGATATGGTCGGATGAACTTACTATGAAAGGGGAAGTTTAAATATCAAACCTGTACATCTACATCACAAGTGTTTGTTATTGACTGATTCCTGTGTTAAGCTCTTAAAGTCCAGCGGACCACTTCCGTCAGTGTATTTATTATCTCATTAATTCTTACAGTGACATGCAAGAAAGATGAGAAATGACGGCTAATAGTATGATCATATGTACAGATGATAATGATGATATTTGTGTGCACAGGGGTGAGGTATCGTCGCTTGATCACAAACCCTTTCTTCAATACAAACCCTTTCTTCTACATGTCTATATATATAGACATGTAGAAGAAAGTGTTTGTATTGAGGAAAGGGTTTTTGGCCAAGCGATGACACCTCACCCCTGTGTGTGTGTGTGTGTGAGGGAGGGTGAGTGTGTGTGTGTGTGAAAGATTGGTTTATATAGCATGAATAGTACTTTCTTTTTTATAGGGTTTATGATGTGCATGATTTTGCAAAACAACTAATTATTCATCAAGTGAAGGTCGAGGGTAGATACAGAGCTTCTCCAGTCATTGAATGAAAGTCAAATGAAAAATCCGAAATTAGAGCCCCAATTCACAATCAAAAGACTTGCAACTTCTTGTTAAAAACCAACAGAACTTTCTTATGAGAAAAACAGAACTTTCTCAAGAGAGAAATAAACTGAGACAATGACACAGCATCATAGTAATACGAAGGGAATCATATCTACACAGCCAATTGTGCCTCATATGAAATTCATGTGAAATTTACATGAACTTTTCATGAAAGTTCACATGAAGTTTATGTGAAACGAGCACGAACATGAAATTTAATTTTTTACATGAAATTCATGTGAAGATTTTTACATGGATGTTATGTGAAATTCCTGTGAAGTTTACTAAGAAAAATTCATGTGAAGGAAATTTATGTGAAATTCATGTGAAATACTTTTCACATAAATCTTATGTGAAATTTATATGAATTTTACTTGTACTTTCATGTGAAATTTACATGACGCTCATTTGATATGAATTTCATGTGAGGCACAATTGGCTGTGACAATCTCCAGAGTCCAGTGCAGGTACGGAATGTACTGCAGATGGCACTGTTAAATCACACGTTGTACTAATTAGTAAAGTTTACTTAAACCTGTTCAAAAGGCGCATAAAGCATGAAAGATGCAACAGATATAATGCAAGTTATGGTATCTAAGTATGTATAGGACCGAAAAGGAAGCTTATGCTGTATCATATAAACAATGGTGCTCTCACAATACACTAATTTACATAGAAATGAAAGAATACAGAGCTATCAAGATTTTCACAAAGTTTTCAGATGATTATGTATACTCAACGGTGGACCATGTGATATGTGTTTCTAATAAAGATAAGCTTACAAATATTCATCGTGACATTACGGAAGGAAATCATAGCTACCGTTGTAAGGTTCTATTTTCACTAAATTATTTGAATTATGAAATTTGTAATATGTTACTAACTAGTACATACATGTAGTCAAACAAGATTTCTAAGTCACAGCTGAACTAATGTCAGTGGCGGATCCAGAGTCTCCTTTGCCGGGGGTCAAGGGGCGAATTTTGCCGATTTTTTTCTGAAAATTGATCAAAATATAGTTTTTTTTGGGAAAATTTTGGGTCAGTGCGGGGGGGGGGGGGGGCGGACGCCCTCTCCGCATCCCCCTGAATCCGCCTTTGAATGTAATGAAAACAGTAAAATAATCTCTGAAAGCGAGTTGATTCAATCGCTGCTTCATTCCTTGTTACTAGATCATGATAAATTGATAATGCGTATATTATATATAACATGCATGCTTCGTTCATTTAGTTGATAACGTAAATACAATTTATCACATGATACACCCGTTATGCAGTTTCATAAAGCCATTTCATAAATATATGATATGATAACACGTTACATATCGCTCTGCTTGAATGCGATTGGTCAAGTTTGGAACCTAATCACATGAACCTTGACAAATGTGACCTTTCAAATATCGGTCAACTGTTAACTTCAGACCCGGAGTCAATATCAATGATTAAAATTGTTATTGTTGAATTAATTCTTGCATTAGAATACTATTCAAAATTGAAATACTTTTCTCTTACGCAGAGAATATCTATACGATGGGGAAACTACTTCTCATGGCGTAGCAGACGACCTCTAGATCACAGCGTGATTCGCCTCTGTAGTTCTCGGAAACGTTGATTTCACGTTAGAAATACACATTTCTTTGCAATATCATGTGATAAAAAGAATCTCAAATGAATTTTCATTTCAAACGATGTATTATGAAACTCGTTGTGCGTTTTATATCCCCTCGCCAAGGCTCGGGGATACAAAACTCACAACTCGTTTCATAATACATCGTATGAAATGAAAATTCATTTGAGATCCTATATTCATTATGATATATATGCACAGCCAATGTAAGTTCCTGGGATGTAACTATTGAAAGGAACGTGCTGCAATTCCTATGTTATCACACGTGACGTTACAATGCATAAGATCTAAAGAAACATTCCGCGGCGGCTGTTCTAAACTGCAAACTTAACGCGCAGTGTGATGAATTTTAACGCCACCCTTTTACCTAGAAAAAGCAATTTCAGAAAGCAAGAATGAAACAGACAACTATGGAGCATATATTTAGAATAAGTGCCATAATTTGTGTTTTGTTACGGGTATGCCACACACACAAAGCAAGCGCATTTATCGCATGAAATATGCTAACGCGCATCAAATGTACGATAATGATGTACATTGTATATATAGAGAATAAGTGTCTTAATTTGTGTTTTGTTACGGGTATACAACACACAGCAAGTGCATTTATCGTACATGTAATGCGCGTTAGCGCATTTCATGCGATAGATGCACTTGCTGTGTGTTGTATACCCGTAACAAAACACAAATTATGACATTTATTCTATATATATATGCACTATAGTTGTCTATTTCATTCTTGTTTTCTGAAATTGCCTTTTCTAGGTAAAAGAGTGACGTCAAAATTCATATCACCGCGGGTTCAGTTTGCAGGTTAGAACAGCTCCGCGGCATGTTTCTTTAGATCTTATGCATTGTGACGTCACGAGTGTTAATAGCCATTCTCTGTAAGGACCAAAATCGTCCGGCACGGCATGTCATGGATTTTGATGATTTTTCGGTATAATGGGTATATATTAAGTACTGACCATGAAAATAACACTTTTCGGCCAATGTGACCTCTGGTTGCCATGGTAACGAGGTCATTCTATTTATAGCACTTTTGGGACTATGAAATAAGCCAGCTCCGGAGACTTCGTTGCCATGGATACCACTGTAACAGCTTGTTCATCTTTATATAATCTATTCTTCCTTACTTCCATTCTTACTAAGTACACTTAGATATGTGATATTAATTACAGGAAGCTTATTATATTAAGCCAAAATAAGTCAAAATGAAGCGAAAAATAGAGGTGAAAATAAGGGCCAATTTAGTGTGTTTTTGACCATTTTCAATCTTAAATATCACAAAAGGCACCAATAGGAGACTAGTGATTTTCATCAATGGAAATGTATGTTTATTGACAAATAAAATGAACGAAAAATTGGAGTGGGTATTTAAGAGTTTTACCTAAATTCTGTCGTCAAAGACCGTTGCCATGGCAACATTAGACCTTTTTGCTGATTTCATACTATCTTTGAAATTGATTTTATTCCTCTTTAGAGTTACATAAGATTGTCAAAATGTATGCATGTATAGATATGACTTATATCTTTTACATAAGAACAATTAAAATGTTCAAGGTCATTGGCTTGATGTTCAAGGTCATTTATACTTTGAGACTCAAATTTTGCATAAAATATTGATTTTTTAATTTTTTTGTTACCGATTTTAGTGATTTTTTTTATATAAATACTTTCATAGGTTATATATATTATGAAAGTACATGAATATAAGAAAGACAAATCTTAGAATTTATTGAATTGTAGCAATTCAATAGGAAAATATTTTTCCGTTAAAAAACAAGAAAAATATTGATTTCGTCCCTTTTTTATCAAAATATTCACCAAGAATTTAGATATTCGATGATATGAAGAAACGTTATCAATAGTTCTAAGAAATAAGTGATACATTTATCATTTTATGGCAAATAACTGTTAAGTTCAATATTTCAAGGTTTCTAAAATATTGACACCTTCATTTTATGAAAAATCAGGATTTTTCGTCAAATCTGGTCACTTAAAGTTTAATGACCTTGAAAATTCAGTGGGTGACCTTGAAATATTTTCAAGGTCATTTTTATATCAAAATGCCTCTGATAGATGTATACATGAACTTCTGTTCCAATATCATGCGTAGATAGTTTGATAGAGGTTGTGTTTAAATTCATCGTATGAAAACCTTTCAGCCGATTGTTGCCATAGCAACTTAATTTGATGCTGCTTTGCAATAAAAGGTCAAATTAGCCCAATTAATTTTTTGTATTTATGTACAGTTCAAAGATGATACTAATTGGATAACTAGAATTTGGACTTCAAAAATTGGTGCTTTTATGAAATTTTCAACCTTGCAAAACAGTAAAAACATGCAAAAAAGGGCCTTTAAGTGCCCAAAACAGAGCCATTTGATACCCTGTTTTGGCCCAATTTTTCATCTTGTATACACAAAGCAACCGAGATGAATGTAAAAAACTTTACAAATATGCATAATAATAAGGATTAAAAGAAAATAATCAAAGCAATTTCAGATTAAAAAAGTACCTGTTTCCATGGTAACGAAGCCTACAAATATGCCTGGTCCTATAGATTTTCCCGATTTTTGAAACTTCAGACACGGTTACCATGGCAACGACAACCTTTTTGAAAAAACTGGGGTTGATTTACATACTAGTGCTTCATATTGAACTTCCATACCAAAAATCTCAAAAATCCATGACATGCCGTGCCAACATGTCTTGAAATTCTTTGGTTCTTACAGGGAATTGCTGTTAATACACGATTTGCAGCACGTTCCTTTCAATAGTAACATCTCAGGGAATTACATTGGTTGTGCATATATATACCCTTAACACACTTATTCTCTTCTTGGTGGTCGATCATCAGTGTTCGCTGTATTTATAAATATGTTGTAATAGCAGATTCTACGAGTAATTTATGAAATGTTTGACAGGCTTTGAGATCATTGAATTCATAGTGTACAACTAAGTAAGGGCATCAAGCATATTGCGCATATGGTGCCCTGATAATTTACAATAGAACATACATTCATATACTGACAATTCAACCACTAGAATTGTATCTCTGCTGGTGGATTGTTTAGCCCCAGAGGATACCGTTTCAAAGTGTTTAGGCACTTGACTTAAAATATATTTATAAACTAAGGGGTATCTCCCTAATGGCATAGGTCTGTCTTTAATCTTCGAGCTATCCTGACAATCCTTATTTTATACAGATACATGCATTTTTCTCTTAATTGTAAAATAATAAACGAAGAAAATGATAAACACTAACTTTCCTTTTCAAGGGCAAGGAGCTCTTGAAAACGAATTGGAAAGGAATTCAGCCCAGTTGAGACCAAAAAAAAAAAAAAAAAAAAAAAAAAAAAAAAAAAAAAAAATCTCATTAAAACAAAAATTGATAATTTTTTTGAAAATAGTATAGTAACATTTCAGAAATACAACTGAATTTTGGTTAAAACAGCTGAGTTTTATATACTAAAGCCTATGAAAACTGGAAACGTTGCTACGGGGTTTTCTTTTATTAGAAACTTAAGTTTGACAAGATCTATCAGCATGACAATTAAGATCTTTCAGCAAGGTGGGGAGCGATGTCAACCAGACGATCGACCTTACGTTTGGAGTTTGACCTACTTTTAAAAGAGTTAATCTTGGCTATATCTCATGAACTATACAGGAAGGGCTTTGATATTTCACACGTGGATTCCTCATGAGCAGACCGTTCATTTGGGACCATAGCTTTTTCCAACTTACCTTAACCTTGGAGGTTGTCGTACTTAAACAAACTTGAATTTAGATTATATCTCATTGAATATCTCATGTCTTGATATCTCATACTGTAAACGGGTTTAATTTCGCGGTGTTAAAAGTTCGCGGTTTTCTGAATGTAGCCAATTGCGGTGGTTTTAATTTCGCGGTATCGCAAGTTGCAGAAGAAAAAACTTTAACATTTTTGATACATGTATGAAAATTTTTTCGCACTAACACAAGTGTAATTTGATTGTTGTTTGTAGTAACATGTATTTCTAGTGGTAATTAATGACAAACACGTAGTAATTAGTGATAATTACACAAAAACGATTAAATTTGAATTGAAGTGGAGTACCAATAAGTAGATTGAAACTAATTAACTGCGTCCATTTCACTATGCGTGTCATCTTCCTTTTTATGAAAAAAAAATATTGGTATGATGATAGATGCATAGTACAGAATGTGATACCAGTTCTAACAATTATAGGGGAGTCACCCTGATAAGTTATATGGGGAAATTGTTTACATCTATTTTAAATAAAAGAATTCTTGATTGGGATAAAGAAAATTGTGTTATAACAGATGCTCAGTTTGGTTTTAAGCCAGGTTTATCAACCGTAGATGCTATTTTTGCTCTTCAATCTATTATAAATAAAACGTTGAAAAGGAAAAAACGACTATATTGCTGTTTTATAGATTATAGTAAGGCCTTTGATTTGGTAGATAGGAGTAGTTTATGGTGTAAATTAATTAATCAAGGAATACAGGGTAAAATGTTAAAAATTATTAAGTCACTTTATGAAAATGTAAAATCTTGTGTGAAATATTCTGGATGTTTATCAGATTACTTTCCAAACAAAATTGGTCTTTTTCAAGGCGAGGTGCTTTCACCAATCTTGTACAGTATGTATGTAAATGACTGTGAAATACATTATATTAGAGAAAATTGTCCCCATTTAGAAGTAGGCCTTATTAGCATATTTTTACTTATGTATGCTGATGATACAGTTCTAATCTCAGAATCGTCAGCAGGATTACAATCTATGTTAGATGCACTTTTGTCATACAATAGGGAATGGAAATTGTCACTGAATGTAACTAAACAAAAATTATTGTATTTAGAAATGGTGGAGTGCTTCATGAAAATGATAAATGGTCTTACAATGATAATGAAATTGAAGTTGTTGATGAATTTAGTTACCTAGGCCTGCTTTTTAATTATAATGGTAAATTTAATAAAACTCAAAAGCACATAGCGGACCAAGGTAGAAAAGCGAACTTTGCAATGTCGGCTAAATTAAAGAATCATTGTTTTAATGTTGAAACTCAATGTTCAGTGTTTGACACTTATGTTAAAAGTATTTTGGATTATGGGTCAGAGGTATGGGGTTTGCATAAAGCACCTGATGTTGAAAAAGTGCAATCATCTTTTTGTAAAAGTTTACTTGGAGTGAAGAAATCGACTAATAATGATTTTGTTTACTTTGAACTTGGACGAATGCCACTATATATTTCTCGAAAATTACGTATGATTAAATATTGGCTGAAATTGAAAAAATCTGAAAACTGTATATTGAAAGCATGTCTTGAACAAAGAATTATGGATAATGATGAATGGATAATTAACATTAAGAATGAGATAAGCAATCTTGGATTGATGTATTTGTTTGACAGTGACTATGTATTGGAAAATAATAATCATGTTTTTCATATTATTAAGAACAGATTCTACGATGTCCATAAACAAAATATGTTAGCTAGAATCCAGAGTACTACTAGGGGTGAATTATATAAACATTTAGTGGATAGCTTTACGCTACAATTTTATTTACAAAAGTCTTTGAGTCCTATATACAGAAAGTGTTTATCACGTTTCAGAATGTCGGCACATAATTTGAATATTGAAAAAGGTCGTTTTAACAATGTGAATAGGATAGAACGTATTTGTACCCTATGTAATAGCTCTGATATAGAAGACGAATTCCATTTTATTCTGAAATGCCCAATTTATGCAGATTTAAGATTAAACTACATTAAGCCTTACTATTATAGAAGATCAAGCGTTTTTAAACTTGTGCAACTTTTAAGTGCTAATAATGTGAAAACAATTTGTAATCTTGGTAAATTTTTATATTTAGCTTTAAAAAGACGTGGTAACTTGCTCACATGATATATTATTACATGTAACTTTAAGACAGTTTGATTCATTTTCATATTTAGATTCTTATAGATGATTCCATAAGTAAATGTTTATAGACGATGTCACTTGCTCACAAAATTTTCAAATATTAGTGTATGTAATTGTATATATGTATATATGTTTCTGATGTGCCGTAGGGCATAAAGACAATAAAGAATCTGAATCTGAATAGTAAGTTATATTGTTGATACCTTTTAATGTACAAACTATTTAAGCAACTTACAGGAAAACCATGAACGATACATCTACAATAGCTTTCATACATCTGAAGCATATGAACATATTTTCCTCTATGATTTGTTTTGTTTGTTAAACACAATGATTGCGGGGGTTTAATATTCGCGGAAAATTCGAAAACCGCGAACATAGCGAAATTAAAACCACCGCAATCATTTCCCCGTTTACAGTATATAGGTTCCTCATGTCTAGATCATGACCCAAAAAGTGGAGGGGTTGTGCTGGTATAATCTGGATAAACACACAATTTGCTACTGGCATGGCAGATGGCCGTCCTAAGTCTATTGCCCATTGGTCTCTTTGTGTTTGATGTTTCTATGTTATATGTGGTGTTCATTGTCCATTTTGGGCTATATAAAGTATGTCTCATGAACCAGGACTTTGATATTTTGCATGTATGTTCCTCATGACCAGATCCTTTGATTGGAAATTTGACATTTGGCATGGTAACATTGAGTTTGACCTACTTGTTAAAATATAAATCTAGGCTACATCTCATAAACTAAAAGGGGTAGGGCTTTGATACTTCGTACGTGAATTCCTCTTGACCAGACAATTCATTTTGGACCTTGATTTTTGGCGTAGTTGCATTGAGCTTGGAGACCTACTTTTAAACTTAAATCCGGACCATATCTCTTGAATCTGAAAAATGCCAATGTACTATCAAACCCCTACAAGGCGAGTGATGTTGTCTTCTTAAAAGTCTTATTCTATTCTTCATGTCATAATTACAAGTCGTTTATGCTGATTTGCATGATTAAAATTGCGTAATAATAATTCGTGATGAAAAAGCTTAGAAAATGGGTAGAGGTTTGCGCCTGTCAAACCAGAGTGTAAAAACCATGAACGAAAAAAATAAGATACTCATTCCTTATATTTACATTCAGAAACATTCAGATGTAAAATATCTTTGAAAGCATTATGGAAATTTTATGCAAACTAAGTGAAAATGTAGATCTAAATGTTTCACTTGTGTCAATTCTCCCAACCAGGAAGGGTAAGAAATATTCCATTGCAAAGGACCAAAATATACGGTTTGATATTAAAATTTCGAATAATTTTTATTTTTAAAATGTTTTCACGATGCGTCTTGATTTCTTATAAACAATTTGAAGAGAAGAAGTCCTTATTTATAATTATAAAAGTCAGTGCTGCATAAATTCAATTCAGTAGCGCCATCTACATGTGTACATTCAAGTACACATGAACTCTGTGGAAGTTCACATTTAAAAATGGACTTCAACGTGTTCACAGAGTAAATACCAGTTGTAAATATCAGCTAAAACGTTTTCATTATGAATTTTAACTTTTTATAAACAATTTAAAGAGAATAAAGCCTTATTTATAATATCAGGGTAGTCAGCGCTGCATAAATTCATTTCGGTATCTACATTGAAGTACACATGGACTCTGTGGAAACTGTACATGTACACGTACATAGAGTTGTTACACATATGTCAATGGTTTGAAGAATTTATTTTGGTTGTCCCCGTCTGTGTCTTCTCTTTTATATTGTCTCATTCCCCGTACAAATGTTGGGAATCTCCTCCTGCTCGCAAATTCAGCATCAGTATGCCCCGCCCACTGCTTGAAATTCTTGCGGCCGTGTCATGTGATTGGGGCCAACCTGTGTTCATCGTGAAATGTACATTAAAATTGATGTTGGCGGTTAACATAGAAAATGAACTTGCAATGTAAATATTAAAGGATAACAAATTAATCTTTCCTAGTTTGTGTGTTAAGGGGATATCCTTCAAAATATTGACACGAAGGAGTCCGATTGTTTGAACAATTTGACTATTTAAAGCTACTTAAAGGTGTGTAGTTAAATATAGATTTTCCTTTAAATGGATCTTTTATCAAAGAAGGGAGGGGATCTCCATCCAGACTCTGTTGCAGCACCAACACCAAAACACCCGATGTGAAAACACATAGACGAGCACACCAAGAGACGAAAAGGAGACATACGACATATAAACATCAAACACAAAAGACCAACGAGACAAATGGGCAACCTATGCCGACTTTGGACGGCCATTTGCCACACAAGTAGCAAAATGGTGTGATTATCCTGGATTACGTGCGCACAACCCTCTCACTTGTCCGATTGCCCAGAGGTCTCGAAGAACGTACAATTGTGGTGTGAAACAACCTCGTCACTGTTAGATGACCACACACAAACAAGACCGCAAAAAGCAGGGACCCAAGCAACACAGATAAATATGTAAATGGATATAAAAAGAGGGCTACGTAATACAATCCGTGCTCTGCCGACGCGAGCTCATGTTGGTTATCACCCGAAGAGTCGGACTGACATTCAGAGAGGACAGGTGGTCAGAGATTTGGACATAAACCAACGAGACAAATGGGCAACCGATACCGACTTTGGACGGCCATTTGCCACACAAGTAGCAAATGGTGTGATTGAATATGTAAATGGATATAAAAGAAGGCGTGCGATATACAGTCCGTGCTCTGACAGCTATAGCGAGCTCATGTATATTATCAACCGAGCAGTCCGACTGACATTCAGAGAGGACTGGTGGTCAGTATTTTGCCTAGGTGCGTAGTGAATAGTTTTTCTTTTACGGGGGGGGGGTTCCTTTAAATTTAAACCATTTAGAAATTGTTAATAGAGACCCCTATTCAAAATCAGTGAATATAAGTCAAACACAAAACCGGAAGGCAGATTCCAAGAATCACAGTGAAAAGGCTAATAGATATTTGAAAAAAAATATATTTCAGAACTAATTCACGAGAAAAGAAAATAGGTTAAGCTGACAGAGACAATAACAAAGCTTTATAGAAACACGAAGGACAACTTTATCCGATGAACATATCCCAGAGTTCGTGCATTGTAGAAGAAAGGAGATATCCAACAACACCCGGTTGCAGTACCAACAGCAAAACCCCAAACACCCACTACAAAAACACAAAGCAGACACACACAGAAAGAGACCCAAATGGCACAAGGAACCCCAAATCACATAGGATCATCAAGCACAATTAAATGACTACACATAAACCAACGAGACCAATGGGTAATCGGTGCCGACGAAAAAAGGCCATCTGCCACGTCAGTAGCAGACGGTGTGGTTATCCGGATTACGTGTGCGCACAACCCTACCACTTTACCGATTGCCCAGAGGTCTCGAAGAACGTACAATTGTGATGTAAAATAACCTCCTCACTGTAAGATGACCATACTAACAGACAGCATGACGCAGGGGCACAAGGAACACAAAGATGGATATGTATATGGATATAAAAAACATAAGGTATACAAAATACAGTCCGTGCTCTGCCGGCTATAGCGAGCTCATGCATACTATCACACGAGGAGTCCGACTGCGATTTTCCGACTCTCGCTTTCTTTGGTCCTAGTACATTGTTTAAATTGAGGATCACTGACGAGGATAAAGTACCCGAAACGTGCATGTCTGGTCCACGCTGAAAATATATCTGTTTTTAAATGATGCTATTGAATTTGAAGACGTTTAACATTTGTACCACTTTGTGAGTGTTACTGCTGGTGGACCAGGAATCCCCGAGGGCACATGTAGCCAAGTACGATAAACTTTGGTTGATCGTTTCTTCAACGCATTCGAAAATTTCTGAATTGTGGGTCCTGTATCATCATATCCCACCCATCCTGCTACGTCTTTCGGTTTATTTTGGACATACATGTAATAACTTTCACACTCTTTAGTCATAGTACATTGTTTAGATTGAGGATCACTGACGTGGGTTAAGTACCCGAAACGTGCATGTCTGGTCCACGCTGATAATTTATCTGTTTTAAATGCTGCTATTGAATTTAAAGACGTTTAACATTCAGAGAAGACAGGTGGTCGGGCCCTGTCGTCTCTGAAGAGGTTTTGATAGGGTCCGTCATGGAGTCCTTTCGTCACAGTCAGTTAGAATGCAATTCTTAAAAATGCGCTGGTACAAGAATGTAGATTGGTCCAGTGCCAAGTCACGTGTCCGTCAGGTGACAGAGGGATCATATCAACAGTACAAAAGGCGTTTGGTTATTCTAACAAAATTTCGATGGTAACTCTGTCTACCTTTGATCCTTCTTATTTTGTTAATTATGTCACCATAAAATGCAGGTTTTCATTTTTTCAAGGCTTTTAATTGTTGTGTTGTTGTTGTTGGTACTGCAACCAAGTATTGTTAAAAGAAAGGCCGTGCCGTTCTCATTAGTACAGTTTAAACATGTAACAAAATCACATGAATCATGTTTATACATATATAATGCAAATTATATATAGTATTCAACGAAATAGGACCAAAGAGGAAGCTTAAAACCTTATCTAATTTCTTTCTCTGTATTGATAAAAAAGGGGGAGGGGGGGGGTCGCTCATTGGACGCGGTATCAGAATTTAGGATAAGAAAAATTTCCAAAAATCAAGTGTGGCCACCTTGAAAAATATTCAGTGAAATAAACAAGACTCACTATAATTCAAAAATGCAGTAGAACATTTTCATATTACCATTAGACTTGCATTTTAGACACTCCAAGACCCAACATCACAATTTTTTACGTAATTTTTCATTATGTCGTCATAGATCTGTGTCGACATCACAGTTAAAAGTTACGTCAAATGTTGTCATGTCGAGTCTTGGTCTGTTTAAAATTCAAGTCTACTAGTTTAATGAGAAAATCGTCTATTCCATTTATCTTAAAGCCTACCAAACTTAAAAATTACTATTGGAATCCGCTAGTACAAAATAGGAACACAGCGAACGCTATTGACCATCACACCGACAAAGAGTTAAATACAAATAAGAAGCAAAAGTGAATCCCCATTGGAAATGAGATCATATGCCCAGGGAAAGGTTTACTGTCTAAGATGTCATTCGTGTTTTACAAACACAAGCTTTTATTGTATATACCAATGATTAATTGTCTCTTCTTTTACAGTCGCTTCTTCGAAGGCTTTTGATATCAATTAAACGATCTGACATGTCTATTTATCATATCATTATTGCCAAAGAAAAATTTGCTGTACAAAACTAATTTAGTAGGATGTATAAGAATTGAAATTTCCTATAGGAATAAGGAAAAGACCCCGAAAACAGCCCTATGTGATATACTCGGGAAAACCCACACGATAAGAATATAGTTTTTTTTTAAATAAAAACGACCAAAAGGGTTGCACAAAATAAGCTTGATATAAAATCGTTTTAGTTTAGGGTAGTGGACGTGCAGTCGGAAAATGAGGGCAGATTCTAGCGTATTAAAAGTATTTTGGAGCAAACATCGATCGTGTATTACAAATAGAAAAATTGCCAAGGTTTGAAACGAGGACGTAATTTTAGATTACTGATAAGCTTAGTGATTGATATTCACTGTGACATGCCGGAAGGAAAGCTACCGATAGTTGACTTATTCTCTTTCATGTAAATATTTCAAGCAGTTGTTTAATCCAGCTTAAAATTGGATCGATGTTGTATTTCTGTATACCAAGATAGAAACATTATCATTTTTATTGAGTTTAACTATAGAAGAAATAAGAACATATTCCGTCTGAGATCACATGCAGTTTGTATTCCTGTTGTATCACTCTCGCTACAAAATAAGAAAAGTTTAGGGGAATCAAGTGGTGGTTGTGTCTGTGAAGGTGCATGGAACATATCTATACATGAGATCAACCTTGTATTTGCAATTAATGAAATATTAGAACGACTTAAAGTAAGTTAGTTTTTCTTGAGAATGTGAAAAGACAATGTATTACTAAACGGGGTTTAATTCATGTTTCATAGTAATCCCACGATGTAAAGTTCATTCAAACGATTGGCTGATCGTGGTAGCCGCTAGCGTGCTCACTTTGACCTTAGTGAACGTGACATATATGCAAATAACAATATCCGAAATGTTGTGTACCCGAGAGTAAAAACGTCTATAAAACAGAAATGTGAGAGGCAATTTATGTAAGTGATATATATATATATATAGATGTTCAAATGGTAGTATTTAGAGGCCATTTATGGTAAAACTTCGTTACCTGCTAAACCATATGTACCGTTAAGGATAGAGCAGTGGTCTATCGCGAATTAATAGCAGTTCTCTGTAAGGACCAAACTAATTTCAATAGCACGTGGAATTAGCATGTCTCCAATTTTGAAGATTTTTGGCGTGGAAGGTGTATATGATGTACTGAGACAAAAATAAACTTTCTTTTAACAAATTAAGTTTTCGTTGCCATGGAAACCATGTTTGAAATTTTAAGCATCAGTAGAATACTTGTAACATGGCATTTTCACAAGGCTCGTTTCCATGGTAACAGCTATTGTAGTCAACTGAAATTTCCTTAATTTTTCTCTTTATATCTTTAATAGTATAAATATTACACAAGAAGTATGTTTCTGCACGCTGTTCTCTTTGTCAATATGCTCAAAATGTAGACAAAAACCTGTTTTGAAGAGGCCCTTTTTAAGCACGAAAAAGCTCCTAATTTAACATGATTTTGCTCAAATTTAAGGGCAAATAATCTGAAATGTCAGGCTAACTTGATTTCTATCTTTAAAGTTTAATCCTCGATCTTTAAGAAAATGTTAAAATTTGAGTGGGACCTCTTCACAATTTTATTCAAAAGGGTATAAAAATTGGTTACCATGGTGACATTCTGTTCAGTGCTATTACACATAGAGTAATTTACTGGTAAATTTTCAGCTGTCCGTTATATATTTTTAAGCATTTTTTATCAGTGCATTTAAAAGAGCATTATTGATTTAAAAATCACCTTAAAATTTTTCAAGGTCACAGGACACAATGTCAAGGTCATCTTGAATGTAATTCACAAAATTTGGCAAAATTCTGTGATTTTTCAAAAGTATGAGAGGCAGTTATTCATAAATCATGTGGTATTGAGTAAAACAAACACATACATAGTGATTTTGGATATATCCCCTATTTATTGACCAAAGTTGCAAAAATCTCAAAATCAATGATATCCTTGATTTTTAGCTAGTATTTCATACATACATATAAAAAGATGTGAGATTATCATGATTTTAGTCTGGGGCTTATTTTTTTAGGAGAAATGTTCTGAACAACAAATTGTAATGTTTTTCCATCGATCGGTCCTAATTTTAGAAAGAAGTATTTTTGATACAATTATATGACAGTCAAGCCTAAATTTAGTAACAACAAATAACAACAAAAATGCAAATTTTATTGAAATTGGAACCTATAATTTAAAATGACCTTGAACTTAGAGTCAATGACCTTGACAAATTTTGGAAGTGCTCAAATAAAGAATACTTTCTTCTGTTGTCCCTACACAAAGCTTAAGCAATATAAGTTATTTAAACCATGCTAAAAATCAATTTGAAAAGATATAATCATCATGTGTCAAATGAAAAGTTGCCATGGCAACCATTTTTGACCTCAAAATGTTGGAAAACAAAACAAGGTCCACCTTATTTTTTTCAGGGATTATATTTGTCACATGAAATCTATTTTGTTCTGACAACAGTGATGGTGTTATCAGCCTGACATTTTGTGTTCTTTTTGCTTAAATATGGTAAAAATTGGACAAAAATAGGCCTTGATTTTGACCTTATTTTATGGCAATTTTTGACTGATTTTGATTTGATAGGATCCGGCTAATTGAAAGAAATGTTAAAAAATTGTTATTTTTTCTTAAAATAGAGGTTTTAAAGATTATAAGTTGTTAATACCAATTAACTCTGACAATGGTTTCCATGGCAACATAATAACCAAAGATGACTTATTTGACCATTGTTTTAGTGCTATAAATAAACATACCTCGTTTCCATGGCAACCGGAATATTTATCTTTAAAAAAATTGTTATTTTTGTATTCAGGGCATTATACATACCATTTATAGAGAAAATCATGAAAATCCATGACATGCTGTTTCCAAAATATTTTGGTCCTTACAGAGAATTGATATTAAGTCTTATCTGTTTTTGAAAATCTTACAATACAGTATTAAAGAAGTTCTCTAGTCGTGGAGATTTTCGTGTATATTACAGTTCATATCAAACCAAATTCCAACAAGAAATTTCCCCATTATGTAATCTCTTTCAGAGCTGATATAGACCAATTTATATTTTACCACCTTTTCCAATTTCTCAAAATAGCTGTACACACCGGAAGTACGTCAGAAGTGTGTAAAAGGGAACCACGTTTCATAACGCTATATATAGAGATGTACATGCATGTTGTGGATACATGTACTATTGTACTCTTATAAATGCCAAAATAAAGGACATATCAAATAAGAGTGTATGAGTGATAAATATGATAAAAGAGCATTTAATACTGAAACCTAAATATTTACATTAAAACTACTAATGTACATAACTTATTTATATACGAACGTACATGTGTTGATATATTTTAAACGACTTCCACAATCCTAAAGTTTATCTCAGAGAGGGATTCTAAGGCATATACAGATAAAAAATCTTAAGGGAATCAACCTTCCTTTCCCCCGGAACGAAAATGGGGTTTGGGTAAGCCGTCTATTTCGGAAAAAAACCATATTACATGTACTAGTAAAACAAAGAAAAAATCTGCAATTTTGGCGAATCCAAGGGGTCATGACGTCCTAACCGTCTAGATCACGCTTGTAGAGGGTATCCTATTTACAAAATTCTATAATTTCCCCGGTAATCTGACTCCCTCCCGTTCAGCCTATTGATACCACCCGCCTTTGACTTTGTTGACATTTGTACCTCGCAACTTCCAGTCGACACGTACGTACTTCAATAAATATTACCTTCCTTACATTGGAAAAAGCATGCCATGTACATGTTAAAAGAGGGAGAAATTATGTCTGTGAAATATCGGCAGGGACGTCCCTGATATCGGTGAGAATTAAATGTAAAAAAATATAAGTCATCGACATGTTCAATGTACTTATTTTTGTGAGCGGGGAAAAAAGAAAGAAAGAAGGAAAGATACGAGCTAGATTTTTTTTACATATATACAGGCCCCAAGTGCCGAAAAAAAGTCAGTATGCAACAACTGTTAAAGACAAATATTAACCCCCCTCTCGCCCGAATTTCCATACATAACTCTCGTCTCCAGACCCCCCCCCCCCCCCCCCCTCATAAATAACGATACGATGTTTGACGATTGTTGTTTTGTAAAACAAATTTTTTTTATTGAATGTAAACAAATAAATGTCCATCAAATGTTTCATCAAACGCAGGGATCATTTTGGGGCGCGATTTGCGAGATTCTTGCATCTTTTTCTTAAAAACCGCATTGATTTTGCTTGGATGCGAGAATTCTCGCACACATCAACATCGAATCTTTTTTTTTAATGTCCCAAGGATTTTCTATGCAATTTATGTCCGCCAGATCGAAAATAAAATGACAGTGTCGTGTCTGCAAAAACCCCATTGACTCAGCAGTGGCGGATTCAGTGGGGTGCGGAGGGGGCGTCCGCCCCCCCGGCACTGACCCAAAATTTTCCAAAAAACCCTATATTTTGGCCCATTTTCAGTAAAATTCGGCAAAATTCGCCCCTTGACCCCCCGGCAAAGAGGGCGCTGGATCCGCCACTGGACTGACCACTTAAGTTAAAATGACATGTATGATAATTTTACGGACGAACGCATCCACAAGTACCTGTACGTAAATTTAAGATACGTAAGTGGACGTTGGAGATTTAAATAAAGCGCAGAGCATGTTGGAGAAAAATCAATATTGTATCATAATAGAAAAGAACCTCTCGGATGAGCAGATGCCTACGTAACAACGAGAGATTGATTTAAAAGCCGAAAATGGACACGGTCACCGTAGAATAATGTGCACTAGGGCGCAGCGAGTTGCCGATTTAACGTGCCATTTTTTTTATCGGTTTGGGACTATGTCGCATGGCCTTCCCTGCGCTGGAAATTGTCCAACTGATGAGTTCGACTTCTTTCCCCTTTTACGAGAATTATTAATGAACGGTGTCCTTAGTACTACGCTCCGTCTATGACATGCTTATGACGAAACCTGGTTTGAAACGGATCCGTAAGGAACATCGAAATACGCAAGAACTTCAGTTTTCATTATGCAGAGCATAATTAACCTGTTACATGTTTAAAAGTTTTCGATAGATTGGGGTGGGGACGTAAATTTTAACTGCGGAAGGAGTCGCGACTGAATTTCGGAAAAAAATATAATTGATAATCATAAACAAGATACCACATGATATCAAATACTTGTACATATGTATTCCGGATATCTATTTTCTTATCGTTCTGGGCAACACAGTGATCATATTCTTTTGGAGCGAAGATAGTATTATTAATAAATTAAGTCCGTCTTGATTTCTTGTAATGTACATCGGAAATGAAAATCTTTCTCTCTCGTACTGAGATACTCGATCACTTAATGTTGACGAAGAACGCTCGTTACTTTCCGTTTAATTCTGAAACGATTAGAATTTCATTTTATTCGATATACATTACATGATCACTTCTCCCGGTATTGAACTTCAAGAAAGCTAATTTTTTTCCTGAAATCCTGAACGTAGCTAACAGACATATCATTAATTTTTTTGTCGACCCTAATCATTTAGATTTTTTTACCTTCACAACTTTATAGAACTTCAGAAAATAAATTTCATATTATCTGAAACGGCTAAAAAATGTGTCGTCAATTTAATGACATTAATTTTCATTTTTCACCCTCTTCCTAATACAGTTGCGCCCCCCCCCCCTCAATCCTAGCTATTTATATGCTGATTAGAATATCAATTTGAGATCCCATGTAGACAGCTAGGAAAGGCTTTACTTAGGATTTCATATCCTATAAAATTTCGATCTCTCACCCTCCTTTCATTATTTAATATTTTCCGTGTTCATGCAAGTCTTACCAGGAATGGGGAAGAAACCCCCCCCCCCCCCCCCACACCTGGATGGATCCGGCAATGAAATTGTACAGGTCTTTTTTAACAAAACACTGATGTCTAATTTACCTTGAAAATGGTTAAACCGAAAAATAATTATAAATGTATCATATAAACAAAGAGACACAATACTATATTTCACATTACGTCATCGTGTGAATGTGTAGTGTATACACACATCTGACGTCACGAATTTGTACTTTCAATTTCGGCGGAAGTTGCAGACTAGTTCTGTGTTAAATCGCTAGCTTGTTGATATGGGCCTATAAATCGCTGTTTCATGGATAAACGAGACAATACATTTTTATGGAACTACCAATACTTTGTAATTTGAGTTTGTCCGAGTATATGTAAGTGAAAATACCCACGAGTAGAGGACTTCTTTAAGGGTATACACACGGTAAGATTCTGTATTATAATGCAAGTCCAAATAAAACAACCCAAAAGCAAAACAAAGATTCTGCTGAAATACGAATGACAACAGAAAAAAAAGGAAGGATACCAATGTGCCCCTGGAGCTGAATGTGGACGACCAACTGCAACATTCAAAGCAAATGGAATGACCTGGCATATGTGATTTTTATTCAAATATACTCCGGTACGTGCGCACAACCATCCCTTTTAACGTCAAAGTTAAATTCAGGGATGAATGGCATTATTTGCAAACAGTCCGACAAAAACCATACGCTGTCTGCCTGAAGTGAAACATGAAAAAACAAGGTTATTGAAACACAGATTGCAATCCAAGGTTTGTTTGTGTCATCTTCGAAGCGACTTTTTTATTAGAAAAGTAGGTGAAATATCAAGGTCAAGGTCACAAAAAATATTGGTATATGTAGCAAGGTCTTGTCACGAGGATACACTTGTGAAAAATCAAAGCTCTATCACTTACCAATTAAAAGTTATCGGGTTTGTCACCTAAAGTGTGACAGACAGACAGACGGACAGACAGACAGACGGACGGGCAGACAGACAGACGGACGGACGGACGGACAGACAGACAGACAGACAGGCAGACAGACAGCGGACAAAGATTCGCTTCGCATACGACAAAAACTAAACAAAACCAAACCAAAAAAAAAAAAAAAATAGCAATGTTATCATTTCCATAAAAAAATGAAGTTCAGAAAATTATTGGAAAACACTGAAAAAATGTTTCCAAAACAAATTAAAGAGATGAGGCCATCCATTTTTCCAACAGCAGGACATGGATAGTCTATGGAATGGTTTTCCTCACTCAGTCATGAAATTTTACTGAACAAATACAGGTATTCCTTCGTTCCGTGTAAAATTGACCTTATTTTTTCAGTATGTTTTGCCACATCCAATAACCACCATATCGTCAAGAATGGCATGCAATGCATCTAATAATGGGCTATTCCTTGTCTACCACTGTGTTTAGGTAGATATTGCTTGCTGGTTGAGGCCTAAGTTCATCGTAAGTCTGCATGTTTTCGATGTTCCTGGAACTTGTGCATTGCTCATATATCTGAGCTCGTTTGTCGTTCTTTCTTTCATTATGTTTCTTCCTATAATACAAATTTAGAAAATTACAATTTTCTTTTATTATTGAAAAATGAAGATAACCTAACAGAACGATGATTTTAATTTTGCGCTTGAAATCATTAACGACAAAACTGCGATTTAAACAGCATCACAAATTGACCCTTTTCCACGTAGCAATTGTTCTCAGCGCTAGTGAATATTATATTCATATCGAGATGAGAACGCTTGTACTATAGGGGTCTCTTTCATTTTCATTTGAACACAACTCATGCTATCAATAAGACATGCAGTTGTCAATGAATGGTATGGTCTTGCTGTTTTCATGTATGAGGGCCGATTGATATGTCGTGAGCCTCGGTTTTCTGGGTTGATGAAGGTATTCTGCTGATAGATTATCTCCAAAAAGGACAAACAATCAATGGCACATACTTTGCTTCACTTCTGACACAGTTATGGGAAAATATCATAAAACTTAAGCGCCACGGAAAGCTTATTAGTTAAAGGTATGTTGTTCCATCAGGACAATGCTCTTGTTCACGAGTCTGTCACTGCCACGGCTGCCATTCATTATTATGGCTTTTAATGATTGAGCATCGCTCCATCATACTTTCATCTACATGTATTACCAAAACTGAAAGCAGCTATTTCTTGCACCAACTTTCAGTCCGATGATGATGTCATACTTGCAGTTGATGACTTTCTGACCAGCAAATATAAGGTGTTCTGTTAAAATGGTATTGAGGCCCTTAGCGGTGACAAAATTGAATAGATACTGAAGAAGGTCATGCAGAAATACAAATGGAAAATGTCTGTTAAAATTCAAATCCTTGAGGCTCACAACATATCAATCAACCCTCATAGTTCTCAAATATCGAAATAATCTACATTGATAAAAGTGCCCATAGTTATCTTTGCTTACTTCTTCTTTCTGACGCATAACAAAAACACTTTTTAAAACCCCAAAAAATAGAAAAATCTTACATATCTTATGTTATCAATTTGCATCTTATCTAAAAGGTTAGTATCTTAGAAATATAAGAAGTTTTTTGAACTTCGCTAACAACCGTTTTTTTTTTAAGTTCCACACTTAATGTTTACTTGTGCTCGTTTTTTGAATCGCGATTCTGAAATAATTCGAAAATAGACAAAAAATCAAACATGAAGTAAGCAACTTATTTTTCTTACCAAATTAAAAATGCTATGATGCCGAGCAGAAAGCAGATGATAACAGACAGTAGTGCTAGTCCAACTATATAGCCTGTTACTGTAAAACATGATAACATTATATTCATATTTTGTTTCGTAAAAAAAAATCTTATCCACTTTAAAATGCAAGGAAAGTTAAGATGAAAAAAAAGAAAAAAGAATTGAGAAGTTATTTTATAAGATTAATAATAAAACGAAAAATAATAGAATTACCGTTGGTTTGGCTCATGTTTTCCTCTGCATATTGGCATTCATTGGTCATTGGTATCGATTCAGCCTTAGTTGTGATAGTGGTCTGTAATAAGGATGGCTTGTCGGTCACGCCAGTTGATATTGCAACAGTTTCTCTTGAGGAAGAGGGTGCGGACATTGGAATTGTTATGTCGGCGGGATTGGTAGAGGTTGTAGGTTCTACACTGGTGGAGGCTGTTATTGGTTGCAAAGGTCCATTACATTTAAATGTAACTGAAATAGAAAAAACTGATGACATTCAGTTCTGTGTCTTGCTATGAAACCACGATGATAATGTGTCTTGCTGCCATGTCCTTTCGGTATCATACTTGTTTGTTTTAAAAATCATTGATCAGGTTGTCGATTCTGTTATGGTATGCGTCCATTTGTCATTGTGTCTATTTGTATGCGTCTATTATGTTATGCGTCTATTTAGTTTAGCGAAGAAAGCAAGGTACACCAAATGGTATAAATTTGATTACAACTCTAAACAAAATTTACAAATATATATTTCAACTAGATGGCTACTGTTGCAAGCAACAGACGGATTCCTCCTTTATAAGACCTTCCTCGGAACTGAAATGTTAAAATCCGAAAAAAAAAAGAAGATGGAAAAAAATAGTTGCTTTAGTACCTTATTCACTTCAGCAAATGTGTCGAAAGAGCTTAAGTCTAATTTGGGACTCTTATTATATTTATCAACAAAATAGAAGAAAACAATGATAAATACCTTTTATTTTTACGAAAGCTTTAAATTCCATCCTCTATCGATATCAGATCCTTTACAATTACTTTCTAAAAACAGAATTGCACAATGATTTTGCAATGAGATAATTTCTATTAATAGAAATGACAACAACATGAAAGTACAGATATGTAATGCTACTTAGAAAAAAAAAAAAGAAACAGAGAACAAGAAGAAAAGAGTTATCTTTCTTACACTATGTTAAGTTTAATTAAGAAGGACTACTTGTGTAAAGAATAAATAGTATAGGACAAAAAGTGTTAATTCTACAAGAGTAAATGAGTGTTATGACATTGAGAATGATTATTTGACCTTGAACCGATGTCTTGGATGAAAAAAAAGTATTGTGATTATTCTCATCACGATTGATTTTAATCTGAGCAAAGCCCAATCTCTAATCAAACAAAGTCTGTTATGACCTTGAAATGAAACAAATGACCTTGGGTCAAGGTCATGGTGAAAGGGTTTGATGCAAGGAATATTTGTGTAAATTTTGAACTCCCCAGGTCAAACAGTCTTTGTTTTATAGACTAAAGTTTGTAGTGACCTTGAGAATGAGAATTTGACCTTGGGTCAAGGTCAAGGTAGAAGAGCTGGGCCCAAGCATTATATGTGTAAAGTATGAACTATGAAGGTCTTATAGTCTTTGTTCTATAGGCAAAAGTTTGCGCTGACCTTGAGAATTAGAATTTGACCTTGGGTCAAGGTCAAGGTGAAAGAGCTTTGTTTAACGATAATATGAATGAAGTTTGAACTCTGAAGGTCAAATAGTTTTTGTTCTATAGGCAAAAGTTTGTTGTGACCTTGAGAATAAAAATTTGACCTTGAAAGTAGGTCAACATTAAATGACCACCTATAAGTAACATACTATCAAAGTTTCAACACAAAATATCAAAAACTGTAGAAATTGGCACTGTGCCAATTTAAAGTTCCATTTTCAACTGGGAATAGCGCGAAAACCGTAAATATTTTATCGAGCATTTAAGCGTATAAAAGTTTACGATTTTCCTAAAGAACATTTTAAAACAAATTTCGTTCAAATCGTACGGTTAGTTTAGGAGTTATAAGTGTTTAAAGATTTGACCTTTAATGACCCCAAGCGGGGGCATTGGTGAGCTTATCGACAAACAAAAAATAGTTAAAGAAGATCTTGGTATGCTCTTTCTGATGGTACCATCCGTTTTGCTCTGTGTTAAAAGACCTTTGAATAAAGTCTCTGGAAATGATGAGGGGGTAAGAATAAAAATAATAATAATAATAAGAATAACTAGATGGCTACTGTTGCAAGCAACAGACGGATTCCTCCTTTATTAGACCTTCCTCGGAACTGAAGTGCTAAAATCCGAATAAAGAAGATGGAAAAAAGAATAGTTACTTTAGTACCATATTCACTTCAGCAAATGAGTCAAAAGAGCTTATGTCTAATTTGGGACTCTTATTTATTTATCAACAAAATAGAAGAAAAAAATAATAAATACCTTTCATGTTTACGAAAGCTTTAAACTCCATGCACAATCAATATCTAATCCTTTACAATGACTTTCTCAAAAAAGAATTGCACAATGATTTTGCAATGAGATAATTTCTATTAATAGAAAATGACAACAACATGAAACTACTGATATGTAATGCTACTAAGAATAAAAAAGAAAGAAACAGAGAACAAGAATAAAAGAGTTATCTATCTTACTATGTAAAGTTCTAATAAGAAGTACTACTTGTTTGAAGAATAAATAGTTAAGGACAAAATCCTGTGAATTCTACAAGAGTAAATGTTTGTTATGACCTTGAAAAAGTTAATTTGACCTTTAACCAAGGTCATGGATAAAATATAAGCATTTGAATTTATTCTCATCAAGAGTCCTCTTAATCTAATAAAAGCTCAATATTTTATCGACAAAAGTCTGTTGTGACCTTGAAATCGAACAAATGACCTTGGGTCAAGGTCAAGGTGAAAGGACTTGATGCAAGGAATATTTTCGCCAAGTTTGAACTCTCAAGGTCAAATGGTCTTTGTTCTATAGGCAAAAGTTTGTTGTGACCTTGAGAATCAAAATTTGACCTTGGGCCAAGGCCAAGGTGAAAGAGCTTGGCTCAATGATTGTACTTATGAAGTTTGAATTGTCAAGGTCAAATAGTCTTTGTTCTATAGGCAAAAGTTTGTTATGACCTTGACAATCAAAATTTGACCTTGAAAGTAGGTCAACATTAAATGAGTACCTATAAGTAACCTACCATCCAAGTTTCAACTCAAAATCTCAAAAACTGTAGAAATTGGCACTGTGCCAATTTAAAGTTCCATTTTCAACTCGAATTAGCTCGAAAACCGTCAATATTTTATCGAGCATGTGAGCAAATAAAAGTTTACAATTTTCCTAAAGAACAATATAAAACAAATTTCGTTCAAATCGTACGGTTAGTTTAGCAGTTATAAGAGTTTAAAGATTTGACCTTAGATGACCTCCAGCGGGGGCATTGGTGAGCTTATCGACAAACAAAAAATAGTTAAAGAAGATCTTGGTGTGCTCTTTCTGATGGTACCATCCCTTTTGCTCTGTGTTAAAAGACCTTTGAATAAAGTGTCTGGAAATGATGAGGGGGTAAGAATAAAAATAATAATAAGAATAATAATAAGAATAAAGAAAAGACATTGCAATAACAGAAAGGATTCCGACGGAATAGTCGGAATCCTTAACTAGATGGCTACTGTTGCAAGCAACAGACGGATTCCTCCTTTATTAGACCTTCCTCGGAACTGAAGTGTTAAAATCCGAATAAAGAAGATGGAAAAAAGAAAAGTTGCTTAAGAACCTTATTCACTTCAGCAAATGGGTCAAAAGAACTTATGTCTAACTTGGGACTCTTATTTTTTTATCAACAAAATAGAAGGAAAAAAAATTAAGTACCTTTTATCTTTACGAAAGCTTTAAACTCCATGCTCTATCAATATCAAATCCTTTACAATTACTTTCTCAAAACAGAATTGCACAATGATTTTGCAATGAGATACTTTCTATTAATAGAAAATGACAACAACATGAAAGTACAGATATGTAATGCTACTAAGAAAAAAAAAAGAAACAGAGAACAAGAATAAAAGAGTTATCTTTCTTATACTATGTTAAGTTCAAATAAGAAGGACTACTTGTGTGAAGAATAAATAGTATGGGACAAAAAGTGTAAATTCTAAGGGAGTAAATGATTGTTAAGACCTTTAGAATGATTATTTGGCCTTAAACCAATGTCATGGATGAAAGCTAAGTATTGTGATTATTCTCATCACGATTGATCTTAATCTGAGCAAAACTCAATATCTAATCAATCAAAGTTGCTTTGACCTTGAGAATGAGAATTTGACCTCGGGTCAAGGTCAAAGTGAAAGAGCATGACTGAACAATTATTTGTATGAAGTTTAAACTCTGAAGGTCAAATAGTCTTTGTTCTATAGGCAAAAGTTTGTTGTGACCTTGAGAATCAGAATTTGACCTTGGGTCAAGGTCAAGGTGAAAGAGCTTGGTTTCATGATATAATGTATGAAGTTTGAACTTTGAGTGTCTAATAGTCTTTGTTCTATAGGCAAAAGTTTGTTGTGACCTTGAGAATCACAATTTGACCTTGGGTCAAGGTCAAGGTGAAAGAGCTTGGTTTATTGATATTATGTATGAAGTTTGAACTCTGCAGGTCAAACAGTCTTTGTTCTATAGGCAAAAGTTTGTTGTGACCTTGAGAATCAAAATTTGACCTTGGGTCAAGGTCAAGGTGAAAGAGCATGGTTTAACGATAGTATGTATGAAGTTTGAACTCTGAAGGTCAAATAGTCTTTGTTCTACAGGTAAAAGTTTGTTGTGACCTTGAGAATGAAAATTTGACCTTGAAAGTAGGTCAACATTAAATGACTACCTATAAGTAACCTAGTATCCAAGTTTCAACTCAAAATCTCAAAAACTGTAGAAATTGGCACTCTGCCAATTTAAAGTTCCATTTTCAACTCAGAATAGCGCGAAAACCGTAAATATTTTATCGAGCATGTAATCGTATAAAAGTTGTCAATTTTCCCAAAGAACATTTTAAAACAAATTTCGTTCAAATCGCACGGTTAATTTAGGAGTTATAAGTGTTTAAAGATTTGACCTTTGATGACCTCCAGCGGGGGCATTGGTGAGCTTATCGACAAACAAAAATTAGTTAAAGAAGATCTTGGTATGCTCTTTCTAATGGTACCATCCCTTTTGCTCTGTGTTAAAAGACCTTTGAATAAAGTGTCTGGAAATGATGAGGGGGTAAGAATAAAAATAATAATAATAAGAATAACTAGATGGCTACTGTTGCAAGCAACAGACGGATTCCTCCTTTATTAGACCTTCCTCGGAACTGAAGTGCTAAAATCCGAATAAAGAAGATCGAAAATAGAATAGTTGCTTTAGTACCATGTTGACTTCAGCAAATGAGTCAAAAGAGCTTATGTCTAATTTGGGACTCTTATTTATTTATCAACAAAATAGAAGAAAAAAAAAATACCTTTTATGTTTACGAAAGCTTAAAATTCTATGCTCAATCAATATCTAATTCTTTACAATGACTTTCTCAAAACAGAATTGCACAATGATTTTGCAATGAGATAATTTCTATTAATAGAAAATGACAACAACATGCAACTACTGATATGTTATGCTACTAAGAATAAAAAAGAAAGAAACAGAGAACAAGAATAAAAGAGTTATCTATCTTACTATGTAAAATTCACATAAAAAGTACTATTTGTGTGAAGAAAAATAGTTAGGGACAAAATCCTGTGAATTCTACAAGAGTAAATGTTTGTTATGACCTTGAAAAAGTTTATTTTACCTTTAACCAAGGTCATGGATAAAAGATAAGCATTTGAGTTTATTCTCATCAAGATTCCTTTTCATCTAATCAAAGCTCAATATTTTATCAACAAAAGTCTGTTGTGACCTTGAAATCGAACAGATGACCTTTGGTCAAGGTCAAGGTAAAAGGACTTGATGCAAGGAATATTTGCGCCAAGTTTAAACCGTCAAGGACAAATGGTCTTTGTTCTATAGGCAAAAATTTGTTGTGACCTTGAGAATCAAAATTTGACCTTGGGTCAAGGTCAAGGTGAAAGGGCTTGGCTCAATGATTGTATTTATGAAGTTTGAACTGTCAAGGTCAAATAGTCTTTGTTCTATAGGCAAAAGTTTGTTGTGACCTTGAGAATCATAATTTGACCTTGAAACTACGTCATCATCAATGACTACCTATAAGTAGCCTACCATCCAAGTTTCAACTCAAAATCTCGAAAACTGTAGGAATTGGCACTGTGCCAATTTAAAGTTCCATTTTCAACTCAAAATAGCGCGAAAACCGTAAATATTTCATCAAGCATGTAAGCGTATAAAAGTTTGCAAATTTTCCAAAGAATGATATAAAACAAATTTCGTTCAAAGCGTGTGATTAATATAGAAGTTATAAGAGTTTAAAGATTTGACCTTTGATGACATCTAGCGAGGGCATTTGTGAATTTATCGACAAACAAAAAATAGTTTAAGAAGATCTTTGTCTGCTCTTTCTAATGGTACCATTCTTTTTGCTCTGTGTTGAAAGACCTTTGAATAAAATGTCTGGAAATGGAAAGGGGTAAGAATAATAAGAATAATAATAATAAGAATAAAGAAAAGACATTGCAATAACAGAAAGGATTCCGACGGAATAGTCGGAATCCTTAATAATAAGAATAAAGAAAAGACATTGCAATAACAGAAAGGATTCCGACGGAATAGTCGGAATCCTTAATAACTAGATGGCTACTGTTGCAAGCAACAGACGGATTCCTCCTTTATTAGACCTTCCTAGGAAATGAAGTGCTAAAATCCGAATAAAGAAGATGGAAAAACGAATATTTGCATTAGTACCTTATTGACTTCAGCAAATGAGTCAAAAGAGCTTATGTCTAATTTGGGACTCTTATTAATTTATCAACAAAATATAAGAAAAAAATAATAAATACCTTTCATGTTTACGAAAGCTTTAAACTCCATGCTCAATCAATATCTAATTCTTTACAATGACTTTCTCAAAACAGAATTGCACCATGATTTTGCAATGAGATAAATTCTATTAATAGAAAATGGCAACAATATGAAACTACTGATATGTAATGCTACTAAGAATAAAAAAGAAAGAAACAGAGTACAAGAATAAAAGAGTTATCTATCTTACTATTTAAAATTCACATAAGAAGGACTACTTGTGTGAAGAAAAATAGTTAAGGACAAAATCCTGTGAATTCTACAAGAGTAAATGTTTGTTATGACCTTGAAAAAGTTTATTTGACCTTTAACCAAGGTCATGGTTAAAAGATAAGCATTTGAGTTTATTCTCATCAAGATTCCATTTCATCTTATCAAAGCTCAATATTTTATCAACAAAAGTCTGTTGTGACCTTGAAATCAAACAAATGACCTTGGGTCAAGGTCAAGGTGAAAGGACTTGATGCAAGGAATATTTGCGCCAAGTTTAAGCTGTCAAGGACAAATGGTCTTTGTTATATAGGCAAAAATTTGTTGTGACCTTGAGAATCAAAATTTGACCTTGGGTCAAGGTCAAGGTGAAAGGGCTTGGATCAATGATTGTATTTATGAAGTTTGAACTGTCAAGGTCAAATAGTCTTTGTTCTATAGGCAAATGTTTGTTGTGACCATGAGAATCATAATTTGACCTTGAAACTAGGTCATCATCAATGACTACCTATAAGTAGCCTACCATCCAAGTTTCAACTCAAAATCTCGAAAACTGTAGGAATTGGCACTGTGCCAATTTAAAGTTCCATTTTCAACTCAAAATAGCGCGAAAACCGGAAATATTTCATCGAGCATGTAAGCGTATAAAAGTTTGCAAATTTTCCAAAGAAAATCGTTTGATTAATTTAGAAGTTATAAGAGTTTAAAGATTTGACATTTGATGACATCTAGCGAGGGCATTGGTGAAGTTATCGACAAACAAAAAATAGTTTAAGAAGATCTTTGTCTGCTCTTTCTAATGATACCATCCTTTTTGCTCTGTGTTGAAAGACCTTTGAACAAAGTGTCTGGAAATGGAAAGGGGTAAGAATAATAAGAATAATAATAACTAGATGGCTACTGTTGCAAGCAACAGACGGATTCCTCCTTTATTAGACCTTCCTCGGAACTGAAGTGTTAAAATCCGAATAAAGAAGATGAAAAAAGAATAGTTGCTTTAGTACTTTATTCACTTCAGCAAATTAGTCAAAAGAGCTTATGTCTAACTAGGGACTCTTATCTATTTATTGACAAAAAAGAAGAAAAAGATGATAAATACCTTTCATGTTTTCGAAAGATTTAAACTCCATGCTCTATGGATATCAAATCCTTTACAATTACTTTCTCAAAACAGAATTGCACAATGATTTTGCAATGAGATAATTTCTATTAATAGAAAATGACAACAACATGAAAGGACAGATCTGTAATGCTACTAAGAAAAAAAAAGAAAGAGAACAGAGAACAAGAATAAAAGAGTTATCTTTCTTATACTATGTTAAGTTCAAATAAGAAGGACTACTTGTGTGAAGAATAAATAGTATAGGACAAAAAGTGTAAATTCTACAAGAGTAAATGATTGTTAAGACCTTGAGAATGATTATTTGGCCTTTAACCAATGTCATGAATGAAAGCTAAGTACTGTGATTATTCTCATCACGATTGATCTTAATCTGAGCAAAGCTCAATATCTAATCAACCAAAGTCAGTTGTGACCTTGAAATCAAACTAATGACCTTTGGTCAAGGTCATGATGAAAGAGTTTGATGCAAGGAATATTTGTGTGAGGTTTGAACTCTCAAGGTCAAACAGTCTTTGTTTTATAGACTTAAGTTTGTTGTGACCTTGAAATCAGAATTTGACCTTGGGTCAAGGTCAAGGTGAAAGAGCTGGGCCCCATGCATGATATGTATAAAGTATGAAGTTTGAAGGTCAAATAGTCTTTGTTTTGTAGGGAAAAGTTGCTGTGACCTTGAGAATGAGAATTTGACCTTGGGTCAAGGTCAAAGTGAAAGAGCATGACTGAACAATTATTTGTATGAAGTTTAATCTCTGAAGGTCAAATAGTCTTTTTTCTATAGGCAAAAGTTTGTTGTGACCTTGATAATCTGAATTTGACCTTGGGCCAAGGTCAAGGTGAAAGAGCTTGGTTTAATGATATTATATATGAAGATTGAACTCTGCAGGTCTAATAGTCTTTGTTCTATAGGCAAAAGTTTGTTGTGACCTTGAGAATCAAAATTTGACCTTGGGTCAAGGTCAGTGTGAAAGAGCTTGGTTTAACGATAGTATGTATGAAGTTTGAACTGTGAAGGTCAAATAGTCTTTGTTCTACAGGTAAAAGTTCGTTGTGACCTTGAGAATAAAAATTTGACCTTGAAAGTAGGTCAATATTAAATGACTACCTATAAGTAACCTAGTATCCAAGTTTCAACTCAAAATCTCAAAAACTGTAGAAATTGGCACTGTGCCAATTTAAAGTTCCATTTTCAACTCGTAATAGCGCGAAAACCGTAAATATTTTATCGAGCATGTAAGCGTATGAAAGTTTACAAATTTCCCAAAGAACATTTTAAAACAAATTTCGTTCAAATCGTACGGTTAGTTTAGGAGTTATAAGAGTTTAAAGATTTGAACTTTGATGACCTCCAGCGGGGGCATATGTGAACTTTGCGACGACAAAATTTTTTTACCTCAAGATCTTTATATGGTCTTTCACATGATCCTTTTCGTTTTATCATAAGAAGTTGTACTTTTTTGTACAGTGACTGGAACGATCTGGGGGTAAGAATAATAATAATAATAATAATAATAAGAATAATAATAAGAATAAAGAAAAGACAATACAATAACAGAAAGGATTCCGACGGAATAGTCGGAATCCTTAATAAGAATAAAGAAAAGACATTGCAATGACAGAAAGGATTCCGACGGAATAGTCGGAATCCTTAATAAGAATAAAGAAAAGACATTGCAATAACAGAAAGGATTCCGACGGAATAGTCGGAATCCTTAACTAGATGGCTACTGTTGCAAGCAACAGACGGATTCCTCCTTTATTAGACCTTCCTCGGAACTGAAGTGCTAAAATCCGAATAAAAAAGATGGAAAAAAGAATTCAGCAAATGAGTCAAAAGAGCTTATGTCTAATTTGGGACTCTTATTTATTTATCAACAAAATAGAAGAAAAAAATAATAAATACCTTTCATGTTTACGAAAGCTTTAAACTCCATGCACAATCAATATCTAATCCTTTACAATGACTTTCTCAAAAAAGAATTGCACAATGATTTTGCAATGAGATAATTTCTATTAATAGAAAATGACAACAACATGAAACTAATGATATGCAAAGCTACTAATGATAAAAAAGAAAGAAACAGAGAACAAGAATAAAAGAGTTATCTATCTTACTATGTAAAGTTCAAATAAGAAGTAGTACTTGTGTGAAGAATAAATATTTAAGAACAAAATCCTATCAATCCTACAAGAGTAAATGTTTGTTATGACCTTGAAAAAGTTTATTTGACCTTGAACCAAGGTCATGGATGAAATATAAGCATTTTAGTTTATTCTCATCAAGATTTCTTTTCATCTATTCAAAGCTCAATATTTTATCAACAAAAGTCTGTTGTGACCTTGAAATCGAACAAATGACCTCGGGTCAAGGTCAAGGTGAAAGGACTTGATGCAAGGAATATTTGCGTCAAGTTTGAACTCTCAAGGTCAAATGGTCTTTGTTCTATAGGAAAAATTTTGTTGTGACCTTGAAAATGAGAAATTGACCTTGGGTCAAGGTCAAGGTGAAAGGGCTTGGATCAATGATTGTATTTATGAAGTTTGAACTGTCAAGGTCAAACAGTCTTTGTTCTATAGGCAAAAGTTTGTTGTGACCTTGAGAATCATAATTTGACCTTGAAACTAGGTCATCATCAATGACTACCTATTAGTAACCTACCATCCAAGTTTCAACTCAAAATCTCAAAAACTGTAGAAATTGGCACTGTGCCAATTTAAAGTTCCATTTTCAACTCGGAATAGCGCGAAAACCGTAAATATTTTATCGAGCATGTAAGCGTATAAAAGTTTACAATTTTCAAAAAGAATATTTTAAAACAAATTTCGTTCAAATCGTACGGTTAGTTTAGGAGTTATAAGTGTTTAAAGATTTGACCTATGATGACCTCTAGCGGGGGCATTGTGGAGGTTATCGACAAACAAAAAATAGTTAAAGAAGATCTTGATATGCTCTTTCTGATGGTAGCATCCGTTTTGCTTTGTGTTAAAAGACCTTTGAATAAAGTCTCTGGAAATGATGAGGGGGTAAGAATAAAAATAATAATAATAAGAATAATAACTAGATGGCTACTGTTGCAAGCAACAGACGGATTCCTCCTTTATTAGACCTTCCTCGGAACTGAAGTGTTAAAATCCGAATAAAGAAGATGGAAAAAAGAATAGTTGCTTTTGTACCTAATTCACTTCAGCAAATGAGGCAAAGGAGCTTATGTCTAATTTGGGACTCTTATTTATTTATCGACAAAATAGAAGAAAAAGATGATAAATACCTTTCAAGTTTAGGAAGGCTTTAAACTCCTAGATCTATTCTATCCATTTTGATTCCTTTGAAATTACTATCCCAAAAAGAATTGCACAATGAATTAGCAATGAGAAAATTTCTATAAATAGAGAATGACAACAGCATGAAAGTACAGACAAGTAATGCTACTAAGATAAAAAAAGGAAACATAGAACAAGAATAAAAGAGTTATCTATCTTACTATGTAAAGTTCAAATAAGAAGTACTACTTGTGTGAAGAATAAATATTTAAGAACAAAATTCTCTCAATCCTACAAGAGTAAATGTTTGTTATGACCTTGAAAAAGTTTATTTGACCTTGAACCAAGGTCATGGATGAAAGATAAGCATTTTAGTTTATTCTCATCAAAATTCCTTTTCATCTATTCAAAGCTCAATATTTTATCAACTAAAGTCTGTTTTGACCTTGATATCGAACAAATGACCTTGGGTCAAGGTCAAGGTGAAAGGACTTGATGTAAGGAACATTTGCGCAAAGTTTGAACTCTCAAGGTCAAATGGTCTTTGTTCTATAGGAAAATTTTTGTTGTGACCTTGAGAATGAGAATTTGACCTTGGGTCAAGGTCAAGGTAATGGGGCTTGAATCAATGATTGTATTTATGAAGTTTGAACTGTCAAGGTCAAATAGTCTTTGTTCTATAGGCAAAAGTTTGGTGTGACCTTGAGAATCAAAATTTGACCTTGAAACTAGGTCATCATCAATGACTACCTATAAGTAACCTACCATCCAAGTTTCAACTCAAAATCTCAAAAACTGTAGAAATTGGCACTGTGCCAATTTAAAGTTCCATTTTCAACTCAAAATAGCGCGAAAACCGTAAATATTTTATCGAGCATGTAAGGGTATAAAAGTTTGCAAATTTCCCAAAGAACAATATAAAACAAATTTCATTCAAATCGCACGGTTAGTTTATGAGTTATAAGGTTTTAAAGATTTTACCTTTGATGACCTCTAGCGGGGGCATTTGTGAACTTTTCGACAAGAAAAAAAATATATATGAAGATCTTTATTTGCTCTTTCACATGATACTTTCCATTCTATCATATGATGCGGTTCTTTGTTGTAAAGTCTCTGGATTGGCTTGGGGGTAAGAATAATAATAATAATAATAATAATAAGAATAATAAGAATAAAGAAAAGACAATACAATAACAGAAAGGATTCCGACGGAAGTCGGAATCCTTAATAAGAATAAAGAAAAGACATTGCAATAACAGAAAGGATTCCGACGGAATAGTCGGAATCCTTAATAATAAGGAAGTGTTCCCACTCTTTACCTTCTTGAAGAAAATTTCAAGCCAATTTTAATGCAACAGACACGTGTTTTGGATAGTAAATCCTCATTAGTGATACTTATTGAATGCCGAAATGATTTTCTGACAGCCAAATGTATTTCAGTGGCGCCCTCTGGTTTAAATTCTAGAAATCAAATTTGTGCATTCAATTTGCAGAGAGTGTGCGGCTTCACATTCTGTGTACATGTAGTAGATTCAGTAACATATTTGATAAAATCTATAACCAAAATAGCATTTATGGGATGACGCTAAAATGTTTAATTTCTTTTTATCTCCATGTTTATTTTTGAAATTACAAGTTTCCGAAATAGCAAAATCATATATCTGAAGTCGAATTGATACAGGGCCAAACCAAAGCTTCTTTCAGGCGACAGATCTTGAAAGAAGTAATTATAACACCTCAAACATCCAGTCACTGGGAAGAAGTTTAAATGTTCGACACAACTGTTTTTCGTTTTTTTTTTTTTATACATGTAGCCTTCATCTATGAATTAGAAAGTAAAGACATGTAAATGCCCATTAGTGATACCTCAAGCCAAAACTCTCATTTCATTTATAAATTCCAGATGTCTTAATCTATGATAGAATATGCTGGACTATACAATTATCCAATATCATATTAAGTGGATTTTTTCGTGGAATAAAAAAACAAAACAAAATGGATCAATGAGTCAATTTCCTCCTGGACATTTAAAAAAATCTGATTGAGAAGTGGAAAACGTGTCGAATGCTCTTTATGAACATTAAAATATGACCTCTGGGTAATTGGAGAAGTGAGAGGGTTGTGGGCACGTAATCCAGGAAAACAACACCATTTGCTACTTGCGTGACAAATGGCCGTCCAAAGTCGGCACCGGTTGCCCATTGGTCACGTCGGTTTATGTGTAGTCTTTTGTGTTTGATGGTTACATGTCGTGTGTCTCTTTTCCGCCTCGTGCTGTACTCGTCTTTTGTGTATTTGCATCGGGTGTTTTGCTGTTGATGCTGCAACGGGGTCTTGTTGGAGTTCTCCTCCCTTCTCTAATGTACGATGAAAAGAAACATGACAATATAGCTATGACAGATGTTGTATTATATGTAATTAATTTTTTTGCATGACTCTTGTATCTATGCCATATACTAGATTTGACCCAGCCGAGTAAAACTCACCGTTTACAGGGAATGTAGCCACATAAAAATAAGGAGCTATTCTGGATGATGGTAATGTCTGACTGATTATTACGGACACGTTTTCTCCAGGATGAACATCTGCTGGCAGGAAAGGGTCTCGTCTACATGCAACTGTGCCACCAGGGGTCGATACTTCATTTAGTAATATTTCAATCCTTGTTCCACAATTATTTACAGATAGAAATGACGTTGGTGCCATCTCAAAAATTCCACGAGAAGGTGCAATGAACGAACAGCGACATGTATGTATGTCAGTAAGTTCAAAATCGGCGAATTCTATGGTAAAGCGATTACCGTAGACAGGTACAGAATGACACATTCTTACCACTATAAAGAGAAAATAAATATATGCACATTACATTATTTTTTTATGGTACATGTAATCTATACATATCGACATAATGCATGTTTTATCTAATATTTGTTATAAACAATGTTGCTTGTTGATTAAAAGCATTGTTCTGTTAAGTATTGTTACTTCTAAAAGTTTGATTGATCGTAGAATACTTTTTTACATTCTCAATCCTATCGTGATTAGTTCTTAATGAGTTAAAGAAGATCCTGACGATAATCTCAACAGCACTCACAATAGAGCACCAAATTAAGCATCGACGGACCCCTAGCAAGCTAGAGATGGGACCAGGTGCCCGGGAGGAGTAAGCATCCCCTGTTGGCTAGCCGCACCCGCCGTCGATATTCATGCACGAAAATAAAACAATATAAAAATACATGCTTTGCAATGTCTGAGGTTATATCTATATAGAAAGTGCCGTGGGGACCCTGTCATGGTAATATATTCAAAACACCCACTGTCAAACCCCCCGCGGGGAACTTTCCCACGAGCCCCACACGGCAAAGGGCATAAGTGTAACACAAATGAGCCAAAGAAGATCCTGACGATAATCCCAACAGCACTCACAATAGAGCACCAAATTGAGCATCGACGGACCCCTAGCAAGCCAGAGATGGGACCAGGTGCCCGGGAGGAGACTAAGTACAGTTAAGTATCGAAATACAAATGTATCTTCAAAACGATTTCCATTTTTTTTTTACAAGAAAAACACTTTTGAAGCTGAGCACGCGCACGCTGAAATTTTAAACTTGGTCATCATTTTTATCATTTTGTACTCGGACTTTCAATAAAAATGTTCATTTACTTACAGTATAATGAATCTGGTGGGCAATTATTGGATCCTGAAAATATATTGAACAAATGAGGGGATCTCCAACAACACCAGGCCGCAGCACCCACAGCAAAACCCCAAAACACCCAATGCAAATACACAAAGCAGACAAGCACAGAAAGGGACAAGGAACGTCAACGCACAACACAGAAACATCAAACACAAAGGACTACACATAAACCAACGAGACCAATGGGCAACCGGTGCCGACTTATGACGGCCATCTGCCACGGAAATAGCAGAAGGTGTGGTTATCCTGGATTACGTGCGCACAAACCTCCCACTTTTCCGATTACCCAGAGATCTCGAAGAACGTACAATTGTGGTGTAAAACAACCTCCTCACTGTCAGATGACCACACACAAACAAGACCACAAAACGCAGGGGCCCAAGCAACACAGATGAATATGTAAATGGATATAAAAAGAGGGCGTACGCAATACAATCCGTGCTCTGCCGCCGCGAGTTCATGTATGTTATCACCCGAGGAGTCCGACTGACACTCAGAGAGGACAGGTGGTCGGGACCCTGTCTTCTCTAAAGAGGTTTGGACAGGACCCGTCATGGAGCCCCGTCGTCACAGTCGGTCAGAGTGCCAGTTTTAAGAACTGCGCCTGTACAAGACTGTAGATTGGCCAAGTACCAAGCCTAGTGTCCATCTGGTGACATTAGGATCATACCCACGGTATAAAAGGCGTTTGATGATTCTGACTATTTTCGATAGTGATGTTGTCTATCTTTGATCCTTCTTATCTTGTTAATAATGTTACCATAAAATGCAGGTTGTGAAATACCCAAAGTAATATACTTTGTTGCCTGTAGTTGGTCCGAATTTCAGAAGAAGTTTACAATAATTTTTTGTAAAATTTCCAGGAAGTCTTTACCACTTTGTGAAAGCGAAAGCCTTGTTCCTAAAAGTTCTTTGGTAATTTGTAAATATCTACTATGAAAATCAAAACATCAGTACATGCTCTAGCATACCGGATGAGCCTTGAAATATAGATACCATAGGACGGTAATCTAGGAACATCACCGTCAAGCCAGGGGAAATTTACTATGTTAAATCCAAAATCATCTCTTTTGTCATACACACTTGTATGGATCTCTCCATTAACAACTTTGATATTTAGGTTCAAAAATGGTGTTTCTGTGTTTGAAACGTTTGCCTTGTTTAGAATCAATTCTTGTGGATAAATAACATATTTATATTTCTCAAAAACAGGATTGTCGATAGTAAGAATATCATTCAGGTACCTAGAAGTACCAATGAAACATTTCACATCATTATTTTTTCTTCGTTTTTGAAGATTTTGGATAAATTCCTTTTCATACGTGTATAAAAATAAATCTGTACCCATTAAAGCGAACATGTAAATGAAATAACCCTGCCTCTCTAACTCCCGGGTTTGCTTTGTTTTTCAACGGAGATGGAACAACTTTACCCTCTTGACATTTGAAAATTAGGAATCTAAAATGTTTGTATAGTTTAAACATAGTTTACGTCTTCAAATTGAATAGCATCATTTAAGAACAGATAAATTGGCAACGTGGACCAGACATGCACATTTCGGTTACTTAACCCTCATCAGTGATCCTAAATCTAAACAATGTAATATGCCAAAAAAGTATTAAAGTTACTATGTCGAAAAGGTATACCGAAAGACGTAGCAGGATGGGTGGGATATGATGCTACAGGACCCACTTTTTAGAAATTTTGATAACAGAAATTTAGTATGCGTTGAAGAAACAGTCAACCGAAATTGATCGAACTTGGCTACATGTGCCCTCGGGGACTCCTGGTCAACCAGCAGTGACACTCACCAAGTGGTATAAATGTAAACGTCTTCAAATTGAATAGCATCATTTAAGAACAAATAAATTGGCAACATGGACCAGACATGCACGTTTCGGGTACTTAACCCTCATCAGTGATCCTAAATCTAAACAATGTAATATGCCAAAAAAGTATGAAAGTAAACGTCTTCAAATTGAATAGCATCATTTAAGAACAAATAAATTGGCAACGTGGACCAGACATGCACGTTTCGGGTACTTAACCCTCATCAGTGATCCTAAATCCTAAATCTAAACAATGTAATATGCCAAAAAGTATGAAAGTTACTATGTCGAAAAAGGGTACCGAAAGACGTAGCAGGATTGGTGGGATATGATGCTACAGGACCCACTTTTTAGAAATTTCAAGAAATTTTGATAACAGAAATTTAGATTGCGTTGAAGAAACGATCAACCGAAATTGATCGAACTTGGCTACATGTGCCCTCGGGGACTCCTGGTCCACCAGCAGTGACACTCACCAAGTGGTATAAATGTAAACGTCTTCAAATTGAATAGCATCATTTAAGAACAAATAAATTGGCAACGTGGACCAGACATGCACGTTTCGGGTACTTAACCCTCATCAGTGATCCTAAATCCTAAATCTAAACAATGTAATATGCCAAAAAGTATGAAAGTTACTATGTCGAAAAAGGGTACCGAAAGACGTAGCAGGATTGGTGGGATATGATGCTACAGGACCCACTTTTTAGAAATTTCAAGAAATTTTGATAACAGAAATTTAGATTGCGTTGAAGAAACGATCAACCGAAATTGATCGAACTTGGCTACATGTGCCCTCGGGGACTCCTGGTCCACCAGCAGTGACACTCACCAAGTGGTATAAATGTAAACGTCTTCAAATTGAATAGCATCATTTAAGAACAAATAAATTGGCAACGTGGACCAGACATGCACGTTTCGGGTACTTAACCCTCATCAGTGATCCTAAATCCTAAATCTAAACAATGTAATATGCCAAAAAGTATGAAAGTTACTATGTCGAAAAAGGGTACCGAAAGACGTAGCAGGATTGGTGGGATATGATGCTACAGGACCCACTTTTTAGAAATTTCAAGAAATTTTGATAACAGAAATTTAGATTGCGTTGAAGAAACGATCAACCGAAATTGATCGAACTTGGCTACATGTGCCCTCGGGGACTCCTGGTCCACCAGCAGTGACACTCACCAAGTGGTATAAATGTAAACGTCTTCAAATTGAATAGCATCATTTAAGAACAAATAAATTGGCAACGTGGACCAGACATGCACGTTTCGGGTACTTAACCCTCATCAGTGATCCTAAATCCTAAATCTAAACAATGTAATATGCCAAAAAGTATGAAAGTTACTATGTCGAAAAAGGGTACCGAAAGACGTAGCAGGATTGGTGGGATATGATGCTACAGGACCCACTTTTTAGAAATTTCAAGAAATTTTGATAACAGAAATTTAGATTGCGTTGAAGAAACGATCAACCGAAATTGATCGAACTTGGCTACATGTGCCCTCGGGGACTCCTGGTCCACCAGCAGTGACACTCACCAAGTGGTATAAATGTAAACGTCTTCAAATTGAATAGCATCATTTAAGAACAAATAAATTGGCAACGTGGACCAGACATGCACGTTTCGGGTACTTAACCCTCATCAGTGATCCTAAATCCTAAATCTAAACAATGTAATATGCCAAAAAGTATGAAAGTTACTATGTCGAAAAAGGGTACCGAAAGACGTAGCAGGATTGGTGGGATATGATGCTACAGGACCCACTTTTTAGAAATTTCAAGAAATTTTGATAACAGAAATTTAGATTGCGTTGAAGAAACGATCAACCGAAATTGATCGAACTTGGCTACATGTGCCCTCGGGGACTCCTGGTCCACCAGCAGTGACACTCACCAAGTGGTATAAATGTAAACGTCTTCAAATTGAATAGCATCATTTAAGAACAAATAAATTGGCAACGTGGACCAGACATGCATGTTTCGGGTACTTAACCCTCATCAGTGATCCTAAATCCTAAATCTAAACAATGTAATATGCCAAAAAGTATGAAAGTTACTATGTCGAAAAAGGGTACCGAAAGACGTAGCAGGATTGGTGGGATATGATGCTACAGGACCCACTTTTTAGAAATTTCAAGAAATTTTGATAACAGAAATTTAGATTGCGTTGAAGAAACGATCAACCGAAATTGATCGAACTTGGCTACATGTGCCCTCGGGGACTCCTGGTCCACCAGCAGTGACACTCACCAAGTGGTATAAATGTAAACGTCTTCAAATTGAATAGCATCATTTAAGAACAAATAAATTGGCAACGTGGACCAGACATGCACGTTTCGGGTACTTAACCCTCATCAGTGATCCTAAATCCTAAATCTAAACAATGTAATATGCCAAAAAGTATGAAAGTTACTATGTCGAAAAAGGGTACCGAAAGACGTAGCAGGATTGGTGGGATATGATGCTACAGGACCCACTTTTTAGAAATTTCAAGAAATTTTGATAACAGAAATTTAGATTGCGTTGAAGAAACGATCAACCGAAATTGATCGAACTTGGCTACATGTGCCCTCGGGGACTCCTGGTCCACCAGCAGTGACACTCACCAAGTGGTATAAATGTAAACGTCTTCAAATTGAATAGCATCATTTAAGAACAAATAAATTGGCAACGTGGACCAGACATGCACGTTTCGGGTACTTAACCCTCATCAGTGATCCTAAATCCTAAATCTAAACAATGTAATATGCCAAAAAGTATGAAAGTTACTATGTCGAAAAAGGGTACCGAAAGACGTAGCAGGATTGGTGGGATATGATGCTACAGGACCCACTTTTTAGAAATTTCAAGAAATTTTGATAACAGAAATTTAGATTGCGTTGAAGAAACGATCAACCGAAATTGATCGAACTTGGCTACATGTGCCCTCGGGGACTCCTGGTCCACCAGCAGTGACACTCACCAAGTGGTATAAATGTAAACGTCTTCAAATTGAATAGCATCATTTAAGAACAAATAAATTGGCAACGTGGACCAGACATGCACGTTTCGGGTACTTAACCCTCATCAGTGATCCTAAATCCTAAATCTAAACAATGTAATATGCCAAAAAGTATGAAAGTTACTATGTCGAAAAAGGGTACCGAAAGACGTAGCAGGATTGGTGGGATATGATGCTACAGGACCCACTTTTTAGAAATTTCAAGAAATTTTGATAACAGAAATTTAGATTGCGTTGAAGAAACGATCAACCGAAATTGATCGAACTTGGCTACATGTGCCCTCGGGGACTCCTGGTCCACCAGTAGTGACACTCACCAAGTGGTATAAATGTAAACGTCTTCAAATTGAATAGCATCATTTAAGAACAAATAAATTGGCAACGTGGACCAGACATGCATGTTTCGGGTACTTAACCCTCATCAGTGATCCTAAATCCTAAATCTAAACAATGTAATATGCCAAAAAGTATGAAAGTTACTATGTCGAAAAAGGGTACCGAAAGACGTAGCAGGATTGGTGGGATATGATGCTACAGGACCCACTTTTTAGAAATTTCAAGAAATTTTGATAACAGAAATTTAGATTGCGTTGAAGAAACGATCAACCGAAATTGATCGAACTTGGCTACATGTGCCCTCGGGGACTCCTGGTCCACCAGCAGTGACACTCACCAAGTGGTATAAATGTAAACGTCTTCAAATTGAATAGCATCATTTAAGAACAAATAAATCGGCAACATGGACCAGACATGCACGTTACTATGTCGAAAAGGTATACCAAAAGACGTAGTAGGATGGGTGGGATATGATGCTACAGGACCCACTTTTTAGAAGTTATACCTACATTATATACTGCCATTTCCTTAAATTTTATGTCGATTTCTGCATTACTATATTATCCTAAGATACATCACCGACACAATTGTTTTTATGTAGGCCTTATAAAACTAATGTCACCGAACGGACACTAGACTTGGTACTTGACCAATCTACAGTATTGTACTAGCGCATTCTTAAGACTTGCACTCTGACTGACTCTGACGACGAGTATCCATGTCGGGTCCTACCATCTGTCCTCTCTGAATGTCAGTCGGACTCCTCGGGTGATGACATGCTGAGCTCGCTACAGCTGGCAGAGTCGTATCTGTATTACATACCTCCCTTTTATGTCAATAAACATATTCAGCTGTGTTGCTTAGGCCGCTGCGTTTTGCTGTCTTGTTTGTGTTTTTTTTGTCATCTAACATTAAGGAGGTTGTTTTACACTTTAAATGTGCGTTCTTCGAGACCTTTTTGGTAACCAAATAAGTGAGACGGTTGAGAGCACGTTATCCGAATAACCAACTCGTACCCAATCTTATTTCAACTCGTACCATTACATACATGTACTAATACCATAACCAACTCGTACCACACATAATCTCGTACCCATTGATATTAATATCGTAACCAACTCGAATCACCTAGAATCTCGTATCCATTGACATTTACTCGAATCATAACCAACTTGTACCACACATAATCTCGTACCAATTGACATGAACTCTTATCATAACCAACTCGAATCACCCAGAATCTCGTATCCAGTAACATTTACTCGAATCATAGCCAACTCGAATCACCCATCGATGAAGCGTATATATATATGTACATCTTTTGAATAAACTATGAATTGTTAGTTGAGCTCTTTACAATGTATGAAAAGTTTCCACTAATGCGGATTAGATATTCGAAACATGCATGTCCGGTGACGCTTAATCAATAAAAATTAATGCAAAAATTTGTCAAGGTCCGAAAAAAGATATTTCAGGTACGAGTTTACAGAGTACTATTTACCGAGTACCATGGTACGAGTTGGTAGGGGTTGGAATTTATGCATGGTTCGAGTTTATGGTACGAGTATTGTTACCATGGTACGAGTTGGTAATGGTACGAGTTTATGTATGGTACGAGTTGGTAGAATTTATGGTACGAGTTGGTCATGGTACGAAATGGTTTTGGTACGAGTTGGTAGTAAGGTATGGTACGAAGTGGCAGGTACGAGTTGGTTATGGTACGAATTGACCATACCCCCTTTCTAGTGCTGAATACCTTTCTGGTGCACAGCTCTCACAAATCGTAATTACAGTATGCTTAGAGAGGAGTAAACCTATTTTAATAACCTGGTCAATCGAGCGTAAAATATTTGGACAGGCCCAGCTTTCATACCATACGTTTCCATACCATACCATTTTATGAGAATCACAAATACTAGTATTTGGTTGATTTATACGAAAGCCTATTGAGCTCAAATGGTAGCTGAGAAAATTATTTTTTCGCGTTATAACGCGAAACTTTCGCGTTATATCGCGAAACTTACGCGTCATATCGCGAAACTTACGCGTTATAACGCGAAACTAACGCGTTAAAATGCGAAACTTTCGCGTTATAACGCGAAACTTTCGCGTTATAACGCGAACTTTACGCGTTATATCGCGAAACTTTCGCGTAATATCGCGAAAATAAACGTGCAGAAGCTTTCGCGTTATATCGCGAAACTTCGCGATAAAACGCGAACTTTACGCGTTATAACGCGAAACTTTCGCGTTATTACGCGAAACTTACGCGTTATAACGCGAAACTTACGCGTTATAACGCGAAACTTACGCGTTAAAACGCGAATCTTACGCGTTATAACGCGAAACTTACGCGTTATTACGCGAACTTTACGCGTTATAACGCGAACTTTACGCGTTATAACGCGAACATTACGCGTTATAACAAGAATTTTACGCGTTTTATCGCGAAACTTTCGCGTTATAACGCGAAACTAACGTGTTATAACGCGAACTTTACGCGTTATAACGCGAAACTTACGCGTTATATCGTGAAACTTTCGCGTTATAATGCGAAACTTACGCGTTATATCGCGAAACTTACGCGTTATTACGCGAACTTAACGCGTTATAACGCGAACTTTACGCGTTATTACGCGAACTTAACGCGTTATAACGCGAACTTTACGCGTTATAACGAGAATTTTACGCGTTTTAACGCGAAACTTTCGCGTAATATCGCGAAACTTTCGCGTTATATCGCGAAACCAATAAGCAGGCTATGTACGATGAATATATGTATGAAATATCAATGACCTTCCATTGATAGTTTAAAAGTTATCTGCGTTCAATTTTCTCGACTTTAAATGAAATATAGGCCAAAAGTTAATGTCAGACTGAATGCAATTTAAAAGTATGGTAAACATGGTTAATGTATTTTGGAGTTATCTGACCTGGTCACTAGAGTATAAAGTATGATTCAGATCATCCACACCAGAATTGCAGTAAGCATGACATCCTCGGATACATACAAGTTTGGTTGATCTAAGACTCGTGATAAGCTTGATCTGTCCTGTTTTACTTAATATTGTCAATCAAGTGTAAAATATAGGTCAAACTCAGCTTCCCTACCATGCATTGCAGGAAGGATCCTCAGATTCATCATTCACACAAATTTGAATGATCTAGGACTTATAATAGACTGGAAATTGACCTGTCCAGTTTTACTTAAACTGGTTTTTCAGGCATGCAATATAGGTCTAATGCAGCATACGTACCGTACATTATTACAATATGCATCCTTACTAGAGTAGATGCATCACACATACAAGTTTGGTTGATTTAGGACTTTTAAAAGATATGCTGATAAAGGACATGTCCTGTTTCACTTAACCTGGTTGCTCAAGCGTGAAATATAGGTCCCATTTTCTTGAGTGCGGACACCATTGCCGCAAACCCCCCTCCCCCTCCCTCTTCTACGTCGAGGTGAATCTTGCTTGGACCATGGAACTCAATATAAGCTTTCGTACCAAAGTGCAATGATGTTCGATTCGTCCCAAAATCTTGTCGCAATTAAAAATCTTAGTATTTAAAAGTGCTTACTGGGAGAAAGCAATGATTGACGTATTAAAATTACATTTCATACTGATATGTCTGGCAGGGCGTTCGTTCATCACTTTTATATACTTTATATCAGATTCAGATACATATGTATAACATGAAAGGTAGTTGGAAATCAACACATTTAAGGCATTTATTAAGCCTTATCGAGAAAACTAAATGTTCTTAAGAATACTAATGTTTCTTCTACTTTCGGTTTATGTTTAAAAATACTTCAATCATCAATCATGTTAGATAAGTTCTAGATTGATACTTTGGTTTTATGTTCAATCTGCATACAAATAATAAATTGAACCCTTAATTTGAGCAATAATTTGATGGATATTACCTAAACTCTAGCTTGAATATTTCTATTTATTTGACATAAACATTCCTTTCTACTTGTCAGAGAGGATATTCAGCATCAAAGGACAGAAAAAGCTATGATTTCAAATGTCAAAAGAAGACTAAAAATAACGGTTAGGAAATACATTGAACGCCTGGCCAACTTCAGGAGTTCCATGTAATGACCGATCGATACAGGCATTACACGAAATCCCTTAATTTTAGGAATCACGTAAAATCTCTGATTACATTTATTCACTATAATATATACATGTATATCAATATTCCTGAACTCAAGGGATTTCGTGATATTATCTGTATATGTTACAGTGAATAAGTATAATAAGGGATTTTACGTACTTCCGAAAATTAAGGGATTTCGTGTAATGCCTAAATGGATCATTCATAACATGTAGTTCCTGGAAATGGCAAGGTATTTCAAGTAAATCTTGACATTTTCTTGAAAAATTTACTCTTGTTTTCTGATTGAAATTTCGTCGTATATATATACATGAATTTCATAATAATCTTTTATATTGTTATTGCTATGAAACTACTCTGTGCTGGGGGTATCCTGAAGCTCCTACAAGGGCTCCGATTTGAAATCTTTTACATACTGCATACATACAAATTTTCGCGTTATAACGCGAAAATTTTCGCGTTATAACGCGAAAGTTTCGCGTAATAACGCGAAAGTTTCGCGTAATAACGCGTAAGTTTCGCGTAATAACCGTAAGTTTCGCGTAATAACGCGAAAGTTTCGCGTAATAACGCGAAAGTTTCGCGTAATAACGCGTAAGTTTCGCGTAATAACGCGTAAGTTTCGCGATATAACGCGAAAGTTTCGCGTTATAACGCATAAGTTTCGCGTTATAACGCGAAAAAATAAATTTCTCAGCTACCACTTGAGCTCAATAGGCTTTCGTACCTACAAGGGCTCCGATTTGAAATCTTTTACATACTGCATACATACAAATTTTCGCGTTATAACGCGAAAATTTTTGCGTTATAACGCGAAAGTTTCGCGTAATAACGCGAAAGTTTCGCGTAATAACGCGTAAGTTTCGCGTAATAACGCGTAAGTTTCGCGATATAACGCGAAAGTTTCGCGTTATAACGCGTAAGTTTCGCGTTATAACGCGAAAAAATAAATTTCTCAGCTACCACTTGAGCTCAATAGGCTTTCGTAGTACGTAACGCGTAAGTTTCGCGATATAACGCGAAAGTTTCGCGTTATAACGCGTAAGTTTTGCGTTATAACGCGAAAAAATAAATTTCTCAGCTACCACTTGAGCTCAATAGGCTTTCGATTTAAAACATAGTTACATGTAGTAATGTTGGAATGGAAGTGTCCCATTTCCCTTAACCTGGTAACCCAAACGTTTCACATTGGTCACATCCTGCAGCCGTCAATTGCAAACAGTAAGTAACCTTTGATACAAGACCCACAGAAGTTTGAAAATGCTTGTGTAATATGTTATTTAAATCCAGCGTGAAATACGGTTTTCGATCAACAATCCGTTCCATATGTTGTAGAAAGCACTCTCAGATGCATCATTCACACATATTTGCCAACACAAGCCCAAAAAAAAAAAAAAAAAAAAAAAGAAAAAAAAAAAAAAAAAAAAAAAACCTACATCGCTGACGATGGGAATATAGTATTAGCTTTCCTTTACGTTGCCGAGGTGAGTTAAACCCCCACAAATTTCTACCAATATGAGTGTTTAACGTCTTCATTTGAAACAGTATGATCTTGAACTCTTTCTTGTCGCGATATGTTTCAAAATTAATTCAAATATATAAAAATTTCAACTTATTATGTCACCATCTCAACTTACCAGATGTGATGTTACTCCATATCCAGCACACACTCAACAAAGAAGGTATATGCAAAAACTGTGCCATTTTAAATTTGGGAAGAATATCCCTTTAATAAACATTAACACATTTAAAACACGGAAGTATAAAGATTTGAAATGGGCTCAAAAATTGCAAATGCCATACAGGAAAATTATACTTTCTCTGTTTGCTGTATTTTGATTTTTATTTTCATTCTGTCAGTCCGTCAGTTTATATATATTTCAGGAAAAAAATGTATCTTCATTCATGTATCAAATACCTCTACCAGTATCGAATAGTTGAATGCATTATGATTTCACTTATGAGGAATATTGTACAAATTTATCTTTCGCTTTAAGATTTACATCTATTTTAGCCGCTTTATATCGCATTCATTGATATACAAAAATGCAACTGGCTGTGTCATACCGAAACACGTGTATTGTGCATTAAAATTGGTTTGAAATTTTATTCAAGAAGGTAACAAGTTGGAACACATCAATTTTCATTTTAGATGCATTGATGGAATGTTAAAAATGTCTTAATTTTAATTCTAGATAAAGCCGGCCGAAATAACACTTTTTAAGACATACCAGAAAATCACTCGAATGTCTTAGTTTGTCCATATGTGCATCCAGGTATGGAGTGTATCCCCAGTGACTTCCTTCCGTTTGTGGTTGTGTTAATTCTTGACATATCTGGGCGTATTCCATCACAGTTTCGGTAAAATTCAGCGGTTTTGGACAAGTACAAAAGGAGTGACAGGGACATTATGTGACCTTGGGTCGAGGTGATATGAAACCTTTGGGTCATGAGCTACAACATACTAAAATATGTAAGTGATCCGTTAAAAGGTACAAGATATATAGCCCGGACAGGAAAGCATGTATAATTTCATTTAAAATATATTTTAAAGTGACTTTGAACTTGGTCACATGACCTTGGTAAAGGTGATGTGAAATTTTGGGTCATCAGCAACAACATACTACAATATGAATATGACCCGGTAAACTTTTCAGGAGATATAGCCCGGACACGATGTGTGACAGACGAACAGACGGACACGAAGGCAAAAACATTATTTTTCTTTCCCATTGGACGGAGACAAAATTATACACTACAATTCAAAAATGCAATTCCACTGATCCAAAAGCCTGTCAACCATGATAATAACTAGTGGAATCTGCTTTTACAAAAAAAAAAAAAAAAAACCAAACAAACAAACAAACAAAGAAACACAATAAACACTGAGGATAATTACACTGACACCATAAACATAGAAAATATTTTCATAACAAATATTAATAGAAAATAACCATAAAGAATCCCTAATGGAGATGAGACCATGTATCCGACTCCGAGGGGAGATGCCAAAGGGGGCATTCGTGTTTCACAAACACATGTTTGTATTGTATATAAATTAATGATATAAAACAGTATCTTTATTCCTGGGTCGCTACTTTGAATGCCTTTAATATTCATGAAATAATGATTTTGTTTATTTGGTTTCATATCATTATTGCCAAAGAAAAAATAGAGGAAATGTATAAGAGCTTAATTTTTTTTAAGAGTAAGGAAAAGACAATGCAAACGACCTCCAGAAATTCATACAGGGACTGACTTTAAGGATAAAGAGTTTTTAATGAAAACGGTCAGATGAGTTTCATAAAATAGTATGAATACGAAATCCTTGGCTTGAAAACGTTTGTGAACGGACGTTTCAGTTTGTACTACGAAGTCGGAAAGATGAGTTCAGATTCTAGCGTATTAAGGTGCGTCATTGGTCACGATTTAGGACCATTCTTGCGCATCTCCTGTTCTAGCACTAATTGAGATTGAATTTCATAGATATTTCAATTCATTATGGCCAAGGTATCATTTCTGACTTTAATGAAGACTTTTTAATAGCAATTCTCTGTAATGACCAAAATCGATCGGCACGGCATATCATGGATTTTGATGATTTTCGGTATAATGGGTATAAATTAAGTACTGACCATGAAAATGACACTTTTTGGCCAATGTGACCTCTGGTTGCCATGGTAACGAGGTCATTCTATTTATAGCACTGTTGGGACCATGAAATAAGCCATCTCCGGAGACTGCGTTGTCATGGATACCACTGTAACAGCTTGTTCATCTTCCATTCTTACTTAGTACACTTAGTTATGTGATATTTATTAAAAGAAGCTTATTGTATTCAGTCAAAATAAGTCAAAATGAAACGAAATATAGAGACGAAAAATTGGAGTGGGTATTTTAAGAGTTTTACCTAAATTCTGTTTCCATGGCAACATTAGACCTTTTTGTTTGCTTCATATTATCTTTGAAATTGATTTTATTTCTCTTTAGAGTTACATAAGATTGTCAAAATGCATGCATGTATAGATATGAATTAAATCTTTTACATAAGAACAATTAAAATGTCCAAGGTCATTGGCTTGATATTCAAGGTCATTTATACTTTGAGACTCAAATTTTGCATAAAATATTGATTTTTTAAAATTTTTTGTTACCGAATTTTTTATTATTTTTTATTTGAATATTTTCATAGGTCATATTTTTTATGAAAGCAAATGAATATAAGAAAGAAAATCTTAGAATTTATTGAACTGGAGAGATTTAATGGGAAATATTTTTTTCGTCAAAAAAAAAAAAAAAAAACAAGAAAATACAGATTTCGTCCCTTTTTTATCAAAATACTGACCAAGAATTTAGATATTCGAAGATGTGAAGAAACGTTATCAATAGTTCTAAGAAATTAGTGATACGTTTATGATTTTATGGCAAATAACTGTTAAGTTCTATATTTCAAGGTTTCTAAAATATTGGCACCTTCATTTTATGAAAAATCAGGATTTTTCGTCAAATCTGGTCACTTAAAGTTTAATGACCTTGGAAATGCAGTGGGTGACCTTGAAATAATTTCGAGGTCATTTTTATATTAAAACCCCTCTGATAGATGTATACAAGAACTTCTGTTCCATTATCATGTGTAGATAGTTTGATAGAGGTTGTGTTTAAATTCATCGTATGGAAACCTATCAGCCGATTGTTGCCATAGCAACTAAATTTGATGCTGCTTTGCATATAAAAGGACAAATTAGCCCAATTAATTTTTCATATTAATGTTTAGTTCAAAGAAAGATGTTACCAATTAGATAATTAGAATTTGGACTTCAAAAATTTGTGCTTTTATGAAATTTTCAACCTTGTAAAACAGTAAAAACATGCAACAAAGGGTCTGTAAGTGCCCAAAACAGAGCCTTTTGATACCCTTTTTTGGCCCAATTTTTCATCTTGTATACAAAAGGCATCCGAGATGAATGTAAAAATCTTTACAAATATGCATAATAATAAGGATTAAAAGAAAATAATCAAAGCAATTTCAGATCACAAAAGTACCTGTTTCCATGGTAACGAAGCCTACAAATATGCCTCGTCCTATAGATTTTCCCTATTTTTGAAACTTCAGACACGGTTACCATGGCAACGGCAACCTTTTTGAAAACCTGGGGTTGATTTACAAACTAGTGCTTCATAATGAACTTCCATACAAAGAATCTCAAAAATCCATGACATGCCGTGCCAACATGTCTTGAAATTCTTTGGTTCTTACAGAGAATTGCTGTTTAAAATTCGCAAACATACCTAAAAGCGGATAAGTTTTAAAACTGGATCTAAGCTGAATGAAGTATCCGTACGAAAATGCTTCGCTGTAATTTCTAGAAAAATTGAGCTGAAGTTACTCTTTTGAACAGTCCGGATTTCACTTACGTAAGTTATAACCTATGAATTTCGTTTTACGTATGGAATATTATTGACTTAAGCTGTTTTATAAGGTAGAGCTGATGAATATCGAAAAATTATAAATTGTTTAAATTCCACCCACATTAAGGCAAAATCGAGTTGACACCTTTTGAAGAAAACCACAAAATGGCACTACTCCAGAGCGTTTGTACTCTCTTATATCAACACGGACTTATACTTTTTCTACAATATTTTGAAAAACCTTTCTCAGGAGCACATTTTACTGTGTTTTTGAAAAAAAAAATCGTTGAGATTCAGTATCTCTGATATTTTGATCCAAACTAAGATGATTTTCGTTATTTTTGTGTAAAATCGAGAAAATATTAAATGATCTCTGAATTTGGTATTACGATCAAACTTTATCAAAATCAATTTTGTACAAAGTTTCTAACCTGTCTTATTGTATGTAAACAAATATAATTAAAATTAAAATTAAATGAGTGCATTTCAGCACGTTTTGTATTTTAGTTACAACAACTATGCTATTTTTAGCAACAAATTTCCAACATTTTTACCCTGTTTTCCAAATAAGCAAAAGTTTTGATTTTCCTCACGGACCCATTATTTTTCCTTCATGAAATGATTAATAAACATGAATTGTATGATTAAATATTGTTTTCACAAAATCGTTGAAATTCCTTAGTTCAGAAATGACATGCCTTAAAAGTATTTTAAAGCAAACATGGTGGATTACAAATAGAGAAATTGTCAAGGTTTGAACGTGGACGTGGTTTTTGATTTATAGATTCTTGCAGATTAGCTTAGTGATATTCACTGTGATATGCCGGAAGGTAAACAACCGGATGTAAATCCGACACTTGTTCCTTTTACCCTTTTTCATGGAATTATCTTAAGTAGTGTTTATCCGGCTAAACTTGAATAAAGTTTTGTTTATCTGTATACCAGGAGAAATACATTGTCGTATTTTATTGAATTTAAAAGGACATATGGAAATGTTCCGTCTGAGATAACATGTATTTTATAATAATTTAGATATATCATTCTCGCTACAAAATATGATCAGCTTCGTGGGTACATTTGGGAATTGGTGTGGCTTGGAATGCTATATCGACGTTATACCATCTCGTCATTTAAAAATAACATAAGTATCTAAATTATTTGAATTCTTTGCCTTGTTACGACTGGTTTCGATTTGATCATTAAATATTATGAATAAATTACTAAAAACTAGAAATTAATTCGAAGGAATTCAGAGGTCTAGTGCTTGTAATGATATTTTAATGTATTCTTACTTTAAAACCTGCTTGTAATGCAATATTGACTCTTGAAAACGTGGTCGTTAACAAGTCCCAAAATTATAGGAAACTTAGTATTAAGTATAAGATCTGACTCGGGAGGAAAGTGTACGAATTTGGTACATAATTGTACAAAAAGTAATAAAACGATATTGTTTGCATTTATATATTTCACGAAAAAGCTTGAAATAAAAAGTTAAAGTGACGGTGGAAAAATTTTGCATGACAGCTGTTAAATATGAATTTGAAAAATTAATTTGTGATCGTACAGACAAAATCAACGGCATATGCTTGGGTCTCTGAATCAATGGGATTTAAATGCAACAAACCAAATAAAAAAAGGAAAATCATGATAAAACGAAAAAAAAAAAAAAAAAAAAAAAAAAAAAAAAATTGAAATAGAAAAATGAAATTGAAAAGAAATACTGTAAATGGAAAAAAATTGGATCGCACTAAATTAAAAAAAAAACTGTGACAGTTCATTACTGCAATAATCGGCCAAGGATATCCAAAACATGGCAATACTGTTTACATGTCCATGGATTTTTTTTCTTATTCTTCCATGTTACATTGCTGAATAAACTAAACTATATTCCTTAGTTTCGTGTCATTTTTCTTCAGTGCAACACCCGACGATCGTCGTCATGAACTTAACAGGTTTCATAAAATAATGGGCTATTCCTTATCTACCACTGTGTTTAGGTAGATATTACTCGCTGGTTGAGGCCTGAGTTCATCGTAAGTTTGCATGTTGCCGATGTCCCGTGGACTTGTACATTGTTTTGTGAATCATTTTTTTCATAGACTACTTTTTAACATCGTTAATAACTTTTACAAAAAATATGAGTAAATTTTCTATTTTCATTCGAATATTCAATGTTCCATAGATGTACACGATGGAGGATTAGTAAACAACTTTACACTAGATTTGTTCTGCTGTGATCGGTGTAGGATGGACTTTGGGCTTCCTTTTTGATCCTACCTACTTGGATACTATACTAGAATTAGATATGTAACATGATTCATATGATGTATGGAAATTAATGTGTACGGTGCGTTTAAACAGAGCCACGTACAATGCATTTTACATTTGGAGCCGTGCACTTTCTGTAAAGTAAATGCACAGATTTAGATTAAAAAAATAATAATACCAGAGGGAAATAAATTTTTGTGAACATAACTTTGGCTGGAAGCATCACTGATGAGGATTTGATATCCGAAACACGTGTCTGGTGCATAATAAATTGGTTTGAAATTTTCTTCAAGAAGGTATAGAGTTGGAACATTTCGTATTATTGATATAAGCACTTATTTCCTTTTGCAGTGTGCAGCAGTTAAACTCGTTCCCCAGTGACTGTATGCTTGTCAGATGTACCAATTACTTCTTTACAGCTCTGTCGCCCGAAAGAAACTTTGATTTGGCCTTTTATCACTTTGACATCAAATATATTATTTTGCTATTTCGGAAACTTGTCATTTTATCAAACATTGTCATAGAAATTAAAGGAGGTTAAAATCTTAGCACCATCCCTCCAATGCTATTTTGAACATATAATTTCTAATTTGGATATGCTACTGAATCGACCCTACAGGAAATTTGTAGCCGCGCACTTTCTGTAAAGAAAATGCACGGAAATGAATTTTGGTGGCTCCTGAACATCACTTTGGCTGGAAGCATCACTGATGAGGATTTATTATCCGTAACACGTGTCTGGTGCGTAATAACGGTTTGAAATTTTTTCTTGAAGAATGTATAGAGTTGGAGCACTTCCGTATACCTTGCCTTCCTTACTTGCACTGGAGATTGGGTAAGTTATTCTTCGTGATTCTGTGGAGCTTGTGTCATTGTCTCCGTCTGTTTGTCCTATTTTCTTTTCGCGTGAGAATAATAGAATCTATCATCCCTTTGTACAGGGACAAACCTCGTCGTGGACTGCAAATCTTTGATACTCGGGTGGGATTTCCCTGTCCCTGTACAAAGGGATGATTTATTCATTTTCTCTCACTCATATATTTTCACATAATTCATGAATAAACATTGCTTGTTTTGCGTTAAGTCTTGCTCCATGTGACGCGAAGTGTTGTACATCGGAAGACTTTTAAGAATCGATTATCGGAAAATAATCGGAAAGAGTAAACCGATCGATTATCGATTTAAATCGGAACTTAAAAGTCCATGAAAAATGGAACATAAAAGATAGAAAAATTGTATTTTTCTGCATAAAATTCAGAAAACTATGCTGAAAACGAAATATAAAGCATTCAATTTCAAAGTGTCTGTCTGTTTACATGCAAGACAACAAGTAACGGTTTATGTTACATGCGAAAAGAGGAAAATAAATACCTTTACACAAAATACCTTTCTTTCAGCGACAATCGATTGTAAGAGAATGAAATCGATAATCGGAATCGAAAGAGTTTTAGCGATCGACAATCGATTATCGGCGACAATTGGTACATCACTACGCGAAACACTGCTAAACCTAAGTGGACGTCTATGACCTCACAGTAGGGGGTTCGAGACAAACATCCGGGGGTGCGTGACAGTTTTCTTCTCAAGTTTTCCTCGTACCCTGTGAGATAGCCTATGTGAGATTTATAAGTTGTCTCAAAGGCTCCAATTGACCAGTAGAAAAAGAAAATCTTATTGTGACGTCACAGTAACGTCGTCTGAAAACATGGCGTTAGATGGCATGAAACGTTGTTTGAATTTCCTTTTTTCTTATGTTTCATGGAAGAAGAAATAGATTCCATCACTTTCTACTGAGCTGAGTGAGACATAAACATTTACACTCGTGACGGAAAGTTTTCATCTTTTCCCTCGTTCCGCTACGCTCCACTTGGGAAAAGACGAAATTTCCGTCACTCATGTTAATGTTTATGTCTCACTCAGTAGATCGTGATAGAAGCTTTTAGTCTCAGAATTGGTAAATCAGTAAATATCTCTGTCCGGGGTGAGAGAAAATTCTGATTTGTATTTTTTTTTCAAATTCGCAAGCCTTTCGATTGTGGTTTTTGGAATACTATTTCTGCTTTTGTATTTGACTTTCATTCACAGATTCATGGATATCTCTTCCATATTGCTTTGATACCAGCTGGGCCATATCATCTTAATTTAAGTTAATGTATTTGTCAGGGTCTTTTTTTACCTTCGACATTGACTCATACTTTCTCTCTAAATGATGTTACTGAAATGATTAGCCTTGCATATGGCGATGTACTCTTAACGTCACAAATATGGATAATGACCATATTCCAATGCACAGTACAAAATCGATAATTCAGGAAATCATAAACCGAAGGCATACGAAATCAAGTAAAAACTTCAACCAAAGCAAACAAAGAAAACCTCCACCATACGAGAAGAAGCGAATTCCTAATATTGGAGTGAGACCAGATGCACAGGAAGAGTTTCTTGTTTTGTGCAAAAATAACATATTCACATATTGTAGGTCTATCAATGATATTTCGATAAAAGTACTATAGAAGCAAAGTAGTAAAGTAAGCTTAAACATGTTAGTTATGACTAAATTAGAGATGGTAATAAGTACATGATAAAGTCATCAAATCAAATCGGATTGATTTTTTTCTGGCAAATTTCAAGAAATGTTCTAAGTAATAATACATTTTCAGACGAGAATAATTTGATTGATTAAAATGAAAATGATTATTTATAGAGAGTAAACGAACAGAAATCATTATGTCCTTACCGAAGTAAAAATAATATGATGCCGAGCAGAATAAAAATGATGACAGACAGTAGAACAAGTCCAATTATGTAGCCTGTAACTAAAAGATTAAGAACATCTGACTCATTGTGATAAGGACTAGGTTTGTTTGTCAACGCTTTCTGAATACATTCTGAATTCTACAAACTTTTACGATAGTATTTTTCAAAATTTCTGTCTAACAAAAACGGAAGTTACTTAATTTTGTTTGAGAATCAATAAATTATGAACTTTGTCACTGTAACAATCAATGAATACCGTCTGTTTTGTTAGTATTATCCATTGTTCTTTGACGATCTGTCCCCATTTGATGTCATAGAGACCACAGTTGTTGTTGTCGTTCGTACATGTAGTACAGACGATACATTTGTCATGCGAGGCGATGTTTCTAAGGTAGAAGTGGGAGCTGACGTCGACGTCGACCTGATTCTAGAAAAGTTGCTAGTTGTAAACCTTTGACTAGAAGTTGGAGCTGAAGTCGACCTGATTCTAGAAGAACTGCTGGTCGTGGGCATTGGACTAGTCGATGAAGATATCATGGGCCCCGTGCAAGTAAATGTTACTAAAATCGAGAGAAGGAAAAGACAATATTACAAACGGATAAATTGCTGATTATTATTTTGTTTTTAATAAACAGTTTGTTTCATACATTACAATATTAATTATGTACAGCGCTCTCCCAAAAACATTTGTATCAGTTTCATCAAATGAATCGGTCGACAGGATGTAACGACAATACTGTTCAATCAAATACATTATACAAGTGATTGATAAATTGCAGAATATATTTTGATATACTTTTGTTATAAAATTGAAAAGTTGTTTCGAAAATCAAAAACGAATCAGTCAAAACTAGATAAAAAGCAAGCACAACATGACAGTCAGCTGCATATGTGAGTAAATAAGGATCGAGTTCATGTGACCAAGAAGAATGATAATCTCGTAACAGCATGTAACTTCGGCTTTGTACAAAAATACCATATTAGTAATTTCACATATTTTGATATTTACGCAGTCGCGCCATTTACCAAATGAAGTATCCAATTATTTGTACGGGTCAATGTAAAAACAGATTTTTATTCCCACAGTATTTAAAGCTAGTCATAAACTATGTCCATTCTACAGCAAATTCTTTCCGGAGTCATCATATGATGTCTTTGAATTCTCATTTGTCTTGAACTCATTGTTATCATATCCCAAATTGTTGAGATATAGGTTAGAGCCATCCAAATTCTGAGTTTCCAAAATGAGGGTGTTGCTAGCAATGGAGATGCATATTCATTCCGGACATATTTGCAAAATGGTTTAACTGCATTATTGTGTAAGTGTTCGTAACTTGCCATTTGCAGGGAATATTGCGACATAGCAATAGGGTGCAATTCTTGTAACAAATGATGTAATCGAGATTTTGACAGCCACCTGTTCTCCGGGGTAAACTTCTACTGGTAGAAAAGGATCTCTTCTACATTCCACTGTGCCACCAGCTAATAAAACATTGCTAACGGTTCTAGTAACTCTTGTTCCACAGTTATTTACAAGACTGAATGACGTTGGAAACATTTTAAACTCTCCACGAGAAGGTGCTATAAATGAACAACTACAGCTTTCCATATTTGAAAGTTCAAAATCGGAGAACTCTATAGTATAGCGGTTCTCGTTGGTCACTGTTACTGGTTGGCACATTCTTATCACTATTGAAAAAAAAATGATAGACTGATTAGAATAATGTCATAATTTGATATGATATGGTTGTGACACTCTTGATACTCGTAAACATGTAAGAAATATATCTTCTATTGCATTCACAATAAATTTTTTTCAGTAAGACTTTCGAAAGTCATTATTTTATATCTTATTATCATATGATTAAGATTTTGGACCACACAGTATTCGGTATTTTTTGGACTTATCTTTCAAAGTCTTTGGTCCTATTTCATTGTTTAGACTGAGGATCACTGACGAGTGTTAAGTATCCCAAACATTCATGCCTGGTCCATACTGCAAATTTGCCTATTCTTTATTGATGCTATATAAGGTAAGATATTTCATTGACCAAATGAGCCCTTGCAGGCATGACATTTCAATATAAAGCATCACGACAAAAGATAAATCAATAAATCAATCTTGTGAATACATATGAAAAGGTGTATATATTTGAAGACGTGTAACATTCAGCATCTTTGGAGAGTCTATGTCTTAATCCATTACTTATATGTCATAAATATCTGCAGAATAGGAGCGTCTTAGTTCTGTGACATCTCCATTTTCCGATACTCGGACCATTGATACTTACAATTAGATGATCCTTCTGGACAATTATCGGCCCCTGAAATTTTATAACAAAAAAGTTATCTTAGTATCGACAAGCCATTATCATTATCATTAAGTTAATGTTATTTTACATTATCTAAGTGTTTTCAATGATTTTCAGACACGTCCAAATGGAAGTTGTATTTGAAAGAAGCTGATAAGACGTAAAATCTGCCCTAAAAAGTGGAATTTTGAAATGGAAACTGTAAGAAAAATTATTCTTTTAATTAATACATATACGGTATCCCATCAAAATCTGAATTTATTTTAGATCTAGTATGCATAATATTGTTAATGTTTGGGTCAAAACTTTTTGCCAAAGAATTAAAAAGAAAACGGAAAAGCGTTTTTGAGCATTGTTCCTCTGGAGTTACAGAACGCCACTTATACTGGAGGTGTATTATTATGATACAAAATTTCTAGAAAAGCGGGGGAAAGACTACCACAGAGACGAATAAATAAAAAGGAAGGGAGTGCATTTGTTAATGGATCGATCTTTAAGATCATTAGATATGGGAAATTTTACTAATTTTCCTCCTAAATCCATCAACAAATGTGTTCTTAATACGATCGAATGAAATGTACAACAATCAGGAACGAAATAAGCAGGAGCGATGTGGATTTCTCCGCTTCTGTGTATTTCGTGCTAAAAAGCTTAATACATTATAACCATTACATACAAAATAAGACCGTGTTTTGAGTTACGGGTTGTCATTATTTACCGATTAGAGGAGATAGAACTTTCGAAATGTATTTCTGATTTACAATGCAGATATATTTAAAATCTTTCAGTTAATATTTATCAATTAAAGGCAAAATATTCTAAAATTTCTACATTTTGGTCGGTATTATTAGTATTACCATGACCAAATGTTTTGCAAACACCCATACAAATGCAAAATATGAATAACAATTCTTAAATTTATACGCATACTATTCTTATGAAACAAACTGCACTGGCCGTCACTGTATTATACATATTTCTCCTTTTATCCGAGGGCCGATGAACAATGTCAGTTAACATTTGAACTACTTGGTGAGTGTCACTGCTGGTGGACCAAGAGTCCCCGAGGGCACATGTAGCCAATTCCGATCAACTTCGGTTGATCGTCTGTCTCTTTAACGCATTTGAAATTTTCTGTTACAAAACTTCTTGAAATTTCTAAAACGTGGGTCCTGTAGCATCATATCCCACCAATTCTGCTACGTCTTTTTGGTACATTTTTGGACATAATCATTTTCATACTTTTTGGCCATTTTACATTGTTTAGACTGAGGATCACTGACGACGGTTTAGTACCCGAAACGTGCATGTCTGGTCCATGCTGTAAATTTATCAGATCTTAAATGATGCTATTGAGTTTAAAGACATTTAACATTTGAACTACTTGGTGAGTGTCACTGCTGGTGGACCAAGAGTCCCCGAGGGCACATGTAGCCAATTTCGATCAACTTCGGTTGATCGTCTGACTCTTTAACGCATTTGAAATTTTCTGTTACAAAACTTCTTGAAATTTCTAAAACGTGGGTCCCGTAGCATCATATCCCACCAATTCTGCTACGTCTTTTTGGTACATTTTTGGACATAATCATTTTCATACTTTTTGGCCATTTTACATTGTTTAGACTGAGGATCACTGACGAGGGTTTAGTACCCGAAACGTGCATGTCTGGTCCATGCTGTAAATTTATCAGATCTTAAATGATGCTATTGAATTTAAAGACGGTTTACATTGTTTCACAGTATTTTAAGGAACAAATTTTTATTTCTGAAAGAATTTTTGTTAAAATGATCGATACAGCAGCTATAAGGCGTTGTTTGTATGGGAATTTGTGCATTTTTTGGAATACAGTATACGTACATTTTGTAAGGTAAGTCTAGTTCAATATTTGCTGAGCCAAGGAGTAAATTGTTATTTTCAATTACTTCTAATGCTGAAAAATTTTTGGAGCATCATTGTAGACCATGAGCTACTTACCCAATACCTGCACCCCCGGGGGAATTTATGGGACCCTGATTTTTGTTAAAAGGATGTCCCCTGAATATGAAATGGGCCATCCCTCACTTAAACTAGGGGACTTTTACTAGTATTGGTTGAAAAACATGTATTTTTAATAAAAAATCACTGAAAAATGGAAAATTTTATATGAAAAGATATTTGAAAATTCAACCATATGAATGTATACTTGTATCTTGGATCTTCTTTCAGATGAAAATAATCTCAAGTTTCAATTTCTACTATTCGTGTGATTTTTTGGGTAAAAAGTCGATATTTTGCAAAATTTTACAGAAATTTTAGGTAATTTTTACTTTTTTTCAGCTTTTCAGCTCTACACTATTGCATATGATCATCCATTGATGGTGTAGATAATAACTTTAAAGTCTCCTCTCTCAAATTTGATATATTTTGTATTGAGATGTTTTTTGCAATAACCTCGAAATTGTCGTTTTTATACAAAAGCCTATGTTTTCATTTAGAAATCTCTGATTTCAGTATATAAATTCAAATTTCTGTGAAATATCGACTTTTTACCCCAAAATTCACACGAAAAGTAAAAATTGAAACTTAAAATTAATTTCATCTGAAACAAGATAAAAACAAGTATAAATTCACATGGTTTAATTTTCAAATATCTATTCGTATAAAATATATGAAATTCTTTCCATTTTTCAGTGATTTTTGATTGAAAATACATGTTTTTCAACCAAAACTAGTAAAAGCCCCCTAGTTTAAGTGGGGCATGGCCCATTTCATATTCAGGGGACATCCTTTTAACAAGGGTTCCATAAATTCCCCCGGGGGGATGCAGGTATTGGGTAAGTAGCTCATCCTTGCGTGAATCTATTCCTAATTCGTTGTTAATACCGCCCGAGTTATTCATTTTATTTGTAATTGTAAACATGGCAGAAGGTCGTCCTACATTGTGAGTCTGCACAGGTTCTTCATGAAAACAACAAGGTATGAGTATTATACGACCTGCGCGGGACTTGTACGGCACTGCTTTGAGTAGTACACGACACTTATAAATACAATTTTGGAAAAACTGTAAATTGACATTGTAAATGTTAATATCTATAAGTCGCGTTTAAATGTACATGTTCAAGCTCGTAGATAGATGGTAGTAACTCATGCATATCACTTGTATACTAGAAATATCTGTTTGTCAAAGAAAAATCGCTTAATCTTGTGAGTGACTTACTCAAAAGGTATGAATAAATTCGCTGCACAAAATTTCACGAAACCTTACACGAAGCAAATACACAAATAAGGCCTTCTACCAAGTTTGTGGGGTGTTTTAGCAATCGGTTAACAAATATGGTCGCCAAGGGCTCTGCTTGGCTTACACATTTTCGACCTCTCCTCTGCAACTGCTTCACGGAATTTCACGAAAACTTACAGGAAGCAAGTACTTAGGGTAACCTGCCAAGTTTATGTTTTTCGTGCCGATCGGTCAACAAACATGACCACCGAGCGTTAATATTGACTGACACATTTTCGACTTTTTATCTGCAACCGTTGCACAGAATTTCAGGAAACTTTACAGGAAGCAATAACTCAAGGTAATCTACCAAGTTTTTGTAATCGTGCAGATCGGTCATCAAATATGACTATCGAGGGCTCTGATTGGCTGACGCATTTTCGATATCTCCTCTGCAACCGCTGTATAAAATTTTCTTTGTTTACATCAATATTGGACCTAGGGCCAATACAAATAAAAACACAAACTCTTAAGTACACACATTTTCGGCCACTTCTTTTCTGCTCGCATCTCCTACTTTACTTTCAACTTAACGGCTGTCTGTTTGTCTGTGACATTGACAGTCTGGGTATCCTTATTTGCATCACATTTGTACCTCACAATTATTTGATATGTTAAAATAAGTTATGTATATATGTGTAATATTTTAAATTCAATGTTATCTATATGTAAAAATTATGATAAAATTCTTTTTAAAAAACCATCTTCTGCTTGATCGTTCATTATTACAAAGACGGATACCGCAAAATGCATGCATGTGCCGCGAATATTATGATGTATGTAATAAACATGTAATAAGCACAAAAAATACCTTTTATCTTTATTTATCATTCTTGATTTTCTTTTATCTTTAGCAATTTCAAGTTATCTGATTTTTTTTTTACATATTTTTGAATCAGAAACGAAAAAGAATAGGAAACTGGACATTTACATTGTTCCTACTGTTCATGTTTAAAATTTATTTTAATTAACGGTTCACTACTTGTCACTAAATTTGTTGTCTCCTACCCCCAGCCCCCCCCCCCCCCCCCCCAAAAAAAAAGAATAAATTTTCACTACAATCTGATTTTCTCAATTCAGAATGCAGGTAATGTTGCTTGCACATGAATTTCAAAATTCTGGAAACTGTAATGTTAATCCAACACTTTGAAATCAATACACTTCTTTGTTACACAAACAATGATTGGACCTCATCTCCCATTGATAGGTGTTATTGTGAGAAATATTTTTTTCTTTCACATGACTGTGTATAATCCAGTATATGACGATCAACTGGTATGAACCTGAAAACAAAATGAAAACAATTGTTAATGAAAAAGACATATACCATGAATGAATGAATGAATGAATGAATGAATGAAAGGAATAATTAAAGGAATGAGAAGATGAATGAGTGATAGCTCATGAATGAATTTTAAAGAAAATTAATTACAATATGTGTTTTAAACTAAATCAATGCATACTGAATCTAAATTGATGAATTCAAATGAATGAATGCTTTATGTACTAAAATGAATGAATCCAGATCAATCAATGCATTGTAATTAAATTTGAACTTTCATTTATCAAAATAAATTTCTTTCAATTTGAAGAAGGACATAGATCTATATATATTCAATGATTTAACTTTTCAATACATGAAAATCTCCAAATTGATTAATTGACAGATATATTCAATTTCCAAAAAAATGAGGGTTTTTTGGGGGGGAGTATCTGAAACATTTTCTTTGACAATTTTAATTGTCATAATTGCATACTGCAGTGTACTTCTATAGATAATTTTACAGACATGTGCATTTTCTGCACAGTACTTTATTACATAGGGATACATATTTTCAAAGTACATTATGATTTGAATGTAAATGGTACAGTTGATACCTATGTAGTGATGTACATTGTACTTACCCAAGAACAAGGCTATTCTGAACTGGAATCATGATACAGAAAGTCATTCATTTTGGCTTCCTCCTTCCTCTTCCTGTTTGGGCACCTGGCAGCCCTCTTTTGGATCAGTTGGCTGTATTGATGTTATATTGCGGGGAACTCATTCGCAAACTGCCCGTTACAGAGAATTCTAGCCAAGCCGTTCCCCTCATAGCCTCTTCTATTATTTAAGGGGCGGAGTACTACCCCATTTTAATGCCCACCTCCACTTGTGTATGTGTGTATGCATGTATGCAGGAGGGTTGTATAATTATGTACTGCTTGGATGGTCCGTATTTCCAACGGCTTTTATAAGGTGCCACCACACCTGGATACCCTTGCCTCAGCATGAACGCGGGTACCCAACCGGGCCCTTTATAGTCCCTCCGGTCAGGACTCTCGGTAGGGACGAACGAATGGATATGACTTTCAACTCTCATATGACTACAACGAGATTCGAACCCCGGTCGTCTGCTTTGTTGTGCATTGTACTGTACAGGGTAGGTGACTGTATAAGCTGTGAAAATAAATCAAAGGAACGGATAACAAAAACTGTATGCATATATCGATATTTTAAAGATAATAAAGATATTATAAATCGGCAATGAATAAGTACAGTACAGATCCACAAAGAGAGAGAGAGAGAGAGAGAGAGAGAGAGAGAGAGAGAGAGAGAGAGAGAGAGAGAGAGAGAGAGAGAGAGACGCACCTGCAATTTGAAAGTTTACATAGTGTCTACCGCCGAATTATCCCGTTGAAATCGGTAAAATGATCGATGACTGAATAAATAAGTTTTCCTTTAATTTCACATTACAAAGTGAAACTCGCGACTGAACAGTGGTGTCAACAAACATTCCATGATGTAATGCACACAAGTGCGTCACGGCAATCACTTATGACATCAAATATGTTAGAAATCCTCTTCAAAATCAAATTGCATATTTGATATTCTTCTATGAATATAGACTGAGAACAGGCCAAATTTTTATTCTTGAGTTATTTTGGCCTGTTCTCGGTCTACTATGAATACTCTATTACTAAATTTATCACACTTTTTTTTTCTCACAGTAACATTGCTTTTATCCATGAAATGAAGAAAAACATCCACCTGTAAACGACATGTGTACACGATTTATGCCAGTATGCGCATGTCGGGCAGGGTGCGAGATCAGCTGTTTTCGGAGGTCTATTCATTCAAAATATGGAAAAACACATTTTTAATTTTTTGATATGTGAAAGATTTTTTTTTAAATCATCCAAATCTGTGAGGGACCATTTTTTGTACCTAATTCGTAGTTTCCAGAAATTTGATCATTTCTTCCCGGGAAATCCGAGCCAAGTTTAATGATGATTTTCTCAAAGAAAAATTCAATTCTCTCTCATCAACGCTTATTTATCTTATTTAATCTAATCTTTTTTATCAAAGAAATTGACATATTGTCGCGTGAAAAACTAAACATTACGAGAAATGGCTATTTCAAAGTGATAAAATCCGGAAATATTTTTTTCTTTCGACGAGAAAGAGTGCGTTGCCGGTTTGCGGACTCACATTTTCCTGTTTACCGCCGCACGTGCAAATCGCTCTTGGCCGCCCTACTGTGAAAGATCAAGCAGAAGATTTTTTAAAAAAGGAATTTAATCATAATTTATACATAATGATATATATAACATTGCAATGACTGCCAGAGAAGCAAAAATGGATTTCCTAGTCTTTTATACATTGTCGTTTTTACACTTGACCAAGTGGCCGAAAATTTGTGTACTTGAGTGTTTGTGTTTTTATTTGTATCATCCCTTCCCTCTGGAAGAAATATTTCATTCTAGAGCCAATAGTTCAAAAACTATTAACCGATCAATGTCACATTGTTTGTGACGTCATTTCATTGATGACGTTATAAAGTCTACCTATTTCTCCGCGCGCTTTCTCTTATAGACGAAATTACAATATTTTATCTTCAGGTCCAACAAATCATATATTGTCTTCCTTCCCAGTCAATAATTGTTTATTCTAATTCATTCTGTTTGTTTCACGCATTCTGATTGGTTCACAGGATTTCAACAAGTATGTTTAACGGCGATATACATGCCGCAAACCGACTCACTTGAGATACTTTAAAATGTATTCCTACGTAAATTTGCACGTTACAAGCTTTAGCGCACATTTTGCGTATGACGTCATGCTTTCCTTTATTCTTCGCTCCTGTGACGTCATACTATGACGTAAAACTACAAGGTATGAGCTTGTAAATAGCGTTCTCCACTTGTAAATAACAGAGCAAGTAAGTTTATTGTTGAATATTTACATTGCAAGTTGATTTCCTATATTAAACGCCTATTCAATTTTGACGTTCATATCACGATGAACACAGGTTGGTCCCAATCACATACGGTGCGTGCAAGAATTTCAAACAGAGGGCGGGGCATTCTGATGCAGAATTTGCGAGCAGAAGGAGATTCCCAACATATGTACGGGGAATGAGACGATATAAAAGAGAAGAAACAGACGGGGTCAACCAAAAAATCGCTCAAATCATTGAAATGTGTAAAACAACTGTATAAACGTGTATATGTACCGTTTCCACAGAGTTCATGTGTACTTCATTGTAGGTGGCGCTACCGAAATGAATTGATGCAGCACATTTTATTGAACACTGACTACTATATTATAAATAAGGCTTTATTTTCTTCAAATTGTTTATAGAAAGTTAAAAATCGTCATGAAAACGTGTTAGCAGATATCTACAACTAGTATTTACATTCTGAAACCGTTGTAACAGTTCACAGAGTTCATGTGTACTTCAGTGTAGATGGCGCTACCGAAATGAATTCATGCAACACGGACTTCTCTTCTTATAAATATGGCCTTATTTGCTTCAAATTGTTTATGAGAAAATTAAGACTCATCGTGAAAAGATTTTAAAAATGAAAATTATTCAGTAACTTTTGATATCAAACGGTATTTCTTGCCCTTCCTGGTAGGGAGAATTGACATACGTGAAAACTTTATATCTAATTTGTATAAAATTTCGAGGATGTTTTCAAAGATGTTTTACATCTGGATGTTTCTGAATGTAAATATAAGGAATGAGAATCTTATTTTTTGCGTTCATGGCTTTGCACTCTGGTTCGACAGGCGCAAATCTTTCGAGAACCGTTTCGCGGTTCACGAGATTTGCGCCTGTCGAACCAGAGTGTAAAAGCCATGAACGCAAAAAATAAGACACTCCTTCCTTAATTACACTTTGATTTTTCGCCATTGTAATAAATACGAAGCAGTTGTGTTTCATATTTTGCAGCGCAATAATTTCTGTTGGTCGTTGTTAGTCCTCCGTAGCAACGTCACCTCTAAAGCGATACATGAGACCCTCTGAGGGGTATAAAAAGTTAAAATATGACACATACATTAGAATAGGGATACAAGCCCCGACGGTATAACTTCGTTTCCAACAGTATATCCAACATATATTTACATTGCAAGTTGATTTCCTATGTTAAACGCCTATTCAATTTTGACGTTCATTTCACGATGAACACAGGTTGGACCCAATCACATAACGTGCGCGCAAGAAGTTCAAACAGTGGGCGGTTCTTACTGATGCTGAACTTGCGATCAGGAGGAGATTCCCAACAAGTGTACGGGAGTGAGACGATATAAAAGAGAAGACACAGACGGGACAACAAAAAAAAAATCCTTGAAACCATTGAAATATGTATAACAACTCTATGTACGTGTATATGAACAGCTTCCACAGAGTTCATGTGTACTTCAATGTAGATGGCGCTACAGAAATAAATTTATGCAGCGCTGACTACTCTGATATTATAAATAAGGTATTATTCTCTTTAAACATGTTAAATTGTTCATAAAAAGTTAAAATTCATTTTAAAAACGTTTTAGCAGATATTTACAACATTGTGAAAACGTTGTAACAGTACATTTTAAAATGTGAACTTACACAGAGTTCATGTATACTTGAATGTAGATGGCGCTACTGAATTGAATTTATGCAGCACTGACTTTTCTAATTGTAAATAAGGTCTTATTCTCTTTAAATTTTTTACAAAAAATTAAGACTCATTGTGTAAACATTTCTAAAATAAAAGTTATTCGGTAATTTTCAATATCAAATCCGTATATTTTGGTCCTTTGCAATGGATTATTTCTTGCCCTTCCCGGTAGGGAGAATTGACACACATGAAACATTTATATCTTAATTTTCACTTAATTTGTATAAAATTTCGAGGATGTTTTCAAAGATGTTTTACATCTGAATGTTTCTGAATGTAAATATAAGGAATGAGTATCTTATTTTTTGCGTTCATGGCTTTTACACTCTGGTTCGACAGGCGCAAATCTTTCGAGAACCGCTTCGCGGTTCACGAGATTTGAGCCTGTCGAACCAGAGTGTAAAAGCCATGAACGCAAAAAATAAGACACTCATTCCATAAATACCTATCGGAACCACAAAACACAGTACGTTTATCCCCTAAATATAATAATTCAAACCGTCAGAGCATTTTTGAAATTGCATTTTTTCTTTTCAATTGTAGGCAATAATCTGACATTTGTTCGTTTAATCGGGCTTTGAAACACAATTTGGTGCTGCTTCGAGATTACATTCTACAATGAATTCCGTTTTCTTAGCAGCCTTCACATGTAGTTCAAGTTGTTAGTTGTCAAAAGGATCAAAAGTAGGCAGCATAACCATCGAAAATGCGTCAGAATCATCAAACGCCTTTTATACCGTGGATATGATCCTAATGTCACCAGACGGACACTAGGCTTGGTACTTGATCAATCTACAGTCATGTACAAGCGCATCCTTGAGACTTGCACTCTGACTGACTGTGACGACGGGACTCCATGACGGGCCCTGTCCAGACCTCTTTAGAGAAGACAGGGCCCCGACCACCTGTCCTCTCTGAATGTCAGTCGGACTCCTCGGGTGATTACATACATGAGCTCGCTACAGCCGGCAGAGCACGGACTGTATTACGCATGCCCTCTTTTTATATCCATTTACATATTCATCTGTGTCTCTGGGGCCTCTGCGTTCCGCGGTCTTGTTTGTGTGATGTCATCTTACAGTGAGGAGGTTGTTTTACACCACAATTGTACGTTCTTCGAGACCTCTGGGTAATTGGAGAAGTAAGAGGGTTGTGCACACGTAATCCAGGATAACCACACCATTTGCTACTTGCGTGACAAATGGGAGTCCAAAGTCGTCACCGGTTGCCCATTGGTCTCGTCGGTTTATGTGTAGTCTTTTGTGTTTGATGTTTACATGTCGTGTGTCTCTTTTCCGTCTCGTGTTGTACTCGTCTTTTGTGTTTTTGCATCGGGGTGTTTTGGTGTTTTGCTGTTGATGCTGCAACGGGGTCTTGTTGGAGATCTTCTCCCTTCTTTGTCCTCATTTTTATGTAATGATTGAAGGTGTTGGTGGTTGTTGAATTTTTATGTGGATAATTTGTGATTTCGATGCTTGTTTTTTTTTCAGTTTCGGTAGTGAAATCGAAAATAGATTCTATTTTCATTCATTCCGTCTTATCTACTTATATGTCCCCTGCTTTTATGTATTGTTATTTATGTTTCGATGATATTTTGCTTTGGGTTTATGGCATTTATATGTGGTTTTTCTCAGTGTCTCCAGATCTTAATTTGCATAGTATATTAACGTTCCGTCCTCTATCCTCGTAAGAGATGCATGTTGCTGTTTGCTAAAACGTTATATTGTTGCCGATCTTCTCATTTTAAATGTCACTTTGACAAAGTACATTCGAGCAAGGTCACTAAAACATAGAAAAAAGGAAGCTATCTATTTCATCATAAATTCGATGTTTTAACAACATATTTCAACTTACCGGATAGTATATTGCTTCCTAACCAACATACATTTATCCAAATTGTAATAAACAGAGCAGATTTCATTTTGAAATATGAGATGAATTTTCCGTCATTCCTCACATATGTTTCAACAAAGTACAATATTTATGAACCCGGAAGTTTTTCGAAGAATTTTAAATACCTTACGCATTCAGAAACGAAAGACGGTTGACAAAATATCATGTATTTAACGAATAAGAAACGCAGGTCGATCATAGAAAATGAGTGAATGTGTCATACTAGTATGTAGAACGTTTGTTCAAATCTGTACAACTGTGTCTGATGGAGTCAAAAATGTATGAAAATTATACCGCCTGTTTATTTACACATGAAAATAAATCATAAAAATATTCGAAAAGAGAAATGTCTTTCAACTTGGAATCTATACAGAAGCATGTGACAAATATGTACTAAATACAATAATTTTTTTATTCAAAGATTTTTCACAAAAACTTATTTCTGACTAACAACGCTAACAGACTTTAAAAACGTGTGAATAAATTGACTTTAGAGGTGAGCCAAAAATCCAAACACTTCTTAAGCCATCGCTGTAGATCATTTTTAGGTTGAAAATATATGAAAATAAGCAAATTTCAGGGAACAGAAGGCACAATACGTGATAACAGGTTCACAAAGTTTAAAATTGTTTACATAAGAAAACCACACATTTGATTTAAAAAACAATCAGCTTTCAAACATCTCGATGCATGATTTTTTTCATACTTATTACAAAGATAAAGACGCTAACAATGTAAAAGGGACGGGATCTTCGTTTTATTTTGTATTGGTTGCAATGGATAAAAATAGACCGCTTCAAGGGTCATTTATGAAGGAACCATACAAAGTATATGAATGAATGTAGATTCAGTAAATATCATTTAAAAGCATTGTTGTTTAGGAAAACGCAGAGGCGGATGTGTTAATGGATTTAGAAAAAAGAGGGCGTACGAAATACAGCCCGTGCTCTGCCGGCCGTAACAAGCTCATGCATGTGATCACCCAAGGAGTCCAACCGACATTCAGAGAGGACAGGTTGTTGGGGCCCTATCTTCTCCGAAGAGTTGAGAACAGGGCCTGGCGTAAAGTCCTGTTGTCACAGTCAGTCAGAGTGAAATTCATAAGAATGTAATAGATGATATATTCGCCAAGTTGCAAACCAAGTGTCCGTCTGGTGACAGCAGGATCATATCCACGGTATCCACGTTTGATGATTCTGACGCAGTTTCGATCGTAATTTTGTATGCGTTCGATCCTTCTTACTTTGTGTAGAAAAGTCTTGAAATGCATTTTTACATGCGAGATAGAGGAATTTATACAGTGTGTTATGTGCGCGTTTTGTGTATATTCCATGTGTTAATTTTGTGACTTACGTGTGAAGTGAAAATTTTATGTAAGAAGTGCGCGATTAATTTTCTTTGTTAATTTGCGTTTATTCAGTGTTGATTTGTGCGCGACTTATTTCGTATATTTAACAAAATTGTGATCAGTGTCGTGTACGTTATATATACTTTCCGATGGTTGTGTACAATGTATATAGTGCGTGATTTAAGTGATTTATTACTGTGTTACTCGACAATTTGTGGACAAAATGGAGAATGAAAAAGTTCTCGTGAGAGTGAATGAAATTACTGACAAAGGGTTCTGGCATTTTGTGAGAACAGTGCGTGCAAATACCAGAGTAGAGTGTGAAAATTGCTTTGCAGTTTTCCCGAAGTGCTTGTACAATGACCGTACAAAGGAATGTGAAGTATGTGGCGGAAATGTACTTGAATCTTAAAGTTCAGTGTGACGTGCAAATTCAATAATTTTCAGTGTGTAAATATTTTCTGTAGAAAAACGTGTTATATATGTTTATAATTTTCATATGATTCTCTGTGCGAATTTTGTTATTTTAGTGTATATTATTTTTAGTGAACTTCGTGAAAAAAAAAATTGTGGAGCTGTTTGTAGTGTTTGTGTTAATTGTTCACTCTTTTACAATTATCGATATCATGTTTACAGAGGATACCCCTCGCGAAATGGACACGACAGAGGGAGTGTCAGACCAGATAATTAGTGACACGCCCTTGACGCCGGAGCGTCCAATCAAAGAAACGCCGTCAACGATGCAACGGAATTTACTAAACGTTTTTGAAAACGCAGACGAAGACCAGACATGTGTAAAAGGTGTACGGAATGAGCCTAATTATACGAGCACACCTTTACCTTGTCATTTTAGGTATCATGACAATTTTCCTAGGAAGTGGGGTATTGTTTGCGTTTATCAGTATTTTTTTCGGATATATGTTACTATATCTGACAAAGGAAACATTAATTTCTGGTGGTTTCTGTATATTGTACATAATTCTCGTGAGCATAATAGTGAAACTAGTGTACAGAAACACTAAACGGATTCCGAATAATCAGAATGTCAGGAGATCGACTTCTAAACGTGAAAAGAGAAGAAATGTGACGTTTCGCTCACCTGATACTGTAAGGGACGTTACTCATGATGACAAACGTACAGGCACCTTATAAGTGTGAATGAGAACGTTTAAGGGTGACAATATTTGGAGCGAATGTATTCGTAATTTTGATAATATAGCAGAATTAAATCTGTGGAGTGACGAGAGAAAACGAAAAATGTTATTTACTGTGTTGCGTGGTCAGACCGAAGCAAATGCGTACGGATTGTCGAATTTTCAACGTAGTGATTATGGTAGTTTGAAAAATGCTTTGGACGAACGATTTGTACACCGTGCAATGAAAGAAAGATATATGGCCGAAGCAAACTTGCACAGAAAACGAAATTCTGAGTCATTCCGTGATTTTGGTAAGACTATAGAGGATTTATACCGTCGAGGGTACCCAAATAACAGAGAATATGTGCAAGAAAGTATATGAAAAAGTTCACGGATAATTGTAGTGTTGACGAGGATTTTAGACTCGCAGTGAAACGTACGAGGCCGAAATCTTTACAAGATGCAATAACGGCATCTATGCAGGAAGAGTGTATTTGTTTGACAGAGAACAGAAAGTGAATATAAACCACCTGTTTTTGGAGTGAAAAAACCTCGCGAAACGACTAATATTAACGGAGAAATGAAATATGAAAGGCGAAAGTGCAACGGATCGAAGATGTACTGTTATAAGTTCAAAACGCCCGATCATTCATACCAAAAGTGTCCTACAAAAAGTGGAAAATGGACGTAACACGTACAAACAGAGACCTTTTAATATGAACGGACCGAGGCAGTAGGTCGTGTGTCGGTCAGTGCGCCAACAAGGCCTAGTACAGATATGAAATCAAGTGTTTTATGTAAGGAGACACAAACGGACAGCCATTTACACAGTGATTTTCAACGTAAAACAGAGTTTAAGCATTCAAATGTGAGTTAATTTAAAGTGAAAGGAAAACGTGGAATGAGAGTAAATGGATTAGTAGAAGAAATACCATTAGAATGGAAAATCGACACAGGTACAATGAATACATTTATTTTTATAGTATCATCCCAGAGCACCGACCTGTACTAGAGAGAGCAATACGAAAATTCGAGACAGCGGACAGAAGTGAATTAAAGCTGTTAGGAACTGCAAGGATGCTACTAACATTTGTGAGCATTTATTTTCGAGTGTATGTAGGAGGCGTGAAGAGTAATCTACTACCAGGACAAGATTTTATGACGAAGTATAAGTGCCAGGGGGAATATCGCAGTGATTCTTTAGTATGTTGTGAAATGCCATTTGCCGAGGAAGGGCGTGGTTGTAATGTTGTGACTACTAAAGATAGTGTGATACCGCCGAAACATGAATGTGTATTGAGTGCTTTTGAGATTGTTGTCAGGATCTTCTTTAACTCATTTGTGTCACACTTATGCTGTTTGCTGTGTGGAGCTCGTAAAAAAATTCCCCGCGAGGGGTTTGACAGTAAGTGTTTTGAATGTCTTTCCCTGGCATGGTCGCTATTGCACTTTCTATTTAGACACAACCTCAGACAGTGCATAATTTAAGATATTGTTTTCATGTTCATGCGTGGACGTCGACGGCGAATGTAGCTAGCCAATAGGGGATGCTTACTCCTCCCGGGCACCTGATCCCACCTCTAGCTTGCTAGGGGTCCGTCGATGGTCAATTTTGTGCTCTTTTGTGAGTGCTGTTGATATTGTTGTCAGGATCTTCTTTAACTCATTTGAGTTCGAAACTAAATTGTGATTTTGATATCAGTTAAGGAATATTAGTGCCTTTGATAAGGTTTATCCATACATATGGATTAGTGCTAGCACACGTACTTGTGAACGCGAAAAATTATGTGTTTTATGTGCGCTTTTTTAACCTGGTGATCGAGAAGAATCGGAAGAATGATCGGAAGAATTACCAGAGTTTTAATGCGGTGTTTATTATGGATGTAGAAATCTTTCAACCGATGAAGCTGAAAAGTTTCGAAAGTGTAAAATTCTTCGTAAGCGAAAACGCGTATTCGCTTATCCAGACAAACCGCCAGAGCGAGAGAATTTTAAGGAACAAGTCCGGAGGGTTCCTACTTTCAAGAAAGGGAGATTGGACATTGATGAGGAATCGTTAAGCCTATGGTCAGCTCCACTCGTATTGGTGCAAACGGTAGATGAAAGATGGAAATTATGTGTAGTTTATGGACGTTTTGATTCGAAAACTGTTCAGGATACTGTATATATCCGAGACCCAAAGTAGCAGAAGATTCAAGTGGCGATTCAAATGTATCGAAGTTGTGTAGTTCAAAAGTGACATATCAAATCGATTCTAAGTTGCGATCCAACAAAAACACGAAACGAAGAAGAAGAAGAAGAAGAAGATAAGCGAATAAAACCACTATCGGATGTGTTGTCGTTTGAGAATATACGTGAAAATCAACAAAATGACAAAGATCTATGTGATTTTCTACGTATTATTGAGAATGGAAGTGATAAACCGCCATATGAATCATTACACGCAAATGGATTTGAGTATGCAAGTTTTATTATTCAAGGTGGAATGCATTGTGCGTATCAAATGGCACCATATAATGTCACCGTAAAGGGCAAGTTGTGAAATACCCATATTAATATACTCTGTTGCTTTAATTTAAACTTTTTTATCGTATAACGCTTAACAAACAGGGTTTGAACACCAAGATGTTTTCTCTCTTTCTAGGAAAAGTACAGTCTTAACTTCCTTAAAACATTTACTGATTGATATACACATTTTACACAATTTTGGAAAGGAAAATGGGAAAATATAAAGCTTTGTAAGATTTTAATCCTAAATTCATTTTTCCTCATTTTATCATGAAAGAAAGGAGGAGATCTCCAACAACACTAGGTTGCAGCACCCACAGCAATCAAATCATCTCTGAGCATTGTTGATCATTTTGTAAGTTCTTGACAAAGATTCATCCACATGATTCCTAATAATTGACTATAAATTACGGTCAATTGGCTCAAAATTGCAGTTTCTTTAGCGACATTGTCATCTTTTATTCCAGTACCCTGCCTTTGATTAAAGCACGATTCATCTCATCTTTTCCATTTGTAAGTGCAATACATTTACGAAGATTTGGAAGCTAAATCAATATTAATTTCCAATAGCTTCACGAAAACTAGAAATACACTTTTAATATTATGACGTCATCAAGAAATTCACGGGAACGGTGAAAAATACATATTTCAAAAGTCTCATAGTTTTCCTGTGGATAATCAAATGTATGTTTGAATAATCAAGGACAGACAAGAAATGTATAATTTCAGAAATTTTGAGAACAATCGAATTTAGCTTCCAAGTGTTCAAATTCATCAGACTCTCTTTACATTAGATGATTCTTTTTCAACGTCATTGGGTTGCAGACGAGTTGAAGTAAATAATCAAAGCATTTTGAATGGTAATGCACCATCCTAATCGCGGATTGAGAGACGTGTTATAGGGCTCTAATATTGATAGATTGTAGAAAATTTGAGAGTCAGAGACACCTTTCGGGTTTCGAACCATATTAAAAGTCTACCTAGCGACATATTTTTGCATGGTTACATTTTTTTAGCTTATTTTGATACTATCTAACAGATTTAAAAGTTTCAAGCAAATTGAGGTAATGCGATTAGAGTATTTGGTCATCATATAACAAAAGAGACTTTAGGAATATAATAGGAGTCCGATACGTTCTAGAAATATTTAAGTCTCATGCTGGCGCAAATCTTGACATGAGGGGGTCCTTGAGCAAGAGAAAACCGGAGTATCCTTGGAAAACCCTCCTAGGACTTGGTGGGCGACCGCCATACTCTCCCACATAAGACCCCGAACCGAATTACTTGATCCCGGGACCTTAGAGGTGAGAAGTGAGTGCGCTACCACTGCGTTAACCCGTCCTTTAAGCAAAACTCTCATGCTTGTATGGGCACAAATTTCATAAGAAGCTGACAATAATTTTTGTAAGATTTGCAGACAGTCCTAACTAGTTTGTGAAAGAGAAAAACTTGGCATGATAGTTTCTTGGTAATTTGTAAATTTCTAAAAATCGAAATAATTAGTACATGCTCTATCGTATCAGATGGGTTGTGAAATGTAAATACCATTTGATTGTAATTTGGGACATCACCGTCAAGCAACTATGTTGAATCTAAAATTTTCTCTTTGGTCATACGTACATACTCGCATGGAACTCTCCATTTACATTTCTGATATTTAGGTCCAAAAATGAAGTTTCTGTGTTTATAACGTTTGCCCCATTCAGTGTCAAGTCTTGTAGATAAATTACATGATGATATTTTTTTTTACAAAAATAGGATTGTCGATAGCGAGAATATCATGCAAGTATCTGGAAATACTATTGAAACATTTCAACTAATCATGTTTCCTTTGATACCATAGGGATCCCTACAACCTGTATGTATAGATTCTCACCAAATCTAACGTAAATATCGTCCAAGAAGAAGGGAGATGCATTACATAGGCACATTTCTTTAACTTCATGTCCATGATTTGTATGTGACGACGGGACTCCATGACGGGCCCTGTCCAAACCTCTTTAGAGAAGACAGGGCCCCGACCACCTGTCCTCTCTGAATGTCAGTCGGACTCCCCGGGTGATAACATACATTAGCTCGCTACAGCCGGCAGAGCACAGGTTGTATTACGCATGCCCTCTTTTTATATCCATTTACATATTCATCTGTGTTGCTTGGGCCCCTGCGTTTGGCTGTCTTGTTTGTGTGATGCCATCTGACAGTGAGGAGGTTGTTTTACACCACAATTGTACGTTCTTCGAGACCTCTGGGTAATCGGAATAGTGGGAGGGTTGTGCGCACGTAATCCAGGATAACCACACCGTCTGCTACTGACGTGGTAGATGGCCGTCCTAAGTCGGCACAGTTTACCCATTGGTCTCGTTGGTTTATGTTTAGTCATTTGTGTTTTATGTTTTTCTGTGATTTGGCGTTCCTTGTACTACTGCGTCTCTTTCTGTGCGTGTCTTTTTTGTGTTTTACAGTGGGTGTTTTGGGAGGTTGCTTTTGGTGCTGCAACTAGGTGTTGTTGGAGATCCCCTCCTTTCTTGTATGAAAGGGTTATTCAGTTAACAGAATGCTCGAAGAAGTTAAAGAACAAATGTAATAAATGAAATTATCGGTGGGTGTTATCATTTTACAGATCTAGAAAATTATACTCGTGTACATTTATGTACAAAAGGGTTATTCAGGTAACAGAATAAATAGCAAATGCAATAAATGAAATCATCGATGGACGTTATCATGTTACAGAAAATTATGATTATGTACAATTACAGGAAAATAGCCGGGGGATCGTCTTCTGTACACATGTCGTATGATAACCTGGCAATAAGATTGTAAGTTTGGATGCAAGGAATGTAAGATTAATCCATAGCTTATGTCGTGTTCAGATAATTTTTGTTTGAAGGTTGGTTTGTGATTGCATCATAATGATGTTCATTTCTGGCATCCGCATCCCTAGAGATGACACATTCTTCGTACATTTGTGCTTCCTTGTTCTTGATACCTTCATTACGCCTTCTGAAACATTTCAAATCATTTGGTGAATATTGGAGTTGAGTTTGTTAATTGGTGTTGAAAACGTTTGACTCAATTAATTACATGTGTAAAATAAATAGAAACAAGTAACGAAAATGAATACATTTTCACTGTGCATTTCAGTCTAGACCACTACGATAAGTACATGTACATGTACTCCTATTCTACAATTTTCTCCTTTAATGCATTTTTGACCCTGCATACATCATAATTTAATCGTGATTAACGAAGGATCGACCAGTGTTGGAAAGAATGTTATGACTAATTAAGTCTGCTTTGAACAATCGAAAATGTGTCAGAATAATCAAACGCCTTTCAAACCGTGGATATGATCCTAATGTCACAAGACGGACACTAGGCTTGGTACTTGATCAATCTACAGTATTGTTAAGACTTGCACTCTGACTGTGACGACGGGACTCCATAACGGGTCCTGTCCAAACCTCTTTAGAGAGGACAGGCCCAGACCAACTGTCCTCTCTGAATGTCAGTCGGACTCCTCGGGTGATAACATACATGAGCTCGCTACAGCCGGCAGAGCACGGACTGCATTACGCACGTCCTCTTTTTATATACATTTACATATTCATCTGTGTTGCTTGGGACCCTGCGTTTTGCGGTCTTGTTTGTGTGTGGTCATCTAACAGTTAGGAGGTTGCTGTAGGTTTTCTGAGACCTCTGGTTGATCGGAAAAGTGGGAGGGTTGTGCGCACATAATCCAGGATAACTACACGTTGCAGATGGCCGCCCTAAGTCGGCATCGGTTGCCCATTGGTCTCGTTGGTTCATGTGTGGTCTTTTGAAGTAAGGTTTTGTTTGAAAATTTCGTTTGTTTTTTTTCATTTTCCTCCCTCTCTCGTAGGTTTGAAGGTTGAACTTGGACGTTAAATGTAGAATTTATTTGGGGTTGTCTAAGTTACCACTCATAATTTGAGATTAAGAATCGGGAACGCAGAAGTCGGGATTTTCAAACTAACTTACTTGTTTTTATATTTTTGGAAAATTTCCAAAACCTACGCGTGGACGTCTAACATAGAATTGATTTAGAATGGCCTTATCTCGCAATGACATCCACATGGGATGTTAATGCAAATGATCATCGACTAATATTTTTCTTGACCGGTATCATACAGATAACATACTTCATCATTTGTTATTTCTCTCATACTTTCAAATTCAAAGTGATTTTTCGTCATGAAATAATTGTAATTAGGAATACCAATCCAAACTGAAATTTAGGTTTTTTTTTCAAATGCCTAAATGCTGTGTGATAGAAGGCGGATATACCTCTGCAAGTAAGCTACTTGTTCAGGGTGATGTTACACAACGACTGAAATCATCATTGAGGAAGTTCTTCGGTCGCCATGGGGATGTTATAAAAGCATCTGAGATCCCCTTTCAAGAATGATCATTGACATTCTACATTGTGATTGAATGGCTGTCATCATCACCAAACAAGACATACTTACCTGATATGTACATCAAAATGAATATCGAGACAATCACCGAATTTGACAGCTTTCTATGGAGCTGTTGCGACGGGTGTTGCATGCAATCAGGAGACGCTGACTCTCCCCGGACACCTGGTCTCACTTCGGAATGTTGTTAATTTCGGGGTTTGCAACCGTTTCGATGGAAATTCTCACAATTTTGCCTTGCCTTCTCGACTTTGAGACTGAATAACGGTTAGGTACTTCTTTGATGTTTATCTCTTATGTAATATATAAGTTTGAAAATGTTAGAGGTAGAGAGAGAAACCCTTTCATACTCTTTTACGAATAAAGTTATGTATTGTTGGCAGAAATGGTGAAGTTAATTATAATCAGGTAACCAAGATAAATACAAGACGTGTAAAGCAGTAACTACTATAGCACGGCTCGAGTGAATATCTGAAAATCTTACCGACATAAACAGGCAATAATGCTGAGCAGGATACAGATGATGACGAACTGTAGAGCTAGTCCAGCAATGTAGAGGTACTCTGTAACAACAAGGTACACTTAACATTATGAAAATTATAGTCTACGTTAATATTAGTTCATTAAAACCATTGCATTAAAAACCAAAATTATTTGGTGAAACGAAAGAACAAAATTGGATGAAGAGTTTATTTAAAGATGAAAATAAAATTATCTTTACGTTCTGTCTTGCAATTCTTTTCCTCTGATGATTCATTCCCTATTGATTTGGAGGAGGCGTCCATCTTGAATGTAGTCTGTTCTGCAAAGAGCTTGTGTGCCAACTTAGTTGATGATACTTTCTTTGGCTTCCTGATTCTTTTGTGGGTTGTGATCATTGTTGATTTTACATTGGTGTTTGGATCATTGGAAGGTACAGATCCATTACACGTAAATGTTACTAAAATAAATACCAGATCTGACTGGAAGACGCTGAAGAATATGAATGTGTATTAAGTGACATCTCCTCTATCATGTGAGATATCCCTCAGCTAGCATTAGATTCTACTTTTTTAAAGAACTTTAGAACCTAAAGGTGAGTGAGTAATCCTAATATTCAAAATCAAGAAAAGATTCCCAGAAAACCCCCCACAATGTATAGACGTGCAAAATAAGGAAAATAGTAAACCAAACTAAACGACCAGTATATTCTTATAAGGAATAAAAGTGAATCACAATGTAAATGGGGTCAGGTGCCCGTGGAGGGTACTCATATCCTTTTTATCCATTGTGCATGAATGGTGAATGTAGCATATTTTGTGTTTTGGATGTCTCTCAGCTAAACTTTTTTTTTAAATATTGTGGAGAAGGAGGTGTAATTTAGTGTTTCATGAAAGATACTTGGATCATATGCATTTTAAGATACCATTTTGATAAAACGATCATGTTCTTAATTGAAATACATTTTTAAACTAACATGACTGGAAAATGAATAAGTATTTACTATTACTTACCATTGACGGGGAAGGTAGCCACATAAAAATAGGGCGCTAACTTGACCGACGGTGAAGTGCTTCTGATAGTGACGGCGACTTCTTCTCCAGTATAAGCTGTTGCTGGTAGAAAACGATCTGGTTTACACTGTACAACACCACCCGGAATAACTATCCTGTTGATGGATACTTCTACCTATGTACCACAGTTACTTATAGGAGTAAAAGTCGTTGCTGTCATTTTGAAATCCCCACGAGTTGGTGAAGTGAATGAACACCTACAACTCTCCTCAGCAGTGTGTTCAAAGTAGGAAAAATCGATGTAAAAGTGGTTTTTATTCGTTACAGTTACTGGCTGGCACATTCTGATAACTACAAAAAGAATGAAAATGAGGATTTGCACATGTCATATTTGAATTTAAAGCAAAGAAATTAAAAAAAGTAGGATTACAACACTCTGAAAAACCTTTTTCTCGTCTCCTCCTCCGCCACCACCACCACCACCACCACCATCATCATCATCATGAAATTACCGTCATAGTGACAGTAGAGATTTTAAATAGCTTACTATATCTTTCCTTTAACTACAATTATATTTCTTTTTCATTTCACGGCTAATCATATACACAAGAATCTTTGTTTATTTTTTTAAAATGTCGTTATAACTTTCTGTTTGGAATAGATAAAGGCCAAGGACCCATATTCTACATACTTGTTGAAGTTTTACAACAAGGTTCGTGTACGTTATTAGGATTTATGGTAAACGTTTCAGATAACCAAGTGAACCTAAGCTGAAATTAAATTCCAAATCCACGTGTAGTCCTTGTGTATAAGAGCCTGATTTGTTTTAAGATTTGCGTTTCTGGTTTTTGATTTTTAATTTGTTTTCATGTATGTTTCCTTTCAGTATAGATGGGGAACTCGTCATACACTATGATGTCCTACCAGAATGGTGGATGATATTCTGTCATAGACCATTTGAACCATCTAACCAAAGATTGTTATCTATGTCTTCCGAAATGGAAGTAATCGGATGTGACAGTATTACCGAATTGAAGCGGCGGGCATTGCATGCAAGCAGGAGATGCTTACTCTTCCTGGGCACCTTGTCCCACTCCCATATCGGGAGTTCGCTTCTTTTTAAATGGTGGAGGTTTTTGTTTGTTTGCTTTGGTTCCTGTTTTCTTCTGATTTTGTATGCCTCCGGTCTCTGATTTTCTGATTTTATCTATTTTGTGTTGTATACAGGAATTTGGTCATTATCCATATTTGTCATTGTAATGGAGGTTTTATTTAGACAACTTTCTACTATTTTCTGAAAAGGAACTTTTATAAAATTCTCCAACACAATCACACTATAGTTGACCACCGCAATACAAAACGCCACAAAATAAACCAAACAACAAACAGCATTTAAACAATATCACAAAAAAATCAAACATCCGGAGAGAACGAGAAAGAGAAGAGGCATAAGAAAAAGATGCCGACACTGATTTGTAAATGGATTCGACATTTGTATGACTGTCAACTATTACTTTTCACATTTGTCTCGTTGGTTTATGTGTAGTCTTTTGTATCTGGTGTTTTGATGTCGTATTTGGTGTTCCTTGTCCCTTTGGCGTCTCTTGTTGTGTGTGTCTACTCTGTGTTTTGATGTCGTATTTGGTGTTCCTCGTCCCTTTGGCGTCTTTTAATGTGTATGTCTTCTTTGTGTTTTGATGTCGTATTTGATGTCCCTTGTCCCTTTAGCGTCTTTTGCTGTGTATGTCTTCTCTGTGTTTTGATGTCGTATTTGGTGTTCCTTGTCCCTTTAGCGTCTTTTAATGTGTATGTTTACTCTGTGTTTTGATGTCGTATTTGGTGTTCCTTGTCCCCTTTCCGTCTCTTGCTGAGCATGTCTACTCTGTGTTTTGATGTCGTATTTGGTATTCCTTGTCCCCTTGGCGTATATTGCTGTGTATGTCTACTCTGTGTTTTGATGTCGTATTTGGTGTTCCTTGTCCCCTTGGCGTATCTTGCTGTGTATGTCTACTCTGTGTTTTGATGTCGTATTTGGTGTTCCTTGTCCCCTTTCCGTCTCTTGCTGAGCATGTCTACTCTGTGTTTTGATGTCGTATTTGGTGTTCCTTGTCCCCTTGGCGTATCTTGCTGTGTATGTCTACTCTGTGTTTTGATGTCGTATCTGGTGTTCCTTGTCCCCTTTCCGTCTCTTGCTGAGCATGTCTACTCTGTGTTTTGATGTCGTATTTGGTGTTCCTCGTCCCCTTGGCGTATCTTGATGTGTCTACTCTGTGTTTTCTTTCCGGGTGTTTCGTTGTTTTTATTGGGGGGGGGGGGGGGGTAGTGTTGCTGCAACCGAGTTTCGTTGGAGATCCCCTCCTGTCATTCAAATGAAATAGTGTGATTATACGGATAACGCGATTTGTCGCCCGAATAAATTAAGGCATTCCTTCAAAAACAGATGATCTCTATAACGGAAAGGTTTTGTCAAATCAACCCGAACATCCTACATACATATAGGTGAGTAGTTTAAAACATCCAAAAACAAACAAAACAATCTCAAGCACAGAGCTCGTAAAATTTGTGTAAGATATCAATTTAACTTGTTTGAAAAATCAAACGGAATTCTATCACTAAATCAATCATTTGATGTCTACATAGTACCTTCTATATGAAAAATAGAATAGAGAGTTTAACTTATACTAAATTGGATTATTCGATTTCCTCCGTATGATTTAAGCTTAAATTTTATTTGACTGTAAGAATATAATTCTATCTTTGGAAACAATTACAGATATACATGAAACATAAGTTATATGCATTCGTACTTACGATGAGGCGAGCTTAAGGGACAACTTCTTTGTCCTGAAAGTATATATATTATTTAAAAAAGAGAAAAAAATTAGAATACATCTTATACAATATATTAAATGATTCAATCTGTATTTTTCATGACCAGATCGAAACGATGCAGACGGCAATTTGACAGAAGTAATCTTACTACATCGGGATTTGTTATTCCTTGTGGATACATAAATGGGTACTTTTTATAAGACTGCATAACCTTTCTTCTTCATTGTCAGCAGGACTGACCTGTACTTACCACAGCGGAATACACCCGCAAGAGTGTAATCAATAGAATTATATATATCTAAATAAAAAAGGGACGTGTATTATTTGACTTCTGAAAATAGAAAATATGTTACTTTCCTCTAATGTGTTGCCCGTTCCACACACCTTGATTCAATTAAATTACCGGTATAATGCGTCTGGGAGGACTTCAATACCTTCCCGTAAATTACCATGACCCAACCTTCTCCAAATGTTTCCTTGACTTCTTATTTGATTCCAAAGTTTCAAGAAGTTGCTAATACTTTGACATTTGTGTTGATTTTGACGTTGCTCTACTGATCAAATACGGTGTATAACCTTTTCGGAACATGTAATTTTTGTGTGAGGCTGCTCTGCGACTCAATGGGCACTTCATTGTTTCTGTAGCTTAATAGGCATAAACGTATTATGAATGGCTGCTTCCGTGGCTCAATAGGCATAAGCGTATTTTGTGTGGTTGCTTCTCTGACTCAATAGGCATAATCGTATTTTGGGTGGGTGCTTCTCTGACTCAATAGGCATAATCGTATTTTGTGTGGGTGCTTCTGTGTCTCAATAGGCATAAGCGTATTCTGAGTGGCTTCTTTTGCGGCATATTTTAAACCTTTTTCACGTAGCTGTTTATGCTGCTTAATAGATAAAGGTTTGACAAATATTGCTTCAGTTGGGCATGCCTTATTTACTTTAGTGCTTAACACGTGTCTGGTGCATGGAAATTGGTTTCGAATTGTCTTCGGGAAGGTATAGAGTTGGAACCCTTCGACATTATCAATATAAACACTTATTTCACGTTGCAGTGTGGAGCAGTTAAAATCGTTCCCCGTGACCTGATGTTTGCCAAGTGTATTAATTACTTCTTTCCAGCTCTGTCACCTGAAATGTAAACGTCTTCAAATTGAATAGCATCATTTAAGAACAAATAAATTGGCAACGTGGACCAGACATGCACGTTTCGGGTACTTAACCCTCATCAGTGATCCTAAATCCTAAATCTAAACAATGTAATATGCCAAAAAGTATGAAAGTTACTATGTCGAAAAGGGTACCGAAAGACGTAGCAGGATGGATGGGATATGATGCTACAGGACCCACTTTTTAGAAATTCCAAGAAATTTTGATAACAGAAATTTAGATTGCGTTGAAGAAACGATCAACCGAAATTGATCGAACTTGGCTACATGTGCCCTCGGGGACTCCTGGTCCACCAGCAGTGACACTCACCAAGTGGTATAAATGTAAACGTCTTCAAATTGAATAGCATCATTTAAGAACAAATAAATTGGCAACGTGGACCAGACATGCACGTTTCGGGTACTTAACCCTCATCAGTGATCCTAAATCCTAAATCTAAACAATGTAATATGCCAAAAAGTATGAAAGTTACTATGTCGAAAAGGGTACCGAAAGACGTAGCAGGATGGATGGGATATGATGCTACAGGACCCACTTTTTAGAAATTTCAAGAAATTTTGATAACAGAAATTTAGATTGCGTTGAAGAAACGATCAACCGAAATTGATCGAACTTGGCTACATGTGCCCTCGGGGACTCCTGGTCCACCAGCAGTGACACTCACCAAGTGGTATAAATGTAAACGTCTTCAAATTGAATAGCATCATTTAAGAACAAATAAATTGGCAACGTGGACCAGACATGCACGTTTCGGGTACTTAACCCTCATCAGTGATCCTAAAGAAGCTTTGTTTTGGCCTTTTATCAATGTGACATCATATATATTTTTACCCCCGCCATATAATGGTCGGGGTATATAGTGATGCACTTGTCCGTGCGTGCGTCCGTCCCACCTATGGTTTCCGGACATTAAAAGGAAAACTATCATAGATAATCAATTCATTTCTTGCATATAGCTTTTACACCATAAAATACAGGTCAAGTTTGAATATGGGTCATGTCCCTCAATATTGTGCAGAGTTGTGCCCCTTGAAACTAAGAAAAATACAAAACTTTGTGGTTTCCGGACATTTAAAGGTAAACCGTTACAGATAATCAATTCATTTCTTGCATATAGCTTTTACTTAAAAAAATACAAGTTCAAATATGGGTCATGTCCCTTAATACGTGCAGAGTAATGCCCCTTGAAACTTAGAAAAATTCAAAATTTTGTGGTTTCCGGACATTTAAAGGAAAACCGTTACAGAAAATCAATTCATATCTTGCATATGGTATAAACCAAGAAGAAATACAGGTCAAGTTTGAATATGGTTCATGTCCCTCAATTTTGTGCATAGTTATGACCCTTGAAACTTTGAAAAATTCAAAATTCTGTGGTTTCCGGACATTAAAAGGTTAAACTTTACAGATAATCAATTCATTTCTTGCATATTGCTTTTACATAAAAAATACAACTTCAAATATGCGTTATGTCCCTTAATTACATGAAGAGTTATGCCCTTTGAAACTTAAAAAAATTCAAAAATTTGTGGTTTCCGGATATTTAAAGATAAGCCGTTACGAATAATCAATTCATTTCTTGCATATAGCTTTTACTTAATGAAATACAAGTCAAGTTCAAATATGGGTCATATCCCTCAATTTTGTGCAGAGTTATGCCCCTTGATACTAAGAAAAATTCAAATGCCCATCGAAACTTGGAACAATTCACAATTTTGTGGTTTCCGGACATAGGAAGGAAACCGTTACAGATAACCAATTCATTTCTTAAATGTAGCTATTATACAAAAAAATACAGGTTAGGTTTGAATATGGGTCATGGCGCTCAATTTTGTGCAGAGTTGTGCCCCTTCAAACTCGGAAAAAAATCAATATTTTGTGCTTGCTTGACATTTAAATGAAAACTATCACAGGGAATACATTTATTTCTTATAGATAGCTTTACATTGAGAAATACATGTTCAGTTCAAATAAAGGGTCATATTCCTCAAATTTGTGTTCAATTGTGCCCCTTCAAAATTTCTATACATTGCATACAGGTAAAATATGCCGGGCGGGAGTATCATTGATCATTAGATCAACAATAAATTTATCTTTTTGCTATTTCGGAAACTAGCCATTTCACTGATAAATATCATCGAAATTAAAGGAGTTTAGCATCTTAGCACCATCCCTCCAATGCTATTTTGAACATAGATTTTATTTGGATATGCTACTGATTCGACCCTACAGGAAATTTGAAGCCGCGCACACTCTGTATTGTAAATGTACAAATTTAACTTAAAAAAAGAGGGCGCTACTAAAATTATTTTTGGGGCTTCGCTGGAAGCATCACTGATGAGAATTTAATATTCGAAACACGTGTCTGGTGCATGGAAATTGGTATTGAATTTTCTTCGGGAAATTTTAGAGTTGGAACCCTTCGACATTATTAAGTATAGAGTGACATAAACATGAAAATAGAAAACAAATCATTGTCTTGACTCTTATAAATCGTACAAGTACAAATCATAAGGACTTATCTATGAAACAGGAAAAAGGAGAATATGCTAAATTTCCTGTTATTGTATTGAGACAATTTTCTACAAAATCTAACAATTTGATTCGATGTCCGGAAGAGGACGTAGTTTCTTTTATTTTTTCTATGTTAATGCCGTTGCAGACTTTCAAATTTGGAAAAAAAATACGGAAACTTGCGGGGAATATTGTCTACTTAGAGATTAATCAACACCTGACAATGAATGTAATCGATGCACAAATTATATCAATACATTCTAATATTAAGAATATTACCATATGAGATAAATAAATAAAGAATTGAGTCCAATTTTCTACATATATGTCATGCCCTTTATTCTTGTCTTATATTGCCATATTTACTTAAAGAGATTGAAATATCATCAAACTTATACAAAATATAAGATTTGGTGACCTAGATTAAGTCAGAGTCAAATATTATATAAATTAAATCGAATTCATATCATAAGATTTCCTAAGCTCGCGATGTCCGATAGAAATAAAAATAAGAATTCTCTATTTGGTTGCAAAATTCTTCTAAAAATTCTGCAGGAGAAGCCTCCTTAAGCAACAAATGATCGAAATAGGTCCAGGTCAAGAATATCACCCGTCATATATTTTGAGTTATATCCACCATTATGTATCACCACATTAAATGTAACCTTTATTTTTTCTCCTTTTAAAACATTCGAATCATTGAAGCAAAAATGGCGATCATGTTCAAATGCTTAAAGTTTTCATAGAAATGTTTTATACTTACCAACCGTTACATCATTCCTCATCAAACACACGAGTGTCACACTGGTGAATAGTGTTAGCACTAACATTTCCAATAATGAGGAGTAAAATTATTTTCATATAAAAACAAACATAATACATCTGAGAAGCTTTTTTTCATACAGGAAAAAAAATCCGGGAAGCTTTTATTTTCATACAGAAAGAAAAACATAACAGAACCGGGAAGTGTAAACGATTTAAACTGATTGAGTCACTTCGACTCTTTATAAGATATTAGATATCCACTTTCTTCTTTAAAAAAAACCCTCAAACACAAGTTTACTTTAACCCTTACACAAATGAAAACGAAAATTGACATCATGTAAAGGAGATGCACTTTATCATTCCTCTTACGGTGGTCATTGTTAAAGAGAAAAGGAATTTACAGATGACAGTAACCAGACACACATACACAAATTATACCAAACTTTAAGTCTAAACAAAAAGCTTGAATAGTGAGTAAAAAACGTTGTATCTGTTTGAGTATCTCTGCGGAAGCAGAAGGGCTTCACTTTTTCCCGAACGATGACTGTGAGGGCAAAACAATTATGTATGCGTACGTTAACGCTAGAACGGCATTGGGACAAGAAAATAGTTTATGAAATGTAAACTTACATTATAAATACATTTCTTCTTTTGACGCTATGTTTCGACAAGGATAAAACACCCATCGTTGAAATAATAAGAGAAGTTACTTATTAAATATGGATTTTTTTTTGCCACAGGAAATCTGTGTCCTTTATGGTTTTATTATACACGCGCTATCATTTTGTCATAATGCGGTAATATGGGATTCATAAAATCGGTTTACGTCATGGCCAAGAATAAATTGAAGCTCTCCCTAGCGCGAACAAAACTAACACAGTGTTTTTCTTTCCAAAAAGATTCGGTGATATTCGGCCCCATTTCCCCTCTCTTGAATATATATTTTCCCCTCATGTCACAGAAATGTATCCCCATATAAAAGAATTTTTATTTGGCAAAAAAAGTGTTTAAAATAATGTGTAAAAAAAAAAAGATAGCAGAAAATATGGTTCCTTTAATGAACCTTTTTTGGATTTAAAGCCATTTCAATTATATTGATGCTATCTAATACAGTGTTTGCAAGAATTTTAAATCATTAAAAATTCCTCTTTTGAGTAGTTCACCCGCACATCCCCCCAAGTATCGGTCCTGACCCTCTTCCCCAAAAGTGAGAAAAAACGCTGTAACTAGGGATTTAAGTATATAAACTACTTAGGAGAGAAATTCGATGCCCATAGGTATATTATCAATATTGACAATTGCAAACAACTAGGTTGATATCGCTGATGGTGGACTGCAAGTCCCCGATGTGACGCTCGCCTAGTTTTAGTGCTTACGCACTGCATTGAAATATATTCGAAATTTTCTGTCATCAAATTAGATCTAAACTTCTAAAACTAAGGGATATCTCCCTCACTGCATAGCTCTGACCTTACCTGGGTTTCGGTATATTTTTTTCGGTCATGTTTAGAATTAAGCTCCATGCGCCTACCCTCCAACGATTTTGATCATATTTCTCACTTAAATACGCTTCTGAATAACCCTACACAAAATTTGGAGCCGCTCATTTTGGCAAGAGGAAATTAAAGGTTTAAATTGTAGATGGCGCTAGGAAAATTCTCTTTGGCTTTATTCAAATTGTTTGATATTAAGTACTAATGACGAGGATTCAATATCCGAAACACGTGTCTGGTACAATAAAATTGGTACTATAGAACATATATTTCAATATTGACAATTACACCTGGTCACGTGACATTGACAGTATATTGTAAAAAAACCGCACGGTTTATCAGAAGTGTTACAACTCTTTACTTTCTGGAACAAAATTTCAAATCAATTTCAATGCACCACACACGCGAATCGAATAGTTACCATCCTCATTAGTGATACTTCAAGGAGAAGGGATTTTCAGACTAGGAACATTTATTCAAGTACTTAAAATAGCTCTGTCCTTACCTTAGGACAAGGTTTTCGCTTTCACAAACTAGTAAAGACTTTCTGGAAATTTTACAAAAATTATTGTCAACTTCTTTTGAAATTCGGACTAATACAGGCAACAGAGTATATCACTTTGGGTATTTCACAACCTGCATTTTATGGTTACACAATTAACAAGATAAGAAGGATTAAAGATAGACAACATAATTATCGAAAATGCGTCAGAATCAACAAACGTCCTTTATACCATGCATACAATCCTTTTGTCACCAGACGGACACTAGGCTTGGTACTTGACCAATCTTCAGTCTTGTACCAGCGCATTCTAAAAACTTGCACTGTGACCGACTGTGACGACGGGACTCCATGACGGGCCCTGTCCAAACCTCTTTAGAGAAGACAGGGCCCCGACCACCTGTCCTCTCTGAATGTCAGTCGGACCCCTCGGGTGATAACATACTTGAGCTCGCGGCGGTAGAGCTCGGATTGTATTACGTACGCCCTCTTTTTATATCCATTTACATATTCATCTGTGTTTTATTGGGCCCTTGCGTTTTGTGGTCTTGTTCGTGTGTGGTCATCTGACAGTGAGGAGAATGTTTTACACAACAATTGTACGTTCTTCGAGACCTCTTCGTAATCGGAAAAGTGGGAGGGTTGTGCGGTGGATGCTGCAATCTGGTGTTGTTGGAGACCCCCTCCTTTGTTTTAAAGAAAATTTATGACAAAAAGAGCTGATGTTAAGATCCTTTAATTTCCGGATGAAATGACAAGTTTCACTTGCATAAATCAAAGCAATAATAAAAAAGCAAAATGATCTATTATGACAAACTTAGAATAGGTAAATACAAAGCTTTTCCAGACGACGGAACTGGGAAGTAACATTCAACCGCGGTGAGTATGTTTAATTGATCCACACTGTTAGTACTACCTATCGCAAAAATGCACGATAACACAAGTGTTAGTGCGTCCATAGTATAGCCTATCGATTCAAAATTAACTTCCTGTCATCTACAAGTACTGAATAGAAAGTTAAACTATGCTTTAGTATAAAGAACTATGACCAATGGGCGATTGACAGTCAAACGCAAACCAAAATCAGATATCGGAAATCATTATCACTGTTCATACGAAACCAGGAAAAATACTAAACCAAACAAAATAACCCAAACATTCTACAAAGAAGCAAACTCCCATTAGATATGATATTAGGTATTGTCGTGGCAAACTGACCTGACCGGGCGGGGCTTATTTCCACCTAGTCATCAGACTTCTAACTAGGTGATATAGGCTATAAAAGTTACAGGTACATATGTAATGAGTATTTACTCTGATTACTAATATGTGCAATCAATAGTCTATATATCCTAAATTTTAATTGACTCGTCTCATTGGCTTGATTGAATTAGCTCAGCCCGGTCAGGTAACTTTGCTACGACAATACCCGGGATGATAAAGTATTTTCTGCTCGTTGGTAACACTCGTCACTTTAAAGAAAGGGGAAAACCGGTTTATGTTTAAAATGGCGTCGGGTCGTTTCGCCCTTTTTCCCCTTCGCCCCCGGGTCGTTTCGCCCCTTTTCCCCTTCGCTTCGGGTTGATTCGCCCCTCAAGGTTGGTCGATTCGCCCCTCAAGGTGGGTCGTTTCGTCCCTTAAGGTGGGTCGTTTCGCCCTATAAGGTGGTTCGTTTCGCCCCTCTTTTTAGGAATACTCTCTCTGCATGGTGCGTTGTTTCGCCCTTATTTTAATGGTTGTTACTGGTGGGTCGTTTCGTCCTCATTTGATAATTACTTAATTACGCTATGATATTGGGCTTATGTTGTGACATTAATTAATATTTGTCTATTTGCTTTATTTTTTGGCTTATTGTTGCTTTTATAGACATGAAATTTCGTAGGATCTGTGTATTAACGAATGAAGAAATATGTAGATGAACAAATTAGAATAAAAGAAAAGAAAAATATATATATATATGATAAAACAAAGAAATAAATAGAAAAAGACATACGTAGGTGAACAAATGAGAATAGCTAGAAGAGAAAAAAAAATTAAATAAAAAAAGATAAAAAAATTAATGAAATAAACAAGTAAAGAAATATGTAAGTAGGCGAACAAATGAGAATAAAAGAAAAAAATTAATGTAATAAAAAATTAGATTAAATAATAAATAAATAAATAAAGATGTTACGTATAGAGGGGCGAATCGACTAAACTAGATAAAAAAGAAAGAAATAGATAAAGAAATTAAGAAAAAAAAGACCAAATAGATAAAATAATAAATAAATAGTTACGTATAGAGGGACGAATCGAAAAATTTTCTAATTCAGAATAGAAAGGCGAAACGACCCGGAACCTATGCAACGATACCACATTCCATATTGAAAGAAGTAATTTACTACACTAGGGAAAATGTCTTCATCAGAGCAAATGGAAAAAAAAGCAAATTCAAAATCGAACATTATTCAAAAAAGACCTCATTATCCAGTCTTGAGAGGTATTTCAGAATAGAGAGATCCAAAGACATCGAATTTTATAGGTTCCGGGTCGTTTCGCCACTATGATGCTATGAATTTAAAGACGTAACATTCTGTAAGTTTCGATAATGTATTTTCTATCAAATAAGATGTTTCTGCTATTTATGCGAGAAGTTTATTACTTCTTTCAATTTGGAATGTGGTATCGTTGAATAAATAGTAGAAACATCTTATTTAATAGAAAATACATTATCGAAACAGAATGTAACGTCTTCAAATTCATAGCATCATTTAGGAACAGATAAATTTGCAGCATGGACCAGACATGCACGTTTGGGTACTAAACTCCTCTTCAGTGATCCTAAATCCAAACAATGAAATATAGTCAAAGACAGTAAAAGTTACTTTAAAAAAATACCAAAAAAGTTTAGGTTTTCTAGTTGTTCTTTCGAGTTTTTCTTTTTTGTATTGACTTTTGGTTCGAGTCGATTTTTTGCACACAAAATATGCTTGAATTCTAAGAATTTTATATTGATATGTGTTGAACATATTTTTACATTTTAAAAAATTTGCAGAATCATATTGGAAAATAAAAAAAGAAAACAAAACAAATATCGAAACATAAAGGAAATATACCATGAACATAAAAAGATAACGAATTTTGACAATCAATATGGCTACTTCTGCTATGAGTATCAGAAAAGTCGTGTTAATTCCATGTGAATAAATGTAAATATGATAATTGTCTTGACTTATGGTTCAGTTTAATATCTGTTCGTTTCATATGCAGCTGATCATTCTTCATGCCTCAAAGTGTATGCCTCAATTGAAAGTTCAATTTGCTTGATTTGGCAATGTTGAAAGGATTTCTACCGGCGTCCTGGATTTCTTTCAATATGGGTGAGAATATTACTGGGAATCTGTATTTCCCCCCGACTTTACAATGCTTGGTAGGACGTATGGTATTGTCAAGCCCTTGGTTGTTGAATATATGATTAGTCCTTATCTAATGTCGTATTAAGGTAGGCATTGGATGATGATTGATCTCTGATTGATTCGTAAGTCTGCATATTACCGTCGTCTCTGGCATTAGTACTTTGCTCATAAATATGCGATTGTGTAGATTTCATTTTTTCACCCTGTTTTCTCCTACAATGTAAAATACGTTTCATAATGTTTATTTAGATAGATTATCGCTGACACCCGATAAAGAAATATAATTGAGCTATTTTCACAATATAAAAAAGATCATGTAATGTTCACTACGTAGAATGAAAATAAAATTCACCTACATGTACGTGTAGATGTAACTATAAGGACCTGTAACGTTCACCATGAGGTATCACCTGATACACAAATGATATGTTCCACGGGAATGCCCTTTGATTGAACCAAGTTAATACTGTCTAAATCTACTTTACATGAATTTATTTTAGGCCTATCATATGGTCATTATTATCAATTAAATGATGGTAATTTTTTCTGGAATAGACGTGTATTCGGAGAACACCATTTTTTCCATGCTCGCCACATGTTATGATATGGTGCACGGACAGATACAAAATTTTCTGTTAAAGTGATTGTCAAAACTCATTTTCTTTTTATGTTCATGGTATACACATGTATTTCTTTTATGTTCCGATATTTTTTTCTTTTTCCATTTTCCAATATGGTTCTGCAAATTTTTTAAATGAAAAAATTAGTTCAAAAAGAAAGGAGGAGATCTCCAACAACACTAGGATGCAGCGCCAACAGCAAAAACCCAAAACACCCAATGCAAAAAACGCAGAACAGACATCCACAGAAAGAGACGCAAAAGGGACAAGGAACACCAACTCACACCATAGAAATATTAAAAATAAAATACCATACATAAACCAACGAGACAAATGGGCAACCGGTGCCGACTTAGGACTGCCATATGCCACGTAAGTAGCAGATGGTGTGGTTATCCTGGATTACTTGCGCACAACCCTCCCACTACTCCGATTTCCCAGAGGTCTCGAAGAACGCACAATTATGGTGTAAAACAACCTCCTCGTTGTTAGATGACCACACAAAAACAAGACAGCAAAACGCAGGGGTCCAAACAACACAGATGAATATGTAAATGGATATTAAAAAAGGACGTACCTAATACAGTCCGTGTTCTGCCGGCTGTAGCTCAGCACATATTAATATAAAATATGAATTTATTTTAGGCCTATCATACAGTTATTATTATCAATTAAATGATGGTTATTTATTCTGGCCAAGAATAGACGTGTATTCGGAGATCACTTAAACAGAAATTTTTCAATTCTCGCCACATGTTATGATATGGTGCACGGACAGATACAAAATTTCTGTTTAAGTGTTCTCCAGATATACGTCTATTCTTGACCAGAATAAATTACCATCATATAATTTATAGGAATGACCATATGATAGGCCTAAAATAAATTCATATAAAGTAGATTTTGACAGTATTTACTCGATTCAATCAAAGGGGATTCCCATGGAACATATCATTTGTGTATCACGTGATACCCCACGGTGACGTTAAGAGCCCTAATGTGCCAAATTTTCACTTTCGACACCAGCTCAACTAGCATGATTTAAAAAGTGTCCTGTACGTGAAATTATTTTATTTAGAATGTCTTTAACCAAAAATTAGTAGTTTTGTGAACATACAAATGAGAAACAACCTATATTTTAGTGTAGAAGTGGGGTGGGGGTCTTTTTTATAATGTAAATAAAAAGAGTGATAAGTCTAAAATTTTCTAACCATCGGTCGATTTTGTTGATCGGAATGTCAAAATGAACTACAATGAGAAGATTCAATAAGAAATATCGTGCTTAAATATGATTTTCTCCAAATATTATATTCCGGATTTATCAGACCGTAAACACGTGGCCAGGGATATATAGTCGAACACTCACTCTCACTTTCATTGTACAATTAACCACGCCGCCATTAAAAAAACTAACTTGAATCAGCTTTTACTTCAGTATCTTTTACAGTCACCATTATTACATTTAATAAATGTTACTGAGGAAGTCTTGAGCATTTTCCCAAGATTGACTGGTACATAAGTCGTCAACGCTAATTGTTAACTTTTATTGCGAGGGGTTGTTGAATTATAAATGCCCAGAAGTAAAATAAATGAGTTTTGTTAGCGAAAAAGTAAACAACAAAGAATATTTTTGTTGAAAATTGATTAATTCGAAACTATTAGTAAAGAAGCAATTTATTCGACGAAAGCGAATCAAATGTCAATGACTAATTCTCTGTTAATTTCAAATCTTTCCTTCACCCCTACCCACCAAATCGCATTTTCGTAAATTGACTAATGTTCTCCCCTTTGAAACACAACTCCGCTTTGACAGAAAATATGTATTATGAAAATATATCGTATGTAGAAGTGGTGTTTTGTTCCACGGGGGGGGGGGGTTTATAAAAAAACTTTTCCATTTTTCATTGATTTCTATACAAAAAAGTGCATTTATACTCAAATATCTCACTATTAGGGCAATTTTATGAAAAAAGAAAATTCTCCAGATTTTGAAGAGATTTTTATCTTTTGAAATATTTCACCAACTTGATTAAAGAAATGAAGAACTTTGAAATTTCTTTGTTTTTGGGCAGATTTTACGCCTTATCGTTACAGGTCCTTTGTGTAGTCGGGAAAAAATCAGTATGAATGTACCTTACATTTTTAAAAATTGCTATGTCTGTCTGATCTGAAACATGTATCGGAATTTGACTTTTGATAGTTATGAAGAGCCAGATATTCATGAGAGTGAGAATTTGATTCATTGTTAAGTACAGATGTATATCTATCCGCCTTTGGCACACATATGACTGATACATAATCATTAGTAGTTTCAGATTAGACAGCTGTTCTTAAAAAGATTCCGTGACTTTGCGACTTGTACATGACGTACTACTTAGACACTGTCATACTATTCCTGCTCAGATTTCTCGTGGTTAAGTGCATAAAGTTTAAGCTAAAGCAAACAAATCTTAATATCCAATATGAAGTTTTAGTAAACGACTGAAAAAGCCAGAGGTATCGGTTGCCAGATGGTTATTGCGATGAATTCAATACATCACATACAGTGATTTCAGCTGTATAGAAAAAAAAATCATTAATTCTATTCATGTCATTGTTGGAATTTAATTAAGAAGTTAGTTACTTATATATATGTGATCTCGATCACTCCATCTTTGGGCTAAGTTTCGTTCTACTATGTCAACACTGATAACATATCATTATTATGTTAAATCTTTTTATCAAATAATTGACTTTGTTAGTATTTATTCGGACTCTTAGACAAGCTTTACTCTCTACACTTCCAAATTATCTGCAAATATCGAAATTATTATCACTTGAACTTTTTGCACACATATCATGAAAAGACTTACCAAAATGAAACTGTTATGATGCCCAGTAATATACAGATGACGACAGACTGTACGACTAGTCCAACTATATATCCTGTAATTATAATCAATATTGAAAATTTGACAACAATTCCATTAGTTGAGAATAGAAAATAATCTTATATACAAAGAATAAGTAAAGTGCAATTTTTGAAGAAAGTTAATTACCAGTGTTTTGACATGAATTTTCCTCTACACATTCCTTTCTCAATGATTTCGTTGAGGAATCAGTTGTGGTCGAAGTCTGAAAGGATAAGTTGACAATGTTATGCTATTGGTTGAAACATTTGTTGATTGTAACTAAAAGGCCTTTGTCAAAGCCATAACAGAGATACTTGCAAGAGCTGATCAAGTGTTAACACATGGTATAAAGGGGACAAATTGTTATTGATGTGGCGACCCCTCTTTTCATTTTCCATTTTCATAATTTATGTATATAGGAATGAGTGGATCTCAAGTTCCTGTAGTGTCTTTTCAGAAAGGTGATGAAATGAAAACTGTGACCAAAAAACAAAAAAACTTTTGTGGAATCATGCAAGAATGTGAAACATCTGTACTTATGTGTAAGATGATAATTAAGAATAATCAATTATCAGATAGACACGTACGCTGTAAGCATGTAAATCTCACTGACATTGTGCGTATGTGAGAGCGGTTTGTGTGTAAGTATAAAAATGTATGATTACATGTATATGCATGAAAGAAAGCGGAGATGGAAATTTGGGATCAATGTATATGCACGTTGTACGCCTTTGGAAAGCAATAACTCATTTACAAAGTGTTCAACGTACATCGATGCTTAATTTTGTATTCTATTGTGAGTGCTGTTGAGATTATCGTCAGGATCTTCTTTAACTCATTTGTGTCACACTTATGCCCTTTGCCGTGTGGAGCTCGTAAAAAAGTTCCCCGCGAGGGGTTTGACAGTAAGTGTTTTGAATATATTTCCCTGACATTTTCGCCATAGCACTTTCTATATAGACATAACGTCAGGCAGTGCGTGAAGTTTATATATTGTTTTCATTTTCGTGCTTAAACATCGACGGCGGGTGCGGCTAGCCAACAGGGGATGCTTACTCCTTCCGGGCATCTGGTCCCAACTCTAGCTTGCTAGGGGTCCGTCGATGCTTAATTTTGTATTCTATTGTGAGTGCTCTTGAGATTATCGTCAGGATCTTCTTTAACTCAATTGTATGATTGAACAAAACTGCTCATAACCGTGTGTGTTTCTTGCACTGACGAACTACTTTTCGGTTTTTGCCAAATCCTTTCCATAAAGAGAAGAGGAAAAAATATACACCCCATAAACAAAAAACGATCGTGACTCTAACTTAACTGTTGAACTGATGGAGGATGTAACGGTTGTAGACTTTGTCCTTGTAAGAGGTACTGCTGTTGAAGTGGCTAAGGTTGTTGTGGATGGTTTTACACTAGTAGATGGAGTTTCTGGAAACGCTGACGTGCACGAAAATGTCACTAAAAAGAAATAGATATGTACATGAATTCTCAGCGAACATTTCTGCATTGACTTGAAGTAATAAAATTCACTGATTAATTCTAAAATCATTAATAATCTAATATATTGTTCTTTATTTCGGAATATCACATTCATGCAAATCTCAATCATTCGCAGAGGTGTTGACAGAAACTTTAGATTAAGGTATTAAATGGGTAATGAGAAGGAATTGGGCCATCCATATATGGAATCCTGACACCTTAAGGAGGTATTGAACACTTGGACGCCAAATTCAATTTTTCTCAAAATTTCTGAAATTATATATTACTTGTCTGTCCTTGATTATACAGACTTACATTTGATTCTATCCACAGGAAAATTTTCTATGAGACTTTGAAATATGCATTTTTCAACGTTTCCGTGAATTTCTTGATGACGTCATAATATTGAAAGTATCATTCCAGTTCTCGTAAAGCTATTGGAAATTAATTTTAATTTAACTACCTAAATCTTCATAAATGTATTGCACTTACATATGGAAAAGATGAGATGAATTGTGTTTTAAACAAAGTTAGGATACCGGAATAAAATATGAAAATATCGCTCAAAAAAGTGCAATTCCGAGCCAATTGACTGTAGTTGATAGCTAATTATTAGGAATTCTATGAATGATTCTTTGTCAAAAAGTAACAAATTGATCAAGAGATGATTTCATAATTAAATAAGAAAAATTGAATTCAGGATTTAAATATTACAAATATTATATTTTTCCTATTTTTCCTTCCAAAATTGTTCATTTTAAATGAAGTGACATCCGCTTTCCTGTGATGTAAATTTGTCGACGAATTAACCGTGATGAAGATTGAACTTTCTATTTTACACATGCAAAGTTTCAATGTGATACGTTAGGTATTGATGTTTTTATTGCATTTTGAATGCGAAGGTTTGTGACGCCATTCTCCTCGATAACGTCGCAATGACGTCGTGGTTTTGCTCATGGATAAAACTCTCAAAGTCCACAATTTCGAAAATCGCCGTAATTTCTTCAAATGACGCCGGAAATTATTCAAACTTCATCAGGATACTAGCACAGATGTGTATATCAATCAGCGTATCAAATGTTTTGAAAACGTTGAGACTGGACTTTTCATAGGAAGTGAGAAAACAAATAATGTTGCCGCCATCTTGGTGTTCAAACCCTCTTTAAATCACGGCATATTTATAACGTAAAAATTAATTATTTGTTTTTTACCAATTCAGATATTGAAAAAATAGGTTATACATAGAGTTATGCGCCCTTAGACTGTTTCGAAAAATGTTTTTTAAAGTTACAACAGAACGATGGGACATAAAATATCGATTGGTCAATAAATTCAAAAAATGTATATGTATTATCAAATTTCTCTGAAAAATCAAAAGTTCACGAATTATTTTTTTTGCAATTCATTTTTTTCGAATTAACTCCTAAACACGGCCTCATTCAAAATATTTTTTATTTTAATATCTACAAGGATAGTATACAAGCTTTTTTAAAATTTCGTATGACACAGAAAAATACTGAATGATGAATACACCTGATGTCAATGTTTTGGCATAATTTCTTTTATTACCCATTGAATACCTTAAACCCTTAAAATTAGTTTTATTTTGGTTACGACATTACTTGTTGATATGAATCGCTTGTTATAATGCGCATGTGGTGCGCTTGAGTCATTACCATAGAGTATTTTGAAAGTTAATTAATGGCAATGGATGATTAAGAAGACAACGGTAATACTAATTGTTAATGTCAATAATCTGAATAAAGATGTACAATAATATTTTATTCCTCTTAAGATTCAATGTATCTGCAGTAAATGAAATGTCTTATCTTTCAATTAATCATTTGAAATATTAAATTGAGAAAAACTCTGAAATCGCCTGAGTTACCATTTTCAGGGAAGGTTGCCACATAGCAATAAGGAGCTATTCTGGATGACGTTCGTGTTAAGGCAATACTGACGGCTACTCTTTCTCCTTGGTAAACTTCTGCTGGTACAAAAGAGGTTCGGTCACATTGCACTGTGCCACCAGCTATTACCACATTATTGACTGTTATTTGTATCTTTGTACCACAATCATTTACAAGAGTGAAAGAGGTTGGTGCCATCTCAAATTTTCCACGAGATGGTGCAATGAACGAACACTGACAACTAGTCACATTGGCTTGTTCAAAGTCTGCAAAGTCTATGGTGTAGCGATATTTATTTCTTATTGTTACTGGTCGACACATTCTAATCACTAGAAAGAAAGAAATTTCATATAATGATAAAAACATGCACATTGTCATAAGAAAATGAATTCTTAGCACAGTAGGACAATGACTAGGGTAAACATTGTATCTCTCTATTATAATGGAACGTACGAGGGTTGTTGGAAAAGTTCATAGACAACCGCTGTGTGACATTAGGTGTACAATTTTCTTACCATAAATTCATATGGTGTAATGTAATCAATCCATACAATGTCAAAGTAATTGAAAAATTGTGTCATTTATAACAATGTCTTTAAAGAAGTTCTCTAGTCGTGGAGATTTTCGTGTATATTACAGTTCATATCAAACTAAATTCCAACAAGAAATTTCCCCATTATGTAATCTCTTTCAGAGCTGATATAGACCAATTTATATTTTACCACCTTTTCCAATTTCTCAAAATAGCTGTACACACCAGAAGTACGTCAGAAGTGTGTAAAAGGGAACCACGTTTCATAACGCTATATATAGAGATGTACATGCATGTTGTGGATACATGTACTAATGTATTCTTATAAATGCCAAAATAAAGGACATATCAAATAAGAGTGCAAGAGTGATAAATATGATAAAAGAGCATTTAATAATGAAACCTAAATATTTACATTAAAACTACTAAATTATACGTACGTACATGTGTTGATATATTTTAAACGACTTCCAGAATCCCAAAGTTTATCTCAGAGAGGGATTCTAAGGCATATATAGATAAACAAATCTTAAGGGAATCAACCTTCCGTTCCCCCTGAAAGAAAATGGGGGTTGGGATAAGCCGTCTATTTCGGAAAAAAAAAACATACTACATGTACTAGTAATTAAAACAAAGGAAAAATCTGCATTTTTGGCGAATCCAAGGGGACATGACGTCCTAACCGTCTAGATCACGCTTGTAGATGGTATCCTATTTACAAAATTCTATAGTTTCCCCGGTAATCTGACTCCCTCCCGTTCAGCCTATTGATACCACCCGCCTTTGTTGACATTTGTACCTCCCCACTTCCAGTCGACACGTACGTACTTTAATAAATATTACCTTCCTTACATTGGAAAAAGCATGCCATGTACATGTTAAAAGGGGGAGAAATTATGTCTGTGAAATATCGGTGAGAATTAAATGTAAAAATATAAGTCATCGACATGTTCAATGTACTTATTTTTGTGAGCGGGGAAAAAAGAAAGAAAGAAGGAAAGATACAAGCTAGATTTTTTTACATATATACAGGCCCCAAGTGCCGAAAAAAGTCAGTATGCAACAACTGTTAAAGACAAATATTAACCCCACTCTCTCGTCCGAATTTCCAGACATAACTCGTCTCCAGACCCCCCCCCCCCCCTCATAAATAACGATACGCTGTTTGACGATTGTTGTTTTGCAAAACAATATTTTTATTGAATGTAAACAAATAAATGTCCATCAAATGTTTCATCAAACGCAGGGATCATTTCGGGCGCGATTTTGCGAGATTCTCGCATCTTTTTCTTAAAAACCGCATTGATTTTACTTGGATGCGAGAATTCTCGCACACATCAACATCGAATCTTTTTTTTTGTCCCAAGGATTTTCTATGCAATTTATGTCCGCCAGATCGTAAATAAAATGACAGTGTCGTGTCAGCAAAAACAAATTTACCCATTGACTGACCACTTAAGTTAAAATGACATGATAATTGTATTGACGAACGCATACACAAGTACCTGTACGTAAATTTAAGATACGTTATTGGACGTCTGAGATTTAAATAAGGCGCAGAGCATGTTGGAGAAAAATCAATATTGTATCATCACCGTGGGGTATCACGTGATACGCAAATGATATGTTCCACGGGAATCCCCTTTGATTAAACCAACTTGAAGTAAAAACCGTCTAAATCTACTTTATATGAATTTATTTTAGGCCTATAATATGGTCATTATTATCAATTATATGATGGTAATCTATTCTGGTCAAGAATAGACATATATTTGGAGAACACTTAAACAGAAAAACTTTGTATCTGTCCGTGGACCATATCATAACATGTGGTAATCATTGAAAATTTCTGTTTAAGTGTTCTCCGAATACACGTCTATTCTTGACCAGAATAGATTACCATAATATAATCGATGATAATGGCCATATGATAGGGCTAAAGTAAATTCATATAAAGTAGATTTAGACGGTATTTACTTGGTTTAATCAAAGGGGATTCCCGTGGAACATGTCATTTGCGTATCACGTGATACCCCAAGGTGATCATAATAGAAAAGAACCTCTCGGATGAGCAGATGATTACGTAACAACGTAAATACGAGAGATTGATTTAAAAGCCGAAAATAGACACGGTCACCTTAGAATAATGTGTTCTAGGGCGCAGCGAGTTGCCGATTTAACGTGCCATTTTTTATCGGTTTTGGGACTATGTCGCATGGCCTTTCCTGCCCTGGAAATTGTCCAACTGATGAGGTCGACTTCTTTCTCCTTTTACGAGAATTATTAATGAACGGTGTCCTAAGTACTACGCTCCGTCTATGACATGCTTATGACGAAACCTGGTTTGAAACGGATCCGTGTGGAACATCGAAGTACGCAAGAACTTCAGTTTTCAATATGCAGAGCATAACCTGTTACATGCTTACAAATTTTTCGATAGATTGGGGTGGGGACGTAAATTTAACTGCGGAAGGAGTCGCGACTGAATTTCGGAAAAAAATATAATTGATAATCATAAACAAGATACCATATCAAATACTTGTATATGTATTCCGGATAACCAATTTCTTATTGTTCTGGGCAACACAGTGATCATATTCTGTTAGAGCGAAGATAGTATTATTAATAAATTACGTCCGTCTTGAATTCTTGTAATGTACCTCGAAAATGAAAATCTTTCTCTCTCTCTCTCTCGTACTGAGATACTCGATAATTTAATGTTGACGAAGAACGCTCGTTACTTTCCGTTTAATTCTGAAACGATTAGAATTTCATTTTATTCGATATACATTACATGATCACTTCTCCCGGTATTGAATTTCAGGAAAGTTTATTTTTTTCCTGAAATCCTGAACGTAGCTAGCTCTAACAGACAACTTTCCAGGCCATATCATTTATTTTTTTGTCGACCCTTATCTTTTTTTTACCTTCACAACTTTATATAACTTCAGGAAATAAATTTCATATTATCTGAATCGCCTAAAAATGTGTCGTCAATTTAATGACATTAATTTTCATTTTTCAGCCTCTTCCTAATACAGTTGCGCCACCCACCCACCCCCCCCCCCCCTCCATCCTATTTATTTATAAGCTGATTAGAATAGCAATTTGAGATCCCATCTTGACAGCTAGGAAAGGCTTTACTTAGGATTTCATATCCTATAAAATTTCGATCTCTCACCCTCCCTTCATTATCTAATATTTTCCGTGTTCATGTAAGTCTTACCAGGAATGGGGAAGAACACCCCCCCCCCACTCCACCTGGATGGATCTGACAATGAAATTGTACAGGTCTTTTAAAAAAAACCCACTGATGTTTAATTTACTTTGAAATGGTTAAACCGAAAAATAATAATAAATGTACCACATAAAGAAAGAGACATATGTACTATATTTCACATTACGTCATCGTGTGAATGTGTAGTGTATACACACATCTGACGTCACGAATTTGTACTTTCAATTTCGGCGGAAGTTGCAGACTAGTTCTGTGTTAAATCGCTAGCTTGTTGATATGGGCCTATAAATCGCTGTTTCATGGATAAACGAGACAATATATTTTTTTGGAACTATCAATACTTTGTAATTTGATTTTGTCCGAGTATATGTAAGTGAAAATACCCACGAGTAGAGGACTTCTTTAATTATGTGTTCGGAAGTTTCGTGGTGCAACACGAAAATTAAGATATCTAAAAATGCGCGCATAATTCCTTTACTATATGTAAATGCGGACGCCGAAAAGTCAATGTATATTCTTATTACTTCATAGTTCTTGAAAAATGAAATACAGAAATTCGAACTTGTTACGACACATTGGTATTTAGATATCACTGAATACTAGTACATTTGTATATTAACATACTCACAATTAGATGAACCTAGGGGACAATTGTCTCCTCCTGAAATGTTAATTGAACAGCTATGATACATTTATCATTTAATTTCCATTGTCATTTTCAAGAAACGAAGATTCTGATTGGCTGAGAAATTTTGTTGATACATCGATCAACACAATTTTCACGGAAGTCTATTTTTAGCACTATTTTTAGAACTGGGGGTTCCCTCAAACACGAATGAACTCGTTGCTGAAAATACAATTTGTTGATGTTTGCTTATCATATCAAGGGTACCATTTCTTTTCTACTCACTCAAAAATTAACAATGCATGTAGAATTTGCTCAAATTGGTCCTTATTCTAAAGATATAGAGGGACGCTCGTTCGCTGTTTGAATCATGGCGGCTGCCATAACTTGTTTTGGCAGTCGTTTCACTGCGAAACCTTCCGACGTACGAAATATAGTGCGGTGATTGATTGGTTTTAGATCCAAGAAAACAGTCTGTTTTCTATAATTAAATGATAAGAAATGAATCTTATATTTTTTTCTGTTGATGCAGGGATCACCCGAAAAATTGGACAGAAAACTTTTGCATCAACGCGCTACGCGCATTGATGCAGATTTCTGTCCAATTTTTCGGGTGATCCCTGCATCAACAGAAAAAATATAAGATTCATTTCTTAAATCACTGCATGTCCTACAGGCGGAATATCATCTATCGGATAATTAATTGAAACTAGAACAGTAATAGAGTTTTCATTAACAATGACAAATATGGATAATGACCATATCCCTGTATACAGCACAAAATCGATAATTCAGAAAATCAGAAACCGAAGGCATACAAAATCAGGATAAATCAGGAACCAAAGCAAACAAGCAAAAACCTCCATCACATGAAAAGAAGCGAAGTAAGACAGTTAAAATTAATCAAAGGAAAAGTTGTTCTGACAACTACCTATTTAAGGTATAGGATCCCTCAGGTAAGATCGATAACCCCTATGACCTAAATTCCTAAAAGGTCAGAGTGTCCGTGTTCGATTTTTCGATATTCATTATTTCGTATCTTTCTTCAGTCCGAAGAAGGTAAGAAAAATTGTTGCTAGAGGTTTCGGCCTTTTTATTGCTTGGACCCGAGAGGTTTCGATCCAGAGTCTTGTTCAGCCACCACTTTCTTTAAAACAAGTTATGTACGGATAGATAGATATTTTACTGTAAGTTATGGTAAAAGAAGGGAGGAGATCTCCAACAAGACCCCGTTGTAGCACCAACAGCAGAACACCAAAACACCCGATGCAAACACACATAAGACGAGTAAAGTATGAGACGGAAAAGAGACATACGACATGTAAACATCAAACACAAAAGACTACACATAAACCGACGAGACCAATGGGCAACCGGTGCCGGTAAAGAAATAAGTTGACTTCTCAATTCGACTGATATAACATTTCTCAATACTCTCATTGAAACAAGGACCTTTACAAAGAAAACGTCGAAGCATTATAAAGTTTGCAAGTTTACCCCCAAGCAATATTTATACCTATATCAATTTAATTCAATTTGAGGCACGAAACACCGAGGATCGTTGATCGAAAAAGAGGTAGGGGAAAATACTATGCTTGTCCCAAACATTTTACTGTGGAGGGTCTAGGGATGCCCCCTTCTTCATACGCCTTTATATTTGCCACAATGATTACTCACAGATAAATTATATAGAAGACATTACGAGCGCACATTTATGTCTTTATAAGTATATCAGTCAATTTAGAGTTTTGGTCTGGGTGCGTTTGTAGTTTTTTCTGCTTTTTTTACGCTTTACGCAGGCAAGGTAAAGAGGGTGTTACCCACAAAAAAAAGAATAAATCAAAATCTCATTCTGAGAATTAAGGACATATTTCTACGATTTTTTTTCAATTCTTAAAATATTTCGCCCCTTCCCCTTATAGTGATGTCCTTGAAAATTCAAGAATTTCCTGTGACCACATTTTGATGTAACTGGTAGTAATAAAACGTAGATAGATAAATATATACGTTTATATATAATTATTGAAGAAGCACAAGGGTTATTGAGGAACTTGCATCAAATGGATAAAGGATTCTCAATCAGGGGATGGTATGTTCAACTGTCATTTACAAAAGTAAGTGCATTAAGATTAAGGAAAAGTAAATCTTACTTGTACATGTGATGATTGTTTTTTTTTTCTAATTACCATCTTTTTTCCAAAACATGCGAAGATACCCCCAAATTTCTTTATGAAATCAAGTTTAGTTTTTCATTTACAAAGTAAGAAACCATTCAAAATAGTCTCCTAATTTTTTTCCGATGAAATAAAGCATTTTTTCATACAATTTCCATAGACCAGAATGTTAACTTTATATGGTTATATATCAATAATTAAGGTGGATACATGTAACTTTCTCATTGATTCTGGAAAGAGAAAAGAGTATACAAGCTGATGAAATTCGTTAATAAGTCGTAGTTACCTCCACTGAACTTTTCCAAACTTTGAAACCTGTGGGATCCTCTACCTTCATTTAACATTTAAAAGGCACAACATCATACTACTTTAAGAGCCTAAAACGAAGTGATAAATCGTCTACATAATAATAATTTATATAGTTATACGGATAACCTGCATATAATTCCAGTTCTAAAATAGAATGATACGAAACCAATTTGTATAAAGAGATGACATCAACCATATCATATACTGAAGAAGGTTAAACGTCAAATTCAATAGCATCATTTAAGAACAGATAAATTTGCAGCATTGACATGCATGTTTCGGGTACTAAACCCTCGTCATTGATCCACTCTTTGGCCATATAACGTATGGCTAAAATCACATCATCGTATCAAGATGTTATTTATGAAATATCATGAAACACCAGGGGATGTGGCGCCCAAAATGTAATGGAAATAGGCCAGTCCTTATAATCTCGTTTTCGAAATCATTCATATCAGATAAGAAACTCGCTTACGAAAAGCATAGAAATTTCAAATATTTCTCCAGTTAAATCTTTTCCAAAACAAAAAAAAACTAAGTAAAACTGAAACTAAAAAAAAAAAAAAAAAAAACCGACTGCAAGCTGAACTTGCCTGGGTCACTAAATTATAAACTGCGTACCCCCTTGGTTTAATCGATCATATTTATGGACAAGGAAACATTTCCTCGGCCTCGACAAACAAAAATTTTTTTTTTCAATCCGCCCTAAACGAAAATGTAGCTCACACGGAAAAAGACGAAACAGAAAATTTAGAAACAGAGCTAGAATACATCGTACCCTCAGAAATCTACTTATTATTGCACGCAACGGCGGCAGACAAGAACTGCTTCATGCTCTCTCACAATTGTGGTATAGAATTACCTCCTTACCATACGATGAACATACAAACAGACAGCATGGCGCATGGCTCCAAGATTCACACAGATTGATATGTAAATAGATACAAAAACAGCAGGCATTCGAAATACAAATGCAATTTTTAAGAATACGCTGGTACAAGACTGTAGAGTGTCCAATACCAAGCTAAGTGTCCGTCTGGTGATAGAAATGAGATAAAGAAGTACCTGAAGACAATCTCAACAGCACTTACAATAGAGTACCAAATTGAGCATCGATGGACAACTAGCAAGCTAGAGGTGGGACAACGTGCCCGTGAGGTGTACGTATCCTCTGTTTGGCTAGCCGCACACGCCTTCGAAGTTCACGCACAGAAATTATGAAATATCTACAAAACAATCACTTTCTGAGATTATGTCCATGTAGAAAGCTATATGACGACAATGTCAGGGAAAAACATTCAAAACACTTACTGTCAAACCCCTCGCGGAGATCTTTCATTACGAGCTTCACACGGCAAAGGTCATAAGCGTGACACAAATGAGAGAAAGAAGATCCTGACGACAATCTCAACAGCACTCACAAACATTGTTTAGACTAAGGATCAATGACGAGGGTTTAGTACCCGAAACGTGCATGTCAATGCTGCAAATTTATCTGTTCTTAAATGATGTATTGAATTTGACGTTTAACCTTCTTCTAAAAATTGTGATATCGCCAAAGAGTGTGAAAGTAATGATGCCGAAAAATATACCGAAAAACGTGGCAGGATGGCTGGGATATGATGCTTCAGGACCAATGTTTTAGAAATTTCAAGAAATTTTGATAACAGAAATTTTCGAATGAGTTTTTTTTTGTTAAAAATTAAACTTTATTTATTTTACAACGTTTAACAAACAAGTTACACAACTTATATCAATGTCTCACGTTGGCTCAGATGTTGGCGTAGGGTTTCCATGGAGCAGGAGGAAACCAGAATACCCGGAGGAAAATCCCCTACATAGGCCTGGGTGGAGGATAATCTACCCTCCCACCTAGGACCCTTCGCCGAATCTGGGATTCGAACCCGGGACCTTAGAGGTGAGAAGCTGACGCGCTACCACTGCGTTAACCCGGCGAATGAGTTGACGAAACGATCAACCAAAGTTGATCGATCTTGGCTACAATCATGTGCCCTCGGGGACTCCTGGTCCACCAGCAGTGACATCCACCAAGTGATACAAATATTCAACGTCTTCAAATTCATTAGCATCATTTTAGAGCAGATAAATAGGCAGCATGGGCCAGACACGCACGTTTCGGGTACTAAACACTCGTCAGTGATCCTCAATCTAAAAATTGTAATATGGCTAAAGAGTGTGAAAGTTATGATGATGTCGAAAATGTACAGAAAAAAACGTGGCAGAATTGCTGGGATATGATGCTACAGGACCCATGTTTTAGAAATTTAAAGAAATTTTGATAACAAATTTTCGAATTTGTTGAAGAATTGATCAACCATAGTTGATCAAACTTTGTCTACATGTGCCCTCGGGGACTCCTGGTCCACCAGCAGTGACAATCACCAAGTGGTACAAATGTTTAACGTCTTCAAATTCATTAGCAACAATTGTTAGAGCAGATAAATTTACAGCATGGTCCAGACATGAACGATACTGTATGACGGTAATCTAGGAGCATCATCGTCAAGCCAGGGAAAATTTACTATGTTGAATCCAGAATCATCTCAGAAGACGGAAACATTCGTCAAAATGCTTATAGAAGTGGAATGAAATATTTATGAGAAAACTTGATTTTTCTTATTTTAACTTAAATGAGCGCAAATTCAAATAGAAATGGGAAATGGTGAAATTCAATTCTTTTACTTGAATTTTGAAATGTTTAATCGAAATAAGAATTGGTAAATGAAATGATATTTTGATATGTGAATAATATGTTGTTTTTCGGAAGGTGTCTACAGATCTATTGAAAAATGTCACCCGCTGAGACTGTTCCCTACCCTCGAACTTCGTTATTGCAATTTTATCAAATATTGATTAGGAACCTTGATCCCGATGTATTGCGAAGTTTAAACACTTTAGTATTAGCACCAGGTCGAATTTGGACATAAAAAATTAGAATATTGTTCCTTTTTGTTTTGAAGGACAGTACAAGTTTATATTATAATGAAGAAAACTTTGTACATGTATTGCCTTTTTGTTTCTGTATTACCTCTATTATCTGTTCATTTCAGTACAATTGATATTCAAGTCCTTGTTCTCATATGTAATAGAAAAAAAGGAAACAAAGATTTTGTGGTCTATAGAAGCAAGAAATAAGCATTTACTATCAAAAGATCTGCACGTAACTGTCTATATGTCTCCATGACATAAAGTCATATTCTTCGAGGCAAATATAACATTTCTAAAACCAATCGTCTCTAAAACACATATGGGGACAGCTCGATTCACTGATCGTTTATGATAATTAAATTATGGCATTGACGGCGGCTTGGGAATATTATTACTTTGTATGTTGTTTTAAAGTTTTCAGTATCTAACATCACTTGTCCATGCTTGATCAAAGTCTAATTAACGTATTCTTAACGTTTCATGCAAATTTTATGAGGTTTAATTCATGAAAAGGGACAATTGCAAGATATACAAGCAAATGTTGACCCTTAAACAATCACACCTACCAGAAATAAAAGACATATATACATCAAATCGACCACTAAAGAATGAAAACAAATTTACCATTGAAATAATAATGACGGTAAAAGATAGGATCAAGGGATGCCAATATGCACTATGTGTTCTTTTTAGAATTCATGCAACAAATTATTATCTATTGGACCCTCAGACAAAATGTAGCCCTCACCCTACAGCCTCAGGTTAGTTTCTGTCTTCAGTCCCAACAGATCATGTTTCCCTCATCACAGTCAAGTATTGTTATGTAGAGAATGTTTTAAACAATACATGGTATATTTACTTAATTTTTTCAAACAATACGGACTAGAGCGACAAAATAACTTACCCAATGTTCCTATCAGGTACATGATAATCACGGTGGTATTTATCAAAAACATCATTTTACTGACAGCGTAGTATTTTATAATTCTAAATTTATTCACCAATCCCGGAAGTATAAAACACATTGACATGGATGATGTGATCTTTAAAATTTCTAAAGGTGACTTTATCGTGTTAGTTTAAAATCTAAAACTGGAGAAAATGCCATTCTATTTGTAAGTTTGTTTATTCGTACACGTTGCATTTCCTTACACTTCATCATTCTTCAATTCATTCAACTTGAAATGAGGGGAAATACGATCCGTATATCATTCTTGACGAAAATTTAAAATTGGTATACTAGTATGTGAAATGATATCGAAATCCACAGCCTTGTCGAGAGGATTAAAATATAATTTCAAGATTTAAGACTTTATTCTCATAAACCATTATATAACAATGTTATTGAGAAAAGATAAACAATATATAATATAGTAATTATAAACAAGTGTCCTGGGTAAAGAATTAATAATAGCATATAAAGGTACTAATTAGGCAAAATATGCATATCATAAGGATGCAAATATGACTATGAAGGAGGACAAAGATTCTGATTAATATCCCTAATCAATTTACCTAAGTTAATTTTCTAAATGTTACAATGTTTTTAGATTGAAATATTCTTTTTGATTTAAACATATTCCCATTATTTCTATATTCGGGTATCAAATTTATTTTCATCGACTGACGCAGAACTGGACATTGAAAGATGTAGTGGAGCTCGTCTCCTAATTCATTTTGATCACATGAATTGCATTTTCTCATATTTCTTTCTATGCCGAACCTTCTTCCTGTTTCTATAGGTAATTTATGATAAGATATGCGAAATTTGCAAATTATGTTTCTTTCTTTTTTATCCAATAAATCCAAATATTCTTCAAATTCATTTTTTTTCTTTAAGTACGCGATATGTTATGCTTTTCGGAGAATTAATACCTCACTTGTCCATAATTGGGTAAATTGTTCTTTTATTCTGGTCTTAATCGTTTCTTTCAGTCAGTCTTTTGGTATTTCATTTTCAAAAAAAAGTAACTTAATCCATTTTTATCAATTTATCTTTCACATTCAATAACCATTTAGATCTTAATTCTCCGGAATCAAATTTTTGATAAGAAAACCTACATAAAATTGAAGAAATTTTATCACTATTATTTGCATTCACTAATTTAGCCCAAAAGTTAACAATTCTTCGCTTAATTAAAGTTGATATGTACCCAATTCTCCATTAACCATATAAATTGGGGTGCTACGCTTTAGATTTAATAACAATTTACAAAACTTCAAATGAATTTCGGTATTGCTTGAGCCCCATATTTCTCACCCATACAGGAGAATAGGAGTGACGATTTTTTTTCAAATAAATGATACTGACAGCTTATTGAAAGATTATGAAAAAAACGTCATTTTTGCAAAATTTCGTACATTGCTTTCGTTCCTTTTTTGCATTATGTTTTGTAGTGTTTAGGAAAGAACCACCCCGTGAGAATGTAAAGCCAAGGTAGTTAAATTCTTTAACGACTTCTTATGCTTCATTTTAAAATCGTAAGTTGGTAATCGATCTTTTGAGAATATTACAATTTTTGTTTTTTCGGTATTTACTTTTAATTTCCATATTTTACAATTATCACTAAATATATCAATTTCTCTCTGTAATTGTTCAGGATTATCGGCAATAAGAATATTTTAAGATTGTTCTCATTTTTCGAGTTATGCATTCTAAGCCTGTAATATTATTCTGAATAAAGAATTGCTCGATATCATTTGAATCTAGAGAGAACAGGAGGGGGGGATAAATTTTCCCCTTGCCTCAAGCCGTTTTGACATAAGAAATACTCTTAGAATTCTCCTTTCAATTGTATTCTAGATTTATATAATATCATATATTTTTCCGTTTATTTTATTCATTAAAAGTTTGTACCGTGCCCCCTCCCTCCAGACTTTATCAAAAGCTTTTTCGAAATCTATAAAGCAACAAAATAATTTTTTCTTTTTATTTCTAATCATTTCTATAAGGCAGTTCAATATGAAAATATTATCTAAAGTGGAATAACCCTTTCTGAAGCCTGTTTGGTTTTCACATATTATTTTGTTCATCAGAAAAAGAGTGCAATCGGTTATTTAGTATAGATGTGAACAACTTTCCAAAACAGCTAAGTATCCCAGATGCTTGCAAATAAATAAAACATGATATTCAATAAATTTGATTATATTTATTCAGTTGGCATAATTTGGCCGCGGTGGCTTTAAATATATACAAAGGAGGACGCCGATGGACGAGCCTCAATCACAACATATATAAAGCTATTACCGTAATGGATTAGCACAAAGCGGTAATAAACATATAATTACCGCAATGGATTGGCACAAAAGCGGTAACAAGCAATAAACATATATTCAAATTTGTGTTATTACCGCAATGGATTGGCACAAAAGCGGTACAAAGCAATAAACATGAATGGGCCAATAAGGCCGAAATATAGGCCGATAAGGCCAAAATACTATATAATAATAAGATGAAATATGTCAATAATAGGCCCAAATGGCCAATATTCTGTAAATGTGCATATTTGGAATAAGTGTGAGCACCGTCCATCAAAGTTGAGGGGTGACGACTCACATGAAGTCACGACAAACGGCAAACAGATAAAGTCACAGCTATCAGTCCGCAAATGGCAGAACACTACATTGTAGTCCACCGCGACAGGTCATCGAGCAGGAGGAAACCGGAGTACCCGGGGGAAAACCTCCTAGGGGGGTTGTCCATAGAACCGAGCAGTCTTCGGAAGGTATGGTATAGGAGTCGAACGATACAGATGAAGTCACGATGAGGTGCGTCTCGCAATGCGGCTGGAATGAAGAAGGTGCAGTCCACTGCGACGGGTCCTGAATGAAGATCTATGATGAATTATCCTGAAATATATAGAAAGAAAACCGACCAAAGTATCCATTTCGAAAGTTGATCAAATACATGAAAAATGTTACACATCTTCAAATTCATGGCAACATTTGAGATAAACGTCTTCAAATTCTATAGCATCATTTATATTTAAGAACAGATTAATTTGCAGCATGGACCAGACATGCACGTTTCAGGCACTTAACCCTCGTCAGTGATCCAAGAGCTGATAAACTTGCAGGCAGTGATGTAAAATAAGTCGATATGTAGCCTTCCAACCACGTATATATGGTTAGGCACTGCATCGAATAACATTAGATTGCTTCTGTAAACAGTTGAATTCAAGTAGACTGTGCTACAAGGTTTGAGTTTGTACGACACGACCCAAAGGATTGTAATCAGAAAATTAGTAGTCTAAAAAGGCAAATCAATACTATAAAATCATCATGACCTTGAATAGGGAACGGGAGGGATGGGTTTTAATCTGATAAATGGAAATTTATGTGAGCAAGCAAATTCACGACTTACACTGTCGGCTGCAGGATGAAAAAGAGGACGTTGTAATGTAACAAGCAAAGAACGTTAACTCTTGCTGATAGAAGGGAACGAACGTATTTATACTGAAGGGGAAATAATCGCACTTTGATAATGGCACGTTAATTCAAGACAAGCTTGAATGCGTGCCGTTATCCCATATGCTTGCAAATAAATAAAACATGATATTCAATAAATTTGATTATATTTATTCAGTTGGCATAATTTGGCCGCGGTGGCTTTAAATATATACAAAGGAGGACGCCGATGGACGAGCCTCAATCACAACATATATAAAGCTATTACCGTAATGGATTAGCACAAAGCGGTAATAAACATAATTACCGCAATGGATTGGCACAAAAGCGGTAACAAGCAATAAACATATATTCAAATTTGTGTTATTACCGCAATGGATTGGCACAAAAGCGGTACAAAGCAATAAACATGAATGGGCCAATAAGGCCGAAATATAGGCCGATAAGGCCAAAATACTATATAATAATAAGATGAAATATGTCAATAATAGGCCCAAATGGCCAATATTCTGTAAATGTGCATATTTGGAATAAGTGTGAGCACCGTCCATCAAAGTTGAGGGGTGACGACTCACATGAAGTCACGACAAACGGCCACTTGATCTTCGATCACGCCACCAAAATCTAGATAGGTGTACCAGACATGCATATTTCGACTATTTACTATAATAGAGATAAACGTGCTATGTTCCGAGGACATCTCAATATTTAGGATAAGTACAGGGCAACGAACAAGGGTGATCTAGAAACTACCAATACACTAAACCGGCGGTTCATACCGGCCGCTGCTGCAGCCTGTAGGATGCGTCATGCATGCAGTAAATTATGGCGCGATCACAGTGTGTGAAACTGGTACAAAGTAAAAAATGCTACGTTCGATGATTGAAAGAACGATAATCAAGTAAATAATATGATATATATATTATCCTGAAAGTAACAAAATGCACAGCTGTAGATAGAAAGGGTTCAAAAACTCAATTTTTAATCTGATAAATGGAAATTTATGTGAGCAAGCAAATTCACGACTTACACTGTCGGCTGCAGGATGAAAAAGAGGACGTTGTAATGTAACAAGCAAAGAACGTTAACTCTTGCTGATAGAAGGGAACGAACGTATTTATACTGAAGGGGAAATAATCGCACTTTGATAATGGCACGTTAATTCAAGACAGGCTTGAATGCGTGCCGGTATTGTTATAGGTCTTTAATTTTTTGGATCGCTTTTATTACCTTTATTTTCAAATATTGGGACTATGTTGCCACTCAATCAATCGTCGGGTAGAAAACCGGAATCAAAAATAACATTAAAAATCTTCTAATAGAAGCTTAACATTTCATCCATGGAGTGTTTTAGATATTCATTCAAAATGTTGTCATCACCTGTTCCTTCATTGTTATTTAATTTCTTTATTGATTCTTTAATTTCTTCTTTTATAATCTTTGAGTTGAGTAAGTTTTCAGTTATTTACATCATCTTCGATTATAATGTCCAGATTGATTTCGTCGATGTTTTCGTTTTCGCTATTAGACTCATTAATTTTCTTGAAATATTCAAATTGACTTTTCAAATCGATGCCATTCTTTTCATCTCTTTTGTTATTATCACCGTTAATGATTTTCCAGAAATCTTTTGGATTGTTACTTCTCAGCTGTTTTATTCGTCTTCCCATTTCATTTTCATGTATTATAATACTTTTATTCATCTGTGTTTTATATTTTTTCCCAAGGGTATTCATTTGTAACATTGAAGCCTCTGTCTTTCGAAATTTATAATTTCGTACTGCTTTTTTGTATATTTTTATTGCAGCGTTACAGTTTGCATTAAACCAAGTCGTTGAATGAATGAAACATATTTTTATTGTCTTAGTAAACAATTGGATCGGGCACAAGTTTTCACAACTTAGAAGGCCGTCTCCATACAAGTATATACAAAAAAAAAGTATCAATCTAAAGATTTACAGTGGTACTTAGGCACGGTCCATTTGATATTCAGGGGGGGGCTTGGGTTTTTTGTCGGAGCAAGATTATTTTTTTCGCCCCGGACCGGGGCAAAATTATTTTTTTTCTTGCAGAATTGGAGCAAGGAAATTTTTGTTATAACAATTGATGTGAATATTAAGAATGTTTGTGTTTTTTCAATAGAATTTCTTTATTTTTACTTAAATTACTCCAAACATTATTCTTATGTAAAACCTGTACTCACTTCTAAACTGAGAGAGATGAAAGATTTTTACAATATGCGATATATGATTTTTAGTAAACAAAATGTATATAAGGTCATGTAACATGGAAGAGGGCCTGATGCAAGTTTTTTACATGTAGAAATGAAAACTAGTGAAAAACTTATTTAAATTCTCCTTCCAAGCTTGTATATAAAATTAGACACTAAGGTGATACATGTATCTATTAATTAATAGTAATAAATTATATTGATAATGTATTTAAGCATTTTAATTGTTTCAGTCACATGCATTCTTTTGATATTTTTCAAATATGTACTTGCATTACAGAAGAAAACTATGGCGAGCGAAGCGAGTTAAAAATTTATTTTTAGAAAGTAAAAACTGTGGCGAGCGAAGCGAGCCAAAAAATTTTCAGGAATTTTTATTTTAAGCGAATTTTTTGGTTATTCTTCAAATTCAGATTACTTGTAAAAGCAAGATTATTTTTTTCTGTCACACCATAAGCAAATTTATTTTTTTCATCAAAATTCAGAGCAAAATTATTTTTTTCGAAAAAAACCCAAGCCCCCCCCAGAATATCAAATGGACCGTGCCTTATTGTCATGTAATAAAACAAAATGTGCGTGTTGTGTGACGTGCACGAGGTGAAGAAGATAGATAATAGGATAGAGAAGAGGAAGATACAGGTAAAGAGGAGGTGCAGTGCAGTGCATGTAAGTTGATGAATTAAGAGAAACGTTTACTCTGTTTAATGAATGTCTGAACAGCATTTACTATACGTGTATTACAGGATAAGGAGAGAGTTTCGTCTCCGCAAAGTATAGTAGAAATGTTTACAGTACCTTCGTTTTGAGTGTTCGCACTTAAAAGAGGAAGTCGGATATTGTCGTAAAGTTTGCAGTCAAGAAAGAAGTGTTTAGATGTCTCTGTTTCTCCGCAGCTGCATCGATCACTAGTTGAAATATTATATTTAAATAGATGAGCATTTAGCGAGCTACAACCGTGTCGAAGCCTTGTGTGATGGATATTTGTCAAACGGTTACCATAACTATAGTGCTTAGGAGGTAAGTATATATTAGTGTTAAGTTTTCTTTTGAATGTGTTTACTGATGTTGAATTTCTAGTATCCAGAGGAAGATCATTCCATAGTTTTATTGTTGCCGGAAAAAATGAATTTTTGTAAAGGTTGAGTCTAGTATTTAATTGTTGAATATTATGTACTAGACTCAACCTTTACAAAAATTCATTTTTTCCGGCAACAATAAAACTATGGAATGATCTTCCTCTGGTCGTTCTTATTTGAGTTTTTATTTTTAACCCTCTTATTGAATCTCTTTGTTCCAAAAGGTTTTTAACGCTGCAGTTGTTAAGATTTTACCTTTGTCAGACATTATTTCGTTTTTAAATTCGTTTGTTGATGATTGAGCATTTTCGATATTTACCCAAACTTCCTCTACTTTTTCTAAATCAATATTATTCTTAAACATTTGACATTTTTCTTGATCCCATTGACCTATCTTCTCTATGACATCATCGTCTGATTGAAATTCATCATCTAATGAATATATTTCGTTTACACCTTTTTGTAAGATAACAGATAAAGCACAGTGAACAACAGAAAATAAATTACAGAAATCTTCTTCATGAAATTCCTTGATGGCGGGAAAAGTCGAATATCACCAAGAGACCTGGCAATGATCACATGCCCTATTTGAAATTTGATCGAACGTTTGTTTGAACATGACCTCGCTTCAGCTGGCATTCCGGTTGACATCTATATTATGTTCGCCAAAAGTCGGATGTGGGTTCAAATTGAACTCTTCCGCTTTATGTGTTGTCCTTCATCTCTCCCAGATTTCTTTGCTTGTCTATTTGTCTTACCTCTCTATCTCTTTCTGTCTTTTCTTGTTATCGCTTTGTGTGTTGTCCGTGGATTGCAACAATATTGCGCGTGCACACCACAATGTGATCTTATAAGAGATCATCTATTATTCCATTCTCTTTTAAACAAATACATTTATAGAAGACATCTTGAGAAAAATCAATTCATAAAGAACTGTACCAGTTCGACATTAATTTATAGTAATTCCTGGTTTTTTATTTAGAAAAAAATATGTCACGATAAGAAAAATAAAGTTTAAATGAAAGTTTTTTTAACCAAATGTCCAGAATACTTTTACACTTTTGTTGTATTTTTACTCTGTTCTTCAATGTGATAACTCTTTGTGCTTGATATTATTCCTTTAATTATGCACAAGTACAGTATGTATTTTCTGCACTTTCCAGTACTTTAAAATATGATTTCAAAAGTATTCGAAATACATGTTTATTGTTAAAAAAATAGCAATCCAAGGAATGCTTGTGTCGCCTGCGAAGCGGCTTATTCTAGGAGGTGGATCACATGGTTCAAAATTACTGATATCACTATAAAAGTCTAATGAAATTCATCTGTGAAATATCAGACCTCTTACTTACCAACTGAAAGATATGGTCAATCTCAAATTTTCAGAAAATAAAGTCAATCAACTAGGTCAAGGTCACTGCGTAAATATTTTGGTAACAAAACAAAGGTCACATCATATGAAATGTATGCGTGAAATATTAAAGCCCTATCACTTAGCAATCAAAACATATACGCAATTCTAAGAAAAAAGGTTAAATATCTAGGTAAAGGTCACTAGATCAAAATTTATGGTATGTTCAGAAAGGTCTTTTCACAAAGAATACACATGATAAATATCAAAGCCCCATCACTAACCTATCAAAAGATATAGCAAATCCCAACTTTTTTGAAAAGTAGGTCAACTATCTATGTCAAGGTCACAAGGTCAAAAATTATTGTATGTGCAGAAAGGTCTTGTTACAAGGAATACACAAGTGAAATTTCAAAGCCCTATCACTTACCAATGAAAAGATATATCCAATATTAATTTTTTTCTAAAGTAGGTCAAATATGTAGGTCAAGGTTAGTAGGTCAAAAATTATGGTATGTGTAGAAAGGTCTTGTTACAACCAATACACAAGTGAAATTTCAAAGTCCTATCACTAACCATTCAAAAGATAATGCAAATTTTAACTTTTTTGAAAAGTAGGTCAAATATCTAGGTCAAGATCACAAGGTCAAAAATTATGGTATGTGTACAAAGGTCTTGTCACAAGGAATACATGTGTGAAATATCAAAGCCCTATCCCTTACCAATCAAAAGATATAAGCATTCTTATTTTTTTCGAAAAGTAGGTCAAATATGTAGGTCAAGGTCACTAGGTCAAAAATTTTGGTATGTGTAGAAAGGTCTTGTCACAAGGAATACACATGTGAAATATCAAAGCCCTATCACTTACCATTCAAAAGTTATGGGCTGTGACACCCAAAGTGTGACAGACAGACGGACGGACTGACGGACGGACGGACGGACGGACGGACAGACGGACAGACGGACAACGGACAAAGTGATCCCTAAGTGTCGCTATGCTTCGCAGGCGACACAAAAAACTACCTATGCAACCAGATAGTTTCCATTTGAATATATGAGAATCAAGATTAATTCGCAATAAGGAGATTTGCATTGTTTTTTCTAGGGTGGAAGTGTAATTTCACTTCATTCCTTATGATATTCTGTCTTGCTACCTTCTGAATCGATAGAAATAATGCTTTTATGCAACTCATTGTTTCTCTGCTTCTTTCTTTTATCTGGTACTGCATATATCGGCGTAACAGTTGGAGGTTGCTCAATATTCACAATTGAAGGCTTCTCAGACACCGACAACTCATTTTCAACAACGTTACTGTCCGAATCCTCCACAACATCCGATAATTTTCTGTCCCTTTTCACCTCTGCATATAAATATTCATTTTTCGTTGCGGTGTCATCAAGTGCATCGTCCATGTTTTGGCTTTCACGTGGTGTTCCTAAATTCTCCACGACGGCATAAGCTGGCTCATTGACTGATCCGTTACTAAACCTGTATTTTTCTACAGGGTCCGTCTGTCCGTCCCATTTGACAGACTTTTTCATGCTGTTTGCAGAGGAGTAATGGGAATCTGGAAGTTGGGCATTCTGTTCGTCAGCTATGATGTCGTCTGCTTGATAAACAGGATTGGATGTGTGGTTTTCTACAGCATTATACATATCGAGACCATTCTGTACTCTCAAATTGTGCTCGGCCCTTTCCATGTCTTTTCTCCTTCCTCTGCAAAAATATTTAATTTAGCATTTTCATACTTCCGTAAAAATCACCGACACATGCAGTTTGCGCATTGATATTAAATTGTGTATGTACAAAACATCGAATCATAGCTCTTCATGAAAACTGAACAGGCAATATCATTCTATATGGTTTTTAATTCCATTTCATGTACTCATGAGCCTGCATTGTATTTTCATTGTGTCGCTCATGAAGAGAGTGGTGTTCTGGAATCTCATTATATTCATTAAGGTATTTTTTCTTTATTCATTTATTGTTCATAAAATTATAGAAACAACAGCAGAACATGGAAAAAATAATATGAAAATTGCACCAAAATAGTGACTACGATTGTCAATGCATATTTTGGGTGATAAGGAGATTATGACCACACTCAACAAAACAGGAATTGAAAGATTACCTGTAATGAATTATACATGCACCAATTATGATGGCCAGGATTATTATGAACCCGGCAGCTATTGCTGGTATGATTATGTGCCCTGAATAGATAAGATAAATACATGTAAGTACATAATAGAAAGGAATTACATGTAAAAGTTCATTATAAAATATTCAAAATTGATGTTATGAATTTCTTTAATGAATTCATATGTACGAACAAATAAAAGATGCTTAGAACCTTTCTGTATTGGAGTACTTAAATATGAAAGAAAAAATAACCAGGATGATGAGAGGAATCAAGGGTCAGTGTATATAAGTAAGGAACACGTACAGGGACCGAAGTCTCGGAAAGCTCTTTGCTTTAGATTCTGCTGGAGTATGCACTTTTTGAATAGTCAACGTAACTTAAACCCAGAAAGATAATATCAAATTCTCGAACTTTACGCAGTACTGTTATTATACCTCTACTTGTGTTTTCCTATATAAAAAGATACTCGTTAAAACTAGCTGAAACTTACCCTGCAAAGGGGGCGTTATTTGAGAAGACTATTTCCCTAGGGAAATACTAGTAACTTCGAAATGGAGCGGAAATACAGCACGTGACATCGAAATGGGGCGGAGCTACAGCGCGTGATGGTATAATATCGGCTTCGCCTCGAGAAATAGGTCTGGTCTCGGGAAACCAGAATCATGCTAACTCTCTCAATGGTATACTTTTACTGTATACTAACAGAAATTGAATGAATTATTTTCTTACAATAACAAGTAATTAAATTCTTTATGTTATTGGAATTGAAATAGTCTCATCTGACTTACCCTAATTCTTCAGCGATTTTGCTTTGTATGTGGTTTTAATGCAAAAAGGAGTTTGGAAGCAGCGGTAATATTTGGGATAAATTATTTGAGTTTACTTACAAGGAGTGACGTCTTCAGGTTTGCTTTGTTTGGCAATCTCTGTTGTATATGCAGACGATTCTGTTGTACTTGAGAATGCAGCAGAAGTTCCTGAGTTTTGCGGTGCAGATGATGTAATCAGGCCTGGAGATGCAGATTGGGTACTTGTGCTAGGCGATGTAGATGAAGCAGTAGTGGTTGGTGATACCGACGGTGTGTCTGTACTTGAAGGTGGAATCGTGCTTTGCACGCTCTTATCTTCACAATTAACACTGAAATGTCCATTTCGGTTGTTTTCTGAAACATTGTATGGGTTCAAAAGCATGATGTCCTTACTATCATAATGATTAAAAAAAAGATATCGTTCAATGTAAACGGATGAAAAGCATCATCACATCTGAAGATATAGGTGAAACAATAAGTAAAATACGATTTAATGAAGATAAACCTGTATCTTTCTTTGATGACAAGGTATAAACATATACTGACATACCTAGAACAGCTAAATAACAAGAGTAGTCAGCACTTCGGTTTCCATTTGATACTTCCTGCCTTATAGTAATGTTAAGAGGTAATGGACTTGTGTCGAAAGAATAATTGAGTCTGCTGGCACAACCAAAACTTCTCCACGAGTTAGCCACTTGTGACATCTGTACAGATACACCACATCCTTTACCTGGATTGTCACTTAAAATACTTGGTTTTATTCTCAATGTTCCATTCACTGGAGGCGTAAAAGTGCAAGAGCACGAGTCTGTCCATGGAAAGTTGTTAAACTTGGTAAAGTCGATGTTAACTGATGTTAGATTCACTAACGAAGCTCCGTGACAAAACTGTACCACTGCAAATAATAACCCATGTTTGAGTTCCTTCCCAATATTAGTCCTTATTTCAGAAATAACAACTATCTAGCCGTGGTTTATTGTCCAGTAATTCCATGAGTCGCATGAACCAATCAAACTATTTTTAATTAATGATAATTTGATTTTCGCGGCTCGGTGATAATTTGATTGGTTCATGTGACGAGTGGAATTACTGGACAATGAATCACGGCTAGGTATTTGTTATTTCTATTCTAATATAGCACGTGAATGGGCGGAGCTTAGCGCACTGGAAGTTTGTTGGAGATTTTACATCAGGCGTTCAAGTCATATTAGAATATATTTTAAAATTGCACCATCAATGAAGAGCTTGTTGAATATCTTTCTCTTAAAGACATACTTCTGTTTATTCGGTTTTGGGATAGATATTCTTTAGATTTGAATAAGTTTCATCTTATTGTATGGAAAAGTGATATGTAGTGACATTTGATATGGTTACCATAGACAATTTTCCGATCTTGTCAGAAAGCTCAAAATGTCCGAGTCAACATCTTTTAGCGTTGTGAACGAACTTTTCTTCCGCATAATATTTCTTCCTTCTGGAAGATTTATTATTATAACGAAAATTCCCGGGAATTTTTATTATAGAATATTTTTTCCTTGTTCATAATACTTTTTCCACAGTCCTTTGGGTAAGTGAAAAAGAGCAAAACATCAACAGTTTTCAAAGCAATGTTTTTGTCTATATAGACAGAAACATTGTTATGAAAACTGTTGATGTTTTGCTCTTTTTTACTTACCCAAAGGACTGCTTTCTCTTTAAAACAGAAGAAATATTATATGTGGGTATCACGTATAATAATTTTTCCGTATATTCTTCTTAAGAAAAAAACACATGAATGACTGATTTACGGATATTCTCTCATAATTTAAACATTTCAATGATTACAGTAACATTGTTAGCTTACAGGAATAAATATTCCAGAACAAACATTCTGTGGAATCACATTTTCAAGCTTTACACTACATTGTACTGTACAAGATTCTTAATATTTATTATTTCGTACTCTGAATTCTATTTGTAAATAATTACAATATTTTTCCGATGACAATTATTATGCACATATATGAAATCCTTTTCCATGGTACTAGTATCAGAACATATATTATGAACATTAAAAAAATCCAGATGGAATTTTTGTTATGTAATATATTTTCCATGGTATGAGAACTTTTATTATGATCATAGAAAATTCATTACATAATAAAATTTCCTTTCGGAATTTTTGATACATAATAAAAGTTCTCGGGAAAAAATATTATATGATAAAATTTCCAAGGAATAAATATTATGCTGGAAGAAATATTTCATCACAGCGTCACTGCTTATAGACACAATTCCATTGAGATGTAACAATGAAAAAAGTGCTAAAAAATTGCCTACCGCGGACATTTTTCGTCATTTTGTCAGCCAATATAGGAATTCGGCAAGTGGCCTAAGACTAATGCATACATTTTCCAATGCCAACTATGGCAAATTCAAAATAACCCTATATCTTTTTTTATTGGTGGATGATTTTCTTCATGCTAGTATTTGGAATACAATATATTGGATATACTAGCTACTACATTGTTATTGATTGATGCGAAGAAATTTATTTCTTTCCGTCTGAACCTATGGTGGCATACATCTGCCTCCTACATGCGAGATATTTTCTATAGATTATGTTGTCATGCGACTTATATCTATGTCAACATACAAGATAAATATGTTGACATGCAATATAAATATGTTGACATGCAAGATAATTATGTTGACATACAAAATAATTATATTCACATGCAAGATAATTATGTCGCATGTTGTCAAAATAAGTTGCATGTTGACATAAATAAGTTGCATGTAAACATAAGTAAATTGCATGTCGACATATTGATATTCTTAAGAAAAATATCTCGCATGTAGGAGGCAGAAGTATGCCATATGAACCTTTGTGTAAAACGACGTAAAAAATTCATTTAAAAAAATAATTAAAATATTTATCTACAGTAAGTACTTCATAATGCAAATCGGAGTTATCTTTCTTTTAAGTCAGAAATACAGAATACTTCCAAATAATAAAGCCTCGTGTGCTGAATTTGGTCATCCGTTTGCCATGAAGGTTGTAGAAGAGACATGATCCATTTTGATTTTGGACTGCATTTCTTAGTTTGGATAATATATCCAAGAAACCATTTGGTTCTCTGTATTTGCTTTCCTTCATTAACGAACGGAAAGACGGACATGCATAGGTATCTCTATATATATCCTGCCATTTAAGGGTATTACCATCCCTACAATGTTTGGTGCATTGGGGATGCTTTCCTTCCCGGGCACTTGGTCGACAATTCGATGCTAAATTTGGTGCTCTATTGTGATTGCCGTTGATGTTGTCGTCAGAATCTTCCTTATCTCATTCTAGCAGCACAAATGACATTGAGATAACCAGGCACGATCCGATTTGAAAACCAGTATATTTGGTTTAAGGTTGTCAGTAGATCAATGTTCTATGCATATGCAACATATGTTATGAAATATAATAATCCAAAAGGTGTGACTCGTCCGAACTTTTGCGAGTAGTCGTCTCTTAGTTATAGACAAGCTTTACTTAGCAGGCAAAAACGAAAAATTGTGTAATTCCGAGGTTTAAATAAATTTTTAAATCAATAACTTACCTGGTTGTATAGAGCTGTCGCAGTTGTGATTACTTCCTGTTAAATGAATAAATGTTTTGTAAACGTAGCAAGAATACATTAGAAAAGGTGAAATTGAGTTGCTGGTAAAAATTATCAAACGATGCATCATTTTCGAACAGTGACAAAAACCAGTATCACAAAACAAATTTACTCATTATCTCTGTTATATAATTTATACATTAATGCATTTCTTGTCTGTTTTTTTTATTCGTTATTCATGCGGTTGTTTTATTATGTTTTTTTTTCATTATTATTACTGGATGATTTTGGCAACGGAACCATAAAGTACTTAAAGAAGGAAGACAATAAAAAGAAAGTTACCTGTAACAAAAACGATGTGAAAACAGAGAAAAGAAATCCATTTTTTTAAAGAATGCATTGTATTACACTTCCAGTCCACCTGAACATAAATACGATCCTTCCCATGCAATATCACGATGTTATAGATCACAAATACTCAAAATAGATGATAATTATCGGGTAGGCAGTAGACAAGTAGGTTCAACCAATTACCTAACATATCATTTGAAAATCGAGGTTACCAACCGAAAATTACTCATGCGAAAATGCGTGTGGGAATATTGATTATATTAGCCTTGTCACTGGCTAGTTTAAATTTTAGATCGAGTGTCAAATTCCGTAATGACTTTTGCCATATTGATAAGCATCGGTGCATGTGCAAATAGTGTGAAATACATAGTACAAAACCTCAAAAGTTTTTTGTATATATTAAATACAGATTGAATTAGGAATTGTGTGTAAACCCATCTAATATATACTTCCTTGTTTAATGTGAATAGGCCAAGCATGTCTGTACCTGAAATTAAATGAATAAGGGTATTGTGATCTTGTATTACATTAAAACTTCCGAAATTAAAATGAAAAATCTATTTTAGGTCGGGTCTGATAAAGCTTTTGTTACTCATCGGTTAAGAATGTGTACGCCCCATTCCATAAAAAATCCATTACATGTAACTACATAAAGAATTCCACCCAAAGCGCAGCATCCCCTCGTATAAACTGAGATATAAATTCAATCCCGTACATAAAATTACCTACAAATAATCATTTTCTTAAAAATTCATGTCAAAGCTTTATCTCCACTGAAATACTTTCATAATAAGCTGAATATAAGGATTTTTACCTTAATTTGTGACCTCGAAAACCAATAGGAACCTTCCTCTCATCATAAGCAGTAAGTGTAAACGTTGGTCACGATGTACCCGCTAGGCTAAATACAGGGATTTAACAATATCAAATATGTGACCTTGACTGTTGTCCTATGACCTAAAATATCCTTATGCCATAATTGTACGTAGTTTGACCAAGATCCATTCAAAAATGCCACCTCTAAAGTGTATATATAGGTATACAAGGATTATAATCATTTCCAATTTGTGACCTTGACCTTTGAAATGGAAAATTCTGTATTAAAGAATATAAACATTTCCTATCTGCGACCTTGATCTTTGACATTGAGAATATAGCTCTCTGTCTAGTCATAAGCAGAGTGTGTGAAGTTTGATAATGATCCGATAAAAAAATGCTTGCTCTCAGCTGTATACAAGTGACACACATACCCTCACTTGTACATGTACAGCATGAATGACTGTATGGCATTTCAAGATCATATCGTCAAAGAAATTTGACTTAAGGTTTGGAAAGCACCCTCCTAACTCGGCTACCATTGTAGCGTTATTACATGTTACTCATCTCAAAGTTCAGTAAGCATTGTCTCTTGAAGCATGCTGTGATCTTGAAATTTGACCTTGATGTAAGAATGTAAAAATCACAATTTGAAGACCACCCAAATTAACTTCTAAAGTTTCAAAAAGATTTTGCAATCACTAGGACTTTCAAAATTGGTAAGTTTTTGATCTTTTATCATGAGAAACTTGCATACAACATTTGATGGACATTCAAAGAAAGCTGTGACTTTATTGGAGAGCACAAGGCTCTGCTGTTAGTAACAAAGTGACCTTCACCTTAAATCTGACAATGAAAGCCAATAAACGTTGTTTTCTCATGGTAACTCATACTCAAAGACCATCCAAGGTAATTTGCTACAAAAGTTTTTTTCTATTACTTCAAGATATAACCTTCATCTTCAACTGACCATCACAGAAAGTATGCAATTCATAATGTCCAATAGGATTATGAGTTATTTCTTGCTGTGACCTTGACCTTTGACCTTGAAACTGTAATTCTGTCTTCCTCTCCAAATAGACAATTCCCGATTTATCACAAATACAGGAATTTATACATTTAAAACATCTGGAAGCTGTGTGTGTGACAGTAGAAGACATGGAAAGAAGGACAAAGTAAACTCGAGGATACCAAATAAATAATCTACAATCTCGCTCTATTTTAAGTTTATTGATATCCACATTTTTTGTTGTTTAGAGGAATTTGACCTCTCACTGAGAAGTCTATTGCAAAGAAAATTGTAATATCAACACAAAATGACGAATGAATTTAGAAAAGAATTTATAAAGAAGGATGTATTGAATAGACATAGATGTATTGAATAGAAAAAAAAAAATGAACACTGAAAACACTGACTTCAAGAGATGACTTATGATACACATGTGTATGGAACCTAATTATTATCAAAATTTTGATGACACATAAAACAATCATAACTTGACATCACAGTTAGCATTTACACGCTTATCTACATGTAGATATCTGTTGTTGTAGACACAGTATGAAAACATGCAATCTAAGATAGACACAAATTGGCCACCATTTATACTATCTTATATCCCTCTCTCACTTTCTTCTCTCCCTCTCTCTCTCTATTTATCTTTATGGGATTTTCTGTCACTGTGATGGTACTTTTCACTAGGTGACCTCGACCTTTCCCTGTACTTGTCCCTATGAGATTTTTTATCACAATAGGCCACCATTTACACTATCTTCTATCCCTCTCTCTATATTTATCCTTATGAGATTTTCTGTCACTGTGATGGTGCTTTTCACTAGGTGACCTTGACCTTTCCCTGTATTTGTCTTTATGAGATTTTTTATCACTGTATGAGTCCCTATTGGAATGTCTGTCTCTGTAACTGTCATATGGTGACCTTGACCTTTCTTTCTTTTTCCTGTATTCTGGTGACCTTGACCTCCTCTTCCTGTATTCTGGACTTCTGGACCTTGATGTTCTGTTGGATTTTCTTTTTGGACTTTGGGATCTTGACCTCTCCCTTCCTTTCCTTTTTGATTCTTTTTCCTGTGGAAAATAAATACAGAAAACGCATTAAAATAACAATTGACGATGTCATGATAACATCAAAATCCTAATAATTTTTATTACATTTTTTTATTTCAACAAATCTTCACCACTAACAAGATTTGAAGACAAAATGTATAAAGGAGCTGTAAGAATAAGCCGTAAAATCTGCCCTGAAAATGTCGAAATTTAAAAATAGGAAATTTGAAAAAAAACATTCTTTAGAAATATCAACTAACCTGATGCATATCTGAATCTAATGTCCGTTCGAATAAATTATCAATAACAATACCAATATTTGGGTTAAAATGTACGTTTTTTCTATAGAAATCAATGATAAGGCCAAAAAAAAATTAACATTTCGTTTGACGGGCACCGCCGCATTGCCTTAAAACCCGCCGCATTTCCGATTTTTATCGCGTGTTTTACCATAATTTTAAAGTAGTCAATTGAACATCGTCGTGCTAATACAAATTGTTTGTTTACATATTCTTTACTTCACTAAATATATAAATTGTAAAGCTGTAACTCATTACTTGTTTACATAAAATAGTATTATTTACCCGAGCTGCCGTATTCAATTGTTGTTTGTACGGTAATCGCGACCACGCGTATATTCCATATCACGGACGAGGTAACGTAACGTAAAAAGATACTTGACTCTGTTGTGATTATCTGCAAGAGCATTATTCTTTATTGAATTATCTAATTTATTAGAAATTTGAAAACGTTTTTGTTTAGAACTCAGTTTACGTCAGATTGATCAGCCGGGAACGCCGGTGACGGGATCGAGGGGAGGGGCAGAAATCGGATAAACTAGTCAACTAAACCCTAAGCACATCGCAGATACTTCAAAATTTCCGAGGGATAGAAATTCAAATTTGCAAACAACTTGCTCAAGTCCGACAGTGAAAAGGGATGACGAATCGATCAGGATACCTTTGTGTAATCGTTGTTAAAATTCAAACTGAATTGTCAGACATGCTGTGATCGGGAAGGCAAACTTGCTCAATGGGACGACGGTCCCTTCCACTTGGACTTTAATGGGCCATTCTCAAAAACAATGGGCCATCTTTCCTCACGAAAGGGCCATTCCAAAAATGATCAATTTTCGAAAAGCTATGCATATGCATGCATTATGCATCAGACGTTAGCACATTTTTCTTGTCGCGAGATTCCCAATTTGACCATTTCCAATGAATAATTTACAGTACATTTTTTGCATGGATCACAGAACAGCCAAGACCAAACTTTCAGCCACCTTTCCTGAATTTTTTGTGTCCACGGATGGGCAGCTTCATTTTCAGCTTTGTTGATATTAGGGAAGACATTTTGTACAAATTTTATTACATCAATTTGTACCCATTGACTGACCACTTTTAAAAAATGACATGATAATTTTACGGACGAACGCATACACAAGTACCTTAACGTAGATAAGATACGTAAGTGGACGTTGGAGATTTAAATCTCAGGCGCAGATGTCGGAGAAAAATCAATATTGTATCAAAATAGCAAAGGACCTTTCAATTGTCAGTGAACAGAAGAATTTTGTGTCTTAGAGTTCTGACTGGCCATGTACAGAAAGCTGTGATCTCTGTATTACTGCTCCTGGTGTAGATCTACGTTACAACGTAGATACGAGAACAGAACTTTTAATAGATTTTAAAAATGGACGCCGTATAATAATGGCACCAGGGCGCAGCGAGTTGCCGATTTTATGGGCCATTTTCTATCAGAATGGGCCATCCCAATCCTGGATATGTTTCTATGTATTTTCCCTACTCTTTTGCCGACGACAAGGGTCAAATTTTCGGTCTAAGCACTGAGCAACAATTACGAGTTTCACTCACTTAGTTGCACCTGAAAGTAGTTCACAAAATGTTAACGTCATTTGAAGTTTGGGCAACGGTTAGAGATTGGTGATCCTTTTTAGCATAAATAAGATGTACACCATACATGTATTTAGTCTACATCTTCATACTGGTCTGCCATAGGACATCGTCTGTCATATGATACATATAATAAGTGTGACCAAATCACAGAATATCTAGCAAACTTCAGGTTTGGAAATGCAATAAGTATATTACAGGAAGACGTTGGGTTATCTTGTTATGGGTTATCTTGTTAATCAATGTACTAAACATTACCACTTCATACTATACTTAAGTTTTAATGTATTTTGAACATCAAAACACTTGAATTAGAAATTTGGTTAAAGATAAATTACAAAAAATGTACATACATCATATTTCACGTTTGCAAAAAAAAAAAAAAAAAAAAAAAAAAATCCTGCCTCCCTCACTTTTTTTTCTAAAAAAGTGCCCATCAAACTAAACATTAATTTTGTATGGCCTAAACGGAAAAGTTTTCCACAACATTGTTCCATCCCAAGTTACAGAATGCCACTTTTACCAAAGGTGTATATTATTACATGTAATACCAATTTTCTGACTAAGTGGGGTTCTGTAACTCGGGGTGGAACAATGTCCCACAGACGAAAAACGAAAAAAGGGGGGGGGATGGCCTATTGTTTAAGAATCTGACTTGAAAGCGGTTAGATAAATAAAAGTTGCCAATTTCTTCCATTTATACAATAAAACAATCTATTCTGAGTGGATTCCGATGAAATATACAACACACATGAATGAAATAAACAATAAAAAAGATGTTTATCTCTACACAGTGTGTATTTCGCGCCTGAAAGCTTACACTGTGGCTATTTAGTACAAAATAAAATGGTTTTCAGTTTCCGGATTGCGTATTTTACCAATTACATGGACATACTGGTTACGAAGTTATCTTTTATTCTTCCGTTTTAAAGTAACGGGGGATCAAAACTTAAAACACTTAAAATTTATGTAAAAAATGCATTTCTTTGTATATTTTCATTCACTATTAGACGTTTTGAGACATTGTTACCCCCTACCTATTCAATCTGTATTTATCAAATCTTACTGTTACATCAAATTTTTTTTCAACATATTTATGACAAAGATTGAAAGGACAATTGATGAATGATAGGGCTGTCATGGTTCAGCCTTTAATCGGTTCCCTTAGGTTCAGGGAAATGAACCGTGGTTCTCGGTTTCTTCGGTTAGGTTTCAGTTTGTGTTGTTAAATTCCATAAAAGAGTGAAATAATGGTTTAGAATAGCAAATAATTCTTTTTTTTTTATTTTTTTCTGCTATAAAAGCATTTTTCTTTGAGTTTTTATATGCATGCAACAATTTAATAAGAACACTTTAACAATTATTAGGTGCATGTTTACAATCAAGATGTGAAACAACCCATTTAATTGGATGAGATATGATTATGAAAAAGTAGCCAATCACAGTATGTGTATCATACAAAATTAATAAACTTCTGATTACCAGATATAACTAAAAAAAAAAAGAACCAAACCAAAATCCATAAAGTATGATCCGAATCTAACCGACCAAGCGTGAACCGCGGTTAACCAAATTTTTGGTTAACCGTGACAGCCCTAATGAATGACCATGAATGATAACTCTCCTTAGACCTTGGCTCATCCAGTATGAAAAGTAGGGCTGTCATAGTTCAGCCTTTATTTAGTTCGGTTTGGTTCAGGAAAATGAACCTCGGTTTTAGGCTTTTTTGGTTTGGTTTGAGTTTGTGTTGTTTAATTCCATAATAGAGTTAAATAAGGGCAAGATTAAAACATAGGTAATCACAGATTACGAAGCTCACCTTGTGGCAGCAAAATTCAATTCAAACATATTTCAAAATACATGTATATTGGCTTTTAAAGGCAAAATCATTCAAGCGGAAAAAGTAGGTCAATTTCATTTTATGAAAGTTTGATCAAAGATACATCCAATATGCAAGTTTGGTACATGAAGCACTTATACTTTGCTCAATATTGGCTTTTAAAGGCAAAATTACTCAAGCAGGAAAAGTACGTCAAGGCCATTTTATGAAAGAATGATCAAAGATACATCCAATATGTAAGTTTGGTACATGTAGCACTTATACTTTGCTCAATATTGGCTTTTAAAGGCAAAATCACTCAAGCAGAAAAAGTAGGTCAAGGCCATTTTATGAAACTTTGATAAAAAATAAATCATATATGCAAGTTTGGTACATGTAGCACTTATACTTTGCTCAATATTGGCTTTTAAAGGCAAAATCACTCAAGCGGAAAAAGTAGGTCAAAATCATTACATGAAAGTTTGATCAATGATACATCCAATAAGCAAGTTTGGTACATGTAGCACTTATACTTTGCTCAATAATGGCTTTTAAAGGCAAAATCACTCAGGCGGAATAAGTAGGTCAAGGTCATTTTATGAAAGTTTGATCAAAGATACATCCAATATGCAAGTTTGGTACATGTAGCACTTATACTTTGCTCAATATTGGCTTTTAAAAGCAAAATCACTCATGTGGAAAAAGTAGGTCAGATGCTGCATCCGATGCATGGGTTCACCTCAGCATCCAAAGATGAATCACTTGCGCAAGTTTGGTTACTGTAGCATCAGTACTTTGTCAGATACTGAGCTACCCCAAACTTCTTAACCAAGTCACTCAAGCGGAAAATGTAGGTCAGATGCAGCATCCAATGTATGGGTTCACCTCAGCATCCAAAGATGAATCACTTGCGCAAGTTTGGTTACTGTAGCATCAGTACTTTGTCAGATACTGAGCTACCCCAAACTTCTTAACCAAGTCACTCAAGCGGAAAATGTAGGTCAGATGCAGCATCCGATGCATGGGTTCACCTCAGCATCCAAAGATGAATCACTTGTGCAAGTTTGGTTACTGTAGCATCAGTACTTTGCCAAATACTGAGCTACCCCAAACTTCTTAACCGGACGCGGACAGGGACGCCCGGGGGTATAGCATAAGCTCACTCAACTTTGTCGAGGTGAGCTAAAAATTAACAAAATTTTTATTTTTTCATTTTCTCCTTTGAAAGAATTTTTCTGTGAGACCTCATCGATACTCAACAAAATAACCAAACTAGAGCACTTACATGACTTAGAAGACTTCTGTCAAACAAACAGGTGCACTTTTACAGTCAAGAAGTGAAACACCCATTTCATCGGCGAAATACGACAAAGATGCTAAACACAGTCCGTATATCATACAAAATCGATAAACTACTGCTTAGCAGATATAACAAAAACAACAGAAAGAACCAAACCGAAATCCATAAAGTACAATCCGAATTGAACCAACAAAGCTTGAACTGGGGGTAACCAAATTTTTGGTTAACTGTGGCAGCCCTAATGAAAAGTAATTGAAAGTAGCAGGTTTCATGCCATGACAAAGTATCATAAAATCTTACATATTTTGAGTGACTTTTGCTGCCTCTTTCTTCCTCAGAATCACTGTCACTGTATTTATGCTTCTTCTTCTTCTTTTTGGACTTCTTGGATTTTTGCGAGTCTTCCTCTTCATCGAAAACAAGTTCATAATTGCTTGACAGAGTTAAGAAAAAATCCTGTTTTGTCTCTTTCAAAAGAATTCAGAGATTTCTGAATGAAAACTATTTATGACTGGTACATGTACTCATCATTTCTATTCTTATTTCCTATATTTTTAGCAAATTTTACTGAATGTTCATTTTTCAAAATGACAGAAATCAATTGACCCTTCTGAAAGCGGGAAAAAATTGAGAAATTCCATGACATCACAATGCAATTTCAATGTTTGACCGAGGTTCGAAGCTTGTTTGTCCGAGGTAAAAGCATTGTGACGTCACGATATTTTGCATTTTTTTCCCCGCAATCGGAAGGGTCAATTTAACTACTCTTTTTCCTTAACCAAAAGATTGGGATCATAACATCTTCAGGTATATGAAGTACATCTTTGAATGAAGCATACCTTTGAATATTGATTTAACTTAAGACACAAATATGGTTTAAACATATACATGTAAATGCATATACAGTAACTTTCATATATATGTTACAGGGAATAAGTGTAATCAGGGATTTCATGTAATTCCTGAAAGGTTCAGTGATTACGTGTAATTCCTGGTCATTTTAGGGATTACATGAAATCCCCAAAATTTAAGGGATTACATGTAATTCCTAAAATATTTTTGCATTTTTACACTTATTTCCTGACGGCCAAAAATCATGTAAAAATGATGAAATTGCGATATGATAGATATTTTACATTTTCATAATATAAAATCCTATTACTGAACGAGAAAAAAAGAGTTACGTATATGATCAGAGATGCTTTTAAGGCTGATTATGTTAATTTAAGATTGATGGGAAAATGATATGTTAGAAAAACTTTTCGGCGGACAATTCGGTTGCACAGATATATTTTGGCCCACTGATATAACTGTAATACATGTACTCGGTAAAATTGTATGCATGGAATCTTGATTGGACTATGTAACTCAATACAGCCATTGAAATACATGTAAGTGCCATGGTTACCGCTTCATCCCAAAATCTTTTCTTTGCATCTATTCTATTTCAGTGAAACTTGTTGCAATCAAAACATCTTAGTATTAAGGTGTACACGTAGGAAGGGGATATCCGATTTTTTAACCTGGTAATAGGAATAATTTATATAGATCTGTTTTATGGACTTTCATACTCAGTCTAGTGGTTTATGCTTGCTGTCGGATGGGGACATCCGTTGCCTCGTCAAAAAGTAATTTTGAATATATTTTAAACTTATTTAAACGTCACATAAAAAAGTTGAAAATTAGAACATTTTTATCATTTCTTTTTTGCCCATTATCAAGATACGTTAATGAGGGTTAAATACTAATGTTTCAGATTGAAGCTTTCGATATATGTTTTAGAGTGCTTTGACTATCAATTATGTTCGATAAGTTCTTTTCTTTGCGCTTATGGGTTTGTTTTATGTCCACTTTGCAGAGATAATGATATACATGATAAATGAACTTCTAAATTTGGGGAATACTGTGATAAAAATTATCTATTCTAGTTTGAATATTTTCAAATATTTGGCATAATCGGTTCTGGGTTCTTGACAGAGAGGATTTTCAGCATTAACTGAGCTAAAAATAATAGATTTTAAAAATGAAAATAAGGAGAAATAAAGGTTAGGAAATAAGTGTAAAAATGAAAGAAAAATTCAGGAATTACATGAAATACCTGGCCTATTTCAGGAATTACATGTAATAACTAATCGAAACAGGGATTACACGAAATCCCTAAATTTCAGGAATTACATGAAATTCCTGATTACACTTATTCCCTGTAACATATACATGTATAATATAACAACTATGATAAACTTACATGCCATCAAAGAGATAAGAAAATTATTGAGGTGTATAAAACTATTGTACTGTAGGCATATCATGATATAAGCAAGATAAGGATACTCGTCTTTGCGTCTTGACATATCTTTGATTCTGTATTTAGGTTTCGCTTCCTCTTCCTGCATGTGAATCACTCCTTTGCCTGAAATGATCAAATATGTGATTGCAATGAAGTTGTACAAACCGTTTTAAAGATAAATGTGTAGCAAGGTACAATTGACCCTTCTAATTGCAAGAAACTAAGTGCCAAATTTCATAAAGTCATGATGTTTTAATGTTGGACAAACATACTGAAAACTTCGGTCAAACATAAAAAAATTTCATTATAATATCATGAAATAGGATTTTGCGTACAATATGAATGGTCAGTTTCTTACAGAAAGAAACTAACAAACAATGGCAAATGAATGTGACTGGAAAGACATGCAATAAATGTCTGTATAAAAGCTTTAGCTCATTCATCGTCTTAAAGAAAACACTTTATATGTAGAATTGGTGATTTTTTCATGGAGAACATATCATTGAAAGAACGAAATATACTAAAAGATAATTTAGAGACCTTTTCCTTTCCATTTGACTTTGGAGACAGACTGGCTGAAATCAACATGTATCCTCCTGTCATCTATCAAGACATTGTCCATTTTGAAGTATGCCTTTTCACAATCCTCCTCCTAAAACAAAGCATGAATATTATGAAAGTAAAATTTTTCTCTAAAATAGTCAACTATCACATCTGACTGATATATTTCAATTTAGAGTGACCAGTAAAAAATGAAGAATTAGGGTTTTATTTTTTTAAATTTTCTTCTGCAAATTCTTTTAAAAGACCTAATTTTTTATATATGCACAACCAATGTAATTCCCTGAGATGTTACTATTGAAAGGAACATGCTGCAATTCGTGTATTAACACTCGTGACGTCACAATGCATAAGATCTAAAGAAACATGCCGCGACGGCTGTTCTAACCTGCAAACTGAACCCGCGGTGATTTGAATTTTGACGTCACTCTTTTACCTAGAAAAGGCAATTTCAGAAAACAAGAATGAAATAGACAACTATAGTGCATATATATAGAATAACTGTCATAATTTGTGTTTTGTTAGGCCATGCAAAAAAAAATTTCTGGTTCTCAGATAATTGATCTAAAAAATATGGGTAGGTAGGTAGGGTTTTTATTTTTTGTTTTTATTTTCCGAAAACTACTTAAGCACAATTTTTTATTCAGATATTATAGAGACTGTGATCTATAGTGACTATATTTGTTGTAAATGTTCACCATACTCAACTCTTCTCATAATTCCCCCGAAAATAGTTTCTCACATAACTGTGTCACTGAATAGTTCGATTCCAATGGCAATATAATCCACGGCACGACTGTGCTGCCTTTAAAATTCACCTTCAAGCTGACAATCACTCGTTCCCCCCCCCCCCCCCCCCCCCCCCCCCCCCGGTCGCCATTTTGCATCTTGTGTACAATAACAAAGTACAGTATTTCCCTTCACAGAAGTCAGAGCACCTAAGCGTCTTGGTCGTGTAAAGTCTTAACAAAACCGACAAGCGCCGTTAAAACGTAAAGCGCTGTACTGAAACAGACATTTCTACTTTTTGTTTGTACAGAAATCCCTGTTCTATTAATAGAAAATTATATTTATCAGCATGAGAAATCTGGCGGGCGGCGGCTATTTTTTTCCCTTCCCACGATAAAAACGTCTCATCGGGAGGAATTTTGAGCGCGCGGCGGTGTCTGAGAACCAGGATTTTTTTTTTATATGGCCTTACGGGTATACAACACACAGCAAGTGCATTTATCGCATGAAATGCGCTAACGCGCATTACATGTACGATAAATGCACTTGCTGTGTGTTGTATACCCGTAACAAAACACAAATTAAGACACTTATTCTCTATTTAAAGACAGACCTGGGTTATACTTTTCTGCCACCTCCACACTGAAGAGTTTTTAATTGGAGACATACAAAAGTAAATATACATAACAATATACAGTAAACGTGGAAATTTCGCGTGGGGGTAATTTTCGCGTGTTTCGCGAAAAAGGGACTTTGCGAAAATATCCACCACGCAGAAATATCCCCGCTGCATTCTTACAATGGGATTGTCATCTTTATCGAGATTATTTCCCCCACGTCTTGATGATATAATTGCGAAATTTTCCCCTAGCGAAAATATTCACGTTTACAGTATGTATCACATTAGCTCAATGCATAGTACTTGAAGTTGAGAGATATAATGTCATGTATTAGGACTGAGTTCAAACCAAGATATAGAGTATTGAGTCTTTCCATTTTTATAAGGTTTTCTTTCAAAAATATCCATGGTTCCATATACTTTACTTACATATACTGCCATCCTGTAAATGCATTTGAAATGTTGCTTTCATGCAAAATTTTGCATAAGTTCAACCTTTTTCCTGGTTACAAAGGAATTACCTTCATTCATCCACCACAATTTGCACAAAGAGAAAAAGTGTCTTAATTTGTGTTTTGTTACAGGTATGCAACACCTAGGAAGTACAGTTATTGTACATGTAATGCGCATTGGCGCATTTCATGCAATAAATGCACTTGCTGTGTGTTGCATACCTGTATTGCTGTTGCATACCTGTAACAAAACACAAATTATGACATTTATTCTATATATATATGCACCACAGTTGTCTGTTTCATTCTTGTTTTCTGAAATCGCGGTTTTCTAGGTAAAAAATTATCACTCAAATTCAGGTCACCAGAGTTTCAGTTTACAGTTTAGAACAGCATGTTCCTTTAGACCTTATGCATTGTTTAATTTGTTACGTCACGAACATTTTCACGTGAAATGAAAACATGTTCTTTCACAGTTTCATATAAGGGAAATATTGGTTGTGCATATACATGTATAACAGAATGTATGCAGACTTCCCACTCAGCTCCGAAGATGCAGGATAATTCTAACATTATTCTACATTTAATAAATTAAGTTTGTAATGCCATCATTCTAGAGATAAAATTCAGCATAAAATTTATGCACATTGATGTATTTAGTAAGTTGCATGTTGTTTGCACAGATAAATCAAACTTTCTTGCCTTACAGCTTATAAACCTTAAAGCTAACAGTAAAACCAAATCTAGGCTTGAGAAGTTTTTTTCAACGGTTTTTTAGGGTGGGGGAGGGAGGAGGAAATTTGCACTTTATTGTTACATTCATCTTTTAGTACATTTTCGGTACTTATGAACACACCTTTTCAAATTCAATGAAGGCATACTGTAGAGATTCTCCAGATTTATGGTCCTTGATCACCTCACAGCTAAAAATAGATACATTCATACAATATATTAAAATGCATGCATCTATTGCATAGATGTAAATTGCAACAATAAAATAACAATCTACAAGTAAATGAGTTAAAAAAGATCCTGACGATAATCTCAACAACACTTACAATGGAGCACAAAATTGAGAATTGACGGACCCCTAGCAAGCTAGAGGTCGGACCAGGTACCCGGGAGGAGTAAGCATCCCCTGTTTGGCTAGCCTCATCCATCGTCAATGTTCACGCACGAATATGAAAATAATATCTCAAATACATGCACTGTCTGAGGTTCTGTCTATATAGAAAGTGCTATGGTGACCATGTCAGGGAAAAATATTCAAAACACTTACTTTCAAACCCTTCGCAGGGAACTAGATACTAGGCAAATAACATATATACACAAGTACCTGTACATTTATAAACTTAAAACAGATTTTTTGATGAACAATTAATTTGGTTGAGTACTTGAAATCAAATTTCTTTTGATTCTAATAAATTTTCATAGACTTCCCTTGGAGATAAAAAAATTTATCAACAAGTCTCTCATTTCTTACCTAGTGATTTTGCCAAATCGAGAGAAGATAATTTCCAGATCTTCATCAGTTGTAACAGGATTTAACTTACAGACAAACAGCACATTGTCAGGGGGCTTAATGTCTGCATCTGGAATGTCACCTATCTATGTAACACAAACAAAAAGTAAAAATCTTAGATTTCAAACACACTTTGAAATCTGGAATGTCACCTATTTATGTAACACAAAAAAATGTAAAAATCTTAGATTTCAAACACATTTTGTAATCCAGAATGTCACCTATCTATGTAACACAAAGAAAAAGTAAAAATCTTAGATTTGTGCTAATTAAAAAGAATTGTGATCATGATCGAATGTAAATTTAAGTGTTAAATTCTGAAAAAAAAAAAAAAAATTATACAAATGTACATGTATCTCATATTCTATAACATATCTAGTATAGTAATCTACATCTAGAACTAATCATTTGAAAGTTCAAAATTAGTACATTTCAATAATCTGTTTAATATTGAAAAAATATTCTTCTGCATGTTCTAATGATCCATATTTTTTATCATGGGAAATATTTCTACGGTGATAATCTTATTCACATGTCTTCACACTTAGTATATCTTATTTCTTTACCATTTCTAAGATCTGAGCGTTGGCTTTAGCCTCTTTGTCCTCCATTATTTCTGTAACCTGTTCTTCACTCATTCCTTTAAAATCATCGATCTCTTCATCTGCCCCAATCCGCACAGTCTAAAATGATGAAAAAATAACACTGCAAATATATACATGTATATATAGATGCATGTACATTTTGCTATGTAAAAATTAAATGTTCTATTCAACAGCTTTAAGTTTTCATAAAACTAGGGTTGAAGGAGGCAAACTTTATGCACTTTCAACATTTTAATGGATTTGTCAATCTACAGCTAGAGACATATTGAACTGAGATATTGACCTTCTTTTGTACATGTACATGTATGTTCATGAACTCATTCCATAACAAAATACTCATTTTTTTCTACTCATTGTAACTTAAGATTTAAGGATCCTTCAAAGCAAGATGAAATATATGCATCCATATAAGTCTCATGGTCAATGGATCACCTATACAAACCCCCACACACTTAAGGTAAAAAGTGGGTCCTGCAGCATCATATCCCACCCATCCTGCTGCGTCTTTCGGTAAATGTTTGGACATAATAATTTTCACACTCTTTGGCAATATTACACTGTTTAGATTGAGGATCATTGACAAGGGTTAAGTACCTGAAACATGCATGTCTGGTCCATGCTGAAAATTTTTCTGTTCTTAAATGATGCTATTGAATTTGAAGACGTTTAACACTAGTAGCACTCTTATTATCTGCCACAAACTTTTGCAGTACAAGGCTGGTCACAAACATAAAGAGGGGTTAATACACAGCTTATTATTCTAAATAAACAGTTAATTAATAAGTTTAAGTAAACTTCAATTTTACACATTCTCAGAAGACTACAGCAGGTAATGTATCATACAATACATGTAAATGTACTCATGTAAATTTTTAAAATAATTTAAACGTGGAAAGTTATGCATGGGGGTAATTTTCGTGCTCTTCACAATTGTGTTTTTATCGTTAAAATAACCCCCCGCATGAAATTTACAACCAGCATAGAGGACTTAAAGAAATACTCCCAATTTCGCAAAAATTACCCCAATGCGTACTGTTGAAATAGTCATTTCACGAAAATTTCCCCCAGCGAAAATAATTACGATTACGTTATAAATGAATGTACATGTATCATACAGCTTAAGACGTTAGCAAAACTTACTGCCAGTTGTTCTTTAGTAGGTTCTGGTGAGCGTTCAGGTACCTCAAGCCCATCCGGATCATCGTACGGATCGTCCAGTACGATTGTGTGGTATATCCGTATGTCCTTGTACGGCCGATGTTCGTCATCACAGTATGCCTCGTTAATCTGCATCAGTATGTCCATACCCTCCGACACTTCACCTATCACTGTGTGCTTGCCATCCAAGTAGTCCAAGTTCTCTCCCAGTGTTATGAAGAACTACAGGTGTGATAAGTCATTCATGAAACATTTTTAAAAACGTTCACTGTATAAGGTACATGTGTCCAGATAAGGCACAGAAAAGATCTAATGTAAAAGCTTTCTGAATTTTAAACAGTATAAATATCATGTCCATAGTTTTCCATTAATTGCCACAATTTCCAATGGATTACAAAGCTTATATATTAATATTAACTGAAGATGATGACATGAAGTTTACTACAATGTACGTTAAATTTTAAAGTTAACTGCTAGAACATCAAACAAATTTTTTTTTAATGGCCACAAAATGACGAAAAATGTCCGGGGTAGGCAATTTAAGCGCACCTTTTCATTGTTACGTGACTTTGGAATTGCGTCTTAAAACAGTGACGTCATAATGAAAAATGATCCCTTAGTGTCCCTATGCTTCGCAGGCGACACAACAACGCAAAAAGATGTTGACTCTGACATTATGTGCTTTCTAACAAGATCTGAAAATGGTCTATTGGTTTGACTAACATCATTGCCAGCAGGACAATATTGTCTGATGTGGGTCTTTGCACCTGTCAATTATTTAAAACTACATGGAATTCTGCAAATAAAGATTTTTTTTTTTCATCCATATTCACATGTATGGTACATTTACCTGTGATCCATAGTACATTTACCTGTGATGTATGGTACATTTACCTGTGATGTATGGTACATTTACCTGTGATGTATGGTACATGGTACATTTACCTGTGATGTATGGTACATTTACCTGTGATCCATGCATGTTGTTTCCATTATTAACCATGGATACCAGCCCAGCCTTTGTATGTTTAATCCTGGGAGATACCTCCATCTCAAAATACTTCGCTTGCTCCCCATATATCTGCCTATAGAATAAGCAATACAAAACTAAGACCTGAAGTTGCAATAGTACATTTACCTCCATTAGATTTAATTAAACACATTCATATGAAATTAGAAAAGTAAAACAATTTAAACATAGGTAATCCCAGATTATGAAACTCACCTCGTGACAGTAAAATTCAATTTATTAACATATTTCCAAGTACTTGTATATCTGTTTTTAAAGGCAAAATCATTTAAGTGGAAAAGGTAGGTCAAGGTCATTTTATGAAAGTTTGATCAAAGATACATATGCAAGTTTGGTACATGTAGCACTTATACTTTGCTCAATATTGGATTTTAAAATGTTTAAAGGCAAAATTACTCATGTGGAAAAAGTGGGTCAAGGTCATTTTATGAAAGCTTAATCAAATATACATCCAATATGCAAGTATGGTACATGAAGCACTTATACTTTGCTAAATATTGGCTTTTTAAAGCGAAATCAATCAAGCGGAGAAAGTAGGTCAGATGCTGCATCCAATGCATGGGTCCATCTAAGCATTCCAAGATGAATCATTTCTGCAAGTTTGGTTACTGTAGCATCAGTACTCTGTCTGATACTGAGCTACCCCAAACTTCTTAACCATGTCACTCAAGCGGAAAATGTACGTCAGATGCAGCATCTGATGCATGGGTTCAGCTCAGCTCAGCTCAGCATACCAAGATAAATCACTTGAGCAAGTTTGGTTACTGTAGCATCAGCTACCCCAAACTTCTTAACCGGACGCAGACAGAGATGCCCAGGAGTATAACATTAGCTTAATCAACTTCGTCAAGATGAGCTAAAAAAAAATAATACAAGAATAATGCCATGTCCAAATCTCGCCAGAAAAGACTTGGTCCTGACTCCTTGTTCAATTTGAAAGTTGGTCCTGTTTCTCATGTGAAGAAATTGTTCACCAGCAGTGATAATACCATACCCATAAATAAAAGAGCAATATAAATATTGCAGTGTCTGCCAAATTCCTTGGACCGTCAGACAAGACAAATTTTGATTGATCTGATGTGCATCATTTCTAGCCAGGTAGGATTGTCTGATGTAGGTTTTGGAGCTTAATGTATATTCATTTCTCTTTATCAATTATTGTACAATTAAACAATTGCTTATTGCTTAAACATTTTGTCAAGAACTTTGTAAAAACAGGGGAGGGGGGGGGGTCTCATTTGTTGAAAAATTGAACACGTTGAAGTACTGTATGTATGTGTACTTATTTTAGTGCAACCATACATGTATTTTCGTGGAAGCAGTAAAAAAAGGAGGAAAATTGACCATATAGCATAGTCATGAATTAGTGCACATGTCATTTTCTCATAATAATTTAATGAAGATTTGTATGTTAGCGTAGTCTTGAATTAGCGGACTCATGACAGCGCTAACTCTGCTAAAATGTGAAATTATCCTGCTAAAATAAGTACACATACAGTATTCTTTTTTTATGGGGGGGGGGGGGGGATTTCACTTAAATAAATTTCTTTCTTTATTTCTGGTCAGACAGAAACAAATTTAGTCTGATGACTGATTTTTTATGACGCTCTGCAAAAATTTTGCAGACACTGATATTGCATTCATAATGTACATACCCATATATGGACTGTCCTCCCTTACCAGTGCCTGTAGGATCACCAGTTTGAGCCACCAAATTCCTCTATGTAATACAAAACAAAACATTATGTCATACAGACCTACTATGTGTAATTATTTTAGCCTAGTGCTGGGACAATAATCTGATTCATCAATGCATCACGATATTTTTTTCGCGATCCATTAGTATCGATACACCCCGACGATACCTAAGTTAAGAAATACAAAAAAATTGTGCTTGTACTTTCAAGTACTCCAGTTTAAATCCAACTTTCTTCAGTTTACATATAGATTATAAGGTATAAACATGACAATATGATCAGAACCATTGATTTTTAATACAAATTTTCCACAACTTCTTATTGTTATTTTAACTGATTTTGTCTTTCATTTCTTCTAGTCAAATAAAAAACCATTTATTTATTTTTTCATCTTTATTCTAGACAGAAATCTAGTGTTGAATTAATATAACATTTTGAATAAAAAAAAGCTACCTATATGATGAATATAAATACTATCAAATAGCTTCTTGAGATGGTTTTATTAATTAACTTAGTATCATGATACGTATTGTACCAGATATCAGGTATCGTGATACGTATAGGATCAGCTGGGTGCAGTATCGTCCCAGCCTTATTTAAGCTTGATTCATATTTTAGTGGAGTTAGTGCAGATGATACTGTGCTAATTGAAGTCATAGCCAATCTATTTTTCTAATACATGTACAGATTACAATTGAAAATAAATCAAGTGCTAATTCGTGATTATGCTAATTTGACATTTTGCCGTTTCCACTAAAATTTGGTTGTGCTAAAATAAGTACAGTAGTGGTATTGATTGATGATCTTAACTCATACATGTACAAATCAAAATTAACAAAGAATGTACAAAGATAGTACAGTTGTGAATGACTCATTGATGTGGTCTTATTTGATGAGCTTTTCTACATACCGAAATCATGCATATAGCATCTAAATATCTGTACATTGTAATTTAAAACTGGACCCGACATCTAATTTAGTAAGGATCACGCACTAAACTTTAAAGTAGGGTATCCCTATTCCACCATGTCCACAGGATTACTGACAATGCTACTGAGGGGGGGGGGCATTTGAATGTACGGTAAAAGTAAATCTTTTTCTAAACTTAAGCCATTTTCTAAAATAAACCATAATATTGCCTCACCTGTACACTGTGAAATAGGCAGAAATTGTAGTACTTCACTTTGCATAATTTGAGAAAGTTTTTGGAACCTGCAACAGAAAATAATAAGATAACTAATTAATGTCTGTCAAATCTGATGGACATGAAAATTGAAAGGCAGGGTGATGATATTTGCAATCCATAAGAGGGGATGGGGGGGGGGGGGGGGGGGGGGGCGAGGGGGCAAGCAATACATCAATTATGAGTATTCATCTGATTAAAATCAGGTAATGATTGATAATAGTGTTTTGTCCTTTATTCCAATGAAATGTAATGAAAGATATTTTTTGCAGACAATTTGAGCACACATGTAGCATTTCAATGCTCATTTGATAAAGATTTTTCAGTAAGTCAATCATACATGTAGCCTTGACCTCTGACCTTTAAAATAAGTAAATAAGTAGGATTAATCCTCTCTCCAAAGCTAACATTTGTTTAAAATGTTTAAGATAGATTGTTCCTATGAGTACATGTACATTCTACCGTAGTTTGTAAGGACTTTTCTTCTATAATGTCAAAGGGATCCAACTATATACCTTCTTGAAGAAAATTCCAAACCAATTTCCATGCACCAGACACCTGTTTCAAATATTAAATTCTCATCAGTGATGCTTCTAGCGGAGCCACAAAAAATCATTTCAGTAGCGCCCTCTTTAATTTTTTGAATTCAGATTTGTACATGTACATTTACATTACAGAGAATGTGCAGCTCTAAATTTCCTGTAGGGTCACACAGTGGCATATCCAAACAAAATCTATGTTCAAAATAGCATTGGAGGGATGGTGTTAAGATGTTAAACTCCTTTAATTTCGATGATATTTATCGGTGAAATGGCTAGTTTCCGAAATAGCAAAAAATATATATATGATGTCACATTGATAAAAGGCCAAAACAAAGCTTCTTTCAGGTGACAGAGCTGGAAAGAAGTAATGAATACATTTGTACACTTGACAAACATCAGGTCAAAGTAACGCAAAACTGCCGCGCTTTTCTAGCACTTTTCAGCGTATCAAACAAAAAAGATAGATGATCGAAATAATTATGTAGTAAAGAGAAAGATTTGAATTCTTAAATGGATTTCAAGGTCATTTGAGAGAAAATGGGAGGGATTTCAGATTCCCTTTCTAATGATCTACGTCTATGTAAAGTAGATTGGCCGCATCCAGAATTATTATTATTATTATTTTTTGCACATGTTGCAGTGGGAAGGGGAGTAGCCTGGTATCCGTGGCCCCTGAGTAGCAACCCCAGGTGAAATTTTCAAAGTTCTCAAAGTGTACTACAACCAGTTTTATTGGATAGAGCTTTGAAAAACCTACACAAAACACTTTACTTTGTTCAGATATCTTTACCAGAACCAAAGTTATGACAATTTGAAGTCCCAAAATTTCGATGCTTTCGGGGAATTTTTCCTGCACTAAAACGCAGTCTTCGTGATGCTGTTCGCGGCACCGTCGAAACAAGATTTTACACAAAAACTGCCATATTTTTTTTGTTTTTCAAGATAACCACACCAAATTTTCCAATCTTAATGGAAATTTTCTTCTCTTTCCAATTCTGATGTTTGTTTTTCTATATCACTTCATTAAATAAGAGTAAATTGCTGAATTGTAGTGTCATCTGATCATTTTATTGAAACATTCAAAGTATGTTTATTCAAAGACTCAATTTTTTTTAGATATAAACTCTTTTAGAGTTAATGGAAATTCTTTAATACCCTTCAATTGAGGTAGTTGCTGTAAACAATCCAAAATATTTGCAAGAAATAGATTAAATCAATACATATAGAACCACATAATATATCAATTTTCATAATTATTTTATCGAAAATCATATCTCTTACGCTTTCTGAAATATCAGGATTCAGATAATATTCTAAATAAATATCACAGATATGTGTACATGTAATTATTATCTGAGATAGTTAATACATTGTACATGTACCATAATTCTAGATATCTACATTACTATGCTATTTAACACTATTCTGAGACGCTCAACTATACATGCAGTGTAATTACATGTATATTAAGGTTTGTTACAACACAAGGTGTCTTAATTTTGTCACTAGTCTTTCCCTTGTCTTGAGTAAGCCATACTGAATCACCCATCATGGTCTCTTCGTGTAACAGTGCACAGTCCTTGCCTTTGCTTACTGGAGATGATGGGTACACACTTGGAAGAGAAAGAGGGTCCAAACATTTTTTTCCTCACCATTTCTTGAAGATAGAGTCTCAAATGCAAATTGCTTATCAATAAATTCCTGTAGTGTTCTGTTTTCTTGACTCTTGCAATGCTACAAAGTTTGTCTATAATTCCCTGCATTGATTTGTTCACAATCTGGATGAAGTAAAGAAAGGTACTTTAAAATGTCTTGAAATCTGCTATCATAAAGTATAGGTCCATTTGTGATGTTTTCCGTTTGTACAGCTGTAGCTTAAAATTCACAGAGAGGCTCAAGGATTTAGAATGACCCAGGATATTGACTCCATTCTCTTATATACCACTGAAAGCACTGCCAGTACAAATTGAATTTGGATGGAGAAACCTGAGAGACTGAAATGAATAAAATAGATATGTTTAAAGTTTGAAGTTTTTTTCTCTCATAAAAACAGACATAGGAGGTATTTTCTAAACTTTCTTTCTTTGCAGGGGGGGGGGGGGGGGGGGGCTAATGAAAGTTTCAAATTATAGCCCCAACTAATACATGTAAAAGCACTTTTACTATATGTTTGAGGTTGCTAGTATAATAGATCTATAGTCATGGAGTTCTTAAATACCCACGATAACATAAATAGGGAGAGGAGGGGGTAGGGGTGGGGGGGGGGGGGGGTGGCAGTAAGGCCTAAAAAGTGAAAAAAAGAAAAATTGAAGTGTTTGTCCAATGTTTCCCTTTCAATTACATTTGAAAAATAAAATAATCCCTATCTATAAATGTTTTTAATAGCTATGTCGATTTACTCAACTGAAATTAAATGTATGCAAGTTTAAGATTGGGTTTAATTAAAAAAAAAATCCAAGTCTCAACATTAGAAAGGGGGGGGGGGGGTTTCGGGTTAAACTTTCTAAGGAGGCTTTCAAACTTATAATTTTATTTTGAAATTGAAAAAAAAAAATTATCTTTTTAAGTCGAGGAATCCCCTGCGATCGTAAGTCCGTCCATCAATCATTCTTGCTGAATTTATTTTAACTGAATGACCGGGGGATGTTTGGAAATAAGGCCGGTTGTGAAAATTTCCAAGTCCGTAATTGAAAGAAAATGGGCAGGGTTCCTCGGTCCCATTGATTCTTTCTAGTCCATCCTATAAACCCAATTATTTAATGTCCACAGCCACTACTATACAAATATAGGGATTTCAGTCACGTGATCTTTCAAGCTGACAAATCGATCTATCGGTTACCGCACTAAACTTACCTCACGATTTCTACAAGGATTTTTGATAAAAATATATGATTCCATCTTTAAACTTTAAGGTGATATTTATTCTTCTTATATATATTGTATTTTTTATGAAAATATGAACAGAAGCAGAGAAATTATCAAGTTTTGGGACGACAACGCACGAAGTAGTACACCTCTCGCTGCAAATATCTATGGCACGAGGAACGGCTCATGGTGAATTTGAGGGTCGTTCTGTTTGGCGGCTATTTCAGCTTATTTATAAATATTTATAACATAAAAACTCATGTATGGTTAGATAGATTGGACTCTCCGATTGATAATCGAAGTTGCGCAAAAGTTGAACTCCAAATGTAACGAAAGTTGTGACAGTTTTCAGGGGAATATGTATTACTTTTGATGTCATCTTTTCTATTTTGCGCACTTAAATATTAAAAGTTTGAACATTTCCGATTATTTTGATATGTAGAACACCAAATTTTAATATGGTTTACGTAGCTGCATTCCGATTTTCCCGCCTCGACCCCCTTGATTATTTACTACGTGATAATGTCTTCTATGCCGATTTCACGCATGTTATCAAGAAAGTGTTCGATTTCGTTTATATTTTCTTTTAAAGGGAAGTGTAAAAAGGAACAGGGAAATATCTATAATACATTCAACTTTCATTTACGATCAAATGTAATGATCAACTTTTTTTCAGAACTATCGTACGTACTCTAAAGGATTCGCTCGTGTGTGCTCTTTGTGGTTTTTTTAGGGGGGGAGGGGGGCTTATTTACGCAAAAGCTCTGTTACTGGTACATGTAGACTTGTTAGATCACATGTTGGTTTTTTTTTCTTCCTCCTTTATATTTTTTTTTTTCAAATTAGGCTTAATTTCGCCGAAAAGCACAAAGGTATATCTTTATCGACATTTCGATCATACATGAAAAAACATTTATTTTTTTGCCATGGCAACCGAAATGAAGTGCTTTAAAAGCAATAATCACACATTTTTGGGATTTTTTAAAATATTTTTTCGATTATCTTTCAAGTCAAACACATGAAAATTATGTTAATAAATCTAAGATTTTAAAAATTTGTATATTTAAATCAATGGTGGTCATTTTGTTTTAAAATGGTTACCATGGCAACGCAAATAAATTATCATTGTAATATAAAACGAATAGCTGAAGTCTTTACAAACAAAATGAAGTACAGATCATTCAGATAGCAGTAAGATTATTCAAGTTATACCTATTTCAGTACGCTGACTGACCACTTCAAGTTAAATTTGAATGGTGCCACATCATGAGAAGTTTTACATTGTATACTATAGAAAATTGTGTCACAAAAATGACACCAATCATCAAGCTTTCAACTTCATTATATCTGTACTCAATCAACCGATTTTGATAATTTTTTCTGTAAAATGTTTCTATTGCACAGAGCAATGTAATGATCTAATTATGCATGGATCTTAATAATTAATTAATTTTACGGTAAAATCCCTAACAAATATTACAAAATGAATGTTGGAGAGGGGGTACGGGAATAAGACAGTGGGTTGTTAATTAAAATAGACGGCTTGTAATTTTTTTTCCAAGTCCGAAATTTAAAAAAAAATGGACAAAGGATCCCATACAGACGTAAGTCCAGTGTTTCTCTCCAGTCCAACCCCTTAAACCCAAATTATTCCCTTGATTTTGTGAATAACATAATACATTCATATTTCAATGCTGCAGTGACGCGTCCGCGGCAATGTTTGGCGTTTTAATTGTATATAATTACTTTCTAAATACATATTTTGATTAACTATGTATTCATAAACATTATCTATAACATTTAATTACTTTATTAGAGTTATTAACGATTTTTCAATTGAGTAATTTATCAAATTCAAGGCGCCGGCACTGAAAATCCAATATGGCGCCGTTTGTTTACATAATGTAAACAGGTGCGTGGAGGCGCCGTGCGAGTTTTTGAATGAACTTGACCTTTGACTCCCGTTTGCGCGGTGCTAAATAATACAAAATATTATTAATATATATACATAAAGAAAATTTAGATTTTTCTCTACAAGAATATGTATTCAAAATATTGACTTACCTTATAGTATTCACGTACTTGTTGATTAACTTTTCACGCTTGTAGCTCCGGTCATGGTCAACATATTTTTATTTTGAAGGTGGCTTCATCCAGGTAATTTTCTCACCTGTTTGGTCTGTAAATTTCATGCGTATTAATGGAGATTTGACCCCGCGGAAATCCTTTCACGTGTAACATATGTGACAAGAGCTTAGTGTTTTAGGCGCCGAAATCGGCGATGCGTAATTCTTAGCTGTGTATTGCAAATAACTCGTCTAAAACGTTATTTAGACAGAACAAAATATCAAAACGATTACATATTCAGAAACTTTAGATTATTGGCTTCAAAATGGTACATAAATAATGAAAATTGGTTGGGTAGAAGTTACTGTAATCTTAATTTTAAAAAGTGAGGTATCGATTTTCGGCGAATTCGCCGCTATCGGCGCGCTCGGCTGGGGTTGCTACCCTGAGTGTTTGTTCCAACACTCAGGGGCCACGGATATATGGCTAGAAGGGGAAGTCCAACCCGAAAGGGAGGGATTCCTGGAATCCCAAGGTTAGTGATTTTGAAACTTTTTTGATTTTGATATCTATAGGTCTTTAGAAGCTTTTACAATTAATATTGAATCTAGTTCTCGCTCGCAAATAAGGCTTTGCCTTGATTCAAATTAATTAATAAATTATGCAAAAGGAGGGGGGGGGGGGTAAACATGTACCTGTATAACTATATGCATATTTTAAACAAGATAGAGCGCAAACAAGTTTAGCTAGAAACTTCAAATTTACCATGTGGATTGGTCGGAAGAAATGCAAATTGGTGGCTAATCAATTTCATGTTCTGGAAACTTTTTTTGCCAGCTCTTTAACCTTTGTGCCAGAATTTCTGTCACCTAAAATCTCCTCCATCAGGTAATTTTTTGCAAAGTCGTTCTGATCTGAACCCCCCCCCCCCCCCCCCCCCCCCACACACACACACACAAATTTCAAATGAGTGTCACAATGATTGTGCAGTTGTGGTTGGAAAACCAGTTTTTAGGGTGAAACTCTTCAGTAACTGCAAAGTAGAATATACTCACAAATCGGTCTTTCGTCTGTGAACAAATCTACAGTCAGATTTCCAAGTGATGTTTCCAAAATCACAGCCATTTGTGAACGGTTCCAAAACGTCAACTTTTTTTGTGTTGACACAGGAAATTCGAGCTAAAAATGTATCAAGATCCCGAATATAGTTTTAGATAAAAAAAAAGTTATCCACGAGAAAGCTGAAGGCATATGGGGCATTATATATAAATTTATACAATATATATATACATAAATTATTGTTCATTTTTGTCATTTTGTCAATTTTCTTTATATAAAAACAATGTGCTGTTGCATGCAGCTGCCAGCATGTGCACGTCAAATGTTGCCTACTGTCCGCGCGGCTCACCTCAGAAACTAGATAACCGCGATTTTGACTATTTCATCACTCTAAATTTTTTAATGAAATCGATACCAATCATTAGATCACGTTTAGTCGTAAATTTTGGTATAAGTTTTATGATGGTCGGTGTACGCAATCATTTTTTTTTTACACAAAACAAGTTTTAGATGGGCATTAAAAAAATTCCCGTGACGTCCTGACGCGCTCCGTAATGATAGGCTCTTTTATTTTTGGACCGATGACAAAGTAATTAATCAAAATCCAGTTTCCGAAGTTAGCCGCGCGGACAGCACGGCCGCACACTGTGTTGAAATTTAAAAATCCAAACCACCGTAATATTTTGCGGGGTTTTCAACACAAAATCCAAACCACATATAGAGCAAGTGGCCATATTTCGCCGCATTTTTCGTATATTTCCAAGAAATTTTCCATACTTCGAGGCGAATTCAATGATTGGTATTGTTAAAATATAATTTAACTCCATTCTCGATCGAAATACTACAAAAATAATTCATTTCACCCAGTTTACTAATAAAACGTCAAACTATTTCGTTTCCATGTTTCAGGGGGTGACCATATTTCGCCGTTTTTGTTGATAAGTATCTTATTTGTACACAAAACGGACAAAATTATGATTTTGTTTTGTGGAAATCTTTTGTCACTACTACTTCTAAGAAATTATCCCAGATAACAGGTTTTCTTTGTTTTGTTTTCGTGATAATTTTGGATGTTTACGTCCAAAATTTGGTGTTTTCATTAAATTTTCCTCATTTTATGATATTTTTCATCATAATTGAGCGCAAGAGATGTCACAATATATCAAAACATGACTGCTACGGTCATATTTGATAGGATATAGAAAAATAAACTTTACAAACAATTCCGATTACTAACAAGAACAATTAACTATGAAACGGCGAAATATGGTCACCGGCAAAATATGGTCCCTTGCTCTATATTTTTTGCTTTCATTACTAAAATGTATTAAAAAAAAATGGTGAATCATTTTTACGATGCGGCCTCAGTGACAGTCTGGCATTGGAATACACTTTGAAATCTTAAAAAGAGGGAGATCTAAGTCATGTAATGCATTTACATTTTAGGGTAAAAAAGCTTTGAATGTGAATGTTTTGGGGAGCAACCACTGATTTTAAAATTCAGGAAAGGAAGATGACATATTAAGAGGCAGATGGGGGAGGGGGGTACGTAACATACATTCATGTATCAAAATTTAAATCAGAGACGGATTCAGGGGGTGCGGAGGGGGCGTCTTCCCCAGACACTGACTCAAAATTTAAAAAAAAACCCCTATATTTTGGCCCATTTTCAGTAAAAATCGGCAAAATTCGTCACTTGACCCCCCGGCAAAGGGGGCGCTGGATCCGCCACTGAAAATATTCTACATTTATATTCTATTTACTCATGAGTAACTACAGCTATTTTGTATCTGAATTATTCCGGCGAATTGATGCTTTGCATCAATAGTTTTCTTGTTGTCCGGCTTCTATATTTATTTTGGCATGTCCTCAATGATTGTTTTTGTGTATATGCTGTTACCTTAGTGTGTCGGCAACGAGGAAGTAAAGTTTCGATAAGATCGATTTTTCTATCCGATATCTTTTGCACCTTGATTTGATAACGGCTATGGTTATCTTATGAATTTACACTGCATTCACATATCGTTATATCTAGCAATCTATGTACATGTACAATGTTCAAGAAAAAATTTAAAGATGGAAGACTTGGGGTATAAAATTTTCATATATCTGGTTCTACTAACGATACCATTAGGTAAGCTATAAACCTTATACTTCAATTTTAGGTCTTCAATCTAAAATCTTAAACAAAAGCAAAGTTTTGTTGGTCAGCTTATCCTAGTATAATGGAAACAGCAATAGCTGTTGGTGGAAAAAGAATGTGGGTGTGGATGAGGATACGAGGGGGTAATTTCCACTTAATTAGGATCACTGACGATGGTTAAGTACCCGAAACGTGTACGCTATTGAATTTAAAGACGTTTAACATTTGTTTCTACATGTATATGGGGTATCAAATGTTGTTTATTCTTCAAAACTACATACAATTGCATGATTGTCATTATGCTTATTGTTTGATTTCTTGTTCGTTAGGAATAATAATTTCTCATCTCTAATTTGAAAGAAATACACCAAAAGTACAAATGTATACTAAAACCTCTACAGTCATGACAATGGACAATAGTCCACTGAAGTATTTTTAAAAACTTTCCAAAACATTCATGTCCGATAAACAAAAATCTTCAAAGAATTAGAGCTTCGCTGTAAAAGAAATTCTCTTGAAATGATTTACAATATATCAAGTCGTTTCAGCAGACATCCGAACAATAATTTACCCTCCATCCACGGTCACTCTGTCCAAACTAATCATCTATTATCATAATGACATTCATGTCTATGCAAAATGTAGACTGAAGTTTTATTTCTTTTTATTCAATGTTAAACGTCTTCAAATTCATTAGCATCATTGAAGAGCAGATAAATTTACAGCATGGACCAGACATACACGTTTCGGGTACTTAACCATCGTCAATGATCAAAGTTTCGTTGCTTGTCTTTATTTACAATTTTTGTCTTTATTTACAGTTTTTGTTCTTTGTATTTTACCACATTTGCATGACAACATTTATGCATTACGATATGAATCAATATCTCACTTCAGAAATTGCCACTACCTACGAGAAAGTCGCCACTGAGTGTTTCGGCAAGGGAAATTTCCATGACATGAATTGCAATGGCACTGAAAGATACATGATCACAGGACTGCTGTATGGTGCCAAAAACTTCACTCAAAGAGGGAATACAACGTGTTCATTTCGTGACACAAATCAAGACAAAGATGTTTGCTGCTCGTTCGACGATGGCGATTGCCTTTTTGAAATTCAGGATTTCTCAAACAGATACAAATACCTGTTCGAATTTTCAGGCGACACATTTAGATCAAGAACGATTACTGCAGAACATCATCGAGCTTTTGGATGTAATGTGGAGATGGAATTTTCAAATTATGTTGCTATCAAGTATGACTGTATCAAAGGTATTTTTTGACTTAATTATTTTACGTAGTTCTGCGCAAAGTTTGAATAAACGTGTACGGGTACTTTTACGTTAAGTCTACCTACCAAGGAGAAATATTTGTTTTTATATTTTTGATATTAGTGCTAATTTTCTACCAATTCATAATACCAATGTGCCAGCCCCCTAGTTTTCAAATAATACACAGAGAGGAATTTAATAACCTTTTCAATTCAACATAATTAGATACTATCTATAGAATGGTAACTGTAACATAAATTGATGTGCTATATAGTATGAGATTTCAATATTTTTAATCTGAACTATACTTAATACAGTGCGTTTTTACAGCGACACCTACAATACGTTCTGGTGTTTCTATTGTGCTATGTTATTGTCTCCATCTGTTTAGCCAATTTTTCTATTTATATGCCTATTGATTACAATTAATGTTTAAATTCTGGTTTTTGGTTTTATGCCTATTGATTACAATGTTCGGCTTCTGGTTTTTTTTTTGTTTTGTTTTATGCCTATTGATTACAATGTTTAAATTCTGGTTTTTGGTTTTATGCCTATTGATTACAATGTTCGGCTTCTGGTTTTTGTTTTTATGCCTATTGATTACAATGTTCGGCTTCTGGTTTCTTTTGTTTTGTTTTATGCCTATTGATTACAATTAATGTTTAAATTCTGGTTTTTGGTTTTATGCCTATTGATTACAATGTTCGGCTTCTGTTTTTTTTTTTTGTTTTGTTTTATGCCTATTGATTACAATGTTTAAATTCTGGTTTTTGGTTTTATGCCTATTGATTACAATGTTCGGCTTCTGGTTTTTGTTTTTATGCCTATTGATTACAATTAATGTTTAAATTCTGGTTTTTGGTTTTATGCCTATTGATAACAATGTTTGGATTCTTGTTTTTGGTTTCATGCCTATTGATTACAATGTTTAGATTCTGGTTTTTGGTTTTATGCCTATTGATTACAATGACTGGATTCTGTTTAATGGTTTTATGCCTTTTGATTACAATGTTTATATTCTGGTTTTTCTTTTTATGCCTATTGATTACAATGTTTAGATTCTGGTTTTTGGTTTCATGCCTATTAATTACAATGTTTGGATTCTGGTTTTTGGTTTTATGCCTATTGATTACAATGTTTAGATTCTTGTTTTTGGTGTTATGCCTATTGATTGCAATGTTTGGAATCTGGTTTTTGGTTTTATGCCTATTGATTACAATGTTTAGATTCTGGTTTTTGGTTTTATGCCTATTGATTGCAATGTTTGGATTCTGGATTTTGGTTTTATGCCTATTGATTACAATGACTGGATTCTTGATTTTGGTTTTATGCCTATTGATTACATTGTTTGGAATCTGGTTTTTGGTTTTATGCCTATTGATTACAATGTTCGGCTTCTGGTTTTTGGTTTTATGCCTATTGATTACAATGTTTGGAATCTGGTTTTTGGTCTTATTCCTATTGATTACAATGTTTGGAATCTGGTTTTTGGTTTTATGCCTATTGATTACAATGTTTGGAATCTGGTTTTTGGTTTTATGCCTATTGATTACAATGTTTGGATTCTGGTTTTTTGTTTTATGCCTATTGATTACAATGTTTGGATTCTCGATTTTGGTTTTATGCCTATTGATAACAATGTTTGGATTCTTGTTTATGGTTTTGGATTCGACTGTCATTCACTGATTTAATTGACATTGAACACGTAGAACTTTAGTAGAAATGACATATTGATATTTTGTGCAGTCCAGTTTCACAAAGATAAATCTTGATTTACTATAAATTTCTTTGCAAATGCATTTCAGATTTATTCTGTCATTTAAGAAATCAGAAAAATCTTGGCACGGATTCAGACATCTTTGCTAGGGTAATATGTTAGTTTAAAAAGTTTTTTCAAGAGAATTAATGATAACTGTAAGGACATACTGAAAGGCGGATGGTACACTGAAATCATGAAACACTGAACAAATAAGACCATAAACAAAGCTTAAAGAATGTAGGGCACCCTAATCTTCCGGTTGACGTTATCAAGTGTTGCAATGGATTCCTTAAAAACACCACAAAAACGTGGGTCCTGTAGCATCATATCCCACCAATCCTGCTACGTCTTTCGATACATTTTTTGACATAATAAATTTCACACTCTTTGGCAATATTACTTTGTTTCGATTGAGAATCACTGACGAGGGTTCAGTACCCGAAACGTGCAGGTCTGGTCCATGCTGTAAATTTATCTGCTTTTAAATGATACTAATGAACTTGAAGACGTGTAACGTAAACAATACACAGACAAGGACATTTGTGGTCCTACTGTCCTGTTCACTAGTTCCAGAGCACCCTGTTTTCCTGATTTTCTCTAAAATATGATAATGTCATCTTCCAAAAAGATATCAATTTTTTAGTAATCCTTTAGTCGTAACAGAAAATACCATTGTTTTGGCTGTGTGTCAGTTAACTTAGAAATAGGACGGAAAATAAAAAGTCTACGGGGATTTTCTATAGTAAAATTGCTGGAAATGTGTGACGTCGGAGGCTTTGACGTCACTGTTTACTATTGTTGACACGGAGAACAATATGGCAGCGGCTTGAAATTAGTATTGCTGTTTGAAGGCAGCTGATAGGGTAAGTTGAACTTAATTTCCAGTTACGAATAAAGGAGGTCAATTCTCGGAAACAATGATTAATAGGAAAATTCTTCAGACGACTGAATAAATTGCCAAAACAGGGTGCTCTGGAATTACTGTCCTCTTCACTAAATCCAGAGCACCCTGTTTGGGCGATTTATTCTGTCGTTTGAAGAATTTTGCCATATATTATTGTTTCCGAGAATTGACCTCCTTTAGTCGTAACTCGAAATTAACTTCAACTTACCCTATCAGCTGCCTTCAAACCGCAATATGAAAAAATAAAATGTCTACGGGAAATTCCCATGTTAATTTCAAGCCGCCGCCATATTGTTCTCCGTGTCAACAATAGTAAACAGTGACGTCAAAGCCTCCGACGTCACACATTTTCAGCGATTTTACTATAGAAAATCCCCGTAGACTTTTTATTTTCCGTCCTATTTCTAACTTAGCTGACGCACAGACAAAACAATGGCATTTTCTGTTACGACTAAAGGATTACTTTAAAATTGATATCTTTTTGGAAGATGACATTATCATATTTTAGAGAAAACCGAGAAAACAGGATGCTCTGGAACTAGTGAACAGGACAGTAGTGAACAGGACAGTTGTGACGCTCGAACCGGCAACCTTTCAATCCCTGTACCGACACCCTTAATTACCATAGTTGACCGCGGCACCAACTGTAATAGAAACATTGATAGAATGTTCATAGTTTAATTTCAGAAAAAAGGCTTGTCCACATCTGTGACACATATTCTGGAAAATTTCATGGAGAAGTTCACATATTTACAAATCCGAGAGGAATACTGAGAGATTTCTGTGAATGTACAGTAGAGTCCGAAAGTAAAGATCCATTGTCCGTGTATGCCGTAGATATACGACTACAGCAGTCGGGAGAACGAAATGGAAGCTGTACGGAAAACAATAATAATTTCACAATATCCGATATCAATAATGATACAACATTGGAATGCGAGGATGGTAAAGCATATGGACAATTAGAGAGAATTTTCGATGCATCACAAGGAATTGTAAACGTTACATTAAATCAGGAAAATATTAATGGCAGTATTGCAAGATCCCAGATGGTGTGGATAAAAATAAATGGTGAGTTTCTTATAATTTTTTTTCGAAATTTCTTTTGTTTTGGATCCAACTCTAGTATTATAGTTATCGTCATAATTTGTCGAATTCATGCCGTGTGTGAAATCATTAGTCTAGTAAGATAATATTTTCTTCGAATCTTCCATGTATATTGAGTCGAGACATTGATAAATTGAGTCTTGATCAGTTGAATGATTATCTCATATTTGATCGTTTCCTCAACGCATTCGAAAATTTCTGTCATCAAAATTTCTTGAAATTTCTAAAACATGGGTCCTGTAGCATCATATCCCATCGATCCTGCTACGTCTTTTGGTGCATTTTTGGACTTAATAACTTTCACGCTCTTCGGCCATATTACATTGTTTAGATTTAGGACCACTGACGAGGGTTAAGTACCCGAAACTTACATGTTTGGTCCAAGCTGCTTTATCTGTGCCTAATGATATGCTATTGAATTTGAAGACGTTTAACATTCACAATTAAAAATATATTCATCATTTGTAGAAATAGCACTGCATTGTACACATACTCAATGGACCACCCCTCGTCTCAGACGTTTATATCCATATTTAGAACGCCACTTCGTAAGTCTGTATTTATCATCTTGAAAACAGACGTGTGTGGTGTCATTTAATAGAAATTATATGACCCAAAATGTCTCAAAGCATCTTCAAGCAAAGCAAGAACAATTACAACTTAAAATCTTATACATGTACTTTTAACTTCCAGCCACCAGTAATTCCAGTTTTGATGTTACATGTAACCGTCGGCTTTTCACCACTACCCTCTCAACAACAGATGCCACTACCTCAACAGACCTTGAAAATCACAAGGGTTCTACAGATTCATCAACTAACAACAGTAAACCTGCAGCATCAGAAAGGACGCCGATGGCAACCTCAACGTCGACGAAAAGTATGAATTATTAGCCCCCTACCGGCAACTCCGAAGAGGACTCTAAATAAATCTCCTCTCGGTCTGTCCGTCCGTCCGTCTGTCACATTTTCAGTTTTCCGGACTTTTTTCGCTGTTGTTGCATATATTGAACTCATTTTTGGTGTGTGAATATATATCCATTTGTCATACAGATCAAGTTTGAGTTTCCATTGACCTATTTGGCCCTTGGTTTGACAGTAAGTGTTTTAAATATATTTCACTGACATGGTTGCCATAGCACTTTTTATATAGACAAAAGGTCAGGCAGTGCATGCAATTTATATACTATGTTCTTCACCGTGCATTAACATCGACGGCGGGTGCGGCTAGCCAACAGGGGATGCTTACTCCTCCCGGGCACCTGATCCCACCTCTTGCTTGCTAGGGGTCCGTCGATGCTCAATATAGTGCTCTATTGTGAGTGCTGTTGAGATTATCGTCAGGATCTTCTTTAACTCATTTGTGTCACACTTATGCCCTTTGCCGTGTGGAGCTCGTAAAAAAGTTCCCCGCGAGGAGTTTGACAGTAAGTGTTTTGAATATATTTCACTGACATGGTCGCCATACCTCTTTCTATATAGACATAAGGTCAGGCAGTGCATGCAATTTATATACTATGTTCTTCACCGTGCATTAACATCGACGGCGGGTGCGGCTAGCCAACAGGGGATGCTTACTCCTCCCGGGCACCTGATCCCACCTCTTGCTTGCTAGGGGTCCGTCGATGCTCAATATAGTGCTCTGTTGTGAGTGCTGTTGAGATTATCGTCAGGATCTTCTTTAACTCATTGGACTTAGCAAATATCTTGATTTTTGTTGTTTTCCGGACTTTTCTTGGCTGTTAATTATTACAGATAATGAACTGATTTTTAGTATGTGAATACATAATAATGTGATACAGATCGAGTTGATTTCCGATGGACTTATTTTCACAAGAGTTATGGCCCTTGGACTTAGCAAATTGAATGAAATTTTCAGTTTTCCGGACTTCTCTTGGCTGTTGCAGATAATAAACTCGTGAAAAGAGATTCAGGACATAAATTTACGCCGCCCGTAGGGGACTTCTATCGCTCAGCGATCATTACATTTATTGTAATTGTTACGGTTCCCCTTTTCATAACTGTAACAAATTTTTCACTGAATACAATAATTTTTCATATCCTTCTTGATGTCATACATAAACCATTTAGGAATTACTAGTATTTGATTTTTTTTTCATAGATTTCAAATTATGATTAAAGAACAAAATAATGTCTTATTCAGAGTAGGCTAAATGTAATTTGAATAAGAGAAAAGTCAGTGCTTTAAACGTATTCTGACACTGATTCGTATTTTTATAACCGGATTTTTTTTCACCTCAGGACAAACGACCATCAAAACTACCACTACAGAATCTACAGAGCAACGGAGACTTCGAAGAGGTTTGTTAAATTTACAGATGAATGACCAAATTTTTTCAGGTTTTGATGAAATAAAACCCAGACCCAAGAATCAGTGTATTTTAAATAAGGATATCTATAAAGCGTTCATTATGATATACGTTGAAGAAAGGAGGGGATCTCCTACAACATTCGGCTGCAGTACCCACAGCAAAACACCTAAACAACCCGTGCAAAAACACAGAGTTGACGTGTACAACAACAATCAAAATGGACAAGGAACACCAAAAGAACACAGAAACATCAAACACAAAAGGCCACACGTATCATCAGATAGTTTTATTGATTCGTAAGAAGAAATTCGAAGCAATCATTTATTATTGTGTACTTCAGTTAGCTTCTTGTGGTCTAGGAAGAAGATGCCTTGAAACCAACATGGTCTCCTCCAGCTCTGTAACAAAAAGTTTGACCCATGCCATGTGCTTTGTCATTTTTTTGGTTATGAGATTTATGAGAAATCATTTATGGTTATCATCTGTAACGGCAATGCGGACATTTCTTTTTCAGTGTATTTCAGAAATTTAGCAGACCTTGGATTGGTATTTATGTTAGCTTTAGTGGCTCTGTTAGCAATGGTCATTATTATAGTTGGAATATACATCAGGAGAAGACGAAAGTAAGATATTATATATAATTATCATCTAATACCACAGATAATTAAGAGAAAACTATTTTATGTCATGCTTTCGACAAGACAAAAGACACTTAGACACACCCGCTCCTGAAATAAGATTGTGATCAAAGCAATAACAACTTAGTCCGTGCTCTGTTTTAGGGATGAATTTAGGTGATGTTACCGAGAAGTCTTTGTTTCTGAAATATGTGCATGTGCTTTTGAAAAACGTCAAATATTTTTTTTCTAGAATTCGGTCTTTTCGAAATACAGAGTTACTTCCCATTTGTGCAGGTATCTGACGTCAACGCATTGTGACGTCATCAAATTGTATGGAAACCAGCATGAAATTCGGGGAAACAGGGTCACATATTTGACGTTTTCAAAGGAATTTAATGACGTCACAATGCTTTTACGTCAGATACCTGCACAGATCGAACGTAGGACTGTAAAATCGAAAAGACGGAATAAGCACTCTCAAATTTTCCTCTTTTTCATACAAAACTGTTCTTTCTTTTCAGTTTTAGAGTATAAGCCTTCACATTTTTATATTGTGAGGAATCAACAGACATAGGGAGAACATTCAATGCCCAAGTTTTTCATCCTTACTCCAGTATCAATATGCTCCCAGTATCTGTGTATGACTATGAACACTGAGTGATCAACTACGTATTATAACGATATCTGACAATGATATTTATTGGTTCTGGCATTTCAATTACCTACAGGAAATTTATCTTGAACTCTACTTTGAATGCTTATATACAATTTTCCCTTAATATATATTTAACACGTTTTGAAAGCTATACTTAACATATATTTTGCCCCGCAAACGTAGATTCAGATGTAATAATTTGGTCGGTCTGTCTTTCTCCATGGAAAGATTTTGACTTAATACTCACGTTTTATGGTTAGTGTCGGGGCTTTCAGTTTCACATTACTTTCAGTTCCTCATTACCTTACCTTTCTGTTCTTATCAAAATATTGGAAGATGTGTCTTTGATGCTGTGACTTAAGCATCTTAAAAAAAACAACTTTGTTTTAGTCTTCAAAACTATTTATGGATGCGATATCTATACTACTAAATAAAAAGAGTTATTTTTTAGCCAGTTCCACGCTGCATCGACAAAGAGTAAATTTTTAGCGTATTGCTGATAGTTACAAGGCCGCTAAGACGAGTTTATCTTTTAATCTTCAAGTGTGCTCTATCTAATTCATTATCTCGGTTTTTAATTATCGAGGTCCGGATTTCATCGAGTACGGTTTGGTTATTACATAGGTCACGAGACTATTCGCACCAAAACTTTTTGGCGCTGGGTTATTTCACACTGGGTAATTTCTCATCACTAGGAATGATCGCCCCAATTTTCATTATGTTATATGGCTACAAAGGACCGTTCTTGGTCAGATAAATCCCTCCATTTGTTTGGAAGGTAAATGGGGGTGAACATGTTTGGGGATAATATAAAATAGCTGCATTGTGCATTCAATAAAGATTAACTAAGTACTACCAAGGCCAAGATTTGTATGTGATAATGTTAATTATGAAATCTTACGGTGTAGTAAAATTGAATAGACAAAAAAGACGTCTCATTCTGAAGGTTTTGAAGTAAGTAATTCCCATAAATGTGAGGGGGAATCACCCATACCCTCCCCCACTCGGTCCTCGCCAGTCATCCATTCAAAATAATGTATGGGCGTTTAACGGCCCCAGTCCCCCTGTCTAGATTGATTTGAGTACACATAATTTCTACTCTGGCTACGCGCCTGAATACAACTGCAATGGGTTCGCACCCTAAGCTTTTTCGAAGGCTAAGCTTGTTTGGTCTTGTAATAATCGCTCAACCAGTAGGTCAGCGGTATAGCTCTCGTCCACCATGCGGAGGACGGTGGTTCGAGACTGAATGGGAGGGAATTTTCAGATTTCCTTTCGTATATAGACACCTACGTTTTTTTTCTTTGCGAAGTAATGGTAAGCCTAAAGTGACCAACAATAGTCGAATTATTGCTAGAATTGATTGTTAAACGTCTTCAAATTCAAGAACTTATTGAGAAATTTTCTTATGACTTCTTTACCTACATATATATGTCATATCTATTTAGAAATAATTATACCAATCAGGTTTTTTTAGAAGTGTTTGAATGTAGAGAAATGTTATCTTTCACACTATTCATATGAATGTATCCATATGCATATGTTCACACAAAACTTTGATGTAATTGCTGGAATGCTGCTGTGATATTTCATAATGTTGGAAAATCTTTACCAGTAAGGTGTCTGTAAAGTGTTTGAATGTAGAGAAACTTATAATACATCTTACCCATATGGTTATATCATTACACATGTGTACGTATTATTACACAAAATCTGTATTCGGCTCTATTTATTTACATATTGAAATCATTGAGAGGAACACTGCTGTAATATTTTTTAAAGTTGGTTATATAAATTTCATGCATATAAGATGAAAGATAACTCTAATTGCATTTTTAATTTTTTTACATGATAAAATACACATTCAGTCAGATTTTTTTCTATAAGAATTTGCACAATATGATGAAGGATTCATATGTTTCTTTTGAAAATCTTGGACTGAAAAAAATATAGCCAAGAAATGAGCACCTCCTTTACAATCAATGGATAGCTAAAAAGTCTGATCAGTTTCAAAATCTGAAAATCTTGGATAGTGATATCGACCTCCTAATATTGTCTCTTACATCTGAATTATATTAGGAAATCAGAATTATGTTTTTTTTTTCTGAAAATAATTGTTGTAAAACATGAAACGTGTGATATCACCTTAACTGAGATATTGTATCTAAACACACAGGGTTTTCCTTTCAGTATGCATATTTACACAACATCTTAACTATATATCTTTCATGTCAACATTTAAAAAAAAATATTCAATTCCATAATACCCGTGCAAGCACGGGTAATTGTCTAGTATGTTTATATCATTCACATATTTATTCCTTGTTATATTTCCTTGGTACTAATTTAATGTTTTTACCTTCTTACGGAATCGCCTGAAATCTGAATTATACGGAAGTGCTCCAACTCTTTACCTTCTTGAAGAATATTTCAAACCAATGTTCACAAGCGTAACACCTATATCAAAAATAGTAACTTTGCATTTGTGCAAAATGTTTTCTTGTCTCTGTGACATTCGATTTAACTCAAATGAGCGTAAAGACTCGATGTTCCCTTTTCTATCTTTTTTGATAGTATATTCTGCTACCTGGATGGAAATAAGGGGCCGCCCCCTGCACAATGGCAGAGGTCGTAACAAGGACCATAAATAACAGGGGATTACAACGTGGTAAAATACAGAAAAATCTAGGTGGTTAAAAGCAAGACATGTAAAAACAACATTGAAAACACTAAATACAAAACACATCGATCGAGTGAATTGAGCAGTGGGGAAAATCCTATTAGAATGGCATAGAGTATAGTTATCCGGATTGCCTGGAGACATTAAAAATTGAAATCCAATGTAGATGGTTTTTTAAATGCTTTGCAAGTCTTGTTTTCTTTCGTTATAAAATCTGTTGAATTTTATCATTTGTAGTTTAAAAGTTTCACTTGAAGGTACTTCTTAGATACAGTAAAATATCTGAGCTGAAATAAGTTAACCATGCGCATCATTAGCTTAGTATTCCACTTAGAAGAGTTGAAGAGGGGTATGCTGCCATCGGGGACAGAACATGACACTGAGCGCAGCATGCATAACTATACTTCTCTCACTACCTCATTTCAGAAAAGGAAGTCTGAAGTGAAACTATACATGAAGCTTCCTTTAGTACAAGTAGGTGTAAAGTAATAAAATAAAGAGACAGTGCGACTTGTCAATTATCAAATACATAATATACATGTGCAATTGCAATTTTGAACTACTTATCAAAGTACAGGAAGTAATGTAATGCTTTATTTTCTACTGTAGCTACATGTACTTAGGTAAACTAGAGATAATTTTGTCTTTATCATCCGCGTTTCTTGAATTTCGTGAAAGTATGCAATGAGGTAATTTCCTCTTGAGTGTCCCTCAAGAAGATGAGCGATTCTTATGTATAGTTTTGTGGCTGTGGTTACTTGCGACATCTTTGAAGAAGATGTTAAAGGCACATGTTTTTATTCCTCTTGTAGCGTGTTTTCTGCAATGGTCATGTAAGTATTCTTAATTTACATTCCCTTATAAGTTTTGATTAAGGTTAATCAGTACTACTATCATGACTATATGGTTCGAGTCTACTACAATCTGCGTTTTATGGAACTATTCACTACATCATATTTTGAAAAGAAGAAAAGAATTAGATTCATTTGTTTTCTTATAAAAAAAATTATTTTGTGATTTTTTTTTCATTAGTCAATAGTCAAAACCTCAGCAAGCCAAAAATTTCTAATTATATATATGCAATCAAATCCTTTTAAATCAATGACTCGAAAGATAAATTAAGTTAATGAAAAATGAATTTTGATCAAGAAAATATTTACCATTAGTAACAAAAATACCAGAGACAAAACCATGGAATGATTTAATTCATGCAAAAGAAATCTTATTTTATTAGTCTTGCGATATCATTTAAATAGCTCTCGTATAAAATATACTCTTGCGTACAAACAAATTGTATTGCATTAAATTTAGTAAATGACACAAATCGTTCAATAAGACGGTGGTTATCACGGATAATCTCGCAACGCAGAACATTCGGGTTTTCTATAATTTCATGTGATAAAGATTATTCATCACAGAACGGTGAATGAGGATGCCATTACTACGAGGATGCCATTACTACGAGTTTTATCCAAAATAAGACATTAATATCGTTTGATAAAGCTGAAAAAACGATCGGCGTGATTCATGTAGATGAAAGTGAAAGTATAACGCCGATCATGTTTATCCGTAATTAAAAGCTAATATTCACCCTATTTTGGATACAAATCATAACTAAGACAGACATTCTTACACTGCATCACATTCTCTTCTTTGTTGTGAATAATCTATATTTCACATAAATATCGAAAAACCGATTGCCTTGCATTGCGAGATTACCCACCGTGATAAAAGTCTAATACAACGTATTTACAGTTTGGAGCTGTAGTTGTTCATCTACAACTGACAATCCTGCAATAGTTACACCATCATCTGAAAATGAAACTTCTGACTTGTCTCCCGAACGAATTCCCATACCAACAACTACAACTACAGGATGCGAACAAAGTCCAACGGAATCTCCAGCGGTTTATACAACCTCTGAACCTGTAAATGATGGCTATAAGTTCACTATCACAAAAATGCTTAATATACATCAAACTGACGCAACAACTGAATGGGGAAAGTCCACAGCGCAAGACTCTACAGAGAGGATTACAAATGGTTTTGCAGGAGACACTATTGGTATAAGCAGAGAGACTACAGATGTAATAACTGCAGTTGTCGTCATCTATACAGCATTAGTGGTTACCCTGGTGGCTCTTCGGATGTGTTCCTCAAGGTATTCTCTGAAACAAAATCTGATGAATCATTCCAAAATCAACTTTAAGGATATAGAGTCTTAATGTATACGTCCATACTCACCTGGTTCTTTTGCATACATTAAAAACCATGTTTAGGTTGTCAATATTGAGATATACATGTATGTTCTATAGTATCAATTTCATTGTATTAGACATGTGTTTGGGATATTGAATCCTCGTCAGTGGTACTTAATGCCAAACAGGTTTAATTTTTCATACCGCCGTCTACAATATAGAAATTTAATTTCCTCTTGGCAAAAATGAGCGGTTACAAATTTTGTGTAGGGTGTATTCAGAAGCGTATTTAATTGAAAAATATGGCCAAAATCGTTGGAGGGTAGGCGCAAGGAGCTTAATTCTTAACATAACTAAAATTATGCCGAAACTCCAGCTAAGGACAGAGCTATGCAATGAGGGAAATACCCCTTAGTTTTTCAACTCTTTATATATTGAAATATTTCTTCCAGAGGGAAGTGATGATAACAAATAAAAACACAAAACTCAAATACACAATTTTGCCCCTTGGCCTTTATCAAGTGAGTGTAAAAAGATCGTCGTTTTTTACACTTGATAATAAACAAGGGGCCGAAAATTTATGTATTTGAGTGTTTGTGTTTTTATTTTATATATCTATATTTAGGATTTCCTTTATTTCGGTCATGAACAATACTGTGGAGACAGGATTTGTGGTAACTTTAATTTATTACCATAGAACATTTATTTCAATATTGATAACGAGAAACTGAAGGTTGACTCCGATAATTCTTACACCCAAGGATCGAAAAATGAATTTTAAATAAGGCACCATTTCAAACAGCCAAATAGTTACTTTTTGTCATTCTTTGATATGGTTTTATTGTGTTGCAGAGTTTTGAAAAAGCAAGAAACAAATTGTAAAGATAAATCAGATACTTATCAATCTAAGAAGAAAGGTGAGATAGACCTGGAAGAAGTTAAATGCCAAGATGAGACAAGACAGACGAATGAAATCAAAGATGACAGAGAGGATGACAAGAACGCTGCTGCTGTTGTTGCAGATGTCGTTCATGATACCATATTAAATGACTTTGATGAAGAACAAAAGGTAAAAAGTTCAGACACGGACCCATCTATGGACGGTGGAGATACGAATGTTGAGGCAAAAAAGCAGAACTGTAGCCCAAACAATGAATTTATTTGTCATCGGCTTCGGAAAAAGGACTTAATTCTAATGAGAATGATACCATAGAAAATAATCTCTCAGAAGAAAATGAAGATCAAAGGAGTTTGAAATACAAACCAGCAAATGAAAGAGAAGTCAGTGAGCTAATCGATTGTTATGTGCCAAATGAAACGGAAGAAGCCGATGACGCGCAGCAGGGTGATGTGAACGATAACCAGAATGAAACTTTCGAAGGCCCATTTGCAGACGACACCTTCCCGCCACCGCCAACACCTACCACCGAAGTAAGTGGTATGTTGTCACAGGCTGGTAATGGAGCACCAGTGGATACATTGGTTGTCTCTGTCTTAGCAACCGCCATGCTGACGAATAACCTTGGGACACCTGAGAGAGACGAAGCGGCTGTAGAATCTACTCATCTTTGATTAATTTGAAAGAATGAAATGATGTCCTGTCGGATACTCTCGCGCAACACATTTTCCTTAACATTCACGAGCATGTTGTGATTCTCGAGGACCACAGAAATAAATGGGAAAGATTTGATTCTTTTAGAGATATTTAAGAAACAATATTCTTTCTTTCTTGACCTCGAATTGAGTTTGACTTGTTTTCGGAAAACTTATATGTATGTGCATTCATTGTGACAAAACCTATCGGTTGCTACCAACATTTCAAAGATGATATCACGGTATAATTTAGCGATTTCTCTTTTATAACATTCGATGCATCGATGTTTTAGTGTTTTACTAATATTCTCAGATAGACATTATTTTCATGATAATTTTTGCTTTAATTTGATAAATTATAGATAATATGCTTGTAGATGTTTCTATCTTTATTTTTTTGCATCATATTCATGATTAAATCATATCATAACGTTCAACTTTCATTGATATAAGTGATACATATAAAAGTTGAAAATAGCCCAGTTTCTGCCTATGGAATATAAATAATGCTGTATGATTACAAGATACAAGTTGGAACAATTCCGTATAATTATTATAAACACTTATTTCTTGTTGCAGTGTAGAGCAGTTAAACTCGTTCCCCGTGACTTGATGTTTGAGGTGTAATAATTACTTCTTCCTGCTTTGTCGCCTGAAAGAAGCTTTGTTTTGGCCCACGATTTATCAATTTGACATGATATATATTGTTTTGCTATTTCGGAAACTTTTCATTTCATAAGAATGACATCGAAATTAAAGGAGGTTAACATCTGAGCACCATCCCTTCAATGCTATTTGATCATTGATTTTACCTTGCTATTGAGTCGACCCTATACAGAAATTGGGAGCCGTGCACTCTGCAAAGTAACTACACAAATTTATTAAAATAATAAAAACAAAAAAACAAAAAAAACAAAAACAAAACAAAAAAAAACAAAAAAACAGAGGATGCTACTGAAATGAATTTTGACTGTGTTTGAAAGCCCCACCTCTAGCTTGCTAGGGGTCCGTCGATGCTCCATTTGGTGCTCTATTGTGAGTGCTGTTGAGATTGTCGTCAGGATCTTCTTTATCTCATTTCAGTCACACTTATGCCCTTTGCCGTGTGGAGCTCTTAAAAAAGTTCCCCGCGAGGGGTTTGACAGTCATTGTTTTAAATATTTTCCCTGACTTGGTCGCCATAGCACTTTCTAAATAGACATTACCTCAGACAGTGCATGTTTTTAGATATTGTTTTCATTTTTCGAGCATCAACATCGACGGCGGGTGCGGCTAGCCAAACAGGGGACGCTTCTCCTCCCGGGCACCTGGTCCCACCTCTGGCTTGCTAGGGGTCCGTCGATGCTCCATTTGGTGCCCTATTGGGAGTGCTGTTGAGATTGTCGTCCGGATCTTCTTTATCTCATTTGGCTGGAAGCATAACTGATGAGGTTTTGCTATCCGAAACACATGTCTAGTGCATTAAAATTGGTTTGAAATTTTCGTCAAGAAGGTAAAGAGTTGGAACACTTCCGTATTATTCTTAACAGGAAAACTTGTTTATAAAGATACATACATTTATTTCTCGTTCACTTCATTTGGAAATTAATGTCCCAAAGGTTGCTCTCTGGTATAAGAGTTTAGACATCTCGTTTTTCATTATTCACACTTGTTCTTTTTTATAGGTTAATAAGTTAACACAGTTCCCTGCCATTGAGTATTTGAAGTTTTGTTTTTTATTGAAATTCTTGTTTTTATTTCCTTATGCCAGAAAGAAGATTTCTCTGGCCTAAAATAAATCCAATTCAACGTTATATATGAACGTTCGTCTATTCAAAACCTACCAGCAAATTTGAAATATTCAAGATATAGAGAGTGTACATCTTTCCATCTCTCTTCCAATAATTTCGCCGTAAAAGCTACTAAATTGACCCTACAGGAATTTGAAGCATCTCAGTCTTTACAAAATAACTACACGAGATTTATAAATCGATCGAGAGGGCGCCACTAAATCATTTTAGCATGAGATGTGCCACTGATTAGTATTCATTATTCGAAACATGTATGTCTGATGTACCGCGTTTTGGATATTTTTGTCCGGCGGCATAGTTGGAGCACTTACACTTCCGTTTCCGTTTGTTATAGAATATCGATGGATTATAGAGGTGTTTTGACAAATTGAAACAACTCAGAACAGTTACAGTAAGTTCCTCGAGACACAGATATCCGACACAACTCAAATGAAATGCGAATTTTTATTACTGAATGATTCAATATTGATTAAGATTTGGAATAATAACAGTATTGATTAATTTTAATCAATGATTCAAGATCTAATTAGTTCGTGCTTTCCGATTATACAGAAATAGGCAATGTTTAAACCAGTCTAAAAATATTTCGCCAGAAACACAGTCGATGTTCAGAAATTGAGCAGCCAAGTTATCTTATAACAATAGCCCTACGTTCACAGACAAAGTTGCATTTTTCTGAACAAACGTGGTCGTTCCACCCTCCTCCACTATAGTCCAGGCAGTCCTCGTTATGCTGGTTATTTGGGTTGATGCCTCGCCAATTGGTGTAGTTAAATGGTTTCCCAGGTGATCCACAGCCATCTCCCTTCCTTTAAAAAGTCGTGTCCACCAAGCCACTGTGTAGCCGTGCGACAAGTCAAGCGTCATTTTTCTTGACGAAGTATGAATTGAGCTACGAATGCGTCCTCCTTGGCGTCCTCAATCACTGCAAGATGGCCGCCAAGTCGCTTCGCACGTCACCGTAGCATTTGCCCAATTCTCCGGAATCACACCAAAGAAATAACATGAGTTTTCATGCTCAGTCCATCCATCTGGGCATTTTGCTATGGATTCGAGGAAATTGCATCCGCATTGCCGGATTTCCTGTAGCGTATTGATTCGACCAGTCAAATCTGCGACGGCATTTCGAAGTGCAGTTATTTCACTCGATAAATCACCAGAATCGGCAAGAAATGCCTCATTCTCTTCCAAAAACATCCAAACGACCATGAATGCAAGAAGCACTACCTTAATATTTTGAAGCATTTTGGAACTCTTTCGTTTTATTCAACCGATCTTATTCAAATTGTGTCCTTCTAAACTTCGGGTGTATAATACATTTCTTTTGAATGTAAATATTTACATATATTTCAATATTGACAATTTCATCGTCATTTTAATATTGAACAATTTGCAAATGAGATATTGTTTTAAGTGATTATTTGTTCATGTCTCTTTTCGTCACATCAGAAGGGATCTAATAAGACGCAGAAATCCTTGTATCAATACGAAAACTTTGATACATGATACTTTGTATATCACTACAGCTACTTAGGAGCTTTCATTTTATTGAGATCCACATAGTTATGTACACAGATAAAGGGCCAGTCATCTACATATCTATTGATTGGGCAGATATCATTTGAAAAATCTTTATTCTTTCATCCAATATTAACGATTTGTCAGCAAAGATCATAATAAATACATTAACTTTAAAGACAAAAACAGCTAGGTTTACACAACCTTCTATAGTAAATGGTATTTTAGATGTCGCATAAATACTTTATAAAATAAGAAGTTGTTCCAAATACTGTACAGAGTTTAATATAAAGAAAAAACGAAATGCCCAAATCTGCTGACCGAGAGTAGGTTTCTAAATGTGGAGCACGAGAAATGGATGTCTCGAACAAAGGATCCACATCAGTGAAGTCTCGAACAAAGGATCCACATCAGTGAAGTCTCGAACAATGAGTCCACATCAGTGGAGTCTCGAACAATGAGTCCACATCGGTGGACGTACAGTAAACCAGGTAAACATCAAAGAAGATCTATCAGGGTTTTTTTTTTGCTCTCAAAGTCCCAAAATAAGGTCATTTCTTTGTTATTTTCTGTTTTGCGTCCTTTGAACCCAAATTCAGAAAACAAAACAAATATAAAACAACTAAATCCTTTACATGTACAAATCAAATGTGTTTTCTACAAATATCTAAGAGAAATGGTGAATCTTTTTTCTATTTCATATGAAAATGTAAAATAACGCCAATAATTCTATCCACTGATGTTTTTCATTCTTTTCTTGAATAAAATCTGGTAACATGTTATTATATAATAAGTAAAACAATCATTCTGTCAGATTATAATATGACATTGCAACTTCGTTTTAGAAGCTTGTTTGTTTTTCTCCCTGGCTGGCTGGTTGCTTTCTCAATTTCAAAAGGACTCAAAACAGAATATAAACAAGAAATGGCCTATTAAAAAAACCATTTAGTTTGGAGCCCCATGTTTTATTTACATTAATATTTCATGTATTTATTTTGTTAAAGTTAAGCGGCTCCAAATTTTGTGTATTATTATAATTTAATGCGTAAAAGCAATTCAGAAGCGAAATTGAATGGAAACTGGCTAAAAATCATTTGATGGATGTTGCAAGGGGTTATAAACTCCTATATTTTGATGGTATGCAGGTTTAATGAGATCTCATAGGCAGATTTAATGATACGAATGTAAATATAGGTATTTAAAACGCCGTCGACGAAGAAATTGCACAGAATTTATTTAGGCGTAATAATGGTCTCTTGTGGTCTGTCTGTCTGTCTGTCAGACGACTTCTTTACTAACCAACGAAAAGTAATCGGATGCAATTGCGATTATGACATGAGGTTTTATTCCGTTGCGTCTATATAGATAAACCTACCGTACGAGTTGCTTTGGTATATGTCTATACATGTACATTTTGTACAGCAAATACACCTTTCTTGAATATCGTTGGTAGGAGTTCGTACGAGGTCCATTTTATCAGATAGATCTATTTCAATCTGTATGTTGAGTTATCCTCTTATTGCAATGATGAAAAGAAAAGTGTATGTAAAAAGATAAGCTCAAGGCAAGTAAAGGTAAAAATAAAAGCCAAACTTTCATTTCACAGGTTTGGTTTGATTATACATTGCCCCAATCGCTACTTTAATATATCTTTACACTATCAGTTTGATGATTAAACACCAAATTTGCTAAAATACCTTTCAGAAATTAGACAAAAATCTAGTACATCTAAGTTACACGGGATGCCTGTAGGAGTTTGTACTTTTCGAGACAGCCTTGGCCGCCTTCAGTTTGATGACGTCATAGGAAAAGTCTCTAAAACAAAGCAGAGTTAAGGAATAACATTTACAGATTAATGGTAATCTATTTTGTTGGTTAACTTATTTCGACATTCTTCGTAAAATGATTGTTACGTTCGTGCGAAGTGCATGGTAAGGAGCCATAATTCTGTAAAAAACTCTATTATATGGAAAACGATCTCTCGAGCACGACAGTTAGACAGCCGCAAAATTGCTAGATAACCAGACAAAATTACCTTCATCAAAGAACAGGAACAACGAGACATTCAACAACACCCACACCCGGCTGTCCTGCAAAAGAATTAAAAGTAGACATATTGAAACATGAAATACTACTGGCATTACATAAATTGTAGAAGCACTTGTCCTTTTTACCAACATATAAAAAAAAAGGAGAATCAAAGCTAGACTGAATGATAAAACCTATGCAGGAAGTGTCACACTGACATACAATAGATTGCATATTGATACTAAACTGCATGTTGACATTTTCAACTTGCGTTTCGAAATAATTAAATTTGAATTCATCTTTTGCATATTAACACAATCTGAAGAAAATAAAGTGCCTGTTGGAGGCAGAAAAAATATGCCACAATACCCACACATACCTATGCATTTGAAGCTGAACAGGTGTTGATTGTCAAGTGCATTTCCTACCCATATTTTATGGGCTCGTCCTCATAAATTAATCATTTGATCTTCTTTCCTCGGGGGGTAAACTTTGCACTTTGTTGAATTTGATTTTTGCATAATAAATGTTTTTTCCCATTTTCAGCGGACAATATGGATGACTTCATACAGATAGTTCTTGCTCTGACTTGGGGATTTCACAAATATATCTCTTTAATAACACGTGGTATATCGTGAAAAACTTTGATTAATTCGACACGGGATGTATATCTCATTCATGATAATAATAATGCCGGTTTTTATTTATCACAAACCCGCAAATTCGCAAGTGATGTATATGCCCACGAGTAAATTCGATCGCCCGTGTGTGAGCTTACTTCCGGGAGTGAACCGGATGCGGCACGGAGTTGATTTGACCATGTTAGATTTGTTTCCGATGGAGAATGACATACAAGATGGATTTCGTAAGCCTGTCGTTGATTTTTGGTGTAATCAAAAGAAAATGGAAACATTTCGATTCGGTACGTGTGCATTTCAGAAATTTTGTCACTAGTAACTAAGCGCTAAATCATTGACAAATAGTTTTTTGTAAACTTTTGATAAACAATTTTTTCCCTTCCTGTTCGGAAATTGATCTTTCCATATCCATACCGATGTTTAGATTATCTTACCTATAGATGCTATATTTCATGTAAATCATGCTCTCATTACAGATAATATATGACATTCCGGACCAAATATGGAATTTTACCCCATTACCAGCGGGTCTCCTGGATGCTCAAGTGCGGGTATACGAAGACAAAGTGGACATAATGCGTCAGTTTGGACGTGACGTAAATCTTGACCTCACAAACAGTAATACGGGCTCATTTACCGGATCCGGAACTTATAATTTTTTCATGAAAATTGTTGCTGACAACAAGCATGTTGTTGAAGACGTTTATGGAGGTATTCAGGTCAGTCAAGCTACACTGCTCCCCACATGGTCACTCAAACCCAGCATCCACGTGCAAAACTATGTGGCGAACTATCTACCCAAAACTATTTCGAACGAGAAGGAGGCAAGCGAAGTATGAAGAATTTATTCGAATATTTGGTACTCATTATTTCTCGGAGGCAAAATTTGGAGGACTGATGCGAATGAGCATATTTTCGGACTCTTCATTATATGATTCCTTTTCTCGAGAGAAGATAGAGACTGCAGCAAAAGCGGTATTTACATTTCACATGTTACCCAACAGGACGGTAAACTTTGGTGTTAATGATGCCAATGGGAATAATGAAGACGTCTTTACTGTCCTTAATAAAGCGTCTGGGAAACGAATAAGGTATGCAAATAAAGCGTATGAATAAATGACAGCTTTATGATTTGTTTCCTCCTGTTCATATTAATAAGATGATATTTTGAATTCAAATGGCAATAAACATTATAAATTATGTGTTGTATAAGTATAGTTTACTAGTATTAGTCAAAAGCATTGTGGCTTAGATACATCACAGCAACAAAATTTGCATACATATTCATATCCAATAGTCACAAATATAGTGTCGACCAATAGTTTCTTTAAACGTAGTCAGTTTCTTCTTGAACTTCCTCTGTCTTTAGATAATTCTACATAACATAAAATTAAAGAGAGAACGTTTTGGTATTTCCAGATATTATGGCGGTCATCCAGCTATAGGAACAACTGGGGACACTCTACTTGACGTGACCTTGTGGGAGGGGACCATTCACCATATACCATGGTTAATGGGAGGTAACCTCATTCCTATTTATGAACTACTGGAAGACCCTGGCAAGAAAGAAAACTTAAAGGCAATGACACAGGTAATACATGCACATCTCTGTGCAGCTCTTTTTTACATTGCAAATGTTTTGACTATACGATTTGGAAGATTTGAAAAAAATATACATTTAAAACTTCTTTATCAAACATGTTTTTGAACGAAGTTTTAAAGGAAATTCCTGCTATTGATGATTTGCTTTGTTCCTATTGCATGAAAACAGCTGTGGTTTGGGAAATATCTGACAACCCAAATGGTTGGTCGGCAGAAGCTCTTTTTTTTATATAAATTCTTTGATGTAATTCATCGCTTCTTAAAATGAGTTTGTAGTGGTTACTGTCCGAGCTATTTTATTCCGGAGAGCTGCTTTTTAAAATACAATATACATGGATTTACGAAGGAAAGTGCTCGAAAGAAAGGACATTTCGGCTCTGCGGACATAATCTACCGATATTCCTTTTTGAAACTCTAACGGAAAAGGGACGAACAGAAGGATATATATGGTTTAGATATCTAACAAGGCCATATCGTAACACAACTCGTTCGTTTTTCGGGTTACCATACTGTTATGCTTTTCTTGCTTTTCACAGGTTTACATGGACAAAGCTGAACTTCGTATGTTGCACTATCTTCTAAATGAGAAAATACGAATGGAGGGGAGTCATATAGGAGCTACAGCGATTCTGACTAGAATAACATTTCTCATGAATCAGTACAGGCCCAATCATCAAGACGTGGTGGAGATCTCTCAGTCGGTGGACATCCCTGCGTGGTTCCTGAGGAATACTCGCCTATGTCACCGCTGGGAACCACCGGACACCGCCGCCCATAACTGTCCGGAGGGGACTCCCCACACGAGGTGCGCCAGGCCAGGCGAGATGACCCCGGTCTATATTGACAGGTCCAGTAACGGGTATGGATGTAATGTAAGCTGGAGTCTACAGTCTCACCAATACGATTCATGGTTTGATGACGTAGAAATCTGCTTTTCATGGCAGGGGAGTGATCCTGAAGAGTGCGGTGGAAAAACCGAAGGGATACGATGTGCCAAAGTGAATGCGTTTACTGATGCGTATTATGATAAGACGTACGATCAGGGTTGTGCTTTGAGGTGGATGTTAGTTATACCCAATAAAGCGCCTTGGTGGACTGAGAGCGTACAGCTTTGTGTTAGTTGGACGCCATTCGATTCCCATAGTAATAACTATTATTGCGGCGGCTATGGGGAAGCATCGTACGGAAAAGAATTCTGTGCGAAAGCTAATTCTTGGACAAACTTTTATTTCGACAAAACAAGTGAATCTGAAGGTTACCATCGGTTTTGTAAACTAAGTTGGGGATTGAAATATGCATGAAATTGACAGATTTTAGAACTGATGAGTTTAAGATGATCTTACCTATAGAGTTATTAGGGGAATGTTCTAAAGCGTAAGGGGGTCCAATCTATGGTTTAAAAAATATATATATAAAAATGGGGAAAATCTGCATTTTCTTAAATCCCAGAAAGGAATAGGGTTATGGATTTCCTAATCCCAACTTAGATCCGCGCTTTAATTGCCACGTTCTTGAAAAAATACATTTATGTATAGTGAGAAAGCTCACGATAATACGTAAATTGTACGAGTCATCTGTATAAAAAGTGACACAGTAAATGGCAAAGCACAACACGATCACTGACGAAAATGAAGGATTTTTAGATACGCAATAGTGCGTTCACGGGAGATTCAAGTCAGAGGAAGGTTATCTATAGAACAAGAATAAACGTTTTTTTATCTTTTTTATATGAGATAACACCAAAAATATGGAATATTTCAAAAATGAAAGTTATGCAGTCAAATATCAAAATGTATACTAAACAAATATGGGTTCAAATATATGTCATTATCTTGACCGAGGAAATTTGTAATAATGACCGAGGACGTAGGCCGAGGTCGATGTCACAAGTTTCATTGTGTCATGTTATTCAATAATTGATTTTTTGTGAGGTCCATTCATGACTATACTGACCTGGTCAGGTATTGATGGCTGACTGGGTCCGTATTGTCACGAGTAGACCGAAATCAAAAGTCAATATAAAATAGTAGCTGCTTTATAAAACAAGTATTGTTTAGCTTTTACAAAAAGCTTGTCGGCAGTTGGCTGACATTAAATGTTGTAAAATTCTAGCGAGAAAAAAATTAGTACACAGTCAAGCGATTTTATTATTGTTAGTCAAGACCAATCGCACATTTCCGGGCTTTTCCGTTTTTATTTCCGATTCAAGCTACGGAAATTTCCGAGGATCTGTGATTGTTGTAGGACGTATCGGTACAAAGACTTTTCGATGTATCTTTTGGAAGAAAATGCACTGATATTGATTTGACTTACATTTGACAAGTCATCTAGACTCTTCAACCGATCTTATTAAAGTATCTTATGCACAGATTCTGAATAACCTTGACGAATATTTGTATTTTTTGTAAATATTGCCAAGACTTATTTTATCCGTGCAAGTTATGTTACGATTGATTACAGTATACCGGCAGTCATGACATGTCAGCCGGTAATAATCGGGAATGATTTTCTGTAAAAATTCTTATCCGTCAACTGAAGCGAACCTGTTTCTGTTTTGTATGGAGCGAACTTTCGCAGCGAAAGCAATTTCATTTGTTGACACGAATGTTCGCTGCTGATTGGTCAAGGAAATAACCCGAAATGGACCGCTTTGGAGCATTTGCAGTCAACTCAACCTGAGTTACATCCGATCAACATCGTCTCTCGACTAATTAGAGGCGGGCAAAAAATTGTAAAACTCCGGATGTTTTGATAACGTAAAGGGGTAAATTATAATTGTACTATCAGAATAAAGTAATATGTATTTTCTTTTAAAAATTGAAATTTTAGATATTATAATGATATACATTGTGAAATAAACATGTAATCCTCACGATAATCCTCTCCTGAAAATAATATATCCAATAGTAAAAAGCTGACAACTGTCCGTAATAGCCATTAATATAAAGATGTAACTATTCTTTTACCGGAATATTCGGATTTTTTTTCAATCGATCAATATTACTGTTTTTGTGAAGACGTCTAGGGTTTTTTCCCCTATATTTTTACCTATAACTTACTCTTGCGGTAGAAAGAAACTGATATTAGTAATAAGTACTGGCGATACATTTATGGACCATGGTGACATTCATGATAAGTAATGGCGGTATTTTCATAGTAGATCATTTGTCCCTATTACTCATTGTAAGTGATTGTAAGATGGACAAGGGGACGTAATATTGCTCTATTGCAAAGAGAAGAGTTTATGTTTCAAACGACGTGATTGGCGACTATGAATGATAAAGAACTTTGTGACATTCTACGTTACAAGAATACGCTGACAAATGTCATAGAAACTGAAAAATAAAATGTAAGACAAAATAAGTGAATGAGAAAAAATAAATGAATGACTTATCTGTCAAATTATACATAGACGAAATAACTTTGTCCAAAAGGAATCCGTATTTGCGAAATACTAGATGGATGCGTAAATGAATAAACATTAATGAATGCAGAGATAAATAAATAAATAAATAAATAAATGAATAAATGAATAAATAAATAAATAAATAAATAAATAAATAAATAATTTAATTAATGAATAACTAATAAATGAATAAGAAATTAAATAAAAATAAATGAATAAATAAATGTATTTTAAATTAAACTGAATATGAGAAAATATAATCGTGGAAAGAAAGTTATTAATAATATTCTGCGTTAAAGAAAAGATTTAAATCCATTCATAGTTTTAAACAATTATTACCTATATATTATTTTGTTTTACAAGTCAAAAATGATAGTTTTGAAAAATATCCACAGATCGAGTCGTAATATCTACATGTCCGTCCATCTAAAGTATCATCTAGAGGAGCAAGTGTGTTTTGTCCATCATTTCCAATTTTCTCAAAACACATGTAGCAATATTTTTCAAACCATATTCAATCATTTTGATTTTTTTGTCTTGCATTTTATGCACAGAAGTCAAAGATAGAACCCCTTATTCTGTCTATTTTGTAATACAAATCAAAACACAAACACTCAAATACACAAATTTTCGGCCCCTTGGCCTTTTAAAACCGACAATGTATATGGCAATTAAGTAAATTAAGTCCATCCTTTGCTTCTCTGGCGTTCATTGATATTAAATTCTATAATGATGTAGTTTGTTTATTTTAAGCAACTATACTAGTGGTAACACAAATAAGAAAAAAAGTGAGAATATGATATAGTATTATAGACTTACCTTGATAAATCATTTTTTTGTTATAGAAAAGACATTTAAATTTAAATAGAAAGAAAATTAATTATGCTTGAACCTACAGTATATAATTTCAGGTAAAAGTTCAAAGAAATGCATCTTATATTTGTATATATGTATTATATAACTTTTTCTCTTTAACTGCAATGCATGGTACATAACAGATTATGTGCTCAAATTTTCTGTCATAGAAAGCGTGAATCTTAACCTTAACATGACAAAATTACATTCTATATAGACCATCAGCCACTTCGGCTGTCATAAAACTGACAAAGTCTGTCCAGTCGGACCTCGCGACCTCGCTCTTGCTACTCCGGACAATTATGTCCCCTCGGGCAGTTTGTTTAGGTCAATAATCGTGCATCGTTTAACACTGGAAATAGATTCTTTTTGAAGTCTCTTACTGAACGGGGAACATATTTCGCAGGAACTAGCTAGCTGTGCAGATGCAGTAGATTTGCCAGTTTAGAATTTTCTCTGACCAGACTCAAAATGAAAAACTTACTATTTGTGGTGACGTTTATTCTTTTCGGTAAGTTATTTATATTTGCATGTGTTGTTTGGAAAATGGAGTTCATCTGTGTACCAGAGTGGATCTTAGTAACGAATTTGATAAAATTCTGAATAGATATATAAAAAGTATCCTTTTTTCATTTCCAACATGTAGTTAAAAATCATTACATGACAGTTATTTCAACAACATATTGGAAATGAGTAAAGGACAAAAGAATAGAATACATTTACCCCAAAAAATCATATAAAGAGATAGATCTATTGTTTTTGATTAAAAATTAAAAAGAACACGTATCACTGTGTCTTCAAAAGATTTGAGTTTTACTTTCTCGTCATTATTGATAAATAAATCAAGTATTTCTTACGAATATGAAAATTACTTAATTAATTTGATTCAAACATAAAAAAATGTTGATTTTTTTTTTTTCAAATTTGAATAGCTCTGACTTGATAATATTAATTCGGAATTTGAAGTTAAGATTGAAAGCAACATTACAGGAAAATTGAAAAGGTATATAAAATTTTCTATCACTGTTCCTTGTAAAATAAATTTACCTCTAGACATAGTAAATAATACTTGTGAATGAATATGTCTTTTCTCCAGCATAATAGTGTTCCATTTACGTTATAGTTTCTGGATTTCTTTGTGCTCCTGGTCCCCGGAAAGGAAAATCGTACTCTTTCAAATCACAGAAAACAAAAACAGTGAGTATTGTGACAAGCAATGGATCGGGCAACAAACAAATAAAACAGAGAACATCCAAATGGATGTCTTATAATCCGAAAATATCGGCACCACCTAAAGACATTCAGTCCTCTTCAGCCGCATTAACGAATCCAATAAGTCGATCTCAAGCAACGAGTAAGTTGCAGCAAATTGTTCAAGCCGCTAAATCAAAGGAATCAAGTATAAATAGTGAAAACAGTTACAGGACAAGCTGGTAATAAACCACCACCGCCACCACCAAACAATCAGCCCCCTCCTAATAATCAGCCATCGGTGTCTAAGCTTCCACCTAGACCAGTATCAAGCTCAAAGCTAGCAGCTCTCAGAAGTCAAGTTATGTCATCTGGAGGAGGCGGAAGTGTATCAACAGTATCTAGAACCGTAACGGTGAGAAATGGTAATGGTGGACAAGTATCTAGAACCACCGTAAATAGATGGGTTCCGGTAGGAGCTCGTCAATTTCTGATACGAAATCTCAACAATGGTAACTCTGTTAGCGGAGGAAGCTCGTCATCGAGTAAAACTACGGTCGTTTCCTCTTCAATGTCTCAGTCTAGTTCAATGGGAGGGGAATCGCAATCAAGATCAGTGGTTTCAAAATCAATGTCATCAAGCATAGCTTCGGGCTCCGCTGGATCAAAATCGGATTCAGTTGGAGCAGCAATATCTGCCTCTAGTTTATCAGCTTCAGCTGCGGGATCGTCTGCTTCTAAAATTGGTTCAGGTGGTGCGAAATTAGCAGCTGCATCTGCGCAACAAGCAGGTGCATCTGCATCCGGATCTGCAATGGCTGGCCAGCGTACAGGTGCTTCTTCATCTGGTTCTTCAATGACTGCTCAGGCAGGTGCATCTTCCTCAATGGCTGCTCGGCAAGCAGGTGCGTCTTCATCTACTTCTGCAAAGACTGCTCAACAATTAGGTGCATCTTCCTCCGGTTCTGCAAGGGCTGCTCAACAAGTACGTGCATCTTCGTCTATTTCTTCAAGCATATCTCAAAAAGCAATGACTTCTTCATCTGCTTCGTCGGGGTCTGCACAAAAATCTGCAAAGGCAGGAGGCACAGGGCAAGCAACAGGAAGTGGATCATCAGCAGGCACCCAGAGGCAGATCCCAGCCAACCCAAGGCGACCAAAATGTACATGGATACCTGTATGCGGATCAGATGGTTTTACTTATCCAAGTGACTGTCATATTACAAAGTATGTATAACATCATATTTTTATATAAATTGCATATTTCTCATTCATAATTTCCTAGAATTTGTCTTATTTTACAATATGCCGATACGGAAATGCCTTCGAACAGACGAAAATTGGCATGAAAAAGCACAATAATCCATGTGTTGTACTAGATGCACGGAGATGGGTTATATTTCTGTCATTGTATTGAATTATGAAACCTCTTCTTTAGTATTTTGCAAAACCTGCGTCGTGATTGCAATGCATTCATTATGTGGTGTAATCCGTATCCAATGTTTGTAGCAAGTAGCCGCTCTGGGTGGGAATTCTCTTAACTACTGATCGCTTTGTTCTATAATTATTAAACTAAAATTCTAGAAATAATGTCTTTGAGTATCTATTTAAGGAGCTGTTAAGATAAGGGCCGTATTTAGCCCTAAATCTCATGACTTATTTCTTCCGCATGGCGAATCGTACACAGAAAAACATGAATCATTATTGAAATATAATGTATTTGCAGACATTTTACATGATTTACATTATGTTGAGGAACTCTTAAGGTTGTAAAATTAAGGTCGAAAGAGGTAGGGGTGTTCGGATAGAAAATTCGATAATATCGACCAAAAATCGTATACATTTTTGAATATTTTATCTAAAATGGATAAATTTAAGCTAAAAGACATCAAATATGTCTACATTGTGTATAAGAAATAGATTTCGAACGTTCAACCTCCTTTAATCGGTAAATAACGAAATCCGGAACTTAAAATACGGTCTTATTCTTTATTCAATGGCTACAATGTAAGCCTTTTAGCGCGAAATACACATTGACGGAGAAATGAACATCACTCTTGCTTATTTCGTTTCTAATTCTTGTATCTTTCATTCAGTCATATTGAGTATACAATGTTTGATGGATTAAAGAGGAAAAATAGTCAAATGTGCTATATTTAATGGTAAAAAATATCGATTCTTATAAAATGCACCCCCCTTTCCATTTTTAGTTTTTCGTCTCTGGAGTAGTGTTCCCCCCGGAGATACAGAACCCCACTTTGCCAAAATATTTGTATCATGGATACACATCTCCAGTAAAAGTGGCTTTCTGTATATCCGGGGGGAACAATGTTCAATAAAACTTTTCCGTTTTCTATTGATTTCTATGAGAAAAAGATAAGTTTTGACCTAAAAATTAGCAATATTATGCAAAACAGATAAAAAATAACTTCATATTCTGATGGGATGCCGTTTAGGTATACATTTTACCAGAAAAGGTTCTTGAAATTTCAATTTTCAAAATTCCACTTTTCAGGGCTGATTTTACGCCTTATCTTAACAGTTCCTTTACGTTATAGAAAAAACCGAACGCTCTAAATGAAAATTAATCCCATACTTTTATTCAAAATGACAAAATTTACAAAAAAAAAAACAAAAACAAAAAAAAAAACCCAACTTTGGATTTCCGTAAGAATATTTGGTATATTCGATTTATGCGATGTCCAACATAGTTGTTGTCCTCTTGTTTTGATTGTTTACCTTGATATTCATGTCCAGTGTTTTGGGTTTTTTTTTTATTCGGTCGTTTTACTAGATGTCTTTTGTTTTTTAATATCATGAATGTGCGTGTTGTTATTGTGTGTTTTGCTAAATGTTTGTGACGGGATCTTGTAGGGGTTCTTTTCTTGAAACAATACATTATTAAGAATGTGTATTTCAGAAATAAACATCTTAAATTATAACAATTATTTGTTGTCATTTTCAGTCCTGTATACAAGGCCTGTGACGGATATTGCCCTTGTCCAAGCACCAAAAAGGCATCAACGCGTGAGTATATATCATCACTTGAAGCATCAAAAACATTCCAAAATGCTTTGAAACGCACTAAAAAGAATTATGACACCAAGATCTTTTGTGTATTTTATCTTCCCTTGATTTCTTTCATTCCTGGCGAATATTCACAATCAGTGAATTCGGGAAGACTCTATACGTAGAATAATTTGCTGTGTATTAAGGTTTGCTACTTTCGCGATCAGCCTCGTTTCACGAAAGTTTGTCTCGATGAATTTAAATACGACACGAATCACTTAATATCACTAGGGGGCGGATCTACGAACCATTGTCAATGCGAAACATTTAAACGTTTACTAGTACAAAACTTTTTTCTCTGCATTTACAGTCATATTTGCTAAGAAATTATATGTACTATATCACATCTTCATGTATATCAGTTTATGATGTGCGTGAAACTTTCAATAGTTAAACTCTATATTGACGGCTAGAATTTGTAAATTTAGCATACATGCACGCATCAGTGAAATTCAGCATGGTTGTCAAATATTACAATTCATTTTTTGTGTCGCCTGCGAAGCATACAAAATGTAGCTTCGGGACAGCACACTTAGGGATCACTTTGTCCGTCGTCCGTCTGTCTGTCACACTTTGGGTGTCACGCCCCATAACTTTTGATTGGTAGGTGATAGGGCTTTGATATTTCACATGTGTATTGCTTGTGACAAGACCTTTCTACACATAACACAATTGACCTAGTGACTTTGAACTAGATATTTGACTTACTTTTAAAAAAATTAAGATTGGCTATATCATTTGATTGGTAAGTGATAGGGCGTAGATACTGTACATGTTTATTCCTTTTGACAAGACCTTTCTACACATACCATAAGTTTTGACCAAGTGACCTTGACCTAGATATTTGACCTACTTTTCATAAAAATTAAGATTGGCTATATCTTTTGATTGGTAAGTGATACGGCTCTAATATTTTACACGTGTATTTCTCATGATCCTTTCTTTTTCTCTGATGGGTACTTCTGTAATGTTTATTTTGTTACCAAACATTTTTACCTATTGACCTTGACATAGATGATTGACCTTCTTTTTTGAAAATATGAGGTTGACCATATCTTTTAATAGGTAAGTAAGAAGTCTAATATTTCACATGTATTAAATTTCATTTAACAAGGCTTTCCTACTGATACATGTACATGTTGTACAAATAATTTTGATCCAAGTGACATTGACCTTTGTCACACTGCAAATATATTTCTAAGAATCTCATTGGTTAGCCACAATTATGAGACTATGTTACTCGTCTGCAGCCGTAAATATGGAACTTTGTGACGTTATGGATACCTCATTGTTTCTTTACGTCATAGCGAGCTTTTCCCGTAAAAACGTTCAAACGTTTTGAATTTTTCTCTCGCTTCAGATCCTTTGATTTTAATTTTCTGCTAAAACGAATTTCATTCATTTTGAATCAACGGGTACGATCTTTTTAATGGTGAAGAAAATTTTACAATCCATCAACAAATAAAATAGTTAGAAATTTTATTGTCGATGCCATTTTGAAATGACAATTTATAAGCGATTTGCAGTATGACAAAAATGTTATTACGGTTCCAGACAGGTAAAATGGTCGGATATACCTTGTCTGGAATTCATATTCCCCTTGCTCGGGAAATATAAATTCCAGACAAGGTATATCCGACCATATTACCTGTCTGGAACCGTAATAACGTATAATATATTTGATCCACTATTTATGATAAGCCGCTTCGTAGGCGCCACAAGCATTCCTTGGATTGCTATTTTTTTTATTCTAAAAACAAAAATCATGAAGGACATTACTGATGAACATGACCATCTTTCAGAAGAGTGTTGATTAATGTGCAGATGACATTTACTTATTTTGTACTGTTTTCTTTCGCTTTCCTGATTTGTATGACCCTAGCTGGCTATTTGTTTTGATAAAAAAAGTGGTGAGGTTTTTATTCATTCTCCGAACAGAGTTGTCTCCTCCTTACAGTCAAACAATCTCTGCCACAGACTTCAAGAAATGTCAAGAATCCTGGCATAAAGTAAGTATGACGTCATAGCAGCGTTACGTTAAGATATGCTTTATGGCGGCAAGTCTGTGGCAGTGATGTTGAAGAGTAGGGTAACGGAACGTAAACTTGAGCTGCCTGGAGTTTGGTTTTTGTTCTGCCTACATATAGATCTACTTCTCATTTCACTTTCCTTTTCGACCGATTGTGAAAAAATCGACAGCTTTTACTGCACAAGAAAACGGCTCTTTATGCTCTAGAAAGGAAAAAAGAGAAGCTTACCACGTTCATTGTTTACAAAATGAGCAAATATGGGTGATTTATGGCAATACAAGAATTATAAACAAAATTTTCATGTTAATTTGATATGTGGTAGCGTTCAGGCAATTTACGTAATGTATGAAGTAAGTTTTTTTCTCTATCCATCCTTCACGTACATGTATTTGTTTCATGAATGCAAACTGTCCTTTCTTTTTGGTTTCTTTATATCGGAAACACAGCTAACTGGATTTGTTTGACGCTTAGAATATAAAGACAAATTGTATAAACATCGTTCTAAGATATATTCTACCTTTTGATACATTTTTTGTTTCGAGTCATCACGGAGCTTAGCTTATTCATGTAGGTAAATTTTGATGGTAGGATGATGTCTGTGAATTTGGAAGTCTTAGTCAAGGAGCTTAAACTTGAATGCTTTTTTAAAGTATATATACATGTATACCGATCAACACTTTGGTTTAAACACAGATTCAGAACTGCTTTTAAAGTTGGAATTTTCAACAAAATAGCTAAACATGTTTAATGGAACATGTAGAACTTTCACATTTTTAAAAAGTATTGATTGACTATGACTTGAGGATGATTCCTACAGTTAAGAAATTGTTGGGTCTAGGTAATTTTTTGGACAACCTACATTATACAATTATGGACTTTTTACGAGGTAAATATGGTGTGATCACACCTTATTCACCGATTGAAAAGTCCACAATTGTTTTATTATACAGTGGACTTAATCAGTATTTATTAAGGTACCTTTTCGAAACTGCTGACGTCGACTTTTCTTTGAAAATATTTCGAGACGTGTTATTATCAGCATTATCTGTCGCTGAATTATCCTGAACGTAATAGAATTCATTCAATGATTATTTCAGAGTCAAAATACGCCGTAACTCTTAGATAGGCTCAAAATTCAGGGATTTTCAAGAGCTAATGCCCTGTTTACACGACGGGTTTAATGCGCATTAAATCGAATTTAATGCGCATTAGATTTTAGCTGCGTTCACACGAGGAATCTAATGCGCATTAGTTTAATTCGCATTAGATTTAATGCGCATTAGATTTTGCCGTGTGAACGCAAAGCGAATCTAATTCGCATTAAATCTGGCGCATGCGTATATGATTTACTAGAATTCTACAGCACATTTCCATCATAACTGGGCACTTTTAATCACCCGTGGACCTTGAAACATAGAATAAGAGGTAAAAATACTTGATTTCATTCACAATGAACCCTCTAAGTAACTGTACTGCGTCTCTTAACTTACGTAGAGTAACATTATATTATGACGTCATTTTATCTCACAATGACGTCATGCAATGCATGCATAAGCCCAACATACGAAGAGGTAAATCATTATGAGCAAAACAACATACAGGCATGCATTCGACCCTTGTACTATCTAATACGGCTCTCAGTGCAAATGTACCAAAATCTAATGCGCATTAGAATGTGTCGTGTGAACGCATTGCGAATCTAATTCGCATTAGAATAAAGCGCATCAAATCTAATGCGAATTAGATTTGATGCGCACTCGTGTGAACAGGGCATGATCAGTTTCAGCATCCTTGCTGATGTTTATGAAATGACGTTAATGACGTCACAGATATAAATTTCGCGCGTTTTCGATATTTCATGGTAAACCGGAAGCAAGAGTTTTCGCGGTAGTGTTATTTCATGAAATCGCTGTTATCGTTGTTATAATTTTTTTCACAAAAGGAAAAGGGTTAAAAAAGTACCTATGAATTTAATATTTTGATATTATAGTCACAGGTCCTTTTTACAATTTAACTTTACAAGCGTTTCACTAATCTTGACTTTACCCAAATTGTCGATCTATTATTAATGACGAGATTGCTTTATTTGCTACATGTACATCATTTAAAGGTTTGAATTCTTTGCCCATGGACATGCATAGCAGTGTTGAAATACTAAATGAGCAAAAAGATTTTGAAACAAAGGACCAACAACACTACGTTGCAGCACCCACAGCAAAACCCCAAAACACCCAATGCAAAAATACAGAGCAGACACACACAAAGACACAAAAGGGACAAGGAACGTCAAGGCACAACACAGAGGCATCAAACACAAAGGACTATACATAAACCAACGAGACCAATGGACAACCGGTGCCGACTTAGGACGGCCATCTGCCACGAAAATAGCAGACGGTGTGGTTATCATGTAGACATCAAATTTCTAATAAAACATTATGATGAAACATGATTTGTATCTAATATCACAAAAGGAGATTTATTTACATCCATTTTTTTTTCAGAACAAGGCTTTTCATCGTCATCTTCTTTCACATCATCCTCTAAAACATCGATGACCTCTGGGGGCGGCGGTGGTAATGGTGGTGGTGGCGGTGGCGGTGGTGCCAGAGGCGGGCAAAGTCAAAGAAGCATTGGTAGTGCTGGTACTCAGAATAGCCCCGGTGGTGCGCCCCCACCACCCGTTGGAAAGTCAGCATCAAGCAATGCAAGAGCTTCGTCAAAAATAGGTAGTAGTGGTTCAAGAATGGGAATGTCGTCCTCCGGTGCTTCAAATGCTGCCTCACGTCAAGTTGGAGGTGGAAGAAGGATGATTGCGACCTCTGGTATGATGAAGCAGTCATTAAATGCGGGTAGTGCTGGATCAACAGGGAGGAGGAAAATCTATGTCTAGTTCAATGTCAGGAAAGTCATCAGGTTCAGGGAGCGGTAGAGCAATGGGAGGAGGAAAATCCGGTATGTCTAGCTCAATGTCAGGAGGATCTATGTCTGGTTTGGTGAAACCATCATTAACTTCAGGGAGAGGTGGATCCAGTGCAAGAACATTCTCAGGGAGACAATCACAAAATAGTAGAAAATCAAAACTGGCATCTTTAGCATCGTCTGTTATGGCATCATCGTCTGGATCTATGGGGAAAGCTGGTTCTAAATCTTTAATTCAACCTTCTCCGGGTACCGGAAGAGGTGGAAATGGAGGAATGGGAAAATCAATAGCAGCAAAGTCTGGGTCATCTACCTCTGGATCATCTGGAACCTCTGCATCTATGTCAGGTTTTTCGCCTAGTTCCTCTGCAGGTGGTCAGGCAGGTGCTGGATTGGGTGCTGGGTCAGGAAAATCGGGAGCTCCTCCACCGCAGCTAGGCATGGGAGGGTCCACAAAATCATCCTCGTCTTCTTCGACTGCGTCATCGTCTTCAAGTTCTAGTAAATCAAAAGCAAATACATTGAATTCTGGTGCGCCTCCTCCAGCTCTGGGTGGGACTGGACCATCTGCAATAGTACCTTCTTCTTCTTCTTCTTCTTCTTCGAAATCTCCTGCTGGTAGAAAGCCAGGTCCAGATACCTCGGGTCCTCCTCCCCCTCTACCTAAAGCGGAACAAGGTCCACCTCCGCCACCTCCAATTAATGTTGGAACAACAACTAGTCCATTTTGGGATTGTGGTTGCCCTGACAAATTTGTTCCTGTTTGCGGCACTGATGGAGAAGTTTATTACAACGAGTGCGAACTTATGTGCTCGTAAGTTTTGAATATTGAATTTCACATGATTTGTAATGTATGATATTATTGCATCTTAAATCTCATCTATTTCTTCAAAGGATGGAAAACAGTAGTTTTCATTTGTTTTAAATTTCAGTTGATATCATAACGAATTTTATTAATGCTCTCTGCTCTCCATCTTGTTTAGAGGGATGTCCAAAGCATGTGATGGAGAGTGCCCATGTAAGACAGCATCCGAGCATGAAGGCAAGGCAATGGTAGAGGCGCATCCCGTAGAGTTACCTCCCCCTGAACAATATCCTTCGGCAACAGAAGCTCCGTTTTGCTCATGTCCAGTATTTTCGTATAACCCTGTCTGTGGTGTGGACGGTCAAACTTACGACAATATGTGTCTGCTACATTGCGAGTAAGTTGAATGTGTTCTATCTACACATGGGGTTCTTTTTGTTCACAGATTTAGAAAACTAAATTCTTGAATCTTTTTAAAAAAAAGTTTTGAATAAAGAAGAGTTCTAATCCTGCCGTCAGATTGCTGCCTTACATCAAAACATAAAAAATGTCGGTACCCTAAACATGCATGTTTCTGAAAATGAACCCGAAGACACACATGATCAATGTATCGTCAAATTCCATTCTTTCTTTCTCCAAAAAAAAGCGAGACAAAAATGAGAAGATAAAAGGTCGCTTGAACTCTTGTTTAATATATGAATTAGACACTATGACATAACTAACTTTGTATGCCTTTTGATTCTGGTTTTGGGTGTTTTGTTTCATTTACTTATTTGTGCTCTATACTGAGTTTAATTCCATTTCTATAGGGGTGTATACAAACATTGCGACGGTCCTTGTCCATGTTTAGAGGGCGGAAGGAAGTACAGATACGAACTGGATGGTCCTTGTAATCACTGCTCACCTTGGGAATGGGATCCGGTTTGTGGATCAGACGGACAGACGTACAGGAGTCTCTGTTATTCAAAATGCCAGTAAGTGATTATGTTCTTTTTAAAACCAATAGGACAATTATCCGATTCTTTTCCCGTGAGTGATATGTTTGCAATGTAGAGCCTAAATAAAATGATACTGAGTCAGGCACAATAATGAAATAAATAGTTTTATAAAGCTTCATCTAAACTGAAAAGTAAAATAACTTGAATTTGTATGAACATATCAATGGTAGGCCTACACCGAATATTATTCCTAAAGTTATATATTTCGTATTAATTTTGTTTCTTGTTTGAAAAAAAAATCTTTTGTCGGATTTTATCCAAATAGCGTTTTTCGTTTTCTGCCTTTTTTGTATAGTAGAAACGTAAACAATTCAGATCGAGAGCATTGTATCTTGTGTTGTGTTATGATTTGTAGTTAATGCTGTTTGCTGCGTATTTTCTCGACATGTTTGAGTTCAGAAGCTTTGAAAGTATAAATGACCTCCTAAAATTGCCTAATGCCCTGTTCACACGAGTGCGCGTTAAATCTAATTCGCATTAGATTTGATGCGCTTTATTCTAATGCGAATTAGATTCGCATTGCGTTTACACGACACATTCTAATGCGCATTAGATTTCGGTACATTTGCACTGAGAGCCGTATACTTTAGATAGTACAAGGGTCGAATGAATGCCTGTACGTTGTTTTGCTCATAATAATTTACCTCTTCGTAAGTTGGGCTTATGCATGCATTGCATGACGTCATTGTGAGATAAAATGACGTCATTATATAATGTTACTCTACGTAAGTAAAGAGACGCAGTACAGTTGCTTAGAGGGTTCATTGTGAATGAAATCAAGTATTTTTACCTCTTATTCTATGTTTCGAGGTCCAAGGGTGATTAAAAGTGCCCAGTTATGATGGAAATGTACTGTAGAATTCTAGTAAATCATATACGCATGCGCCAGATTTAATGCGAATTAGATTCGCTTTGCGTTCACACGGCAAAATCTAATGCGCATTAAATCTAATGCGAATTAAACTAATGCGCATTAGATTCCTCGTGTGAACGCAGCTAAAATCTAATGCGCATTAAATTCGATTTAAACCCGTCGTGTAAACAGGGCATAAAATAACGCGAATGACCAAAATAATTCAATGAAACGAAATGAGCGTCATGGTATGTTCTTTTATTTGTTATGCCACGATTCATGCGCTAATCCAGGGGGACCGGAAGGTGCTTAGGAGATTAGGACCCCGCTCCTGGAATATGTGATACCTGTTTTTGTATTTTTTTGCGACGTTTGTTCCGCCGTGGTCAGAGCAAGGTTGTCAATCTCACTTGTGATCTTTCCGTACTTTCCTCGAAATCACAGGTTGAATCCCCCACTTTGGATTTTGTCTGGATCCACACTTGATAAGATATGCATACCTTCATTTTGGCGACAGGTAATAACATTACTACGGTATGTTTACCACAAGATGTATTCTGTAGCGTACATGTAAATGACACAACAAGAGACAATTACCAGATGTTATACATACAGGTATTTTCGTTTGATGGATATGACGATAAACAAAGTAACAAGGGCAAGAGCCAAATAACACATGAAATATAGGTTAAAGAATTGAAGCCACATTTTATGGTATATATATATTTATGACGGTATCGAAGATTTTTTTACTTAAAATGTACATAAAAACCTCACTTTTGAACGTGACTAATAATATAGATTGCTAAGATAGCAGTTGTTTAAGAAATAAAAAATGACAAGCCGGGCTCTATTGTCTCATAATGCCCGAGCGTCCTCATCCAATCACATTTATTACCGAGCCGCGTCAGCGGCGAGGTGATAAATGTGATTGGCTGAGGACGCGAGGGCATTATGAGACAATAGAGCCCGGCTTGTCATTTTTTATTTCTATTCTAATGATGACCAAACTTAGACCTTTCGGTTCTTGGTAAAAAGCAGTTCCTGCCGGTTTAATGGGTAGGCGTGGCTTATCGCTATAGGGCCTATATTGGAGAATAGAGCCCGGCTCGCGTCTGTTGTCTAAATAGGGAAAAAGAATCAGGTCATATTAGAATACAAAATATTAGCCGCATCTCAAAGTATATACAAAATTTGATGAAAACAATCAATACTGACACTTTAAACTGGTTCCATGCTATACCCATGATTTTGAAACAATTTATATGAAAAAAAATTAAAATAGGGAAATTCTAATGTATCCGTATGTTAAATATGAATTTATCGTATTGAAATATATGTTCTATTGTAATTGTTTAGTACATCATATGTGCATTCAAACAAACAATGTAGCATCAATTATACTCGAGACCGAGAGGAAGGAAAATTAATCCAGTGAGTATATGAAGGTGATCGACCTCTTTACGGGTACTTGATAAACGTGTTTTCAATGTTAAAGGTCTTGAGGTTGATATTTCCTTTTTTTAAGATTCATTCATAATGGTTTTTACGTAATAATTATGAATTAATTAAATTTTCTGACGAACCGCCTATGGATACTCTGTATGTTTATACGGCTACCAGGAGAATAGGTGGTCTCCAGATCTGAACAAAATCTATATAGAGAATAAGTTCTTAATTTGTGTTTTGTTACGGGTATGCAACACACAGCATGTGCATTTATCAGGGAATTACATTGGTTATGCATATATAAAGAGATAATGATTAACTCGATGAGAAAATACGTATAATCAAACTCGAAGGACAATTGTTCCTTGGCATGTTATCATGAATGAGTTAAAGAAGATCCTAAAGATAATCTCAACAGCACACAATATAGCACCAAATTGAGCATTGACGGATACCTAGCGAGCTGAAGGTAGAACGAAGTGCCAAGGAGGAGTAAGCATCCCCTGTTGGCTAGCCGCACCCGCCGTCGATGTTCATGCACGAAAATGAAAACAATATATAAAATACATGCTCTGCCCGAGGTTATGTCAATATAGAAAGTGCTATGGCGACCATGTCAGGGGAAAAAATCAATTACACAGATTTTGTCATATTGCATTGAATTGGTCATATTGCATTGTTTGGATTGGGGATCACTGACGAGGGTTTATTACCTGAAACGTGCATGTCTGCTCCATGCTGTAAATTAATGTATCTGCTCTAAAATGATGCTAATGAATTTGAAGACGATAATATTTGTACCAGTTAGTGAGTGTCACAACTGGTGGACCAAGAGTCCCCGAGGGCACATGTAGCCAATTTTGGTTGGTCGTTTCTTCAAAAGCATTTGAAAATTTCTGTTTACAAAATTTTCTCAAATTTCTAAAACCTGGGTCCTGTAGCATGTAAACGTCTTCAAATTGAATAGCATCTTTCAAGAACAGATAAAATTGGCAGCATGGACCAGACATGCACGTTTCGGGTACTTAACCCTCGTCAGTGATCCTCAAATCTAAACAATGTAATATGCCAAAAAAGTATGAAAGTTACTATGTCGAAAAGCATACCGAAAGACGTAGCAGGATGGGTGGGATATGATGCTACAGGACCCACGTTTTAGAAATTTATCAAATTCCAGTCATTTTGCTACATCTTTCGGTATATTTAGGACATACTAAGTTTGGTCGACGTCATATTGCATTGTTTTGATTTGGGATCACTGACGAGGGTTTATTACCCAAAGCGGGCATGTCTGGTCCATGCTATAAATTTATCTGCTCTAAAATGATGCTAATGAATTTGAAGACGGTTACCATTTAAAACACTAACTGTCAAACCGTGTTCCAACTCTTTTGGACATCGTAATGTTTAAATTCATCGCACCAGACATGCATGTTTGGGATAACAATCCTGATCAGTGATATTTCGAGCTATAATTATTCTGAAAAGCTAAAGTAGTCTAGATTCACTGGGCCGCCTATGGGAACACTCGTAAGATATTAAATAACAATCTTCATTTATTCTGCTTAATTGCAGCTGTGTATGTAGTTCGGTTCACACTTTTCAAAGTTAACATTTGTTAAGTTAGCATTTTATATTTCTTCAGTATGACGGGTAAATTAGGTTGTCAGGGGTAGCCCAAACTACGTTTTAAATTTGCTTAAATGTTTGTCTTAGGTTAGCAGAAGGATTTATTTACAAAGTATCATTTCTTACCATATTACGATGTGAACGGCAATATTGGATTTAAGCATTTATTCGTTCAGAACTAGCTTCTGATAATGCGATGATCTTGCACTGTCTGCAATACACATGCTCTGACTACAGGTATGAAAACGTAAACTTCTGTAGCGCATTGGGAAATATGTAGCAGTTATATAAAGACCATGTTTAATCAACAGACTCGTAAATACTCATTGGAATCTCATTCAGAGTCTGTTGATTAAACATGGTCTCAGAATAATAGAGAGGGTGGTCAGAGAGTACATGTAGCTTCAAGCCGACCTTGTGACACCGAGCAAATGTACTTTATACAAGCAATAATGACGTCAAATTTAAGTTAAAATAAGATATGTGGTGCATATAGAGTACATGTAATACCCATTACTTGTCATATACAAGAATTGCTTATGTCATCAGGTCCGAATTAGGTATGACCGGGTGAATGTGATGTCCACACGGTCAGGTCAAATTGCTACGACAATAGCTTTCCACCTTATTTATTTGTCTTCACAATAGAAAGAATTTACTGGAATTAAAAGTGTTATATTATCTTGAAAATAGTAAATTCGAATCTATTTTTTATTAAATCCCCGTAAGAGATATACTTTTACGTCGGTAAAGTGTTCGAAGGGATCCATTTCATTCATTGCACATTCGATTCAACCGTTTGACGCATATTTTTTACCTTTAAGTAAGGTCACAATCATTTTTAAATCGTACGTATTTTTATCTTTTCTATGTTTATTAAAGTTTGGATTTAATGTACAGAGAAAAAAATCCGGATAATTTTGTGGATCTTTTGATGAAGTTAACAATTTTGAAAGCATCAAAGTGAGGGAGCTATGATGACACTTTCAATAGTCCGATTAGAATTACATATTATATTGCACATGGTCATCTGTGTCTTGCCTCATATTCTTTCAATCCCCAGGCTTGTAAACAGACTTCAGTTTTGTTAGGCTGATTCAAGTCATGTACTGATTTACGTTGTTCTCTATCAAGTAACTCAAACGTTACTTCTAAAGGCACAATTCAGTAAAACCATTATGTTCTTAAAGAAGCATACCGACACATCCTATTCTCATTTGGGTATTCATTTTGTCGTATTTCATTGTATTGGTATTATCTCCTGGCATACTAACAACAAAGCTTAATGACGAAAATAAGGACCATCTTGGTATCAAATTGCCTTTACATCTTCAACACTTTTGGACGCATTAATATTAAATTACAAAACAGAGGAAAAGTTTTTAAAGGGAACGTTGGTTATCATATATTATTTAAAAGAATAGAACCAACTTTTGCAAAATATTTTCATGCCATTCACTTAAAAATTTTTGTTGTAAGCCATATGGTGTCTTGCAATTGTTACATTAAATGTAGATTCTTGTTTCCATTCTGTTGAAGATACAAGTTTGTTTTTGTTTCTTGCAGTGGAGCCGAATTACAATGTTCATCTGAATGTCCATGCTAGATTACCAGTGTTGCAGAGAAGAGTAAATCCAAATTAAAGTGTTGAAATACTGAAGAAGAATCCAACAATACAGTTCCATTATTATCACTATAATGAATTCTTTGTATAATATATTGTTTTTGATTTCCATGTACTATGTATATGCAGTTACGATGTTATCATGAAAACTTACTATTTATCAGAAAAAGTAAAATTCATTGATTTAATATGAGGGTTTCATAATCAAAAAAGTTAAAAGGTGAAGTTTTTTTCGAGTATTACCATGATAAAAAAATGTTTAAACAGTTATTCATGTATCTTATATGAAATAAATGGACGTGATATATTTCATTCATAATACAAAAGTGCTCGTGTTTTTCTTTCCCAAGATGGAAAATTTTGTGAGTTTTTTGGATGTGTTCCAAATCGTTACCTTCTTAGACAACATTGCAAACACAATAGAAGTCTTTGGGATTAATATAATCTTACACCACCATGAGGCAGGGATTTCTCAACCGGGGGGTTCAAATTTTGCCAGTCCATGACGGGGCTTGCCGAGTCATGGACAAGCAAAAGTTTTACACGAGGGTTGAGAATTAGCCATCACTCCCTCATGGTGGTGTTTGATGGTTTTTCTCCCACGTTATCGACTATCTAGAGTGTCTGTTATAATCACCAGCTTGCCTTACTTCCATAACGTCGCTTTGGTAGCGATGACGTCAGAGGGTGAGATCGATTACGTCAGAGGGTGAGATTGATTTATCTCACCCCAGGGAAATTTGAGAGTTCTCAGTCTCAAGTGGGAGAAAGTAAATTCTCCCACTTGAGACTGAGAACTCTCTTATATGATTTTCGACTTTTGAATCTGTACATAAGTATGACAAATATGGATAATGACCATATCCCTGTATACAGCACAAAATCGATAATTCATAAAATCAGACACCGAAGGCATACAAAATCTGGATGAAACAGGAACCAAAGTAAACAAACAAAACCTCCACCGTATGAAAAGAAGCGAACTCCCGATATGGGAGTGAGACCAGGTGCCCAGGAAGAGTAAGCATCTCATGCTTGCATGCATCATCCGCCGCTTCAATTCGGTAGAACTGTCACATCCGGTTACTTCCATTTCGGAAGACATAGAGTACAATCTTTGGTTTGATGGTTCAAATGGTCTATGACAGAATATCATCCACCATTCTGGAGAGTCGGACATCATAATGTATGACGAGTTCCCCATATCGACCGTAGAACTTCCTCAATGACGATGTCAGTCGGTCACAGACATATCCCTGACCGAGAAGCTTATATGAAAGACGCCTGGCTCTCGTTACAAAATCCGTATATTTGGTACTTGCTCTGGCATAGCGTATCAACTAAGATATGAACACGCCATAAGCAGGCGATGAAGGGATGTTAATTCACTTGAATAACTACATCATCTGCTATTATTGTGGGGTCCTTGCTAATGAATTTTAGAATAAAATAATAATAAACACAGACAAAGATAGAAAATTTTGTTTTCATTAAAGATACAGTACATTCTAGAAAAGTAATTTTGCACATTAAAAAGAATGTAAATAAGAATGATACATTGTCAAACACAAAGGAACCTCTTTCGGATTTCTTTGCATTTTCAACATTTAAAATACACTATATCCAACGTCATGCAAAATATAAAATATACAATTTCTTCATTCGACATTATTTAAAAACATAATGTATATGTTACAGGGAATATGTGTAATTAGGGATTTCATTTTTTTCACATCTAAACAGAGAGATAAAAGAAATTTACAATATATATTATCCTCAGTAAACAAAATCTATATGAGGTGCAAGTAAGAGGGTCTGAGGGGGGGGGGGTCTTCCAGACAAATTTTCAAGTTTAGAATTGTGAATTCGTGAAAAACTGTTCTCCTTCAAAGCTTGCATATAAAATTAGACTCTATTTATTGCACTCATACACGAATGTATTAATAGTAATGCATGATATTGATAACACATTTAAGCCTTTAAGGAAGCCCCTTTTTCATTAACAATTATAATAACATGCTTTCATTCTATGTTTTCAAAGAGGAACTTTTTTGTGATATGAATTGAAAACTGCGGCGAGCGAAGCGAGCCGGAAAAATTTCAGGAATTTTAAGCGAAATTTAGTGGTAATTCTTCAAATTCAGATTACTTATAAGAGCAAGATTATTTTTTATCTGTCACATCATAAGCAAATTTATTTTATTCATCAAAATTCAGAGCAAAATTGTTTTTTTTAAAACCCAAGCCCCCTCCCCCCACCCCCGATTATCAAATGGACTGTACCTTATCGCACTTGATTATACAGTATAAACAAGAAGGTCAATTGTATTAACAAAAGCAGCATCATATAACAATGTTCAATTATGCTTATCCTATATAATTCTTTTTTAAATACGAAGGAATATTGATTCCCGATTAATTTTCCTTTCTTCTGTATATAAAGATAAATGAATTCAAGAATAGAAATAATAATTTGCGTATATATAACGACTTCAGTTATTAAAATTTCAAGAAGTATGGACCAGACATGTACGTTTCGGGTACTTAACCCTCGTCAGCGATCCTAAATATAATCAACGTAAAAAGTGTGAAAGGTATTATGTCTAAAAATGTACCGAACGACAAAGCAGGATTGGTGGAATAGGATGCAACAGGACCCACATTTTAGAAATTTAAAGAATTTTTGATTACAGAAATGTTCGAATGCGTTGAAGAAACGATCAAACGATGTTGATCGATCTTGGTTACATGCGCCTTCGGGGACTCCTGGTCCACCGGCAGTGATACTCACCAAGTTGTACAAATGTTGAACTCTTCAAATTCAACGTCTTCAAAGAAAGAAAATAAGGGTACATATGGTTTACATTTTTGAAATTAGATCACGGTAAATTATACGACCTCCTCCCACGGGAGAATCAAGTAGGTGTAGATGAAAATGCAAAGATTGCAAATAAGGACGTACGCACGATATTGCAATATATGACTTTTTTGTCCAGAAATATAAATATATGGAAATTTCCTATACCTACGATGTTTTCTCAGCCAATGTTTATAAGATCAAAGGTAATTGTTAAGTATCCCATGTAGGTTTCAGGGTTATTTACTTAACATAAAGGAAAGCAAAATCATATCCAAGGCTGCCCTCGACTGATGTATGAATATATGGAAAACAGGTTGTAATCATTAATATATATTTTACATGGGGTTATGTCGTTCAGTCTTCTAGGCAAGTTGGTTTCAAACTAGATCAATTATTTCCTTATCTCAATCCTAAAGTTTTGATGCAAGAAGTGAGTATCATTCATTCATGTTTTAAGAATTCAACATATTTTGCTTCACGTTGAATACCATGGCTTGTATTCGTGAAAAAATCATTTGAATGGTCATACACAAACTATCACGAACTACAATTAGAATAATATTTTCTTCAGATTTTGAATATGTCACATCACCATCTATTCTGTTTGTCACTGATTGTCATGGCAGTTCACACTGTGCACATGTACGGTATGTAATAAACAATTTAATTATTTCTCTTTGTTATCTTTAAATGTCGTTTGCTACTTAATACAATTTGAACAAATTCTGCTGTGACTGCTGATGTCTTAAGTAAACAAACCTGAAAAAATATAAGTAATTTATCATTGAATTTTGAAATTGTCAATATTGAAATATATGTTCTATAGTACACACATGTCAAAAACACTATTTTGATAGGTTACCTGAGTTTTTGCTAAGCAAACTTACACAAAAGACCTTAAACCAAATATTATTAATATATAACTTGAAATATCAATGATAGCGTACTAATATTTCATCGGTTTTTGTTTAAGATTAAGCTGCATAATGAGGTATGTGACTTCAAGAACGCCCCAAAAATGATTAAAGTCCATTTCCTTAACAACTGGATGTGATATTAAGAAATTTTTTAACAATTGTTTTTTTACTTTTGTGTCAGATCCAGCCTTATTTATTAATTTGATCAAAATCTAAAGCATGTGTCATGTGTCCTTAATAAAAATGTAAATGCTTATTACAGAGAATATCTATTTAAAATAAGGCCTAAATGTCCGATTGTCAATGGCAAAGTAAAAAACCAAATGTTAAGATACTTAAGTCCCGAACTGCCATATAGATAGCAATAGTGTTCACCAAGTCTGTTCAGTAAACAAAATTGTGGTCAGCTTGCCTATGACCTCAATCTCCCAATGAAGATGAATGTTCTCACGAGAACAAATGGGGTGTTATTTATATACTCAAGTCAGAAATCATTTGAATTTGCTTCAAGCTCTCTGTGATCCAAGAAGCGGTCCTGTGTGCGGAATTGATGGACGTACATACATGAGCGAGTGTTATGCAGTAATGAGGTAGATATCATTTCTTAAAAGAAAGGAGGGGATCTCCAACAACACTAGGTTGCAGCACCCAAAGCAAAACCCCCAAAACACCCAATGCAAAAAACACAGAACAGACACCCACAGAAAGAGATGCAAAAGGGACAAGGAACACCAACTCACACCATAGAAACATTGAACATAAAAGACCACATATAAACCAACGAGACCAATGGGCAACCGGTGCCGACTCAGGACCTTCATCTGCCACGTAAATAGCAGACGGTGTGTTTATCCTGGATTACGTGCGCACAATCCTCCCACTATTCCGATTTCCCAGAGGTCTCGAAGAACGCACAATTATGGTGTAAAACAACCTCCTCACTATTAGATGACCACACACAAACAAGACCGTAAAACACAGGGGTCCAAGCAACACAGATGAATATTTAAATGGATATAAAAAGAGGACGTGCGTTATACAGTCCTTGCTCTGCCGGCTGTAGCGAGCTCATATATGTTATCTCCCGAGGAGTCCGACTGGCATTCAGAGAGGACAGATGGTCGGGGCCCTGTCTTCTCTAAAGAGGTTTGGACAGGGTCCGTCATGGAGTCCCGTCCTCACAGTCAGTCAGAGTGCAAGTCTTAAGAATGCGCTCGTACAAGACTGTAGACTGGTCAAGTACCAAGCTTAGTGTCCGTCTGGTGACATTTGGATCATATCCACGGTATAAAAGGCGTTTGATGACTCTGACGCATTTTCGATAGTTATGCTGTCTACCTTTGATCCTTTTTATTTTGTTAATTATGTCACCATAAAATGCAGGTTGTGAAATACCTAAAGTAATATACTCTGTTGCTTGCATGGGTACGAATTTCAAAAGAAGATGATCATAAGTTTTGTAAAATTTCCAGAAAGTCTTTACTGGTTTGTGAAAGCGAAAACCTTGACCTAAAAGTTTCTTTGTAATTTGTAAATTTCTACTATGAAAATCCAAAATTTTATTACGTGCGCACAACCCTCCCACTTTTCAAATTACCCAGAGGTCTCGAAGAACGTACAATTGTGGTGTAAAACAACCTCCTCACTGTCAGATGACCACATACAAACAAGATCGCAAAACGCAGGGACCCAAGCAACACAGATGAATATGTAAATGGATATAAAAAGAGGGCGAACGTAATACAATCCGTGATCTGCCGCCGCGAGCTCATGTATGCTATCACCCGAGAAGTCCGACTGACATTCAGAGAGGACAGGTGGTCGGGACCCTGTCTTCTCTTAAGAGGTCTTCTCTTAATAACTGGTACTTCATTCATGTTTATATTGTCTTTTTTTCGGTGCGCCTTCAAAATGCTAATGCATCATGCACTTTCTTTGGTCTTATTTTACAGAGGTATGCTTGTAGCATGTCGACACTCGTGTCCATGTATGCCTTGTATATGTCCAAGACGAGGACCCAGGGTGTGTGGCAGGAACGGGATAACATACAGAAATGCTTGCGTAGCCAGATGCGAGTATGATAACATACTGAAATCTTCATGTTTAGCAACGTCAAAGAACGCTAGGTGGCATAAACACATTACCAAATTTTCAAAGAGAAAATTGTGATCCTTTTTTAATGCCAGAAGTGCATTGAATTTGTTATCTATGTGCCTTTTATGATTTACAATATATCGGGATAGGAATCGAATGTAAGGTTTTTTTTACTAGAGACTAAGATGTGGAATTCACTTAAAACCTTTCTATAAGAGAAAACCCACTGACCTGATATCATTTCGTACCAGGTCACCAGATGACTAGGTCACGAATTTACCCCACTGATGACCTATTTTGATGATTTTCATAAAGCTTTGTGACGTCACAAGGGGTCTGGTATAGAAGGCTAGGCACCCGGTACTAAATAACCATGTCTTCACGTGACCTTTATTAACCAATCGCTATCTTAGATTTCCAGGCAAACCTGTCAGAGGTGGGGTAATAAAGTCTCAGTCGCTATTGCATATTCGGTTTTGAAATTACCTACCCTTAGCATCACAAGTTACACAACAACTTATAGTCTGTTCCTTTGATCCTTTGATACGTCATTGAAAGTGACATTTCATGTATAAAGCGTGTATGCTAGCTGTATGAAAGATATCTTTGATGTCAAAAAAGGAGTTGTCGTTTTCACAGATCACAAATTTCTCTTTGTGAACATGAAATTCCAATTTCCAGAAATTACAGATTGTCCTTCAAATTTGATTTATTTGTATTTTTGAACAGCTTATATTTTCAGTTATTACCAGATAATATATAATCAAATATTCAAAACAAGTACAAGGTAAACATTGTAGAATGCTGTAAACCATCTGAATGAACTAAAAGAGCACCTGAAGCGATACTAACCTTGCTTGTTTTCAATATTATACAATTATTGACTGGGAATGAGGGCAATATATGATTTGTTGGACCTGAAGATAAAATATTGCCTGAGGCCGAAGGCCGAGGGCTATATTTTGTCTGAAGGTCCAACAAATCATATATTGCCCGAGTTCCCAGTCAATAATTGTTTTGTTATACCTAACATCAATACTGCAGCAACGAATCGATTAGCCCGGCATGTATACGTTCATTTGCTTCTATAAGAGAAAGAGCGCGGTAAAATAGGTAGAGCTAATAGCGTCATCAATGACGTGACGTCACAAACGATGTACCGTTTATCGGTCAATATTTTTTTAAATATTGCCCTAGGGCCAATATTGTTGTAAATATTGACCACTTGGTCAAATATTCGAATTTATAGGCATTTTTCCTATGGGGATTTTATATAGAGATACTGACAAGGGTATAACAATTGATTATGTTCTGTTGTATTCAGTATAATACACCATATGATCATGTCTCACTTGAAGCACCTGAAACTAATTTTTTGAAGAGGAAATAAAAATAATTGATAATAATAATACATGAATAACTAAATCTAACAAAGCACATTTTGTGTGTATCGCTAGGCCCGCAAAGGATAAAGCAGAACATTTTGGGAAGATACTCTTTATATTTCGGATGTTTCGTCTTTCCAGCTCTGTCGCCTGAAAGAATCTTTGTTTTGGCCCTTTATCAATTTGACATCATATATATTAATTTCCTATTTCAGAAACTTGTCATATCATCGAAAAAAATCGAAATTAAATGAGGTAAACATCTAAGCACCATCCCTCCAATGCTATTTTGAACATAGAATTAATTTGGATATGCTACTGAATCGACCCTACAAGAAATTTAGAGCCGCGCCCTCATTGCAAAGTAAATGCACAACTTCTAATTCAAACAATAAAACCAGAGGGCGCTACTGAAATGAATGTAGGCGGCTTATGAAAAATACTTTGGCTGGAAGCTGATGAGGATTTAAGATCCGAAACACGTGTCTGGTGAATAAAAATTGTTTTGAAAATTTCTTCAGGAAGGTATAGAGTTGCGAACACTGGCCCGTATTATTCTATATTTTAAGCAGTAAGTGGTTAATATAATTTTGAAGAAAATTTAATATATTTCAAACAATACGGAAACCCTTACTCATTGGCGAAATTGCATTGATATACAAGGTTAAAATTACATAGCACTATATGCAAAACGTTCTCCTATTTCCCTAAAAACAATATTTTCTTTGGTAAGTAAGTTTCTTTTTTCAAGAAATCGTGGTTTAAGAGATAACCTTAATTGCATTATTCATTTTCAGGTTTTTTCTTTGGTGTTTATTTAGATAATTCATGTTAAGAAATAATGATATTATAGATAACGTTAATATAATATTTTTGCATTATCCATTTTCAATATGTATGTTTTTCTTACAGTCGGACACATATACGATGTCGAAGACGATGTCCATGTGTAAAATACAATAAAAAGAATAAAACCAAAATCTTAAAACCATGTAAGGGCAAGACGAATTATGTATGTGGCTGGAATGGAATAACATACAAAAATAAATGTTACGCCAAGCTTAGGTAAGGCTTGAGAAAAAGGATTAAAGAGAACATGCTCTGAGATATATTTTGTTTTTAAATGTTTTCAAATTGTAACATAGCTTTTTTTAAAATTGTATCATAGCTAAACGTAATTGACTCTCTTGAAATATAATTTTTTTTCATGCTTACAGTATTTGATTTTGTACCTTACAGCTGATAAGATTGTTTTCAGCTCCACCTTTTGTTTTCAGCCACATTTTCATCTCCACCTTCTGTATATCAATGACAAATATGGATAAATACCATATCCCTGTACACAGCACAAAATAGATAATCCATAAAATCAGAAACCGAAGGCATACAAAATCAGGATAAAACAGGAACCAAAGCAAACAAACAAAAACCTTCACCATATGAAAAGAAGCGAACTCCCGATATCGGAGTGAGACCAGGTGCCCAGGAAGAGTAAGCATCTCCTGCTTGCATGCAACACCCGCCGCTTCAATTCGGTAGAACTTCCATTTAGGAAGACATAGAGTACAATCTTTGGTTGGATGGTTCAAATGGTCTATGACAGAATATCTGCATGTCTGGTCCACGTTGCCAATTTATCTGTTTTTAAATGATGCTATTCAATTTGAAGAAGTTTATATATATATCATCCACCATTCTGGAGAGTGGGACATCATAGTGTATAACGAGTTCCCCATATCGACCGTAGAACTTCCTCAGCGACGATGTTAGTCGGCCACAAACATATCCCTGAGTAAGAAGCTTATCTGAAAGACGCCTAGCTGTCAGAACAAAATCCGTATATTTGGTACTTGACCTGGCATAGCGTATCAACTAAGATATGAACACGCCATAAGCAGGCGATGAAGGGATGTTGCTACTCAGAAAAGGAAAGTTTGTAATGCTGAAATTGAAGTCGAGTTATATCTTAAATTATATTCCAAATCATGTATACGGTATTAAGTTATATTTTTGTTTCTTTCAAAAATCAATCTTTTGAAATATATTTCACGTCAAAACTTGTTTTCAGAAAGGTTAAAGTCCGATGTAAAGGTCGATGTCCATGTGGAAGCCGAGGGACCTGTAAATGCCCAAAGAAATACAGACCTGTTTGTGGGCGTAATAGAATAACATATAATAGCGTTTGTGAAATGAAGTGTGCGTGAGTATTATGAAAGGGAGAGAGTTGATAACAAATAATAATATTATATTTCTAAATCTAGAAATATCCAGTATTCAGCTGTAGAATTCAGTAGCAAAAGAAAATGCAGGGAAAGGGCACATGTAATATTGGGAAGTTTTTGCCCAATTGCCATTTCTGCATAACAATATAACAATATGAGAAAAAAATCTATCCAGCAATATATTTCCATTTTTATATCGATGGTCAGATCCCATTGAATATTTGGTAATCATACCTCAGTCTTACAAGGCTGAAATCGAAAAAAATTTATTACAAAATATCATGAATAATTAAACCTACTGAACCAAAACTGAACTGAAACCAAATGTATTCCAGATTAGGTAAGGTGCCATTGAGAGTCATCGTCTGGTAACTTAACAGGCACTTTCACAAAGAAGAAACTCTTCTTACAAATATGATTCATAAACAAAGTTTATTTAAGTGTCTGAAAAACACTCTTATCCGGATAAATATTCTTATTTCAAATCATCAGAAATCTAGAAATTTGACCCTGAAGTATTCTGGTATGGCTTTCAACATAGCTGAAACACATTTGATTAAAGTACTGTATTTTGAAAACACATACAGGAGGGTGAAGAAGAGGTGCAATGGGAGATGCCCTTGTTTTTGCAAAGTGATGCCCAGACTAATGCCAGTATGCGGTGTAGATGGACACTCATACGCCAATAAATATATAGCTAGATGCAAGTACGTTCATTCAAACTTCAAAAAAAATGATGTACAGAGGATCTTGGTGTTTCGCATGAAGGCGAAGGTCACTGTCGAAAGATTTTGCATATGTAAATAAGTTAAAGCTCCACCTTTTGTAGATATTCTATTTGATCCCTCCTTTCTTAATTTGGATATAATTTGTAATATATTTTCTGTAAGGTTCGGCAAAATTGGAAATAAAATAATGATTGATTGTAAAAGTGAAAATGAAAGAATTGAAAACTGAAACCCCAAGGATGAACTGCATTGTAAACGTTACGAAGGGAAGAGAAAATAAGCAAGCGCCATCAGAAGCGGCGAATCCTCATTACAGCTTTACAAAAACCTTTGAAAAATTTATATTAAGTTATATTTTGACGCATAAAGAAAAATATAGTTTTGTCATGCTACGTGTTATTTGGAGCTTATTTTCATAAAACTGTTAATAAATATAAATATGGTAGTTGGAATTGAAGAAGCAGTTTTGAACACTTCGTTTTTTCTTCTTATTTATGACATACAATTAATTTGCTCAAAGTATAATGCTATTTTCTGATTTTCATTAAATATGTCAGTAGGTATTCATAATACTTTTCTGTCGAGAATTTGAATTTTCATGATAGATTATAAAATTCAATATCCCATTATTCGCCAGCTCCCCACTCAATGAAACATTAAAATGAACGTTTTTATTATCTGAGTACAAATAATCGAAAGTTATCATAATTTTTTTGGAAATTTGTTTCATTTAGCAAAGTGAAAGTGAAGTGTAAAGGAGCATGTCCTTGTTGCGAAGACATGTGTCCAACGGCGAAGTCGCAAGTCTGTGGTGTAGACAATGTAACTTATGACAATGTTTGTCTAGCAAACTGCAAGTAAGTTTTCTGATTTTCTGACATCTTTTTACGTGGCTCGCAATGCAAATGCTGATCTAAACACAAGGTACAGAGCAGTGATTCCTCCCTATGACCTGTTGTTATCATTTTTACAGTGGTCAAGGTGTCGCCTGTACGGGTCCCTGTCCTTGCTGTAGAAGTCAATGTCCAGCAACAGTTTCAGAGGTCTGTGGAAGCGATAATGTCACGTACGATAATGCATGTTTGGCAAACTGCAGGTATATTCTCTAAGACACTGTAATTGTGAAAAAGAATTTCTGGAGAAATGACCCGCCAATTCCATCTGCCAACCAAATCATTTGTTATTTGCTTTTCGATGATAAAGTCAGTATTAAGTTTAAATACCCGATGCCGCTGATATATCATAAGTGGGTACCTTTAAAATAACAGGCAATTACCATTAACACGTGCATACTTTAAAATGGATGGATTATTTTATAGTCTGCGAAATACTGTTTGTTACCCGCGAGAGGAAATAAAATTATTATAAGAAGTTTTTTTTAATTGGCCCCTTCATTGAATTTTATAGGTATCACATCACGATATTCTGCAGTAATGTGATAATCATCTATTTGTTCTTTGAAACAGTAATGTACAAGTTAAGTGTAACGGTTCCTGTCCATGTTGCGAAGACAGTTGTCCTACTGCAAGAACTCCAGTCTGCAGTGAAAGCGGCATGACATTTAACAACACATGCCTGGCAGAATGCGCGTAAGTATACTACATTGTAGAGCAAAATTTGCAACACAACAGTGCTGATTATGAAAATGATTAAGAAATTGTTTCCTCCATGAAATATAAAAATGTACATACTTACCCAGCTGCTTGTTAGATTAACTTTCTTTTAGCAATAAGGCAAACATACACCCCTTTATTGCAAGTACATGGGGTTTTTTTCCAGTCTGGTAGAAAAGATTTCAGAGTTAACATAAGTGAATGAAAGTCAATCATAAATTGTCGATTTGTAACAGTCGATCGTCCACTTTGAAGAATAACTTTGCATTTATTCTTCATTTCATTTCTGTTCAGTGGAGCGAGTGTTCGATGTAATACGTGTTGCCCATGTCCTCTGTTCCTTTGTGCTGGAGTCTGTCCGAGTACCTTCGACCTAGTATGCTCAGTTTCGAGTACCACATTTGTAAATAACTGTACGTTAAATTGTAGGTGAGTGTTCTATTGATCGGTAGTAATTTACAATGATTTTTTAAACTTTGATTAAAATCAAACGATTATTTTCATAATGTACAAAATGTTAAGCATGTCCTTTATTATATTACAGGGGTGAGACATTTTCCTCAGTCGGACCATGTCCATGTTAGAATTGTTATTAAAACCACATTCACAATTTTTTTTTCAGTTTAATGATGATATTATCTGCACAACTATGTAACTTTACTTACTAAAGTGGTTAAAATAAACAAAATCGATTTTCTTGTACTTTGTGTAAAGCTATAAAAAAGTTTGTTTTATTGATTGATTTAAGGAGATATGTGATTAGAAGTAGGCTGAAGCAAATTCTGTACTTTTAATTATTCTTTCTACTTTTAAATGTTGTAGATGAATTTGTCACAATATTAAGTACATGTATCAATTTTATCAATGTTCATAAAGAATTATGACACACTATATGTAAATGAAAAATATTGACTCTCTTTAACTTAGTGAGATAAAGAAGATCCTGCCGACAATCTCAATAGCACTCACAATAGAGCAACAAATTGAGCATCGACAGAGTGCCCAGAGGAGTGAGCATTCACTGTTTGACTCTCTTTAATTAAGGTATCATATACTATCCAAAGAGACACAAATACACTTAAATAGTTTCCATGCAAGAGAACCCTGAACTTTAACTCTCACAATTACTCCAATCATAAGAAAAAGAAGGGTGACGTCATAAAATAAAAAAATGAAAAATCATATTTTAACATAAAATAAAACGGGGGCAAGTTAAGACATCAATGTATACATTATGTCAACAAGGAATTAAACAATATTTCCTGATGTGGTTTTCGTAATAACGCGCAAACAACTTTCACTTTTATCGATTTTTATGATCTAGATTACATACTCACATCATGCCTAATTATCTGATTGCAGAGAGGTTTTAAAAGTACAGGAACCATATCTCCAACATTACATAATAAGCGCATGTTATAATAGTTTATACAAAAAAGCAGGTTAAAAACCCACACCAAACACCCCATGCAAACAGTTTGTGTGAATGTATCTTTATACATGTTCACTGAAGACCAATATAAATGAAAAATGTTGACATCCTTCAATTTAGATATCGAATTCTCGCCCAAGAAACAAACATACTCTGAATATTTACCCTGCAAGAGAACCCTACACTATAACTCTCAAAATAACTCTTATCATAAATCAGCGCCGCCGAAAATACTTTATTTTATATACATGTAATGTATCATCTTAAGTAATGTTGAACCAATACGTTAAAACCAGTCTGTAATCTGTCGAAATAAAAAACAGGGCCAATATGGCAAAACAGGGCAACTTCCAATGTAGAAAAACAGGGCCAATGTGGCAAAATAGGGCAACTTCCAATGTAGAAAAAAAGGGCCAATACGGAAAAAAGACGTAACCTAGTCCTTTGACAAACAAACATGGCGGACATTTCAGACGCTTGGAATTTACATGAAAGATGCTTAACCATATTTGACGTTGACTATAAGAATAATATTGATGAAATCTTTTTATGCTCTCCAAAAAAAAATCAAAAAAAAATCGGGGGAGCATATAGTCGCCGTCATGTCTGCCTGTCTGTCTGATTGTCCGTCCGAGCTCATTTTTCCTAAAACTTACATTAGAATTTGATCATATTTCACACAAATGTTCATTAGGATATGTTCTTTGGGACAAAGATCAAATAATGTAAATCATCAAAGGTCAAGGTCATTTCCAGGCTAAAATAGCTTTTTTGCAATAAGAAATTTAAAAATCAATTAAAAATCAGTGTTTTGACCAAATGGTTTGAAATTTTAAAGAATGATAGAAAAAAGCATTAATATCTTTTACATTAGATACGGGCAATACGAAAGACCTCGACGAAATACCATTGTCAATATGGAATGCACTGGTTGATGACCTGTGATCAAAATAAATTACGAATTTAAGACTTTTAAATATGTAACTCAAGAATACATTGAAAAAACAACAATGCTCAAGATTTGTGTATGATTTACGATATAAATACACTATAGGCAGGGGATGAAGGAATAAAGTCGCCACGTTTGTTTTATATTGTAGTATTTAGGTGACTATTGATATACGATATGATAAGAAGTGGAATCAATTATCTAAGTGGTAACTTTCGCGTTCACATGTATGAATTTTGCTAAGGTAATCCACAAATTTTGATTATTAATTAAGAGTACGTCATCAAACTATCTACTCGTATCATGTGCTTCATTCGACGAAAATGCAAGGACTGGACAAACTTGGCTTTTTATAAGTACGGAAAAATATCAGCAAGAATTAGATTCTGAATATCTAATTCCACAATCTGCCGAATTCTGTTCCTCCAAACACTGCAAATATGTTATAATCATGCCAAACCAGTCTGTACTCGACTTCCATAAATGAAACGAAAATGCGCGACGGAATGTAAGATGAATAGATGAGATCTCCAACAGAACACGGTTGTAGCATCCACAGCACAAAAAACCACAAAAATGCGTAACACAGAGTGGACAAGCACAATGAGAGACACAAAACGAACAAGGACGACCAGGCAACAAAGACGACATTAAGAAGTAAGCACAAAAGATCACATGTAAACCAACAACACCAATGAGCAACAGATGCCTACATTTGTACATATACTAAGGACAGCAATCTACAACTATATAAGCTGCTAAAAGTATTAAGGGAGCAAGGTGTCTTGTTTCAGATTTTTGCAATTGTACATTCTACATAATGAACAAAAATTCATTTAGAAATATTTAATGGATATTTCTTACTTACCTATGTCCGTATAGAACAGATGAACCGTCACACATGTTTAGGCATTATCGAATAACCTTGCGGATTCCAAATAATATTTCATGCTATGTACCATTATATTCTAATATTCCAATGGAAAAATTGCTCCTGTATTGCAAGGAGGGGATCTTCAACAAAACTCGGTTGCAGCACCAACAGCAATAAAATAAAATAATATTGAGCAATATTTCCACTTCAACTTCGTTTCCTTCAATAAAAGTAACCAGAGCTCTCGCTTGCATTTTCTAATGCAAAACATTTACACACGTGCGTTTTGACACTCAAAGCCGCATCACATTTCAATCATCTGCTCACGAATACATATAACAGGGGATTCCCCTCTGTGTATATATGTAAATAAGTGTTTACATTGTTTCATGAAGGTGAAAAAATGTAATAGATATGCAAGAAATTGCAGTGTTGACTTGTTTTTAATATTTCCAAGTGTTTTATTAAATAGAAGAAAAATATTAGTAGAGTACTAGACACGGTCGCGGTTCAAACATTAAAATCAGGTAAACATTGTTCTTCAAGTTATCTTTCTCTAATTGTTTACGTTGATAAATACTTTACGGTTTCAAAAATTGACACTGAAAACCAATTGTACTTACGATTGTATGTACTCCGGTAAACTGAACTAAGTCCTGAAATCGTCGATGAACAGTAAATTAAGCCTTACTGTGATAAATCTAAATTTATACTTCAAATCTATCAGCCGATAGGTTATTCAGTAGAAAAATATTCAAGATCTAGTGCAAGTTTTAGGGCTGTTCGTCAAAAGAACTGTTTTTCTTGTGAATGGCTCGAAGAGTAATAATTTGACACAAACACTGAATAGTTCTTATCATATAAAATCCTCCATAAAGGTAGAAAATAATTCTAAAATACTCATCGTTATCGTCGGCGGCCGGACCTACTTCGTGTATCACAGAATTTTCTCCATGACCAAATGTTTTGCACACACCAATGCAAACGCAAAGTATGAATAACAATTCTGAAGAGGAGTAGCTAATATAATACATGTAGCATAATATATAATATTGTAATGTATGTAGAAAGGACAGAAATCAATCTGTCTTTATCTGTAGGAATTTGACAAGGAATTCATGAAATATTGTCGTCACAGAACGTTAAAAGAAGACATTGAACTTTGAATATTTAGAAACTTCATTTTGTAAATAAATCCCTCTATTTCATGTTGTCTTCTTAAACTTATGCATACCTTTATTCAGTCAAAATTGACAATTGCAACATATAGAGCGACGCTAATATTGTCACAAATGCCCTTCATACTTAAAAGAAATGAGATTATCTACACCCAATGCAAAAACTCAGAGCAGACATGCACAGAATAAAAGGCACAGCACAGAAAGAGACGAAAAAGGGACTAGGAACACCAAATCATATCATAGAAACATAAAAAATGACAGTCACTACACATAATGAGCAATCGGTGCCGACTTAGGACGGCCATCTGCCACGCTAGTAGCAGACGGTTTGGCTATCCGGATAACGTTCGCACAACCCTCCCAATTTTACGATATCCAAGAGGTCTCGTAGAACGCACAATTGTGGTGTAAAGTAACTTCCTATGAGATGACCATACGAACAGACTACATAACGCAGGGGTCCTAGCAACACACAGATGTATATGTAAATGGATATAAAATGACAAATATGGATAATGACCATATCCCTGTATACAGCACAAAATCGATAATTCAGAAAATCAGAAACCGAAGGCAAACAAAATCAGGATAAAACAGGAACCAAAGTAAATAAACAAAAACCTCCACCACATGAAAAGTAGCGAAATCCCGATATGGGAGTGAGACCAGGTACAGCGGGTATTGTTAAACCGAAGGCGTGCGAAATATTGTCCCTGTCCTACCCGCTGTACCGAGATCATGCATATTATCAACGATAGTCCGAGGAGTCCGACCTAAGAAAGCACAGTTGGTCGGGGCCCTGTCTTCTATTATCGTCGCAGTCAGTCAGAGTGCAATTCTTAAGAATGCGCTGGTACAAGGCTGTAGATTGGTCAAGTATCAAGCCAAGTGTTCGTCTAGTGACAGCAGAGTCATATCCACTGTAGAAAAGGCGTCTGATGATTCTCGTACAATTTCGATGGTGAGTCTGTCTACCTTAGATCCTTCTTATTTTGTTTATTATGTCACCATAAAAGGCAGATGGTGTAATTCTCATAGTAATTTACTTTGTTGCTTGTATAGGTTCAAATTTCAAAAGAAGCTGACAATAATTTTTGTAAAATTTCCAGAAAGTCTTTACTTGGTCGTGGAAGCGAAAACCTTGACCTAAAACTTTATTCGTAATTTGTAAATTTATACTATGAAAATCAAAAACATCAATACATGCTCTAGTGTACCGGATGAGCTGTTAAAGGTAAATACCGTATGAGGGTATTAGTCCTAAAAGTAGGACTTATTCATCATATAAAACCTTAACCTTTTCTTTACATTTGATTCTTTGAACCTTGCAACTAAAATTTGTTAATTAAACTAATGGGCAGTAAATGGACAATTGAATATTAAAGCTAGATTTGTGCTAAAGACACACCAAGCCCCGATATCACAACTTTTGATGTCGTGTCTTACAATGATGTCATAAATATGTTACTTAGTCGCAGTAAAAAGTAACGTAATCTGTCGGTTCTCGGCAAAAAAAAATGCAAGTCTACTGCGATAATATGAAAAATCGTTTGTTACACCGGGTTTAAAGTGCTTTAACTTTTATCACTTAATACTCAACAAGGCAAACGTTGCAAACACAGAAAGATCTTTTTTGGACTAAAATAACAAAATTGTAAACAGAAACATTCATATAAGTGTGTTTGACAAAAAGAGATGATTTATAGAAAATACCCCATAATTTGACGGCGAAGTTCCTAGACTACCGCCATACCGCTGTAGCCGTTTCACTATTTCTTATATTTAAATTACCAGTCATCGCTTTACTGATATATCTCTCGATAACATTGTATTAATCCATTCATATTCTATTTTTAAATCTACCTTTGATTTACTAAAGCATATCGTTTGTCTCATTGGCTTTCCTCTTTCGGCAATTAATTATCACGTGACTTTTATTATAAATTAGAATGTTCCCTTGAAATCAGCGGTAGCTTCTACCCATTTTTCCTACTGACCACTTTGGTTCATTTCCAGTCGTAAGTAATAGGATATACATCACATTCTCTTCATTTCGCACCATCTCATTCATTGTCTAACAATATCGCACTATTTTTTCATTATATTTCACTTCATAAAATGTTTAATAAATCATGAACATAAAACAAGCCTCATCATTTCAAAACTAAGTACAAAAGGAACCTGGATACGTAACCATATGCGATCTACCACTTGTCCGGTTACATTTTTGGCGAGCTTGCAATATGTCCGTCCACTAGAATAGAACATTTATGCATAAATGTTTCATCATAATTTACATAATTTATAATTCTATCATATTTATCGATATATTATAACATTTAATATCATTATTTATATTCATATTTATTCATGTACATGTATAAAGTGCGATATATATATTTTTGGTGTTTTTATGGTGCAATAAGCTTAACTATAAATTATTTTTGTATTACAAAATTCTTTTATAAGGGGGGAGGAATGTAGCCGTTTCACTATTTCTTATATTTAAATTACCAGTCATCGCTTTACTGATATATCTCTCGATAACATTGTATTAATCCATTCATATTCTATTTTTAAATCTACCTTTAATTTACTAAAGCATATCGTTTGTCTCATTGGCTTTCCTCTTTCGGCAATTAATTATCACGTGACTTTTATTATAAATTAGAATGTTCCCTTGAAGTCAGCGGTAGCTTCTACCCATTTTTCCTACTGACCACTTTGGTTCATTTCCAGTCGTAAGTAATAGGATATACATCACATTCTCTTCATTTCGCACCATCTCATTCATTGTCTAACAATATCGCACTATTTTTCATTATATTTCACTTCATAAAATGTTTAATAAATCATGAACATAAAACAAGCCTCATCATTTCAAAACTAAGTACAAAAGGAACCTGGATACGTAACCATATGCGATCTACCACTTGTCCGGTTACACCGCATTTACATATCACAGCTCATCAAGTGCGCTATAGCATGTTCTAATGCTTAAGATTTTCAGAGAAGAAATTTACAAATTACGTAGAAACTCTTAGATCAAGGTCTCCGCTTTCACAAACTAGTTAATGTATTCAATGGGTAATGGGAAGTAATTGGGTCACTCATTTATGGAATTCTGACACCTAAAATCACTGCATAGATATAATTTATCCCAGACAAAACATTTCAATAAACCACAGACAGACTGACAGGTCAAGATTCATTTCAGGTGTTCTACTGATAACGAACAGACAAAGCAGATATTTTATATCAAGGCAAATTAAACAAAATAACAGATATATTTTTATGATTTATTGTACATTATTTCCTTTAGAACATATCCGTTACTGTTTTTGGTGATTATTGGCCGCGGCTGCACTAACAGGAGCCATGACTCAAATTGAGCCATAAAGGGCATCCTAGTTCAATAATTAAAATGCCTAACTTTATCCGAACTCTGAGATCAGCCGTTCTGGATAAGCTAAGTGAAACGAAAATGATATGTAAATATAATATTATCTGTTAGAAAAAGTGAAATGTCTGAACTGGTGAGGCGAAAAAATGCCATAATATCACTGTTACACAACATAAATCTTAAAATAGCACATGTCTTCCCATCTGGACTGTTGACCTGTTGTACAGCCGCGACAAGGTCTGTCTGACTCGGACCAATCCGCAAATAGAAATGACGACGATGTTTGACATCAAGAATCTTCTGATCCCGTTGAATCATTCTGTGCACTTTCACGTTGGTCTTGAAGTAATCCAAAGTCAAAGTCAAAGATAGTTGCTGAAAATACATAAACTAAGAGCAGAATCAAATCCTAAATGATACAAAAAGGGTGGGAGGGAGGGTGAATTTTCAAACAAAAGTGACACCTGAGTGGTGAAAGCATGCGTATAAATAACCCGTGAGCGAAGTTCACATTTACTTAACAGGTGAAAAATAGCCTGATCTAATCACGGTTCATTGATCAGATATAAATAGATACATAGATCTTTATCGTTAGTGCATTTGGTTCACTAAAGAAAATAAGCTATTCTTGTCTTGCTTTGATAAATGGATTTAATGATTAGCATTAAATCTTGGTAAAATCAATTGAAAAATTGTGACCAATTCAGATATCAAAAAATAGGTAACAGAAAGAGTTATGCGCCCTTAGAGTTTACATTGAGACCGATGAAAAAATTTTTTTTTTCTTAAACTTTTCAACAGAATGATCGATCATCAAATAACGATTGGTAAAAATTCTAAAAAATACATATTATCAAATTTCGCTGAAAAACAAGAATTCTTCCAATTATTTTTTCTGCAATATTTCTTTTCGAAATTTTCAACAAGGGGAGATAGCTCCTAAACATGACCAAATTCAGAATATTTCTTCTACTTGGATAGTATAAAAAGTTTTAAAATATCACATTACACAGAAAATATTAAACAATGTCAATGTTTCATCATAATTTCTTTCATTACCCATTGAATACATTGAGACTTTCTGGAAATTAAACAAAATACCACCACCAAGCAACAGATTATATAATTTTCTGTAGAAATAACAAAATTAGAAGGATTAGACATAATTATCTTCTAAAATGCGTTACAATTGTCAAAATCCTTTTATGCCGTGGATATGATCCTCCTGTTACCAAACGGATATTTGTTATGGTACTTGATCAATCTTCATCTTTGTACCAGCGCATTCATAAGACTTTCACTCTGATAGATTATCACGACGGGACTCCATGACGGGTCCAAACCTCCTCAGAGAAGAGAGGGTCCCGAACACCTGCCCTCTCATAATGTCGGTCGGACTCCTCGGGTGATAACAAGCATGGACTTTCTACAGCTGACAGAGCTTGGCTTTATATTCATTTACATATTCATATGTTGTGTGTTGTTTTGACTGGATGTCTGTCTTGTTTGATTTTGAAGACGTTTATATTGTTTGTGTGGCTATTCTACAGTAAGGCGATTATTTTACATAACAATTGTGCGTTTTTCGAGATCTTTTGATAACCGTAAAAGTTGGAGGGTTGTGTGCGCGTAATCCGGATATCTGCATCATTTGATAATGGCATGGCAGATGACCGTCCTAAGTCGGAACCGATTGCCCGTTTGATTCTTTAATTTGTGTGTAGTCATTTATTTGTGTTTGATGTTTCTATGTAGTATGTTTCTTTTACGTCTCTTGCTATAGTACTTTCTTCATAGACATAACCTCAGACAGTGCATGTTTGTAGATATTGTTTTCATTTTCGTGCGTGAACATCGACAGCGGGTGCGGCTGGCCAAACAGAGGATGCTTACTCCTCCCGTGCAACTCGTCCAACCTCTAGCTTGCTCAGTTTGGCGATCTATTGTGAATGCTGTGGAGATTGTCGTCAGAATCTTCTTTATCTCATTGCTGTGCATGTCTACTCTGTGTATTTGCATAGAATAAAGGAGGGGATCTCCAACAACACCAGGTTGATGCACCCACAGCAAAACCCCAAAACACCCAATGTAAAAACAGAGCAGACAAGCACAGACAGAGACGCAAAAGGGACAAGTAACGTCAACGCACATCGCAGAAATATCAAACACAAAGTACTACACATAAACCAACATAATATTTCAAATATCCCCATAGAGTGTTTTAAATACCCGAAACGTGCATGTCTGGTCCATGCTGTAAATTTATCTGCATTTAAATGGTGCTAATGAATTTGAAGACGTTTTATATTGGTGTACATGTAGGTGCAGCCACCGAGTCTGGTTGGAAATCCCCTCTTTTCAGAACAAAAATAGCGCGGTACAAAACAAAAACTGAAAACAGAAGCTTTTATGCGAACACGATTACGCTTCAATTAGCTTTATAATGAATTTTTTGAATGTGATTGTCCGATCAATTAATCAAATGATCAAAACCACTTAATTTTGAATCTTATTTATTTGAGTTGATAAAATATTTTGACCCACTGGATGACCTTCATTTTTTTATTTGAATTTCTGAAGATCGAAATCGGAATAAGCCATGAAGTTGAAAGTAAAACGGGATTAAAGTCCCTGTGAGTACGAATTACCTTTTTTAACCAATAAAGCAATCGGTATTGACAATTTATGCAGAAAAATATATCCATGCCTTGCATTCTCTCACATATGGATGCAAATAGCCTGTTCGTGAGTATTTAGCATTTGACGTGTACATTTCACGCTGCATGAATCTTTTGAAAAGAAGGCGGAAAGGGAATCTTGTACGTTCTTTTAGAAGAAAATGTCAAAGGGATTTACATAGGAATAAACCGATGGTTGTAAGAATAAAATATAAACATTGCAGTCTATTTATTTAACATTGCAGAGGACTGACGCAAAGATGTTACATTGTTGTCCGGATACACAACTCCTGTTCCGATCTACATTTCTATATGCGCATTAATACATGATTCAATATTGAGTAGTTTGGCACGACGTGTTTGTAGGTTTAAAAGAACATGATGCAATACAAAGCACTTCGGCAAAACGCTCATTATGCGTCTGTTACTCGTTGAGAAGGATCTCGCAAATGATCGAATTGACATTTTTATTCCACCGGACAAAATTGTCTCGTCAAATATACTTTATTGCGTATACACTATTTTGTATTTATACTATGTTATATTAGCCATATACAAGCCATTATTTATATTTTAAAAACTCTAAATTGATGTTTGCTCCCCTCTAGGCTCAATATTCCTAGATAAACATAAAAATACAGAAAATATATTACCGAAATCGACAATCGACTAGACTTAGAAATTCGGTATAAATAGACAAAGGAAAAAATAGAATGGTAAAAAAAATTAATTGTTAGCCAAACTTGTGAATATTTAGATAAGAATTGCATCTAAAACAGTTTGTATTAAACAAAACCCTGAAAAATAGACGTCGAACAGAAGCAATTCGAGAAAATTTATTTATTTATTTATTTATGCACGCCCATACTTTGCCTATACATTTTGTTTAAATATTAAGGGATTATTTAAGATTATTTCCGTGCTTTTATTATTCATCGAGCTAGACTGTGTTGATAACATCTGTTAACTTGAAGATCAAAAGATAAAAAATCGTACAGCCAAATTTTGTAGAATTATGCGTCAGGTATGCGTCGATTACACATTTCTGCCATATAAAACGATTAGTTCTGCACTCAGTTCTATCACACTTCAGATACTTTATTCGGGGCAGGGAGATACATCAGCAAAACAAAATAGAAATTACAATCAAGGTAATTGACTTTAATTTTCCTAAAATTTGTGGTCCATTCTATTTTCAATTTTTATCTGCCTATGTATTTACATACACTGTATACAATAATGAACAAACAAGCAAACATTGTTGAAGAGTTTTCACATTGAAGTTATCAGAATAATACGGAAGTGTTCTAACTCTTTACCTTTGTTTCTGAATAACTATTAGGTACTTCTGAATAACTGTTAGGTACTTCTGAACAACGGCTAGGTACTTCTTTGATGTTAGGTACTTCTTTGATGTAACTGTTAGGTACTTCTGAATAACTGTTAGGTACTTCTTTGATGTAACTGTTAGGTACTTCTTTGATGTAACTGTTAGGTACTTCTTTGATGTAACTGTTAGGTACTTCTTTGATGTAACTGTTAGGTACTTCTTTGATGTAACTGTTAGGTACTTCTTTGATGTAACTGTTAGGTTCTTCTTTGATGTAACTGTTAGGTACTTCTGAATAACTGTTAGGTACTTCTTTGATGTAACTGTTAGGTACTTCTTTGATGTAACTGTTAGGTACTTCTTTGATGTAACTGTTTGGTACTTCTTTGATGTAACTGTTAGGTACTTCTTTGATGTTTATTTCAAAAGAAGAACATTTAAAACCAATTCATTATGCACCAGACACGAGTTTCGAAAATTAGATCCTCATCAGTGATGCTTTCAGCCAAAGTAATTTTCAGACACGCCCAAAATTCATTTCAGTTGCGCCCTCTGGTGATAATTTTTTAAATTTAAATCTGTGCAGAAGTCCACCGATCCGTATTTTTCATAAATATTTTATTGCATTGATGATACCCGTAATAAGTCAACAATCAATCAACCTTTATCTTCATTGTAAGGACGTTTGATTTGATTTGAAATCGCAAGAAAGTCAATAATTGTGAACTGTTTTATGAATAGGAATGTACATAGTACAAAATGTCTATCCTTCTCGACATTATGGATAAAATCAATTTTCATTATTTTTAAAATGTGGGTATATTATAGTTCATTTGATAAGTTGTCCGTCGTGTTTCTGTGGAGCTTTGCCATTGTCTCCGTCTGTCTATCCAATTTTTCTTTTCGCGTGAGAAAGAAGGGAGGGGATCTCCAACAAGACCCTGTTGCAGCACCAACAGCAAAACACCAAAAACAGCCGATCAAAAAAACAAGCGACGATCATAGCATGAGACATACGACATGTAAACATGAAACAAATAAGACTACACATAAATCGACGAGACCAATGGGCATCCGGTGCCGAATTTGAACGGCCATTTGCTACGCAAGTAGCAAATAGTTCGGTTATCCTGGATTACGTGCGCACAACCCTCTCACTTCTCCAATTACCCAGAGGTTTCAAAGAACGTAAAATTGTGGTGTAAAACAACCTCCTCACTGTAAGATGACCTAACACAGACAAGACCGCAAAACGTATAGGCCCGAGCAAAACAGATGAATATGTAAATGGATATAAAAAGAGGGCGTGCGTAATACAGCCCATGCTTTGCCGGCTGTAGCGAGCTCATGTATGTAATCACCCGAGGAGTCCGACTGACATTCAGAGAGGAAAGGTGGTCGGGGCCCTGTCCTCTCTAAAAGGGTTTGGACAGGGTCCGTCATGGAGTCCCGTCGTCTTGTATTTTCCCCCAAAACTCGTTAGCCTTTCGATTGCGGTTTTTGAAATCTGGTTTCGGCTTTTGTGTTTGACTTCCATTCTCTGATTCTAAATTAGAACAATTAAGCTGAGCCAATCAGATACTCTCAAATTGATCGTCTTATTTATGAATATTCTGTGTAGATGCAGTCTCCATTGTCGTCATGGATCCTGAATCACATAAAAGTTGAACAGTATATATTTGAAAAGTAAGTGGCGTGAATGGGGCGCGGACTTGAACCTTTCGGCATGCGAAGCGGGTACTCTATTCATTATGCCATAGAGAAAGTTTCCATATTATTTGGTTAGATGGTATTTTGAAGTTTCCACATAAGTCCACTTTTTATTACTTCAAAATACCTTCTTAACTATACATGAAAGAAGGTAGGGGATCTCCAACCAGACCCTGTTGCAGTACCAACAGCAAAACAGCAAAACACCCGATGCGAAAACACAAAGACGAGCACACGAAGAACCGAAAAAGAGACAAACGACATAGAGACACGACACACAAACCAACGAAACCAATGGTTAACCGCTGCCGTCTTACCTATACATGGTATTTCAAACACGACTTATTTAATATGAAAAAAACTGTCATTTTACACGTGTTGTTCTGCACAGAACAATACAGCTGCAATATTATCCTTAAACTTATGTAATGGGAATCTGATTTGTATAGGATCATAGTACGCTCAAGAGTAATATCTTGAATTATTTTTAGGAATTTACCTCCTGAAATTGACATCCAGCGTCCTTTGAAAGAGACATGAGGTTGCTGTTGACTGTCCTTTTCCTCTTAGCCTTAGTACTGGCTATCACGGACACAGTGCAGGGTACTTATCCTCTCTCTCTCTCTCTCTCTCTCTCTCTCTCTCTCTCTCTCTCTCTCTCTCTCTCTAAAATGCCTCTTTAAGATTGTCTTCCCGTCAGTCCTTAAATTTTAGCTGCTTAATGGAATTTAAGGTCTTATTGCAGGAATTCAAATAAAACAAGTATACAACTTTAATTCCAATAAGCTATTTTCTTTCTTGGTGAGATGCATGCTATCTTTGCAAAAACTCATGTTCAAAGTCATTTTGCCAAAATTATGTTTACAATCAATTCCATTCAAAACATCAACAGATAGGACAAAATGTCCAAAAGCAGTTTTGCCATTTCAAGATTTTTTGTCCATGAAGAAGATGCATAATTTTGCTTGTTTCAGGGTTTTATAAGAGAGTACCTTGTAAATGGAATAGCGGTAGAGTGTGTGCTTACAATGGCCGACACTATAGGACATTCAGAAGTGAATGCTTTCCATTAAGACAGTATGATATTCAATTTATCCATTAATATTTTGAAATCGTATTTTTTAATATTTATTTTATTCATTAATATTTTGAAAATTTTTTTAATATACATTTTATCATGCGTATATTGAAAACGGCATATGGAAAAATCTAAAAGAAAACTTGGTGATAGTATGTTCATACTAATACGTCTCCAAATTCATGAAGATTATTTACGTTAATAAATCAGTTGCATATAAGAAATATGTATTGATATAAAACGTCTGTATTTCAGTGGATTTAAAATTGGATGTCGTCACGCATGTCCATGTCCTCCACGTCCACCGTGCGCATGCCCACCGGGTGGAAACATTGTTTGCGGTGTGGACGGAAGAACATACAGAAATAAATGCACGGCAAATTGCCAGTAAGAGTGTCTACTTACGGAATTATATACTCTAATGCAAATACAAGCTGTTACATGAAATGATATTATTTCCATGAAACGGTATTGTATTTCTTCTATATCTTTGTCATGAATATGGATATAATGAAAATCACATGTAACAAAGCAGGAAAATCTTTCTCTAATAATTTAGAAGGACATATAGTTAAAGCAATGTGAATTTAATTGAATTAAAATGAAGTCATTTTTCAGCCGAATTGCAATCTTTTTTTCTCTATTTTACAATATTCCTTTTAACTAAGGGGCCATCATTAAAATTATTTCGTCTGTTGTGCCACTGATGGAGATTTATTTTCCGGAAGATGCTTATGCACGGTGCACCGATTTGCTTTCTTATTTTAGTCAGTAAGATTCCTCTCTTGCAGCAAAATTCTAACATTTCTTTTTCTTTTGGAGATGAATCATAACACTCGAATGAGTTATCTATTTTAGCATTTCTTAAGGTAGCTCGTACCTCTGGTCATGAATGCTTATATTCTCCCTTTGATCACTTTTTTGGGATTTGCTTATCATCTTTGAACCTTTTATAAAAACTTTTCAAATAGACCCTAGATTGTAGGGATATCTTTATCGTCTTTAAATTCGAATGACCACATCTTTAACACTACGCCTATAGAAAAATCCAAAAACTCACATATTTTACATTGTATAGAAACATTTTTTAACAAAAAATATATTTGAAACCTGTCTATATTAAGGTTTACCCTATGTGCAATAATATGAACAGAAAATATGTGGTATCCTTGCATAATTTCCCCAGATTTTGGACCAGAGGTACGATCTACCTTAAATAGCAGCTTATGAATGAAATGAAAGGGAGAGAGAAGAAAAATATATATATATAAGATCAATTAACATCGTAAAAGAATAGGAGAGGGAAAGAGGACATGAATGATAATTCATATATTTTAATTAATATCAGAGGAGTTAAAGTAAAATGTGAAGGAAGGTGTCCGTGCAAGAAACCTTGTATATGTCCATTAATTCTGAGGCCAGTGTGTGGCAAAGACGGAAGAGATTATCCAAACGCCTGTCAAGCTCGCTGCCAGTAAGTTTTTGGAAAAATATCCCATCTTCGACATAAAGGAAGTGAAAAAATGATTTGAGAAGAACATATACATGTTTGTATCAAAACTGAGATATAAATGAAACAGAATGAACGAGGCACATTACACCAATCTTACAATACTTAAGACAAACTTTAATTTTTTACATGAAGATGCTTTAAAAAAACAAACCTTGATTTTTTAGGGGGGGGGGGGTTGAGATGAGTGTATTAAATTGAAAAAAATGTCCTTCGTGTTTCTACAATGTGATGTTGTTGTATGCATCAGGAGACGCTGACTCTCCCCGGCACCTGGTCTCACTTCGGAATTTTATTCATTCCGAGGTTCGCAACCGTTCCTATGGAAAATCTAATGATTTTACCTTTCATTCTCGACTTTGAGACTCAATAACTGATAGGTACCTCTTTAATGTTTATTCTTCTGTCTGGGTGTCCTCATATTCTCGTTTTACAGAGTATGTTCGTCTATTTGTGATGTTAGGATATCGCTTATTTTGTATTTTCAAATGACAATTATTATTTGAATTCTAAATTTGGGTTTTAAGCTTTTATTCACAGAGGTCAATGAAAATTGATGAAAGCAATAACGTATAGCATAAAAATGTGTCTACAAGGCGAACAGCATGTTATTATTGATCCGATCAATTATTTTTTGTATGGTTGTGACAATCATATTAATTGCATGATGTCACTGAGAAAAATTTGATCAAATGCAAGATTTCCGAATTCAGCCTTAATTTTGTTTCGTATTTTAAAATTCCTATATAATAAAACATGTATGTTTGATTCAATAAAGTTTGCAAGAGTTTTGTTAAAATAACAGCAATAATGACGTTTAGTATGAAACAAAATTCCAAATCTTAGCTTATAAAACACAACTGATTTAAGTGACTATTTTCCATTAACAGCAATGTAGAAGTGCAGTGTGAAGGAAAATGTCCATGTCCTAAGCCCTGTGTATGCCCGTTTATTTATAAGCCAGTCTGTGGGGTAGACGGGAAAACGTACCCGAACGAGTGCGTTGCTAAATGCAAGTAAGAACAATTTCGAAGTCAATATGCTTTAGACTTGTGTAAAAGACACCACACAATATACAAAATCTATTTCTTTTATCCTACCTATACCGTATTCGCTATTTTAAAAACTAGAGTTACTTCCCATTAGAGACGGTATCTGACGTACATGTTGACTAATTATGACGTCATCAAATTCTAATGAAACAGTCCTAAAAATCTGGTAAATGACGCTCTAAATTCGACGTTACCGTACCATTTTCATGACGCCACAATGGTTTTAAGTCAGATACTGTCTGTAAGAAGAAAAAACCCTGTATTCCGCAAAGACTCAAATAAGTTTACTAGAATAAGAATCATAACGAAGATTTTCCGTCATTACTTAGCTTAATTATGTATTCGTTAATCCATATATATATGCCTACCAAATAAAAATCAAAAGATAGAGAAAGAATTTCCTCAGAAAATATGAATTATATCTTTTCTTCTAGATACGTACCAATTAAATGTCAAGGAAAATGTCCATGCTACAACGACTGTGTATGTCCAGCGATATTTGATCCAGTTTGCGGAACAGACGGCAGAAATTATTCAAACGCTTGCTTAGCTGGTTGCGCGTGAGATGTCTTCTAATGATTCAATTGTTTTATGTATTTCGATTTTCATTTATTTCAACTCAGTATCTGAAACATGCATGCTTGATACGTTTAATTGTCAAATTGAACTCTAAAAGCCTGCGATCCTGTCTCAAAAAAATACTAACAAACCAGTTCAGGAATTTTCGTAACTTATATTTCTCAGCTCTACTTACTTACTTAAAATTGAAAAGTTATGTAGAAATGATATTAGAAAACATGATACAATCTAACTGGAAAACATGTTGAACCTCATATTAAGAACGAAAGTTAAGAAAATTCCTTAAATTTTCGTAAGAAGTTTTATGAAACTACTGTCCTGTTCACTAAATCCAGAGTACCCTGTTTTGGCGATTTATTCTGTCGTCTGAAGAAGTTTGCTATAGATGATTATTTTCTATTGACCTCCTTTAGTCGTAACTGGAAATTAACTTAAACTTACCCTATCAGCTGTATTCAAACCGCAATATGAAAAATAAAATGTCTACGGGAAATTCCCATGTTAATTTCAAGCCGCCGCCATATTGTTCTCCGTGTCAACAATAGTAGACAGTGACATCAAGCCTCCACACATTTTCAGAGATTTTACAATAGAAATTCCCCGTAGACTTTTTATTTTCCGTCCTATTTCTAACTTAACTGTCGCACAGTCAAAGCAATGGTATTTTCTGTTCCGACCAAAGGTCTACTATAAAATTGATATCTGTTTGGAAGATGACATTGTCATATTTTAGAGAAAACCGGGAAAACAGGGTGCTCTGGAATTAGTGAACAGGACAGTAGGCACTGCTCTTTTGCAGAGGACTTAAGACATTTCTTTTTTTCCTTCTTCAATTACAAGTACATTAATTTTGTAAAATGACAAGCATACGAACAAATAATCAAATTGAAAGGTTGCATTTTTTACAGTAAAGTTGGAGTACAATGTAAAGGTACCTGTCCATGTAATGACTGTGTATGTCCAGCGATATTTGATCCAGTTTGCGGAACAGACGGCAAAAATTATTCTAACGCCTGTCTTGCTGGTTGTGCGTGAGTAATGATTATAATAACTATTTTTCTCGATTTTGCTTTAAATTAGTCCAACTACGTTTGAGTATTTATTTGTTATTTTTTTAGTTTATTTCATTTTGATGTTTTGTGCATTCTGTATTTGTATAACGATTGCATTGTTCTAAATTAATACGCCTTGTGGGAAAACAATGACATAATTTGATATTGCATATTTTGTAGTAGTGAACTGCATTATACTCGTACTTAATTTGACACGTATACCTCATATTACTTCGTTCTATGTAATCATTTTGAACTTAAAAAAATGTCTTTTGTGTCTCCCCCCCCTTCTTTTTTTTTGGTTTTTTTTTTTGTTTGTTTGGTAAAACGGTTAATGATTAGTGAGACATAGTTAAGTGAAATGACTTGAAATATCTCTGAGGTAGATTCCGTATCTGAAACATGTATGGTAAAATATTTCATTTGGAATAATTTGTCAAAAAGGCTTCTCTCTAGCAGACGACTTGATACACTTGGTCTTTCTTATAAAGGGATAAAATTATATTTCATACTGATTTCATAAAATAACAAGTAATTACATTACTTTCATTTCAAACATAATTACTATTATAAAACACTGCAAATATTCTCAAAAATGGATTGCATATGATTACAGAAAAGTTGGAGTTCAATGTAAAGGAACCTGTCCATGTAACGATTGTGTATGTCCAGCAATATTTGACCCAGTTTGCGGAACAGACGGCAAAAATTATTCAAACGCCTGTCTTGCTGGTTGTGCGTGAGTTTTCCACTTAATTTATAACTTTGTCTTACTCGAATTTAAAGTTTTTTCAACTTCATTTGTTTAGTTATATGTGAATGGTTCGCAACCGTTCCTGTCGGAAATCTAATGATTTTGCTTTGCCTTCTCGACTATGAGACTGAATAACTGATGGGTACTTCTGTAATGTTTAATTTATGATTGATATCGATAATAATAAACATCAAAGAAGTACCTAACACTTATTCAGTCTAAATGTCGAGAAGGCAAAGCCAAATCGTGAGAATGCCCATCCGAATGGTTGCGAACCCCGGAATGAACAACATTCCGAAGTGAGATCAGGTACCCGGGGAGAGTCAGTGTCTCCTGATTGCATGCAACACCCGTCGCAACAGCTCCATGGAAACCTGTCAAATTGGATGATTGTCTCGATGTACAGATCAGGTAAGTATGTCTTGTCTCGTGATGACGACATCCATTCAGTCACAATATAGAATGTCACTGATCATTCTGGAAAGGGGGATCTGATATGCTTTTATAATATTCCCGGAGCGACCGAAGAGCTTCCGCAATGATGATTTCAACTGTTGTGTGATATAACCCTGAACAAGTAGCTTACTTGCAAGCCGTCTGGCTCTAAGGATAACATCTTCATATATTGGCGTACCGAATCAGCTAAGAAACAATAACGCCATAAGCAGGAGAAGACGGAATGTCGCTACTCATGAAAGGGAAGTTAGTTATGTCGAAGCTGAAATCGTCACGCTTGTCATACAGTGAGGTGTCCAAATGGCCGTTTGCAACGAAAAATAGAAGTATATCCAAGTACGAAGCGGATCTGTCGCTCTCTGTTGTTTTCTTGATCTCTATTTCATGAGGATAGATTTCATGTAGATTGTCCTTAAATTTCGGATTATTGATGGACAACACGTCATCTATTAATCTGAAGGTGAAATTGAACTGAGATGCGAGATGCTTTCGCCAAGTCGAGAGTAAGGTCTTGATGAAGTCAACTTCGTATGAATATAAAAATAAGTCCGCAATCAGTGGGGCGCAATTGGTACCCATGGGGATTCCGACTATCTGCTGGAATATGGTTCCTCCAAACACCACAAAAATGTTGTCAATCAGAAACTCAAGCATCCGAATGATATCGTCTTCGGTATACTTTTTGTTTCATTGAGAGTGTTCCTTCACGAAAAAAGTATCCTTCCGCCCTGTGACAAGGTATTTGTATCTCCTATTACCATTGTTTGAAAGAAAGATATTATATCGAACAGAATTAATACCCTTACGAGAAACCGAAAGAAAGCATATTCTGGAATACAAGCAAAATGTCAATAAACTAAATCCGTTCTTACATTGAACTCTGGAGGTTGTTTTATTTTCTCAATCTATTTGCCTACTTTTTCGTATACTTTTTGTGTATACTTAACCATAATTAGTATGTCGAATAAGTCTTGGATTTTGATTTTGGGTTTTATGTAAGAGACAAATAAGTTAGACACAATGCTGTCCTACGACTCTGATGGTCACATCAACATCTCAATCTATAACAAACGTGACCACTTCGCCGATTATAAAGTGTGCATCGCCCAAACCATATTATATCTCAATAAATTACAAAATTGTTAAAGGTAATCCATAAGTATGACAAGTTAATTTTTTTTCCAAATTATTATAAAAATAGCACTAAAGATCACATATCTTTACAGCAAGGTTGGAGTGCAGTGCAAGGGAACATGTCCGTGTCCTTATCTCTGTGGCTGCACATTAATTTATAAACCTGTCTGTGGAACAGATGGAAAAACATACCCTAATGAGTGTACGGCAAACTGCAAGTAAGTACATAGGTATTCTTATTTGAGTCAACTTAAAATCAAATAAATTGGGACTACGTATCGTACAGAAATCAACATAATGCAATATGCCTTACATTAATACTATCCGATAAATGAATTTAACAAATTATATGTTGAAGTCCTGGAACAAAATCGCCTCAAGATGTCTATTTTTGTACGTTTCAAACCTATTAGATTGGTTACACTTGTTACTGCGTCCCGTTAGAGATCATCTTCTTTCATGTCAATCAATTTTTTCAGACACGTCCCAATAAAGTGCAAGAGAGCATGTCCATGTCCAGAGGACTGTGTATGTCCAGCAATCTATGACCCTGTATGTGGAGTAGACGGCAAGACCTATTCTAGCCCTTGCGCTGCCGGATGTGTGTAAGTTGACGTTCTTTTCCAGAGTTTTTTCAATTAGAGTGTTATAAACAATTTAAGCACATGCTTGATGTATGTTGAAAATGCAGAACAGACACCTTATGCAGAAATTTCAAGGTAACACAACCCCTCTCTGAAAAGGGAGATCTAGATGAAAGTCTGACACAACTACCAATACCATTATTTTGACTCGAGTAAACATTTACAGTTCAATGACATGAAATCGGTTAGGTATGAAATTGAATGTAAGATGGTATGGACTTGACAGGTAAACTTGACTGGTTTATGGCATAAAACTATATGACAAACTTAAGCGGCTTATATAATTATATATTTATAGGAGATTCCTAAATCTATAAAAATCCCATCAAGTATTCTGAAAATAAAGACGAAGGAACAGATAGAGAACGCGTTAAACAGTTCATAGATAAATAAATACATGTAATATAATGCAAAATGTGTTGTACATGATGTTTGTCATCTAACACATCCTTTGCATAGAATTATTATTTTGAATTTTTTTTCTATCTAAAATTGTTTTAGACATGTACCTGTTAAATGCAAAGGAAAGTGTCCATGTTCTTGCGGTTGCACAAAAGAATATAACCCTCAATGTGGCATCAATGGCATTACGTACGGAAACCCATGTATGGCTAAATGCGCGTGAGTACTCAGGATGATCTCAAAGTAGAATCGCTACTTCTTTCTATATCATAGACTCTAATTTTCTTTCCTTTTCGCTTACACATTTACATTTGTAAAAAGAAATGGTTCCCTGTTGGTAATGACATGAAGTATAATCGGAGATACTTTTTCCTTCATTTTTGTAACAGAGGGGCGAAGATATCTTGTCCGGGAAAGTGTCCTTGCTGTGTGTGCCCTAAAATTTTAGACCCTGTTTGCGGAACTGACGGCAAGTCTTACCCAAATGCCTGCGTTGCAAAATGCAAGTAAGTGCACAAAAATGTAAAAATAGTTATTCTTTTATGGTATTTGTACGAAAAAAAAAACAAATCAAGTGTACGAGTTACAAATAAATGTATCTTTTGCTAAAACGGCCGTTTCAGAAAAAAATATGAAAATAACAAATTACGAAGCAAGCATCTCTCTATTTATTTCGATGTTAAAGCAAGACTTATTACTCCGGTAAATCCATTACAGCTAATCACTGCTAAAATATAATTTTTAAATGATGTTTATTCTAATATTAGTAAGCTTGACATTTAAAAGGTATCAGGCAATATATGTCTGTCTGTCTGTCTGTCTGTCTGTCTGTCTGCCTGTCCTTTGTTGAATGAAATCTTTTTTTGAATTCATTCTTTTGTCTTTTCATCGTGTGTATGAATGGTTAATTATTATATGATGAACGAGCAATAAGAATCATAAATCTGATTTTCTTACACCAACTTCGGCAATATTATTTTTCTTTACAGCAATGTGACAATTGCTTGCAAAGGAAAATGTCCTTGTTGTACATTGCCCTCGCATCTATGATCCAGTATGTGGAAAAGATGGAAATACATATCCTAATCCATGCGAGGCCAAATGTGCGTAAGTACAATTAATAGATCTTTGGAAAAAAAAGCATATACGGCGAATGCTATCACCACTGAAATTTTCATAAAGATGGATTAATCGATAATTTTGGCCGATGTTATATCTTTTAAACTTTCAAATGAACTTTAAATCCATATGGAACATTTGAAAATAAGAATAAGTTGCATCAATATTGAGAGCTCCTTGATTGACCATTCGAAATAAAGTGTTTGAAGCGTTTCAAGAATGACTCGAGTTATGGCGTGAACTCAATAGTTTTTTCATGCTTAATTTAACTTTTGACCCAAGAATCTTTATGGATTCACCTCGGGTCATTTTCCATATAATGTATGAAGTGTCATAATTATAGAAAATGAAGTATTTGATATACGGTGAGGAAATGCTGATAAACCCGTTTTCCATACATTTAAAAATTTGACCTTGCCTTGTGACTTTTTGACCTATAAAAGAATGACTCGATTTATGTTGCGGAAACGAAAATCCTGTCAATGGATAGATATTGCGAAACCAGTATATACCCATGAATTCCGTTTGAAGGGGTGCAGTGATTTTAATCAACATAATTATATGATTTGCTCTTTGTAATTTTAGGCACGTTGAGGTGGAGTGTAAGGGTAAATGTCCATGCTGTACTTGTAACAATGCCAAATACGGTCTTGTCTGTGGTAAAGACGGGAAAACATATAGCAATGCCTGTGAAGCTGGCTGCAAGTTAGTACGCTGTCATTATTAATCGACATTTTCATTGTGACGAATTTCGAACTTCGTATTTCGCACTTCGAACATTGAAGAAAAAGTGGCGTAGCTGCCGTTCGCGTATAAATTCATAAGCGGAGTCATCAACATTTTGATTAGTATACTCAATGGAATGGTAAATTGGACTTCCTGTACTACTAGTGTGCTTTTTTCGTCAACCACCTTATGAAATTTAAGTGCGAAGTTCGGAGTGCGAAGTGCGAAGTTCGTCACGGTGAAAAAAGTATATTAAAAGACAAACATAAGTTCCCATTACCATCAATTTTAATCTAAACAATAAAATGCTTTTAAAAGAATAACTGGATCATATTTCATCTTGTTTAAAAGATAAGACCAGGAGTCCCCGTCGGGCACATGTATTAAAGTTCGATCAATTTCGGTTGATCGTTTCTTCAATCGCATTTTAAAATTTATTTACAATTTTTTCTTCAAATTTCTGAAACCTGGGTCCTGTAGCATCATATCCCAGCCATCTTGCTACGTCTTCGGTATATTTAGGACATAATTTTCACAGATTTTGGTCATATTTCATTGTTTAGATTGAGGATCACCGACGAGGGTTAAATACCCGAAACGTGCATGTCTGGTCCATGCTCTAAAATGATGCTTATGAATTTAAAGACGTTAAACTTATGTTTGTGAAAAAACTATAAGTAAACATATATTGAGCTTATCTACATGTATCATTGATTTAAACCAGACACGTGAAAGTGGATTGCAAAGGAAAATGCCCATGCTGTAAGTGTGCCAAGGTGTACAGACCGGTTTGTGGTGTCAACGGGAAAACGTTTGCCAATCTTTGCGAGGCGAAATGCGCGTGAGTATTTATCATAATTTTACTTTTGAATTACAACAAAGTGGACAGTACATTTACTTAATCATATGTTCTAATTATTAATATATACAATTATTGACTTTCAGAAATGTACCAGTTAAATGCTATGGACAATGCCCATGTCCCAAAGGATGCATCTGTACGCTTGAATTTGATCCTGTTTGTGGCGAGGATGGTAAATCCTACCCAAATCCATGTACGGCTACAAAGTGCGGGTAATGTTCTTACACTACTCACTCTTGACATATAGTTTAATTGAAATCTAGATATCAAAGGAGCTTTAAAAAGAGAGTACAAGTCCATGTTTATACTTTTTATTTTCTTGGCATCTCTGAATTATTGAATCGTAAAGTATCATAATATAAATCAATTGAAATCTTGATATCAACGATTGGAAAAGTGTGTTCAAATGCATGTAATTTTTAATTTGGCATCTTTGCATCATTTGAACTTAAATGAGTTAAAGAAGATCCTGACGATAATCTCAACAGCACTCACAATAGAGCACCAAATTGAGCATCGACAGACCCCTAGCAAGCTAGAGGTGGGACCATGTGCCCGGGAGGAGTAAGCATCCCCTGTTGGCTAGCCGCACCCGCCGTCGATGTTCACGCACGAAAATGAAAAGAAAATGTAAAATACATGCACTGTCTGAGGCCACGTCTATATAGAAAGTGCTATGGCGACAATGTCAGGGAAAAATATTCAAAACACTTACTGTCAAACCCCTCGCGGGGAACCTTATTACGAGCTCCACGCGGCAAAGGGATAAGTGTGACACAAATGAGTTAAAGAAGACCCTGACGATAATCTCAACAGCACTCACCATAGAGCACCAAATTGAGCATCGACAGACCCCTAGCAAGCTAGAGGTGGGACTATGTGCCCGGGAGGAGTAAGCATCCCCTGTTGGCTAGCCGCACCCGCCGTCGATGTTCACGCACGAAAATGAAAAGAAAATGTAAAAAAAAATGCACTGTCTGAGGCCACAATGTCAGGGAAAAATATTCAAAACACTTACTGTCAAACCCCTCGCGGGGTTTGACAGTAAGTGTTTAAAGCACCACTAATGATGATCCATTGTCATTAATATGCATGAATAATGCACTGCACTTGTAATCTGTTGTCCAAAAGGCTGCTCCATGATAGCCTCGATGGGTTACCTCGTCGTTTTTCAGCGAGATTTTGCCTCTTTACGAAAGGCTAGTTGTGTGCTTTCGGGTCGATCGATTTTCAAAATATGTTTGCTACCGCTTTGTTCGATGAATTAGCAGTGAATTGATATCTATAGATTTGTGTTTTCCTCGTAAAAAATTCTCGATATAAACGAATTTTAGAAGGACTGACTATTGATTCAATGCAACAAAATGTCATGAATAATAAAAGGTAATATCTACTAAGTTTTTATCTTTGATATCAAATAAAATTAACAACATAAATCTAGATTTTAGTGTTTAAAGTATACTTTGCTTACATATTTTCCTGTGCACAGCCCATTTCATATCCCAGTGCACCACGTGACAGTCATTGAACTTTATTGTATGACTGGAAAATATGTCCATCGCTGATTGGCTGATAACATATTTGGAGCTTATGAATATATCGCTGTAACCACCTCCAGAGAGCTATATTAAGAACAACTCTCACAGTATCTTTTTTTCAAAATTAGCGTTTTAGTTTTGACAGAAAAGTATTTAAAAGATGCAATCCCTTTAAGATTTTGAAACAATTATTCATAGAAACTAAACAAATTTTCCTTCGGTTAAAAGTCTGGGGTTTTTTAGACGAATTCCGTTATACCTGAGGTACATATTTAAGCTTAGCATTTCTTTGTGTATACAGAATGTTAAAGTTAATCAAGCTGGTTAGTCCTCTGTTGGACTCAATTACCTTAAATAGGAACGATCCTACTTTGTGCATAGTATAGATTTACTCTTAGCTGTGAAAACGTATTATAAGATTGCTTTTTCTTTTCTTGTACATTCATAAAACGTTTTTACTATGTTATTCAGATTCACGAAAATTAAGTGCAAAGGAAAATGTCCATGCTGTCAATGTCCGAAAATAAGGGATCCAGTCTGTGGTACAGACGGCAAAACATATGCTAACAAATGTTTGCTTAAATGCGCGTAAGTATGATTAGGACAAAGGGATCAAATATTTTGTTTTACGTCCGTGGCCAGGTATCTTAAAATTAGGATAATTCCTCAGAAAAAAAAACACGCACAAATATGCATTTTTCAGGTAAAAAAATTACTCAACCTGAATGATCTTGAGTACCATAGATTACCTATACTATCACTCATATAGGGAGATAATACAGGGTAGTAGATTTTCAAAAAAATAAAGTAAGAAAATTTCCACTTCATTTGTGAAAGATACTTTTCTTTTATGCTTTCAGTCCTATTTTTCTTAATTCCTTCATATTGATCTTGTGTCTGTGTGTTCTCATACATAGCGGGAGTGTACCTTTAAGAAAAAGTTCGGGACGTACAACAAAATATGAAATAACCATGGCCTTATCATGATGTTATGATAATTCAAAATATGATTGACACGTTGGAGTCCACGTTGACACATTTGTTGTACATTCTATAATCTGCTTTTCGACATAAAACACATTTTTGCAGATAAGCAAAACCAATGTTTAATAATGATTTATGGGAATATTGAATTCCCATTTGACATTGTGAAATATTTTTTATGCTATGAAGTAAACACTTTGTATGAACTAGATAAGAATGCCACTTGTTACAGCAATGAATCTTCCCTGTACTGCATGACTCCAGTCATGTCTTATATAATATGGGTTTTTTAGTGTACGCTTATACATGGCACATTTGAATGATCCTATTAGTCATCATAGTATATGTTACTAACTTATACTATATATATGCAATATGACATTGCCTGCAAAGTAAAAACCAGTAGTCATAATGTACTGTGTGACCACCATACATGCAGGTCTTTCTATCTAGCGCCTGACTTAAGGGGGTCAAGAGCAGTATCCGAAAGATCCCCATCGGAAAGCTCTAGATCAATTATGACGTCATGATAGAAACGGCGACATTGGCGCGTTTTTCGCAAGAACGTCAGCATTAGGTAACGTACAAATAAGGGAGAGGGGGGTAACAAAATCACTATATCTTAAAAACTGACAATCATATTTTAATAGGAACTTAACGGTGTTTCACTTGACATATGCAGAAGATGATATTAAGTTTTTACGAAAAATAAATGATAGGGTTTCAGATAAACGGATTTTATTATTAAAAATTAACAACTCGAAGATGTTTTGAAAATAGACAAAAATTAATCTTCTTTCGACAATTTCTTTTAAAAGTCTTAGTGATCATTTATAATTCTATACATATCCGATTGCCCACATTTAAATGACAAATACCGAACTTGTCAATATTTACCTCCACAGAAGATTTGTAACTGTTTTTCATTACCTAAAGTGTTTTAATTCTAACGTCACATTTACGATCCATTTATCGTAGCTTCAAAACTAACGGTAAAAAATTGAAAAAAAGTATGTTTCAATTTTAACATTTATAATTTGTAGGAAAATTAAATGATATGATCTTTTTTAAGTCTGGCTGTCCTGTACCTCCTTAATTTCTTAGGTTTATCAAAGATCATAGAAGAGTTCGAAGATTATGGTCAAGGTCATGTAATTGGAATCAAACGCGTATACGGCTTTAAATGAAATGACATTGTTCAAACTTTTACTGTTTACCGAATATGATGAGTTTAAAGAAAAGAAAGAATTGCACAATATCCCTAAAAGGTCACATATATTGGACAAACCATGTAACATACTTCTTCCATAATATCCTTATGTATACATGGTCGCATGATGCCAAGATATGCATTGGCTTTCTACTTAAGTGAAATCTTCTTATCGTGAAATGAATAATAGATTCAAACTGGTGACCTAGATAACTTGACTCCTAATATATTATCTAAGCAACGTAAGGAGGAAAAAATAAACATGATAAGAGCAACGGGAAACTTTTAGTACATTCCCATATCTGGATAATGAGAATTAAAATATGTTTAATCTTAGCTGATATTTTGGTAAGCTTAGTATTCATCGGCATGATATTGGCTTAGACAATGTATCTTTTCATACAGGAAAGTTGGCAAAGCCTGCAAAGGCGAATGTCCCTGTTGTAATTGTCCTAAAATATATAGTCCTGTGTGCGGCAAAGATGGGCATACTTATCCAAATAAGTGTCTGGCCAAATGTTCGTGAGTACATACTGAATTTTGTTCCTAATTCATCATCATATTGCAGTATCTTTCTGGTCATCAAAGTTTAAGAGTTTTTTGCTATTTGATAGGTAGCTCTTATGTCATTTGTTTTCCCAATACTTTAAGTTTTTAAGCCTTTATTTCTCAATGTTCCTTTTTGAAGTGGCTCTTTTTCTATCTGGAAACTTTGCATAAGTTTCCTACATATTTCATACAAAAACTGACAGTTTAATATGTGTGTGGATCTTCCAGGAATGTAAAAATTGACTGTAAAGGGAAGTGTCCGTGTTGCAAATGCACCAGCAAAGTGAATTATATGTGTGGAAAAGATGGGAACACGTATCGAAATCCATGTGCAGCTGATTGCGCGTGAGTACTATACACAAAGAAGAGTCTTACGTCCTCTCAATAATGTTATGAATCTTTTTAATTTGTGTGCTTTACATGTAAAAGCTCATATTTATCTTACTGATTGAACTGTACAGAACAATCTTTTAGAATCATATTCCGTTAAACCTTCCTGATAAAGGACATGAAAGGCACTAATGCCCATTAATAGAAGTATTGAAGAGCATATATAATGTTAATATAAACATTAAAGAAGTACCTAACAGGTATTCAGTCTCAAAGTCGAAGAGGCAAGGCAAAATCATGAGAATTACCATCGGAACGGTTGCGAACCCCGGAATGAACAACATTCCGAAGTGAGTGACGTGAAGACAGCTTCATCTATACCCAATAGAGATTACAAATAGCGTCTACCTGTGTATAACCCTCCCATTTTCGATTAACGCAAAGGGTAAATAATGATCGCTGAGCCACTTTCAACAATGCATGAACAAAAAGACGAATTCTTTAAAAGAACAAACTATGCAAACAATTATCTTTAAGAATGAAACAATTGTAATTCTTTCTTTGATTATTTGGATTGGACGTAAATGAGTGAAAGTAAAATACAAAATTTTTAAAGCCCACAATCAGAAAAAAAAGAATAATCAATAGACATACAAAACATTGACAAATAGAAAACTAAGCGAGACATCTCAAAACATGTTCAAAATCATCAAAGTGAATCCTCTGGTAAGATGTGATCAGATGCCTGAGAAGAGGAAGCATCACCTGATTAAAACATCCTTCATTTTCAACCTTGAAAGAAGTTCAAAACCGTCGAATGCTTACATATTCGGGGTTCGGGATGGTGCCAGACTACACTATTTCAGACGAGATATATGTAATACATTGTAAAACAATCAGTATCAAAATCGAAAAATTAATTTTGAAAAAGAAATTTTACAAACCGTCGTTAATTTACTACTTACGAAGCTTAGATGTGAGTGTGAACAGAGAGAACAAATCAGATAAAAGATCTAGAGAAAATAACAAAAATCAAAAAAAAAAATAGAAATATGAAAACTCAAGGTGTTTCCCTCGAGTCATGAGAATTATATGAAAATTGTAGAATTACAATGCATCAGATGGTTCTTCATGTTACAAAAAAAGAGTTTTATATGTAGTATTGATTTTCTTTTTAGATCATAAATTTCAAAATAAAATCTGCTTCAAAAGAACTTGTTGAACGTGTTAAAGAAAAAGAAAAAAAAAAGAAAAATGGATCGAAAATTTAGAATGTTACACGTCTTTAATTCACAGCGTCATTTAAGAACTGGTAAATTTGCTGGATGGACTACACATGCACGTTTCGGGTACTTAACCCTCGTTAGTGATCCTCAATCCCTCTAACAGAAATTTTCTAATGCGTTTGAAGAAATGATCAACCGAAATTGATGGGACGTGGCTACATACGCCCTCAGTGACTCCTGGTCCAACAGCAGTGACACTCACCAAGTGGTACACATGTTACACGTCTTTAAATTCATAGTATCACTTGAGATCAGATAAATCTGCAGCATGAACCAGACATGCACGTTTCGGACACTTAACCCTCGTCAGTGATCCTCAATCCAAAAAATAAAATGAAGTAAACATTCATAGAGACTTTTTGATATACATTACATAAGTAAATAACACACATTGCTACTTTCAGACATGTAGCTATTGAATGTAAAGGAAAGTGTCCATGCTGCATCTGTACAAAGGAAAAGAAACCTGTGTGTGGAGTCAATGGGAAAACATATGACAACAAATGTTTGGCAGGATGTGCGTGAGTATATCATACCACAGTGTTCCAAAGCAGCCATATATCATTACTTTCGAATGAGAAGACCCTCTTAACTTTTAGTTTCAGTTTGTTTTATGTGAGATGTCGAAAGTCAGAAAACTAATGATATCAGTTGTCACTTCAATAAGGTACATAGAACGAGAGAAGCTAAATGTTTTACGTTATAGCTGGATCGAGTACGGTCTGCCTTTTCAATTGAATGTTACAAAAGCTATCGTAAAGATCAAACTATGAATAAAGTATTTTGTGACTTTTTTTATGGAAGCGAGTCTGGCATACTTGGAATTAGAAAATAACTGGTTATCTCAATCACTTCTGCCATCGTTGCAGAAATATTATAAATTATTGCTTATAAAATGGGTATCCTAATATAACCTAATTTTCTCCGAAGAAGAACGAATGCGAACACGTGTATGTCTTATTTGCAAAAGACTAGTTTTGTAGCAAAACAAAACAACATGACGGACGGATAGAATGAAAAGGAATCGACAATCGGTATTATCAGAATTAGAGATGAGAAAGAAATAAAGAATAAAAAGAAAGAATTAGTATCAGTGAGTTAAAGAATATCCTGACGATAATCTCAACAGCACTCACAATAGAACACCAAATTGAGGACAGATGGAGACCTTAGAGGACGAACGTGCGTTGAAACTAAAGTGGGACGAGAAATTAGCCAGAAGGATCTACATTGTACATATACTCGTACATGTAATTCCATTGTCATATTTATAAGATGATTAGATAGATATCAGTGTGATGTGTATACATATATATTCGCAGTATTTTGATACGTATATATATATATTCAAATTTAAACGTCTTCAAATTGAATAGCATCATTTAAGAACAAATAAATTGGCAACGTGGACCAGACATGCACGTTTCGGGTACTTAACCCTCATCAGTGATCCTAAATCCTAAATCTAAACAATGTAATATGCCAAAAAGTATGAAAGTTACTATGTCGAAAAAGGGTACCGAAAGACGTAGCAGGATTGGTGGGATATGATGCTACAGGACCCACTTTTTAGAAATTTCAAGAAATTTTGATAACAGAAATTTAGATTGCGTTGAAGAAACGATCAACCGAAATTGATCGAACTTGGCTACATGTGCCCTCGGGGACTCCTGGTCCACCAGCAGTGACACTCACCAAGTGGTATAAATTTAAACGTCTTCAAATTGAATAGCATCATTTAAGAACAAATAAATCGGCAACGTGGACCAGACATGCACGTTTCGGGTACTTAACCCTCATCAGTGATCCTAAATCCTAAATCTTAACAATGTAATATGCCAAAAAGTATGAAAGTTACTATGTCGAAAAAGGGTACCGAAAGACGTAGCAGGATTGGTGGGATATGATGCTACAGGACCCACTTTTTAGAAATTTCAAGAAATTTTGATAACAGAAATTTAGATTGCGTTGAAGAAACGATCAACCGAAATTGATCGAACTTGGCTACATGTGCCCTCGGGGACTCCTGGTCCACCAGCAATGACACTCACCAAGTGGTATAAATTTAAACGTCTTCAAATTGAATAAGTTTATATCAAATATATAAAACCCTGAACATAATTACTAGATATAGGCATATCGTCATTCAGGATTGGGCAAACAAGCGCACATGTGAATAAATGAAAGTATACAAGTGGGTTACTACATGTTTTGTGCTATTCAAACGATGTAAAGTTCATTCAAGCGTTTGGCTGACCACTATAGCGTGCTCAATCTGACCTGAATATTGGACATATTTCTACATACTGTATATACAAATTTCCGATGTTTACCGAAATTGTGTGTAACCCGAGAAAAAAGACGTCTTTTAAACAATGATTTGATAGATAATTTATGCAAGTATTATATGGATGTTCATAAAACCCATTTATGGTAAAAACTTCGTTATTGACCGATGTTTCCTGCATGAATATTTGTCCGTCCTTCCGTATTAGAAAATCAAAAACACAAGACAAATAGATTCAGTATCGCTTGCATTTGGAACAGAATTGACCTTTTTCTACTTTTAAAAGAAATCACTGTAGCTTTTTACTGTTTATTACATATAAATCAATGATCTGACAACTGCAAATGATATCAAATTGTTAATATTTAAATATATGTTCTACAGTACCAATTCTATTGTACAATTAAATTTTTAATTTCTCTTTATTTAGGAAAGTGAAGGTAGATTGCGATGGACCATGCCCCTGTTGTAAGTGTCCCAAGATATATAAACCGGTGTGTGGTGTTGACGGGAAAACATACCCGAATGCATGCGAAGCAAAATGCGCGTGAGTTATGAAAAAAACCTTTTCTATATAAATGTGTTCGAAACATAATAAAAAAGCTATTCATATTCATTAAATTCATCCTCAAACAGAATGAGATAAGATGAAAATGAAATGTTTGTAATTGAACTTCTTCACATTACAGAATATGTCTCTTGTGAATATATGTAAAAAATACTTATATTCATACATTGTATCCTGGAAAAATATCTTTGAACGTCTTTGCAGTGGAGTAGCTGTCGCTTGTGAAGGGAAGTGTCCATGTAAGCTGTGCGCATGCCCCAAGATATACAGTCCTGTATGTGGAAAGGATGTTAAAACTTACGCCAATGCATGTTTGGCAAAGTGTGCGTGAGTATCAAAGTGACACCAACTGAACGACTTGATCTCTATGGATCTAGTTTTTTCCCAACAGATCAATTCTGTCGGTATACACGTACTTCTTTGTTCCTTTTTACCCCCTATTTTCCTTCTTGTTAAAAGTATATGAAAAGAAAATATATTTTTGATCAACGTATTCGATCGTTTACATATGAGTACGAGTAAAACTATATCAGCCTCAAAAATAAAGATACAAGAAGAAAATATGCACGATATGAAGGTTCAGAAAATATCAGTATTAATGATTTACATATCCTCTACAGTAAACTTGATACATGTATGACTGAAATTCTTATCTTGAGAGTTTTAGAGTCTAAAAGTCAATCTAAGAATATTTCTCAATGTCTGGAGGATATAAAATCAAAGAACGAACGTTTTTGACATTTATAATCACACACTAGAATTAATCAATCATTTCTTATATTGTTGTTTCAGACATGTAGGAATACAATGTCAAGGAAAATGTCCGTGCTGCTCCTGTCCAAAGATTTTCCACCCAGTATGTGGTAAAAATGGGAGAACATATGGAAATCCATGTCAAGCCAAATGCGAGTAAGTTACAAATGGAAATGGAGAGATGTTATAGTGTTAAATATCCATTTTATCGCCCCAAAAGACTTATTGTCTTACAAATGTACATCTGGCTCAGGTGTTTGCAGTGGTAAATAGCATTGTCCTCGGAGGGAAGTCGGTTTTGTTTAACATGCTCTAGAAAAGAATATGTTGCCCTTCATTTTTCAATTTATTTTTGTCTCATTTCTTATTTCTTTTCTCGTTGTTTCCAAGTGTTTGTTTACGTAGTAGATTTCGTAACTTTATTCTCTGTATGTGTTCCGCTGTATTACTGCGACGCCGTCTTGTTGGAAATCTTGCTCATTTTATTTTCGCTGTTTTCAATTCAAAAGAAAAAAGGGGATCTTCAACAACATTCGGTTGCAGCACCAACAGCAAAACACCAACTGCAAAAACACAAAGTAGTCACGCACAGAATGAGACGTAAATGGTACAATGAACGCCAAATCACATAAAAACATCAAACATAAATGACTACACGTAAACCAGCGAGACCAATGGGCAATCTATGCCGACTTAGGACGACCATCTGCCATGTGAGTAGCAGACGGTGTGCTTATCCTGGTTTACGTGTGCACAACCCTCCCACTTTTCGGATTACCCAGAGGTCTCGAAGAACACACAACTGCAAAAATACAAGATGTAATTCTCGAGATCCGATATCAATTGACAAATTGCCTTAAAATCATTGCCTTCATGATAACCCTATATTCATTTACAGCAAGCAAGATGTTGCCTGTAAGGGACAATGTCCTTGTAAGTGTGTTTGTCCAACTGATGAGTATGATCCAGTATGCGGAAAGGACGGGAAAACATACGAAAATAAATGCAGAGCTAATTGTGCGTAAGTACATAATCATTGTAAAAAAATATTTCAACAATTTTTTAGGTGTATGAAAGCAGTAATGTCTACTACATGTACAACGAATTATAATGAACAAGTTTTTAAGAATCACACACCCTAATGGTAGCGTCAGAGAGTTATTAGTTTGATAGGATTCCTGCTGGACTGTGCTGCTTTAATCTTTATGTAATACAAAATCATACAAATGTACATGAATTAAATCAAACTACATTCTCTTTTCTTATTCAATGTAATTATATTACTTATTAATTCAAAATTCTTAAATTCATTCATCCATGCAAGTAAAAAGGAGGTGTAGGTGATTTGTAGCCAATATGAACTCAATGAACAAAATTTAACAAACATTCGAAAACGCTTTTCTTAGAATCATGCATTGTTCCATTATTTATTTCATTTTGAATATTTCATTTCCTAGCCATGCCGTCATTTCTTGCAAAGGAAAATGTCCTTGCTGTAGTAATTGTACAAATGAGGTAGATCCTGTGTGTGGAAAAGATGGTCATACTTACACTAATGAATGTCAAGCAAAATGCAGGTGACTGAAACTAGTAAAGACATTTAGTTAAAGCATTAGATTAAGCTTAAATAACTATATAAGAAAGAAGGGATCTCCAGCAACACTCGTTTGCAGCACCCACAGCAAAACTCCAAACACCCAATGCAAAAAAAAAACCACAGAGCAGACACTCACAGAAAGAGACGCAATAGGGACAAGGAACACCAACTCACACCATAAGAACGTGAAACACAAAAGACCACACATTAACCAACGAGGCCAATGGGCAACAGGTGCCGAATTAGGACGGCCACCTGCCATTTTTGATAGCATACTTAACTTTCGTAAATATGTAAGGTCAATTTTATCGCTTTCCATCGGGACTCTCTCTCTCTCTCTCTCTCTCTCTCTCTCTCTCTGAGGAGTGTGTGTTGTTATATATTTTTCCTTTTAATTTGTTATCAATTTAACACTATCGAGGAGCAAAACCCCAAAACAACATAATGCGAAAATACAAATTGATCAAGCTCAACAAGACACACCAAAGGTATAAGGAAGATAAAAACGAAGTCTACATCAAAGCACTAATCACACACACACACACACAAACCTACATAATTTCAAACAACGAGACTTGAGCTACGCTTATTGATTGGGGATGCTTATCTTCAAATTTAGTGACCATTAAATGGTGTTTTTATCCAGATTACTTGCGCAAAACACTCCAAATTGTGTGGTAATCCAACGGTCTAAACGAAGGAATAATTATTGTTTATGACAACCTCATCTCTGTCAGTTGACAAATTCAATATAAATCATAAACATATTATGTCGGTATCTATTTTTGTTGATCACTATATGAGCCTGCAGCAGCATGTTCTCTCCATGATAAATAAAAGATCTGTGAAAAGACCTGAGAATATGTTATTACGATCAGCTCTCATTTTCCTTTTTAACATTTTCAGACACGTTCCTGTGGATTGTAAAGGGAAATGTCCATGTTGTAAGTGTACATACAACGTGGACCCAGTATGTGGAAAAGATGGAAAAACCTATGATAACCCATGCAAGGCAAAATGCGCGTAAGTATGACGCAATATCACAATGAAATTTATTCATAATATTTATTCATAATGTCTGGTCCATGCTGCCAATTTATCTGTTCTTAAATGATGCTATTCAATATGAAGACGTTTACATATAACATTAAACACTCAATATCCACAAATTTTGGGCCACTCGGCCCTTATCAAGTGGAAAAGCACGAGTATAAAAGAATTCTACGTAATATCCATTTCTGCTGGTAAACAAAGCCCAGCGTAAAATGAACAAGGCATGACGTCACAATTTTATTCAAAACAGTATTCATTTTGAAAACACTTCCAATAATGTTATGTACACACACCCACAACCATTAATTTCGATTATATTAATTATCATTTTGAGTTTTATTATCCATTTCGACCTCTTCTTTGTTAACAGGAACGTCAAGGTCGATTGTAAGCACAAATGCCCATGCTGCAAGTGTCCGAAAATATTAGCACCTGTTTGTGGAGCTGACGGTCATACCTATCCTAATGAATGCCTAGCAAAGTGCGCGTAAGTACATATTATTATCGATTTTGTACATTATGCATATCAATCAATTTCATATTCCAAAATTACCCTTACTTTGATGAACGACTTTGAACTATCTTTTTCATAAATACCTGAACCTAAATATCACTCTGCTGAAGTATGATTTGATGATGGTGTATGAGATACATGTATGAGATCGGACGGATGGGAAAAAAGACGAACACACATCAGACATTACGGCGACTTTATGATCCAACGAAACTTTCGAGCCGCATAAACAATCTTCCCCTAATGCACAAATAAGCTTAAAAAGAGAAAAAAATACACTTCATCTCAGTTCATGAATAAGCAAAAGTCCATATTTGACAACTCACTACGATAAACATATTCTGGTATATTGCCTTCTCCTAAAGGAAGCAAAATATGAGTGCTTAAACTATGGCCTGAAATGAAATACATATACGGTACGCAAGGGCATGTTCCGGTATGATACGGTACGCCGATATGATACGGTACGCCAGTGCATGTAAGCTACTTGCAACTTACTTGCTACTGAATAAATCTTTGAGGAAGTTCCCCGGTCGCAACGGGGATATAATAAAAGAATATCAGATCCCCCTTTCTAGAATGATCAGTGACATTCTGGATTGCGATTGAATAGCTGTCATCATCACCTAGCAAGGGTGTTGAATGTCTTCAAATTCAACAGTATCATTTAAAAACAGATAAATTTGCAACATGGACCAGACATGCAAGGAATATCAACCATATATGTACATCAATATGTACATCGAGACAATTACCGAATTTGACAAGTTTTAATTGAGCTGTTGTGACGGGTGTTGCATGCAATCTCTGACTCTCCCTGGGCACCTGGTCTCACTTCGAATTGTTATTCATTCCGAGGTTTGCAACCGTTCTAACGGAAATTCCTTGATTGTGCCTTGCCTCCTCGACTTTAACTGATACATGTAGGTACTTTCTTTGATGTTTATTTATACATATACAGTCATTTATTTAAATTCAGTAGCTAATTGTTGTTACAAGACATTTCTTATAGATGAAACAACATCTAAAGCATTTCCACATTATGCTTACGACTACCTGTGCCTGACTTACTCACGTCAAAGTATTGTAGAGAAATCTCAAGGATGATACGCATGTTGAAATTTTGTCCGCGACTTCGAGCAAGTTTGCAAACTCCGTACTAATAACCTTAAATATGCTAAATGGCTGCAGTACATTTGTGAAATACGTGAACGTACAGCTGCGGTAAGGCTTATGTAATAGATACCAGCAAAACTTAACTTGCATGATAATTTTGACAAAATGAACGAACTTAACAATGCTACAGTAGCCGAAGCAAAGAAAAAAAAAACAAAAACTAGTAGGGGTACAATTTCCAGACTAGGTAGCGTTGATAGATTATCTACAAAAAGGACAAACACTTTGCTTCACTTCTGACACAGTTAAGGGAAAATATATATCAAGCTTAAGAACTGCGGAAAGCTAACTAGTTAAAGGTGTGTTGTCCATAAGGACAATGCTCCTGTTCACAAGACTTCACTGCCATTGCTGACATTCATGATTGTGGCTTTAAATTGATTGTACATCAGCCGAAAAGTAGGTTATATAAGGGTACCCATTTTATAAGCAATAATTGATCATAGCTCGGTAGTGAGGGCATATGTGACTATTGTAACCAGCCAGTTTCTAATTTCTAAGCATGATAGACTCGTTTGCATTAAATTTTGACAAAAATAGTTGATTCATGGTTTGATCTTGATGAGGCCTTTTGTACCTTTAACCCTCGTCAGTGATCCTCAAATCAAAACCATGTAGTATGCCAATAAAGTATGATACTGTGTCGAAAAAGCGTACCGAAAGACGTAGCAGGATGGGTGGGATATGATGCTACAGGACCCACGTTTTAGAAATTTCAAGAAATTTTGATAACAGAAATTTTAGAATGCGTTGAAGAAACGATCAACCGAAATTGATCGAACTTGCCTACATGTGCCCTCGGGGACTTCTGGTTCACCAGCAGTGACACTCACCAAGTGGTATAAATGTTAAACGTCTTCAAATTGAATAGCATCATTTATGAACAGATAAATTTGCAGCATGGATCAGACATGCACGTTTCGGGTACTTAACCCTCGTCAGTGATCCTCAAATCAAAACAATTTAGTATGCCAATAAAGTATGAAAGTTACTGTGTCGAAAAAGCGTAACGAAAGACGTAGCAGGATGGGTAGAAAATGTAAGAAAACGATAATGATAGCGTCTCTAATATACGGACATTTCATCATATCTGGGTCACCATATTAAACAATTGGTTTCAAGACGTTTTAGTTCCCGTTACGAACTGCCCGAGAGGCATGGATAAACCTCTGAATTGTAAATTTAGATGATATTTAATCTTAACTATATTTTATTTATAAATAGTACATTTATTTTATTTCAGAAATGTGAGAGTTAAGTGCAAAGGAAAGTGTCCATGTAAGAAATTGTGTATCTGTCCACTTATATATGCGCCTGTGTGTGGCAAGGACGGCAAAACGTATGGTAATAAATGTGAAGCAGGATGCGCGTAAGTACTGAATCACTGTAGCATATCACGTGATATGCACATAATTTCTAGCCCGGGAATTCCCTTCGATTAAACAATGTAAATACTGTCTGAATCTACCTTATATGAAAGTATTTCAGGTCTATCATATGAGCATCATTATCATTTATACGATGGAAATATTTTCGGGTCAATACTGTAAAACGAGAATATTTAGCGCAAACATATTTTAGCGCAATGAGGGATGAGAACCTTTTGACGCAAACTTGATTTAGCGCATTGACACCATCTGGTCAATAAAATTAGCGCACAGTGACTTTAGGACTTTGTTTCTCAGACATCGCCGGTAGCAAATAGCCGTCGATGAATCGTAATTTTTTGTAACGTTAGACAAAAGATATCCGTCATGTCTCATGTTCGGACGATCGTTGGTAATACGAACTAATTATCAATTCAATTTAAAGTGATAAAAGAAAATTACGCTGTTCTGTATGTAACATGGATGAATATATATCGTCCCAATTTTTCAAATTGGCGTAACGAATCATTTTCTAACATCCCGATTTTATTCACGTTGTGTAAATAAATCCTTTTAAAGACTGCATGCGCATCTAATGTACATAGAGGTATTGACTACATGCCGGCACGTGTGTTGGACAATTGAATTGCCTATTCGTATGCTTGCATTTTTCTTTATAGATCTCCTTTTTTACCGTCTATGTACCTTGTGTTATAAAGTACTGTGTTTTCACACAAATGTAACGCCATCTAGATATAAGCGTGAGAGAAGTCTTCTCGTTAGAAATGATACATACGAACGACTATTCCTGCATTTAGGTACGACTACAATTTTTTTATCTGATTGGGTTGGAATGAAAATTTGTTCCGATTAAAGAAAACTTCATTTTTTTGTTAAAGAATAATCTCGTCCGATTCTTATTTATTTTTCATGATTGGTTATTACGACACGTAGACAATCATGATATACCCAGAACGAATGTACATGTAAATCACGGCGCGTGTACTATCATTATCTACCCAAGCGCTAGCGTTAATCCAATTATCTAATTAGCTATAAAAACAACAAGCGTTGCCGGATAGACCATGCCGTGGACATGGTGTAATGCACTTTGAATAAAATGTCGAATAATTTCTTATTGAAATTTGATGTTGCATCTGAAAATTTTAGCGCACTACTTAATTTAGCGCAACCATGCCTTTGCGCTAATGGCGCTAAAATAAATCGAGCGCTAAATATTCTCGTTTTACAATATAGAGGTGTATTCAGTGTACACTTCAACATAATTTATTTTGATTTTGTTTATATGTTATGATATGGTGCACGTAAATAACCAAAAAAATTCTTTTGAAGTGTTCTCTGAATATAACTCTATACTTGACCAGAATAGATTACCATCATATAAATGATAATGATACTCGTATGATAGGCCTAAAATAAAATCTTAGAAAGTTGATTTAGACAGTATTTACCTTGTTTAATCGAAGGGGATTCCCAGGCTAGAGATTATTTGCTTGTCACGTGATATGCTACCGTGCTGAATGTCCAATGTATTAAATCAAAAAATGAAAGTAAAAGTATCGATGTAGAATAGGTTTCGTAGCTTATATATTTTGTTATGCAAAAATATTTACTAAATTGAATCTTTATTTGAATCAGACATGTTGGAATAGAATGTGAAGGAAAGTGTCCCTGCTGTAAATGTACAAAGGAAAAGAACCCTCAGTGTGGCAAGGACGGGAAGACATACGCGAATCCGTGTGTGGCAAAATGCAAGTAAGTGACAGCAGCAAAAACTGAGTATATGACTTTAAGAGTTATCATACTATTCTAGTTAATACTAGCAATTTGTTTTAGACATGTCATTAAAGTCATTTTAAACAGAGTTATTGAATACATGCACGTGGCATTTCAAATCGGATATTGAAAGTGAAGAAAACCTTGAGGAAGGGGAAATTGTTTATATGTTCAGCAAGCAAGATTCATACAAAGTTCAATTATAGAAATAAAAAGCCGTTGTTCATGTCTTTTATGAACAGCTTTGAATGGATGGTACTTTATCCTTTGGTGCACTGGTATTTTTACATGAGAACGTATTTCAATACGTTTTAGTAGACATTTTCTGTAAGGACCAAAATCTAGTGGCATGGATTTTGATGATTTTCGGTATAATTGGTATATATTAAGTACTGACAATGAAAATAACACTTTTCGGCCAATGCGACCTCTGGTATTCTATTTATAGAAATTTTGAGATCATGAAATAAGCCAGCATCGGATACTTCGTTGCCATGAATACCACTGTAACAGCCTGTTCATTTTTTCATAATATATTCTTTCTTACTTTCATTCTTACTTAGTTCACTTATTTATGTGATATAAATTACAGGAAGCCTATTGTATTAATACAAAATCAGTTAAAATGAAGCGAAAAATAGAGGTGAAAATCAGGGCCAATTTAGTATGTTTTCGGCCATTTTCAATCTTAAGAAACTAAGAGTCCCCTTCGGCGTTGTCGGTAGGGGACTAAATATTACAAAATGCACCAGGTGGAGACCATTAAATTTCATCAAAGGAAATATTTGTTGATTGACAAATAAAATGAACAAAAAATTGGGATGGGTAATTTAAGAGCTTTACCTATATTCTGTCGTCAAAATCCGTTGCAATGGCAATATTAAACATTTTTCCTTCTTTCAAATAATTTTTGAAATTTTGATTTTATTCCTCATTAGAGTTAGATAAAATTGCCAAAATGTATGTATGGATAGATATGACTTAACTCCTTCATTTAAAAGCAATTAAAATGTTCAAGGTCATTGGCTTGATGTTCAAGGTCAATTCTACTTTGAGACTCTAATGTTGTAAAAATATTGAATAATTTTATGAAAGCTCACGAATATAAGAAAGAAAAGTCTTACAATTTATTGAACTGTAGTAATTAAATAGAAAAGTATAAATCTGTCAAAAAACAAGAAAATACAGATTTCGTTCTTTTTTTTATCAAAATACTCACAAAGAATTTAAATATTCAAAGATCTTAAGAAATTTTATCAATAGTTCTAATAAATTAGTGTTAGATTTATCATTTTATGGCATATGACTGTTAAGTTCAATATCTCAAAATTATTTATTTCTAAAATAATGGCACTTTCATTTCATGAAAAATCAGGATTTTTCGTCAAAGTTTAATTACTAAATTAAATACTTAATTACTAATTGGAAATACAGTGGGTGACCTTGAAATATTTCCAAGGTCATCTTTATATTAAAAGCTTCTGATAGATGTATACATGAAATTCTGTTCCAATATCATGCGTGGATAGTTTGATAGAGATTGTTTGAGTTTGGACTTCAAAAACTGGTGCTTTTATGAAATTTTCAACCTTGTAAAACAGTAAAATCATGCAAAAAAGGGTCTTCAAGTGCGCAAAACAGAGTCTTCTGATGCCCTTGTTTAGCATAATTTTACATCTTGTATATAAAAGGCATCTGAGATGGATGTAAAAAAAACTTAACAAATAAGTATAATAATAAGGATTGGAAGAAAATAATCAAAGTAATTTTTGATAAAAATGTACCTTTTTCCATGGTATCGAAGCCTACAAATATGCCTCGTCCTAAAATGTTTCCCGATTATTAAAACTTCAGGCACGGTTACCATGGCAACGACAAGCCTTTAAAAAAACTGGGGTTGATTTACATACTAGTATTTCATATTGAACTTCCATACCATATCAAAAATCTCTCAAATCCATGACATGCCGTGCCAACATGTCATTGGAATTCTTTGGTTCTTACAGAGAATTGTTGTTAAAACACCACAGATATGTAAACATTACGAAGACAAGGACTTACAGATTAACACATATGATATGTATATGTGTCGGCCGACCTGCGATACAAGGCTCATCAACCCTCAATTAACTGGTCTGGCACCTTATCGGCTAGACCACTGCGCCGACATGTGTTCATATCTTATATTGATAACTTTATCTACAGTGAAGTTTTGATCAGAAGTATTAAATTATTGAATAATCACATGCAATATTCATAACAGCTCTTATTCTAACATTTGAAAATATTGTTCTTCTTTAGTAAAGTAGAAATAGACTGTGCTGGAAAATGCCCTTGCTGTGTTTGTACAGAGGAGTATGACCCGGTTTGTGGTAAAGATGGTAAAACATACGCCAATGCATGCAAAGCTAAGTGCAAGTAAGTCTATAATAATACTAGTTTCATTTTTTCAAGGTAAATTGCTTTAATTTGCCAAGAAGGTAGAGTCGGAACACTTACATGAAAGATACAAAATTTCTTGAAATTTCTAAAACGTGGGTCCTGTAGCATCATATCCCACCCATTCTGCAACGTCATTTGGTACATTTTTGGAAAAAATAGTTTTCATACTTTTGGGTTATTTTACATAGTTTAGACTGAGGATCACTGACGAGGGTTTAGTACCCAAAACGTGCATGTCTGGTCCATGCTGTAAATTTATCAGGTCTAAAATGATGCTATTGAATTTGAAGACGTTTAACATACAATGTAAGTTGCTGTACTCTATTATAAATTATCTTAATGATACACTATGTTCACATTGGATTAGATGGCAAGTTCTAATTGATTGAATTTTCTTTCACAGGCTTGTTGAAGTTGACTGCAAAGGTAAATGTCCATGTTGTGTATGTCCAAAAATATATGCCCCTGCGTGCGGGAAAGACGGAAACACTTATGATAATGAATGTATAGCGAAATGCAGGTTTGTACTCCTTAGCTACGATTACTTTTGATCAAAAGATGAAAGGTTTAATCATTTACAAAGGTTTATCAACATAATTGCACAGATCTGCGAATATTGATGTGGTCTCTTTTGTTGCATGGTGTAAATTTCACAAATCATGATGCAGTAATATCATTTAAATTTTCAAAACCAACATGATCGAATATAATGTTTCCTCTTTTCTAACTTTCCGTCGGTCGGGTTTTCAGTTCGGCTATTTGCATTCGATGATTCAGATTTGAGAACTTTGTTTGTATTGGATAAGTTGGTATTTGATTCATAACATGCTTTCAGATTGTAACAGTAAAAATCGAAGAAGTAGCCATCAGTTGTTCAGTCTCAAAGTCGAGAAAATAGGCAAAATCATTAGAACTTTCCTTGGAACAGTTGCGAACTCCGGAATAAACAATATTCCGAAGTGAGACCAGGTGGCCGGAAAGAGTCAGCGTCTCCTATTTGGTTTCAGAACTGTCGAATTTTAATCTCGGTCATGGTTAGTTAATTGGTTACCATCTTGACAACTGACGATTAAACAACCCCGTACTTTTAACGGGAAAGTGAAAAATAAGATGTGATTAATCACTTTTGATAGTTACTGAGAAAGTTTGAATTTTGTTATGGTTGAGACATGTTTTTGAAGGAGCTGTGTATGTCGATGAAAATAATTTGGTAGCTGATGATAATCCGCGAAGTATAAAATTTGATTTTTTTTTACTTATTATAAACTAATTTCTTCTCCAGAGAAAATAATAAGGAGGATTACATTATTCAACATGGCTGTATTTTTCACTTCAGACACATAACTGTCGCATGTAAAGGTAAATGTCCTTGTAAATGCATTTGTACAAAAGAACTGGATCCAGTTTGTGGAAGTGACGGTAAAACTTATAATAACCCATGTCTGGCAAAGTGTGCGTGAGTATACTCCCAAAATGAGGAATACTATATTCACAGTGTAGAACGTATAATCATGAATATTGTTCCTAATTATCAGACATTCAATGAAATAAATTACAGCCTAATACATGGAATTTTTGGATCGTAATTGAAATAAAAGATGCATACAAATGAGGTCTGCTTCAGTAATTTTATTGATTGAAATATTTCTTCCAGAGGGAAGGGATGATAATGAATAAAAACACAAACATTCAAATACACAAATGTTCGGCCTCTTGGCCTTTACCAAGTGTAAAAAACGACGATCTATAACAATTCTATGTAAAATCCATCCTTGCTTGTCTGGCGTTCATTGCAAAGGAGCTGTTAAGATAAGGGCCGGATTTAGCCCTGAAAGCACTCGATAATTTCTCGTGCATTGTCCTTCCACTTTAGATAAAAATTAGTCAGGATAAAAATATAAAGTATTAAAAGATTCCTGGTAGGTATTTTATGTAAATAAATTTGGTGAAAGATGTTTTGATTACGAGTTGAAGAGGTATGGGGTACAGACAACGGAAAACGTCGAATATCGAACGAAAATGCACAAAAAATGCATTATTTTACAACATTTTTTATGTTAATTATACTTCTGTTTCCTTTTCAAGTCTAAATTGGATAATAGAATTAACTTTGAGTTTATTATATCAATATAATCGGCAAACTCTGCAATCCGGAAACTGAAAACGGTTTTATTTCGTTCTTATCGGCCATTTATGTAGGTTTCTAGCGCGAAAAAACACACGGTGTAGAAATTGACAACTTTCTCGTTTATTTCCTTCTGAACGGTTAAATATTTTATCAGAACACACTCTGAATAGATTGTTCCATGATATAAAATTTAAAAAAATCAATGTTAACCTATTTTTATCGCTCTAGAGGCACATTTAAAAATAGTCATCCATCCCCCCTTTTTTTCGTTTTTCGCCCGTGGGACATTGTCCCCCCCCCCTCGCTTCAGAACCCCACTTGGTCAGAAAATGTGTTTTATTGATATACACCTTTGGTGAAAATGGCATTGTAAAGCGAGGGGGGGGAACGATGTTGTATAAAACTTTTCCGTTTTCCATTTATTTCTGTGTAAAAAACGCTTATTTTGACCCAAATATCGGTCTTATTTTGAATAAATTATCCCATCTGATAGCAGATTCATATGTGGACCAAGTTACTTGACATTTCTACCGAAAGAACTTCTAAAATTTTGATTTTGAGATTTCGACTTTTCAGGGCAGATTTTACGCCTTACCTTAACAGCTCCTTTGTTGTCCATGTTATGCAATAAATTGTTATAGATCGTCGTTTTTTAAAAATTGATAAAGGCCAAGGGGCAAAAATTTGTGTATTTAAGTGTTTGTGTTTATTTGTTTAAGCTTTCGACAATTTTGAGAAAATAGGTTCTGATCATGTGACACTAGCATTGGGATAAAGAATATAATCCTCATACATCTTTAATTTTTTGATATTGTGTTTCCTATACTACATTTACACAGAGGAGTGTCCATAGACTGCCATGGAAAATGCCCTTGCTGTAAATGCCCCAGTGTGTATGAGCCGGTCTGTGGCACAGATAAGAATACCTACGCTAATGCATGTAAAGCAAAATGCGCGTGAGTAATAATTTGAAATACTGTATTTCAGATTCAATGAAAACAAATACTAATATCTTGGAATCATATCCTTCTCTCTCCATGCTAAGATCAAATCAATCATTCTTGTAATTTATATTAAAACTTTCGCAGATTCTCTTTCTCTTCACGAATTATGGATTTTCACACATGAGTGTTGGTAGCTTTGTATCATATAATTTGTAGTATTTTCATGTTTATTAACTTTATCACCTTTGTTAGAACCTTTTACAAATTCCGAAAGTAAATTCGCGTATTCTAGGTAATAACTTACAAGATATACACTGTATTTGTAGTGGTACAAAGATAGCTTGTGAAGGAAAATGTCCTTGTTCTCATATCTGTATTTGCCCAGCTAACTACGATCCCGTGTGTGGGTCCGATGGGAAAACATATGCCAATGAATGCGACGCCAAGTGCGCGTAAGTATAGTAATACAGCATATGTTATTAGTCCCCTATCGACAACGCGAAGGGGACTCTTATTAATACAAGTCATTCATTCTGTTACAAACGTCAGAAAAAACATTCGACAAATTACGTCATTTGAGTGTTAGATTGTGACGTCATAACATAAGTGAGCTGAAATTACATTTCAGAATTAATTTTATGTGATGGTGCGTCAAGGAAGGTCAGACATGTAAATTTACTAAGCAATTCAAGGACATCCTTGATCTTATATAGCCAATAAGAAAAGCGATCGATAATTATATTTAAAAAGGCTTTGTGACGGCGGAATTAAGTGCATGTATTATTTCGTACGCCCTTTTTTATGCCCCCGTAGTCGGATATTCGGGGCATATAGTTTTTGGTCTGTCCGTCCGTCTATCTGTCTGTTTGTCTGTTTGTCCACAAAAACTTTAACCTTGGCCATAACTTTTGAATGGTAATGACAGGGCTTTCATATTTCACATGTGCATTCCATGTGACAAGACTTTTCCATTGATACCAAAATTTTTGACCTCGCGACCTTGACCTTGGAATTTGACCTACTTTTGAAAAACGTTAACCTTGAGCATAACTTTTGAATGGTAAGTGATTGGGCTTTCATATTTCACATGCGCATTCCTTGTGGCAAGACTTTTCCATGAATACTAAATTTGACCTTGTGACCTTGACCTCAAATGTGAAACTACTTTTCATCTGTTTTACTGACAAAGATGCCAACAGGTGCATTCGTGTTTCATATACAAATCCATCTGTGTGTTGTTTTCTTGTTTGTGTGGTCATCTTTCAGCGAGGAGATTATTTTACACCATTATTCTGCATTCTTCGAGACCTCTTGGTAACTGGAAAAGTTGAAGTGTTGTGCGCACGTAATCCAGATAACCACACCATTTGTAACTGACATAGCAGATGCCCAACCTTAGTCGGTACCGATTGCCCATCGGTCTCGTTAGTTTTTGTGTGGTCTTTTGTGTTTGGTGTTTTGATGTCGTGTTTGCTGTTCCTTGTCCCTTTTTTTTCTCTTGCTGTGTGTGTCTTCTCTGTGTTTTCACTTTGGATGTTTTGATGCTTTTCTGTTGGTGCTGCAACTCGGTCATGTTGTCTCTTTCAAGCTGAAAAAAAACTTCGATAAGGAAGGTCAATGTCTTCGAAACTGAAAGAAATTTTAAACTGAGTATATGAGAAACAATAACAAGAAATAAGTCCACAATGCAACTTTATTGTCAAAGTTGGCAATTGAACAGATTAAGAAATGAAAACAAAGACAAACAAATGTACATTGAAATCATATATGTATTGTTCTATATTTTCAGGCATTGCACAGTGAAATGTAAAGGACACTGTCCTTGTTATTAATGTATGTTTTAATATAAATAAAGTCCATTTGATATGGTTAAGTCTTTCATGTGTTTGTTTTTTGTTTAAATGGGCAGCTTTGCTACCTTTATTGCAATCGAGTGCGATGTATGTATCACTTTTAAAGCATCTATTATAATTCTATAAAGTATTTACTTTGCGAGAACAAAAGGCTTTTAGAAATGTTCAAATGAATCATCCGGCGCTTATCGTCTGTGTCATTAGTAAAATAGAATATAATTTTCACAAAGCAATGAAAACAATGATGCAGAGATTAGTCAGTGAACTATTTTGCAGCACTGTAGTGCAATATCAATATCACAAAATATTTACGTAATCATTATGAACTGCATTTCCCTAATATGCAAGTATACAGAGTTCATTGTAGGCAAATAAGTATATGATGTCACGCGAAATGTAAGGTATGAAGGTAGTTAATATTTATTCGGTCCCTTTTACTTTGAGTTCTATGGGGAGGGATTATCCCGACTAGGCCTTCATAACTCAGTGAAAAAATTTTTTTTTTAAAGAATGATAAACACCATTACAGAGTGAATAGTCAAATCTCAAAAATACCCCCCAATTTTGCACCCCTAAATATTTCTATCTAAAACAAATTTCATGAAAATGTTGTGCATGCAATGAAAATCTACAAGCAGTACTCATATCTGTATTTAAGAATATTATCAAATCACAGAAGCGCAATCTTTTACTCCTTGTCAAACTTTTGGTGACCTCAGAAGAGAAGTAATTCGTTCGAAATAATTGCTACCTCTATACCGTAAATGTGATCCAGTGTTGGAAACCATACGAATGTATAAATATAAGGATTGTTTTTCAGTGTTTGATTTGCATTAGTGTATGTAGGTACAATGTAATCGTTCATGGAATAAATTCATCGTGCATGGATTCGTGCTGCACAGGATTAATTCTATGACCAACTGCCTGCACACACATAATTTTCGACCTCTCTTTCATCGGTTTGCAGATTTTTCTGAAGTCTCAAATCACTTTCAGATACATAGACGATGTATTGTCCATCAATAATCCAAATTCGCGGATTACCTGAGCAGTATCTATCATTCAGAGCTTGAAGTCCAAGAAACTACAGAGACAAATAATTCAGCATCCTATTTGGACATAATGTTGTCCTACGACACTGATGGTCACATGAACACCTCACTCTATGACAAACGTGACGACTTCAATTTCAGCATTACAAACTTTCCTTTTCTGAGTGGCAACATCCCTTCATCTCCAGCTTATGGCGTATTCATATCTCAGTTAATACGCTATGCCAGAGCAAGTACCAAATATACGGATTTTGTTCTGAGAGCTAGGCGTCTTCCAGATAAGCTTCTCAGTCAGGGATACGTTTGTGACCGACTAACATCGTCACTGAGGAAGTTCTACAGTCGATATGGGGAACTCGTCATACACTATGATGTCCCACTCTCCAGAATGGTGGATGATATTTTGTCATAGACCATTTGAACAATCCAACCAAAGATTGTACTCTATGTCTTTCGAAATGGAAGTAACCGGATGTGACAGTTCTACCGAATTGAAGCGGCGGGTGTTGCATGCAAGCAGGAGATGCTTACTCTTCCTGGGCGTCTGGTCTCACTCCCATATCGGGAGTTCGCTTCTTTTCATGTGGTGGAAGTTTTTGTTTGTTTGCTTTGGTTCCTGTTTTGTCCTGATTTTGTTTGCCTTCGGTTTCTGATTTTCTGAATTATCAATTTTGTGCTGTATACAGGGATATGGTCATTATCCATATTTGTCATGCTCTAGAAATGTTCTACCAATCTAATGGTTGTTGAGAGTATTAATAGAATCTATCACGACGTTGAGACTGAGACAGGGGAATATCATCCGAGTGTAAAAGATTTGCAATCCACGACGAGGCTTGCCGAGTCTTGGATGTAGCAAATCTTTTGCACGAGGATGAGAATCCCCTGTCTCAGTCGTAACGTCGTGATTGATTATTTTTCTCACTCACCTCATTTAATCATCACTTTAATGTTTCTAAAGCTAGAATCGATACCAAAACTTACACAAATTTAACGATGGCGTGACGTTACTTTCTATGACGTCATAATAGGAGTCACGTGGAGTGTGAGACAAGGAAATCTCAAACTGCTACGTCTACGTTTTTTTTTTGTCTCACGACGTAAGTGAGTGAGAAATTTTTGTATCTACATAAATGAGTGATCTTTTGGACCTTGTTTTATCTTACGTGTATGCCCTGGGTATATAGATCTTAGATTGTCATTCTGTTTTCTTGCTTCGGAAGGCAAAACTTAACGAATGTACACAGCTTTTGAATGATAAATGATGATGGTGTAATATTTTACACGTGTAACTTCTGTTATAGTTAAAGACGTTTCTGTCCTGTTAATCTTGCAGTTACAAGTCTTTAAATTTAATCTATCATTGGACATGTCTTCTGATTAGTAGGTAATGAGACTTTCTCGCATGTGAATTTATAATGACTCTCTCTGACACACATGTTCTACAATTATGTTTACCATTGATCGGGAAAAGAAGCTCGCTTCAAGAACATTTCTTGTTGTCTTTGATGTAAATTGAGAGGTATGGCTCATACAAACCTTGACCTGAAATGATATAATTTGGTTAACTAAACGGGACTAAACGGACTCGGTTGCAGCACACAAACCAAGACAGCGAAGTACCCAAATGCAAAAACACAGAATGGACAAGTACAAGAGATATTAAAGGGAAAAGGATGACCAAACACCAGGGACATTTTCAAAACGCTAAGCACGAAAGATCTAACTAAAGTAGCTTGTACCTCTGGTCCATTATCGGGGAAAACTATGCATGGATACCCAAAATTATCTTTTCATATTATTCACATAGTGTAAAGCTTATTAGGTTTCAAATATATTTTTTGTTAAAAATGTTTCTACGAAGTAAAAATATGTGAATTATTGGATTTTTTCATAGGGTGTAATGTTAAAAATGTTAAAATGTTAAAATATTAAGGATTCATAGACGATAAAGATATCCCTACAATCTAGGGTCTATTTGAAAAGTTTTAATAAGAGGTTCAAAGATGACAAGCACGAACATTCCAAAAAAAGTTATCATAGGGAGAATATAATCTCTCATGACTAGAGGTACGAGCTACCTTAAAAGAGCAAATGCTGTGGTTATCTTGACTAACTATTTTGAAAATAATTCGGGTAACTGATATAATATTACAATCTTTGGATAAATCGCTACTTATTAGATAAATACGGTTAGGTTTGCGTTCAGAAGAAATTATATAGGCGTTAAAAAAAAAACAAGTTTAATTTCATTCTGTAGTCTATGATTTGAAATGAAAAGAAAAATGTTTGATTACACTTGAACAACCTCGTTCTATTCCTTCGGCTTTTGTCCCTGGAGTATTGTCCCCTGTCCAAGGAAAAAAACCATCTTCTTTATTGAAAGTGGCGTTCTGGATCTCGGTCGAGCTATGCCTTTAAAACTGTTCCTTCTTCAATCGATCGTTAAAGTAAACATGCACATTTTGATCCAGATTTATGCAAAATAAATCTAGAGCAAATTCCGATTTGGATGGATTGAGTTCGAGATAGAGTTTCCTAGATATGTTCGACTTTTATGCCTGACGAGTAAAAAAAAACCTCTTTTCTTTTCCCTACTACCATTTGATTGAATATACAATCCAAAGAAATAAGATTACCTTTATCATAAACATTTGTATCAAATGAAATCAAAATTAAGTATGGGAATAATGCATAATGTAAGACTTAGTTCAAATTTAGGTGAAGGACTGGGTCATCATTTGTGGTAGACTGATATGAACTTTTCAATGTAAAACTATCGTATGATAAAAGTGGTGTAGGAAGAGGACTAAGAGGTAAGCTTTTGTTATTTCCAAATTCCCAACATGCTTCTTCTATTAATTATTAAGCTGTCTGCTTAAGAATAATGCAAAACGAGAAAAAAGTGATTCACCATTAGAACAGAAACTGAGTTTTTGTTCTAAACAAAGAGTTTATATGACAAAAAAGATGTCAAATATTAGCTTCCACAAACATGTAGCATCCTTGCTACGTCCGTTTAAAAATTATTATAAAACAAGCATTTTCTATAGCCTACCGTAGCAAAGTCAATAGTCCCGTCAAATTAAACTTTGATAACGTTTTGGTAACAAGGTTCAACATTGAATCGTTCAGAAGACGACTTAATAATTTCAAAACTCAAAATACAATTATCTAAATGTATTCTTAGTTTAATTATTTTCAATGAACACTCTCTATCCACAAATTTTCGGCCACTCGGCCTTTATCAAGTGGAAAAGCACGAATACAAAAGAATTCTACGTAATATCCATATCTGCTGGTAAACAAAGCCCAGCATAAAATTTTACGCCGGAAAGCCGAAAATTTGTGGATATGGAGTGTTCACTGTTGTTTATTATATTAAACTTCCCTACGGAGGACACTATTTCATTCTTTTAATTATTTGCTTTTGAAATGATAAATTCTTCACCAGAATTGAACCAATTTGACATTGAAAACTCTTCACCAAAACTGTGAGCATTTAACTGTTTGTTACCCTGTTCTCTGTTGGCGGTGCCCATCAGATAACAATACATTGTCAAATGGATCTTTTAGAAGAACTTACATTTACTTACTCATTTGTGTAATACTTATGCCTTTTGCAGTGTGGAGCCCCCCCCCTCCCCCGAGGGGTTCGACAATAAGTGTTAAGAATGTCTCTCCCTGACATGGTCGCTATAGGACTTTGTATACAGACATAACATCTGCCAGTGCATGTTTTGTGAATATTGTTTTCAGTTTCGCGCGTGAACATCGACGGTGGATGCGGCTAGCCAAACAGGGGATGCTTATTCCTCCCGGGCACCTGATCCCACCTCTAGCTTGCTAGGGGTCCCTCGATACTCAATTTGGGACTCTATTGTGAGTGCTGTTGAGATTGTCGTCAGGATCTTCTTTACCTCATTACATGTATTAGCAAATCTATTATATATTCTATCTTTAAGCTTTTCATAACCATGGTTACCGGTGCTAGATCTTCCATAAAAATCATTTAGCTATTATGTAAAAATATTACTAAAAGATTTCAAATATGATTGAGTTAATAATATGTCCATTTCTATTCGTATAGTCCGCCGTTGTGAAACGACTTATAAATCACATCATTTACGTTGTACTGTTATGTAACTGCTATTCTGTTGCTAGGCAACAGATAAACATTTAAAGATGCAATGGATCTAATGAAACGTTTTTACTTTACAAATGAGTTAAAGAAGATCCTGACGATAATCTCAACAGCACTGACAATAGAGCACTAAATTGAGCATCGACGGACTCCAAGTAAGCTAGAGGTGGGACCAGGTGCCCGGGAGAAGTAAGCATCCCCTGTTGACTAGCTATTTTACACAATTTTTCAGAGTATCATAATCATTTTGTCAATGTAATTGGTAATAGAAAATTGCTCATTTGAATTCATGACGTTATCATTATCTTGGAAAATGTCAATTTTGGCAGGAAATATGTCAATGTGTAAATAAATCGTATGAACATCAATATCAACGTTGGTACTTTCCATGATACTTACATATTATTTTATCCTCTCGCAACATTGTTGCAGGGGATACAGTAACACAGTCGTTCGTGTGCAAGGGTGCGTGTGTTCGTCACAAATTCTTGTATATAGCCTAGAGGGTGCAGTTTTAATTGGATCTTAACTTCATACACCCAGTGCTTATGACAAGAGGAAGAACCATATTGTTTTTCAAGGTCATAGGTCAAAGGCCAAGGTCACTGATTGGAGAACGTCAAAATTCTGGTATACAGCCTAGAGGGTGCCGTTTTGATTGGATCTTAACCAAACTTCATACACTGAATGCTTATAACAAGAGGGCGAAATCTAATGATTTTTAATGTCATTTTGATGAAGAGATCAGGTAAGTATGTCTGATTTGGTGATGATGACAGCCATTCAATCACAATGTAGAATGTCACTGATCATTCTTGAAAGGGGGATCTGATATGCTTTTATTATATCCCCGTAGCGACCGAAGAACTTCCTCAATGATGATTTCAGCCGTTCTGTGATATAACACTGAACAAGTAGCTTACTTTCAAGCCGTCTGGCTCTAAGGATGAAATCTTCATATTCGGAACATGCCCTGGCGTACCGTATCAGCTGAGAAACAAAAACGCCATAAGCAGGAGAAGACGGAATGTTGCTACTCATGAAAGGGAAGTTAATAATTCGTCCATTTCTATTCGTATAGTCAGCCGTTGTGAAACGCCTTATAAATCACATCATTTACGTCGAGACTGTGAGACGGGCCCTGTCCAAACTTCTTCAGAGAAGACAGGGCACCGACCACCTGTCCTCTCTGAATGTCAGTCGGACTCCTCCGGTGATTACATTCATGAGCTCGCTGCAGCCGGCAGAGCACGGACTGTATTACGCATGCCCTCTTTTTATATCCATTTATATATTCATCTGTGTTTCTGGCGCCTCTACGTTTCGCGGTCTTGTTTGTGTGATGTCATCTGACAGTGAAGAGGTTGTTTTACACCACAATTGTACGTTCTTCGAGACCTCTGGGTAATTGGAGAAGTGAGAGGGTTGTGCGCACGTGATTCAGGATAACCACACCATTTGCTACTTGCGTGACAAACGGCCGCCCAAAGTCGGCACCGGTTGCCCATTGGTCTCGTCGGTTTATGTGTAGTCTTTTGTGTTTGATGTTTACATGTCGTGTGTCTCTTTTCCTTCTCGTGCTGTACTCGTCTTTTGCGTTTTTGCATCGGGTGTTTTGCTGTTTTGCTATTGATGCTGCAACGGGGTCTTGTTGAAGATCTCCTCCCTTCTCTTAGTTATGTGGAAGCTGAAATCGTCATGCTTTTCATACAGTGAGGTGTTTAAATTGCCGTTTGTGTCGAAAGATAGAAGTATATCTAAGTACGAAGCGGATCTGTCGCTCTCTGTTGTTTCCTTGATCTCTAGTTCATGAGGAGAGATGATTGATGATGTAGATGGTTCTGAAAGTTTGGATCATTGATGGACAACACGTCATCTATGTATCTTAAGTTAAAATTGAAGTGAGATGCTAGGTGCTTTCGCCCAGTCGAGATCAAGGTCTGGATGAAGTCAGCTTCGTATGAATATAAAAACAAGTCCGCAAGCAGTGGGGCGCAATCGGTAGCCATGGGGATTCCTCCAAACACCACAAAAATGTTGTCAATCAAAAACCTAAGCATTCGGATGATATCAAGGTCGCAGATTGAAAATGGTTATAATCCTTGTTTACAGCCTAGAGGGCAGTGTTTTGATGGGATATTAACCAAACTTCATACAATGATTGCTTATGACAAGAAGATCCCTATTAAATTTTTTAATGTCATAGGTCGAAGGTTAAGGTCACTGATTGGAAATGTTCAATTTTTTGTATACAGTCTAGAGGGTGCAGTTTTAAATTGATCTTAACCAAACTTCATACACTTATTGCTTATGTCAAGAGGAAAAATCCTTTCGATTTTCAAGGTCAAATGTAAAAGGTCAAGGTAACAGATTGAAAATGGTCATAATACTTGTTTACAGCATAGAGGGCACAGTTGTGATAGGATCTTAACCAAACTTCATACACTAATTGTTTATGACATGAGAAAGAATCCAATTGATTTCAAGGTCATATGACTAGAGGATGCACCTTATTGATTTTCCTGTATGCAGCCTAGAAGGCACATTGATTTTCCTGCTGCGCGAGGGGATGCTACGCTTTGCGTCACCTAGATTTTATTACATCTAAATATAGATATAATTATCTACAGTTTTTACAGAAGGATACAGAGATATAATGAGTCAATATAAAAAGTTGTAATGTGTGAAACGACTGAAAAGCACTTCAGCAGCCTGTTTCACGAAAATTCTTACGTAAAATTTCAGGAATTTTCGTAACTTTAGATCCCTTAATTCTATTCTTTAACTAGATTTAGCGAAGTTTTGTTTCTGAATTTTTATTAAGTATGAAGAAATGATATTTAAAACAGAATACAATCTAAGTAGAAAAACATTAAAACCTTTTATTCATTGATGAAAGTTATGAAAATTCCTTAACTTTTTCGTAAGTACTTTTTTGAAACTCGGCACTGGGACGCCAATACTTCAAAGCGTCTTATAGAGTCTGGATATTAAAATTGTTCTGTCAACGGCATAATACAACATAATATAACAAAATATAACACATATAACAGAAAATAGCAATCCAAAGAATGCTTGTGTCGCCTGCGAAGCGGATTATTTTTTTTCTATTGAAAGTAGGTCAAATATCAAGGGCATGGTCACTAAGTCAAAAATTATGGAATGTTTAGAAAGGTCTTTTCATAAGGAATACAGAAGTGAATAACAGAGCCCTTTCACTTACCAATTAAAAGATATAGCAAATCTGATATCTTTTTAAAGTAGGTCAAATATCTAGGTTAAGGTCACGAGGTAAAAAATATGATATATGTAGAGAGGTCTTGTCACGTGGAATACACGTGTGAAATATCAAAGCCTATAACTTACCAATCAAAAGATATAGCCAATCTTAGATTTTTTTAAAAGTAGGTCAAATATCTAGGTCAAGGTCACGAGGTTAAAAATTATGGTATGTGTAGAAAGGCCTTGTCACAAGGAATACACATATGAAATATCAAAGCACTATCACTTACCAATCAAAAGATATAGCCAATCTTAGATTTTTTGAAAAGAAGGTCAAATATCTAGGTCAAGGCACGAGGTCAAACATTATGGTATGTGTAGAAAGGTCTTGTCACAAGGAATACACCTGTGAAATATCAAAGCCCTTTCACTTTCCAATCAAAAGTTATGGGGTGTGACACCCAAGTGTGACAGACAGACGGACAGACAGACAGACAGACAGACAGACAGACAGACAGACGGACGGACAGACGGACAACGGACAAAGTGATCCCTAAGTGTCGCTATGCTTCGCAGGCGACACAAAAATTAGATCGCAAGAAATTTACCAAAGGAAGTAGAAATCTGATAGTACATGTAGCAGTCTGCTCTTCGAACTTAAAACAACTGGAATTCTTACATGTATGCGTACCGTAATCTACTAATGCTTGGTTGCTAAGAAAAATTCAATTTTCATATTTTGATAGCAAACATTGATGGATGACGGATCACTTTGTCCCTTGTCCGTCTGTCTGTCTGTCTGCCACACTTATATGTCACACCCTATGAAAGTGATTCCTGAATGTCGCTATGTTTCGCAGGCTACACATGCATTCCTTGGAATGATTTTTTTATACAGTGTACTTCAACTCAAAGACATGAATATCGACAATCACCGAATTTGACAAGTTTTTATGGAGCTGTTTGTAACCTCCCAGGGCATCTGGTCACACTTCGGAATATTGTTCATTCCCATGTTCGCAACATTCTTATGATTTTGTCTTACCATCTCGTCTTTAAGACTGAATAATTGATAGATATACTTCTTTGATGTTTATCATAGGCGGACAGCTTGCTTCTAAAATAATCTTTACTTCATTGATTCCTTATTTAACAGGGACTTTCAATATTATTGTTCTTTACAAAAAATCTAACAAATACTTAACGAATTTACGTAGCTAATTGGCGACTTTTAAGAGGAACCCTAGTTTTACGCGTCATAATATTAATATTTCTTAACTGACAAAAACCCTGTCGAAATGATATAATTGAACGGTTTTGTATTGGATAGAGACAAATACAGTATTCGGTGAATATTAACCAAGGTCTATAGATTCATTAAGTTTCTGCTCACTTGTTGAAGTTATGGATACTTTAGAACCAAAGAGTCTTTGAATTGCTCGGAACATTTTCAAAATTCTCGATATTAGATACCAATAACATCAATTTCAATCATCATATATATGTGCCATTTATAATTGACAATAAGTACAAGAACAAATACATTTGTTTCCAGATGTTTGGTTTCACGGCTATAACACTATCGACTATTTGCGTTTGTGGGAACGCTGATATTTTGACGGGGTACGGAAACAACTTATTTGCTTCTAAAACTGGATATTTCTGGACACATCCTGCAAAACAATTTATTCTAAACCAGTTCAACGATTTGCACTACAATAATTCAACTTGTAAGGCCATTCAGCTGAATTTTATCTCAAGACATGCGGCAAGATATACTGGTGCAGATGATATGGATAGCTTCACTTTGCTTCAGAATAAAATAAAAAGCTCTTATAAAAACACTAACTATTCATTCATACAATCATGGGTTAACGACTATCCGACGACAAAAGAGAGTTCCGTCACAAAGCTTGGAATAGAAGAGATGAATTATCTCGGAGAAAAATTCGGTTATGCCTTACTTGATCTACTAAGATCTAAATTAAACACTGTCAAGCTACGCTGTTCCCATTCACAAAGGACGAATACAAGTGCCCAAGCCTTTTTCAAAGGTTTGTCGAAGGCTGTTAACAACAGTAATGTTTTGCATGTATTGCCAGCGGTGGATGATAGAGTGACTCATTTTTATAAGGGATGCAGCAACTACGAATCGAAGGTGGAATACAACAAAACGTACATGCATGAAATGTATGATTTTCAAAAGACCCCTACTTTCATGAATATGGTAAATGGAATTGCAGACAGACTAGGGATGCTTCACATCTTAACCGCAGGTATTTAATAGAATAACCTACCTTTCATGTTAATATTAAGGATACCACGGGCACCTGATCTCATACCTTCGCAGAGAGTTCACTTCTCTTCATATGGTAGATTTTATTTTATTTCTGTTCCTTAGCCTTATTTCTGGTTTTATCCTGGTTTTGTATGCCCTTTGTTAGATGATTTTTCGATTAACGATTTTGTACTTCTTGATAGGGATATGGTTTTTTCCATATTTGTCATGAAACATGATTAGTATTTTTTCTGAAAGATAATGTATCAATATCTAAATTTTCTGTTTTACAAAGTAAAATAAATCAATTTACAAATACAGATGATGCAAAAATGATGTACCTTCTCTGTGCAACAGAAGTGGCGATCAGGAACCGATCAGAATGGTGTACGTTACAGACAGACTCCGATAGGGAAATTCTAGAATACGAAAACGATCTCGAAGTAATGTTTACAATATGTATATGATTTAAAATGTTTATGATAATATAAACTAGGTGTATCTGATCAAAATAGAAAATCTAAGTTGACATTAAAATAAAATAGGATAAGATAGATTTAGAAATAATTTTCAATTCGAAATATAGGACACTCTCCGTAGAATTCTATTCATTTTTGAAAACCTTATATAATACATTCATGTATGACACAGGTAGATACCTAGTATGATTCAAAGTCGATATGACCTTCAAATGCAGTGACCAGATAAGGATCGACGTTCTTGTCATATTAACACAATGACACAATTAGAATTGTACAAAATCAAAAACGTGAAATATAAATGATTTGCAACGATAATATCAAAATGAAACACTCAAACGCTCATGTAATGAATCTAAAAAAAGAATTAAACATGTGAAAAAAAACAATAAATCTTTTATGAAGGTATAAATCAATGAGTCCATTTCAGGACTACTACCTTAGACTGTATGGTCACCCTGTGACAGCAGCCATGACATGTCCACTTGTGCAAGATGTTTTCAGATCTTTAGATCATGCTCTATATCGATCAAAATCAAATCAGACGTAAGTTTGATTTTAGCATATTATCATTCATAGCATGTAATTAATCAATTTCTTAAACTTTAAACTTTCAGAATTGAATTTTTTCATACTCGGTTACCTAGTATATAGCTTTATTTGAAATATACTGAGCAAAAAAGTTAAAGATATTAATTTAGAGTTTGCATTGGATTACCATTGTGATAGGAACTTTGTTTTATTTGCATAGTTCTATTGTCATAACTGAGATAAACATCAATTTTTAAGTAAGTTGTCAGTATTTCTACAACTCTTGGCTACAAAAAAGTCTACGGAGCCAAGGGTCTATCTCCTACTAAATTCTCCAAAAATGCGAGTTTCAGAAAAATAGAACTTTAACCCAAAATCTACTTGGAATGAATAAGTCATAATTAATCAATAAGAATTGCATGTTTGATCCAACGTACACAATGATATTGTTTTGGAAATCCGGTATTCAACTGAACTCATCGCTGTAAACGAAAATCTGACATAACCCTTGCAATTTGTGAAAACGTAAGAAAAAGAGTGGGGAAATTTTTACATTAAAATGAGGGGTTTTAAACTGAACAATCATTTATAGTAAGGGTAACTGAAAAAGAGATAAAAGAGAAAAAATATGAATTTTGGTAAAATAAGCATTTTATTCAAAATGGAAAATGGAAAATTTCCAACAACAAAGAATTACCTTAAAATTAGAGCAATGACCAGACATTATGTTTGATCGGTTTCTTTTTGTAAAATTGTTCCAGTATTTTGATGAAAATTATACAACACTATTTTGAACGAGAATGATCCCAAACTTTTTTGTGCAGTATAATAGAATATCTGTTTGTATGATAACAAGTACCCGACATCGTCTCTTAGTTTCATTGCTAAACTCAGAGAGAACAAAGATTAATTTTCATTCTTATCATCGTATCAGCAAAGTGTACACTTCTATTTGATGTTGAACGACTGATAACTACAGAAATGTATAAAACAAAATTCCGGACAGATCTATTCAATGTTTGTGTAAAACAGTGATGTACTTCCGAAGCTCGACACTTAATTTGATCAGTATAAGGTTGGCGGTTGGTCGGGCGAATGAGCTCAACAAATGGTTTCCAGATCTAAGGTCCAATATTTTTAATTCAATGGAATGAAACTTCATCATGACTATGTCTTAGCCATCATGAGTCAAGGAATGTTACCTATTGATTTAGGGATCACAAATTTGAAGATCAAGGCCATAGCACTTTCAGAACATAAAGTGTTTTGACCACACAATGAAAATGCATGTAAGTGTGTTGTAAGTGGGGGACTCTTATTTGTTTTATGTCAGTGCAACAAGACATTATTATGCTAAGGTGCAAGCTTTGCAACTCTTCACCGTGCATCTGTGATGCACCAGAAGCTTGTTTGCAATGTCGACTAATCTTAGTGATGCAAACACATAAAGGGTCTCAAATGATTTTCTATTTCATACAGTATTCTTGAAAGGAGTTTTGTTATTGTTAAATCCTAGAACCTTGGCGAGGAGATTGAAACTACTCAACGAGATTCCCAAATACCCTATGAAATAGAAATATAATTTGCGATTATTTTATCACATGAATTACATCGTAATTGGTCAAAGTAACGTCAAAATGTTATGATTTCGACTTCATTTCGTTCAAATAACACGCAGACACAATATAAAATTTCTATTTTGTCTGTAATTTGTTTTAAAACACGCTTAAAACATTGTTTAATCTTGATCACATTGATTTATGTTATTTAGATGTCTCGACATGATTTTAGGTACCCTGTCGTCGATGCTCGGTTCGGACATTCTCCGACAATTGGTGCTCTGTTAGCTGCACTAGGTCTCTTTAAGGACGTTCATCCTCTTACAGCAAAGAATTATCAAACTATGAAACACAGGCTCTTCTTTGATAGTTCTGTTATTCCCTTTTCGGCCAATGTGGCCTTTATCTTATACGAATGTGGACATGGTACCCCAAAAACTAATTTCTTAAAATTATATGTAAATGAGGAGCCTGTAGTCATTCCGGCCTGTAATTCTGTTACATGTGAATACTCAGTCGTCAGACGCTACTACAGCGATATGGTCGACAAGTGTGACTGGAATAATGTGTGTAAAAGTGTTCACTTTTCACCTTCTAACATTGTTGGATAAGAATATGTGTAAATAAAACATGATGCAACTCAACTGATTTACTTTACCTCATTTGATATCTCTACTAAACAGAGTAAAAATGCTATGTTAAAAGGAAAATTAATAACAGAATAATTGATATCGGCTTATTCACGTCTCCTTCATCTAGTAATGAGATATAATTTTTTAAAATAAGATCCTCACTGTCGATATTACAAAATGAGAATTTGATTTGACGCAACCGGCTACGTAAGAATATAAAAGACAATTCAATCTGTTTGCCAACTATTGTTATTTACAATCTTAATTGCACACAAAATCTTCTGGTTTGAGCTCATCCCATGGTTTTCCGGCGACCTTCTCTGGACCATGACATACGATCAAATGTGGATCTTGGATGACATAAGAGGCATTCCCTACTTTTTCACGTAGCCATCGTAAGTCACAGTCGCAGTACCACGGGTTAAAATCGATGAATAATGTATTCAAATTAGGAATATATTTCGTGTCTAGAACTTCTTCGTCCAGAGTGGATAAGTTATTGCCGCTAAGCCAAAGAGAGGTTAGACTTTTAAGGTCACGAAGTGCTCCGATGTCAATACTTGGTACATGGTTATCATCCAGATACAATGTCTGCAGGGAGGGCAATCCACTGAATGTATTGTTTGTTACCGGCGAGGTAATAGCAGCGCTCATAAAGTCCAGAATTGTAAGGTTGACGAGCCCAGCAAATGCATTGTCGTCGATTTTCGACAGCGCACTGTTCCAAAAACCCAGGGTTTTTAAATGAGGAAGATCTTCAAATGCATTTGACGGAATTTCTTTTATTGGATTTCCAACATAATCAATATTCTCTAGTGAGGAGGGAAGTCCCTTAAGTAGTCCATTTAAATGATTGAATCTTAGATTCAGGTAATCTAGTTTAGTATTCTTTGCGAAAACTCCATCCGGGACACCTGCATTTGTAAGTTTTGTGAAAGCAATATGCATAGTATTAACGTTCACCAGTGCATCAAAGGTATTCGGTTTGATATGTGTAATATGACAGTTTGACATATCAAAATATTCGAGGGATGGATAGTCGTTGAAGCTCCTTGCATCAAGAACTTCGATTGGATTGTAGAAAAAGTACATTCTTGACATCGCTTTTGGTAAATTTGGAGGCACCATCATATACCTGTTAAAGGATAAATCGACTTCGGTCAGATTTGGTAAATTCAGTGCACCGGCTTCAATTTCATTCCCGGTAAATCCAAGTTGTTCAAGACCAATGAAGGTCAGATTCAAAAGCCCGTTCAATATTCCATAAGGTATTTTCTTTATCTTATTTCCTCCAAGATCTAGGACTGTTGTTTCCTTTGGAATTCCTTTTGGTATCTCTGAAATGCCAGTGTTGTTGCAGTACACCTCGAAATGTCCCTTACAGAAACAAGGAGAGGGACAATTTTGTGTTGCAATTCCAACGAATTGAAGAATGAATATTAGGTAAAAAGGTGCGGCTTTTGAGGCTCTGACGTCCACCATTCTACAAAAGATGATAAAACGTTTGGATTCATTGTTCCTAGAATGTGATTCGGACAGATGTATATATCTATGTATCGTTAAATTTGTGCTTAATATCATAACAAAATTATGATATGTTCAGTGTTCTTTATGCATAGACCTTCCAAATTGCACTTCCTTTTTTGAACAGGACTCTACACTAATGTGTCATTTGCATTCTCACTTTTAAGTATAACATATTCATACGCTGAATTTCATTGTGATCTGAAAAGATAGGGATTTCCGTCTCTTTCATCATTTTCCTAATTAAGGTATCCGTTGTTCAATAGAGTCATGTTATATAGTGTTTTAATCATCTCCATTGTAAAGTATGGTAAATTTTATGCCTGGTAAGGTACTATAAACTATATATTTTCTGAAAGGTGGCGATGCCTTGAGTACAATTATAAGACTCCCGGGTCTTAGAAATCAAAGGGGAAAAACTCTTGTACAACTTTGTCATTTTGCATAGATTATATATATAGAAAATAGACAATTAAAATGCTTCACAATTTATTCCCCTTTATTTTCTGACCCCAAATTTATTTTGAGCATTGGGCATTATAACCTTTCAGAAAAATATATAGTTTATAGTAACTTAGCAGGCATGGAAAAATGCCCTATTGTACATCGGATACCTTAAGTAGACTCTAGCATAATTTCTTTACAGATTTTCCTTTTAAAATCCTCCCGTTAGCAGTTTTACACTCTGGAACCATAAGGCAGACATATATGATCTGAGATCCAAACTATATGAAACGACCGTTTCTTATATATATTTTTTATACTTTTAAATATTCTAATTGTGCAGGTACTTATGTCATCAAGATTAATAATTTCGACGTCAACGTAACATATCCATTTGTTAAGTTGGGTTTTAATTATCTCATATATATTTCTATATGGCCGCATCTGCATCAATCGCGAATCGGATACGTCTTTGCCGTCCTTCTCTTCTCTTATGTTTGAAATGGGCGTTTTGAAATTAAAAGCAGATCGAGAGTTCTCTTTGGAGTCCTAGGATAAAAACAATTTACAGTGAATGTTACATATCAATAATGCCGACCTCCATGGAAAAACTTCGAAAAGATATGCATCCGAGGTTTAAAGAAAATTGAGAAGAATGCCATTTAAATCATGTGTGATAAAAAGATGTAGATGTTGGGAAATAACATGAAATTGTAAATAGTATGTCTCGATAGAAACCCTATGTAGGTACATGTAAGACTCTATGTAATTTGGTTTTTTTGTCTTTGTCAAATGAAAAACCGTGAGGTAAATATATCGAGAAGAGAGAATGACGGTTAGGATATGTATTATCTTTTTTCACAAACATGGTAAAATAATATGTTTTATGTAGTTATCACTGACAATGATACATACGCGGTTAAAACACTTAGTACACAGTTTATTTTGGGTACGGATGTTACATAATCGAACTTATTTGTAAAGCGGCAGTATGCATAAGAATTTGATTGATCTTATCTCTTATAATCTTCATAATTTGGAGCAAATAATTATTCGTATTTCTAATAAAAACATCACTAAGAGTGTTATTAACAGCTTTGTGAAAACAACACCCCCTTTACCTTTTTTCAAATATAGAGTCTTTTATTCGTGGCGAAGTCACCCCTTAATCATCATATCTAGGGCTTAATTACCTAACCTGACTAGTCCTGGATCCCTCTCCTCCCGTTAAAATCTAAGAAAAAATAAAATGCAATTTCTTTCACAAAACTCAGAAATCCCAAATATATTTGCAAAGCGTACCTGTCATCTGTATCGGTAAACAATCTTTGTCGTGTGATGGTCGGGAAATAGCTATCTATATGGTGTAAGTTTATCTTTAATCTATTGTTTACAACATCCATAAATATGTTGATAAAATGAAAGATAAAGGCGTATATAAATCCGATTCTACTCAATGTGAGAAATCAAATAATTTCGTTATAAGGAGCAGAGTTCTCGATATGCAAGTTATAGTATAGATGTTTAGTAACAAGTGATCAATGTGTACATATGACGTACATGTACACGTCATCGTTTGACGTCACAGTCCGTGGACGTCGTTTAGTCTTACGTGCGAACCGGTGTAGGTATAGGTATAACCATGAAGTAAGGTGTACGCGTAGCTTACTACTTTTCACATTGTGTAATCTGCGGAAATTTTCGAAATTATTTCATTATTACGACATGTACAAGAAAAACCCTTGTAATTACGAGCAAATGTTTAATTCGTAATAACAAAAAATTATAATAATAATAACATAACTAAACGGTCACTCCCTTTAATAATTGGATAATCTCTGCGATGTTTTATGGCGATAAATACAACGCACAAATCGATATGTTCTGGGCAATTTTTTCAATGAATTTATTTCTAAAATCTTGGCCTGTGACCTTTTGGCCTGTAGTCAAATCTGTTCATTTCTCATTCCTGTAAATAAAGCGTTTTGTGTTTTTTCACTCTTAGGGAATTGGACTTTTTTTTACCAAAGCCAACCTTTGAACCTGCCAGCATCCTGTACCAATTCAAATTCGAATTTGTAACTCGGCTAAATTTTGATGCATTGTTGTTTTTGGACATTTAACGAAAATTTCTTGAAGCATTATCACAAATCTTCGTATTAGTTACTAAAAATATATTTCCTTGTATCAATATTCATATGAGCAATTCATTATCTAAGAAAGTTTACAAATGTTTAGTTTCACTACAATCTGCTATTTTTATTATAGGAGCGCTGATAATTTGACAATAATATTTCCAACTCTTTACCTTCTTGAAGACAATTTCAAGCCATTTTTTGTGAACCAGACACGTGTTTCGGCTAGCAAATCCTCATCAGTGATGCTTCAACCCTAAGTGATTTTCAGACACAGCTACTGCTATCGTCCTCTAGTTTGATATTTTTAATCCTGTCTATCTACCAAATTTCCTTATTTCTATCTATTGACGATTAAATGATAATTAAATGAAATAAATGACCAAGTAGCATTGGGGGAATTTTGCTAAGATGTTGCTCCTTATATATGCAAAAACAATCGGCATTCCTCACTTTCATCTACATGAATAAGCCGATCGTTTTTCAGCTATCATTTCTCTTATTTTGGATAAATCTCATTGCTTAGACATCCCTACACTGCATTATATTCCCCTTTTAGTAATAAATCATCTATACCTACACGAATTAATTTATTGCGAGATTACCCACCGTGATTATCTAGATCATTTTAAAGTAAGAATAAAATTCAACAATCATGAAGCTGATTAGCTACCTTGCTATTATATTTACACATTTAATTGTTATACAACAATTGTCATTTACAATCATCTTGATGTTAGTTACACACGAAGTCTTCTGGTTTGAGCTCATTCCACGATTTCCCTGCGACCTTCTCTGGACCATGACATACGATCAAATTTGGATCCTCGATGACATATGAGGCATTTCCTACTTTTTCTCGTAACCATCGTAAGTGACAGTCGCAATGCCAAGGGTTAAAATCAATGAATAATGTATTCAAATTAGGTATGAACTTAGAATCTAGAACTCCTTTGTTTAGGGTGGTCAAGTTGTTCCCACTAAGCCTTAGTGACGTAAGAATTTTAAAATCACGGAAGGCTCCAATGTCAATACTTGGTATATGATTATCATCCAAAGTGATTGTCTCCAACGACGTCAATCCTTTAAAGGTGTTGTTCGTTATTGGCGAGATAATTGCAGCACTCATGAAGTCAAGAAGCTCAAGTTTCTCGAGCCCAGCAAAGGCATTGTCGTTCATTTTCGTTAACGAACTATTCATGAAACCCAGAGTTTTTAAATTAGGGACATCTAAAAAGGCATTTGACGGAATTTCTTTTATTGGATTGCCAATATACTCTATACTCTCCAGCGATGATGGAAGTCCCTTCAGTAGTCTTGTTAATTTATTGAATCTAAGATTCAGATAATTTAATTTTTTATTCTTTGCAAATGCAGCATCTGGTATACCTGCGTTTGTAAGTTTTGTAAAAGCAAAATGCATAATATCTACGTTAACAAGCGCGTCGAACGTGTTCGGTTTTATATGCGTGACATTACAGTTTGACATATCAATATATTCGAGCGATGAATAGTCATCAAAGCTCCTTGCATCAAGAACTTCGATTGGATTGTTAGAAAAGTACATTGTAGACATCGATTTTGGTAAATTTGGAGGCACCATTTTATACTTGTTGAAAGATAGGTCGACTTCGGTCAGATTAGGTAGATTCAGTGCACCGGCTTCAATTTCGTGTCCTGAAAATCCAAGATTTCCAAGACCAATCCCGATCAAATTCACAAGTCCATTCAATGTTCCATAAGGTATTTTCTTAATCTTATTTCCTCCAAGATCTAAGAGTATGGCTTCCTTTGGAATTCCTCTTGGTATCTCAGATATGCCAGTGTTGTTGCAAAACACTTCGAAATACTCATTGCAATAGCATGGAGAGGGACAATTCTGTGTTGCCATTCCAACGATTTGAAGAATAAAGATGAAATAAAGATATGCGGCTTTTGAGTCTTTGACGACCATCATTCTACGATAGAAAATATTTTTTTTTGATTTATATGACTTCAAACAAAAATATATCAGTTGCAACGTAGAATGTGATCTAGATAGATATATGTACTGTGAAACGTATGCTCATAATAACAATTAATCATCAAAGAAGTACCAGCTATTCAGTCTCAAAGTCGAGAAGGCAAGGCAAAAATCACTAGAATTTCCACTGGATCGGTTGCGAACCTCGGAATGAGCAACATTCCAAAGTGAGACCAGGTGCCCGGGGAGAGTCAGTGTCTCCTGATTGCATGCAGAAATGATGCTAAGTAATTCATGCTTAGACCTAAATAACCTTGCAATTGACCACTTGCAATGGGGACTCTGCCGCACTGGGCCATTTGCATGATCATCTTCAATTACAATGCATCAATACACTAGCATTGTGCAATTTAATAAAAAAGGGTTTACACTATTAAATTGATCACATGAAACCAAGAAATATCTTGATGGTGTTAAGTTTATTGCTTTAACACATTACAGTTCACTTTTTGACCACTGCTATTGCTTTTTATCCTTTTAATCGGCAAAGTGCTAGTATTTTTAGATTCTTGAACCATATATATAAACAAATGAAAATTTGAGATCCGTACCTATGATACGTCTTTTTATCTAAAAATTGCATTTTATCCTTTTCAGTATTCTTAATGTACAGGTTTTAATGATATCCAGATAAGTCAAGCCAGTAAAAATTATCCTCTTGTTGAGTTGGGCATTCATTATTTTAAACGCATAAAAAATTTAACAAGGTTTTGGACAAGTTTATATGGTCAATGAATGGGATTTTCTTTACAGTTTTTCTAGTTCTTTATTTTTACTGATTGGTAGAAAGTTTTTGCTTTGGCTCTGAAAAAAAAGTGCAAAACAGAATTTTTAAAAAGCTGTGACAGAATCACCTATATAAAGTTTGGAATAATAATTTGGACTGTTTGTTTTCGACGGCGGGTGTGGCTAGCTAAACAGGGGAAGCTTACTCCTCCCGGGCACCTGGTCCCACATCTAGCTTGCTAGGGGTTCTTCGATGTGATTGTCGGCAGGTTCTTCATCTCATTTGTGTCACACTTATGCTTTTGCCGTTTGGTGCACGTAAAAAAATACCCGCGAGGGATTTGACAGTGTTTTAAATGTCTTTATCCTGACATGGTTGCCATAACACTGTCTATATATACTTGGTCTCAGTCAGTGCGTGTTTTGTAGGTATTGTTCTCATTTTCATGCATCAACATAGACGGCGTTTGCGGCTAGTCAAACAGGGGATGCTTACCCCTTCCGGGCACCTGGCTCCACGTCTAGCTTGCTAGGGGTCCTTCGATGTCCAATTTGGTTGTCTATTGTGAGTGCTGTTGAGATTTACTGACAAGATTATATCATTCGAACAATGCATCTTATAATATTATGAATACGCCTAATTTGGGACACTTGGGAAACTATCCGACTTCAAAGTTGGATTTGATTTTTAAAGCGACAGCATCTACGCCAAATTTGGTTGATCACGTCTTTTAGCTATACCTGTTTCGAACTATATTAAAATATTTTCATATGGTATCAAAGGCGGTTGATGATATCGTCCCTCCCTACCATGCATCTTTTCAGACATGCTTTGTCCTACTTAGCACAGTCATCCTTAAATTATAGTAATTACTCCAAAATGACTAGACTAGACCCACCCCTTTTTCCTTCACAAATTAAATCAGCTCATTTCAAGAAAAATATCAGTTATACAGTTGAATCAATCAAAATGAATTAAATAATTGTGTAAAGCCTACCTGTCATCTATATAGGTATATAATTTGTACTATGAGATGATCGTGCAATACCCAATAACTACATGTATCTAAAAGGTGTCAAGTTTATCTATTGTTAACAATATCCATAAATGTCTTGATAACATTAATGATAAAAATGTATAAAATTTTAATTCCTCTCATTGAAAAAGTTTTTAAAAATTAGTAATAATAGAAGGAGCTGTTCAGATGAGGGCCGTATTTAGCCCTGAATCTCATGCTGTATTTCTTCCGCATGACTATTCTCATGTAGAAAAAAGTTAATCATAATTGAAATATGATGTATTTGAATACTTTTGTTTTATATATTTTACATTTTGGTGAAGTATTCTTTTAAAAAAGATTCTCAAGGTCGAAGACGTAGGAGTACTTGGATAATGGATAGGAAAAATGATAAAATCGACAAAAAGAATAAATTTAATCATATTTTACCTTAAAGACATCAAATATGTCTACATTATATCATGTATATATCAGAAATATATTTGGAATAGTGAAATCCGAAACTCAAAATACGGTCTCCTTTTGTATTCAATGGCTACAATATAAGCCTTTTTGCGTGAAATACAAATAAAACTGTATAAAATTTTAATTCGTCTCATTAAAAAAAGTTTTTAAAAATTAGTAATAAAAGAAGGAGCTGTTCAGATGAGGGCCGTATTTAGCCCTGAATCTCATGCTGTATTTCTTCCGCATGACGATTCACATGTAGAAAAAAGTTAATCATAATTGAAATATGATGTATTTGAATACTTTTGTTTTATATATTTTACATTTTGGTGAAGTACTCTTTTAAAAAAGATTCTCAAATTAAGGTCGAAGACGTAGGAGTACTTGGATAATGGATAGGAAAAATGATAAAATCGACAAAAAGAATAAATTTAATCATATTTTACCTTAAAGACATCAAATGTGTCTACATTATATCATGTATATATCAGAAATATATTTGGAACATAATATATACTTGAATTGGCAAATAATGAAATCCGAAACTCAAAATACGGTCTCCTTTTGTATTCTATGGCTACAATGTAAGCATTTTTGCGCGAAATAAACACTGGCGAAAACATCGCTCTTGCTTATTTCCTTACCAATTATATACCATTATATTTAGAATAATTTCTTTGATAGATTTAAGACGAAAAATAGTCAAATTTGTCATATTCTATATTAAAAAAATGCACCTCTTCTTTTTTTCTTCTTCTTCATTTGTTTTGTTTTTGTTTTGTTTTTTTGTTTTTTGTTTTTTTGGTTTTTCGTCTTTGGTGTAGTGTTTCCCCCCGGAGATACAGAATCCCACTTTTCCAGAAATTATGTATCATAGATATACACCTCCGGTATAAGTGGCATTCTGTATATCCGTGGGGAACAATGTTCAATAAAACTTTTCAATTTTCTATTGATTTTTATAGGTTTGACCCAAATATTATTAAAATTACACAAAACAGACAAAAAACTGCTTCAGAATCTGATGGGATGTCGTATTTCTCTGGAAATTTTCAAAATTCCACTTTTCAGGGCAAATTACGTCTTAACTTCACAGCTCCTTTTCGTTATACCATAATGGTGATATTGTAATTACCAGAGTGATAATTGCGGGAAAAGTCACTCCTCATTACAATGAAAGGTCTTATTTCGAGATAATAAACACATTATTACGAAAAAAAATATTATTTTAATGATACATGAAAAGATATCATTTTTATCGTTCTTATTTGATTAAATATGTCTGATCGATTCGAGAAAATTTAAATCGCAATTATTTCAATATAATCTCATAATAAAGACATTATTTGTTCGTTATTACAAGAAAACGTGTCATTATTAAGGGAAGGATAACGAGATGATCATTTCGTAATAATAAGAACGAGCGTTTTAGGTGATCCATAGATCACAAACCGTTCGTAATTAGCCATGTCTATATCGTTTCATGATGCCACATTCAGTACATACATCGGTATTATCTGGAAACATTTTTTTATTTTTATTATTTTTATACAATTCTGTGACTTAGGTTTTTTACCTTTGGGTCTCAAGCCAAATATGGTCCATCAGTGAATGGAAGTAAAACGCAAAAGACGGAACCATACTCCAAAAATCACAATTGAAAGGTTTAAAACTTCTGGAAACAAAATAACAAAGCAGAACTTCCTCGCGCAAAAAGAAAAAGAGACAGACGGAGATAATAGAAACATGAAGGACAACTGATCACTCTTCAGAGTACAGTGCAAGTGCAAGTGCGGAATGCATTGTAAAATGTATTGTAGGTGGCACTGTTAAAACGTACCGTGAAAATTTGCAAAGATAAGCACATTCACACGGTGGGTATCTCGCAACGCGTAACAAGATGTTTTTCGATATTTTTGTGCAATACAGATCATTTATAAAAAAAAGGAGAATGTGATGCAGTGTAAGAACGTCTTAGCTATTAGATGTATCCAAAATTAGGTGTAAACTAGCTTTAATAACGCATAAACACGATCAGCGTAATACTTTAACTTTCACTTTCATCTACATGAATCACGCCGATCGTTTTTTCAGCTTTATAAAAAGATAATATTGTCTTATTTTGGACAAAAGTCGTAGTTATTATGGCATCCTTACACTGCATCACATTCCCCTTTTTGTGATGAATAATCTTTATCACACGAACATAGAAAAACTGAATGTTCTGCGTTGCGAGATTGCCCACCGTGATTCATATATCACATGTATGAATCACGTTACATATCTAATGCAAGTATAGTATCCAAGTAAGTAGTCCCAAAAAGGAAATCGAAATCATATCCCGATTTTTGTCTTCATATTACTCGAATACAAGGGGAAGGTTTCGCTCACAGAAGTCTGAGTCAAACACCTATAAACCAAGAGAAGATGTATTTTTCATGCAAAATTCGCCATGGTCTAACACTGATTACGACAATAAAAATACTGACTGTTAACACACTGATTATCTTTTTTTCTAAAGACTTACACTAATGAATTTTCCATCCAAACTTGTATTACGTATTTAAGACCGAGTTTAAGACATGTGCTTCTCCACTGGTGTTTGAGACTCACACAAGGTTTTGGTCACGTGACGATGTGTAATAGTCATAGCGGAACGATACTTTCGTTTCTATCATATGAACTTTAATAACATTTTTCAATTTTTCATGCAAACAATTCAAATTTCTTTAGAATTATCGTTATATTATCCCCTGATAACGATAATCCCTTTCTTTTTGTAACACGATCCTTGATACCGAAGCGTTATTGATGTTTTTGTATCTAGTAATAAGATATCTTATTCGTATGAATGATTTCCGCATTCAAGTTTATAGTAAAACTCGCATAAAATTTTACATGACAAAATCTGGCTACCATACAATATCATAAACACCTCAAATTCGTCTCGCGACTTAATAATTGTCATTGAAAAAGTTAGCTACAAACAAAGTCTTCTGGCTTGAGCTCATCCCATGCTTTCCCAGCTATTTTTTCTGGACCATGACATACGATCAAATGTGGATCTTGGATGGCGTACGAGGCATTCCCTACTTTTTCTCGTAACCATCGTAAGTTACAGTCGCAAAACCAAGGATTAAACTCGATGAATAATGTATTCAAATTAGGAATATATTTAGTATCTAGAACTTCTTCGTCAAGGGTAGACAAGTTGTTGCCGCTAAGCCAAAGAGAGGTTAGGCTTTTTAGGTCACGAAGAGCTCCAATGTCAATACTTGGTACATAATTATCATCCAGATACAATGTCTGCAGGGAAGGCAATCCACTGAATGTATTGTTGGTAATGGGCGAGTTAATAGCAGCGCTCATGAAGTCCAATAGCGTAAGTTTGTCGAGTCCAACAAATGCATTGTCGTCAATTTTCGACAACGGACTATTCCAGAATGCCAGAGTTTTTAAATTAGGAAGATCCGAGAATGCATCAGATGGAATTTCTTCGATTGGATTACCTACATAATCAATATTCTCAAGCGATGATGGTAGTCCCTTGAGTAGTCCCGTAAGATGGTTGAATCTTAGATTCAGGTAATCTAATTTAGTATTCTTTGCAAATACACCAGCTGGGACACCTGTGTTTGTGAGGTTTGTAAAAGCTATGTTTATAGTGCTCACGTTCACCAATGCATCAAACGTGTTCGGCTTAATGTGCGTAATTTGACAGTTTGACATATCAAAATATGCGAGCGATGGATAGTCATTAAAGCTCCTTGCATCAAGAACTTCGATTGGATTGTAGAAAAAGTACATTCTTGACATCGTTTTTGGTAAATTTGGAGGCACCATCCTATATCTGTTAAAGGATAGATCGACTGTGGTCAGATTGGGTAAATTCAGTGCACCGGCTTCAATTTCATTCCCTGTGAATCCAAGCTGTTCAAGACCAATGCTGGTCAAATTCAAAAGAGAATTCAATGTTCCGTTAGGTATTTTCTTAATCTTATTACCCCCAAGATCTAAGACTGTTGTTTCCTTTGGAATTCCATTTGGTATCTCGGAAATGCCAGTGTTGTTGCAGTACACTTCGAAATGCCCCTTGCAGAAACAAGGAGAAGGACAATTCTGTGTTGCAATTCCAACGATTTGAATAATGAATATTATGTAGAGATGTGAGCTTTTCCATACTTTGATTTCCATCATTCTTTAAAAGAAAAGAAAAGCCAAACTCTAAGTATCAATGCTTATGAGATTGTAGTTCTGATAGATAAATTCATTTTGAAATGAGTTATAGGTTCTGAGGAAACTATTACATGTATCACCGATAATCTACTGTTGATCTCGCTGAAGCAAAACTGAAGCTACATGACTTATGTTTTAGAGATTTCAAGAAATTTTGATGACAAAAAATTTGGGGATTTCTTACACTTCTACAAATGAAACAAGAAAGTATTTGATATATAATTTCCCTCAAAGAATTTAATTTGACTCTAAGATTACCGAAATAATCTGTTGATCGACAAAGAGGAATAAAAATTGATGATATGAAATAGGAACGCTGTCTGATATATTTAAATATACAGCAATACCATTGAAAAATATTAAAATTAAATGAAAATATTTAAATCTACGGCATTACAAATGAAAAATATTTCAATTATGAAATACTTTGAAACTAAATTAGAATCAGAAATATTCGCGTATTAACACAGCCTACCTGTCATCTATATTAAATATCCTCATTATATTATGTATTATCCTTACCACATGATTGTCCTGCAATACGCAATTTAGTGTCAAGTTTATCTTTTGATTACAAATTCATAAATATCCCGATAAATGATAAAGGCAAATGCAGGTTTAACTTGGAGTTATATGAAAAAATAGCGAAATCTCTGAAAAATCAATTTCACTTGATAACAGGGTTTATCAATTTTGTTCTCAATTTTGCTATGGGTTTATTTAATTGAGCATCTTACGTTTCTTAATTACTTGCGCAGCTTGATTTATCCTGTTTCCGTCCTTTTTATGAAGCGTTCCAGATACAGCATTATCTTTCAAAATAGAATTGTCAATATTGAAATATATGTTCTATAGTACCAATTTGTTGTACTAGACACGTGTTTCGGATATTTTAATCCTCGTCAGTAGTACTTCATGCCAAACAGTTTAAATAAAGCCAAAGTGAATTTTCCTGGCGCAATCTACAATACAGAGCTTTAATTTCCTCTTGCTAAAATGCATATTTTGTGTAGGAATCGTTCAGGAAATCAGACCAAGTGAAAATATTTTCCATACTTTTTATTTAATTTTGCAAATTCATATCTTCATGAGACAAATAACGCAGATCAAAATTGTTTTGTTTATCTATAGTCGTAAAAGATGTCAGTGGAAAGAGAAAATCATATGGTGATAAAAAAAAAGGTGCGGTGGCAAGGAAACTTTGCAAAAGAAAATCGAGTTTCGAGATTTCCACATTAAAAGTAAACCACTGTACATAATTAGAAAGCAAGACAGTTCTTCATCGAATTTCAAGCTCATGAACAAAATTCTATCTAAACTCACTAGTTTAGTCTCTAATGAGCTGTCGTTTTTAAAGTATTGGTCCTTCTACACAGTTTGTGTGTTTTATTTTAATTTCTTTTGTCGATTGGTAACACATATGCCAGGAAAGGGTGCCAACTTGCTTACACATTTTAATTTTTCCTACGCAACAGAAACAGATATATAGAAAACCCTACAAGTACTGGAGATTTTTTAACCGATAGGAAAAACACATCCACTATATAAGCTGCAAAGAGTGTCATTTAACTTTACAGGGAGCGAGTTCCCAGGATCCTCTATCAAGTTTGTGTTTTTACGCCACAGATACAGTCATCGTATCTGAAATTGACCAGCTTGGCCATATTTTTCACTTAAATATCCTTCTGAATCAACCCTACACAAAATTTGGATCCGCTAATTTTGGCAAATTGAAATTAAAGCTCTGTGTTGTAGATGGCGCCAGGAAAATTAACTTTTGCTTTATTTAAACTGTTTGACATGAAGTACTACTGACGAGGATTAAAGTATCCGTAACACGTGTCTAGTACAACAAAATTGGTACTAAAGAACACATATTTCAATATTGACAATTCATACTAGTTGCACAGAAATTCACGTAACCTTTCTTTATAGACATAACCTCATACAGTGCATGTAATTTATAAATTGTTTTCACTTTCGTGCGTTACCATTATCCTTTTATCACGGTCAGATTTCAAGCGTGTTTACGTTAGTAATGAGGTTTAAAGGGTCTTCTTCTTCACTTTTCTAATTATATTGTATCTCACATATATAAGACGGTCAAAATAGAAATTGAATCCGATGGAAGACCTCAAACAAAAGAACCTTCCAAAGATCGGTTTTTGATGTTATTATTATGAGTATCCTCGGAAAGAATAAATTTGAATTTACAATCTGTCCTAGCTTTATAGAACAGAAAGAGAAGAAACTATATTCTAATATTGGTCTTGAACAAATTACTCTAAAGATCCTCATTTGACTTTCAACAAATTGCGCTGAATTTTTATTTGAAATGGAAACCAATATCATATAGCAATGTAAAGAGCGACTATTGAGTAATGAGAAGTCTTATCAGAGGATTTTATCTTATGTCTTATCACATGTGTAGTAAGTAATGTAAACTTCTGAAGGTAAGTTGTGCACTTTTAGTCAACCTTGATAAATATACAATGATTTTGAACTATTAAGATATATGAAATTAATTATGAAGTTTGATCATTGTGAACTGATATTTCAAAAGAAAACTAGTAAACAATGGCATTTCAGAATCTTCAATTCTATTGTGAAAAATCCAGTATTCAAAGATATGAAGGAATGTTGAGATGAAATTTTTAAAACAAATTATACTCCGAAAACATGACAAAGCACCATGACTTTTAATCCAATGAAATCATGTCTTTTGGACCAACCACACGCATTTGATAGACAAAATTTTCTTTGTTGTTGGAGGCCATGTATTCTAACAAACTGTTGGAATTCTAATGGGCACAAACTCTGCCCCTCTTCTATCTTAAAAAGTCCTTTATTCATACGAGGCAGAATTCATACAGTCTCTGCTTTCAAACAGCAAAATGAAGCTAGTATCGCAGTTTTAAGACTGAACTTACAGATACATTGATGACGTACTCTCTCCATCAATAATCCAATAATTCAGGATTACATGCACATGCACCATAGCGGCATCTATCCTAGTTAACTGAAAATTTAACAAAAAAGCCTTCTTACCTAGACATACTACTATCGATAAGTGACAACGGTCATTTGAACACCTCTCTTTATGACAAACATGACTATTTAAATTTCACCATCACAAACTTTCCCTTCATGTTCAGCAACATTCCCTCTTCCATTGCCCTATGACGAATTCAATTCACATATTCAACGCTATGTAAGATCATGGTCTAAGTAAAAAAACTTCGTGTTGAGGGCAACGCGACTCGCAAGTAAACTTTTTTCTCAAGATTAATCAGGGGAACGGAATAAGATGTCACTGAGTAAGTTCTTTAAACTTATTTGCCTATCAAGGATGATTAAGGACATTCTAAAGTACGACCTTTCCAAATGACCTTTGTTTACCTGTTTTGACATTACTGGATCCATCTGGGAAATCACGATTGCCTTCTAATGGAGACTTACATATACACAGTTATGTCATATTCCCTTAGATCTTTGACTCATGAACTATGATTGATACTTCTCTGGTACACTTGCATGGTACAAGCAAACAGATTTTACAAATATTCAGGGATGAAACCTTGAATTATCTTTCATAATTATCTCCTATTGGTTTATCCTGGGTCTGTTCAAGCATGATTTCAGTCTATTTTGTAAAATGATCGTACACTGTGCAAATCCCAACGCCGATACGACAACAGAGGGGAAAAGCGAAAGGTACAATACACAAAAGGGGATTGTTGGGGGAGGGGGGTTAGGAGTTGGTTACAATTTGTTTTTGTTGTTGTTGGTTTTTTTGTTTCTTGTTTTGTTTGTTTTTTGTTTTTTTTTTTTCTCATATTTTTTTCATATGGATAATCCACTTTTTAAATGAATTTCAGATGAAGTTGGAAATGTTCTCAGCTATTTTCATCTTCGTTGCAAATTGCTTTGTATTTTTAAATGCCGATATTCTGCATGGTTATGGAAACAACAAATTTGCCGTAAAAACACCATATTTTTGGACGCATCCTCAAAAGACATTCATGCCGAATGAATTGTACACTCTCAGACATAATGGCGATATTTGTCATGCTATTCAGTTGAACTTCATATCAAGGCATGCTGCAAGGTACAACGAGCCTGATGTTATGGATAGTTTCTCAACGCTGCAAAATAAGATAAAAAGCTCATACGCCAATTCAAACTATTCATTTATATCGACATGGGTAAACAACTACCCAAAAAGTAAAGCAAATACGGTTACAAAACTCGGATTCCAAGAAATGACATACTTAGGTGCAAAGTATGGAAATGCACTTTTAAGCCTTTTTACTTCACATCTGGACACTGTCAAGGTACGATCATCCCATGTACAACGAACATCCACCAGTGGATCAGCCTTTATGGACGGTGTACGTATTGGTATTGGATCAGGCAGTCCTTTGAATATTACGCCTGTGGTGGATGACCGCATTATGCTTTTTTATGACGGTTGTACAAAGTATGCTACCAAAGTGCTTGGAAACAAGACGTTACTTCAAGAAAAGTATGAGTTCAGGAACTCCACAATGTTTAGAAATATGATAAGGCAGGTAGAGCATAGACTTTCGATGCAACACATCTTGACTGCAGGTAGGGAAAATGGGAGTTACATTCGCTAAAACACCAGGTTAAGAATTTAGAACACTTCCTATAAACAGTTTCTCTTTTTTCCACGAATGCAAATGAGTTTCTTTACTTTCCTTAATGAAACTACATAATTTGTATAACGTGTTTTGAAAGGTTCCAAAATCTAATTAAAATAAACGTTCTTAGAACTTTACCTTAATGACATTAATTTTTCTATTACACTAGATTCTTAATGACATTTGATTTTCTTGTAGAAGACATTAAAACTTTGTACCGTCTTTGTGTGTCAGAGGTTTCCATTATGAACCGTTCGGACTGGTGTACAATTTTAACTGACAATGACAGGGAAATTATGGAATATGAAAATGACCTAAATGTATGTTTCATACATTTTTCTTTTATCAGTATTGAAATATATATCATATGAATATGTTCTAAGGTAATAATTTCACTTCAACATATGCTCTTTCGACCTGTAATGCCTCATCAGTGATGCACACGGCCTCAATATTGTAAAGTATCGTGATAGTATTAATCTGAAAATGATTAATATAGTAAAATTCTTTTGAAATAAATAGAAACAATATATCTTGTTCCCTCTAGGACTATTACACTAGATTGTATGGTCACCCAGTAATAGCTGCAATGACATGTCCACTGGTCGAAGATGTGTTTAAATCAATGGACAACGCCATACACAATTATAAAGCAAATAAAAGGTAACTTTACTTATCATGACTCATAAGATTTATAAAGGGAAAAGAGGTAACGAGGAAATTTAAAAATGAAAATATAATGAGTATCTTAAAAATTGATTTATAAATAAAACTTCATAAGAGTGTTGAATATATCATATAATCAAGAAAGACAAATGCTATATGTTAAGGTGGGTCCCTACTCAAAGAATTAACAGATGAAATTTGTATTTTAGGGTTTTTTCCTAAACACTATGGTTCAAATGAGAAATAAAACACAGACATAGATGTGAAATTTTTTTTCATCAAAGATACAGTACATTATAGAAAGGTACCCTTGCACATTAAGATTGAGGAATATCAAATATCCAGCATTTGCTTTTGAACCCTCCAAATTCAGTTAATCATAATAATATGTTAATTTGTTTTGTTTTATTTTATGATAACAAGTCATATAGAAGATATGCAACATATAAAATAATATTCAAATATTAATCTGAGTATGATAAGTCTCCAAACATAAGGGTACCCCCTTGTAATTTCATCACAATTTTTACCAATAATATATACTAGATCCAACTTTTTGCAGAAAAAAACAGATGAATCTTTTTCGTTTTGCAATATTTCATAAAATTATGTATGTAGATGAAGAAACACATACAGGTACACAGTTTTGTAAATGATCAAGATATGACTCCAAACATAAGGGTACCCCCTTATAATTTCATTGCAATTTCAACTAAGAATATGTAGTATATCCCACTTTTTACATAAAATACCTGATGGAAGTTCGTCATTTTGCATAATTTCATATTATAATGTATATAGATGATGAAAAAATCACATACAGGTATGCAGCTTTATAAGTGATCAATATATCGCTCAAAACAAAAGGGTACCCCATTATAATTTCATCGCATTTTAACTAAGAATATACCGGTATACTATGTCCATCTTTTTGCGTAAAATACCCGATGGAAGTTTTTCATATCGCATAATTTCATAAGATAATGTCCATAGATGTAGAAAAATCACATGCAGGTATACAGTTTTATATTGATCAAGATATCGCTCCAAACATACTGCATGGAAGGGAAAACCTATAACGGTTCGAGTAGGGACCCACCTTAACTTGACCGATTTCTAAAACAATTATTGACACATGATACATTCAAGTATTTATCTTATTGTCGACATATTTCACCATTTATCTTATATCTTAAAGTAATAAGTCAAAGCTACCATCTGCACTTTATCGCAATAGGTACCCTGTCGCTGACGTAAGGTTTGGACACTCTCCTACAATTGGTCCATTTCTGGCTGCTTTAGGACTGTTCAAAGACTCTCAACCACCAACGGCAAGGAACTTTGCTGCGATGAAGAACAGATTGTTTTCAGTAAATACTGTCGTCCCTTTTTCGGCAAACATAGGGTTTATTCTGTACGACTGTGGAAATGGTTTGCCTGACGATCAACTGGTGCGGTTGTATGTAAATGAGGAGCCTATGGTTATCCCTGCCTGTGGTTCTGTGACGTGTAATTACTCTGACGTCAGAAGATACTATAGTTCAATGGTTGACAAGTGTAACTGGGATGATGTATGTAAGAATGTCAATTTCTTACCTCCAAATATTGTTGGGTAGGATGTCAAGAAAATATCAAAAATATTAAAATTTAACTGTTTCGATTATTAATACTTCTATCATTTTCTTTTTGGTTCAAACAGTTTACGTTCCTATTTCATTTTCACTTATTTTGGTGCCGGATAATTGACAACAAAGAGTGATGATACGTGACAAGGCGTCCTCAATTAAATAAAGTCAAAGTTCAGAATTGATGAGTTATGTGCCCCTTAAGTTTCATAAGTCAAAAATTATTCAGTTCTTAGCATACAAAATCTTCCGGTTTTAAAACATCCCATCCTTTACCGGCTACTTTTGGCGGTCCATCACATACTATGATATGGGGGTCCATAATGGTATAACTGGCATTGCCAACTTTTTCACGAAGCCATCTCAGGTGACAATCACAGTACCAAGGATTAAAGTCTATGTACAGAGTAGAGAGTTTTGGAACATGTTTAGGATCTAAGACTCCCTCTTCCATTGTTCTCAATTTATTCCCACTCATCCAGAGAGAGTCAAGATTCTGAAGGTCTTGCAGTGCACCAGCCTCTATCTTTGGTATCAAGTTATCATCAAGATAAATAGTCTTAAGACTTTTAAGCCCTTTCAGTGTGTTATTGGTTAAAGGCGAAGAAATCTTGCCATCCATGAAGTCCAATATTGTCAGTTTATCTAATCCTACAAATGCATTATCCTCTATTGTGGTAACATGATTTTCAAACAGTTGAAATGTCTGAAGGTTGTGCAGATTTTTGAAGACATATGATGGGATAACTTGGATATTGTCGCCAACGTAATCCAGATTCAGTAGTGAACTTGGTAGGTTTCGCAGTGGAGAAGTAATGTTAGTTAGACGCAGACTTAGTGTTATCAACTTCGTATTCTTCACAAAAAGATCGTCTGGTATTCCAGAATTAGCAATTGGCGTAAACGAAAGTCCTATGTTAGCAAGATCTGGTAGCATGTCAAAACTATGTGGAAATATTTTCATCAAAAGACTATCAGAGAAATCAATTACTACTAAGTTTGTATAATTTCGAAAACTTGTTGTATCAATGCTTTCAATAGGGTTTCCGCCGAAGTACAGCGACACCATCTTCGACGGTAAATTTGGAGGAATCGCTTTGTATATATTTCCTGATAAATCAATAGAATTCAGTTTTGGTAATTCGAGTGCCCCTGGCTCTATTTCGTTTCCCCTGAAACCATTTCCACCGAGACTAAGGAACGTCAAGTTATCAAGTCCACGCAAATCTCCGACATTAACGCCCTGTAAATTATTTTCACTTACATCAAGTGATGCTGCCTCCTTTGGCACACCTTTTGGAATCATTGTTCGTCCTGTGTTGTTACAGTACACATTTAAATTTCCGTCTTCAACTTTACACATGCATTTTGAGGGACAGTCTTGACCGTTTATAAATGACAGAGTTGACATCAAGATCAGAAAACACGTAAGTCTTGTCATCATGCAACTATTTAATCGAAAAGAAGTCACTTGTATAATCAATTAATCATATCACTTTTGCGTAAATGCGTCCTATTTAATAGAGCATATAGTAAGGTTGAATCAAAATAAATAAACTTTAATGATAATTTTCACTGTACATGTTTCTATTCCTAATGTCCTTAGCCATGTCAATATTTAGATTCACTGATAGTTTTGTAGATATTGTGATTAAAGTCACGACGGTAACCCTGTTTTATCAAATATGTGAACAGGGTTGTTAAATTGTGCATTCTATGCAGAAATGTGATTACTTTCATGGTGAAGAGAAAACAGATTTCATGAAGCCGCTACTTGTAGAAGAAAAAAACGAAGCGCCGAAGTTTGTTGCCAGAAGGGAGCATTTTGGACAAAAAGTCTAAATGCAGCGTATCAGACGTGTTTCATTAATTGAATCATTCAGAGCTGAATTTTTCAGAGCTAAAATGCACAGGAGCTCGATGCCAACGATCCACAGGAATACCCGCCTCTACTTGTCTTCTCGTATATACGGACTTTCGCTATCCATATTTGAATGAAATCTAACAGTCGCGCTTAAACATCGAATTTCTCAAAGTAAATCTATTTTGAAAATAAATTGTACTTGTCATGTTTCTTATTATGTTTAAACTACCCAAAACGTTACAAAACTTTTAAATATATCAACGGAATAAACCCTAAAACTCTGTAAAACAGGCCGTTCGAGTCATTTTCTTCTTTGTAACGTCGAAGTAGACCGGACGTTTAAAAATAGATACAGAGAGGGAATTTCCCTATCTTGAATCTTATTTCTTTTTGTTATACCGTATATCGGAAATTTTTCGCGTGTGTCTGATTTTTTCAAAGTTCGCGTGTATCATCAAATTGCAAAAATGAACAAGACACAAACTAACACTTTTAAAGAGGTTCAGTTATATATAATATTATATATATATTATTATATGTATTAGTGAGTACTGGTCTGATAATGATAATTATGATTTTTATTGATGTCTCCAGACAAGTGCAAGTAGTACTAATTAATTTAATGACCAAGCGCAAACATGGTAAATCAAACAATCACCCATATGAATGCACGTCGGCTTTTATTTCAAACCACCTGTTATGACATATAGCGTTTTGGTTATCCGTATATTTCTCACAAGAAACTAAATCTAAGCAATGATTTGGGGTTAAAGGTCTTACGCAAAACTATATGACTACTTACATGAGAAACAAGAAAATTATAAGCAATGACTATAAAGAAGGCGACATCGTTTATGCTTTGAATGAGTGAACTGTATGATGTATATTCTTGTACATTTGTAATACGTAGAAAAACGTTCGCAATTATATGATCGTATTTCATTTCACATTAAATAAATCTTTGTACAATTTTTTTAATTTTTGGTATTTATCGATTAGCGAAAATTGGACTCAGCGAAAAAAGACAAACCTTTTTATGGTCATTTTCGCGAAATTTACCCGACGCGAAAATTACCCGATATACGGTATATATTCTTTCCTATATATATATGTTAGCGGCAATAAGCAAAATTAGGTATTAAAGCTATTCTCTAGGCATCAACTTAGTAAATGCCAAAGAATAAGCCGTAAATTGACATGTCTCATTTATTGAAATTTTCTATTCTAAATTTACCGCTTCCTAAATATACTTGACTAATCAGAGAAATGCTTTCCTAGTTACATTACGTATTTCCGGTCCACTTCGACGTTGTACAAGAAGAAGATGACTCCATTCAGTCAATCGATCACGTTTCATGGCTTGTTTACGATGGTTTGCGATGAAATATTTTGAAGTTTTATATAGTTTTGTATAGTTTAAAGATAAGAAAGGATATAGCAAATACGATTTCTTTTGCAAAGTTTATTCATTTTGTGTAATTATATCGATCAAGTGGGTCACTATATTTCCGAAATGAATCGTGATACATGTATCCCTTGAACTTTGACTAGAGAGATGTGAAGGGACGGGTGTCATAGAGGGTTGTTGGCATCGAGCTCCTACGCTAAAATGCTTCGAAGACGAAAAAATAGTTTAGTTTGGAACCACATTGTTTGTTTCAATTAAGTATAGTTCCATGTAAGAATCAGGCAGTTTGGGAGAATGCCGATTCATGCACGGAAATGAAAACATTGAATTCATCTGTTAGGTTCACATTTACTTGAGAAAAATTTCATTTTTCACTTTCTTGTTGCAAATGTTAGATACAAGCGGTTCAGTTTCAATGAATTATTAAGAATGTATTATTTCTTGTAATTGGCAATTTTCCTAATCACCATATTTCCAATGTATTCAACAGAAAAATATCTCAAATTTGCAACGGTAAATTTAGGTAAGAAAGGTGTTTACAGTAATAATAACAATGCAATCGTAATACCCATGGATTTTCTTTTCAACATGAATCACCTGCTGCTTGAGTTTTACAAATAACTACTTAATTTGTAAGACTGCTCTTCAGATTTTTACCGCTTTCTTGATTCTTTCCATGTTCCTTTTTCTTTTCATTTAACTATTTTAAAGTTTCACAAAGTCTCTCCTACAATTATCCAATACCAAAATCTGAAACCTAAAATATTATGCCTCCTTTCCACTGCAATTCCGCTGTACCTACGACAATTACCGACTTCAAAAATTGCCAAGTCGGGAGAGAACGGCTCTAGAACGAGTGAAGAACATCGCTCTTCATATATTCACTATTTGATATTTCCACTCTTTAGGCCTCGAGCATCGTTGATTATATATAGTTTGTTGAAATGCGCATATGATTCACAAACTATTTCTGATAAATTTCAATATGATAAACCCAAGTGGCTTAGTATGAGTAGACAAATAAACAATTATTAGGACTACAAGCTACAAACTTAAGTACATGTATATCGGTATATAGAGAGACTAAGGACCATCCCTCCAATGCAATGTTTGCTCCTTGAACAAAGATTTTAATTGGATATGCTACTGAATCAACCCTACATGAAATTTGGAGCCGCGCACTCTTAATAAATTAAATACACAAATTTTTGATTTTAAAAAATAAAACCAGGGGCGGTATTGAAATGAATTTTGGTTGCGTATGAAAATCACTTTGGCTGGAAGCAACACTGATGAGGATTAGATATCCGAAACACATGTCTGTTAGATTGGTTCGATTTTTCTTCAAGAACGTATAGAGTTGGAACACTTCCGTATTATTATTATATGGACATTCTCTTATAGAGATTGAGAAGATGAAGAGAACTTAAGATTTTACTAAAACTAGTCTGCAGTCCAAATTACTACTTTTGTTTAATATCCATCATGTTATTCTAATTATAATAGTCTCTCTAACAAACGAAATCTTCTGGTTTTAAGTCGTCCCATGTCTTTCCTGCCACATTCGGTGGTCCATCACATCTTATGTCCTTAAGGTACATAACTGTGTAGCTGGCGTTGTCGGCTTTTTCACGTAGCCATTTCAAGTGGCAATCACAGAACCAAGGGTTTGAATCAATAGCCAATCGTATCATTTGAGGAATATTCTTTGGATCCAAAACGTCCTCATCCATAGTCCTCAATTTGTTGCCACTCAACCAAAGAGATTCAAGATTCTGAAAGTCATGTAGGGCTCCCACCGCAATATTCGGGATAAGATTATTGCTGAAATATAGGGACTGCAATCCCCTGAGACCACTGAAAGTATCTCTTGTTATAACTGAAGAAAAATTGCATTCCATGATGTCCAGAATCATCAGCTTATTCAATCCTTCAAACGCATTGTCTTCGATGGTCGTAATGGGGTTTTCAGTAAGCTGGAGTACCTGGAGGTTTTGTAAATTCTGAAAGGCATAAGCTTGTAATTTTTGAATATTGTTTCCAACGTAGTCTAGCATTTGTAGCGAACTCGGGAGACTGAGGAGTGGAATTGCTAAGTCTGTAGATCGGAGGCTCAGACTTGTCAACTTTGTATTGTTCACGAAAATATCATCTGGTATTCCCGAATTCGTGATCGGCGTGTATGAAATAGCAACTTTATCTAGATTGGGTAGTTTATCGAAACTGTGAGGAGCGATGTTCTTTATTTTTGTGTCCGATAGGATCAAGCTCGAACCAATGATACGTAGTATTGAAACTCCCAGTGTCAATGCTCTCAATCGGATTTGACCAAAAATATAGCTGATTCGATCTTCGAAGGCAAGTAAGGAGGAATTTCCTTGTATAGATTCCCTGACAAGTCGACTGATATGAGATTAGGTAAATCAAGAGCTCCTTGTTTGATTGCATCTCCCCATAAACTATTCTGACTAAGGTTTAGAAATGCCAAGTTGTCCAGACCTTGCAAATCCCATGACTGTATACCTTGTAATTCGTTCATGCTCAAATCTAAAGACACTACTTCTGGAGGTATGCCCTTCGGAATAACCATTCTGCCTGTGTTACTGCAATATACTTGCAGACCCTCTTTACTTGTTAGACATCTGCATGAATCGGGGCACTGTTGTCCGTAGACAAAAATCAAATAAGGTATCAAAATTACTGCAATTAAAGTAAATCTCCTCATTATTATTTACACCAATCGCAGGTTAAGTGCAAATAAATAAATCTTGATCGAAAGATTGGTGTACTTCGAGCTGTAAATATTAATCCAGTAAAATTACTACAAGTATTTATAATGACAAAACTCATTGATAAACTTTTAATCTGAGTAAGGTCAATCGTCTGAAAGACTTACAGTCAAAGAGGTCTTGAGTGAAATTTGATAAACCCATTGATTATCTGAGGTCATGTGCACTACGTTATATGTACTTCATGTGTCCTTTTGTTTTATGAAACTTCTATGCTAATAATAGTGAATATACTCATTTTAGAAATATTTTGATTTTGTGTATATTTTACATACAGAATCATGTCTGTTCTCATCAACTCGGGGACGAAAAATCAAAACTCCATATTTTGAATATACTATCTCCATAGATGACAGTAAATTTAACTATCGTTATTTTTTAAGGTGTCTGTTGTGGTCTATTATTACCGGCAGTCATGACTGCCGGTATACTGTAATCAATCGTGACATACTTGCACGGATAAAATAACTCTTGGCAATATGATTGGTGGACAATTACAAAATATGCAAATATTCGTCAAGATTATTCAGAATCTGTGCATAAGATACTTTCATCAGGTCGGCTCAAGAGTCTAGATGACTTGACAAATGAAAGTCATATCGTATCAGTGCATTTTCATCCGAAAGATGCACCGAAAAGTCTTTGTACCGATACGTCCTACAACAATCACAGATCCTCGGAAATTTCCGTAGCTTGAATCGGAAATAAAAACGGGAAAGCCCGGAAATGTGCGATTGGTCAACAAGAACAAAAATCGTTTATTCCATTTTTTTCTTACTAGTATTTTACAAGCTAACTGCCGGCAAGCTTTTTGTAAAAGCTAATACTTGTGTTCTATTTCTTTCCTTTTTTATACGCCCGTCATTTGACGTGACGTATTATGGTATGGCGAAGTCTGTCTGTCTGTCCGTCCATCCTCTTGTGGATAGCAATGACTTGACTGTGCGTCAACGGATTTTCATGATATTTATAAATTACGATCAGATTGTAGAGAGGAAGCCGCCTTTTGATTTTCATGTTCATCCGATTTGTCGTTACGGAGTTATGTGACTTAGAATTTTAAAATACCGTGAAAATATACTTAAATATTTAAAAATTCTTTAAAAAATTTATTTTTAGGTGAAATGTTTTGAAACTTTGTATACTTTAAGAAGAAAGGATGTTCTTTGACATATGTAACGGGTTTTAAATTTTTTTTGTCGCATAATCGAGAAATTATGTATCATGGGAGGGGGTATATATGCATATATGTTAAGCTAGGGTCAAAATATAGGTGTATGGAACGCAATAACTTGAATATGCGTCAACGGATTTTCCTGATATTTGTCATTGTGATCAGACTTTGAAGAGAAAGCCACCTCTCGATTTTCAGGTTCACCCGATTTGTCGTTACGGAGTTATGGGACTTAGAATTTTAAACTGTGAAAATATACTTAAACAGTTAAAAATTCAAAAAAATATTTTTGGGTAAATTTTTCTGAAAATTTGCATACTTTAAGAAGGAAGGATGTTCTTTGACATATGTAACGGGTTTCTAATTTTTTTGTCGCATAATCAAGAAGTTATATGTAATGGGAAGGGGGGGGTATAAGCACTTACATGTATAGGTGCATGGAACGCAATAACTTGAATATGCGTCAACAGATTTTCATGATATTTGTACATTGTGATCAGACTGTGGAGAGGAAGCTTCCCTTCGATATTCAGGTTCATGCATCTATGGGACTAAGAATTTTTAAATACTGTGAAAATATACTAAAATAGTTAAAAATTCTTTAAAAATTTATTTTTGGGTGAAATGTTGTGAAAATGTGTATACTTTAAGAAGAATGGATGTTGTTTGACATATGTAACGGGTTTTAATTTTTTTTTTTTTTTTGGTCGCACGAAATTATTTGTAATGGGAGGGGGGTTATATGCACAAACATGTTAGGCTAAGGGCAAAATATGGGTGCATGGAACGCAATAACTTGAATATGCGTCAACGGATTTTCATGATATTTGTAAATTGTCATCAGACTTTGAAGAAGAAGCCGCCTTTCGATTTTCAGGTTCACCCGATTTGTCCTTAAGGAGAATATTTTGGTGTTTTGAAAAAAATCCCAACAGGCGTATCTTGCTGCGTGAGCGTAGGCTTTATTTCTTTGTGTATGTGTTCAGACGTTATAGCGGAGTTAGAGGAGATGTGTTCCTTTACTCTGAAGAAAAGTTAAGTATTCCAACTCGTAACCTTCTTTAACAAGGGTTCAAACTCATTTGATGTATACAGGGAATGCTGAAATTCGTGCATCATGTGATTTGTACATTGTAGATAAAGGAGAGATGTCTCCATTTTTTGCATTTTGATATATTATTTTAACTGATTCTAGTGACTGTGCTTGGAAAGGCTTCTTTTGTGTCTTTCTTTCTGCACCATAAAAAACATAGAGGCTCCTCATGAAGCATTTATTTTATTGTCTTTTTATTTTAATAGCATTGCTGTTACAGTTCTTAAAAGAGAAAATTTGGCCGACTTTTAGTAGTGAAAATACACATCGCTTTCTTAGACGTTTCTTTTTTTGGCAGTAAAAAAAGATATAGCCGCCTTATATTAAACAATTCCGTCGGAAAGATATGAAAAATATTGTAATAATCCACACAAGAATACATTCAGAAACAGATCTGGACTTAACAGTTGAAAATCAAATGTTTTCATCAGGCGTCAACATTCCATCAAAGTCTTAATCGAAGCAGCAAACTTTGGTTATAAGAACTTCTGCTTTTAACAAATCGTTTTCCTGCTTAATATCGGCCACTTCCTGGACAATGCACTGAACCTGTAAAATTGCCAAAACAATGTATCATATACACTTTTTTGAAATGTTGAGAAGTAATGCAGATTACTCTGATGGATTACAGACTATCTAGAGCTCATTGGTAAGAAATTTAATTACTTTTTTTCTTTGGTTTGATGGAGGTGTACCATGAAAAAAGGACGGAAGCTTATGTATTGCAACGCGCAATACGCGCAATGAGAGAGTTTCCGCCCTTTTTGTGATATACAATGAGAAATCGAGTTATTACTTACATCAGGAGGTTCAAATGATCTGCAGAAAGTAATGATGTATTTGAATCAACAAATAACCTCATTTTAATAGCTTCTTTTTGATTACCACAGTTTTGTTAATAAAACTGTACAGTGAATCATTCATTAATTTGATAAAGATAAAGATGTAAAGTAATGAAAAGTCGATGGCTGAGTGACAAATATATTTGTATGTGGTTGAGTGACCAGTTGACATCAACCCTTCAGTAATAAAGGTATTTCATCAATTTGTTTATCTGCAATTACTTAATTGTATTCTTATATTTTCCTATGAACAAATTCAGGGTAAGTTCCCTATTCGTAGGTCACTAATCATACAATGAGAAGGAATGACTCGTTTACTCTCTAAATTAACAAAATCGTATAATATAAATAGAATACTTGCTAAAATGCTTACTAGTATTACTAATGTCCTACTAGAGAGGAATTGCACGTGACCAACCAGAATTATACTAATGAACACCCAAAGTAAGACAGTCAGTTCTTTAAAAAAATAACTTTTTACAGACATAACTATTGATTTTATTTTATAAATTAATCGGTATCATACAAAAATTACTGTCCTACCTGTTGAATAGTAGAATACAGATCATTTCTTATTTGCTGCAGATTTGTAGATGTCTCATTGTTCCTAGACACGAAAACTGAAATCAGATTAGAAAGACTCATATCAAAGCACAATCTGTTCGATAAATGATAAAGATACTAGTAATACATTCAGACTATACATGCGATAGAGTTTACATTAATACAGACTTATATGACGAAGATACGATTCAAAAATAAAGACTAGTTCAAAAACTCATTTCTTGGACCGAATACTTTCATATGCATAATGCATTATATTACACTAAACTAGGTTTAAGTGTTGCAAATAATTTGTTTTCCTAACATAATAATAAGATGCGCAAATATTCTTTTCATAACTTACCGCACTCATCTGCTTTGCAACCATGGTACATCAGAACTAGAATACACAAGAGTTGACATACATATTTGGACGTTGTGATGGTCATCTTCACGGGCTGACGATTCGATTTAAAATTCTCTTTAAACTCTTCAAAATGCTGCATTCCTCTCAAAACATTCTCTTAAATATTTTGTTGAAGCCTACACAACTATTACTGATCTGTAACCTTTAAAGTTTTCGTTCGTTTACATTTGGGCTTAAACTTTCTGTTCAAACTAATCATAATTAGTGATTGATGGATGAAAACGAAAAGCCACTTAGCTTATGATAAAGTATCCAGTATGAACGGAGTATTCCTCATATTTATTTTATTGGAATAAACAACCTTTCAATATCAAAGATAACCAAGAACAATGGTGTTATGTACTTTGTATCCTGTGGCTAAGAGATCTGCCGCTTGGCTTCTGCTTGATAAAATTCCCTCTGGCGGATTTATGAAAAAGAGTTATGCCATGAATAGTATGCCAGCACACCTAAAAAGGATTTGGCTTCCAAAAACAATGTTGGCCAGCTGCACTCGCCATACATTGAAAAAAATAGTAGACAAAACAGATATACCCAGAAATCTCTATCTATAATACGCAATTAACCAAAGTAGTAAGTAGTCACTAACGACAATTTTGATGACTTACAGCATAAGTAGAAGAATGTTAAACGTCTTCAAATCCAATAGCTCCAACAGATAAATTTGCAGCATGGACCAGACCCTGCAGACATGCACGTTTCAGTTACTTAACCCTCGTCATTGATACTCAATCTTAACAATGTACATGTAATATAGAAAAATAATGTGAAAGTTATATCCAAAAATGTACCGAAAGACGTGGCAGTTTGGGTGGGATATGAAAGCATATGTACTTTGAGGTCGTCCAAAGTCGTCGGCACCGGTTGCCCATTTGCCTCGTTGGTTTGTGTAGTCCTTTTTCTTTGATGTTTCTGTGTTGACGTTTCTTGTCCCTTTGCGTCTCTTTCTGTGTGTGTCAGCTCTGTGTTTTTGCACTGATGTTTGGGGTTTTGCTGTGGGTGCTACAACGTGGTGTTGTTGGAGATCCCTTCCTTTGTATTACAATCATGGTTTACTCTTCTCAGTATTATCATACCCTGGAAAATTCATCAAAGCCAACCGGAAAAGGAAATGGAACCTTCCATTCACATAAGTACGTTGAATAATTTCTTACTTTAAAATATGGGGACAAAAAATATGTAAACGAAATTGACTCATGTAAACGATATACATGTAGTCTACATAAGCTAAAAACTTATAAGCAATAAAGAACTCTACGCATTCTTTCCAAGAATTGTCATCACGTTTCGAGGAGAAGCGAAGTGTACAGCATTGGTCTGTTGACTGATATTAAGTATAATGAACAATATTTGTGGACTAAATAGGAGGAGGTGAGTTGGAGACAGAAAAGAGGGTAGTATGACTGTATTTTATGTGTTAATGTATTAGTGCAAACATTTGTAACATGTTATGCACACACTGACACACACATGTTAGAAATCAGAACTATGACTGTCTAATTCATTCACATTTTGCAAATGATGAGTTGAGTTACTTACTTTACAGTGTTATATAATAGGTGCTAATAAATTCTACTCCATGTATTGAAACCATTATACATCCTCAAACTATGATTCAAGCACTTAGTGTTTTGAATTTCAATTCATTTGTGCATTTATTTCTTGATCTCGTGTATTTTATGTTGACTGTTATTTCATATCATTCTAACCAGTCTGTAAATTTCATTTCCATTATTTTATAGTTCAAACCCATGATATCTAATTAGCTAGGTAAGCTTGACATTTCATTAAACAAAAGACAGACAGGTCAGTTTCAAATACTTGGGTACTAACAAACAAAGCTGACATTTCATGTGGTTTTTTTTTTGCAATAAAAGAGTAAAGATAATATCAAATAAGCAGTTTTTTACAGGGGTAAACAGAAATATATTCGACGATAAGAAAAAAATTATACATAAATATATTGTATCCAACTTTTTTCATCGACCCAATATTATTTGTAACTCCCTTCCCCCTGTATAACGGTTTTGTATGTTACATTTTACGTGAATTGCGTAAAGCGTGGATAAGAAGCAGGGTAATCAAATAGTATACCGTAAGTGTCCCAATACTGTCGTCACAGTCAATCACAATAAGTGATTTCCTTGAGGCAGAATAAGAAAATCACCTTGTGTTTCACCTAAACTTAACCATAATTCTTTTTGTTCTTTTTGGATAAATGAGAAATCCTGAGTACACGAAGCAAAACAATTAAAAGTGGAACTAATGTACAACCCATATCATATCTTTTTTTCGGTGAGGAAAACAACATAAAGCTTATAAAGCAGAAAGTTTTCGCTTTTCCATATCAATAATGATAATCATAAGCATCAAAGAAGTACCAAACGCGACAACAACTTTTAAAATTGGTGACAATGGAAAACATGGATAGCTTCTGCACTGAGTTTAAATATATTTTTAATCTTTTTTTAATATTAAATTCCATAAATAATAATGATTTAAAAAATGATATTACATGTACTCTGTCCTTATTAGGCTCTTTCACATACATTTAATGTCATGTATACAATTTCGCATTTCATATTTTCACTACTTGGATTTCCACCCTTTCGGCATCGATCATCACTGATAATGTGTTGTTGAAATGCGCATAAGGTGCACTAATTATTATGATAGAACATATCTTTCTATACTGACAATTGTTAAACCTGTTTCAGAGACCGTCCGAAGGAAGGTCAATTCAAGGTCGCACGAGACAGGTTGTCTCATAATAAAGGTTAATTTTCATGACAATTGTTTATTTTGGAATTGAAATGTGACGTCTCTTAAATCAGGAATTCTCTAAACACAGTAGGTCACTAAGGCAGGTTAAACTGTACTACATGTATATATGGATTGTATCGTAGGTCTGATACGTACAACAACTCATTTGTTCATATTCGAATCGTTTCATCCATTTTAGTTCGAAGTATTCAAAATATTTCTTTGAATCAAATAATACAATGATTATTATTCGATGAATTTCATGAATCAAATCTGAAATGTATTATGAATCATGAATAAAGCTTAAAGGATCAGTATCCACTCTATTTTCGATTGCATTCATTAATGAAAAAAGGGAAAACGAAGAGATGCAGTCAACACTTTATTTGCTTATATAACATTGGTTTCACCACATGATAATTTTTTAGGTCATGCAAGGTGCTTGAAAATGGTAAAAAATATGATACTTTTGATTCACATTTTGTTAAGAAAGGAAAGTTTTCAACGATTAGTATTGCTTCAAACATTCTGAAATCATTAATTTAGAATAAGAAATCATAAAAAATAGGACTAAAAATGTCAGTCGAAGCAATACATTTTTGTTTCAAGTACTTCTGCTTTGAGTAAATCCTTTTCTTCTTTTATGAACTCAATCTCACGTACCATGCATTGAACCTATATAAAAGAAAAACAACATTCTAAATCATAACTGCAAGGTGTTTATCGTACAACGGTATATAACGTATCACGTTCCCATTGTGCTTTTGTTCATATTTCAATACACGAAGGTTCTTGAACGTATACTAGTAAATATATTTTAATTTGCTTTTAAAGTGAATGATATTTATTATTTTCTCAAACATAAATCTGTCACTTTATTGTTTTAGACGTGTGTCATATTCTCCTCATATCAACTCGAGATCAGTTTTTAAATCAATGGCGCCATCTAGCCTGTTATTTTTATCAATTGTTCTCTTCACTTTTTCGCGAGGTTGTCGTAAAAAGCTAATACTGTCGACTTCATTGTATATGTATATATATACATATATAAGGTATGTTTTTAGTTTTGTTGGGGATTAACAGAGTCTATCGACGGTGGTGATTATTGACATCGACTTCTGAACCGAGTGTCCAGGATTTGCCTATGTCATGACGAGGTTTATTTAAGGAATGATTCTAAAATTCTTTTTGGTTATGGGAAATAACCTCAAAAAGCCGATGCACAAACGGTATATTTCGCGTAGCTTCATGAAATCAAAATTCCTTTATTTCCAGGGAGAAAGGTTTATTGAAAATTTGTTTATTCAAAAAGAATGCTTTGCTAGATGATTGAACACAACATTTTTCAATTTTATGAACATCTTACACCTTATTTCAAGCTCCAGTATTCAAAACTTTGATTTTCTTTAACATGACAAAGTCAGTGACCATTAATAAATAAACGGACCTTGTATTAAGGAATCAGATTAAAATAATTACATGTATGTCATAAACAAAAGGTCGATAGTTGAACTCATTTTCTCATTTTAAGGTAAACTACGAAACGTTTATACAAACAAATAAAGCATTAATAAAATAACCTCAATATAATAGAAATTAAAAATAGTAGATTAATATTCTTCGACTTCAACAATATATTTATAATGTTAGTTAAAATTTAAGCCTGGAAATTTACATAAAATTGATTATTATATCATTTTTGTAATTTTTGCTTGTTTATAAATAAATAATTTGAAGTGTTCCAACAAGATACTGATATTTGTGAAATGTGTATCACTTTTTTTTTTTTTTTTTGGACTAGTCATAATAATTATTTTTGATCAGCATAAATCACGAAATTAATATTTTTTGTCGGCAACATATTATAATAACAGCTCTGTTTCTAATTAATATAGATTTATTTTTCTGCTTTTCTGGTTTAACGCAAGGTTCTTTTGAATTTATCAAAAATTATTCTACTCTAGGTCTTCAAGGATTATGGAGACACTTGAAAATTTTGAAATCATAAAGAAAATAACCATGTTAAATTAAGTTTTCAAGAAGAAGGAGAAAGAAAAGTCGATGAAAACAAAGGTTGAAGTCTTACCTGCTCAATAACAGAATTCAAATCATTTCGAATATGATTCAGTTTCGTTGATTTCTTGTAGTGCTGTGTCGATACAGCTGAAATTGATATTTACAATAAAATCTTGAGCCATTAAAATCGGGATATACATTTAAATATGATTTTGTACTTATGGATTAATTTTAATACAGAAAGAGTGTCAAATAAAATAAATAAGACAGATTCGTTTTAACTCTGATGTTAAAAAGCAAATTCAAGACATAAACAATTGACTTCAGGGCACTAGAAATGTGACCCATCGTCAGTGGTTCTCCAAATAAAATTGAGCGAAAAATAACCACGATGTAGCTTCCTCTGATTCAATTTCTAGATCATTTTTATTGTATCAGAATTTTTTCTTCACTAATATATCATCAATGAGTAAGAGAATGAACTGAAAAAATCTTTGAGAAAGAGACTTTCCATTGTAAAGCATAAAAGTTTTAATACAGTGTTTATTTCATTATTTCACATTGCGCAAATTGGATCAATTCTTTGAAAAGTCGAAATCTGTTGTGAGTAAAATCTTAAACTTACCACATCTTTCAGCTTTGCAGAGTTGATATAGCAAAAATGGTATGAAAAGGACGAGACAAGTTTTTCGTAGAGTCATCTTTGCAGAAAGAATAATAATGAATGGAATATTCTATCATTTTGGAGGGAAAGTCTTAAATATTCGAATACATCCTCCGCAAAAAACAGTCGAACAATTCATTTGAATGTGTTCATTCATTTTAATCTAGCGTGGGCTACTGCTTCTCGTTTTGAACCAATCATATTTACGAAAATATTTACGAAAATAAATCTTGGACTTTAAATACCGTTTTTAAACATTACCAGGAAAGAAATTTTACATTGATCTTAACAGAATATACCTCTACCTATTTAGGCTTAGAAATGGACTGAAAATATGTCTATCTGAGAAAGTTAGAGCAAGTTGCCAAATTTTGCCGCATTTTCGCATAATAAATACTTTTCCTTGGGAGACTCAAGACTTGGAGGCCAATTCGATATCATATATCGCTGAAGTTTAAGTAAGCTTTATTCTAATTCTATTTTACGGGTTTTCTGTTCGTCTTTTGAATAAAATTGCAGCAGCGCCATCTATATTAAGTCGTCATTGATGTACCGTCAATGTAAGTCATTTACCACAGAGGCTTTATATGGGGAACAAAGTCGACAATTAATATAAATCTGTATGTAATGAATCTCCGAACATTGCTACATTTCGTCTCTTAGCCGTCAAGAGGTCAAAATAATTTGCTAAAAGATAAGGATATCCCGGAACAAAAATTACTAATTGTTTTTCTTATCTAAAGGTTCAAATAAGAAAAAAGTTTAATTCGAATTTCCTTCAGTATTCAAAGGCGTAGGAGAAGGGGGCAGCGCCCCCCCCCCCCTGAAAAGTGGGGGGGGGGGGGGGCACAACTATGTTCACAACCATGTTTCTTCCCCCCCCCCCCAACCAATTTTCAATCACAAAATTGTTTATGATGCATTAACATTGTTAAAAATAGCAACATTTTGTACCATAAATCAACAATTTTTCGGTCAAATTTCAAAACTTGTTCTTGGCTCGCTGCCGCTCGCCAGTTCTTTATAGACTTTCTGAATAAAGCTATTCTGATCCATCCTTTATACATATTACTTTACCAATGTACATGAAGACATTTAACTCAAACTATATAGAATGTGATTACATGTACTTGTTAATGATAGAGGGTATAGAAAGTATTTTCTGATAAGTCAATATTTTGCTAAAAAAAATCCCTACTTCATGTATTTAAAATTTAGAATTGTACCAGAAATGTACATACAGAACATGAAAGCCCAAATTTTTTTGTGTCCCTCCACTTTTCAGGCAGAGGAACGCCGTTGGTATTTCAGTAATTTGTCACTTATTCAAATAAGATAGACCGTATTAGGCGCTTTGCAAGAAAAAAAAAATTTGCGTCGGTCCGGGGCGAAAAAAATAATCTTGCTCCGACAAAAAAACCCAAGCCCCCCCCCCCCCCCCCCCACCCCCGAATATCAAATGGCCGTGCTTAAGAATGAGGATATATTTCAAACAAAAAGGAATGCGAATTTTCCCTTCACCATTGTGCTAACCTCAGACAGTGCATGTATTTTATATATTGTTTCATTTTAGTGCGTGAACATCGACGCCGGGTGCAGCTAACCACAGCCAACAGGGGATGCTTACTCCTCCCGGGCTCCTGGTCCCACCTCTAGCTTGCTAGGGGTCCGTCGATGCTCAATTAGGTGCTCTATTGTGAGTGCTTTTGAGATTATTGTCAGGATCTTCTTTAACTCATATTTTAAAATATGTAATGTAGGAAAGTCATGAAAAGGACGTGTATTCTTCAGACTTTGAAGAACAAATAATGTTCTGCTGCGAGAATTCAGTAATTTTGAATTTAATGCATCTGGGGGGATGAATTGACAATGAGTCCTATTCACTTGTACACCAAACCAAACTGATTCAGATGAGCAAAACTTATTAAGTAGCTGCCTCTCGTTTGATTCCGGAATTTCATATATCTACCGTATCTTGTCCTGGTAAAACGCCTCCATATTTCCCATATTTTCATCCTGGCTTCTCTGAAAAAATTAGGTTGAAGTATAAGATGATATGATTAATTACCCCAAAAATACATGTCTGGTGCACAAAATTTGAATTATTTATATCCAAAAGGCTTATTTCTGATAGAAGAAATGGAACATTTCTCACTCTTTTAAAAGAACCGGTACACCTTTTTTTTTTCTTTAAAATTCATAAGTTTGAACTTTTAGATTTAAATACTTTGATGTTTTGAAAATATATTATTTTTGCCCTAAGCCGGAGTGTCATTTAGGTCTCCGTTTTCTTATTGCTATTTTGCTGTTGGTATTTTACACATAAATAGACAAAAGTAATATCATCTTCATGAAAAATGAGACAGTCCTGTAGGTGTATTCCCCAACTTTTATAACTTTGAAGATGGAAAAATATTAATGGAATGGGCATTGTCATTATTTTTCAATGGTAAAGGTAACGTTTTTGTTTTCGGTGCGTGAAAAAGAATTCGCGTCTTTTTTCTTCCATATCATGTTGGCAAGTACGAAATCTACCCCAGCAGTGACATAAGAATGAGAGTAATGATTTGTCTCAGATGCGGTACGTGTATGTATTCTATCCTACTGCTCTCTAGCTAAGGCGTTAATAAGAATCCGACCATTGGTAAAAAGGAATTATTTATCTTGATTTTTTTTATAATATAACTTACTCCTCCCGGGCACCTGGTCCCACCTCTAGCTTGCAAGGGGTCCGTGAATGCTCGATGTTGTGCTTTATTGTGAGTGCAGTTGAGATTATCGTCAGGATCGTCTTTAACTCATTTAAAAATATGTCTTTGAATTAAAATCGTACATACTTGGTATACTCTGAAATTCTATTTTTACAAATGTTAACTGAAATCGATTCGACTATCACAATGCATCCCTTGTTTTCCTATATAAAGGAATACGGGAAAAGACGGGTAGAGGTAATCTTCAAAATGTCTCGTCTGTTCGTTCATATAGCGGTATTGCATTATGTTTCTTACTCTCGTTCTCAGAGTGTAACCTACATCGGGATCAAGTTGGGATCTATTCACCTTTTATTTTAAGGTCATACCAGGATGATTAGAAATAAGGATGAACTTCTGCCAATTTTTGCACAAAAAGGAACTTTAACATATACAATATTCTGGCAGTTAGTACAATATATGAGCCCCTGGTTATTTTCCCTAAAAGGAGCATGATAAAAATGGAGAGATTCAATTGAATATGTTGGTAATTCTCGGGAAAAAAACGAGATAATGACAGATTTCGAACTCATGGCCACCAAGGTACAAGGAATTACTCTTATGTATTTTTATATTCCTCCATTTAAAACTCTTCAGTGTGGGAGGCGACAGCAAATTGCCACCCGTGTATGTCTTTAAGGAGGAACTGAACTTCAGATTTGCGATGGCATTATTGTTTTTCGCCTCCTAAAATGAGTATAGTCTATTTCTTTATCGAATTTATTAAGGATGGCGCTACTTACAATTATAGTGGCCAATGAGTTGAAGTATGGGGAACACAAAGACAGGAACTTTGGGCTTCCGTTTTGGTACAGTCTACTTGGATACTATACTTGCATAAGAGATGTAATATGATTTATATGATATATGAAAATAATTAGCACGGAACGTTTTAACACCGTCACCTACAATGCATTCTACAATGCCGTCCGCATTTACGCTAGGGATGGCTCATTAGTGTTTCTGTGGAGCTTGTGTGATTGTCCCTTTATCGTGTGTGAAAATTCCGTTTTGTATTTTTTTCTCCGAAATTCGTCAGCCTTTAGATCCTGTTTTTATTTTTAATCTAGCTTCGGTTTGTGTGTTTGACTTACATTCACTATTTGTCAGGCTGACAAGCTGTTGGAAAGACCGATAAAGCAATGAATAGGCTGTATTCCATGCTTTGATCTCTCTGAAAAGCATAAAGCATTTTTACCTATTATTTGCCACATAAAAGGAATAACAGTATATTGTATTTCTTCACCCGCTGTGTTTATATCCTTACATAGAATACTCCAATTGTGGGATCGCAATTTGTCCGACATCGCACCTGCTGGTTGGCTTTAAGATAATGACGTCATATTAAATGACCTGTCAAACACGGCTTTGACGGGTCGTTGATTGTAATGCCATAATGCCTGCAGGTGTTGATGTAGGACATTTTGTGTTCTGTTAACTGAAAGATGATTCAAATATTCTATCACTCAGTTTTTTTTTAACTTCATCATAACTTTAAACACTAGACGAATCATTGATGTGGTTTCTCTTTTCAATAAAACAAGATATCAGTATCAAAATTCCATGGAAATTTAGGTACTCGGTTTACTAATGGAATATTTTGATATCTGACAAGGGACTTCAAACGAAATATATATTCTTTTAGGCAGCGGTATGTAAAGTACAAACAGTAGGTGCAAAGACTTTAAAGATGGATAACTCTTTTGCATGTGAGGTTCCATTATTGTCCCCCGCTTTCGCGAAAGCACGGGGACATTGAAACCGGTTCGTCTGTCCGTCCGTCCGTCTGTCCGTCAGTCACAAAAACTTTAATCTTGACCATAGCTTTTGAATAGTAAGTGATATGGCTTTGATATTTCACATGTGTATTCCTTGTGACAAGACCTTTCCATGGATACCAAAATTTTTGACTTTGTGACCTTGACCTTGGACTTTGACCTACTTATGTAAAACTTTAACCTTGACCATAACTTTTGAATAATAAATGATAGGGCTTTGATATTTCACATGTGTATTTCTTGTGACAAGACCTTTCCATGGATTCAAATTTTTTTGACCTTGTGACCTTGACCTTGGACTTTGACCCACTTATTAAAAACTTTAACCTTGACCATAACTTTTGAATGGTAAGGGATAGGGCTTTGATATTTAACATGTGTATTCCTTGTGACAAGACCTTTCCATGGATACCAAATTTTTTGACCTTGTGACCTTGACCTTGGACTTTGACCTACTTATGTAAAACTTTAACCTTGACCATAACTTTTGAATGGTAAGTGATATGGCTTTGATATTTCACATGTGTATTTCTTGTGATAAGACCTTTCCATGGATACCAAAATTTTTGACCTTGTGACCTTGACCTTGGACTTTGACCTACTTATTAAAAACTTCAACCTTGACCATAACTTTTGAATGGAAAGTGATAGGGCTTTGATATTTCACATGTGTATTCCTTGTGACAAGACCTTTCCATGGATACCAAAATTTTTGACCTTGTGACCTTGACCTTGGACTTTGACCTACTTATTAAAAACTTCAACCTTGACCATAACTTTTGAATGGAAAGTGATAGGGCTTTGATATTTCACATGTGTATTCCTTGTGACAAGACCTTTGCATGGATACCAAAATTTTTGACCTTGTGAACTTTGACATTTGAGTTCGACCTACTTTTAAAAAACTATAACCTTGTCCATAACTTTTTAATGGAAAATGATAGGGCTTTCACATTTCATATGTGTATTCCTTGTGATGAGACCTTTCTGTTGGTAACAACATTCTGACCTTGTGACCTTGTCCATGGAGGTTGACCCACATTTAAAAACGTCAACCTCGACCATAAGTTTTTGATGGTAATTTAAATCATAGGTCTTAAATATTTCACATGTGCATACCTTTTTATAAGCCCTGTCCCTTGGAAACAAAACAAAAGTTTGAACCTTTTGACCTTTTCTTGGAGTTAATCTTTCATATTTAGAATGTTGATAATATATGATATATATTGTTAAAACTTAAGAATGGGGGGATGTCTGTAAGCATTTCTTTAAAGACAAACACCCAAAAGCGGGGGACCACAATTCCTTGAATTTGATTTATATTTTAATTTACATTTTGCGGAAATAGTTTCGTGATAGCAGATTTCACAAGAAATTAATATGTTTTGCAGGCTTTGGGATCAATGGAATATTGCATATTTCAATTGAAATGTAAATCTAATTTCTTCATCGCATTTATTCAGGGTGGCTCTTTTGACATCCATTTTCATGATTTTCTTGTTTAATGTTATCATACCGCAGCCAATGACCGAACACCCCCCCCCCCTTGGTTTTAGATAATAAATGATACGTAGAGAGAAATTTGAATAAGCATATAGCTTCATATTTTTAGTTCACCTGAGCGAAGTTCAAGTGAGCTATTGTCATAGCGCGCCGTCCGTCGTCCGTCCGTCCGTCGTCCGTCCGTCCGTCCGTCCGTCGTCGTCCGGTGTAAACTTTTAACATTTTCGACAACTCCTCTGCAACCGCTGCATAGAATTTACGAAAACTTACAGGAAGGAAGTACTCAAAGTCCTCTACTAAGTTTGTGTTTTTCGTGCCAATCGGTAAACAAATATGGCCGCCGAGGGTTCTGATTGACTGACACATTTTCGACTTCTCCTCTGCACCCGCTCCAAGGAATTTCACGAAACCTTACAGGAAGCAAGTACTCAAGGTCCTCTACATAGTTTGTTTTTTTTTTTCGTGCCGATCGGTCAACTAATATGGCCGCCGAGGGCTCTGATTGGATGATGCATTTTCAACTTTTTCTGTGCAACCTCTGAACAGAATTTCACGAAACCTTACAGGAAGCAAGTACTGGAGGTACTCTACAAGGTTTGTGTTTTTCGTGCCGATCTGTCAACAAATATGGCCTCCGAGGGCTCTGATTGGCTTGCACATTTTCGACTTCTCCACTGCAACCGCTGCACAGAATATCACGAAACCTTACAGGAAGCAAGTACTGAAATTCCTCGACCAAGTTTGTGTTATTCGTGCAGATCGCTCAACAAATATGACCGTGGAGGGCTCAGATTGGCTGACCCATTTTCGACTTCTCCTCTGCAACTGCTGCACAGAATTTCAAGAATCCTTACAGGAAGTAAGTACTAAAGTTCCTCTACCAAGCTTGTGTTTTTCATGCTGAGTAGTCAACAAATATGGCAGCCAAAGGTTCTGATTTGCTGACGCCTTTTTGACTTTTCCTTTGCAACTGCGGCACAGCATTTTACAAAATCTTACAGAAAGCAAGTACTCAAGGTCCTGTACCAAGTTTTTTTTTTTTTGTCGCCGTGGTCTAGCGGATAGGGCATCGGGCTAGTAATCTGATAATTGCTGGTTCGATCCTTGCTTGGACCTTGGGTCGGCTGACATGTTTTCTTCAATGTTCTGTGTGTTTATATACAAAAAATATCCTTGTCTATGTATTGTTTACGTGTCTGTGGCGTTTTTTAAAAATAATCATAAAAATACCCCCAAAATTTGTGTTTTGCATGCCGATCGGTCAACTAATATGATGGTTGATTGGCCGACTTTTGACATCTCCAAAACTGATGCTGATAATTTCACGAAACCTTTTAGGAAGCAAGTACTCAAGCCCTCCACCGAATTCTCCACTACTATCCTTTTGTTTGCAACTCAGGTGATCGATGTGGCCCCTTGGTCCTCTTGTTTTTGTCCTATTTATATAGATACTATATCTTTCCTCATAACGAGATTCATGATATATTTGAATATGGTTTAATTGTACCAATAAGCACGGTACCGTTTAAGGCGCTTCCTACATTGCATTCCGTACGAACGCTCTGGACTCTGAAGATTGTTTATTAAATAAAGTTGTCGTCAAGTTATCTATGAAGCTGTGTTGTTCTCTCCGTCTATTTGTCCTGTATTTCTTTTCTAGTGAAAAAGTTCTGTTTTATATATTTTTTAGAGATTGTAAGCCGTTTGATTGTGAAAATTTTGGAATCTGATATCGGGTTTTGTCTTTGACTTTTATTCACTGTCTGATTCAGTTTGTATTGAAATAGGAGAATAAAATTTCTCTATTGGAAAACGGTCAGCGGGCGTCACAAGGGCTTTATACATTACGAATTCTTCATAGCAGAAAACATGTTTAGGACTAACGGACTTTGAAATAACACCAAATTACTTTACGTAAACCTATGTTGCTAAAAATATTTCACACAATAACTAAATCAATTAAACCCCAATCTTTCTTTTAAAACAATGTTTGATGTGTATTTAACTGTGTTTTAGAAATGTAAAGATTCATAAAATATGCAATCAGATTTATGCATTTGTTCATGTATTTTCCTAAATGCAGTATCCATTTCAAACATATTGAACAAACTTATTTGGTAGTTATTTACTATTGATGATATGTTTAAGAAACGTGTAACAGGTTTTCAGTGGATTTCGTAAGTGGTGTTTTTGCATATGTTGCTTTAGTGTTTTGCTGTGGGTACGGTAACCGAGTGTTGTTGTAGGTGCCCTCCTTTATTTTTTTTTTCCAAAATTCTGGCAAATACTTTTCCGTATTTTCCTCTTATCATAAAAATTGTTGTTTCAAAACACCACATAAATGGTGTTTGCATTAAATAGTAATTATATTAATACAATGTGTAACTAAAAGGGATGATTCTATGACAAAATGGAATATTTTAGGGTTCACTTATTGAATAAACTACATATTTAATGACAAAAATTGCAACAATCAAGGATTATACCCAAATCAAAAATGCTCACGAAAATCGACAATCTTGGAATGTTATTGCATAAAATATTCATTCAATGCTTATGGCATGTTTTTCATGTCAAAATTATTTAAAACCCCTTGCAGATAAATTTTAGGGATTAAAAAGGTATTTTTCAAACTTAACTTTGCAGCACATTACTGTTGTTTTTCATACAGGACAATACTTGATCAAGGAGGCGTTCACCTACAGATTATGACATAAAATATGCTCCCACTGCTTTTCCTATTTGTAACAATGAAATGGTTTATGGAATGAATTACCCATCTATTGTCAAATTCAGGTCAATGAGTCAACTATGTTCTTTTTTCTCATACTTTTATATTAATTACGAATTGTCACTTAAAGGATATGAGGCGTTAGGCCTATGAATAGTAACTATTCATTTCCCTAAACAATTAGTAATTAATCACCGATAAAGAAAAGAAACTTATCCTCAGAGCATCAAGAGCTTTGATTTTTAAATCATTGAACCTGGGCATAATTTTAAATCAACTAAATCTATTTTTAAATCTTTAACAAACGGAAAAACTTATATGATGCACACGAAAAGTAAAAATGTCTTAAAACACTCCCCCGCTATTTACTATTTTGAAAATGGGTCGGAAGGATTGCTCATTATTGGAGAAATGAACATTGTCAGCATTCTGCAAAGGCAGTTGTTATGTAACTAAGTTCATCGATGCGTGCGTGCGAACAAGTGTACACTTAGTTTCGTCGAAATAATGTTAAGGGTACCTGGAATAATGATAATGAGTTTAACACAAGTTTATTTAGGAATGTGCTACTTATTCAAATGACACAACAGATGCAAATGTTGATTTCTTAAAGGCATGCGAATTCTCTTTTCAAACTTTGTAATATTTTTTTTTAAATCTAAAGTGTTTTTGTAATCTAAAGTGCTTTTTTTTTTAATCGAAAGTGCTTTTTTAAATCTCAAGTGTTTTTTAATACATAGATTAATACACCTCTATCGTTTTTTCTTTTTTTTGTTTTTTGGTTTCTTTTTTTTTTTTTTTTTTCGGCTTTTTTTTTAGATTAATGATGTTTTTGAATTCATTTGCAAATGTGTGGGTATATAAACCTAACATTTACCTGTAGTCAGGTTCACATATACCTATAATCTAGAGTACCTGAACCAGCAACTAACATATTGAAGTTGCATGATATTTGACAGAAAATACATGAGTTGAATACTAGTATCCAGTTATTCATGTATGAAAATACACAAGTGTTCCCACTCTATACCTTCGCGAAGAAAATTTCAAACCATTTCATTGTTTAGCGAATAAAATTAGAAATATTTATAAGTATATAATTTTATGTATAATATTGTTTATTTATGTCCTTTAAAATATTTAAATTAAAGAAAATTTGATAAATAAGTTTAAATTACAAATATGGATAATGACCATATCCCCGTACACAGCACAAAATCGATAATTCAGAAAATCAGAAACCGAGGCATACGAAATCAGGATAAAACAGGAACAAAAGCAAACAAACAAAAACCTCCACCATATGAAAAGAAGCGAACTCCCGATATGAGAGTGAGACCAGGTGCCCAGGAAGAGTAAGCATCTCCTGCTTGCATGCAACACCCGCCGCTTCAATTCGGTAGAACTGTCACATTCGGTTACTTCCATTTCGGAAGACATAGAGTACAATCTTGGGTTGGATGGTTCAAATGTTCTACGACAGAGTATCACCCATCATTCTGGAGAGTGGGACATCATAGTGTATGACGAGTTCCCCATATCGACCGTAGAACTTCCTCAGTGACGATGTTAGTCGGTCACAAGCATATCCCTGACTGAGAAGCTTATCTGAAAGACGCCTAGCTCTCAGAACAAAATCCGTATATTTGGTACTTGCTCTGGCATAGCGTATCAACTGAGATATGAACACGCCATAAGCAGGCGATGAAGGAATGTTGCTACTCAGAAAAGGAAAGTTTGTAATGCTGAAATTGAAGTCGTCACGTTTGTCATAGAGTGAGGTGTTCATGTGACCATCAGTTGGACAACATTATGTCCAAATAGGATGCTGAATTATTTGTCTCTGTAGTTTCTTTGACTTCAAGCTCTGAAGGATAGATACTGCTCAGGAAATCCGCGAATTTTGGATTATTGATGGACAACACATCGTCTATGTATCTGTAAGTGAAGTTGAAGTCAGAAGCTAAGTATCTTTTCCCTTCAGAGACAAGAGATTGAATGAATTCAGCTTCGTACGAGTAAAGAAAAATGTCGGCAAGGAGTGGGGCACAATTGGTCCCCATTGGAATTCCGACAATTTGCTGGAAGACCTTTCCTCCAAACACCACAAAAATGTTGTCGATCAAAAAGTTTAACATCTGAATAATATCTGTTTCAGTGTACTTATTTTCAGAATCGGACTTTTCTTTTACAAAGTAGGTTTTGTCATAGTTCACAACAATAAATTTGTATTTGCGATTACCGTTCTTACTTGTAAACGCATTACTTATAATTTTTGCGAGTCTTTCTTTCAATTTAGAATGTGGAATTGTAGTGTAAAGTGTCGAAAAATCAAAGGCTTTGATCGAATGAACTTTACTAAAATGAGTGGATTTCAGATGTTCTAAAAGTTCCTTCGAATTCTTTAAAATCCACATCTGGTTGATACCACTGCGAGAATATACTGTCGAACAATATTTTTGAAGCCCAGATTTGATTTCAGATAAAACTTTGGTGAGTAAGATCGATACAGATTTGGTAGAACATTTTGAGGAACCAGCGATGAAACGTTGTTTGTACGGATTCTTATGCATTTTAGGTATGCAGTATAAGTATGGTAAATCTAAATCTAAAAGAAAGGAGGGGATCTCCAACAACACTAGGTTGCAGCACCCACAGCAAAATCCCCAAACACCCATGCAAAAAACACAGAACAGATACCCACAGAAAGAGACGCAAAAGGGACAAGGGACACCAACTCACAACATAGAAACATGAAACATAAAAGACTACACATAAACCAACGAGACCAATGGGCAACCGGTGCCGACTTAGGACGGCCATCTGCCACGTAAATAGCAGACGGTGTGGTTATCCTGGATTACGTGCGCACAACCCTCCCACTATTCCGATTTCCCAGAGGTCTCGAAGAACGCACAATTATGGTGTAAAACAACCTCCTCACTGTTAGGTGACCACACACAAACAAGACCGTAAAACACAGGGGTCCAAGCAACACAGATGAATATGTAAATGGATATAAAAAGAGGACGTGCGTAATACAGTCCGTGCTCTGCCGGCTGTAGCGAGCTCATATATGTTATCACCCGAGGAGTCCGACTGACATTCAGAGAGGACAGGTGGTCGGGGCCCTGTCTTCTCTAAAGAGGTTTGGACAGGGCCCGTCATGGAGTCCCGTCGTCACAGTCAGTCAGAGTGCAAGTCTTAAGAATGCGCTCGTACAAGACTGTATATTGGTCAAGTACCAAGCTTAGTGTCCGTCTGGTGACATTAGGATCATATCCACGGTATAAAAGGCGTTTGATGACTCTGACGCATTTTCGATACATATGCTGTCTACCTTTGATCCTTCTTATTTTGTTAATTATGTCACCATAAAATGCAGGTTGTGAAATACCCAAAGTAATATACTCCGTTGCTTGTATTGGTCCGAATTTCAAAAGAAGTTGATCATAATTTTTGTAAAATTTCCAGAAAGTCTTTACTAGTTTGTGAAAGCGAAAACCTTGACCTAAAAGTTTCTTTGTAATTTGTAGATTTCTATTATGGAAATCCAAAACATCAGTACATGCTCTAGCATACCGGATGAGCTGTGAAATGTAGATACCGTATGACGGTAATCTAGGGACATCACCGTCAAGCCAGGGAAAATTTACTATGTTGAATCCAAAATCATCTCGTTTGTCATATACACTTGTATGAATTTCTCCATTGACAATTTTGATATTTAGGTCCAAAAATGGTGTTTCAGTGTCTGTAAAGTTTGCCTTGTTTAGAGTCAATTCTTGTGGATAAATAACATCTTTATACTTTTCAAAAACAGGATTATCGATAGTAAGAATATCATCCAGGTACCTAGAAGTACCAGTGAAGCATTTCACATCATCATGTTTTCTTTGCTTTTGAAGATTTTGAATAAATTCCTTTTCATATGTGTATAAAAATAAATCTGCAACAAGAGGCGCACAATTTGTACCCATAGGAATCCCTACAACCTGCTTGTAGAGATTCTCACCAAATCTTACATAAATGTTGTCCAAGAGGAAGGACAAGGCACTACACAGGTCGCTACATGTCCATGATTTGTATGATTTGTATTCTGTAGCGGAAAAGCAACCCTTGGATTCAGATGTACAAATATAAATTTTCCCCTCTCGATTATAGCACCATTTAATGAGTTTGGACAATTGATCATTGATCTTGTCGTGAGGAAGCGTGGTGTACATATTTGAAAAATCGTATGAAGCAATCGTATTGGCTTGAAAATTTCTAGATTTTATCTTGTCAATCACATCACCGGAATTTTTTATAGACCAAAATAAATTTACATCATTCCTGTTAAGAACAGTTTCACAATATTTTGCAACGTGTTCCTTTACCGCCGTGAGGGCTGACGTCAGATGTCTAGACAAACTTGTAGTTGAGCAGTTGCTAGAATTAGCAATGTATCTAAATTTGTAAGGAGATTTGTGCAGTTTTGGTATGCAGTATATTGTAGGAAGATCCAATTTAGAAATAGGGATGTTGAATGAAGAAATTTCACCGCTATGTTTGCTCAAAATGTTAGGGACACTTTCATTGCTTTTGATATAAGTATTTGTAGACGAAAGTTCCGAAACTAAAGTTGATATATAGTAAAGTTTTCATATGACTATGGTGTTGTTGGCTGCTTTATCTGCAGGAGCGAAGACAAATTTTTCATGTAAATTACGTAATTTGGATTTAAAATATCTTTCAGATCTAGAAATTGGATTTTCAAAAAGATGAGGATTTTTGTGGAAGTTGTCTATTCGAATGTCAGTAATGTCCAAAATGAGGTTTTTCCAGTCATTCAGAGAATGCGATTCGACTCCTTCCGATTTACACCATCGTTTGGTATAGTTATCTAAGGCTTCCTTTAGTACTTCGCGACATTTAATAAAATCTATCTTGGATGGGATTCTATACTTAGGTCCTTTTTTGAGAAGACCACGGAGCTGCCTGTCTTGGATAATTGAAAAGTCACCTGTAATAATATGACCAGCTGGTTTATATAGATATTTAGATGTTGCACATTCTCAAGAAGCAGGACATGATTCAAGTATTTTAGGATCTAAATTGTTAGTTTGGAAGTATTTTAGGATCTAAATTGTTAGTTTGGAAGAATTTTATTCAAGTATTTTAGGATCTAAATTGTTAGTTTGGAAGCCAAAGGAAGCAAGAGCTGATTTGTGGTTATCTATTATTTCAGAGGCAGAAAGGTTTGTAGGGGTGTAAGTGGGATTTCCAGGTGTCGAATTTAAACCCAACTCTTTAACTAGACTGTCGAAATAGTACTTTTTGCAAGTAAATGTGTAATTATTTGAGGCTTTGTCCGCTGGTGTGATGACATAATGTTCTTGGAGGTAGGTGAGCTCTGTGATAACATCAGGGTCTTTAAATATAGACTCGAATCTGGTGTTCACAGTTGATTTTAATCGGTTTATTCTAGATAAAAGTAACCCTCTGATGGATTTTATCCATTCGGAAAGAGTGTCGAGCTGTACATCCTCTTTCTTTGCCCAGCGTCTTGCATATTCCTCACAAGAGTCCATGATAATTTTCAAATTTTGGTTCCATGTAAAGGACATACTTTCTCTGTATTTGGGACCCTTTTTTAACAATTCTCTCAACGTGTCGTTCTTGACTATAATAAGGTCACCAGTAATAACATGTCCACAAGGACATTAGTTGAAATCCGATGAAGAACATTCGCAAGGAAGTGGATGTAGTGAGGGATTACTTAAATCAATACACTGCAGGAATCGTTTGTAATTGTAAATTTTAGATGCAACTGTTGGTGTGTAGCTATAGGAAATACAAGGAGTTTCTTTTCTTTTGAAATATGGTGGGATTGTTTCTGTGACAGTTTTGTGATTCAAAATTTGACCAAGATTCAATTTATCAATACCTTTGTTTGCAAATCTTACTTTAATGAAAGGGCGGTTTGTTTTCTCCTCTGATTTATCTGATCTAACTGCTTGAAATAAACGAAAAGTAGAAATGTCCAAGATGACTCCTTGTAGTCTGTATTCTGGGGAACGTGTATCGGTATATGTGAGGTCCTTCGTATATTCGTAGCTTTCGTGTAACTTCCGTAAAGGAACAGAGTATAATTTGGTACACATATAATGCAGTCCTAGAGGCTCATTCAAAAATGGAACCAAGTCATCGAAGGAGAAATGATGTATCTCAGGCCTATTATATTTTCGAATGCCATGACTTCGAGGTCTTCTTTGTGGTCTGTTGAATAAGCTAGTCACATTTACCGATTGACAACCGGGACTTGTTAAGTTTCTCATAGTGCTGATGTTATCGTTGCACCCATAGGGCGCTGCAGTGTTAAGATTTTTTATCCAGAACTCTTCTCTGTTGCGACGGAAAGGTGTGCTCAAATTGGGATTGTTTGTGGGGTGATATATTTTCTCCAGGATTCTGACTTTCATAGATAAAACAGAATGATCCGCCTGGTCAAAATGGCGATAAAGGAGTTGAGTTCCTTTATTATTTATTTTTGACCGGTGTCCTGACATTCTTTTTCGGAGCTGACCTTTGGTTTCACCCACATAAATCAATCCACAAAGTGAGCACTCTATTCCGTACACAACATTAGATGTCATGCAGTTAAGGTTTTCAAAACTATGCGTGTTAAATGTTTGTTTTGTGAGATTACTTGAGAATGAAGTGTCTGTTATTAGGATGTTACAAGTTTTGCAGTTCTTTATGCCGCACTTAGAAATTGAGCAATCGCTTGGTGAAAATTGGTGCTATTTTAGTATATCAACCACTTCAATCTTACAGGGCTTGATTTTAATATACCCATCTGCATGTTTATACCAAAACTCATGGTTGTTACTTACTACATATGTCGTGTAAACTAATTCTGGGGACACCTAAGTTACCTGTTGCGTATGTGCCCGTAGACGCAACAGGTTGGAGCCTTTTTATAGTGGGCGACGCCCCAGCCACTTTGTAGGTCTCTTGAGTTCTATCCATTTAAGGAGGCCGAGTACAATTTGAAAAAAAATACTTTCTGCCCTGGCGATTTTAATAAAATTTAAGTCATTAATAAATTATGCTTTGAGGATTATTTTGTAAAAAAAGTATGAAAATTTACCGTCTGGGATTTTCAGGGGATCATCTCAAAGTTTTCGGTCGTTTCCCCATGTGGGTATATTGGATTTTTATTATTTTATATATTTTCATTTCCATGCTTTATAAACATCGACGGCGGGTGCGGCTAGCCAACAGGGGATGCTTACTCCTCCCGGGCACCTGGTCCCACCTCTAGCTTACTAGGGGTCCGTCGATGTTTAATTTTGTGCTCTATTGTGAGTGCTGTTGAGATTATCGTCAGGATCTTCTTTAACTCATTTTAGAGATATTAAAGGTTTTTATAATTTTTTTCATATTTGTGCCCTGGCGATTTTTATTAAATTTATATCAGCAATATGTCCAATAATACTCTTCAGATTTATCAAATAAAAATATCAAGTTACCGATTAGTTTTTTTCAGGGACCGTTTCAAAGTAATCGTAATAGGTATAATATTTGCATTATGGGATGAATTTGTCCTCATTATACCTCATACAGTGCCTTTTTCTTGAGCCTATATGATACATGTGATTGAAATAATAATGTTTGACATTATGACCCAGAGTTAAAGGGGTTTTCTCCATTTTACATTTAATTAGGGACCGTCTCAAAGTATAAATTTTGACTTTTTTATCTGAATTATACGAAAACGTCACATTCCAAGACCAGTTTTGGTACTTGAAAGTTTTCTGATATTAGATAATCCACAGTATATTTCTTACATTGTGCAATAATACAATTCAAATTCAGATAAATGTATTTCGGCATAAAAATATGGGGATTGTCTCAAAAGTCGTATATGACAACCTGAAGTATTTGCTATTTAATACGAGACCGTGTGTTCATAACTTATCTTTTTGTGTCAATTATGTTGTTAGAAATAATTCAGATCGTTTCATTTTCTTTATATTATCTAAATAATCGTTAAAATAATATATATATATATATTTATATATTTTTGAATTCCCATTTAAACTTCGACCTCTAGCCTCACCGTCGAGACATTCTTTATCGAATTGAAAATATATAGTGCACTAAATTCATATAAGGATTTCTCTCCGATATAAGATATGGAACACTTCCTTTTTCAACAATTATGAATTCTTGTGCTTCGTAAAGTTTTCAATACAAGGTCAAAATTTTGATACCAATACGACAATAGAAAGGTCACAAGGAATGTACGTATGTACACTATCAAAATTTTCTTGGTTAAGGTCCGTCAAAGAAAACTTGGTCAAAGTTTTCTTGGACAAAGTCGTCTGTTTACACTATCAAAGTTCTTTGACGACTTTTACAAGAAAACGCGGTAAATATGCACCAAAACAAAGATGAATCCTGCCAATATTCTAAATATTTCTCATGAAAACATTGTAGTTTTTGTTCGTAATTGCTTTTTGGAGTTATTACATAATATGGACACGATTTAAAGGAAATTTTCCCGTGATTTCTAAAATTATCGCAGATGAAATTCACTGCATCGCATCGCATCGTTTATCTTTGTCTCTCCATTCTTAAGTTTTAACATTTCTAAATTGCTTTTACTTCTTTCTTCAATACTTAAATACTACTGTTATCATTTTGAATCTCTATTCTGATTGGTCGATTCCCGTCAAAGTCCGTCCAAGTTTCAAGAAAAATAGGATGGAATTCTATTCCGTTAAAGTCCATCCAAATTCTTTGACGGACTTTGATCAAAGTTTTCTTGGATCGTTTACACTATCAAAGTTTGCGTCAAAAACTTTGATCAAGTTTTCTTGTACAAGAAAACTTTGATAGTGTAAACGGTGCTAAATTAAACCTGAAGAGTCCGAGGGCTTAACCCCCCCCTCCCCCATGGACCCAATTGAAATGGAATTATCACCAAAGTTACTGGATGTTCGTGTGGTCACTTTCAATGTATGTAAGATGCAATTTATATGCACATTGCACATCAAATCTAATCAAATGATTTTAGAATATATCTATCGTAAGAAAAAAAAAACCTTTCTTTCTTCGAGTTTCGTTAGATAAAGAAATATTTTGCAATAAATGAATTCTGCCCTCTATGTACAACAAAGGAATCGTCGCAGTTTTTGTAAAAAATCGAAACTTTTGAAGTTCAGCTCATCGCCTAGCTCAAAGCATCTGGAATAAAAGTAATTACATGTAATTAATTAAGGCAATATTTGCCGGGAAAAGGAGGGCAGTGTCATAGAGGCAAAATGGCACCTTTTCCTACTTGATATTTTTTATTCATAAAAATGTCATACGAGAAGGCTAAGTTTAATTAGTATAGTGTGTACCCCCTCTGAGGTAAAATGATAGACCCGCGCCTGAATCCGATACGTCATAACCGAGTAGGACGGTTTCGCATCCGAGATTCATGAAGATTAACTTGGTTCGGAATAGAAATTTATATGAAACAGACATGTTCAACAACACTCAAACATAATTGTTCTTATAACTTTTATAATTTGGACTAGGATCCTGTAACTGTCGCTCCCATTTGGAAATACTTGTAAGTTAAATTGTGCACGAAGGACTCAGTGAAGGGAGGACCTAGATTTTTTTTCGCCGAAAAAAAAGGAGAGTCTAGCCCTACAAGGGATGCATTTTGAAAAAAAAACCCAGTAAAACGAAAAAAAAAATCATCAACTTCCTGTCCATGACCCTTTCTATATACTTTATACGTAAATATACGATACGGACGTAAGACCTGGCTCTGATCTCCGGCTGCCCCACTGTTTGTAATCCCCCTTCTCTCGCTATCTTTTTTTTTTTACTTCAACATGTTAACTATGCTTTTTTGAATCTGTTCACACCTTTTGTAGATATTGAATATAAGACTTAATGTTTTATGTAAATTCTAATATACGTGACATTGGCACACAGAAATAAATACAAGAACCGAATTATATATGGTTATCATAAACTGATTATCATGATTATTGGCCAATCACTAATTCGGCGGATCCATAAAAAGAAAATTGAAATATGAATGGCCTAACACTGATTGTTACAAAATGTATGTTTTAAGTTTTCTGAGTAGAATGTAGACTATATTATTATAGGGGAAGGAAAATTCGTATACATTTTGATTGTATGATTCACGGTATGGACTGGATTAAAAAAAAAAAAACATCGATTAAAAAAATATGTTTATTAATTTAGATATTATTTATTTATCTATTCCTTTTTTTTTAAATATTAGTATTATTGTTTTAATTTCCGCTGATTATGAGAAGGACCGGGGGGGGGGGGGGCTGGAGCGCGATTTCACATTCATGTGTATATCATTGAGGATTGTTGACTCCGCTGAACTCATATGGAGGGGGGGGGGTATCCTTTTTCAATTAGTGTTACGTCGTTTTTTTTTTCCCGTAAATTAGGAATTCATTTCTTCAAGTCGCGTACTTTTTTGTTTAATTTTTCCTATGGATGCACGAATCTCTTGTTTATTTATTTATTTATTTAAATACAAACACTTGGTTTATTATTGCCGTACGTTTCGGCCATGTTAGGACTTCATCAGCGGACTTTATTTATTTATTTATTTATTTATTTATTTATTTATTTATGTTTTTCTCTCATTTTATTCTTTTATCTTTTATGTGATGCATTGTTGTTCAAACTTTGTTACTTTTTCAAAGATCAGCGCTCACGAGAGTGGTGGTTATAAGTATCTATGCTGAGACTTAGAGCTACTGTAAATGCAACTTGACGTAGGTGGATCCCAAAAGGTTTGTCTTTCTCTTCCCACAGTTATTGGTCAATTTCAAGAAATCGAAGTTATTAGATTTGTAGAAGTTGACGGTCAATACGATGTTGTTCCGAGTTTCATCTGATCAGTTCGATACTGCAATCTGAACCAAGAAATAACATTTTCATGACCAGAGGAAAGGACAAACATATACTTCTCGAAAATGGTCATGATAACGCTGAATTTTTCTAAAGGTCAAGTAATTCATGAATGACCATGACGAGTATCGGATTTGGCATTATGCATTTCTTGTTGCGTTTTGTTTTTGTTTTTTGCTTAGTATACATTACAAAGTGTATGCGGCTTAAATAGAATCATATATATCGACAATCGAGATTAAAGGATTCTGATTTTTGACCATGTTCTGCATAACTAGGTCAAGCAACAGAGGCGGTCCTGTTTGTTTTATTTGCGGGTTACTGGGTAAGGAGGGTCATTGCAACATTTGAGCTAAGGCAATGACAGTTTCTAAAAGCTGAACAGAAAAATATGTGGCACGAGTGCGGCTCGAACCCGTACCTTCAACATGATTGTTGACATGCTAGCCGGGCACGCTAACCACTACGCTATCGGGAAAATAGCTCTTACGAGAGGTTAAAAGGTAATTTGAAGTTTCTACTGTGACATGTGAGTGGAGCGTCAGCGAAGCCCCTTCTTATTCACGTAGAAACTTCAAGTTACCTTCTAACTTATGCCTAGTTTTCTACCAGCGAATATCGGTTTCCTGAAGCGGGGTTTGGAAACTGGGCTTAAAATAGGCGATCAAGCATCTAAAAATAGCATTTACCGGAAATCGTCCGCTATGTCGTATTTACGAAATAATGAAACCTGTACGCTATTTAACTTTTGGAATGTCATTTTTCTAATTCAAATTACACAGAATACGATTATGTTGGTTTTGTTGATGTTTTCTATTCATATGTGAGCTTATTTGAAACTACTGCGGTAACAACTAACTGAAATGGGGTCGATGCGCAAGAAGTGCGCAAAGCGCGATAACTCGAATTATACTCGGCCTCGTTAAGCAAAGGACTGCCCGACAAGTGCCCTCGGGGACAATTTGTCCACCAGCAGTGACACATGAACAGTGGTAAAAATGACAAATATGGATAATGACCATATCCCCGTACACAGCACAAAATCGATAATTCAGAAAATCAGAAACCGAGGCATACGAAATCAGGATAAAACAGGAACAAAAGCAAACAAACAAAAACCTCCACCATATGAAAAGAAGCGAACTCCCGATATGAGAGTGAGACCAGGTGCCCAGGAAGAGTAAGCATCTCCTGCTTGCATGCAACACCCGCCGCTTCAATTCGGTAGAACTGTCACATTCGGTAACTTCCATTTCGGAAGACATAGAGTACAATCTTGGGTTGGATGGTTCAAATGGTCTACGACAGAATATCACCCATCATTCTGGAGAGTGGGACATCATAGTGTATGACGAGTTCCCCATATCGACCGTAGAACTTCCTCAGTGACGATGTTAGTCGGTCACAAGCATATCCCTGACTGAGAAGCTTATCTGAAAGACGCCTAGCTCTCAGAACAAAATCCGTATATTTGGTACTTGCTCTGGCATAGCGTATCAACTGAGATATGAACACGCCATAAGCAGGCGATGAAGGAATGTTGCTACTCAGAAAAGGAAAGTTTGTAATGCTGAAATTGAAGTCGTCACGTTTGTCATAGAGTGAGGTGTTCATGTGACCATCATTGTCGTAGGACAACATTATGTCCAAATAGGATAATGAATTATTTGTCTCTGTAGTTTTTTTGACTTCAAGCTCTGAAGGATAGATGCTGCTAAGGAAATCCGCGAATTTTGGATTATTGATGGACAACACATCGTCTATGTATCTGTAAGTGAAGTTGAAGTCAGAAGCTAAGTATCTTTTCCCTTCAGAGACAAGAGATTGAATGAATTCAGCTTCGTACGAGTAAAGAAAAATGTCGGCAAGGAGTGGGGCACAATTGGTCCCCATTGGAATTCCGACAATTTGCTGGAAGACCTTTCCTCCAAACACCACAAAAATGTTGTCGATCAAAAAGTTTAACATCTGAATAATATCTGTTTCAGTGTACTCATTTTCAGAATCGGACTTTTCTTTTACAAAGTAGGTTTTGTCATAGTTCACAACAATAAATTTGTATTTGCGATTACCGTTCTTACTTGTAAACGCATTACTTATAATTTTTGCGAGTCTTTCTTTCAATTTAGAATGTGGAATTGTAGTGTAAAGTGTCGAAAAATCAAAGGCTTTGATCGAATGAACTTTACTAAAATGAGTGGATTTCAGATGTTCTAAAAGTTCCTTCGAATTCTTTAAAATCCACATCTGGTTGATACCACTGCGAGAATATACTGTCGAACAATATTTTTGAAGCCCAGATTTGATTTCAGATAAAACTTTGGTGAGTAAGATCGATACAGATTTGGTAGAACATTTTGAGGAACCAGCGATGAAACGTTGTTTGTACGGATTCTTATGCATTTTAGGTATGCAGTATAAGTATGGTAAATCTAAATCTAAATTGTTAGTTTGGAAGCCAAAGGAAGCAAGAGCTGTCCTACGACACTGATGGTCACATGAACACCTCACTCTATGACAAACGTGACGACTTCAATTTCAGCATTACGAACTTTCCTTTTCTGAGTAGCAACATCCCTTCATCGCCTGCTTATGGCGTGTTCATATCTCAGTTGATACGCTATGCCAGAGCAAGTACCAAATATACGGATTTTGTTCTGAGAGCTAGGCGTCTTTCAGATAAGCTTCTCAGTCAGGGATATGTTTGTGACCGACTAACATCGTCACTGAGGAAGTTCTACGGTCGATATGGGGAACTCGTCATACACTATGATGTCCCACTATCCAGAATGGTGGATGATATTCTGTCATAGACCATTTGAACCATCCAACCAAAGATTGTACTCTATATCTTCCAAAATGGAAGTTACCGAATGTGACAGTTCTACCGAATTGAAGCGGCGGGTGTTGCATGCAAGCAGGAGATGCTTACTCTTCCTGGGCACCTGGTCTCACTCTCATATCGGGAGTTCGCTTCTTTTCATATGGTGGAGGTTTTTGTTTTTGTTTGCTTTGGTTCCTGTTTTATCCTGATTTTGTATGCCTTCGGTTTCTGATTTTCTGAATTATCGATTTTGTACTGTAGACAGGGATATGGTCATTATCCATATTTGTCATTGTGGTTATCTATTATTTCAGAGGCAGAAAGGTTTGTAGGGGTGTAAGTGGGATTTCCAGGTGTCGAATTTAAACCCAACTCTTTAACTAGACTGTCGAAATAGTACTTTTTGCAAGTAAATGTGTAATTTTTTGAGGCTTTGTCCGCTGGTGTGATGACATAATGTTCTTGGAGGTAGGTGAGCTCTGTGATAACATCAGGGTCTTTAAATATAGACTCGAATCTGGTGTTCACAGTTGATTTTAATCGGTTTATTCTAGATAAAAGTAACCCTCTGATGGATTTTATCCATTCGGAAAGAGTGTCGAGCTGTACATCCTCTTTCTTTGCCCAGCGTCTTGCATATTCCTCACAAGAGTCCATGATAATTTGTTCAAGCTTGATAATTTGTTAAAGCTACATATATGTATATATGTATTCGCTATTTTTGAAAACCAGAGTTACTTCCCATTAGAGACGGTATCTGATGTAGACTAATTATAACGTCATCAAATTCTATGAAGACAGTCATAAAAGTCCGGGAAATGACGATATAAAATCGACGTAACCATACCATTTTAATGACGTCACAATGGTTTTATGTCAGAAACCGTCCGTAAGGGGAAAAAACTCTGTATTCCGCAAAGACTGAATAGGTATGGAACATGTAAATTTATACTTTATGTTTATTTCATTTTTTCATTTTCAGACAGCAGAATCCGACAACTGTGGGGTTGAAATTCATCATTTACAGTGAGAAGCACAGACAGAGATTGATAATTCTGATAATGTTGAGCTGCCTGAAGAAAGCCCATTAAAATCGTCTACATCATCTTTACATAATACGGAAGTTTTCCAACTCTATACCTTCTTGAAGAAAATTAAGACCTAATTTATCATGCACCAGACACGTGTTTCGGATATTAAATCCTCATCAGTGATGCTTCCAGCCAAAGCGATTTTAATAAGCCGCATAAATTCATTTCTGTACATGTAGCTCCATCTGTTTTATTTTTTAAAATTTTGATTTGTTCATTTACTTTACAGAGAATGCGCCGCGGCTCCTTTCCTGTAAATTCGATTCAGTAACATATCCAAGTAAAATCTATGTTCAATATAGCATTGGAGGGATGGTGCTAATATGTTAATCTCCTTTAATTTCCATGATATTTTTGGATGGAATGACAAGTTTCCGAAATAGCAAAATAATTTTTATTATGTCAGATTGATAAAGGCCAAAACAAAGCTTCTTTCAGGCGACAGAGCTGGAAAGAAGTAATTAATACACTTAAAATACATCGAGTCATCATGTATCTGTTTTGTTCAATGATAATGTGAACAAGTTGATGATTATTTTCAATCAGTCGGTGCAAATTATTCCAAAGTAGTAGATTGAAATGCGAGTCAAAAAGATAAGAAGTATATGTGGAGAAAAGAAATTAAAATTAGTGGATGCTTTCAGTTTTCTAGACTTTTCTTCGTTGTTATTTCAGATAATAATTGATATTTGGTATGTGAATGCATTATAGTGTGATACAGATCAAGTTCGAGTTTGGTATTAATTGTCCTACATGTTGTACTTTTACGAAAACGTTATGACCCTTTGACTCAGGAAAATTCATGCAAATGAATCATGAAATTCTCTTTAGATCTAGATATTGTTAATATTTTTGTCAGTTTTAGACAAAGATTAACCCAAAGGATTCTTAATTTTTAACTATCGACTATAGTCAATTGACTCGAAATTGTAATTTTTTTAACTACAGTGGTATCTTTTATTCCAGTATTCTGTCTTTGTTTGAAACAGTCATTCTCCTTATCTTTCCCATTTATAAGTGCAATGCATATGTGAAGATTTTGAAAGTTAATTTCAGATTAGTTTCCTATAGCATTACCCTCAAATTCTGTTTCGATCAGATATTTTATTTAAATATGTATTCCCTGTATTTTCTAGAAAATAGAGTATATCATTTTTAGCTCACCTGAGCCATAGGCTCAAAGTGAGCTATTGTTATAGCGTGGCGTCCGTCGTCCGTCGTCGTCCGTCGTAAACTTTTCACATTTTCAACTTCTTCTTCAGAACGGCTGAAGGGATTTTGATGAAACTTGGTAGGTATGAAGTACTCATGGTCCCCTACAAGTGTTGTTGTTTTTCGTCCGGATCTGTCAACAGGTGGCGCCACCACAGCCAAAAGTAGGTAACGGGGGGTACCCTCCTTTGACAAACTTCTTCTTCAGAACCGAAGCATGTATCGACAAACCGAAAGCATCAGGATGATCTAGAGAGATGTCTTAAGAAGTGTTGTTATTTTTGGTTCCACTTCGAAGTCAAATTTTTGACGCGTTTTTGACGTCTTTTCGGACTTTGTCAGAAATGCACATTTTTGCACTATTTCTTTAAATAACTCAATAAGTGTATGATTTTACACACTCATTTACTACATATTTATCATATTTAACTTACTTAATGCTTTGATATGTATTTTATGCTTAAAATTTATTTTTTTGATTTTTTTATGAATTTTTTTCTTATGTAAAAATGTAAAAAGGAAGGGGGGGGTGATTTTCATACATTTTCTGCTTCTTTTCTTTAACCACTCTTCAGATTGTCATGACAATTTGTAGGTATGAGGTACTCATGCATGGTACCCTACAAGTGAAAGAATTTTGTCAAGATATCCACTTTTGGATTTTTAAGGAATATTTTTTAAGATTGTACATACATGTAGGTATAATGTATGTTTTCCATGCCAAATGGACCCATGGGGAAGAGCTTCAAACCCCGGCGGGACCCCAACAATCTTTTTTTTCCCTTTTTCAGTTTTTTTTCTCTTTTTATTTTTATATTTATCGCTAGAAATGAAACTGTGAAAGAATTTTGTCAAAATATCAATTTTAGATTTTTAATGATTTTTCAAATAAGACAAGCTATAGCTAGTTTGGCTTTGTGTACTTATTTTCATACTTCGAATTAACTTGGCCACATACGCTATCAAATATACGCTGAATTTATTTTTAAGATGTTGACTTTTTGTGTCGCCTGCGAAGCACAGCGACACTTAGGGATCACTTTGTCTGTTGTTCGTCTGTCCGTCCATCCGTCCCTCCGTCTGTCCGTCTGTCTGTCACACTTGGGTGTCACACCCCATAACTTTTGATTGGTAAGTGATAGGGCTTTGATATTTCACATGTGTATTCCTTGTGACAAGACCTTTATACACATATCATAATTTTTGACCTTTTGACCTTGACCTAGATATTTGACCTACTTTTCTAAAAATCTAATATTGGCTATATCTCTTGATTGATTAGTGATAGGGCTTTGATATTTCACATGTGTATTCCTTGTGATTAGACCTTTCTACACATATAATGTTTGACCTTGTGACCTTGATCTAGATATTTGACCTACTTTTCTAAAAATCAAATATTGGCTATATCTCTTGATTGGCAAGTGATATGGCTTTGATATTTCACATGTGTAATCTTTGTGACAAGACCTTTCTACGCAAACCATATTTTTTGACCTCGTGACCTTGACCTAGATATTTGACCTACTTTTCAAAAAATCTAAGATTGGCTATATCTTTTGATTGGTAAGTGATAGGGCTTTGATATTTCACATGTGTATTTCTTGTGACAAGCCCTTTTTTCACATACTATATTTTTTAACCTTATGATCTTGACCTAGATATTTGGCCTACTTTTAAAAAAAAAACCAAGATTGGCTATATCTATTGATTGGCAAGTGATAGGGCTTTGATATTTCTCTTGTGTATTCCTTTTGACAATACCTTTCTACACATACCATGATTTTGACCTCATGACCTTGACCTAGATATTTGACCTACTTTTCAAAAAAATTAAGATTTGCTATATCTTTTGATTGGTAAGTGATAGAGCTTTGATATTTCATATGTGTATTCCTTCTTGTGACAAGGCCTTTCTACACATATCATAACTTTTGACCTCATGACCAAGACCTAGATATTTGACCTACTTTTCAAAAAATCTTAGATTGGCTATTTCTTTTGATTGCTGAGTGATAGGCTTTGATATTTCACATGTGCATTCCATGTGACAAGACCTTTCTTCACATACCATCATTTTTAGCTCACCTCGACGAAGTTGAGTGAGCTTATGCTATAACCCCACGCGTCCGCGTCCGCGTCCGTGTCCGCGTCTGTGTCCGCGTCCGCGTCCAGTTAAGAAGTTTGGGGTAGCTCAGTATCTGACAAAGTACTAACGCTACAGTAACCAAACTGGCACAAGTGATTCATCTTTGGATGCTGAGGTGAACCCATGCATCATATGCTGCATCGAACCTACATTTTCCTCTTGAGTGACTTCGTTAAGAAGTTTGGGGTAGCTCAGTATCTGACAAAGTACTGATGCTACAGTAACCAAACTGGCACAAGTGATTCATTTTTGGATGCTGAGGTAAACCCATGTATCGGATGCAGCATCTGACCTACATTTTCCGCTTGAGTGACTTGGTTAAGAAGTTTGGGGTAGCTCAGTATCTGACAAAGTACTGATGCTACAGTAACCAAACTTGCACAAGTGATTCATCTTTGGATGCTGAGGTGAACCCATGCATCGGATGCAGCATCTGACCTACATTTTCCGCTTGAGTGATTTGGATAAGAAGTTTTGGGTTGCTCAGTATCTGACAAAGTACTAATGCTACAGTAACCAAACTTGCACAAGTGATTCATCTTTGGATGCCAAGATGGACCCATGCATCGGATGCAGCATCTGACCTACTTTTTCCACTTGAGTGATTTCGCTTTTAAAAGCCAATATTGAGCAGAGTATAAGTGCTACATGTACCAAACTTGCATATTGGATGTATCTTTGATCAAACTTTCATAAAATGACCTTGACCTACTTTTTCCGCTTGAGTGATTTTGCCTTTAAAAGCCAATATTGAGCAAAGTATAAGTGCTAGATGTTCCAAATTTGCATATTAGATGTATCTTTGATCAAACTTTCATAAAATGACCTTGACCTACTTTTTCCGCTTGAGTGATTTTGCCTTTAAAAGCCAATATTGAGCAAAGTATAACTGCTACATGTACCAAACTTGCATATTGGATGTATCTTTGATCAAACTTTCATAAAATGACCTTGACCTACTTTTTCTGCTTGAGTGGTTTTGCCTTTAAAAGCCAATATACATGTACTAAGAAATATGTTTGTTCAATTTTAAATAAACTTAATTTAGGAAATCATTTCATTGTTTTATTCTGTTTCTGTTGCACATTAATGAGGAATTTTACAAAATGATTTTATTTTTGATGTTGCATAATCGAACTATACTAGCTGGGCACATGACTTTGGATCGCATAATCCATCTTTTCAAATCAGTAAAAAAGTTATTGTTTTGAAATGTGACTATTTTCTCTTGTTTGTACTTTTTAAGGTTGTCTAAAAAAAAAACTTGTCTGCATCCGGCAAAAATCTTGTTAGAAAGGTTGTGGGCTAAAATCCTGGTACTGGCACTATCAGTATTCAATGTCAGTATGTTAGTTAGAGCGTGCATGGGTATCAGGTGAGCGTTGTGCCCCCTGGGGCTCTTGTTTTTCAAGAGGGTAGAGAGTTGGAACCCTTCGACATTATTAATAAAGACACTTATTTCACGCTGCATTGTGGAGCAGTTAAAATCGTTCCCCGTGGCCTGATGTTTGTCAAGTGTATTAATTACTTCTTTCCAGCTCTGTCACCTGAAAGAAGCTTTGTTTTGGCCTTTTATCACTGAGACATAAAATATATTTTTTTGCTATTTCGGATACTAGCCATTTCACCGATAAATATCATCCAAATTAAAGGAGTTTAACATCTTAGCACCATCCCTCCAATGCTATTTTGAACATAGATTTTATTTGGATATGCTACTGAATCGAACCTACAGGAAATTTGGAGCCGCGCGCTCTCTGTAATGTGGGTGTGGAAATCTGGCTTCAAAAGGTTAGAGGAGAGGGGGCGCTGCTGAGGCTATTTATGGTGGCGCCGCTGAAAGCATCACTGATGAGAATTTAATATTCGAAACACGTGTCTTGTGCATGTAAATTGATTTGGAATTTTGTTCAAGAGGGTAGAGAGTTGGAACCCTTCGATATTATTAATTTCATCATTTTTGTTTTATTGGGAAAAGAAACTTACAAAAAGTTCTTTTGTCCAGGATGTATAAACATAGCATGTGTTTTGCCGGCGAATTCACAATGTTTACAATCACAGTTATTATAAATAAACTCTTGTCGTAAAAGGTGAGCTTATAAGTTAAACTCACGAAGCTTTCTATTCATCAATCTGGAAAGGTTTGAAAGTTTGCTAACTACCGACCGAATAATCCGTGAAAATCTAGCCTTATTTACCCTTAATCAAGTTGAATAATCTATGTCGTTATTATTTTGAATTTGTAATCATGGTAATGCGCATGCGTAACTTAAGGTTTTCCATTTTCGGTGTAATATTGTGAGCCAGAAATATTTACAATAAACTATCTTTATATTTTGGTATCTTGAGGAGCTTGGTTGCAAAAATTTTCTTATTTACGGAAAGTCTATAACTTTGGTAATGCTAGAAAAATACAGTTTGTGTTTTAAAAGTTAAATTTCATCCATTTTGACGATTACAGGGTCTACAACTTTAAAGGCCCAACTCTAAACCCCGCCTTTGATCGATTCGGACCAGGCTGTCAATCATTGTCTATCTCATGGACTTGTGATCCGTCAACTATGTTATCAAGAAAACGATCGGTTCTCCATAAGTATCATGGCTTTGGTATTAGCTTTATACTAATCTACAGATCTATCATAGCAATTTGAATTTGATGAGTGATTATTGCTATATTTTATAACATATTGCGTATATGTTTAATTCTTTTCAATGTAGGGAAATTATATGTTATATGTTAAATCTCCTGATAGATATTTAGCAAATTATTGAAACCAAAGAAAAAAAAAACTTTAGTTTGAAATTGATTGTGAGAAAAGATATGTGACCCCCAACTAACTTCAGCCAACATCAGATATACGCATTTTCACAGTCAAAACAAACCGGATAATGTATTAAACATAAAATGCTTTGTCGACCATGAACATATTATTTGATTGTATAAATGTGTCTATTGCAATGCATAATCTACCTTGTAATGAAACATTTTTATATATACATCGAACACAAATCTCTCTCTCTCTCTCTCTCTCTCTCTCTCTCTGGACGCGCATATATACATGTATCACAGGAGTTCGATGCCAAAAAGCGTCAAAAATCCGCCCCTTCACATCAAAGTACAAGTGGGTATTCTCGTTGGCATCGAGCTCCTGTGATATATACATATTGGCAAAATATTTGTATTGTCCCTCGAGAGCGAGGAAGATGAATAACAAAAGCTCGATCTCTTTTGAATATAACAAAATTTCTCACTAAGAAAAGTAGATTATTTTGTAAAATGTTCGTGTGTAATTTTTTTTTTGTCATTTTTACACGCTTTCTTAGCAAACATACTAACCAAATATATTCTCAAGGAAACATTTCATCTGTACTTCTTAAAGAAATTTCAAACCAATTTATATGCAGTCATGTGATAGGAAAAATTGTTATTTACGATTAGACTTTCAGAGAAATAACATGTTAGAAAATCAAAGACCATCCGATAATGCAAAAAGAAAAAATGCGTGCTCCTTGCTCTGGTTCTTCAAATGGTTCAAAACAAGTCCGCAAAAACAAAAAGAAAAATTAGATTGATCAATGATGTTTATCCAGACAAAGATGAATCATGTAAAAAAGTAAAATAAAAAAGACCGGCATGTACTAAGAAAAGCAATAAGAATAAACAAAGACAAAACAAGAACAAAAATAAAAAAATCAAGCCCCAAAACCCCAACTTAGAAACAAAAACTATACATGGCTCTTTTGGAGGACAGCCTACTAATAGTAAAACAAATGTAATACAATAAAGCAACCCCCCTTTCCCCATTCCACGTGACTATAACCGTACGGCTTAAAGTACTACTGATGAGGATCTACCAACCGAAACACGTGTCTTGAGCATTATTGGTGTGAAATTGTATTCAAAAAGGTAACGAGATGGACCATTTCAAATTTCTTTTACTACTCAGTTTGTATGCAGTTTGTATAACAATCCTCTCAACATTTTGTAGCACTTATGATTCAGTTCAAGGAAATTTCTCTTCGACAGATGAAGATCTCAAAAGAACTACTAAGATTATTATTTTTCAATTTTGGATGACCTCAGAATGACGTATACTCTTTAGAGTGCAAAGTTTCTCATTCAGCTGTACGTCTCGAAATTCGTTAATGTCTGGACCATTTCCACGTAATCCGGTTAACCACACCATTTGTTATGAAATAGTGAGTGACCAAAGTCGGTCCGAATGTTTATTGTTCTTCCTATACTTTATGCGTTTTTAAATTTCTAAAACGTGGGTACTGTAGCATCATATCCCATCCATCCTGCTACGTCTTTCGGTACATTTCTGGACATACTAAATGGTCATGCTACATTGTTTAGATTAAGGATCACTGACAACGGTTAAGTAGCCGAAACGTGCATGTCTGCTCCATGCTGCAAATTAATCTGTTCTTAAATCATGCTATTGAATTTGAAGACGTTTAACATTCATATGTTTTGTAACTACCTTGGTTGTTTACTGGACCGTCAGCTTTAGGTGATGTTGTGTCTTGTTTAGCCAACAGGGGATGCTTACTCCTCCCGGGCACCTGGTCCCACCTCTAGCTTGCTAGGGGTCTGTCGATGCTCAATTTGGTACTCTATTGTGAGTGCTGTTGAGATTATCGTCAGGATCTTCTTTAACTCATTTGTGTCACACTTATGCCCTTTGCCGTGTGGAGCTTGTAAAAAAGTTCCCCGCGAGGGGTTTGACAGTAAGTGTTTTGAATATTTTCCCCTGACATTGTCGCCATAGCACTTTCTATATAGACGTGGCCTTTGACAGTGCATGCATTTTACATTTTCTTTTCATTTTCGTGCGTGAACATCGACGGCGGTTGCGGCTAGCCAACAGGGGATGCTTACTCCTCCCGGGCACCTTGTCCCACCTCTAGCTTGCTAGGGGTCTGTCGATGCTCATTTTGGTACTCTATTGTGAGTGCTGTTGAGATTATCGTCAGGATCTTCTTTAACTCATTGTTGTCCTCTGTAATTGTCATTTTCTTTGCTGAAGTTTGTTTCTCTGGTGTTTGTTGTTAGTATGTACCAATTTCCTATGTAATAAATGATATAGAAAACATTTTTGGTGTTTGTTATTTTTAACAGATAAATGTGATTATGTTTTCCTTTATAGAGATGCCAAGTATAGCTCATTTACCCTTTAGTCTTATATAAAAATATTAATCGTCATTATTTTTTTCTTTTATTACAGATGAAAATATTACATTAATACGTCTTTTGGAAAGTAGACTGAAGTAAAGTTGAGCGTCAAAACATGAAATCCTGGTATATTCATGACTAAATCATGAAAGAATGTATCTTAAATAATTTCCCTTTAGATTAAGTGAAAGTAGTTCATTATGTTCTTTAAAAAATATTGACTTTCTGTATACTTTTGCTCTATTAATTTTATTCTTTTATCTATTTTGTATAAAATTATGTTGAAATACTTAACCTTATGTTATTTTTAACTCATAACTTATCCTTCTTGGCGTTTATTTTTTATTTTTATTTTTTTTATTTTTTTTTTTTTTTGGCTTCTTTTTCGTTTTTTTATTTTAGGGTTTTTTTTTTTTGGGGGGGGGGGGGTATTTCATTTTCTCTGTCTCATAATTTTATATGACAATGTGAGAGTGTATGGGATTGATTGAAAGACATTGAGAGTTTATATTAGTGCAAGGATATATTGTTTAATTTCCATTGTCATTTTCAAGAAACGAAGATTCTGATTGCCTGAGAAATTTTGTTGATACATCGATCAGCATTATTTTTTCACGGAAGTCTATTTATAGCACTATTTTTAGAACCGGGGATTCCCTCAAACACGAATGAACATGTTGCTGAAAATACAATTTGTTGATGTTTGCTTATCATTTCATGGGCACCATTTCTTTTCTGCTTACGAAAAAATTAACTGTGCATGCAGAATTTGCTCAAACTGGTCCTTATTTTAAAGATATAGAGAGACGATCGTTCGCTGTCTAATTAATGGCGGCTGCCAAAACTTGTTCTGGCAGACGTATCACTGCGAAACCCTCCGATATTACGAATATAGTGCAGTAATTGATTGTTTTTAGATCCAAGAAAACAGTCTGTTTTCCATTAGTAGATGATAATAAAAAAAAATTGGACTGAAAGCTCTTGTCAAATTTTTCGGGTGATACCTGCATCAACAGAAAAAATACAAGATTCATTTCTTAATTTACTTTCAATCTGTTCTTGACTTATTTGTTTAGATTGTGTCCTGTGATTGTTGATGTTTTTTATGCGAATAAAGATAGAAAAAGAATAAATCATTCATCCTTCTTGTTTATTCTTTGTCATGTTTAACTTCGGACCTATACAAACAATAGAGTATGTAATGGAATTTCACCGCCTGCTTTTTATGGTGACATCCTTAACAGAGTAATAGGGATCAAGTTAGGACAGAATTTCCATCGAAAATGCATCAAGAATCATCAATTGCCTATTATAACGTGGATATGATCCTACTGTCACCATACGTGTACTTTGCCAATCTGATAAATTCATACAGACAGCGCGTTTTAACAGCGCCACTTACAATCAATTCCGTTCTTTTACCATTTGTTTATAAAATAGTGGTTTCCTTCGTCTTCGTGTTTCTGTAGAGTTGGGTTCCTGTATCCGTCCATTTGGCCGCCTTTTCATTGAGTCTTTGCGGAATTTAGAGTTTTTTCCCCTTACAGACGGTATCTGACGTAATACCATTGTGACGTCATGATTATGGCATGGTAACGTCGATTTTATGCCGTCATTTTCTAGACTTTCTGTTTCCATAGAATTTGATGACGTTATAATCAGTCTACGTCAGATACCGTCTTAAATGGGAAGTAACTCTGGTTTTCGAAAATGCGAATATGCCTGTTGATTGTGATTTTTGGTATTAGGTTTTATGTTTGATCACTACTTTAAAAACATTGATGCTTTTCAATAAACTAGAAATATAATACAAATTGACCCTTCCAATTGCGAGGAAAATGCAAAATTTCTTGACGTTACAATGCTTTTACCTCGGACAAGCAAGCTTCGAACCTCGGTCAAACATCGAAATTGCATTGTGACGTCATGAAATTTCTCAAATTCGAAAGGGCAATTATGACAAAGGCTTGAAATTTCAATCTCCACTTTATTGTGTATTGATGTTTTGTTCATTCTCCTTTATCTTAAATAGTTATTGTTAAGAAATAAAAAGTGATACGCAAAACACTTTATTTGCAAATACTAGAATCAAATATATAAATGCAATGTGCTTGAAAATAAAAAAAATAGTATAGATTGATTCACATTTTGTTTCATATCGGAGAAAAAGAAGGTTTGATGCAATTTTTATTCTTTGATACTAAAATATGAAATCATGAATATGAAAATTTAGACATTTAAAATGAAATAAAAATATTCTAAAAATATCGGTCGAAGCAGCACATTTTTGTCGTTAGTACTTCAGCTTTGAGTAAATCCTTTTCTTCTTTTATGAAGTCAATCTCACGAACCATGCATCGGACCTGTTAAAACATAGACAAATTTCAATATATATTTTTTCGTATAACCGTAGCGCACTAAGTGTCTATAATTCTTTTGTTAATATTTCAATGCATGCAAGTTAGTTAAACCTTTAACTTATTGTCTTTTAAAAATGAATGATTTTGCGTTTTTTTTTTCACACATAGATCTGTCATTATATTGTTTCTTACTTGCTTCACATTATCCACATATCTATTCAAAATACTTTTTTTAATTAGCGGTGCCATCTAAAGCCTGCCAGTTATTGATATAAATTGTTTATCGGAGTTGTTGTAAAACCTTTTTTTTGGTCAAATGCATTATGAATGTAAAAAATATAGGAAAAAATATGTTGATATTTTCGTTTGGGATTAATAAATTTTATGAACGGGTGTAATTATTGACAAGGAAATCTTGGCTGAATGTCTGGGATCTGCCTTCACAAAGACGCAGTTTATGGATTCATTCGAAAAATCAAATATTTTGGTAACAGATTTGGATTTCCCTGTCACTATCGGTCAACCTCCGCATGAAGCGGCAAACTAAATTATGAAATCATGATTAATGACCATACACAGTACAACATTGATAATTCGGAAAATCATAAACCGAGGTCATACAACATCAGGGTGAAACAGGACCCAAAGCAAACAAACATAAACCTCCACCACATGAAAAGAAGCGAACCTCCAATATGGGAATGAGATCAGGTGCGCAGGAAGAGTCAGCATCTCCTGCATGCAACACTCGTCGCTTCAATTCGGTAAAATTGTCACATCCGGTTACTTCCATTTTGGTATACTCTGTGGTTTGATGGTTCAAAAGGTCAAAGATAGAATACCATCCACCACTCTGGACAAAGGATATCATAGTGTATGACGAGTTCCCCGTATTTTCTGTGAGTATCTTACATGTTCTGATCCATACTTATTTAACAGGACGCGCTAGGTTTTTTTTAAATCTCATTCGGCGTCTTCGACTTCAATTGTTATTCAGAAACATGGTTTATAGAAATGCAATTGATCTGAAATTCTAACTGTTTATATTTATATATATTTTATTTCCAGTGTTTCTTGTAAAGAAAAAAAAAACGACTACGTAGGGAAAAACCATGACGTTTTAGTATTTTAAGTTATGACAAATATGGATAATGACCATATCCCTGTATACAGCACAAAATCGATAATTCAGAAAATCAGAAACCGAAGGCATACAAAATCAGGATAAAACAGGAACCAAATGTTTGTTTCTTAACATTGAATTATGATAAAACGTTTTTCTATGTAAGATTTCTCACTTAAGGTTAGGGTTGCGACTACAAGGATATCACTCTGTTTTCATATCATGTAATATTTGAAAACGACGTCGACGATGAAAGATATAAGCTAAGTTTAATACATTATTTCAGAAAAAAATAATTATCATTGCTGAATGGGTATTTTGGGGAAAAATGCATATTCATATTTTTCAATGTAAAATCGATGAAAATAGGAACAAATTGTCATTACTTCTTCTAAAGATTCAAACATCAGAATGTATACTATTCATTAGACTCTTTAAAAATGAGAATTAAAAATTCGAACCTGGGTAAATATCTCTGTTTTTGGGACAACATGTTGATTTTTGCGTAAATTATTGTGCTGTTTATAGAAACATTTATTTTGCTCAAAAACTAATTCGGGTACATATTGGTTTGACTGCTTTAGGATTAAAAAATACTATAGCTCTATACATAGAAAAAAAATTGTGCAACTGGCGACCTTCTACCTATTAATAAAAAAAATGAGTTGTTGCCATGTCAACCAGCAAAATTGTATTTATAAGAAAATACACTCCTAAGAATTGTTCATTTTATCAGAATCTCTCAAAATAGACTTTAATTCACACACAAGCTATAAGAATCCAGAAAAATAAGGGTATATATGACTTTTTTGAAATCTTGTGCATAATTGCAGAGGTATGTAAAGTTATGTTGTTGTATTCTCTAAAACGATGAGAATGTTAAAATATGCCAAAAATGGACGTTTGTACATGTAGCCAAAAACGAGAGGGGCAAATTAAGATTTTTGGATCTGAATAGTTCGAGGAGATGTTCCTCTACATGTGGACATATAAATCTTTCTTCTACCTCATTTCTATTAAAAGTCGCCACCCTGACCTTAAATACTAGTAAAAAAAAGTTTTATTTTAAAAAAGGCAAATCTCTGAAATTGAACTACAGCGGCACCGTAAAACAAAAGACTCTTTTTATTTTATTATTACATTTTACTTATCTGTCTTTATTTATTTTCTCTTTTTTTAGATGACCTTATCTAGGTTTATACATGAACATTGTACAATTGTATTCGAATGAAAGATTTTTTTTTAAATTGTCAATTATAGTTATTCATGACGGACAATGCATCTTTAACATAGATTATTCTTCCTCTTTTACAACGCAACAAAAATTATATTATTATGATAAGTAAAATCAACTATCGAATCAATTGATGAATTCGGAAATCCAGAAAGTAAAAGAAATGTGTTATTTCGCTTTATGAAAGTAAAATGTCTTATTTTCAGGAGCGGGGAAGGGGGCTGTTTATTATTTTTATATTCATTTATTTATTCATTGCATTCTCTAATGCTTTTTTGGGTAAAAGGGAACTTGGATAAAAACAAACACTATTTTACTTACGCATTATGCAGTTGAAAGCTTTCTTATTCTTCTAACGAGACTTTGCTGTCTCTTCAACGCATTCGAAAATTTCTGTTGGACATAATAATATTCATACTTTTTGGCAATATTACATTGTTTAGATTGAGGATCACTGACGAGGGTTAAGTACCCAAAACGTGCATGTCTGGTACATGCTGCAAATGGATCTGTTCTTAAATGATGCTATTGAATTTGAAGACGTTTAACATTTTATATCATCCATAACAGAATTCAATTTCATGAAAATTCAACTTTCATGGAAGATTTTATACAATTCACCTTTTTCTCAAGACCTCCATTATTTCAAAATTGAATAACTTGACATTCTTCAACAGAGAAATTAAGATATCAAAAATATCAAAATCAAATAGAGTTTTTTTAGGAGTCAGATTAAAGAATTACATGTCTGTGATTATAAACAGGTGGGAGGTTGACTTCGTTATAAAATATGACTGGTAAAAAATGTAAAATGCGTGAAATATGATATTGATTATCTCTATATACAACTATTTTGAAACGAAAGCTAGAAATTGAACAAGGGATTTTAAAGTGGATTATCATATCCGTTATTTCAGTTTATTTTATTTTTTTTTTTACTTGTATGTTTGTATTGTAAATTTTTTTAGCATTATATGCGCATTTCCACATGTTTTGCCTCATCAGTGGTGTTCTAGGCCGACTTAGTGAAAATTAAAATAATATAAAGTAATGAACAGCAAAACCGGAATTTGACATAACCTTTCTGCTTTAAAATAATTATGAACTTTCGTAACTTTTGATCGCTTAGTTCATTTTATAATTGAAGTCTTACCTGCTCAATAACAAAATTTAGATCGTGTCGAATATGATTCAATTTCGTCGATTTCTTGTATTTCTGTGTCGATACAGCTGAAATAGATATTCAAACAAAATCTTGAACTCAAAGATCAATCAGATCGGAGCATACTTTTCTGTGTGATTTTCTTTTACTACAGAGTGTTAAATGTAATATTTACATTATTAGTAGATTCCCTATGTTAAGGTTCATGGTTACACCCTTTCCAAAACACCCCCAAAACAATATTAAACATCCCAGGTTAAGTTTTATTGATTTTATTGGTAGAGAACAATGTAATGTATAGTATTTTAATGAAAAAAGTATATGTCATCGAGCTTCCAATTGATTTATGACCTTCCAAAGAAGTACATGTCCAATTTTTCTTTAATTTTCCCCAAATTTGCATCATATGATCAATAGACCCCTTGTTATTTTAAATCTGATGCATGAATGTATATGGTCATTCTTTTAATAACGAAAGAAGGTCTGAAACATATGGAACGCCATGACTGTCTTAAGGAAGATGATCGTGAAATAGATGGTTGCATATAAATATCATGTTGTTATTTTTAATAACACATAGTTGCAATCATATTCTATATGGTTGTTTTATGGTTTCATGTTGTAAGAAGGCTGTAATATAAAGCCGAACAACTGCTTTATGTTGTAGTTGTAACATACTATATCGTCCACTTGTCCTTTCAAGTCGTTCTCGTCTTATGCTGTGTTGTTGAATTAAACAATTATGTACTTATCAAGGAATATCATGTTGGAGTCACACTGCGATACGTTGTCATTTTATATAATGTTGTTAAACAATTATATCATGTTGTGGTTGTTTCAAAATATGTTGTTGTCATTTCATCTTATGTTGTTAAACAGTTATATTATATTGTGGTTATTTCAAAATATGTTGTTGTCATTTTTGTTATGTTGTTAAACAAGTATATTATGTTGTGGTTGAACCATGGTATTTTGTTTATATTTTATATTATGTTGTTAAACAGTTTTATTATGTTGTTGTTATTTTACATTCTGTTGTTTTTATTTTATATTAAGTTGTAAAACAGTTTTATTATGTTGTGTTCATACCATAACATATTGTTGTCATTTATTACTATGTTGTTAAACATTTATATTATGCTGTAGTTATACCATAATATATTGTTGTCATTTTATGTTATGTTGTGCTTATACCATAATATGTTGTTGTTATTTTATATTATGTTGTTAAACAATTATATTATGCTGTGCTTATACCATAATATGTTGTTGTCATTTAGTATAATACTGTTAAACAATTATATTATGTTGTGGTTATATCATAATAGATTGCTATCATTTTATATTATGTTGTTAAACATTTATATTATGATGTGGTTATACCATAATATGCTGTCGTCATTTTATGTTATGTTGTTGAATATTTATATCATATTGGGGTTGTGCTATAATGTGTTGTTGTCATTTCATAACATGTTGTTGAATAGCTATATTAAGTAGGCTTGGACTATTATATGCTGTTTATTTAATCATACCTTGTGGTAGAAGTGTTATATTGGCTTGAGGTTACATTGTATTTTGTTGTCTGTGCTCTTTATCAAGGGGAAAAATTGGTAAATTCTATCCAGATTTATTATTTTTAGAAATAGTCTTTCTTGGTATTTCATCATCACAAAAAAAAAAACCACACACGCACAAACACGACGTGCAATTTTGAAGTCAGAAATCATTGTGTTTATTTAATTCATTATAATTAATATTCTGCCTCTGTTAATTACTAACTGTACTTTGCCTATACGACATAAACAAATAACAACTCCCTTTATGCATGATTAATTAATTCTATGGAAAATATATAAAAAAACAAACGCAAAATATATATGTGATAGAACATGTTTTAATCTTAAAGCATTAAAGTTTAAAAATATTTCGATTAGAAATAGATTTTAAATGAATTTCAAGTTTTATTTTCTAACCCCCCCCCCTCCCCCTGTTTTAGCCCAAACTGACATTGACTTTTGACCTTTCAAAAATGAGTAGGGTTCTTTGTATCTTCGTAGGCAATCTACACAGTATTTGAGTTTCATTGGGATAATCGCAAGTTAAGGTAGGGGACTGACGGATGAACGGACAGTGACGTACTATCAGGCACGTAGCAATACGTATTTAAGTGCACAAATACTTCCGTATCGTTTTGCAAAAAAAAACAGATAAAATAAGAGAGAGAGAGAGAGAGAGAGAGAGAGAGAGAGAGAGAGAGAGAGAGAGAGAGAGAGAGAGAGAGAGAGAGAACCCACGAAATCTATCATTCTTGTTTCCGCTAAATATTTTCGTAGCTTTCGTATCTGCATGTAAACTTTATGGAGTACAATTACAAATGTATCTAAGTAAATGTCATTTCTAATGGAGAAATTGTCAATATTGAAAACTTTCCTGCAAATTTGTAAAATCCATAAGCTTCAAGGGGCATTCATTGCCCCCTATACCCTCACCAGGCCCTTCCCGTGTACCCCTTACGGGCCTCCTGGCGACCCTATAACATCCCGCCTGAAAGTGCTTCCCGATTTGAAAAGTACTCTGGTTACGCGCTTGCCTTTAATACGTCTCGTCTTATGACAGGTTTTGATGTCCGAGTCCGTGTCCGCGTACCATTTTAAGACAGGACCTAATCAGACTTCCGAAAGACACAAATCGAGTTCCGAACATTCAACACAACATAGTTTTTCCACAACATAATAACGGTTTCAAACCACACATGATAAAGACATTCAACATAACATCGCTTTTCAACAACATAATGACATTTTCACACGACATAATAAAGACCATCAAGAAAACAACATAATTACGGAGAACTCAATACAGCTACGCATTACACCAGTGGCGGATTCAGGCAAGGGGGGGGGGTCCCCAAAGTATTATTATACTAGTATACATAAACTCTATACTTTTGGAAATGTTTTTGGCTCCCTTCCCTTGCTCGCCGTAATATGAGCTATATTCTTTCACATACAACAGAGGCTGATCTAGCCAGGTCAGGCATGTCGAAAGGGGGGGGGGAGGGGAGTTGCACTTGAACACCTAACCAACGTGAAAAGGAGCATGTAAAGAGATTTATATATGTAGCATCTCCTTTGTCTGTCCATAGGGTATGATATACTATAGATCGTCTTATGGGGATGATAAGGAGGGGTATTTTCCAAAGGAAATATTATTAAAGAGAAGTAATATTCTATGATTTTTACTTTTTCGAATATTTATCTAAATTAATTTTCGATGTAATATTTGAAGACAGAACTGTTGTTCATTTATGCAATTCTTATTAGTCTTTGGATATAAGATAAAATATAATTATCTACTCCCAAAATTTTAAGCTAGCCGATTTTCATGTGAATTTAAACAAGAAATCTACGCATTTGCATACATGCAATCGCCATGCAGTCTCCACCTACTTATGTATACGCCATTTAATTTATTTTTGTTTGTTTGTGTAGTGTTTTGTTTTTCTCTTTGTTTGTTTCAAAGTTTGTCTGCTTTCCTGTGTTTTTTTTTTAAGCTGGACTTCTCGGAAATCCAAGAAACTGAAGGAAAACTATTAAAAAGCTAAATTATATGCGGGAGAAAAGGGAGGAGCGGACAGGGTGAAAGAATGGGGCGGGGCAGGGTAAACGAGATGGGAGGGGGAAAGGGGATTGGAGTGGGGAGGAGGATCAGTAGGGTACAGCAAGGGCGGGGTGAGGAAGGGGCGGCCGGGGGGTTGGGACATGCAGATATGTCCCTCCGCGCGTCAATATGTAATTCATATCTCGGGGGGGGGGGGGGTTATTTATTTTTTAGCTCACCTGAGCGAAGCTTTAAGTGAGATGTAGTCATAGCGTGCCGTCCGTCCGTCCATCCGGCTTACACGTTTTTACATATTCGACTTCTCCTCTGCAACCGCTGCACAGAATTTCACCAAATCTTTGGGAGAAACCAATTGATTTTAATTGGGGGGGGGGAGACTTTACAAAAAAAAATCCGGATGGGGATTTGAGGGAAAAAATTATTCCCTAAAGCAGGGGCGGTGTGAGGAAGGGGTGGCCGGGGTTGGGACATGCAGATATGTCTTCTCCTCTCGAAGGACCGGGAATTTTTTTTTCCGGATCATGAAATTGGGTCCGACTCCCACCCCGTTCAGACATTCCACATGCCCGGTAAACATTTTTGTTTTTATAAACTAGATACAAATAAAAATGAAACATTCATTAGCACCATATATCCCTTTGCGTTATCTGCTAAAAAGAGATCGATGCCTTAATATACTCTTCCTTGGCACCTGATCTCACTTCGTGTTTGATATGTAATATGGTTGAAAAATCACGCTATATAATTTATACTTTTCAAAGTGTCGTCATTTTTTCAACATTGGAAAAATAGAAAAAAAATCCGGCACAAAGGCTGGCGCACAAATTTTCAGGCTGTTGAAATTGTTGTAAAAAATTTCCGGCTGGCAAAAGTCCCCCCCCCCTAAATCAAATGGTTGCTCTCTTACATAGTTTTTCTACCAATTTTGTGTTGTGCCGAGGGCTAGCTCTGAATGACTGACGTATTTTCGACTTCTTGTGCAGAGAATTTCACGATAAGGTCCTCTACCAATTTTGTTTGTTTGTTTTTGTTTTTGTCTTTTTGTTTTTGTCTTTTTGTTTTTGTCTTTTTGTTTTTTGTTTTTGATTTGGGGGGGGGGGGGGGTGCCGATCAGTCAACAAATATGGCCGCCGAGGGTTCTTATTGGCTGACACATTTTCGACTTCTCTGCAACCGTTACACAGAATTTCACGAAACCTTACAGGAAGCAAGTACTCAAGGTACTCTACCAATGTTTTTTTTTTTTGCCGATCAGTCAACAAATATGGCTGCTGTGAACTCTGATTGGCTGACACATTTTCATCTTCTCTGCACAAAAATCTAATAGGAAGCAGGCGCTCAAGCTGCTCAACATCTCTGAAACTAATGCACAGAATTTCACAAAACCCAAGTATTCGAGGGCCTCCGCCGCATCGGCTACTTTCATTTTTCTGTCTGCTACTCAGATGATCGATGTGACCTTTTTGGTCCTCTCGTTTTAGCTAGTTTTAAACATTGGTCTCAGAGGCTGTATGATGTTAACATCCCCCTTCCTTCCTTTTTGTCTGACCGACCCCAAACATTTCACAGTAAAAGTTAATAGAGAGATCAAAAGTAAGACCTTCTCTACTAATATAATGAGAATAAAAGAAGAAAGGGGTGAAAAGAGCAAAAGTATTCAACAGAAATCGTACTCGTAGGATTTATTTAGTCTTTTAAATAATCTAAAGTAATTTCTAAATATTTCCAGACAAAGTTCTCATATATCTGTTATAATACCATAAAATTTAGACATAATTTAACCCTTTATTCTAAGAACTTCCCGACAATCAAATAGTAATTGTATTTCATGGGCGGATCGAAGAATTTTTTTCAGGGGGGGGGGGGGGTGTCCTAAAGTCCGAATTTTTTGAAGAGCAAAAAAAAACCAAAAAACAAAAAAAAAAACCAAAAAAAACTCAAACGCAAGAAAATAAAGTTATTGATTGATGATTGTCTTTTCTGTCCCTGATTATTAATAAAGCAGGTGACTGGAGAGCAATGGCGAGCAAACAGCTTAAAATTTTGAATTTTCACATCACAGTAATTGATTGTCAGTTCTTATATGTTTAGTTTAGTTTATTGGAACCTTGAAACATATAGTTCATTGGTATGACAAATATTTCAAATAAGATATTACAATATGATATTCAAGTGAGAGCATCAGAGTGATTACAGAGAAATAATATTATGGAGGATGGACATATGATTTTTATATTATGAATTTCTAAGCAAAAGTGCATTAACAAGATATCTAGAAAGGTTACATAGTGCTTTTCTGTTCCTAACTGAAAAAAGTTGAACTAATTTGAACATCGATGGCCTTCTCCAATAGTAACATTTGATATATTTTTTACGTAAATCTGAATACAAAGGACAAGATAAAACAAAATGAAACTCATCTTCTATGTCATTACTATTACATTTTACACATTTCCTCTGTGATCTATCAGTATTATAATATCTACCTTTTTCAATTAGCAGTTCATGTGATGATGTTCTAAATTTACTCAAAATAGTCATAAAATTTTCTGGCAAACCTTTTCTTAAATAATATTGTAAACAGAAACTATCTGGCAGGTGCTTATACAACATACACTTGGGAGAATTATCAAAATAAGAGTGCATTTCTTGAATGAATGAGTCAGTTAATAATTGTGAGCAAGTAGATAAAAAATGTGTTTTATTCTCAATGTACTGATTTTCCCAAACATAGGCAAGTCCAAGTTTTTGCAGTAAATCTCTTACATCAGATAACCAATTATGATTAATTTCAATATTCTCATACATATATTTGTAAATAGTTTTCAATATACAATTATCTGTTTGTAATAATTTAACCCAATATTTCAAAATTTTTAGCTTTCTTTTAACAGACAATGGCAATCGCCCCAATTCTGCAAACACAACACAATTTGGGGTGTTCTTCTTTATATGCAAAATACGTTTACAAAAATCTGTGTGAACCCTCTCAATATCTTTGGCTTGGTGAAAGCCCCAGACTTCACAGCAATAATTGAGTACACTACTAACATATGTATCAAAAACGTGTAATTTTGTCTCAATATTCAACGAATTTTCATTACATATTTTCAAAATTTGAAACATACTTTTTTTACCTTGTAAAGCTAATACATGCTGAGTTCTATTAAATTTACCGTTGTACAATAAGTTCAATCCTAAATAACTAAAATTATCCACTACATCACTTATTTCCCCATTATAAAACCATTTATCAGATTTACTCAATTTTCCACCATTTCGAAAAACCACAATTTTTGTTTTATCAACATTTACATGTAAATTCCATTCATTACTATAAGAAGATAGTGTATCTAACATATTTTGCAAGCCACTTCTACTCTCTGAGAAAAGTACAGTATCATCTGCATACAGTAATAAAAACAATGACAGATCTTTCAGTTCTACATTTTCTACTGAATTTTCAATAAGGTAGTTTTCAAAGTCATTTACATACATAGAAAATAAAAAGGGGGATAACCCCTCACCCTGCATAAGCCCATTTTCTGAATCAAAGTAATCTGAAGTACAACCATTATATTTTACACATGTCCTTATATTTGTATAAATAGATTTAACAATAGAATGGAGTTTTCCTGTAATTCCATTTCTAGATAATTTCCATAGTAATTTTTGTCTATTAACACTGTCAAACGCCTTACGATAATCTACAAAACAGCAGTACAATTTTTGTCTTTTACTTAACATTTTATCAATTAAACCATGAAAAGCAAACACAGCATCCGAGGTTCCATACCCTGGTTTAAAACCAAATTGTGCATCTGATATGATATCATATTTTTGTGACCAACGTAATAATCTATTGTTCAATATTGCCGTAAAAAATTTGGACAGACAGCTTACTAGAGTGATGCCGCGGTAATTGTTTGTGTCGTCAATATTTCCTTTCTTAAAAATTGGTACAATAACTCCTTCAGACCAGCATTTAGGAAAAATACCCTTATCAAAAATAGCATTAAACAGAGTATGCAGTAGTGGTACAAAAAAGTCTTTAAACTTGCACAAGTACTCATTAAGCACATGGTCTATACCCGGTGATTTATTCAATTTTGCATTCTTAAGAACATCCATAATTTCTTTCTCACTAATAGTATCATCTAATTCTTCGAAAACACATTCAGATTCTATATTAACACTTTCATTACCATGATCATCATGAGAAAAAACATTTCTAAAATGAGCAAAAAAATCATTGGCAGATAAAACACTACTTTTTCTAACTTGTTTTCTCTTAAAGATTCTATAAAATCGTCTTGGGTTGCTTTTACGTATATAAGATAATCTATTACCCTCTTGTCTGCTATACGACCTCTTGACCTTTCTCATGTAAAATTTGTACCTATTTTTATCAACAATCAATTTTTGTCTATTCTCCGCTGAGCGGTCATGGTTAAATGTAAATAATGATTGCATATATACATCATATAAAATTCTACAACGATCATCAAACCATGGTTTCGAATTTCTTTGCACTTTATTTGATTTACATGTTACCACTTTTTTACAGAAAGGCTGAAATACATCATTTAGCTGTTCAACAAATAATTTCACGCCATCATCTAACCCTGTTACATTTTGTAATATATCACCAATAATACCATGGAAATTTTCTCTCTTCGACAACAAAATTTCTTTCATTTGATCAATTTCATCATCATTCCATCTGTATATAATATTTGTACAATTTTCAGATCTATTATTTTCAGTAGAATCAATATTTTCATAATCGACACTATGCAATGAAAAAACAACAGGTGCATGATCGGACCAAGTATTAAAGTCACAAACTTGTAATTGACTAATCAACTTATAACAGTTTTTGTGAGCCATGACATAGTCGATTGCACTTGATCCAAGGTGATTAAAAAAAGTTATTCGTCCCATTTCGTCACCTCTTACCCGACCATTGCATATCCTCATACCTGTTGATTTACATACATCTATAAGGCGACGCCCAAAGGTATTAACCGTACTGTCCTCAGTATTACGACATGGCATAGATAAATCAGTATCATAATCAAAAAGGTCTGATAAAATATCTAATAATGGTTTTCCAATAGCGTCATTTTCAAGAAAATCTAGTTTATTACCAACTCTGCTGTTTAAATCACCAGCAATTATAACGTTACCTATAGATGAAAAAAGCGCAATATCATTTTCAAGACAATCAAAAAGATCTGATCCGTAAAGATTATAAAATACATTATTTTCGTGCGGAATATATGAGAAACAAATATACACATCTGAGTCAAAAATATCAATGATTTTAACCCAAATCAGAGTATCTTGAACACATTTTGTAATTGACAAGTATTTGCTGAGATTTTTGCGAACAATCAAAACCAAACCTCCCCCGGAGCCCTTGGCCCGTGGAAAAGTAAAAACATCGTAACAATCATCAAGTAATTGAGTATTTACAATATCATCCTTTTTAATCCAACATTCGGATAGGAAAATCAGGTCATAATCTTTAATTACATCAACAAAATCTGAGTCACAAATCTTACTCACAAAGCTTCTGTTGATATTCCAGGTAAGTATACGAACTGAATGTCCGATCCCCCCGCCTACCTATTGACCATCACGAGAACGCCGTTGAGGAGGGGGCTTGTACAGAACACCATCTATATACAGCTTGTTGTAAACCAGCTTCGTCTTGCATCCGCTACTTTTTTTCTCTTTCATGATCCTGATTAGCGCCTTTCTCTGCTCTACAATTTCGGGAGGGAACTGTTCGTTGATGTAATAGTTAGTACCTTTCAGTGCACTCGATTTCGCCCGTACATCTTGTCGTTGCTTGAAGTCCTTAAATTTCGCAACGATGACTCGGGGACGGCCCTGACCCCCAATTCTGTGGACCCTGTCGAACTTAATCGCCTCCACTAATTCAGAAGCCATACGCAGTTTCTCCATCATAAATCCCCGTAGTAATTCCTCGGTTTTGTCAGGAGTTTCGTCAACAACCTCTGCTATTCCCGAGAAAAGCAAATTATCCCTCATGGATCGGGCTCTGGTGTCAATTAGTTGCCATTTCATTTCTTCGTTTTGGGTTTCTAGGGCGCTAACTCTATCTCCAAGGTCACCTACTTGAAAATCTGCATTATCCGCTCTGTCGTTAAGTGCATCAACTAAGTCCTTCGTTTTTTTCATACTGGTGACTACATCCTTCTTTACAGACGCAACTTCATCTTCAAGACCCTTTATTTTAGTACCCAGGCCGCTTACTTGCGCCTCCAAACATTCTAATTTCTCTAGTTTTTTAGAAACATCTTCCACTTTTTTGTCCAAAGAGCGCACAGCATTAACAATATCCAAGGCCCACTGTGGGGCACTAGGCACAGGAGCAAATCCCGGCTGATTCTGCGGCGGCAAAAAAGTAACAGATCCAGGGACCTGGTATGCGGCCTGCTGAGATGATTGCGAGAAAGGTAAGGGCGTCGACGTCATATGTTGCTGACTATTCATCGTTTGACCATTTGATTCTGCAAACAGCACACTATTTGTTTCATTCAACAAACCACTAAGCGATAATCTAGAGTTCGCTTCACTACCCGAGGAGGATTCCTGTACACATTTTTTCCGTTTTCCTTTGAATTTTCCCATAATATGACATCATCAGCAACAAAAATCCATCACAAATACATTTCATAGACATCTAGGATCAAACTTTCATGTAAATTTAGACGATTGTTTACTTTAAAAGAATAGACAAGGTGATTTTCCACAGAGCTTTAAAAACCACGTCTGACCAGTCTGATTAACTACTCACTACAGGATGTAAATACAACAAATGGCTAGCGAAAGCGTGCCAGCGAATTTTTTTTTCCAAGAATAAAATCCACTATTCGTGTCTTTTTCAGTTTCTTTTCGTTTCCTTAGTGCCCTGTTTGTATATGTGTTGTATAGAAGCGCAGTATCATTTGAAAATAAGGTACATGTATGTAATACATTCTGGCAAGTGGAAGCGAAGCTCGCCAGAGAAAAAAATTGAAATACTGACGGCAAAATAGTATCAAAATGAAAGATTTCTAATACAAATTCATGATATATTTTTCAAATGTCATGACAACAAAAGGGGAATTGGGACTAACTTTTATGAAATATGTATATTTATAACAAAAATTTAGCAATGTTTCGAAAATTCCAAAGGGGGGGGGGGTTCCGGAACCCCCCCTCTGGATCCGCGCTTCCAATTGATATAATAAGGTTTAACCTAAACACAATGCAACACTTCAACCAAGTGGTGTAAAAGGCAACACAATAGAACTATTCATCAACAAAATATACAATGGCAACAGCATATTATGACATAATACAACATAACATAACTTAACAACAACACATTATCAAATAAACACAAACATAATATGACTGTTTAACAACATAACAAAAATTGACAACAACATATTATGAAATAACCACAACATAATATGACTGTTTAACAACATAAAATAAATTGACAATAACATATTATGACATAACCACAACATAATGCGACTGTTTAACAACATAAAATAAATTGACAACAACATATTATGACATAATCACAACATAATGCGACTGTTTAACAACATAACATAAATTGACAACAACATATTATGACATAACCAAAACATAATATGACTGTTTTACAACATAACATAAATTGACAATAACATATTATGACAAAACCACAACATAATATGACTGTTTAATAACATAGCATCAAATAACAATGATATATTATGATAAAATCACAACGTAATATCACTATTTAACAACATAACATAAAATGAAAAGAACATCTTATCATATTACCACAACAAAATGTGATTGTTGAACAACATAACTTAAAATGACAACAACATATTGTGAAATAACCACAATATAATATAAATATTTAACAACTTTTATGTAAAATGACAACAACATATTTTGAAATAACCACAACGTGATATAATTGTTTAACAACGTTATATAAAATGACAACGTATCGCAGTATGACTCCAACATGATATTCCTTGATAAGTACATAATTGTTTAATTCAACAACACAGCATAAGACGAGAACGACTTGAAAGGACAAGTGGACGATAAAGTATGTTACAACTACAACATAAAGCAGTTGTTCGGCTTTATATTACAGCCTTCTAACCACATGAAATCATAAAACAACCATATAAAATATGATTGTAACTATGTGTTATAAGAAATAACAACATGATATTTGTATTCAACAATCTATTTGACAAACATTGTCCTTAAGACAGTCATGGCTTTCCATAGAAACAAATAAAAAATAGAAAATACATCAATGCTGGTAACTCAAATTCTATGAAATAGTAAATATTATACCATTTTAGGCTCTATTCTTGACGTCATTATTTTTAGAGTCCAACCAGTAAATGGCGGGTTTAAGTACTTTGTTAACATGCCAATGAGCGGAAAATTTGCTATCTTAATCTAAGTTAACATATCTTTCAACAATAAAAATAAATGTTGCAATCATCGAACAAAATTTTAAGTTTGATACAAAATTATGACCTTACCCCCCTCCAGATTTTGTCACAAAATGCTGGCAAGATATCCCCTCCGTGCTCTATTTGGATTTATATCTCCTGAACCTTTCATCTAAATTACTCCATTTATCATCTATATATCAATTGGAAATAGAACTGATCAAAATGTAAATTCTGTAACCCATTTTATAATATTTACCCATTATATCAGTAATATTAACGCCTGCAACAGTTTTAAGCAAATGACGTCACGTGATGCATTTGGCCATTTGAACGTCAAATCAAGTTGATAAAGAAATAAAAAAGGGTCCAGAATGAAATGGGGCGATGAAAACAAGATGTATATCTTATGAATAGAATTATAAATAAATAGAATGTATTCAGATAAAAGAATACGCAAAGAAAATTACTAATACTTGAATGTAAGTGCAATTACACGTTATATATAATATACAGGCTTAGTACATGTATGTTGCTATCCATTGGTTTTGGATGAGGAGAAAAGCCGGGAAGGGCTAAAATCGGCCTTGTGACAGAATATCATTTTGAAATAGTTTTTTTTAATTCCTATATTTATGAAAAATCATATTTATTTCCGCATGACATTTGTTTTCTTCTAAAAAAGGGTAAGCAATAGCACGAACAACGTCGTTTTGAACCAGGACGTCGCCTTATAATTGCTCGGCGTTTTGAAACCTATTTGTAAGAATCTGTGTTTCAAAACAGAAAACATTTACAAGGATTTTTTTAAATATTTTTAACCAAAAAAAATCCATATAATGTAAAATGCAACTAACTGACTTATAACAGTAAAATAGTGCTGCAACTGAGTTCTATCTTCGATTAATATTATAAACGTTCCATATCCCCCCCTCCTTTTTTTTACTGGTCTACGTGCACATATTTCATTATAGGCGTTTATTGACAAATTCTTTCCTGATTGCAAAATAATTTTAGTGTACTTCAATGTAATACGATAAAAATAGTATTCCTTGCATTTAGTACGTATTTATGGAGATCATATAATGTAGGTAAGTCGGCATTCGCATTTTTCATCAAACATGCTGGGATATTCAGCATTATGGCATCCAACGTGGGTCAAGGTCATGCTCAAGGTCAGTGTGACTTGTTCATGATCAAATATCCTTCAGGTAATCAGTGGCGGATCCAGCGCCCCCTTTGCCGGAGGGGGGTCAAGGGGCGAATTTTGCCGATTTAACTGAAAATGGGCAAAAATATACCTGTTTTTGGAAAATTTGGGGTCATTGCCGGGGGGGCCCTCCGCACACCCCCCCCCCCAGAATCCACCACTGGTAATTTTAAAATATGTATGTACTTTCCATTCCTATAATATTTAACGCATACCGGTAATAATAATTCACTGCCGGGGAGAGGGTTAAATTTAGGCAATAATCCTGAAAGCATTGATTTATAACAGGTCCATGAAGCAAAGGAGAAGAACAAATAATGTAAAAAAAGAGAACTTTTTCAAAAGGAGGATTCACTTTGAGAAGATTTGACTTATAGTACTATGTCATTTGTCATGAAAAGTCTTCTGTTCGATAAATTCAAAATAAAATTATTACGGTTCGCCTATAATAAATGGCGAATCTTACACATAGCGGAGAGAAATTGCTACGTAGCAGTAATACTCCCCCCCTCCTTTGCCCTTATCGTGATGCTTGCTGTTCTAAATATCACTACTCCTAGATATATAGACATAGAAAAGTCCATTCATTTGTTTTACCCAAATCCCGCATGTAAATTAAGGAGTTGTTTCCTAATAAAATGTACAATTTTGTGACATGTTGCTCATTTAAACCCCGCGTGTAAAAAAAAGCATCACATACATTTTAATTAGATTCAATTGCTATTTTAATCCAGGGTATAAATCAAACGGTTGTTTACAAATAAAACAAGCATAAAATTATTCTTTCGTGATTTTCTCGTAGAGATGACGGCGAGCGGCAGAATGCGCTGTAAGCCTTTTCTCTGAATGAACATACCAATCAAAGAACTGTTTTACATCAATTTTTAATCAAGATTCAAAGGAAAACGATAGAAGTCCCAATCTTATCAAAATACGGCAGTTTTATTTAGCACAATCCCTAAAATACTAGTTAATGTTTCAGGACGTAGGTGAGTCAGCGTCAAATATTTAAGAGTGCCGATGCAATTTTGGCGCGTTTTTTCGTGACGTCATAGACAACGTGACGTCGATTTTGGCGACGAGAGAGACTCCGAAGTGATTTGTTGTTCGGATGGTGTATCCTTGAACCTTAAACGCCCATTAGGCAACTAGAATTATATTCCAATAACTTGGGTTGCTCACGTGCAAGTTTTGCATGTAGGGAGAATTTACCAACGTTCAAATACATTTGACACTAAAACAGGCAAAATATGCGAAGTGCATGCAAATAAAAATGACCTATATTTAGAATAAATGTAAATATAAGTAATGACTGTCTTACTTTTGGTGTTCATGGGTGTATAATTCTGGTTGAACACGTGCAAATTTTCCGAGAATCGCTTCGCGATTCACGGAATTTGCACGTGTCCAACCAGAATTATACACCCATGAACACCAAAAGTAAGACAGTCATTTCTTAAATGAATAAAAAGGAGTATCTAACTCTATTTATCTAATGAGGCCTCCTCTAATTCAAATTTGAAGCAATTTTATTACATCAGAATTATTTCTGCATTACTATTTCATCAATGATTAAGAGGAGTAAACTGAAAAACATATACATCTTTGAGAGATAGATTCCTTCTTGAAAAATGAAAAAACGGCATACAGTGCTTATTTTATTATTTCACATTACGAACATTGAATAAATTCTTTGAAATGTCGAATTATTTCTTGAATAAAATATTTAACTTACCACAGCTTTCAGCTTTGGAAAGTTGATATAGCAAACATGTTATGAAAAGGACGAGACAAGTTTTTCGTAGATGCATCTTTGCAGCAAGAATGATAATGAATAAAATGTTTTATCATTTTTGAGTGAAAGTCTTAAATATTCTAAAACATCCTCCGCAAAAATAGTTTAACACTTCATTTGATTGTGTTCATTCATTTTACTCTAGCGTGGGCTACAGCTTCTTTTTTTAACCAATCATATTTACGAAAATAAAAACTTAAATCTTGGACTTTAATACCGTTTATGAACATTACCAGGAATGAAATTTGATATTGATCTTAAAAGAATGTACCTATTTAGAGTTAGAATTGGAATGAAAATATGTCTATCTGAAATAAAGCAAGTTGCCAAAGGAGTAGATTCGGTAACCATGGAATTCGGCCCTGTCGTACTTTTGAATGAAATTTTGTACGTTAAATAACTGATGTCTGCAATTTCTAAAACTGTTTTCTTTTTTCAAATATCTTAAAAATTGACGAAAATATGTGGAATCGTTTGAGGCATGGTATAGCGTATTGAGCGACGTCAATGACGTCGTCACATGACGCCGTCACGACGTTGTGTAGCCATAAAGTTGTAACGGAAACAATAAATTAAAAAAAACAAGAAGAAAAGAAAATATTTACATTTACGATTAAATTAGACGATTTGAAAAGATATGAGCTGGAATAGCCTGAAGGTAGAAAAGATGCGTGGCGTATTTTCATCGGAACCTCGAGATCCATGTCCTGAAAACTGCCCGTGAACACGCAGTCGGGAGCGTATTTTTCACATATTGGATTTTTCCTGCAGAAGTTAATTTCGTTATATAACAGTTATTAGGTCAAAAGATCCTACCTTTAAAAAAAAGTCGCATAAAATTTTTTTACCAGTATACATGCAAAACCATGAACAGTTTTCTAATTGGTATACTAGTATCCCATTCGATTTTGGTCTTGTTATTTTTCTTCTTCTTTTTTATTTCTTATATTTTTTTATATACGCTTGTGCATTAAAGGTATCCATAAAAGTATATTTTATTTATTAAATGACCATCGAATTGTGTTCAAACTTACCTTACATGTAGATAGTGCATGTGTTATGCGGGATCAAGGAGGGTATTATTGTGGGTGTCGACCGGTACGATTTAAGTGACATGCGAAATAAATTTTCTTGTCATCTTTCAGTATTCTTAAATTACAACTTACTTCGATGAATCTTTTTACCAGTGTAAATGTAACTGTTGCATCATACATGTCGTTTCTCATCTTAAAATATCCCAGACACATAAATAATGTGTGGGACAGACGACATACGGAAGCTTTCACAATGCGCACTAAGAGGCCGTAGCAAGATTTTTTTTTTCTTATTCCCATGAAATAGCTGCACGTAGCTGATTAAATGGAAGGAGGGAAGGGTGATGGAATTTTTATATATGCAGAATAAAAAAAAACTGCTTTCGGCCCCTGTCGATGTGCACAAATGAAATGTTTCATTTTAAAATCTCTGAATATATAACGTATTGACACCTGAAAAAAAAATTCAAATTCAAATTCTTTATTGACTTTCACCATATTGGCATATATCAACATAACACATGATATGCATTAAATGAACAAATTGTAATGAACAAATGGAAAAAACACTTGCTTCCTGGGCAGTTTCTTATTAATTTCAACGGGGCCCGTTGTATTTAGCTCATAATAATCCATTTCAGTGCCTGGTAAATGTATCGTTTACATTCTACAGAACTTAGATTGTGTTTCATTTCCAGTTATTGTGTATTTTTACTAGAATTGAAAATAAACAAATCATAACATTCAGATTATCGCATCGTCCATTTATGTAATCGTTTGCGAAGTATAGTTGAAAAGTGCACATCCGATGCGGTGATATTTCATCTTTTATTAATGTTTAACGTCTTCAAATGCAATACCAGCATTTAGCATATACTAGAAAAAATGTAGATCTGTGCGCAAATTTGAAAAAAAAGATCGATTTTCAAGCCGGAAGCTGCATATTACAAATGGATTGAAAAAATGAAATAGATAAAAACACAAAAACAAAGAATTGTGTGTTATACCTAGGCTACGATTGGATCATGATACATGAACATAAGCAAATTTTAAAAAAAAAAGTTCGTCTCATTATGTTAACATCCTGTCATAATTTCGCGGCCGAGCGCGGATCCAGAGGGGGGGGGGGGTCGGGGGGTCCGGAACCCCCCCCCCCTGGCATTTTCAAATCATACCTTTTTTTATAAGTATACAAATTTCATAAGATCAAGTCCCAATTCGCCTTTTGTTGTAATTATATTTGAAAAATATATCATGAATTTGTATCAGAAATCTTTCATTTTGATAATGTTTTGCCGTCAGCATTTAATTTTTTTTTTCTCGCTACCGCTCGCCAGAGTTTATTACATACAATGTACATGTACGTTGTTTTTCAAATGAAGCTGCGCTTTCTTATAAACAAGGACACCTAAGAAGACAAAAAGAAACTGAAAAGCCACGAAAAGTGGTTTTTATTCCAATTTCAAAAAAAAAATCGCTGGCTCGCTATTGCTCGCCATTTGTTGTAATCACATAATAGAACTGACAATCTATAATCAAGTATTATGATGTGAAAATTCAAGATTGTAAGCTTTCTGTTCGTCGTTACTTTCCAGTCACCTGTTGTAATAATAATGATAAGATACAGAACTAACATCATCAATCAATAACTATTTTCTTGCGTTTGCGTTCTTTTATTCTTTTTTTTTTTTTTTTTTTTTTTTTTTTTGACAATCATCAATAAATAACTATTTTCTTGCGTTTGCGTTCTTCTTCTTTTTTTTTTTTTTTTTTTTTTTTTTGGCTCTTCAAAAAATTCGGACTTTAGGAACCCCCCCCCCCTGAAAAAAATTCCTGGATCCGACCATGGGGGCTATTGAGCGACGAATATGTCCGTCCATCAAATTTCCTAGTCGAGTTTCCTAATAGGTTATTCATGCCAGTAATAGATTTCAGGATTAAATCGGTCTACCCGTGTGTGTGTCCGTCCGCCGCCCTAATCATGGTTCTGAACATTTTAAAGAAACCCTTACAACGAATCGATTTACTTCCCTATATAGCCTTAACAAAAAAGGTCATGTTCGAGTATGACCCATGTCGCTCAAATTATTATGTTCAGATTTACTCCTTGCAGAAAAAAATGCAACTTTTTCGGTAAATGTCATGCTGCATTTTTCTTGAAATATTTTTTTCTGAATTTAATCCATTTTACCCTTTTTGATTATCTACGAAAAAAAAAACGATTATCGATTCCTAAATGTCTTCAACACTAGTGCTGACCCGGCCCATGATCTCTCTTTAGACCAGTGCTTTCAGTTTGATGTTGGATTCATGAAAATACAAAACAGACCGTTTTATTTCCTTCTCCTCTTGATACATTACGAACTCAGATGAGCGAATATTTCTTCATTTTATTCAATATATATTAACCTTCCATTACACTTGCAAAAGCACATGTATATGATTGCTTAAATACATTCTTCATTCAAATTATTATTATTTTTTTTTTTTTTTTTTTTTGTAATTTACGTATACCTATATATCGTCCAATTTTTTTTTTGTTTTTTGTTGCTACCGTCCACGCAGCACACTTCAGAAATCGGAAAATCAAGATTTTGTCATCTTTATCTTTTGAAACTTTTGATAAGATGTAGACCATTTGATAGTTTTAGTTTTAAAATAAATTCAATACTGATATGTACATTGTATATTTATACCCAGAAACTCGTTTACTTTACCGTACACGATGTACTGAGCCTAAAAAAATATATAATCGCCCTTTCAAACTTAGTTTCTGGTCCTGGTAAATATGTTATAGCAGCACTTATTATGTTAGTACTTACGAGAAATCAAAAAACAATCAAACTGTATAAAAATTATTCTCAAAATCTGTAGACACTGAAAAAAAATTCTCGATTTTCTGATTTCTAAAGAAAGCTGTACACGCTAAATTTCTTTCAGGTTGGTAGAAGAACAACACAGAAAACTTTAAAATAGATGCACAGCACAGTGCGTCACAGAAACGGAATTATCTATATAGCAAGATTTGAGTATAATCTTCAATTTAATACCAATTCAATTTCTGTGACAACGTGTACTATGGGTAAAGTTTCAGGATAAAGACTCTAAAACACGGAAATCGGCATACCGTCATGGATTAACGACGTCATAGATGACGTCACGGCACGTGCAAATTCCCGAACGTCATATTTTTCTTAACGAGGCTGTGTCTAATTAGAAAATGATGAAAGTCTACCCAAGGTATTTTGACTAAATTCGGATCATATAATTGCAGTATTATAAAATTCATTTTACGGGAAAGAAAATAGAGGTTGACCGTTCAGTATTATGTAGGGGTCATCTCAAAGATAATGGCATCTTACAATGAGACCTTATGGGGTTTTACTGCAAAACAATGATTTTTCTCAAAGTTTTCATATTTCTGCGAAAGAGATTTTAATTAAATTCATGTTATTTATTTGTTGTACTTCAAATATCATTTTAAGAAAAAGAAATTGAAATTTCACCGTCATCAAATTTTTCTAATTGTACTCAGCCTCGTTAACTATCAAAGTTTCTCATTGCTTTCATAAAGAAATAACATGAAATAAAACAATTTTAGAATCTAGGTTTGAACAGGGCCAATATCGGTAGGTTCTGAGCTTACTCCTTTTGCCGCATTTTTGTATAATAAATATTTTCCTTGGGAGACTCAAGAATTGGAAGCCAAAGTATAACATATTTCGCTTAAATTTAAGAAAGCTTTATTTTAGTTCAAATTTTACGATATTTACCATTTATTTTACGGGTTGTCTAGATCAGTTCGACTTTTGAAGAAAAATCGCAGAAGCGCCATCTACATTTAGTCGTTGTTGATTTATCGTTCATGAGAGTTATTCATTTTAGATCAAATTTCATCAGAGGCCTTATACGGGATACAGAGTCGGCAAGTTTTTTTTCAAATTAGTATCTAATGAAGCTCCGAGCATTAATTTGCTGCTTTTCGTCTGCTTAGCAATCAGTAGGTCAAAATAATTTGCTCGCAAAGATGCGGAGTTCCCAGAATAAGAATTATTGAAAGGTTCATTTCGATTTTCCTTTTAGTTCATTCGGTATTTTTAATTTGTCACACATGCGGTACGTGTATCCTTCTATCTATAAAAAACGAAATTCAATTTTTTATCTTGATGCTTTTAAAGTCTATGAATAAAACGCGTTAATACTTGGTATACCCTAAAATTCCATTTTTACAACTTTTAATAGGAATTGATTCTTCCCCCTCCTTTCTTTTATAGCTACACTTATTTCGTGTTGCAAAGTTGGTAATACAATTCTCCGCGACCCGACGTTTGAAGTGTTCCAATTTGATCTCTAAGTGTGTATGACAAAAGAGATGATTTTGGATTCAACAGAGTAAATTTTCCCTTGCGAGACGATGATGTTCCGAGATTACCGTCATACGTTATCTACATTTCACAGCGCATCCGGTGTGCTAGGGCATGTACTGAAGTTTTGGATTTATATAGTAGAAATTAATAAATTACGATGAAACTTTTAGGTCAAGGTTTTCGTTTCACAAACTAGTAAAGACTTTCTGGATATTATACAAAAATTATACAAAAATTATTGTCATTTTCTTTTGAAATTTGGACCCATACGAGTAACAGAGTATATTACTTTGGGTTTTTAACCTGCATTTTATGGTGACACAATTAATAAAATAAGAAGGATCAAAGATAGACAAGATTACCATCGAAATTGTGTTGGAATCATCAAACTCCTCTTACACCGTGGATATGATTCTTCTGACACCAGACGGACACTTGGCTTAGTACTGGACCAATTTACAGCCTTGTAACAGCACATTCTTAAGAGTTGCACTCTGACTGACTATGACGACAGGACTCCATGACGGACCCTGAAGCCTCTTTAGAGACGACAGGGCCCCGACCACCTGTCCTCTCTGAATGTCAGTCGGACTCCTCGGTGATCACTTGCATGAGCTCGCTACAGCCCACAGGGCACGAACTTTATTTCGTACGCCTTCTGTTTTTATATCCATTTACATATCAATCTGTGTGTTTCTTGTGCCCCAGCGTCAAGCTATCTGTTTACATGTTCAACTTACATTGAGATTGAGGGGGTTATTTTACACCACAATTGCAAGTTCCTCGAGAATTCTGGGTAATCGGAAAGGTGGGAGGGTTGTGTGCACGTTATCCAGGATAACCACACCGTCTGCTACTGACGTGGCAGATGGCCGTCCTTACTCGGAACCGATTGCCCATAGGTTTCGTTGGTATATGTGTAGTCATTTGTGTTTGCTGTTTCTATGGTATGAGGTGGTCTCGTCGGTTAATGTGTGGTCTTTTGTGTTTCATGTTTCTATGGTGTGAGTTGGTGTTCTTTGTCTCTTTTGCGTCCCTTTCTGTGGGTGTCTGTTCTGTGTTTACTCATTGGGTGTATGGGGTTTTGCTGTGGGTGCTGCAACCGGGTGTTGTTGGAGATCCCCTTCTTTCTTATATCAGAATATCACGATCCATCTCCTTTTTTCTTATTTTTAAGGAAGACCGGAAAAAACAGGTTGGTTCAACCTTAATCAATAAAGATTATTTGCGCGACCAAAATGTCTCGTCTATTCGTTCACGTGGCGGTATTGCGTGCTGTTCTACTCTCGTATTCAGAGTGCATGTCCTATTGTGATCACCACAACGGCATGGCGTTTGGGTATGTCATCTTTCAAATAAAGAGGTATAGAACACCAAATTTGCAGTTGCATGATTTTTTACCTCCTTAAAAGACTAATGTGTAACAAATCTGAAAACATATGATGTACATTTTTTGTATTCTTTTATATATGAAATGGGATTCACTAATGAAGTTTGAAATAATTTTGACGTCATTCGAAGAAGTTATGCAACAAATGTGGAATTTGCATTTCTTATCTGAGTTCAAATAATGCCTACTCTATCGAACTCTTTATCATAAAATCATGAAAACAAAACATATTTTACTGAAAGTAGGCAAACACAAAATTGAAAATCCACTTTTAATCAAAGCGTGTCCCTAATAAGTAAAATTAGAAAAAGCATGTTCATAATGTTAATTATAATTTGATTTTAAAGGTCAATTGTAACTAGTATTTACCCATGATGCATGATGAAAATTTCATGTAAGTCGCCATGTTGATTTGACAAATAGATTTATTAAAGCTGTAACCAGGAGTTCTGATACATGAAACAAAGCATGTCAATTTGTTAAAATTTGAATTTTTATGCTGATAAGAAATTTGAATATTGACGCCTTGTAAAATATTGATCAAAAAATCCTACTTTTTTATGTCTTAATTTGTTATGAACTAATTTCTGGATAGTATCTATGTTTTAATTCGTTATTGACTAAAATTTATCCACAGTATTCTTAACAAACAAAAAAAAAATCAGTTACTGCCAAAATGCCAAAACTGATAATTAGCACTTTCTTTTATCGCCCATCAGAGCGATATCAAAGAGTCATTGAAATTCAGACAAAAAAACTCAAAGACTAAAAGAAAAAAACCCTTTTTTCTTACTGATGTAGATTCTTCGAGAACTGAACATGGGTGAGAAACATTATATATCACTCATATCCACGTTGCGGTTGCCATGTCGACGACGAGATTTGACATGTGTATTTCAAAGGATAGAGAAGAAATTATACGATCTTGAAAGGAAGGATGTAAACTTCTGATAGCAACATGCATTTATGAGCATACCATTTTTAAAAATGCCATTCGGCTTTGTGTCAATAGTTACCTCCGTCATTTTTTTTTCATTGGAAGATGCAAGCTAAAGCTAACGTAATTTGCATGTTAGAAAACGGTGTTGAATTGGTAAATAAAAGTTTGCTTTCACATATGGAAAGAAAGCGTTTATGGTGTCAGAGTAAAGGAGGATAATTCTTTTATGAATTAAAACTTGCACTGTTATAACTTGTTCCAAAAAAACCTTGTTGGCTTCTTTATTGCACTGGAAAAAAATCAATAAGCGTAATAAAAGGGGGGATGGTACTAGTTTGAAAATTACTGATACGGACGCTAATCGAAAACATGAAATGATTCTATTTATCCTATCTGCTGAATTCATTTTTCTTAAACTCCAAAGACAAAGAAGGGAGAATAGTCTAAATTGAGTTACGGATTCTACTATGCATTGTTATCTAAATACTTGTAACCTGCGCGAAGTTTAATATACAAGAAATATTTATGCTGTGGCACTTCAAAGGAAAAAAATCATAGATGAAACTGTGTAAGGTTAACATGAAGATAAAGCAATGGGTAAGCTGCATTTAATGCTTTGATCTCTATCAAAAGCATTGAACATGTTTACCTATTATTTGTGACATAAAAGGGATAATAGTATATTACATTTCTTACCACTCTTTGTTTATATGATTATACAGAATTATGCCATTGTGGCATCGCACCTGCTAGTAGGCTTTTAGAAAATGACGTCATAATCAATGACCCGTCAAACAAGGCTTAGACGATCAGTTGATTGTGATGCCATAATGTATTAATCCACCTGAAGGTGCTTTGTCGGACATTCTGTGATCCCTAAACTGAAAGATGATTTAAATCTTCTATCACTCAGATTTTTAACTTCTTCATAAACTTCAAACGCAAGATGAATCATTAATGTGGTTTCTCTTTTAAAAAAGAAAAAGATATAAGTATCAAAATTCCATGGAAATTTAGGTATTCGGTGTACTAATGGAAAGGGACTTCAAACGAAATATATATTCTTTTAGTTAGCGTTATGTTAAGTACAAACAATAGGTGCATGGAGTCGGACTTTAAAGGGGAATAAATTGTTTGCATGTGAGGTTCCATTATTTACATGTTATTTTTCATTTTGTGGAAATATTTTTCGTAGTAGCAGATATTATATTTTGCAGGCTTTGGGATCAATGGAACTGCATATTTAAATTAAAGTGTACATCTATTTTCTTCGTCGAATTTATTCAGGGTATCGCTGCTGGTAATCATTATTGATAATTTTCTTGTTCAAGGTTATCATACCATGGCAATTGAGCGAAATTCTCCCTTGCTTTTAGATAATAAATTATTCGTAGAGAAAGATTTAAATAAGCTTAAGCTTTATTTTTTGTCATACGTACTTACATACTATAATTTGCATCATATATGTAACACGATTCATGTTATATTTGAATATGGTTTAATTGTACTAATATGCAGGGTACCGCTTTTATAGCTCCATCGACAATGCATTCCATACTTACACTGGACGCTGGTGATTTTTCAATAGATAAAATTGTACTTTATGTCTCTATGAAACTGTGTTGTTGTCTCCGTCTGTTTGTCCCATTTTCCTTTTCTCGAGAAAAAGTTCTGTTTTATTTATTTTTTTAATTTTTGGAATCTGATTTAGAGTTTTGTGTCTGACTTTTATTCACTGAATGATTATATTCTTAAATAGGAGAATAACTTTTTTCTCTTTCTTTGAAAAAGGTCAGCTGCTTTATGCACTTACGACTTCCTTATATTAGAAGACATGTTAGGAGTAACGGATGTTTAAATAACCTCTGTTATTATCCCCTCGCAACATATTTACTGGGGGATATAGTTACGCAGTCGTTCGTGTGTAAGTGAGTGTATGAAATTTATCCACAAGAATTAACCCTTAACAAGGCAAACCTTTCAAATACAGAAACACCCTTTTTGGACCTAAATATCAAAATTGTAAACGGAAAGATTCATACAAGTGTATATGACAAAAGGGATGATTTTGGATTCAACATAGTAAATTTCCCTTGGCTTGACGGTGATGTTCCAAGATTACCGTCATACGGCAATAACATGAGTTAAAGAAGATCCCGACGTATCACAGCTCATCCGGTACGCTAGAGCATGTACTGATATTTTGGATTTTCACAGTAGAAATTTACAAATTACCAAAAAACTTTTAGGTCAAGGTTTCCGCTTTCATAAACTCGTTAAGACTTTCTGGAAATGTTACAAAAATTACAGTCAACTTCTTTTAAAATTCGGATCTATACATGCAACAGAGTACATTACTATGGGTATTACACAGCCTGTTTTTTATGGTGATATGATAAACAAAATAAAAAGGATCAAAGGCAGGCAGCATAACCATCGAAAATGCGTCAGAATCATCAAACGCCTTTTATACCGTGGGTATGATCCTAATGTCACCAGACGGACACTAGGCTTGGTACTTGACCAATCTACAGTCTTGTACAAGCGCATCCTTAAGACTTGCACTCTGACTGACTGTGACGACGGGACTCCATGACGGGCCCTGTCCAAACCTCTTTAGAGAAGACAGGGCCCCGACCACCTGTCCTCTCTGAATGTCAGTCGGACTCCTCGGGTGATTACATACATGAGCTCGCTACAGCCGGCAGAGCACGGACTGTATTACGCATGCCCTCTTTTATATCCATGTACATACTCATCTGTGTCTAGGGGGCCTCTGCGTTTCGCGGTCTTGTTTGTTTGATGTCATCTTACAGTGAGGAGGTTGTTTTACACCACAATTGTACGTTCTTCGAGACTTTTGGGTAATTGGAGAAGTGAGAGGGTTGTGCGCACGTAATCCAAGATAACCACACCATTTGCTACTTGCGTGACAGATGGCCGTCCAAAGTCGGCACCGGTTTCCCATTGGTCTCGTCGGTTTATGTGTAGTCTTTTGTGTTTGATGTTTACATGTCGTGTGTCTCTTTTCCGTCTCGTGCTGTACTCGTCTTTTGTGTCTTTGCATCGGGTGTTTTGGTGTTTTACTGTTGATGCTGCAACGGGGTCTTGTTGGAGATCTCCCTTCTTTTTGTGTGCGTCACAAAATTCTTCTATACAGCCTAGAGGATGCAGTTTTGATTGATTTTAACCAAACTTCATACACTGATATCTTATGACAAGAGACAGAACCCTTTTAGTTCTCAAGGTCATAGGTCAAAGTTCAAGGTCACAGATTGGAAAAAGTGAACAGCCTAGAGGGTGCAGTTTTGTTTGGATCTTTACCAAACTTCATACACTGAAAGTTTATGACAAGAGGAAGAAATCATTAGCCAATCTTCATACACTGATAGCTTATGACAATAGGAAGAGTCCAATTGATTTTCAATGTCATAGGTCAAAGGCCAAGGTCACAGATTGGAAAAGGTAAAAATCATTGAATACAGCCTAGAGAGTGCATTGTATACAGCCTAGAGGGTGCAGTTTTGATTGGATCTTAACCAAACTCGCTCTTAAATGATGCTATTGTATTTGAAGACGTTTTTCATACATTGATAGCTTATGACAAGAGTAAGACCTTTTGATTTTCAAAATCAAATGACAAATATGGATAATGACCATATCCCTGTATACAGCATAAAATCGATAATTCAGAAAATCAGTAACCGAAGGCAAATAAAATCAGGATAAAACAGAAACCAAAGCAAAAAAAAAACCTCCACCACATGAAATGAAGCGGACTCCCGATATGAGAGTGAGACCAGGTGCCCAAGAAGAGTAAGCATCTCACTTAAAGATCAAGGTCACAGATTGCAAAAGGTCATAATCATTGCATACAGCCTGGAGGGTGCAGTTTTGATTGGATCTTAACTAAATTCCATACATTGATAGCGTATTACACAAGAAAGAACCCTATACATTTTCAATGTTATAGGCCAAAGGTCAAGGTCACAGATTGGAATAGGTCAAAATCCTTGTATACAGCATAGAAAGTGCAGTTTTTATTGAATCTTAAACAAATTTCCTACACTAATAGCTTATAACAAGAGAAAAAAACCTATTGATTTTCAAGGTCAAAGGTCAAGGTCACAGATTGAAAAAAGGTAAAAATCGTTGTATACAGCCTAGAGGACGCATTGTTTACAGCCTAGAGGGTGCATTTTTATTTGGATCTTAACCAAACTTCATGCATTGATAGCTTATGGCAAGAGGAAGACCTATGTATTTTCAAGGTCAAAGGTCAAGTAACAGATTGCAAGAGGTCACAATCCTTGTATACAGCCTAGAGGGTGCAGTTTTGGTTGAATCTTAACTATACCTCATACACTGATATCTTATGACAAGAGGAAGAACCCTAATCATTTTCAATGTCATAGATCAAAGGTTAAAGTCACAGAAGAGGAGAAGATGAAAATCCTTGTATACAACCTAGAGGTTGCAGTTTTAGTTGGATCTTAACTAAATTTCATACACTGATAGGTCAAAGGTTATGAGAAGAGGAAGAAACCTGTATATTTTCAATGTCATAGGTCAAAGGTTAAGGTAACAGATTGGAAAAGATGAAAATCCTTGAATGTGGCCTTGATGATGCAGTCACAGATGAGAAATGGTCAAAAGCTTTGTATACAGACTAGATAGATCCTCATGCCATGCGAGGGGATGCTACGCTTTGCGTTGCCTAGGTTTTATAAAAGTATGATTCACAAGATAACTAAATCAATTAAAACCTCTTCTTTCATTTAAAATAATGTTTGTTGTTTATTTCAATGTATTTTAGAAATGTTAAGATGCATAAAATATGCAATCAAAATAAGGTTTATGTATTTTTCATAAATTTCCTTGATTGTTAATTCCACGTATTTTCCTAAAAGCAGTATCCATATTAAATACATTAATCATGATTATCTGGTAGTAATTTACTATTAATGATATGTTCAAGAAACCTTTAACAGGTTTTCAGTGGATTTCGTAAGTGGTGTTTTGCATGGGTTGTTTTGGTATTTTGCTGTGGGTGCTGGGTATAATATATGCCACCCTGGTCGGATGCAAAGTACCCACTCTAGACTTCTTTCTTTTGTTACAATGAAATGGTAGATGGAAGAGACAGTCCATCTACAGTGAGAATTCGAAGCAATGAGTAAATTATGTTCTTTATGCGCATTAAACTGTTAAACAACTTAAAGGATATGATGCATCATTATCACTTAAACATAGCGTGATACAATTCACCGAAAAAGTAAGGAAACTTTCCCTTAGTGCATCAAGAGCTTAGATTTTTAAATCACCGAACCTTGACATAATTTTATGTCAACTACGTTTATTTCTGAATTTGAAATAAACAGGAATACAAAATCAATACAATGTATACGAATAGTGAGACAGACTGTCCCATAAAAACACTCCCTCGCTATGTCTATTTTGAAAATGGGTCGGAAGGATTGGTCATTATAGGGGAAATAAACATCGTCAGTATTCTGCAAAGCAAGTTGTTATGTAACTAAGTTCATCGATGCGTGCTTGCGAACAAATGTACATTTGGTTTCTTTCAAATAATGTTCAAGCGTACCTGGAAGGGTAATAAATGAGGTTAACATCCAATTATTTAGGAATGTTGATAAAAGTGAATTTCTAAAATGAATGCTCATTTTCTTGTAATCATTTTCAATTATTTCATTATTATAAGTATCCTTAAGATTCACTACACCACATGTTCTTTTTATAGCATAATTCACGAGGCTTACTAGTATGCAATATTGACAAGGGTTTTATATCGGATAACGTCCACCCATTCCCCAAACATGGTTTCTAGTATTGCGTTTTTCAAATCATAGTACATGTGTGACATATTTTGATAGTACAAAATGATGAGACACGCCTGATACTAGAAGATCGGAAGTTATCACCATTCAAAAATCTTCTTTTTTTCTTTCTATGAAAAAATCCATTCTAGATATAAAAATCTTGGTCAAAGCTGCAATCTATTCTGGTAAAGTATATTAGACGTATTTTCAGAGAACACTTCAACAGAATATTTTGTATCTGCCCGTGCACCATATCATAACATGTGGTGATCACCGAAAATTTCCTGTCTAATCTTGACCAGAATAGATAACCACCGTTTAAGGAAGAGCTTCCATCATATACTCATATTTCCTCAATAACAACTTTTACAATATCCATATATCCAAAGCTTATGTTAAACCTGATATAATAAAAGAAATTTAGAAAATATATAATTCGTGGTTTCATAAATCTACCGAGAACTTGAGCCGTTTGAACTTTAACATTGGACCCCATGGGAAAATAAGAAAAAATCCTTTATAGAGGTGATTAAATGTAACTATGAAAGCTTCCTTTCCCCAAAGCATATTAGTTTGATAATCTAAACAACAAATAGGGTATTCAGGCAAAATATTACCAGCAATTCTGACATGAGGAATACTCTACCGTAATTGATAATAGTGATCATATGGTAGGCCTTAAATAAATTCATATCAATTAGATTTAGACGGTATTTACTTGTTTTAATCAAAGGAGATTTCCATGGAACATATCATTTGCGTGTGACGTGATATGCGGTCGTGAATTTTATAGTGTAAGAAAACGAATGTAAAAATGATACGTTCATATAAGATGAATATGTAATGTATTTTGTGAAAGTTGTTCATTTCAATTATGATGTTCTTTATCTGAAGATATTGGTGATGAGAAAGAATATTTTGATACGGTCTAGCTGATGTCCTTAAAATTATCTTTTCCTTAAACGCCGAAATCTAATTACTTCCCTGGTTTTTTTTCTTCCCTTTTGCCATGTACACCGTGTACAGTCTGCATCGGTAGATTGTTATATTTGTGTTCAGTATCTCAATTGTGATAGTATCGAAATCTATTTGATTCAGATGGTTACGACCTGAACTTTAAGGACAGTCAGAGGACTCACATTTTTTTCTAAATCTCTTCACTGGAGAGTTCACTGTATGATACTACCAGGTTTTTGTTATGACATCGTTGATTTTAACATTGTTATATACTAATGTGACACTGACAGCTATTCTGCTCATTTGATGAATCACCAGAATATTGGGGAGACCGTCTCTCAAACTGAACACCTCGGTCAGGCTAAGTATCTTTTTTACTTTCAAAAGACATTTTTGTTGAAAATTTCACGGAAAATGTTCATTTTTTTATTTAATAAAATTGATGTATATACAAATATATCATCATATGATTTTACAAAATCATATGATGATATATATAATAAAATGTCTTTTTTGTGCTGTTAATATCATCATATGATGATATATAGTACAATAAAAAAAATGTGTAAACCATTTATGATATTTCTTCAATATTGCATTTACATACCCATGGTGGATCTAGAAAAAAAAGACGTAGAGGGTGTTTCAAAGGTATCAGAAGAGGGTCCAGCTAATGGTTTCGGAAAAAAAGTATACATTCAAACGGGAAAATCAGCATTATATTTTTATGTATCCGTCTCTGTATCTAAATGAACTTTTTAATTTTCACTCTGAAATTATTAAAGCCACATGCATGCTTTTAAGCATATAAAAATAAGAGTTAAAAAGAAAAGTATTCATATAAATCGCAAAACGTCTTCGAAACAGATACAGTTAATATGGTTAGCCATACGTTTATCATACATTAGACAGAAATAAAGAGAAAATAGTTTTCTATATATATTTAGATATTTTTATTGTTATCCTTTCATCTGCTTCTCGAAGTGTTTGAAACAGTTCAACTAATATCATGATGCCATCAATGGTTATATCGACAAAAATAATCATAGAGTAATTTCTATGGTACATATGTTGTAGCACTGCAGAAAAAACTCCTGGTTTCAAAATTCAAATGTTAACACCTTCAAATTCAATAGCATCATTTAAGAGCAGATAAATTTGCAGCATGGACCAGTCATGCACGTTTCATGTATTAAACCCTCGTCAGTGATCCTCAATCGAAACGATGTAATATGGCGAAAGATTGTAGAAGTTATTATGTCAACAAATGTACCAAAATACGAAGGATGGGTGGGATATATAATGCTACAGGACCCACGTTTTAGACATTTCAAGAAATTTTGATGACAGACATTTTCGACTGCGTTGAAGAAACGATAAACCGAAGTTGATCGAACTGAAATGTCAATTTAAGAAAAGTAGCTGGGAAAACTATCTTTTCTTTTCTTAAGTTCAATTATTTCTTTCCATGACACTTCATTTCAAAATTTATCAAAAACTATGCGATAGAAAAAATCTTACATTGAATTTAGGTTTGTTTAATATATGACGAGAAAAAAATATGAAAACACTGACAATACAGGAAATTTGAACAATTTAGATGATTCCATATTGGAAGCAATATCAAATGTTACTCCATATATTCATATCAAATTATATATGTAAAATTAAAGAGAAAACTATCTTAAAACTGAACACTCTAAGGAATTATCTTAAGTTCAATTTCAACTGGATCAGATGGAAACGTACAGGTAGGAGAATAAAACAGATTTATGCTGACGTTTATGTCTGACTTCTACCATATCCGAATATGAGAAAATGGTAGTTTTCACTACTTTAAAACGTGTTCTATTGTACTACGGTACAATATTGTTATTGTTTATATAGGACAAACAAACTCAAGAAATCGTTTACATATAGAGTCTGACAGGTGTTTTTTTTTCATCTTCCTTTTTGCTCCTAATGAAATGTAAGATGACAATGATTGTTATCAAATTTCATAACTAATAACAAAGAATCAGTAATGTTCATTTTGCTCATACTTTAATCTTAATCATGATAAGTTCCTTTTTAGGATATAATGCATAAGGCCTATGAATAATAGAGATTTATTTCTATTAACAATTAGTGATATTAATCTTTAAAAAGAAAGAAAACTTTCGCTCGGTGCCTCCGAATCTTTTATTCATTTTACGTGAGTAATGTTTTAAGACTTCTAATTGTCAATATTGAAATGTTCTAGAGTATCAATTTTGTTGTATAAGACACGTGTTTCTGATATTTTAATCCTCGTCAGTAGTACTTCATGACAAACTGTTTAAATAAAGTCAAAGTGAATTTCCCTTGTGCCATCTACAATACAGAGCTTAAATTTCCATTGCCAAAATGAGCGGCTCCAAATTTTGTGTAGGTTTTATTCAGAAGCGTATTTATGTTAAAAATATGGCCAAAAAGCGTTGGAGGGTACGCGCAAGTAGCTTAATTCTAAAGATGACCAAAATATTATGCCGAAACCCAGCTAAGGACAGAGCTATGCAATGAGGGAGATATCCCTTAGTTTTAGAAATTTAGGTCTAATTTGATGACAGGAAATTTAGAATATATTTCAATGCAGTGCGTAAACATTAAAACTAGGTGAGCGATATCCTCAAGTTTCAAATTTCAGATTTTAAACAAACGAAAGAACAAAAGCTGTACAATTGTCAAATGTCTTCAAATCCAATAGCATCATTTAAGAACACATAGATTTGCAGTATGGACCAGACATGCATGTTTCGGGTACTTAACCTGTATGGGAAACGTGAGACTGTCCTACATAAGTACTCCCCCGCAATTTATTATTTTGAAAATGGGTCGGAAGGATTGGTCATTAAGGAAGTAGTGAACATTGTCAGCATTCTACAAAGGCAGTGGTTATGTCACTAAGTTCATCTGTGTGGAACAAATTTATACCGGGTTTTTCCAAAAAGAATTTTAGCGCGTAACCCAAACAGTGATAAACGAATTTTAATATTTTTTCTTCTCATACGCATGCTCTCTCTCCGTCTCTCTCTCTCTCTCTCTCATGTTTCCAATTGTAAACGTCTTCAAATTCATTCGCATCATTTAAAAGCAGATAAGTTAACAGCATGGACCAAACTCTCGTCAGTGATCCTCAATCCAAACATTGAGATATGGCCATAATCTATGAAAATTATATTCAAAATGTACAATCTAACCACAATTATAAAGGAAAAGTGTATCCTGAATTGTTTTCAATAACTTTCTAAAATTAATGTTATCCTTTACATCTCTTTGCTATGTACGTCTTGAAATTCTTTTATTCTTAACATCTTTATCATATATGTTCAGAAAATGTTGTAATATGTTAAAGATACATTTCAGAGGAATGTCTAAGAAAGGAGGGTTCAATTATGGCATTTGAAAATGGCCTATGTTCTATCAGGTATCTTAAAACATTTTTGTGGCCGAAAGAGAGGAAGTCCAAAAAGTGAATATATGATCTGAACAAAATTGTAAACATTAACTACTGTTCTCGCAGCTCACTTCAGACATCGGAAAATTGAATTTGCCTCTACTTTGTCGGCAAAGGAGCTGTTAAGATAAGGCGTAACATATGCCCTGAAAAGTGGAAATTTTAAAATGCAAAATTTGAGAAAATTTTTCGGTAAAAATGACAAATAACTAATCCATATCTTTATCAACTTTCAGGTTGGAAAAAAATATTCAAAATAAGACTGATTTTTGGATATAAATAAGTGGTTATTTCTATAGAAATCAATGGAAAACGGAAAAGTTTTCTACAGCATTGTCCCCCTCCCCCTCGGTTCAGAACACCACTTTCACAAAAGGTGAATATCAATAAAACAAATTTTCTGGCGAAGAGGGGTTCTGAATCGAGGGGGGGGGGGGGAAATGCCCCATAGGCAAAAAACGACAAAAGGGGGATATATGACTATTTTAAAATTGGTCTTAAGAGCGGTTAAGAAGATTAAATTTGTCACTCTTTTCTTTTAATATTATGGACCAATCTATTTAGAGGATGTACCGATCATGCAAATATTAATTTGACCATCAGGATGGAAATAAACGTGAAAGTTGTCTATTCCCACGCCGTGTGTATTTCGCGCCTAAAAACTACACGTGTGGCTGATATGTACGAAAAAAAGCGTTTTTCGATTTCCGGATTGCGGATTTTGCCGATTTCATTGATATAATAACCTCAATGTTAATTTCTCTGATCCAATTTTGATATGAATAGGTTAAGAGGCATATCATAATAAACATCATATTTGTGTAAAATAATGCACTTTTTGTGAATTTTCTATCGATATTTTACGCTTTCTGTCATCAGTACCACCTACCTCTTTAACCCGCATTATAACATTTTTATCCAAATTTATGTTAATAACATACCTCATAGGAGTCTTCTAATACTTTATATTTTTATCCCGACTAACTTTTTCTTTAAATGAAAGGACAGCGCACGAGAAATAATCAAGTGATTTCAGGGCTAGATCAAGACCTTTTCTTAACAGCTCCTTTTGCGATTACAATTTATATAGGGGGATATATCTCGAACTCTCATGACTAATGGTGTATGATATGTGTACCTACGACTAATACTATGCTCACAGTGAAAGAAAATGGAGTTTTCTATGCTAATTTTAGTACGACACCGACGACCGACGAGTCTATGGAGAACGTCAACGAAGTCACGCTAAAATTAACATAGAAATCTCCCCATCTAAAATCATTTTCTTTCCCTGTGAGCATAATATTGGTCGTACAGACATATATCATATACCGTTAGTTATGAGAGTTTGAGATCTATCCCCCTAAGTAAATTTTAATCGGAAATATGCCGATACAGTAGAGAAAACTTGAATTCTCCGATTTCTGAAGTGAGCTGCGCGGACAGTAAAATGTATACCAAAGTGCTATCTAAGGACAGAGCTATGCCATAAGGGAGATACTCCTTAGTTTCAGAATATCTATAAAATCTAGTATCGGACAAGTATATTTCAAAACAGTGCAGAATCACAGTAAAAGTAGGCAATCCATAGAAATGATTGTTAAAAGAAGGCTCAAACTGATATGGTTTTTTTCCGCAAAGTAAATTTATCATAGTTCTTTCGGTGAATAAAATAATATCTGTGTAGTGTCAATGGCGCATGGCACAAATATTTTGTCAATCTTAAAAGTTAAATTATTTTAGAATTCGAAATCTATGTACATAAATGAGTTAAAGAAGATCCTGACGATAATCTCAACAGCACTCACAAAAGAGCACAAAATTAAGCATCGACGGATCCCTACCAAGCTAGAGGTGGGACCAGGTGTCCGGGAGGAGTAAGCATCCCCTGTTGGCTAGCCGCACCCGCCGTCAATGTTTAAGCACGAAACTGAAAAACAATATATAAAATTCATACACTGTCTTACGTCGTCGCTATATAGAAAGTGCTATGGCGACAATGTCAGAGAAATGTATTCAAAACACTTACTGTCAAACCCCTCGCGGGGAACTTTTTACGAGCTCCAGAAAAGGGCATAAGTGTGACACAAATGAGTTAAAGAAGATAAGTTTTGGCATATATTAATTATATTACTGTAGACTAGTACACGCGGCTCTTGAAAACTAGACTACTTTATCTTACAAAATTTGAAATAAAATTGATACCATTCAATAGATCGCGCTTAGTCATTAATTTCGGTAGAAGTTATGCGATAATCGGTGCACGCAATCAAACTTTATAGACAAAACAAGTTTTAGGTTGATCATTTACCATGCTAATTTCTCCCGTGACGTTGTCCGTAGGCTCAATGTTAAACTCGATGACGTCACACTAAAAGTTTTAAAAACATTGTAAACGTCCCATCTAAAAGTGTTTTGACTATAAAATATGAGCGCATAAACCAACGACCATATAATGATATTAATTTTATTAAAATGTTTTCATGACAAGGTAATCATAATTGCGTTTATCCAGTTTCCGAAGTCAGCCGCGCGGACAGTAGTCAAAATTTCTAACCGAACACCTGAGTTTTACATTGTTGTATAAGCATTCGGTTGAAATAGACCTCGTCTCGTCCTTATCATACTGAACATATTAAAGCTGTATATTCATCCAGGTTATTGTAACGAAATCCCCTACATCTTGGAGATATGTATTGATGACAAAGGAGGGGATCTCCAACAACACCAGGTTGCAGCACCCTCAGCAAAACCCCAAAACACTCAATGCAAAAGCAGAAAGCATACAAGCACGGAAAGAGACGCATAAGGGACAAGGAACGTCAACGCACAACACAGAAACATCAAACACAAAGGACTACACATAAACCAACGAGACCGATATGTAACCGGTGCCGACTTAGGACGGCCATCTGCCACGGAAATAGCAGAAGGTGCGGTTATCACAGGTTAAGTTAATAAAGGTGTAAATATATGAAAAGTTCATTCATGTGAAAATGACGTGACAGCTATGCAAAAGGGTCAAAATTTGTAGCAATACTCCCGCTTTGTCAATGATCAGGTTCATAGGTATACCCTTTCCAAAACTTCCCAAAACACTGTTAAACATCACAGGTTAAGTTAATAAAGGACATTAAAGGTGTAAATATATGAAAGTAGATTCATGTGAAAAAATGACGTGAAAGCTATGCAAAAGAGTCAAAATTTGTAGCAATACTCCCCCTTTTTCAATGTTCAGGTTCATAGGTGCACCCTTTCCAAAACTTCCCAAAACACTTTTAAACATAACAGGTTAAGTTCTAGTCATTTTAAGGTATGTAATTTCTGAATTAAGGAATTTCAACGATTTTATGAAAGCCATATAAAATTATAGCATTCGTGTCAATGAATCATTTTACGACGGAAAATTAATAGGTCCGTGATGAAAATCAAGATTTTTGCTTATTTGTAAAACTGGGTAAAAATGCCGGAAACTTGTTGCTAAAAATAGCACATTTGTAAAGAAAATACAAAAAGTGTTGAAATGCCCTCATTTGATTTTAATTTTAGTTTTCTTTGTTAACATACAATAAAGCAGGCTAGAAACTTTGTAGAAAACTTAAATTTGATAAAGTTTTACTGTAGGTCCCAACTTCAGCAATCAGCGATTTTGCACAAAAATAACGAAAATCCTCCAATTTAAGGTCAAAATTTCAGAGATACTGAATTTGACGATTTTTTCAAACACACAGTAACAAGGGAAGACTTTTCAATCTATTGAAGAAAAAGTATATGTCCGTGCACAAATAAGAGAGAACAAATGGCCACAAATAGTGCGCCTTTTTGTGCTTTTCTTGAAACAAATCGTCAAAGCCGCAGAATTTGCCTTATTTTGGGTGAAATTAAAACAATTTATAATTTTTCGGCATCCATCAGTTTAACCTTATAAAACAGTTTAAATCAATAATATACCATACGTAAAACAAAATTTATGGGTAATTACTTACGAAAGGGAAATCCGAATAGTTCAAAAATGTACCTCCATCTCAATTTTTAAAGAAATTACTGCTATGCATTTTCTGGCGCATACATCATTCAGTTTAGATCAAATTTTCAAACTTATCCGCTTCTAGGTGTGTAATGAATTTAAGTCTAAAATAGAGTAATAAATAATTCATTGACCATAATAAATTGAAATGCTAAAACAGGAGATGCGCAAGAATAGTCCAAAGATGTTACCAATGACGCACCTTAATGGTAGAAAACAATGTAATGTATAGTGTTGTAATGAAAAAAGTATATATCGACGAGCTTCCAATGGATTTATGACCTTCCAAGGAAGTACATGTTCATTTTTTTTTCATAAATATTCCCCAAATTTGCATCATATATCAATAGACCCCTGTCATTTTAAACTTGATGACTGAATGTATACGGTCTTTCTTTTGATGGGGGGGTGGACAAGTGGGGGGTATCATTCTCCCCCTCCCATCCCCTTATTTCCCCCTCCCTCCCCACCTCCCTCCCCCTCCTTTTCATCCTTCCCTTATCTCCCCCTCCCTCCCCCTTCTCTCCCTCCTCCCGCCCCCTTCCTTCCATTTCTCCCCCTTCACTTCCCTCCTCCTCTCTCCCTCCTCCCGCCCCCTTCCTCTCGCCTCCCTTTCACCCTGTCAACCCCTCTTTAATAACGAAAGAAGGTCTAAAACCTAAAAAAAAAAGAAATAAAGCAATGCTGGTACTTATATAATATTGTACCATTTGAGGCTCTTTTCTTGACGTCATTTATTTTTCGAATCCAGATGGAAAATGACGGGTTTACATGTAAGTACTTTGTTAACATACCAACATACCAACGAGAAAAAAATGTTGCTATCTTAATATTAGTTACCAGTTATCTTTCAAAAAGAAAAAGAAATATAGCATTCATCGCACATTATTTCAAGTTTAGTACAAGATAATGAACATACGGAAGCCAGGTGCGTGCCATGTTATATTTTTACTATCTCGCAGTTGCGAGAATCTTTTCTCGTAGTTACGATAAAACATTCTCGTAATTACGAGAAACTTTTCTTGTAGTTACGAGAAAAAATTCTCGTAGTTACGAGAAAAAATTCTCGTAGTTACGAGAAACTTTTCTCGTAGTTACGAGAAACTTTTCTCGTAGTTACGAGAAAATTTTCATGTAGTTACGAGAAAAAATTCTCGTAATTACGAGAAACGTTTCTCGTATTTACGAGAAACTTTTCTCGTAGTTACGAGAAACATTTCTCGTAATTACGAGAAACTTTTCTCGTAGTTACCGGAAAGGAATCTCGTAGTTACGAGAAATAGTGCGTTCGAATTTTTTTCTCGTAATTACGAGATTTATTTCTCGTAACTACGAGAATAGTTTCTCGTAACTACGAGAATAGTTTCTCGTAACTACGAGAAAACGTTTCTCGTAACTACGAGAATAGTATCTCGTAACTACGAGGAAAGATTCTCGTAACTACGAGAAAAGTTTCTCGTAATTGCGAGAAAAGTTTCTCGTAATTGCGAGAAACCTTTCTTGTAACTACGAGAAAAGTTTCTCGTAACTACGAGATATGTTTCTCGTAACTACGAGAATTTTTTCCCGTAACTACGAGAATTTTTTCCCGTAACTTCGAGAAAAGTTTCTCGTAACTACGAGATAGTAAAAAATATAACATGGCACGAACTGGCTTCCGTATGAACATACCCCTTTCCAGACTTTTTGAATAAATTCTGTCAAGATTTCCCTTCTGTACTTTATTTGGGCTTATATCTCCTGTAGTATTTAATTTTTCATCCATATATCAATTGGAAAGAGAATTGATCTAAAAAGTGAATTCTATAACACATTTCTTATATTTTATACCCATTATGAGTCATATTTTTCTAGCTTGCAAATAACATCACGTGATGCATTTGACTCTTACATCAAATTTATAATTTAGGTCCATGAATATTCGCATTGTAAGGAAAGGGAAATAATGATGTAGAGGGACATTTTTCAAAAATAAGGATTCCCTTTGACTTCTATTATGTAATTAGTCATCAATTTTCGCTTATGGCGAATCTTACACGTAGCGGAAAGCGCACAGAACAACATCCCCCTTCCCCTTATCGTCATGCTTATTGCTCTAATCATCACTCCTAGATATATAAAATGTGCGCGAAATATCCATACGTGTATCGCTGAAAAGGCTTACCTAAATCCCGCATGTAAACTAAGAAGTTGTTTCCTGATAAATCATACATTTTTGTTAGATCTGGCTTGTCTCCTTATTTCGCATGCGTAGATTTGGCTTATTTTAAATCAAATGGTTGATTTCATATAAAAAAAGTCATTCTTTCTTTTCGTGAATTTTACATAAATATGACAGAGATCGACAGAATGCACTAACCGCATTTTCTCTAACTGAGAAGATCTTCAACAACAACTAGCTGCAGCACCAACTTCAAAACCCCCAAAACACCAACTTTAAAAACACAAAGCAGGCACACACAGAAAGAGACGCAAATGGTACAAGGAACGCAAAATCATGTAGAAAAACCAACGAGACCAATGGGCAACCGGTGCCGACGTAGGATGGCCATGTGCCACGTCCGTAGCAGACGGTGTTGTTATCCTGGATTACATGCGCACAACCCTCCCACTTTTTCGATTACCGAGAGGTCTGGAAGAATGCGCTATTGTTGTAAAAAATAACCTCCTAACTGTAAGATGAACATACAAACAGACAGCATGACGCTGTTGCCCAAAAAAAACACACAGATGGATATGTAAGTCGATATAACAAACAGAAGGCATGCGGAACCCAGTCCGTGCTCTGTCGGCTGCAGCGAGCTCATGCATGTGATCAACCGAGGAGTCCGACTGACATTCAGAAAGGACAGGTGTCGAAGCACTTTCTTTTCTAAAGAGGTTTAGACAGGGTCCGTCATGGAGTCATATTGCAATTCTTAAGAATGCGCTGGCACAAGGCTGTAGATTGGTCCAGTACTAAGGCAAGTGTCCGTCTGGTGACAGAAGGATTATATCCACGGTATTAAAGGCGTTTGATGATTCTAACACTATTTCAATGGTAACTCTGTCTACCTTTGATCCTTCTTATTATATAAATCATGTCACCATAAAATGCATGTTGCCAAATACCCAAAGTAATATACTCTGTTGCTTGTATGGGTCCGAATTTTATAACAAGTTGACGATAGTTTTTGTACAATTTCCAGAAAGTCTTTACTAGTTTGTCAAAGCGAAAACTTTGACCTAAAAGTTTCTTGGTAATTTTTAAACTTCTACTATGAAAATCCAAAACATTAGTACATGCTCTAGCATACCGGATGAGCTGCCAAATGTAGGTACACATGTACCATATGACGGTAGTCTAGGAACATCACCGTCAAGCCAGGGAAATTTTATTATGTTGAATCCAAAATCATCTCTTTTGTCATACACACTTGTTTGTATCTCTCCATTAACAATTTTGATATATATAGGTCCAAAAATGGTGTTTTTGTGTTTGTAACATCCACCTTGTTTAGAGTTTTTGTGTGGATAAATAACATTTTTATACTTTTGTTCTTAGAGCTAGGCGTCTTTCAGACAGGCTTCTCAATCAGGGATACATTTGTGATCGGCTAACTTGACTGAGGAAGTCGATACAGGGAACTCGTCATATACTATGACGTCCCTTTGTCCAGAATGGTGGATGATATTCTGTCTTAGATCATTTGAACCATCCAATTACAGACTATACTTGTATCTTCCGAAATGGAAGTAACTGTATGTTATATTTCTGTCAATTGAAGCGACGGGTGTTGCATGCAAGCAGGAGATGCTGACTCTTCCTGGGCACCTGGTCTCGCTCCTAAATTGGGAGTTCGCTTCTTTTCTTGTGGTGGAGGGTTTTTTTTTTGGAGGGATTGCTTTGCTTCTGTTTTATCCTGATTTTGTATGCCTTCGGTTTGTGATTTCCTGAATTATCGATTTTGTACTGTGTATTAGGATATGGTCATTGTCCATATTTGTCATTTCAAAAACAGGATTGTCGAGAGTAAGAATATCGTTCAGGTACCTCGAAGTACCAATGAAACATTTCAAATCTTCTTGTTTTCTTTGCTTTTGAAGATTTTGGATAAATTCTTTTTCATACGTGCATATAAATAAATCTGCAATAATAGGCGCACAATTAGTACCCATAGGGATCCCTACAATCTGCTTGTAGAGATTATCACCAAATCTTACATATGCTGTCCTAGAGGAAGGACAAGGCTTCTGTGGCAGAAAAGAAACCCTTTGATTCAGATTTACAAATATTAGTTTTCCCCTCTCGATTAAATGAGTTAAAGAAGATCCTGACGATAATCTCAACAGCACTCACAATAGAGCACCAAATTGAGCATCGACGGACCCCTAGCAATCTAAAGCACAATCTAATGAGTTTGGAGAATTGACCCTTCCGATCGCGGGAAAAAAATGCAAAATTTCGTGACGTCACAATGCTTTTACGTTGGACAAACAAGCTTCGAACCTCGGTCAAACATCAAAATTGCATTGTGACGTCATGAAATTTCTCAAGGGTCAATTGATCATTAATTTTGTTGTGAGGAGGCGTTGTGTACATAATATGAAAAGTCGTATGAAGAAATTGTATTGGCTTATAAAATGTCTAGATTTCATTTTGTCAATCACATCCCTGAATTTTTAATAGACCAAAATAAGAACATATACGTCTATGAAATATTTTACAAGCAATTTGAGTTTAGATTCACAAGAAAACGATAGAAGATAATAGATATGATCCCCATCTAATCAAAATAGAGCACTTTTATTTAGCACAATCTTTACTAGAGGTGTCCAAGTTAGTCAGCGTCAAATAATAAGACAAAAGAGGCTATCTCCAAGAACACAGGGTTGCAGCACCCACGGCAAAACTCCAAACATCCAATGCAAAAACACAGCAGACACGCACAGAAAGGGCCACTAAAGGGACAAGGAACATCAAGTCCTTCCATATAAACATCAAACACAGAAAACCACACATAAACCAACCAGACCAATGGGCAACCAGTGCCGACTAAGGACGGTCATCTGCAACGTCCGTAGCAGACGGTGTGGTTATTCTGGATTACTTGTGCAAACTCTCCCACTTTTCCGATAACCAAGAGGCCTCGAATAACGCACAATTGTGGTTAAAATTACCTCCTCACTGTAAGATGAACATACAAAGAAACAGCATGACGCAGGGACCCAAGAAAAACACAGATGGATATATAAATGGATATGACGGAACAAAAGAGGGAAGGATCTCCAGCATACAAAGTACAGTCTGTGCTCTGCCGGCTGTAGTGGAGTCCAACTGACATTCAGAGAGGACACCTGATTGTGGCCCTGTCTTATGCAAAGTACTGATGCAATTTTGGCGCGATTTTCATTACGTCATAGATAAAGTTATGTCGATTTTTGTCGACGAGAGAGACTCCGAAATGATATGTTGTTCGGATGATGTAGCGTTCAACCATAAGCTGTTTTTTTAGACTTGTCTGACGTCACAAGTAATTACTGCAGTGGCCTTTACATTTGGATATTAACTGTATATCGAAAAGATTGAGTTTGATATCAATGTGAGAAAGGTGACAGTTATGATAATTAAAAAACACTTTACCGATATATATATTACATGTTTTACTCATCCTATCAAATCAAATGTTTGTGTTTTTTGTATCATTTAATATGTCAATACACTTTAATTTTTAGAAAAGTTTTCAAATTACATATTTTCATTCACGACAATTCCTTTTTTAAATCTCTCAACACCGTTTTAGACGAATCGTTGATAGGACCTCCCTTATCAAACAAAATATCAGTTTCGAATTTCAGATAAAATTCAGTTGGTAAAAGAATCTGAAGTGTCCAGACAAAATCTTCTCGACTTCAAGACTTTGAATAATTGATAGGTACTTCTTCGATGTTTATCATAATACACTCATTCACCCTTATTATGATAAAAATGTGTTTCTAAAGTAAAAAGAAGGATATGACACTCAAATAAAATTTCTACTTAAAAGAAAGTTCCGTTCATAGTTCATTTGTCAGACATCATTTAGCAAAATTTTCCATTGTGACGTCACATCTGATCGCACTATCGTGAAGCACCTTGATGTGTTGTCATGCCTTTTATTTTGACGTCACAATGAAAATATCGTGAAATTTTGTTATGTCTTGTGTTTGACTGACTCTCGAGTTTACTGGAAATTTCTCAAATCGCCCTTGTTTTGGGGTTTTTTTTTTTTTCTTGGGTTTTTTTTTTTTTTTTTTTTTTTTGAGGTTGAGTACCTAATTTTTTTTTCTACTGCATTTAGGTGACTTTTTACTTATTTTTCTTACGCTGGTACCAGAAGGAGCTTTTCTTTGCCACAAATTTATTCAACGAAAAGTTTGAAAATATGTTTATTTGGATCTCCTACACACCACATACATTATTTTTGCATTTTATTCTTGTGTCAAGAACGCTTTGTTATTTATGCTATGTTTTAAAGGGAAATCTGCCTATTCAAAACTACTGATGGGATTTTGATAAAATTTTGCGTGTAGCTAGTTGGATATATATACAAGCGATATATGAAGAGAAAATTCTAGGTCATCGGGAATTCTCGCGAGATATCAGCAGCGCCAACTGAGAGGTGATTGCAGAAACTGCGTTTTACAGCGTATTTCTATGTTGTATCTAAATTAGAATGGAAATAAGGCTTATTCACTTCATAAATCACATAATTTGTATACACGTGACTCTTACCTTTATTTTCAATCATTGATTGATAGAGTTTTCAGTCAATTCATCTTCTTAATCAGATTTATATTGGCCATTTTTTATGAAAAAATGCCACTATCACACATTACATGGATATTAGAGAAAAAAACTACTGATGGGAAAAACATAGTATGGGTCTAGAATGTAAGCTGAAGAATTCCCGATGCATTTTATGTAAAGAAAGACGGGTGTCATCGCGCTTACAAAAGAAATATAAGCCCTGCAATATGGATTGCGTTAACGCTAATATAGCGTCGTAAGGAAGAGTTATGTAACTTGACGTCATATATACGTACTAAAAAAGAACGTCATATATCACAGGGTTGCACATAAGCGGTTGCTCGATTGCTCGTGCCGTATCAAAAATCGGTCGGGCAAGTCATTTCTGAATTCAGCTAGCCCGTAGGGCAAGTTGCTTTTCCGGTCGGTCTTTCTGTTTTTATCCGTGACATTTTGTTGTTCTTTAAATAGTTTAGGTCATGAGAATGCATATTAAAATCACCTGTATACACTGTTAAAAAATGAGGGAGCAAGGTTTCTACTTTCCACGGACAATACTTAGACATACGCAAATCTATCACAACGGCTATATTCAGTATCGTTCACGGACCAACATCTATATAAAGAAGGAAATTATTTATAACGCTATGTTAATTTATTCACAGTACAATTTATTGAAATGCGTGTCTATATCTTTATGCGTCGATCGGACGTACAGTATAACCATGACAAAGTCATGGTCCCGACTTATAAGCAAGTGATACGTGGGCAAAATTTTGGGGATCCTTAAGTACGTGGTCAGTGGGTTATCAGTGAGGTGAGTAGTCCATTACGCCGTAGCAGTTGCTGTGTCTGGTCTGCGTATGATGCCGCAGCCACCCTTAAAACTGTGCGACATGCACTGACCAATTCGGTTTTCTTATTTATTTTTAATGCATGTAATTTATAAATAGATTTTTTTCATCCGTATAAACATGTTTACAGGAAAAAAAAAACCTAACACTTTCACCCAAATTAAAGTTGGTTACTTATTCAACATTGCAACATTCGAATAAATAAAGGACATTGGTAAGGGTTGAAAATTTATAATAATGAACACATGACAAACATGAATCTTGGTGAGATCATAGATTAGGGTGTGATCTTGATAATGACGTACAGCTTTGGAACCGATCTTGGTTGGATCTTAGCGCAATAGACGTTTGCATTTTATGATAATTAGGCCTGGTAATGATAAATAACGAATGATCTATGGAGTGTTAGACCCTGTTAGACGGCTAATCTCTACATAAGACTTCGTGAGATCATCGATAAGGGTAAGATCTTCAAAATGACGTACAGTTTTGGAACCGATCTCGGTTGGATCTTAGCGCAACAGGCGCTTGAATCTTATGATAATTAAGCCTTGTAGTGATAAAAAAACGAATGTTCTATGAAGTGTTAGACCCTGTTAAACGGCTAATCTCTACATAAGACTTCGTGAGATTATAGATTAGGATAAGATCTTCAAAATGACGTACAGTTTTGGAACCGATCTCGGTTGGATCTTAGCGGATCTTAAGCGCAACAGTCGCTTGAATCTTATGATAATTGAGCCTGATATTAATACAAAACGAATGTTCTATGAAGTGTAAGACCCTGTTAAACGGCTAATCTCTACATAAGACTTCGTGAGATTATAGATTAGGATGAGATCTTCAAAATGACGACCAGTTTTGGAACCGATCTCGGTTGGATCTTAGCGCAACAGGCGCTTGAATCTTATGATAATTAAGCATTGTAATTATAAAAAACGAATGTTCTATGAAGTGTTAGACCCTTTTAAACGGCTAATCTCTACATAAGACTTCGCGAGATTATAGATTAGGGTGAGATTCTGAAAACGACGTACAGTTTTGGAACCGATCTCGGTTGGATCTTAGCGCAGCAGGCGCTTGAATCGTATGATATTTAAGCCTTGTAATGATATATAACGAATGTTCTATGAAGTGTTAGTCCCTCTTAGACGGCCAATCTCTGCATAAAACTTCGTGAGATCATAGATATGGGTAATATCATCAAAATGACGTACAGTTTTGGAACCGATCTCGGTTGGATCTTAGCGGATCTTAGCGCAACAGGCACTTGAATCTTATAATGATTTAGCCTTGTAATGATAAAAAACGAATGTTCTATGAAGTGTTTGATCCTGTTAAACGGCTAATCTCTACAAAAGACTTCATGAGATTATAGATTAGGGTGAGATCCTGAAAATGACGTACAATTTTGGAACCGATCTCGGTTGGATCTTAGCGCAACAGGCGCTTGAATCGTATGATATTTAAGCCTTGTAATGATGAAGACCGAATGTTCTATGAAGTGTTAGACCCTGTTAAACGGCTAATCTCTACATAAGACTTCGTTAGATCATAGATTAGGGTAAGATCTTCAAAATGACGTACAGTTTTGGAACTGAACTCGGTTGGATCTTAGCGGATCTTAAGCGCAACAGTCGCTTGAATCTTATGATAATTGAGCCTGGTAATAATACAAAACGAATGTTCTATGAAGTGTAAGACCCTGTTAAACGGCTAATCTCTACATAAGACTTCGTGAGATTATAGATTAGGATGAGATCTTCAAAATGACGTACAGTTTTGGAACCGATCTCGGTTGGATCTTAGCGCAACAGGCGCTTGAAACTTATGATAATTAAGCATTGTAATTATAAAACACGAATATTCTATAAAGTGTTAGACCCTCTTAGACGGCTAATCTCTACATAAGACTTCGCGAGATTATAGATTAGGGTGAGATTCTGAAAACGACGTACAGTTTTGGAACCGATCTCGGTTGGATCTTAGCACAGCAGGCGCTTGAATCGTATGATAATTAAGCCTTGTAATGATATATAACGAATGTTCTATGAAGTGTTAGACCCTCTTAGACGGCTAATCTTCGCATAAGACTTCGTGAGATCATAGATATGGGTAATATCATCAAAATGACGTACAGTTTTGGAACCGATCTCGGCTGGATCTTAGCGGATCTTAGCACAACAGGCACTTGAATCTTATGATGATTTAGCCTTGTAATGATAAAAAACGAATGTTCTATGAAGTGTTTGATCCTGTTAAACGGCTAATCTCTACATAAGACTTCATGAGATTATAGATTAGGGTGAGATCCTGAAAATGACGTATAATTTTGGAACCGATCTCGGTTGGATCGTAGCGCAACAGGCGCTTGAATCGTATGATATTTAAGCCTTGTAATGATGAAGAACGAATGTTCTATGAAGGGTTAGACCCTGTTAAACGGCTAATCTCTACATAAGACTTCCTTAGATCATGGACTAGGGTAAGATCTTCAAAATGACGTACAGTTTTGGAACTGAACTCGGTTAGATCTTAGCGGATCTTAAGCGCAACAGGCACTTGAATCTTATGATAATTGAGCCTTGTACATATAATGATAAAAACGAACGTTCTATGAAGTGTTAGATCCTGTTAAACAGCTAATCTCTACATAAGACTTCGTGAGATTACAGATGAGGGTGAGATCCTGAAAATAACGTACAATTTTGGAACCGATATCGGTTGGATCTTAGCGCAACAGGCGCTTGAATCATATGATATTTAAGCCTTGTAATGATGAATTACGAATGTTCTATGAAGTGTTAGACCCTGTTCAACGGCTAATCTCTACATAAGACTTCGTTAGATCATAGATTAGGGTAAGAGCTTCAAAATGACGAACAGTTTTGGAACCGATCTCGGTTGGATCTTAGCGGATCTTAGCGGAACAGGCGCTTGTATCTTATGATAATTGAGATTGGGTATAATAAAAAACGAATGTTCTATGAAGTGTATGACCCTGTTAAACGGCTAATCCCTACATAAGACTTCGTGAGATCATAGATTAGGGTGAGATCTTCAAAATGACGTACAGTTTTTAAAGAGATCTCGGTTAGAACTTAGCGCAGCAGGCGCTTGAATCTTATGATAATTAAGCCTGGTAATGATAAAAAACGAATATTCTATGAAGTGTTAGACCCTCTTAAACGGCTAATCTCTACATAAGACTTCTTGAGATTATAGATTAGGATGAGATTCTGAAAACGACGTACAGTTTTGGAACCGATCTCGGTTGGATCTTAGCGCAGCAGGCGCTTGAATCGTATGATATTTAAGCCTTGTAATGATAAATAACGAATGTTCTATGAAGTGTTAGACCCTCTTAGACGGCTAATCTCTGCATAAGACTCCGTGAGATTATAGATTAGGATAAGATCTTGAAAATAAAGTACAGTTTTGGAACCGATCTCGGTTGGATCATAGCGCAAAAGGCGCTTGAATCGTATGATATTTGAGCCTTGTAATGGTAAATAAGGAATGTTCTTTGAAGTGTTAGACCCTGTTGCGTTAAGATCCAACAAAGATCGGTTTCAAATCGGTACGTCATTTTCAAGCTCTTACCCTAATCTATGATCTCACGAATTCTTATGTAGATATTAGCCGTTTAACAGGGTCTAACACTTCATAGGACATTAGTTATTTATCATTACAAGGCTTAAATAGTATGCGATTCAAGCGCCTGCTGCGCTAAGATCCAACCGAGATCGGTTCCAAAACTGTACGTCGTTTTCAGAATCTCATCCTTTTCTATAATCTCACGAAGTCTTATGTAGAGATTAGCCGTTTATGAGGGTCTAACACTTCATAGAATATTCGTTTTTTATCATTACCAAGCTTAATTATCATAAGATTCAAGCGCCTGTTGCGCTAAGTTCCAACCGAGATTTCTTCAAAAACTGTAGGTCATTTTGAAGATCTTACCCTAATCTATCGGTTGGATTTTACCGGATCTCATGAAAATTGAGCCTGGTAATAATAAAAAACGAATGTTCTATGAAGTGTAAGACCCTGTTAAATGGCCAATCTCTACATAAGACTTCGTGAGATTATAGATTAGTGTGAGATCTTCAAAATGACGCACGGTTTTTGAACAGATCTCGGTTGGAACTTAGCGCAACAGGCGCTTGAATCTTATGATAATTAAGCCTGGTAATGATAAAAAACGAATATTCTAAGAAGTGTTAGACCCTCTTAAACGGCTAATCTCTACATAAGACTTCGTGAGATTATAAATTAGGACGAGATTCTGAAAACGACGTACGGTTTTGGAACCGATCTCGGTTGAATCTTAGCGCAGCAGGCGCTTGAATCGTTTGATATTGTAATGATAAATATCGAATGTTCTATGAAGTGTAAGACCCTCTTAGACGGCTAATCTCTACATAAGACTCCGTGGGATCGTAGATTAGGGTCAGATCTTCAAAATGACGTACAGTTTTGGAACCGAACTCGGTTGGATCTTAGCGGATCTTAGCGCAACAGATGCTTGAATCTCATGATAAATGAGCCTAGTTATAATAAAAAAAACGACTATTCTATGAGGTGTTAGACCCTTTTAAACGTCTAATCTCTACGTAAGACTTCGTGAGATTATAGATTAAGGTGAGATCCTGAAAATGACGTACAATTTTGGAACCGATCTCGGTTGGATCTTAGCGCAACAACCGCTTGAATAGTATGATATTTAAGCCTTGTAATGATACAAAACGAATGTTCTATGAAGTGTTAGACCCTCTAAGACCGCTAATTTCTACACAAGTCTTCGTGAGATTATAGATTAGGGTAAGATCTTCAACATGACGCAAAATTTTGGAACCGATCCAAGATGGATCGGAGCGCGCAACAGGCGCTTGAATCTTATGATAATTGAGCCTGGTAATGATAAAATGCGAATGTTCTATAAACTGGTATACCCTGTTTAACGACTCATCTCTACATATCACATTGTGAGGTTATAGAGTAGGGTGAGATCTTGAAAATGACGTACAGTTTTGGAACCGATCACGGTTGGATCTTAGGGCAACAGGCGCTTGAATCGTATGATATTCAATCTTTGTAATTGTAAATAACGAATGTTCTATGTAGTGTTAGACCCTCTTAGACGGCTAATCTCTACATAAGACTTTGTGAGATCATAGATTAGGGTAAGATCTTCAAAATGACGTACAGTTTTGGAACCGATCTCGGATGTATTAAAGCGGATCTTAGCGCAGCAGGCGCTTGAATCTCATGAAAATTGAGCCTGGTTATAATAAAAAACGAATGAATGTTCTATGAAGTGTTAGACCCTGTTAAACGGCTAATCTGAACATAAGACTTCGTGAGATTATAGATTAGGCTGTGTGCTGAATTTAGTCTTGCGATACAGACTCTTCCAGAGACAGTATACACAACAAGTGAGCAGCATAAAGATTCATCTGTATCTCGCATCAACAGAGATACATCCGACTCCATGTTAATTTTGATGCATGTGAAAGAAAGGGATCCCTTCCAAGAGGAGAATAAATACCTTCGACGCTTACTTGATTGCGTACGTTGCAGCTGATTCGAATGTCAATGTCGACAGGAATCTTGAGACTGGCAGACAAGTAATATATTATCTATGATCGGGAAAGACTCAATGAAACATGTATTCAAAAGGAAGTGTCATGCGAATATTTTGGAATCAAAGAAGTCAATTATATTCGACGATAACGAATGCGTCATTGTTGATCCTCAATTGATATTTCAGCGTACCATTGCTATTGCTAGAGCTAGTTGTCAACATTTGATTTGAAGTTGTCAGATATGGCATGTGTCATTTTTGGCTTCATGTGACTGCGGTAGCGAGGACGAATTCTTACACAAATGTGAGGCATTCGTACTAGATGGAGGATCTCTGATACGCAGGTTCATCAGCTTTAGATCAAATCATGATGATTAACGCGCAATGAGTTATGAACAAATTTCCGAATGTATGTATTGTCTTTGACGGCTACAACAATAACCATCGACCAAGGATCTTAATCATCATAGAAGATTAAAGAGTAAGTCAAGAAAAACTATATTTAATAGGTCTACCGTCTGCATCATGAGAAGATGGAAATTTCTGTCCATAAAGAGAATAAAATGAAGTTTACTAGTATTCAAATGTTACATTGTACCTTCAAGGCTTCGGAATGCCGGTTATGAAGTAATAAAATCTGCTGCAGACGCGGATCGTTAATTGGTATCAACAGCTCTTAAGGAAGCAATAATCCAGACTGTTGCTTCAGTTGAAGAGGATACTGATTTACTAGTGCTTATGCTATCATACAGTACAATCTGTAGCCATATATCAAAAACAAAGTTTACTTTTATTCTGACAAACAAATGACCATTAACCCAATATGGGACATTTTCAAAACGAAGGAATTTCTTGGGTAAGAATTGACAAGTGTCTTATAGTTATGCACGCCTTGACGGGATGTGATACGATATCATAACAAGCAGGTAACGTTCAAGAAAAATTATGGCAACTCAGCTATTTCATTTTAGGGTTATTTGCTTTTTCGATGCTAGATCTAGAGACTCAGAGTCTAACACCAGTATTTGAATCTGCAAAAGAACATGAGCATGTACCAAGATCTTTATCACCAAGTGCAACAGTGTATTGGAAACGATGTAGATGCAATTGTAACGAATAGTGAGCTAAGGAATATAAGCCACTTTAACTGCCTCCCCGGCAGGCTAGCTTTATCGGGAACACGGTCAAGTGCGCTTGACATCAGACCCTTTCTTCGGGCACCCCCGTTGCTTCACGTTACAATTTGATGACAGCGAAGTGGCTTTGGGGTCCGCGGCAGGCCCTCTGGGTGAGTCATTAGCGACTCGGTGGTCCTCGTGGCCAGGTTTCGGACCATTGGGCCCGAAGGAACTTCTGCTCAGTCAGTACGGACTGGTGGACTGTCGTCCATGTTGGGATGAAAGGATACCGCCAGCAGAAGTAGCAGCGGAAGCATGCTGTGACAGAGGAAAGCCGTGAATATCCCAAAGAGAACTCACGCAAAAGAGTAAGCTTCGGAGACGAAGCTTCCCCGAGAAGGGGGAAGTGTAAGGAATAGTGAGCTAAGGATTATAAGCCACTTAATGCCTCCCCGGCAGGCTAGCTTCATCGAGAATGCGGTCATGTGCGCTTGACTTCAGACCCCTTCTTCGGGCTCCCCCGTCGCTTTACGTTACACAACAAAGTGGGGATGGAAGCTAATTTGCAGTGGTTATCTTCAACCCATTAGGACGACAATGCCACCTGCATCATGTCTCTTCAACATTATCCGTTGTAATCGCAAAACAAAAGGCTGGATACGACAATTGTGGATAAGTGGTAGTTTGGATAAAAGATCGTGTGAGTGGATCCTACGTCGGATGTTTATAGGGTAAGATTGATTAAGAAACCCTAACCCTGACCCAACTGCATTGCATTTCAAAGATCTCACCCTAATCTATAAGCTCACCAAGTTTCATCATCAGATTAGCCGTCTAAGGGGGTCTAATACTTAGAAGAACATTCGAAAATTTTCATACTAGACCCATTATTATCATGGACTTCAAGCGCCTGTTGCGCTAAGACACAACCGAGATCGGTTCATAATCTGCAATGCATTTCAAAGATCTAACCCTAATCTATAAGCTCACCAAGTTTCATCATCAGATTAGCCGTCTAAGGGGGTCTAATACTTAGAAGAACATTCGAAAATTTTCATACTAGACCCATTATTATCATGGACTTCAAGCGCCTGTTGCGCTAAGACACAACCGAGATCGGTTCATAATCTGCAATGCATTTCAAAGATCTAACCCTAATCTATAAGCTCACCAAGTTTCATCATCAGATTAACCGTCTAAGGGGGTCTAATACTTAGAAGAACATTCGAAAATTTTCATACTAGACCCATTATTAGCATGGACTTCAAGCGCCTGTTGCGCTAAGACACAACCGAGATCGGTTCATAATCTGCAATGCATTTCAAAGATCTCACCCTAATCTATAAGCTCACCAAGTTTCATCTTCAGATTAGCCGTCTAAGGGGGTCTAATACTTAGAAGAACATTCGAAAATTTTCATACTAGACCCATTATTATCATGGACTTCAAGCGCCTGTTGCGCTAAGACACAACCGAGATCGGTTCATAATCTGCAATGCATTTCAAAGATCTTACCCTAATCTATAAGCTCACCAAGTTTCATCATCAGATTAGCCGTCTAAGGGGGTCTAATACTTAGAAGAACATTCGAAAATTTTCATACTAGACCCATTATTATCATGGACTTCAAGCGCCTGTTGCGCTAAGACACAACCGAGATCGGTTCATAATCTGCAATGCATTTCAAAGATCTCACCCTAATCTATAAGCTCACCAAGTTTCATCATCAGATTAGCCGTCTAAGGGGGTCTAATACTTAGAAGAACATTCGAAAATTTTCATACTAGACCCATTATTATCATGGACTTCAAGCGCCTGTTGCGCTAAGACACAACCGAGATCGGTTCATAATCTGCAATGCATTTCAAAGATCTAACCCTAATCTATAAGCTCACCAAGTTTCATCATCAGATTAGCCGTCTAAGGGGGTCTAATACTTAGAAGAACATTCGAACATTTTCATACTAGACCCATTATTATCATGGACTTCAAGCGCCTGTTGCGCTAAGACACAACCGATATCGGTTCATAATCTGCAATGCATTTCAAAGATCTCACCCTAATCTATAAGCTCACCAAGTTTCATCTTCAGATTAGCCGTCTAAGGGGGTCTAATACTTAGAAGAACATTCGAAAATTTTCATACTAGACCCATTATTATCATGGACTTCAAGCGCCTGTTGCGCTAAGACACAACCGAGATCGGTTCATAATCTGCAATGCATTTCAAAGATCTAACCCTAATCTATAAGCTCACCAAGTTTCATCATCAGATTGGCCGTCTAAGGGGGTCTAATACTTAGAAGAACATTCGAAAATTTTCATACTAGACCCATTATTATCATGGACTTCAAGCGCCTGTTGCGCTAAGACACAACCGAGATCGGTTCATAATCTGCAATGCATTTCAAAGATCTCACCCTAATCTATAAGCTCACCAAGTTTCATCTTCAGATTAGCCGTCTAAGGGGGTCTAATACTTAGAAGAACATTCGAAAATTTTCATACTAGACCCATTATTATCATGGACTTCAAGCGCCTGTTGCGCTAAGACACAACCGAGATCGGTTCATAATCTGCAATGCATTTCAAAGATCTTACCCTAATCTATAAGCTCACCAAGTTTCATCATCAGATTAGCCGTCTAAGGGGGTCTAATACTTAGAAGAACATTCGAAAATTTTCATACTAGACCCATTATTATCATGGACTTCAAGCGCCTGTTGCGCTAAGACACAACCAAGATCGGTTCATAATCTGCAATGCATTTCAAAGATCTTACCCTAATCTATAAGCTCACCAAGTTTCATTATCAGATTAGCCGTCTAAGGGGGTCTAATACTTAGAAGAACATTCGAAAATTTTCATACTAGACCCATTATTATCATGGACTTCAAGCGCCTGTTGCGCTAAGACACAACCGAGATCGGTTCATAATCTGCAATGCATTTCAAAGATCTAACCCTAATCTATAAGCTCACCAAGTTTCATCATCAGATTAGCCGTCTAAGGGGGTCTAATACTTAGAAGAACATTCGAAAATTTTCATACTAGACCCATTATTATCATGGACTTCAAGCGCCTGTTGCGCTAAGACACAACCGAGATCGGTTCATAATCTGCAATGCATTTCAAAGATCTCACCCTAATCTATAAGCTCACCAAGTTTCATCATCAGATTAGCCGTCTAAGGGGGTCTAATACTTAGAAGAACATTCGAAAATTTTCATACTAGACCCATTATTATCATGGACTTCAAGCGCCTGTTGCGCTAAGACACAACCGAGATCGGTTCATAATCTGCAATGCATTTCAAAGATCTAACCCTAATCTATAAGCTCACCAAGTTTCATCATCAGATTAGCCGTCTAAGGGGGTCTAATACTTAGAAGAACATTCGAAAATTTTCATACTAGACCCATTATTATCATGGACTTCAAGCGCCTGTTGCGCTAAGACACAACCGAGATCGGTTCATAATCTGCAATGCATTTCAAAGATCTCACCCTAATCTATAAGCTCACCAAGTTTCATCATCAGATTAGCCGTCTAAGGGGGTCTAATACTTAGAAGAACATTCGAAAATTTTCATACTAGACCCATTATTATCATGGACTTCAAGCGCCTGTTGCGCTAAGACACAACCGAGATCGGTTCATAATCTGCAATGCATTTCAAAGATCTCACCCTAATCTATAAGCTCACCAAGTTTCATCAATTTCCTTCCATTACATTGGGATCTTTTTATTAATTACCGATATATAAGGTATTTGTCGAATGTTGCAACGTTGAATAAGTAACTAACTTTAGATCGCCACATTTTCAGGATAAACACCCTCTTTCACTCGCTACTTCATCCCTTGTACTCAACTTCCCAAATTGCATGTGCGTTGTCTACCTTTTTTTTTTTTTTTCTTGTTTTTTTTTTTTTTTTTTTTGTTTTTTTTTTTTTGTTTACTGAATCTAATTGCTTTTATGTTTGTACATATATGAATGGTCATAAAAGACGAATACGCTGTTAAAGTCCATTGGACTTGTAATGATACTTTTTTTTAAAGTCAACTTCAGGTTGTTGACATCAATTTTACCTATGTCGCTAATTCATTTGTCCGTCCGAGTTTCGGAACTAATTTGTTAAATGACAATTCGCCGATCGCGTTTCGAAATACTGGAAGCTAAGCCCTCATTCGGTCTCCAGGACATTGTGATTTCCATGCCCAGTGTCATAAAAAAATTTGTTCGATACGCAACTGCATGTAGAATATGAAAGCCTTTTTACTTACCATTCAAAAATTATGCTTTTTTGCGGACAGACAGAAAGACGGACAAACAGACAGACAAAAAACTATATACCCCCGAATATCCGATTACAATGGCATAAACATAAATAATAACTAAAAAAGCAAAAATAATAAACTGAGTATCCAGATCAGTTGGGGAAATTTTATTCGATAAAATGAGGATTGTAAGTTTTTATACGATCTGTCTTTTTATAACTCTCAGTTCTGATTAAAAGTGAGCACATGACTATATCCAAATCAGCTTCCTTGGAAGGCATATTTTGTGGAATTACTTTTGTATTTTGGTCGCAGGGAATATTTCATTTAAATTTATGCCGGATTAGTTTAATATCTCCGTTTCATGTAGATTCGATGCTCCTGAAGATGGCCTGATGACCGCGCAGGTCAGTATCCAACGCCTCTGTCTCATAATTGTGAGTGCGTTGGGGATAAGGAAGATGGGAGGGGAAGTTAAATACTGATAATTTAAAGGGACTCATGGATTTCTTCAATGAAAAATGTTCAATATCATTTACTACCTATGTAAACATTCTAGTACTGCATTATTTGAGATGTTTCATTTCAACGCCTGATATAAAGAAAATATATTTTCTGCAATCTATCGACTAGCATTGAAAAGAAAATCGGAAAAAATAAACGTTTTTGGGCTGATCGGAAATCAAAGATTGCCCTCAAGGGTTCTGATTGGCTGAAACATTTTCTACTTCTCCTTTTGAAACTATGCACAGAATTTAACCAAACATCACATGAATCAAATAACTCAACGTACTCGACTAGGTTTGTGCTTTTGAGGCAATCGCAAATCAAAAATGACCGCCACAGGCTCGGATTGACTGACACATTCATGATTTCTCCTCTGAAAACGTTGCGCCGGAAAATGATACAAATGTAGCATTTGGTTTAAACAGTATTTATTCAATGAATAAGCATATAGTGTAAATTACAAATGTAGCATTTGGCGCATTTCAGATTCAACATAACACATCAACGGTTTTCATATCACCCAAGATTTCTTTATTCCGATAAATTCGTGTATTGATACAGTCTATATATCCTTATGTGCAAGTCGAACATCTTGACGTTCTTCGCGCAATTACGCGACGTCATCGTAATTGTTCTATTTCGCGGGAAAAGTTACGCAGAAACGCTGAATATGATGCGCACAAACAATAGGCAGATTTCCCTTTAATTTGTCTACCACGTATATTTCACTTGTTGAATTGCAAAGATTTGAAAGATGCAACCGCAATTATCAATTTTCTTCTTCTTCTTCTTGTGTGTTTAAAGGAAACCTAATATGTTGTACAATGTATATAAATCTCTCACTCCGTTCTAAAGAAAACATGCATAAATCAAAGCTTCAAAAATCCACACTATTACTAAGATAAATAAACTAAATTCAATGAGATTCAACTGCTGTTCTTAAGTATCAGAGTTAAAAGATATGAATTCAAAATACATGAACTTTTAAGGCAACACAAAGGGTTGATTCAAAAGACTAGTTTCATATTTTAGAATACCTTCCACTTCACTCAGGAATTTTCTGCAATGCATAAAAAATATTCTTATTTCTTATAATTATTTGTTTCTTCTCTGAAAGGCTGGTGGTAGTGGAATCTAGCTCGCTTCTAGCCTTTTAGGTTCCGGGATCGAATTCTAAATTCGACACAGGATCCAATGTGGTAGTGTAAGGTTTCTGACAATTTATCTGCTCTAAAATGATGGTAATGAATTTGTAGACGTTAAACATTGATCTTGGATAGTTAGAAAGAAAGTTTGAGTTCATTGTTGACCTATGAAAAAAATGCGTAGATGCACTATGTCTTTTTTCTACTGCATGTAGGTGACTTTTTTCTTATTTTTCTTACGCTAATTCCAGAAGGCGCTTTTCTTTACCACAAATTCATTCAACGAAATATTTGAAAATATGTTATTTGGATCTCCTACTTCATTCTCAATTGGTATCAAAATATGGGAAGTTGACGTGCATGCACTCTCCCTCCAGTTGTTTAGGTCACTTGTAAGCTCACCTGGGCGAATACTTTTGATACTGTTGATGATTGAAAGTCCAACGATTGCTCCCCATGCAAAAATTCAAATTACTTTAAGTATGCTCGACTTACTTTGGAAATAACCGAAAGTGCACATTTTACGAAACAAAATTTAAATGAAAATGATACCATTCTAAGAAATTTTAAAGTCGGTTATAACTTTGATATGAATTTTATAAATCAAAGTTACATGTGTCTAGGTGCACTGAATCAATCTACACAGAAAATACTCTTATAGAGTATATGGGTCACTTCTTTAGTTATACGAATTTTCCCTAGGACGTCATCAATTTTTTATGCGAACAACCTTGATTTTTCACCTGTATGCACATTTTTTGAATCATAAGACGGAAGTCCTTTTTTCTATCCTCACCTACCCCTTAGCAAATATATTGTTACACACCACTCACATTGCATTTGTATTTTATTCTTGAGTCAAGAACGATTTGTTATTTATGCTATGTTTAAATATGTCTAACACGCATATTTCAATTTTGGAGAATTGCAAATATTTGAAAGGTGCAACCGCAGTTATCAATTTTCTTATTCCTCTTCTTGTGTGTTTAAGGGAAACCTAATATGTTGTACAATGTATATATCTCACTCCGGTCAAAAGAAAACATGCATAAATCAATGCTTCAAAAATCCTCATTATGAGTAAGATAAATAAACTAAATTCAATGAGATCCAACTGCTGTTCTTAAGTATCAGAGTTACAAAATATAAATTCCAAATACATGAACTTTTAAGGCAACACAAAAGCTTGATTCAAAAGACAAGTTTCATATTCTAAAATACCTTCCACTTTACTCCGGAATCTTATGTAATGCATAAAAATTATTCTTATATCAATTTGAAATTTGTTTCTTCTCTGAAAGGCTGGTGGTAGTGGAAGCTCGCTCGCTTCTCGCCTTTAAGGTTCAGGAATCGAATTGTAAATTCGACACAGGATCATATGTGGTAGTGTAAGGTTTCAGATTTTTCTGCAGTTGGCTTTGAACTTAGTTATTTCCTGTGTCTTTTGAAATTTTAGCTTACAAATTTCATAACTATGAATATTTTCACGCGCTGTTTATTGCTAAGTTTAGTTTCAGCATATTATCTGAATGTTAAACGTCTTCAAATTCAATAGCATCATTTAAGAACAGATCAATTGCAGCATGGGCCAGACATGCACGTTTCGGGTACTTAGCCCTCGTGAGCGATCCTCAATCTAAATAATGTAATACGGCCAAAAAGTGTGAAAAATATGTCAAAATATGTACCGAAGAATTATGATTCACATTAGAATTCTGTGAATGGTATCATTTTATATCAATTTTCTGAAGATAAAATATGCCGTTTTGTTTATTTCTGCAGTTGGCCTTGAACCTAGTCATTTTCTGTGTCTGTTTTTAATTTCAGCCTTAAAAGTTCATAACCAAACATATTTTCAAGCGCTGTATATAAATAAGTTTAGTTTAAGCATATTCATTTGAATATGATAAACCATCTTAGACTTCTTAGACTCTCTGGTCAACCGTGACGACGGGACTCCATGATGGGCCTTGTTGAAATATCGTCATAGATGGCTGGTTCTTGATTCTCTGCCTTAACTGAAAGTTGGTCAAACTTCTCGGGTGATTGATCTTGAGCTCGCTTCAGCCAGCAGATCACAGACCGTTATATGCATTCCATAGATTTTGCGCATGTGTTACAAGAGGCCGCTGCGTTTAACTATATTGTTTGAGATGTCACCTTACAGGGAGAAGTTTTATGTTTATACAACAATTGTGTGTCTATGGGGACCTCAGTGTATAAGGATAAGTTGGAGAGTTGTGCGCACGCAATCCTGATAACCACACCATTTGCTAATAGCAGATGGCAATCCAAAAAAAGCGCCGGTTGCACATTGGTCTCCTTTCTTCCATGTGTTGTCATCGATGTTTGATGTTTCTGTGCGTATGTTACGATTGTTTTGTATGATGTTCTAGTGAATATTGATGTGTCTTTTTGTGATTTTTAGTTCTGTATGAAGTCATTTATGTGTTACTTTCTTATGGGTTTGTTTCGCTGGGTGAGTACAGGGTGGTCATGCTGGAGATCATTCCCTTTCCTTCTGTAAAGTTATCATTTCATTCCATTTCTCTGAAGATAGAATATGCAGTTTTGTTTATTTCTGCAACTTAAATAAATTTCCTGTGTCTATTTCGAATTTCATAAGAGTTTCATAAAAATGAAATTGAGGCCTATCGTGATTCATTTCAGATTACTAATGTCGGATAGGGAGTGAATGTTATTCAAATTAAATTTTCGAATGAATCGGTGCTTTTCAAGTTTCATAATTTATGATTTTATAATAAATTAATATATGCACATGCCTACAACGTTTGAATGAATCAAGCTGAGTAAATAAGTATTGATAAAACCTTAATTTTTCATTTTTGAATTGCGGTTGAATTCTACAAATTCCAACAAAATAAATACAGGTGTATCAAATACTGAAGAACTAACATCAGGTAGGTTGTTTGTTACTTATCTGCTTGAGGTTTATATTAAGGGGGTGGATTAAGAAAAGAGGAAGTCCTGTCAAGTAAATAGGAAGGTGGATTTGAATAATGATACATAATTATGTAAATGAGTTAAAGAAGATCCTGGCGATAATCTCAACAGCACTCACAACAGAGCACCAAACTGAGCATCGACGGACCCCTAGCAAGCTAGAGGTGGGACCAGGTGCCCGGGAGGAGTAAGCATCCCCTGTTGGCTACCTGCACCCGCCGTCGATGTTTGTGCACGAAAATGAAAACAATATATAAAGAATACATGCACTGTCTGTGGTTTCATCTATATAGAAAGTACTATGGCGACCATGTCAGGGAAAATATTCAAAACACTTACTGTCAAACCCCTCGCGGGGAACTTTTTTACGAGCTCCACACGGCAAAGGGCTTTAGTTTGACACAAATGAGTTAAAGAAGTAAACTAAAACTAAATCCTACATTGAAATGACAAATATGGATAATGACCATATCCCTGTATACAGCACAGAATCGATAATTCAGAAAATCAGAAACCGAGGGATACAAAATCAGGATAAAACAGGAACCACAGCAAACAGACAAAAATCTCTACCATATGAAAAGAAGCGAACTCCCGATATGGGAGTGAGACCAGGTGCCCAGGAAGAGTAGGCATCTCCTGACAATTTACAATTTACAAAAGACAATTTACCTCCTCTTTTTCAATACTTCTGTCCTGACTTATTGCAGTTTGAAAATAAACTAGACTTGAATGTGTTAATATATATATACAATGAGATAGAAGACAACGAAATAGTCATAATGATTAGGTTTTCAATATAACTTTGTCGTAAGGTTCTTAGGGAAATATAAATAAATGCTCAGCAAGTGCAAAATTTCTGCTCACAAAATATTACAATTTTACGCACAATAATAAGTACATGTATTTCGATTGCTCTTGTCATTTACATGGCGCTAAAATTCAAATTTTGATGAACTCGTGCAGGAACTTTGCAAGAAGATGGGCGACAAAGAAGATTAACCGGTTGATTCTCTTTCCGACTGGATAAAGTCAAGTACGACCTTTTCTGAGCACCAGATTCAAGTCTATTTTTCCAAGACCTTTATGTGACGAAAGGAATTTCATATTTATGATGACAAATATGGATAATGACCATATCCCTATACATGTACAAAATCGATAATTCAAAAAATCATAAACCGAAGGCTTTTTCGCAAACTTGTCATTTCATCCAAAAGTATCATCGAAATTAAAGGCGGTTCACACTCATTTTAGTAGAGTCCATTCGATTTGTCGATACTTTACACGACAATCCCACATTCTAAATTGAAAGAAATGACAAATATGGATAATGACCATATCCCTGTATACAGCACAAAATCGATAATTCAGAAAATCAGAAACCGAAGGCATACAAAACCAGGATAAAACAGAAACCAAAGCAAACAAACAAAAACCTCCACCACATGAAAAGAAGCGGACTCCCGATATGAGAGCGAGAAAGACTCGCAAAAATGATAAGTAAAGCGTTTACAAGCAAGAAGGGCAATCGCAAATACAAATTTATTGATGTTCTTTATAACAAAACCTACTTTGTAAAAGAAAAGTCCGATTCTGAAAATAAGTAAACTGAAACAGATATTATTCAAATGTTAAACTTCCAGATCGACAACATTTTTGTGGTGTTTGGAGGAAAGGTCTTCCAGCAAATTGTCGGAATTCCAAAAGGGACCTATTGTGCCCCACTCCTTGCCGACATTATTCTTTACTCGTACGAAGCTGAATTCATTCAATCTTTGGTCTCCGAAGTGAAAATAGCTTAGCCTCTGACTTCAACTTCACTTACAGATACATAGACGACATGTTGTCCATAAATGATCCAAAATTCGCGGATTACCTTAGCATAATCTATCCTTCGGAGCTTGAAGTCTAGGAAACTACAGAGACAAATAATTCTGCATCCTATTTGGATATAATGTCGTCCTATGACACTGATGGTCACATGAACATCTCACTTTATGACAAACGTGACGACTTCAATTTTAGCATCACAAACTTTCCTTTTCTGAGTAGCAACATCCCTTCATCGCCTGCCTATGGCGTGTTTATAACTCAGTTTTTACGCTATGCCAGAGCAAGTACCAAATATACAGATTTTATTCTGAGAGCTGGGCATCTTTCAGATAAGCTTCTCAGTCAGGGATACGTCTGCGACCGACTAACATCGTCACTAAGGTAGTTCTACTGTCGATATTGGGAACTCGTCATACACTATGATGTTTTACTCTCAAGAATGGTGGATGATATTCTGACATATACCATTTGTACCATCCAATCAATGATTATACTTTATATCTTCCAAAACAGAAGTAGCCGGATGTGGCATTTCTACCGAACTGAAGCGTCGGGTGTTGCATGCAAGCAGGAGATGCTGACTCTTCCTGGGCACATGGTCTCACTCCCATATCGGGAGTTCGCTTCTTTTTATGTGGTGGTGGTTTTTGTTTGTTTGCTTTGGTTCCTGTTTTCTCCTGATTTTGTATGCCTTCGATTTATGATTTTCTGAATTATCGATTTTGTGTTGTAAACAGGGATATGATCATTGACCATATTTGTCATTAATAGCTCCATCCCTACAATGCCTTTTTGAACACAGATTTTATTTGGTTATGCTACTGAATCGATCCTACAGGAAATTTCGAGCCGCGCTCTCTCTGTAAAGTAGATGGCGCTGCTGAATTGAATTTTGGCGGATTCTGAAAATCACTTTGGCTGGAAGCACTACTGATGAGGATTTTTTTTTAATATTTTTGAAACACGTGTCTGGTGCATAACAAATTGGTTTGAAATTTTCTTCACGATGGTATACAGTTGGAACACTTCCGTGTTATTTCATTTCTCCAAACACATTATGACATTGCTCCAGTAGATAAAGCACATAACGTCTACACATTAACTTGCAAAAAATATTACTTCGACGGTCTCAAAAAGTGTATTAGGCATAGGGATATGGTTATTATCCATATTTGTCATAGATTCAATAAAGGGGAATCTCATCCATGCTCCGACTAATTTTTCCAAACTAGAAGTAATTGAAAATCACAAATCGGGTCTCTTCAGTTTTGGCCTTGATACTCTTAATATATTCTTCGAATTACCTTACTTGTACTGTATTCCAAAAATGCATGGATCGCCATGCAGGAACCGCTTTGTGGCTGGATCGTCGGGATGCTCCCCTGTGTTGCTTGCTCATTTTAACTCTTTCAAAAATCAAACGTTAAAAGTCTTCAATAGCATCATTTAAGAACAGATATACCATTTTCATTGTTTAGATTCAGGATCACTGACGAGGGTTAAATACCCGAAACGTGCATGTCTGGTCCAAACTGTAAATTCATCTACTATAAAAGGATGCTATTGAATTTGAAGACATTATGCAAACCCCTCTGTGACGGGTGTTGCTAGCACATAGGAGATGCTTGCTCCCCCCGGCAGCCTGATCTCACATCCATTGGAAATTCACTTAAGCTTCCTTACAGAGTATTTGAGATGATTGTACTGTTTGTTGTGGAGACATATTCTATATTTCTTGCTCTTTGCCGGGTCTATTTTGTAATGGCATATAACACTGCTAATCATTATTTTTGGCAGGCTTCGGGATCATAATGGATGACAAATATGGATAATGACCATATCCCTGTATACAGCACAAAACAGATGATCAGAAAATCAGAAACCGAAGGCATACAAAATTAGGATAAAACAGAAACCAAAGCAAACAAACAAAAACCTCCACCACATAAAAAGAGGCGGACTCCCGATATAAGAGTGAGACCAGGTGCCCAGGAAGAGTTAGCATCTTCTGCTTGCATGCAACACCCGCCGCTTCAATTCGGTAGAACTATCACATCCGGTAACTTCCATTTCGGAAGACATAGAGTACAATCTGTTGTTGGATGGTTCAAATAGTCTATGACAGAATATCATCAACCGTTCTGGAGAGTGGGACATTATAGTGTATGACGAGTTCCGCATATCGACCGTAGAAAGACGCCTAGCTCTCAGAAAAAAAATCCGTATATTTGGTACTTGCTCTGGCATAGCGTATCAACTGATATATGAACATGCCATAAGCAGGCGATGAAGGGATATTGGGGTTTGGAATTACATATATAGGGGTTTGGAATTACTTTTTGAATAAGTGTACATCTACTTTCTTCATTGATTTTATTCTGAATGGCGCTCCTTGCGGTGATTGTTTGTGTGGTTTTTCTTGTTCGGAATTCTGAAACCGGGGCCAATGAGCGACCCCTCCATTGTTTGTTCTAGAAATAATACATCAAGAGAAGCTTCCTTTTTGGTTTCTCTAATGTTAAACGTCTTCAAATTCAATAGCATTAATACTATTTATAACGCGTCCTTGAAACTGAAGTTCAAGTAGGACGAAACATTGATGAGCTACTTCGTTGTTATATCTACATTTGTATATAGTATACATAGATATAAGTTTAATATGTAATAATATTCACATATTCAAATTTGATTAATCGTAGTCTATATCAAATATGAAAGAAAAACTGAAAATCCTATAAGGGAAATCTTCATTCAGGACACATTTTGACACATGCATGTACATTTATGTAACAGACTACGCCTGTCTTTCATTCATGCGTCACACACGCTGTAAGTCATTTGAGAGTGTTCGATTTTCCACGTTTATCATGGTTATTTTAACGCAAAATACATGTAATATCTAAACATGAGATCCACCTTTTATACACAACTAAATGAATTATGAGAACGACCTCGGGTAATTAAGTTGTATTTTCTTCTTTCGTGAGAAAAGAAAACGAATACACGTGGTTCACTTTATGTTTCGTAGTAATCCCATTTTATTCAAGCGACAGCGCGCTCATTCTGACCTGAATATAGGGCATATCTACCCACTGCTTATGCAAATAACAATTGCGGACATGTTGTGCGTTCCAGAATAAATATTGAACGTCTTCAAATTCATTAGCATCATTTTAGAGCAGATAAATTTACAGCATGAACCAGACATGCACGTTTCGGGTAATAAACCCTCGTCAGTGATCCTCAAAATCATTTATAAAACAATATTTTCAGAGTCAATATATGCAAGTAATAATGGTAGTATTTGAAACCATTTCACTGTAAAACTTTGTTATCGACAATTTAATCCCTGCGATACCATATGAAACTTTCAGCCCTCGAAGGTTCGATGAAAAGGACGTTCTGATTGGTTGATAAAATCTCATGAATTTTCCGGTCAAAAGTTCATTGAACACGACCCATAACGGGTGTACTCCTGACCCTGACGACGAAGTAGAAAGGGGGCTGGTTTTAATCAGACTGGAGCCTTTTGATAGATATTTTTGAATCTGATTTCGGGTTTCATATTTAGGGTTTGCCCCCCGACGGTATAACGTATGTTTCCAACAATTTATCCAACATATACCTGTCGGAACCACAAAACATAGTACGGTTATACCTATTCTAAAGTATGTGTTTTATCAATTTATACCCCTCAGAAGAATCCTGAGAACCAATCAAAATGAATGAAACAAAGAGAATGAATTAGAATTGATTTTCATTGCCTATGCTTGTTTTTGATAAAATCTAAATATCCATTATATACAAAAACAATAACATATAATAATGAAAAGTGACAAAAATAAATTTACTAATTTGTTCTTAAAAACTTGTCCGTTGAGTAAAAAATAAAACTAAACATATTAAATGTACTGTAAATTGGTTTCTATTAGTCAGATACCATTTTTTGTCATTTTCGTCAGTGCCTTCCTTGACGAAATTACGTACTGACGAATATAAATACTCCTGACAAAAAAAAAGATTGTGGTAAGGAAAAATTGAATCAGTCTCTTGGTAAACTTAAATATAAATCGGGAGCGCTGTGGAGGAGAGAGGAAGAAGTTGAAGGTTCCGAGTTTTAAGACATTGTTAAATAATGTTATTACGACACGCAAATGGCAAATCAATGAAAACTGAATACGAACACAAAGTACTTCTAATTACTAAATAACATGTTTTCACTACAAGGTAGGTGATATGCATGTCTCTCATATAGTTTGTTTACCCATAATTGTTCAACAAGCAATGAAAACAAACACATACGGCGAATTTGACAATTTGACGGCGGATCAAAATGATAGGTTGGCATTTGAACAGACGAATTTACATTTTAGGGACCCTTGGATGACGAATTTACGTACTGACGAAATGGTCATTTTAACGATTTGACGAAAATTGGTACTGACGAAAATAAAGCAATTTACAGTAATGAAAAACAAATAGCATTCCATTTTCTGCAAAGACTGAAAAGTCATAAAAGGTGAAAAACCCATCATAGTAACATAGTACAAGACAATATATTGCAACTTTGATTTATCAACAAAACTCATCAAACTGAATTCAAATTCATTCTGTTTGTTTCACGCATTCTGATTGGTTCACAGGATTTCTACAAGCATGCATAACGACGATATACATGCCGCAAACCGACTCACTTGACATACTTTAAAACGTATCCCTACGTTAATTTGCGTGTTACAAGCTTTAGCGCACTTTTCGCGTATGACGTCATGCATCCCTTTGTTCTTCGCTTCTGTGACGTCATACTGTGACGTAAAACTACAAGGTATGAGCATGTAAATGGCGTTCACCACATGTAAACAAGAGAGCAAGTAAGTTTATTATTGATAACACTTAGATTTTTCGCCATTGTAATAAATACGAAGCAGTTGTATTTCATATTTTGCAGCGCAATAATTTCTATTGGTCCTTGTTAGTCCTCCTTAGCAACGTCACCTCTAAAGCGATACGTGAGACCCTCTGATGGGTATAAAAAGTTAAAATATGTCACATGAATTAGAATAGGGACAAGCCCCGACGGTATAACTGCGTTTCCAACAGTATATCCAACATATACCTGTCGGAACCACAAAACACAGTACGATTATCCCCTAAGTGTATTCACATGCTATGATTATTTCAAAATTGGCAATAAAAGCCGATGATAAAGGCCGGGTAACTTATATCGAATTTATTTATTTAAAAAAAACAAACTAAGTTCAGTTAATACAAAATATTATCTTCCTCATACTATGATACATATTTCAACAGCTAAATATCTGCACACAAAAAACTAAAGCGTTGCAAAGAGATGATCGGAGCTGACCTTTTTTCACAGAAGAAGATGATGGTAACTCTTTCTGGGTACCTGATTTCATCTCCGTCGGGGATTGTCTTTTGTTCCTTTGCAGAGTGTTAAGGTTGTTTTGTTAAGGTTTTCGTAAACCTATTGACGTTGATTTTGAATTGCTGATTTAGGGGGGTTGCTTTTCACTCACTTACATTAAACACTTCCGTCAAGGCAGAAGGGAACTTAAATATTACATCATTTTTTAAAGGTAGCCAACAAACAAAATAGCACATGGAAAGAAAGATAACTCTCCTATCCCATCATTAAAATCATTACATAAAGAAAACTTTCAAAACAAATCGATAAGCAATGGAGTGTTGGGTCTCCTACCCGGTTTGAAGTATTTCATTATACTTATGTAGATGTTAACTTTAATTGCTTATGACGTTGTTTATTTCTAATTTTTATGAAACGATCTATTTGAGAGGCATTTTTTTTCAATGTGGATATTGGATATTAATTATCAGTACATAATTTCTTCAGAGTTAGAAAGAAAATCGGCTTGTCCTAACGCTGCTTTCAGATAGAAGCCCTCTAGACAGATTTAATGGTAAGGAGTGATACTTGCGTCGGGAGAAATATTGAAAATCTCCGAGAAATTTAACAAACAGGCTGCCGAAATTAAATCCCGTCTCAATAAAAGCGAATAAAACTACGAAAAGGTGCTAATGATGGCAAATTTCAACACTGGTAAGAAAAAAGAGATGAGTGTTTGAGACAAGATTTTTTCGACATCGTCAAGAGAAAAATCGGGCATACAGTCAACCCTTGCGATTTTTTATGCATCGGGTCCCTAAGCAGTCCTGAAAAATCGTGCGAAGCTGACGGATACCTTCACGATACTGGACCACCATACTCCCATGTACGCGATCTTTACCAAACGCCTTAACTAACAGACTAAAAATGAAAAGGCATGGCATTTCTACACTCAAGTGTACTTAGATTGCCGCGATATGGTATCTACATTTCGCAGCTCACTCGGAGTGCTAGAGCATGTACGGATAAAGATTAGTAAAGACTTTCTAGATTTTTTACAAAAACTATTGTCAATTTCTTTTGAAATTCGGACCCATACAAGCAACAAAGTATATTACTTTTGGTAATTGCAATCTGCAATTAATGGTGACATGCTTAACAAAATAAGAAGGATCAAGGGTAGACAGAATTACTTTCGAAATCATCAAACGCCTTTTATACCGTGGATATAACCCTTCTGTCACCAGAACTGCACTCTGACTTACTGTGACGACAGTACTCCATGACGGGCCCTGTCAAAACCTCTTTAGAGAAGACAGGGCCCCGACCACATGTCCCCTCTGAATGTCAGTCGGACTCCTCGTGTGATCACATGCATGAGCTTGCTAAACCCGGCAGAGCACGGACTGTATTCGTATGCCTTTTGTTTTTTTATATCCATTTACATATCCATTTGTGTGTTTCCTTGTTTGTATGTTCATCTTGCAGTGAGGAGATTATTTTACACCACAATTGTGCGTTCTTCGAGACCTCTGGGTAAACGGGAAAGTGGGAGGGTTGTGCGCACATAATCCAGGATAACCACAACGTCTGCTACTGACTTGGCTGATGGCCGTCCTCGTTCGTTACCGATTGCCCATTGGTCTCGTTCGTTCATATGTGTTTGATGTTTCTTTGTGATTTGGCATTCCTTGTACCACATTCATCTCTTTCTGTTAGTGTCTGCTATTTGTTTTACAGTGGATGTTTTGGGGTTTTGCTGTTGGTGCTGCTACTAGGTGTTGTGGGAGATATCTCCTTTTCGTTTACTGCATTCCAAATATGAAGATTTCATCGTTAAAGCCAGATGGCTTGAAAGTTGTTCAGGGTTATATTACACTACGCTGAAATCATCGTTGACGAAATTCTTTGGTCGCTAGTGGGATATAATTAAAGAATATCAGATCCCCCTTTCCAAATTGATCGGTGACACTCTGGATTGCGATTGAATGGCTTTCATCATTACCAATCAAGAGATATTTACCTGATATGTACATCAATATGTACATAGAGAAAATCGACGAGTTTTCATGCAGCTGTTGCGACGGGTGTTGCATGCAATCTGGAAACGCTGACTCTTCTCCGGAACCTGGTCTCACATCGGAATGTAATTTATTCCGAGGTTCGCAACCGTTCCAATGGAAATTCTAATGATTTTGCCTTGCCTTCTCGACTTTAAGACTGAATAATGAGAGGTACTTATGTGATGATTATTATTATTATTATACACAGGACAAGCGTCGAAACAACAAATATGGACAATGACCATATCCCAATACACAGTACAAAATCGATAAAAAAAAAGTCACAAACCGAAGGCATATAAAATCAGGATAAAACAGGAACCAAAGCAAACAATCAAAAACCTCAACCACATGAAAAGAAGCGAACTCCCAATATGGGAGTGAGACCAGGTGCCCAGGAAGAGTGAGCATCTCCTGCTTGTATGCAACACCTGTCGCTTCAATTAGGTAAAATATAACATCCGGTTATTTCCATTTCGGAAGATACAAGTATAGACTGTGGTTGGATGGTTCAAATGGTCTGAGACAGAATATAATCCACCATTCTTTACAATGGGACATAACACTGTATGACGAGTTCCCCATATCGACCGTAGAACTTCCTTAGTAACGATGTTAATCGATCACAAACGTATCCTTGACCGAGAAGCCTTGAAAGACGTCTAGCTCTCAGAACAAAATCTGTATATATGCTACTTGCTCTGGCATAACGTATCAATTGAGATAAGAACACGCCATAAGTGGGCGATGAAGGGATGTTGCTACTCAGAAAAGGAAACTTCGTGATGCTGAAACTGAAGTATTCACGTTTATCATAGAGTGAGGCGTTCATGTGACCAACAGCATTATGTACAAATAGGATGCTGAATTATTAGTATGTACATGTAGTTTCTTTGACTTCAAGCTCCGACGGATCGATTCTGCTAAGGAAATCCGCGAATTATTTTATTGTTGATGGACAGCACATCGTCTATATATCTGTAAGTGAAGTTAAAGTCAGAATCTAAGTATCTTTTCCCTTCAGAGATTAACGATTGAATAAATTCAGCTTCATGCGAGTAAGAAAAATGTCGGCAATGACTGGGGCACATTGGTGCCCATTGGAATTCCGACAATTTGCTGGAAGACCTTTCCTCTAAACACCACAAAAATGTTGTCGATCAGGAAGGTTAACATCTGAATAATATCTGTTTCAGTGTACTTGTTTTCAGAATCTGACTTTTGTTTACAAAGTAGGTTTAGTCATAGTTAACAACAATAAATTTGACATTCGTAATAACCTTGACTAATAGATGAGGGATGTCCACACAGCGGATTAGGACCCAACGTATACCACGGACTTTGTTATTCACTGAAATGTATGGCAATGGTTAGCAAACTTTTCTTTTCCACAATTTGCAACTTAAAGGTTAAATAATCTTCTCACTGTAAGATGAATATACAAACACACAGCATTACGCAGGAGCCCAAGAAACACACAGATGTATATGTAAATGGATACTAAAAAAGGCATACGAAATATAGGCCGTGCTATGCCGACCTATGTCGGTCAATATCATGGTATTCTTTAATATGAAAGACAATTTAGATCTGCGGAACCAAATTTAAATAATGCGGAAATGTTTCAACTCTTTACCTTCTTGAAGAAAATTGCAAACCAATTTTAATTCAACAAACACATGTTCTGGATAGTAAATCCTAATCAGTGGTACTTGTTACATGCCGAAGTGATTTTCTAATACAGCCAAATGTATTTCAATTGCGCCCTCTGCAATTTAAATGTGCTTTAAAGTTACTAAGAGTGCGCGGCTCCAAATTTTGTGTAGGGAGCATAGTTAAGTGAAATAAATGACCAAACTAACATTTAAATGGATGGTGCTAAGATGTTAACCTCCTTTAATTTCGACGATATATTTGGATGAAATGAATTTAAGTTTAGTTTCTGAGAACAAACAATGATGTACCGTCTGGTCCATGCGGCAATTTTATCTTTTATTAAATGATGCTATTGAATTTAAAGACGTTGAACAATAGAATATGTCAACACATTTTTGTGTGCGTTTGGAGTTTTTGCATGAATTCTTTTTCGTACAAATACCGGTGCTAAAATAAATCCGCTACGAATACATGATTTTCAGTTGTATTTTTCTGTGGAGAAGATATCCTAATATATATGTTCTCTCTCTCTCTCTCTCTCTCTCTCTCTCTCTCTCTCTCTCTCTCTCTCAAATCTCAAATCTCATTCAATCTTTAATTTTGTAATGATTGAAGGTATCGTACATGATAGAAAAGTATGAAAATGACAAATTGATAGAATATTCTCAAGATGTGACATCACAAACAATTTCACAAAACTCAATAGGTACATGTTCAATTTAGTTAGTAGATAAAAAAGCTGATAATTGGTTGAAATCAAAACATATTCTTAATATGAAAACGAAGATGGAATGGTTATTTTCTTCCTCCGCCAATTTGTCTCTGTCGAATTCTTGAAATATTATATTTTAATTCAAACAACAAATTCCTGTTGTAAAATACTTCTATTTCAAGAAGTCTTGCTTTGCCATTTAAAGATGTAATCGTTTCGACCATACATTGTATCTGAAAATGAAAAAGAAAAAAGTATTACAGCATTATTTATTCAGGAAATTAGTAAAACAAAACGAATACTTAGCCTATGCCTTCCAACTCAAGATAATACCCCATTTGTTGGGTGTTCACAAAAAAACGCAGAAAATTAAATTTCATTCAGAGTGGATATATTCAAAGATGAAGAGCGGAAAAGTTATTCATGATAACACATATGTCATTTCTCATACCTGATTTGTCAATGCGGTGATTTGCCATAATCTTGGTATATTACTGATCAGAGCCGGGGGAAAGCCGGGAAAACTCCCATTTTCTAAAAGAAAGTTAAAGTTTCCTCAAACCTACATATCATATGATAGAAAATAGCGACAGGAAAACAAAGTTACCAGAGGCCAGTGTTCTATACAAAAAATGCTTAATACCATATTCTGTATGTAATGAATTTGATTAAAAAAATTAAAACATAGGCAACGCAAAGCATAGCATCCCTCGCACTGCAGAGAAATCGATGTGTCGATCGATGTGAAAATCTATAGTGTTCTTCCTCTTATCATAAGCAATATTAGTGTATGACGTTTGATTAAGATTCAACTAAAACTGCGCCGTCTCGGCTGTACTCAGGAATTGTGACCATTTCCAATCTGTGACCTTGACCTATGACCTTGAACAACAATAGTGTTCTTCCTCTTTTCATAAGCAATATTAGTGTATGACGTTTGATTAAGATCCAATCAAAACTGCACCCTCTAGGCTGTATACAATGTACAATGATCTTGACCATTTCCAATCTGTGACCTTGATCTTTGACATATGAGCTTGAAAATCAATAGGGTTCTTCCTCTTGTCATAAGCAATTGGTTTATGAAGTTTGGGTAAGATCCTAGCAAAATTGCATTCTCTAGGCTGTATACAAGGATTTTGACATTTGCCAATCTGTGACCTTGTTTTGTTACCTATGACCTTGAAAATCAATAGGGTTCCTCCTCTTGTAATAAACTATCAATGTATGACGTTTTATAAAAAAAAATCCATTCAAAACTGCATCCTCTAGGTTGTATGAAAGGATTTTTACCTTTTCAAATCCATGACCTTGACCTTTGACCCATGACCTTAAAAATCAATAGTGTTCTTTCTCTTGTCATAAGCTATCAGTGTCTGAAGTCTGAAGTTTGGTTAAAATCCAATCAACTCAGCACCCTCTAGGCTGTAAACAAGGATTTTGACCTTTTCCAATCTGCGACCTTGACCATTAATCTATGACCTTGAAAATCAAAAGGTTTCTTCCTCCTGTCATAAGCTATCAATGTATGAAGTTTGGTTAGGATCCCACCAAAATTGCACCCTCTAGGCTATATACAAGAGTTTTGTGACGCACCCACTCACTTACACACGAACGACGGCGTTACTATATCCCCCTGCAACTATGTTGGGATAAAAAGGATTCGATCGACTAAGCAGTTTTTCATTTTGATTCTGGCCGACTGACTGTGAAGTACTAGAGGTTAAGCCCTTTTCGTTTGGGATATTTGATGTCTATATAAGTTCATACTCTGTGATTTAAAATCATGGATGACATTAAAGTTTTGTATGAAAAAGTTATTTAGTTATATTCTTTAAATAGTTTCATCAAATAGAACGAAAATTTGTACCAGAAGATTTACTATGATAGTTTTCTTTCAAAAATGTGCTGAACTGTGAAAATGTAAATTAATCTACATCTATCAGTGTTCTTTCCACCTCTCTAATAATTAGTTATCCATAAATCTATTAAAATCAGTCTCTTCAAACCGAATTTCAAAAACTTTTAAAGGTATATCTAATTCGAAGTTAGAAAAAATAAGAAATAACGCTTAATCAAAATTCAACCGATTTATCCATCTTCATCAAGAGGTATGCGAATATACATGTACAATCAATGAATTATCAATGAAACATTAAAAATAGATTAATGAATAATTAATAACTCATAATAAAAATTCATAAATAAATTATGTATTTATTAATCAACAAAAGTATTTATTCATATTTCTATCTCAAACATGTTCCGACTATTTCTCTTTTTTTTTTAAGGTCATTTGAAATTTATGAATAGATACATTTACATGTATTTGTCTCTTGTCAAACGTCTTCACACGAGACACATTACTTTTCTTTCTTTGGCTTGTAACGAAATTATTTTCCGCGTGTCCTCGCAACCAAGAGGAGTATGACGGTCCAGTCTTATTTTACGCAAATTCGAGCCAAAACTATAGTAGTACACTTACCACAAGAACTTTCACTACTCTCACAATTACAAATTCCAACAATCATCAAGAGCAAAAATCCTACCGTCGTAAAATTCATCCTATTCGACAAATTTTGTGTCTTTACAAATAGATTGCATGTACAACCCCTGCCTTTAATTAAACAATAACTAAATAGTAAGTATTCATCATTATTTATACTTTTTCAATCCTTTGACTAGGCTTTATCATCTTGAGGTGAGACAATCGATGATTTCATAACTTTTTCTGAGGTTTTGAAGGCACCATAGGTGGAGACGCCGTCTGGATTCAGTACAATGTTGACCTTTATTAGTAATATTCCGGAAGAAACCTTATGCTACATGCTTATATATTGATCATGCAATTATGCATGATAGAATGACTTGTTTCTTTAAATCTATTTTAAATGGATCCAAATGTTTACAGGTTTTTATTTCTAAAATAAAACTATTTTCAAAACTTGATCTGTCTTTTTAATCAATATTTCCAATGCAGAGATTCGCCGTGTTATGCGCCCGTTAGGCAAAGGGATTTATACCCTACAATTCTGGTTGCTTATTGTGACGCCGAGCTACGGATAATTTACCAACGTTCAGATACGTTTGACATTTTAACATACAATACGCCCATTATTAATGCCAAATGTGATGTCTGATTTTTAGAAGAAATGGAAATATAAGTAATGACTGTCTTACTTTGGGTGTTCATGGTGGTATAATTCTGGTTGACACTCGCAAATTACCCAAGAATCTCTTCGCATGAACACCCAAAGTAAAACAGTCATTTCTTAAAAAATTACATGAATTACATTATTAGATCTATTTGTCTATTTAACCAGGAGTCCCCGGGGGCAGATGTAGCCAAGTTCGATCAACTTCGGTTGGTCGTCTCTTCAACGAATTAGAAAAATTCTGTTATAAAAATTTCTTGAAATTTCTAAAACGTGGGTCCTGAAGCATCATATCCCACCCATCCTGCTACGTCTTTCGGTAACAATTTAGAAATAATAATTTTCAAACTCTATCACATTGTTTAGATTAAGGATCACTGACGAGGGTTAAGTACCCGAAACGTTCATGTCTGGTCCATGCTGAAATTTATCTGTTCTTAAATGATGCTATTGAATTTGAAGACGTTTTACATTATAAGAAGAATACGTGAATAGATAATATCATGCATTGCTATGACTGATTTGCCAATTTTATGTCCCGGAAAGGAAGTTACAGGAGCGAAACTCTTGTCCCGTCTTAAATTGTTCACCTTAAGTAGTTTGTTGGTCATAACATCGAAATTTCGAATAGTTTCAATCACCGAATTTGAAAAGCATAACAGATTCCTCTGTTCAGAATGATCAGTGAAATTCTGGATTGCGATTGAATGGCTGCCATCATCGTCAAACTAGACATATTTACCTGATATTTACATCAATATGTACTTCGAGACAATAACCGAGAGTTTTCATTGGGCTGTTACGACGAATGTTGCATGCAAACAGGAGACGCTGACTCTCCCCGGGCAACGGGTCTCACTTCGGAATGTTGTTCAGGCTCCCAACACTTTCATTGGAAATTCTAATGATTTTACCTTGCCTTCTCGACTTTGAGATTGTATTACTTATAGGAACTTCTTTGATGTATATTGCAATGGAAAATGGAACAGCTGAATATATACCATTATGTATGTAACCGAAATGAATGGAAGAATAAAGATGAATATGTTTTGAGTTTCGGCATTAGCAATTTTCTAAGATTTGCTCTTTGGATTAATAAAACATTTGCTCTTTGGATTAATAAAACAGCACAGGAAAAATGTTTTCTTCTTTCAAGCACCGCTTCCCCATAATATATCCTGATTTCGTAAATGGTAAAATATTCCATCATATTCATCATACACGATAAAAGAATAAATAAAACAATGACAAACACAAATCCCAAACTCACAACCAGAATTGAAGAACAGGTTCCAGCCAACAACTGTTATCAGAAATGTTCTTCGGAAGGAACACCAAACAATGCTCAATAGATTCCACAGCCATGGTCTAAGAGCCTAGAGGCCACACATAGGGATAGTGCTTCCCCAAAGACTCATACTTCATTGGGCTAGACATCACCGTAGATGGATTAATCGTCAGTGTCAAAGTGTCATTTTCAGTGAAGGGTGCAGATTTAATCTTGATTTTGCTCATCGCAGGCGACGGGTCTGAAGACGAAGAAAAGAAAGATTCGCCAATGGCTGCATCGCCCAGCATGATCGTTTTGGGGTGGGAGCTTGATGGTGTGGGGTGGCATTAGCTGGAACCCAAAATCAGATTTGGCGTTCGTTGACGCTAACCTTTTAGCCCAGAAGTATTGCACTGAGGAGCTCCAGTCATATGTTGTATCATACGTTAGACGTTTCGGAAACAATAGTCTATTTCAACAAGACAACGCTAGATGCCACGTGGCTCGTGTGTCAATGGTTTTTTGGCAACAAACAATGTTAATACTCTGTCTTGGCGTGCTAGATCACCAGATCTTTCGCCCATTGAGCACCTTTGCGCCGTTCTAGGGAAACGTGCAAGAGCAAACCATGACGTCACTTCTTGTGCTTTGAGTACAGAGTGAAGAGCAATTCCTTTGAGAAAGATTCAGACACTGATTGGTTCAAAGAGGAAAAAATGTACGGCTTGTATTAGAGCCCAAGGTGGACATACCTCTTTTAACGTTGTAACTTTCATTTCTCACCCCCTCCCTTGAACTTAAAAATTCTCCTCAATTGATTGCTGTTCGTTATTTATTACGATTTATATTCTACAAATATTTATTATAGAATCAGTTGAGTTGATTAAAAAACCAAATACTAAACGTAGTGGTGCGTTTCTTTTTTGCCGGGTATATAATCGATGCTCATTTTGATGCTCTTTTGTGAGTGTTGTTGAGATTATCGTCAGGATCTTCTTTAACTCATTCACAACTTCGGTGTTACTATCAGGGAATGAAAGTCAAATACAAAACCTGAAATCAGATTCCAAAAATCATGATCTAAAGGCTTACAAATTAAAAATATAAAACAAAAATTTTTCACGAGAAAAGAAAAAATAGGTTAAACAGATGGAGACTGTAACACAGCTTCATAAAACACGAAAAGACAAATTTATCTACTGAAAAATCGCCAGAGTCCAGACTAAGTGTGGAAAACATTTTATGTCGTGCTGTTATAAGCGGCGCCGTACTTATTTGTACAGTTTAAACATATTCAAATATAACATGAATCATGTTATATACATATGATGTAAGTTATACATGTAGTATCTAAGTAAGGAAAAGGGAAGCTTGAAGTTTATTTAATTTCTCTCGGTGTTTAATTTAAGATCATCAATATTGAAATATATGTTATTATATAATATATACTATTTGCATTTCCTCTTTTTCTGTCTCGATCATAATTGATTAATAGATTTTAACTATAGAAGATATATATATTACAACACTGATATTTTCAACCACCAGGTAAGTCTCCCGATTGAAGGACAGTTAGTCCCCGGGATATCATTCGCCTAGTAATCCATTGTTTCGTAACTTGAATTATATACATATTTGTAATTACTCTACCGCCATATTTGATGAATAATTCTGAAACTAATTGGTATCTCCCTGTATGCACACTTTTGGCCTTACCTTTTTTTGCACAAATATTAGATCATAATAAAGGGCATAATAACTTTAGTTTCATATATCATGGCCGTTTATTGAATTCCTTTGCATTGGCCAAAATGATAAATTATGTTTTTTCCTTTCAATATCACGGTCAAATTTATAAGAATTTATTTTAAAAATAATATTACTACCACGTTAAAGCAATGAAGAAAATCTCAAACCAATTTTGCATGCTCCAGACACGTGTTTTAGATATTAAATCCTCGTCAGTGATGCTTCCTGCCAAAGTGCTTTTCATAAGCCGCCCAAATTCATTCCACTAGCGCCCTCTCGTATTATTTTTAGAATTTAAATTTGAGCACTTACTTAACAGAGAAAGCGCGGTTTCAAATTTCCTGTAGGGTCGATTTAGTAGCATATCCAAATAAAATTTATGTTCAAAATAGCATTGGAGGGATGGTGCAAAGATGTTAACCTCCTTCAATTTCGAGGATATTTTTCGTTAAAATGGCAAGTTTCCGAAATAGCAAATAAATATATATATGATGTCCAATTGATAACGGGCCAAAACAAAGCTTCATTCAGGCGACAGAGATGAAAAGAAGTAACTAATACACTTAACAAACATCAAGATTTTAACTGCTCCACACTGCAAGTGAAGTAAGTGAACGGTAAAATGCAAACTGTCATACATACAGACCAGATTAAATAACGGGTACCATACAAACGCACACTTGAAGGAAACTAGACAAACGAGGACCGAAAAAATTGGGGGGAAGCAACGATACAATATGACAACACATAAAATGAGGGAAGTATGTGTACCCGGAGCAAACTTCTGATGATCATCTGTATTTATAAGGAAAAAAGACAAGGTGTCCAATTCTGATGCCGGAGAGCAACTTTCTATACAGAAAATGTAGCCAAATTCGATCAACTTCGATTGATCACTTCTTCAACGCATTCGAAAAAATTCTTGAAATTCCTAAAACGTGGGTCCTGTAGCATCATATCCCACCCATCCTGCTACGTCTTTCGGTACATTTTTCGACATGTTAACTTTCACACTATTTGATTATATTACATTGTCTATAGGAGGATTACTGACGAGGGTTAAGTACCAGAAACGTGCATGTCTGGTCCATGCTGCAAATTTATCTGATATTAATGATGCAATTGAATTTGAAGATGTTTAAAACATTTCAAATGCGATGCACTAGACATGAATGCTTCAAGTTTCAAGTTTCTTTATATTCACATTGTATCATATATCGTATAACCAGAAATTTTCGCGAGTATCATATTTCGCGATTTCATGGTGAAATAGGGTGTCTTTATTTTCGCTAGTACAATTTTTCGCGATTCCTAAATAAGAACCAAATGTATACATATGATGTTAATGTTTTGTACCTTTGACTATTTATGTATTAGTTATTTCTATCATGAGAACACACTCAATTCACTTCTCTTTACGTCTAATCGGGAAAAATGAACTATGGCGCATGTACAATATGAACAAATGAAACGGATAGATCAACCTTGTCAAACAAATTTTTTTGCGAGAATAATTTTTCGCGATTCCAAATCACTCGCGAATATAGCGAAAATTAGTATCTCGCGAAAATTTTTGGTTATACGGTACAATATAGAGAAAATTAATACAAAGTATAAATGAGAAGTGACAAATGTGGACAAAACCATATCTTATTAAAAAGTACACAATCATTAATCGACAAAATCATCTAACCAAGGACATACAAAACCAGGATAAAACCAGAACTAAAGAAAGGAACAGAAAATTAAAAAAAAATCTACCATATGAAGAGAAGTGAACTCCCTACGAAGGATGTGAGATCAGATGCCCAGGAAGAGTGAACATCTCCTGCTTGCATGCAACACTCGCAACTTCAATTCGGTAGAAAGGTCACAATCGGTAAATACATGAGGAAGGAATATCATGTCCTCTCCTTCATCATTGGAAAATTATGTAGTTCTGATCATAAGGGAAGAGATGGGGGAAGTGCTCGAAATGTTTGAATCAAGTTACCATTTCAAGAAATTAGCTCCTTTTTTTCATAATAGGAAACGATTTATTGTCATAATAGAAAACGATTTATTGTGTTAACAAATACAAAAATGTAAGCAAGGATAAGATTTATATTCTATATTTTCCCATGTAGAAAATAAAAGAGGTAAAACGGTGAATTTGTCATGACGATTTTTTTTGCAGGAAATATTTCTTTACGGTCGTATCAAAGATAATCTAGCTTTTACAGCAATATCGACTTTTTTTCAAATCTGAGACAGGGTCATTTAAATGGGTTGGTAGTAATGCCGTATCATGCGGTTTAGGATGCTTTTTGGTATTGTGTTTTTACACAATGTTATGTCATTTAAAAAATTACGATAGGTACCTAATCTCTTTTAGCAGACGACGATATACCATCTCTTCTATTTTTAACACAATATTAGATGTAGAGTTACGAAACTAACTTGTAAATCATTATTCTCAAATACCCATACACACGGCATTATCCTCTCTTATTAATCCGCCAAATGTATATTGAATATCTAAATAAACTATTCTAGCCTTCAAAAGCTCATTGTAACGTAGTACGCTTGGAGTGACATGCATCGTTGATTTTGAAAAAGGAAGGAAACAGGCATTTGAATTATAATGTAGATTCGTTGCATCCATCTGTGTATCAATATTTGAGTCTTTACATTACCGGTCCATATCAAAACTTCAAAGAGAGAGTCTTGTATATCCTTCTTAAATTGATTTGTCGACAAAATCTCATCAAGCAAGTGTCGCCATTCAAAGTTGTGCTTTTCAACGTGCCAGTCTTTAAAAATCTGTGAAAGTCTTGAGAAAATTCTGTGTTAAAGAAGTCTTGAGAAAATCCTGCTACGTCTTTCTGTACATTTTGGACATCTCTTTAGTCATAATACATTGTTTAGATTGAGGATCTCTGAAGAGGGTTAAGTACCCTAAACGTGCATGTCTGGTCCATGCTGCAAATTGATTTGTTATTGAATGATGCTATCGAATTTAAGACGTTTAACATTAATATCTTCTAACATGAAGCTGAAGTCATGAATTGTTCCTTTTGGGGGGCAATGGTTCTTTACTTTGACCTGGGTATAAAGTTTAGGTAATGTGATGAATTTCGCTCCTCACATATTCACTATTTTGATTTTGATTTTTTCGGCCTCGAACAGCGCCGATAAAACAGAGTTTATTGATATTTGCATATAATGCTTAAAGTTATAACCATATATTTTAATATTGATTATTTAAACCTACAGAAATGTATCTTTTGCTAGTGTATTGTTAGCCCTTGATAATATCGTTCATCTTGTTTTTCAGGGTTTCTGGACTGCTTTTACATACATATTAGTATTTAATTTTATGTCATTACGTTTGATGAATTGCTGAAATAGTTAGGGACATATTGCTCCTGGAATAGTTCTGTGCTTTTTGGCCTAATTTATAGGTCATGTTCAGAATTTCAGTTTTCACTATCTAGATTCCTTTTTCTTTTTTTGGTGTCAATCTTCACTGATAAGTTAGTTTGTCGAGATGCACATATGATGTACCAAAAATATCAACATATAGAATATATATTTCAATATTGATCATTTCAACTAGGTTGTTAGTCCATGATGATATCGTTTGCCTAGTTGCACATTTTATCTATACAGACATAAAATATTTGTACATTCTTTGTCACATAAGGACCTCACGCGATTTTTTAAGGAAATTAGCCAAGTTAAGAACACTTACTTGGGGATATAAGAAAAATGCGTTTTAAGACATTAGTGCAGTATCAAAATATGTCAAAAATAAGATTTGATATAATTTAAACGTAATTTTGATGGAATTATCAACTTTTTTGCATTTAGCAATGTTTAACGTCTTCAAATTCATTAGCATCATTTTAGACCAGATAAATTTACAGCATGGACCAGACATGCACGTTTCGTGTACTAAACCCTCGTCAGTGATCCTCAATCTTAACAATGTAATATGACCAAAATCCTTGAAAATTATGTCCTAAATATACCGAAAGACGTAGCAAAATGGCTGCTACAGGACCCAGGTTTTAGAAATTTGAGAAAATTTTGTAAACAGAAATTTTCAAATGTGTTTGAAGAAACGACCAACCGAAAGAGATCGAACTTGGCTACATGTGCCCTCGGGGACTCCTTGTCCACCAGCAGTGACACTCACCAAGTGGTACAAACGTTTAACTTCTTCAAATTCATTAGGTAGGAATTAGAAAAAAATTCCAGTTTTGTTTTATTGAAGAACATCCTAGTCTTGTAGCCAACAGGGGATGCTTACTCCTCCCGGGCACCTGGTCCCACCTCCACCTTGCTAGGGGTCCGTCAATGCTCAGTTTGGTGCTCTGTTGTGAGTGTTGTTGAGATTGTCGTCAGGATCTTCTTTAACTCATTTGTGGAAGATCACCATCTTTCTTTTCAGACTGCTGATATGTAATAATACGTCTTTTGATTTACAGTAACTGTTCGGATTCTCTTGGTTCTTTTAATACACACAGAAAGACAGATTTGAAATATGCAACATTTAATTTATAATGATGACACATCAACAGAGATGCATATATATAAACATGATATACATATACTAACAAACAACCATATTTCACATAGAAATCGGTATAAATGACTTTCTTGAGATTATTGGCAGTGATTCGTAGAGCACCCATAGTCCATAGCTATGAGTAAAAAGTTAGTTGAAAATTGAACTCGCTGTTCATACAAGTAAGAAGCACCAGAACATATCAGTTAACTGATATCTATTTTTCATATTCACTAAATTTTGTTCCAAGAACTTCTTCTTTAAGCAAGATGAAATCCCTCAGCAAACACCTGATCTGAAATGACATAAATGCAGTAAATCTTAGTGATTGTAGCTATCCCCAATAAGATGCAATAACTGTTCTTAGTTTCGGCGTACTACATTTTACTTTGGAAAAGGACAGTCCATTTGCGTCACATATTTCGTTGAAAGGCCACAATAATTAAATATTTCGTTTTACGTCCGTTTCATTTTCTGACAGATATGATCATGATCTTACCGTTAGATAAGAGAACAGTCATTATAATTTTCCGACAAATGAATGAAAAAGGGTAAAACAATGAAATTGCCAAGTGAAATGGAAACACGTTTCTTAAAATACTCCTATATAATTCGATATTTTAAGGTGAATGTAAATTTGGCCTGATAAAAGATACCCTTACAGGATTCGATGTGATTAGATTTTTTTCTGGATAGCAAAATGGATTTTTGTTAGTGTTTTGTTTTCTCAAAAAGGTTCTTCCCACCGGACGTGAAACAAAGTATTTTCTTACAAAGGCCTCCCGTTATCCGTGTAATACATTTATGAAACGTACTTACTGTTTTCACGGTAATGTCGATTCGGAGATGGTCCGCTTCTATAAAATGAAGTAAATCAAAATCTGGATGTTTTCCATCAACTGAAAGAGAGAAAAACCATTGAAACATTGATTTTCACGTTTTTTTTTTTTTTATCACATACAGCATACCCCTAACCATGGTTTATTGTCCAATACTTCTCCGTGAATAATGAACTAGTCAAATTATCACCGAAATGAGACACAATAGCCATGCGAAGCAAGAACCACGCGACGCAAGAACCACACAAAGAACAACGGATACGTAGTTGTTATTTCGATTCCAATTTGAAGCAGACGACATATATTGTAGCTACATGTACGTTTTCAGAAAATGACCGGTTTTTGAAATATATTGATTGCAAAATATTCGTGTTTTATTCGACAAAGAGAATTATCACCGGGCAATCTTTATGGCACATGAAATGAAAATTCTAAGACACAACAGATTTATGAATTTAAAACTTTTTTCTTTTACTCAATAAAAAACAGATCATCTGACGAGAAACGTAACGTAATGTTCGTGAATTTATGATTTTAAGGAGGAATAGGCGATCTTCACATTAACGCGGTAGACTTGAATGTTAGACACTCGAAGACCCGACATCACAGCATTTGACGTTTTTTTTTTACTGTGATGTCGAAACAGAATTGTAACGTCTTAATGAAAAAAATAACGTCAAAAGTTTGATGTCGGGTGTTGGAATGTCTAAAATGCTAGTCAGCGGTAATGTGTAAAATAGTCTTTTGTCATTGGTGGCAGCAACTTGTTACTGTTTCTGTCTGGTAGCATATATTTCATTTTGCTTAAACACAATTAATTCCTTCTTGAATTTTTAAATCTTAAATCTTTAAATAATTAAACATAATATTTTTTTAACTTTTAGATTTTTAAATAATTAAACATAATTAATTGCTTCTTGAATTTTTAAACTTTAAAGTTTTTGAATAATTAAACATAATTTATTGCTTCTTAAATTTTTAACATAATTTTAATTTGACAAGTTTTCACGAACACCAATTAGTAGTCAGACATCAAGAAAGCTTCCAACTAGTTTACCTTCTTGAATAAAATTTCAAACCAATTTTAATGCACCAGACACGTGTTTCGGCTAGTTAATCCTCATCAGTGGTACTTTAAGCCAAAATGATTTTCAGACACAACCAAATGTATTTAGAAACGCCCTCTAGTTTTGGTGGGTTTTTTTTATTCAAATTTGCTCATCTACTTTGCAAAGAGAACGCGTCTCCCAAGTTTGTGTAGGATCCATTAATTTTCATAGTTAAACGAAATCTATGACCAAAATAGTATTGGAGGGATGGTGCTAGGATATTAACCTTCTTTAATTTCGATGATATTACAGATTGAAATAACTAATTTTCAAAATGGCAAGATAATTTATGATGTCAAATTGATGAAGGGCCAAAACAAGTCTGGTTTGATATTCTTAACAAAATTAATAAATGATAATTATTTTTGAATTATACCGATAACCTAAATCAGAGAGCACATCAACCTTTTAAATATCCAGACAAACACATTAAAAACAAAAACACAATAATTAGATTTCAATGTTAGCTGGACAATGTTAAAATTTCTCATGAGCAACTCTATATATTGAGATAGATTCAGAAATGCCTGGTCTTTACGATGTATCAAAAAGATTTCAGTTGAATTTAAATAATTCTTGATTTTTTGTAGGATAGAAATATGAGTGCTTTTATCCTGAATAGTTTTCCAAAAAGGTACCCTCCTGTGGACGTAAAGCAACTCATTTTCTTACTTTGGCCTATGGCATTAAGAAAAGTGATATCCCGCTTCACTGCATGTTTCTTTGTACATGTTTAAAATGATTAAGTATATTCATTCTTCAATATTTTCCCCTTTACAGTTGTTACAGTTGCGTTTTCCATGTACGCAAATGATAAATGACACCCCTGCGGTTTTTGTAGACTGGTACCCGTTAGATCTGCGGTAGAATTCCTGTTTCGAATATATTTCCCCTTACATAATCTGTTTAAATATCAAAACGAAACAGATAAATTTACTTTTGTTCAAAGCTGATTTAGATCAGATTTACAAAGTTGAGGTTTTCGTTCGTACTTGTTACAGCAAGACATTTAATAAACGGGGTATGAGATAAATAAAGACAGAATCAACACTTACTTGTGCTGTATATTGAAATAATTTTTTCAATACAATACAATACATTTTGCTTCAATACTCAATATTTTCAATACAATACGCATCTTTACAGTTTTCAAGTAAGTCATAATAATGAATCAATAAATGGAGTTTTTATGTTTAATCAATGCAAACTTTATAAAACAGAACAAAAAAACCACATGGATGTTTTCAATTATTTCAAAAACAAAAAAGCAATGAAAAGATGACAATGGCAGGTATGGAAAGTGTTTCTTTGTCTATCAAAGAATTCTGGTTGGTGACTGGTATTGTGCAAATCCTGTGAATCGCGAATTATACACCTATGAACACCAAAACTAAGGCAGTCATTTCTAATACAAATGTACTTATTTACATTTCTCTAAATGTAAACGTCTTCATATTGAATAGCATCGTTTAAGAACAGGTAAATTGGCAACATGGACCAGACATGCACGTTTCGGGTACTTAACCCTCGTCAGTGATCCTCAAATCTAAACAATGTAATAAGCCAAAAAAGTGTGAAAGTTACTATGTCGAAAAAGCGTACCGAAAGACGTAGCAGAATGGGTGGGATATGATGCTACAGGACCCACGTTTTAGAAATTTCAAGAAATTTTGATAAAAGAAATTTTAGAATGCGTTGAAGAAACGATCAACCGAAATTGATCGAACTTGGCTACATGTGCCCTCGGGGACTTCTGGTCCACCAGCAGCGACACTAACCAAGTGGTATAAATGTAAACGTCTTCATATTGAATAGCATCATTTAAGAACAGGTAAATTGGCAACATGGACCAGACATGCACGTTTCGGGTACTTAACCCTCGTCAGTGATCCTCAAATCTAAACAATGTAATAAGCCAAAAAAGTGTGAAAGTTACTATGTCGAAAAAGCGTCCGAAAGACGTAGCAGAATGGTTGGGATATGATGCTACAGGACCCACGTTTTAGAAATTTCAAGACATTTTGATAAAAGAAATTTTAGAATGCGTTGAAGAAACGATCAACCGAAATTGATCGAACTTGGCTACATGTGCCCTCGGGGACTCCTGGTCCACCAGCAGTGACACTCACCAAGTGGTATAAATGTAAACGTCTTCATATTGAATAGCATCATTTAAGAACAGGTAAATTGGCAACATGGACCAGACATGCACGTTTCGGGTACTTAACCCTCGTCAGTGATCCTCAAGTCTAAACGATGTAATAAGCCAAGAAAGTGTGAAAGTTACTATGTCGAAAAAGCGTACCGAAAGACGTAGCAGAATGGGTGGGATATGATGCTACAGGACCCATATTAGACATCCTAATCTTGCACGAAAATCGCAAACACAGCGAATTACAGCGTCAAAAGTATTCTAACGTTGGCAAATTTTCCCTAAATTCAAAATTGTGGACATGACGTCACTTTGGCAACTCAATTTATCGGAATATAATTACGATAGAAACTTCATTTGAACTCGTATGTCTAATCGTTGATGTGATTAGAGAAGATTCAAAAGAAATATGAAAGTGATAACGAAAAACGAATTAAATGTTTAGGATTTTATTTTCTTATCAAATTATTGAAAGTATCGATACTCAGCATTTGTGTATCGATACGTAATGAAAATCTCAAAGTATCGATACTCTTTAATATTCCAATATCAATATACATCACTAACACTTACCACATCGATTTGCTCCTATTTCTATCATAAATTGACCAACTAACAACATCATCAAGATGCCAACCATTTTAAGTTACTGAGTTTTCTTGCTTTCTTCTACTCGTTAGTCGTTCCTTGCTTTGAATCATTTCGAAATTTTTCAAAAGTTTATATATACTTTGTACAGTAAATATTGACTCAGTGTTTTTGAATCCAAGACCGCAAATTATAGTGAGAGAGCTAAGAACCAGGATGCAAATATCCTAACGATTTTAGAAATATTTTGATTTTTTTTATTCAAATATTCCACGGCATTCAACATAAAACTAAAGTATAATCAAAACTCGCATGTTTCCAAGGCTAGCAAAAACACATTTTCACTGACTCAGAGCATGTAGATTTTTCATCTATTACACCCATGTGTTTGCTATGTTCATTCATGAATTAAATAATTTAATAAGGTGGTAGTGCCGTGACAAAGGATTTTTAACCCCGCTCCCACTACTCAACTTAGAGATATGTATAATATTATATGTAGGTTTTATGAATGGGTCAAATCACCAATAAAAAATTCGAACTTATCACTGATAATCTTCCTTTTTGTCGACAGCTATACCTGTCATTGCCAATACCATATATATATTTAGTTTTATTCCAATTAAATTTCCCAATGCTATGTCACTGACTCAACATATAGTGTACAGGCGAATTGAAGGTTGTTTTTTCTTATGAGCATTCGTCTTCTCCTATCAAGAGCTTTTTCACATTCTAATAATTCTGGCTTAACGTACTTATTGGACATTTTTCAAGTGGACGTACTTCGGACTACGCACTCCGGACTACGCACTTTATGGGTCATATAAAGTCATAAGGTGCGATTAAAAATGTATTTTCTTAACACACAGTGGACGATATGACACTGGAGGAACGTGTATTTTCACATATGAAAACAATTTAATTCCTCACAAAAGTATTCTAAGTTCATTTGAATAAAATCATTATTTTTGCTTTTGTGACACAGTCCCTTCGAATTTTAAAATTTGAAGTGCGAAACCCGTGAACATGAAAAATGTCCATTATCCGAAACATGTATATCTTATGAACCGAATTTAGACATTTCTGTCCAGAAGGCCGCAGAGTCGGACACTTCGGGGTTTTTTTTTTTTTCTTTTTCAATAAAATGACACATAAGTATGAATTGTTGAAGGGATGATAGAACAAAAAATTCAAAGTTTTATTTCTATTCGAAAAATGAGCCTGTGGTATATGCATTTTTATATATGCATGTGTAGTCATTCATGTTTGATGTTTCTGTGATTTGGCGTTCATGGTATCATTTCCGTCTCATTCTGTGCGTGTCTGCTTTGTGTTTTTGCAGTGGGTGTTTTGGGGTTTTGCTGTTGGTGCTGCAACCGAGTGTTGTTGGAGATCCCCCTTTCTTTTATCAAATGTACGGATTTCTTGATCACGTCACAGTCAAGATTTCCTAAGAATTCCGTACATGCGCTGGACTCTGAAGATTCCTCATTAGATTAAGTTGTCGTTCGTATTTCTATGAATCTGTGTTATTGTCTCCGTCTGTTTGTTCTATTTACTTTTCTTGTGAGAACGCTCTGTTTGACATTTTTCAAGAATTTGTAGGTCTTTCAATTTCATTTTTGGAATCTCATTTCTGGTTTTTGTTTGACTTTCGTCCACTGATTCCTGTTTTGATAATTTTCAAACAATAAATGCAGGTCAACGGCATCTGACTACATGTATATTTGATATCCTTAACCCTAACCCATAACCCTAAACCCTAACCTTAATCCAATAAATGCAAGTCAACGGCATCTGACTGTATTTGATATCCCTAACCCTAACCCCTAACCCTAACCCCTCACCCTAACCCAATAAATGCAAGTCAACTGCATCTGACTATATTTGATATCCCTAACCCTAACCCACAACCCTAAACCCTAACCTTAACCCAATAAATGCAAGTAAACGGCATCTGACTGTATTTGATATCCCTAACCCTAACCCTAAACCCTTAAAATGCAAGTCAACGGCATCTGACTGTATTTGATATCCCTAACCCTTAACCCTAACCTTAACCCAATAAATGCAAGTCAATGGCATCTGACTCTATTTGATATCCCCAACCCCAACCCTAAAATTGCAAGTCAACGGTATCTGACTGTATTTGATATCCCTAACCTTAACCCCTAACTCTTAACCCTAAAAATGCAAGTCAACGGCATCTGACTGTATTTGATATCCCTAACCTTAACCCTAACATTAACCCAATAAATGCAAGTCAACTGCATCTGACTATATTTAATATCCCTAACCCTAACCCTAACCTTAACCCAGTAAATGCAAGTCAATGGCATCTGACTGTATTTTATATCCTTAACCCTAACCTTAACCCAATAAATGCAAGTCAATGGCATCTGACTGTATTTGATATCCCTAAGCCTAACCCTTAATCCTAACCCTAAAAATGCAAGTCAACGGCATCTGACTGTATTTTATATCCCTAACCCTAACCCTAACCTTAACCCAATAAATGCAAGTCAACGGCGTCTGACTGTATTTGATATCCTTTTATTCAAATTCTGTCGATCATCAGTAAATCTGCGTTTGACACAATGATCCAGATCAACATCAAAGAAGTAGCCATCAGTTTTTCAGTCTAAAAGTCGAGAATGTACGGCAAAGCCATTAGACTTTTCATTGGAACAGTTGCAAAACCCCAGAATAAATAATATTCCTTACAGTCAGATAAAAAAAGAAAAATGTCTCCATAAGTTCCAGTTATCGTTTTCTTTGTGAAATTTGACAAAGTCTGAAAGGATTAGATCTTAAAATAATTTATTCCCGTTAAGGGAATGAAAGAAACTTTCCAATCTCGATAATGCTTTCCTGTGATGTAAAATATCGAAGCATAATAAATGTGAAAATGTTTAATTTGAAAAAAAAAACTCAGATTAATAACCTTTATTTGCAATTTTGAATCAGCTTTATACATTATCAATAAATTTCTATTGCATTTTGAAAGAAGGTAGTGAAATCTGCTAACTTGGTAAACTGAAGTTAAGATATTCCTTCTCATTGATGTTGGATCTTTTCAAACTTTGTCTGTGATTTGACTTGTGATGTTTGTTTAAAATTTGTGAAATATGCACACATAAATGAGTTAAAGAAGATCCTGACGATAATCTCACTTGCACTAACAATAGAGCACAAAATTGAGCATCGATGGACCCCTAGCAAGCTAGAAGTGGGACCAGGTGCCCGGGAGGAGTAAACATTCCCTGTTTGCTTAGCCGCACCCGCCGCCGATGTTCACGCACGAATATGAAAACAATATATATAATACATGCACTGTCTATATAGAAAGTGCTATGGCGACCATGTCAGGGACAAATATTCAAAACACTTACTGTCAAAAAAATCGTTTTGTACGTTAAATTAATCTTAATACAAAAAATCATTTTATGTATAAAATAAATCGTGATGTGTGTTTAAAACATAAATCGTGATGTGTGTTTAAAACATAAACCGTGATGTGTGTTTAAGAAATAAATCGTGATGTGTGTTTAAAAAATAAATTATTTTACCTCAAATATCACCTGAAATATATTTTATATCAGAATCATATTGAACACAGTTATCTTTCTTAGAACGTGGAGTAGTTTTATTGTAAAAGTGCAGTTTAAACCAATTTTATTTATAAGTGGTAAAAACTCTAAGATATATCAAGAAGAGGCAAATGGCACACATTTTTCTCATTTTCAAACTTTGCTTTAGTTACTTCAGTTTTAGTTTTGTTTTCGTTACTGTCTTGTATTGAGGATACATATTTGTATTTAAGGAAATCTAGGATGGATATACTTTTTTGTCTTTTTTATTTACATCGTTCTCATCATCATGCTGATTTTACATTTATAGAATGCTCCATTAAAATATGACAAATTTGAATTTAAATTACATGCAATCATTGTCTAGTGTGTTACAAAACGGCATTTTCCGTAGCAACAATGAAAATAGAAATATGATAGTCCCATTACCAATGCATTATTCAAGTGTTAATTCAGCACTTTTTTATCATTCCCAAAATATTCTTTTCTGATCAGATGTCGCTGATTTAAAATTTAAGATTTATTCAAATGATTGTATGTGTATCTTGTAAAGGATATGAAAATATATACTTTCTCATGGCGACACAAAAACATAAAACTAAAAACATATTGTAACAAGTCAACGAGGTTTCTTTTATAACTGATGCTGACATCACGGTTTTATGCTACCATGGTTTAATGAGATGTTTGGGGTTAGGATTCCTCTATTCATCTTTATGGAATTTAAAGTCTAGTCGAACAAATTTAACAAATTGAACAATCATCAAGGCGAACAAATTGAACTGGGATGTGAACAAGTTGAGCAATTCTGATGTCTGGGGTTAGAATTCCTTCATTCACCTTTATGGAATCAAAAGTCTAGGCTAACAAATTGAACGATCATCTAGGCGAACAAATTGAATGTGGACGTAAAAGAAACACTCAGAACGTGTTCGAAACAGCCCTGCTTAAAAAAATTATTGAACTTCAAACATACCAAAATAAAACATAATTCTCACTTAATGAAGATACTTTAAAGAATTCATCCGAAAATAGACGCTTTGATCGCTTTTGTTCGGTTAAATGAAAATTTCTGTTATAAAACATTGTTTAGATTGAGGATCACTGACGAGGGTTCAGTACCCGAAACGTGCATGTCTGGTCCATGCTGAAAATTTACCTGTTCTTAAATGATGCTATTGAATCTGAAGACGTTTAACATTGATGAGAATCTAAAGAACAAAAAACGTGTCTGGTGCGTAAAAACTGGTTCTAATTGTCTTCAAGAAGGTTTCTTATTTGATAGAGTAAAAATTACTGTATATAATCATTTTCTACCAAACTTAGGTGACGAATGTCGTATGCCGCTAAGATTTGCTTTCTTCTTGGTCATGTGATCTCACTTAATATTGGAGGCTTAGGCGCATTTAATCCCACCATTTGCTACTAACGTGGTAGATGACCGCGTCCTCAGTTGACACTGATTTCCCATCAGTCTCGTTGGTTGGTATATGAGCAATCTCTTTGTAGTAATGTTTAGATGTCTTATTTGGTGTTCCTTGTTCCTTTTGTCTCTTTTTGTGCCTATCTACTCGGTGTTTTGGTATGGGGGTGTTTCAAAATTTAGCTGTGAGTACAGCCAATTGTGCCACATATGAAATTCATATGAAATTTACATGAACTCTTAGTAGAAGTTCACATGAAATTTATGTGAAAAGAGCACGAACATAAAACTTACATGAAATTTTTCACATGAAATTCATGTGAAGTTTCTGACATGAATTGCATGTAAAGTCAATTTTGCATGAAGGTCACAAGTAAAAAGTCATGTAAAATTTATGTGAAGTAAATTTATGTGAAATTCATGTGAATTTTTTTTCACACAAATTTTATGTAAAATTTATATGAATTTCATATAAATATTCATGTGAAATTTACATGATGATCATTTCATATGAATTTCATGTGAGGCATAATTGGCTGTGTAGAATTTTTCGTTTTTGCCATATCCTATCTGTCTGGTGTTGTATGTTAAACGTCTTTAAATTCAATATGCTTTTCGGTCTATGATTTTTTGGATATATAGTAGTATATGTAGTAAAAACACTCAAATACACAAAATTTTCGACAACTTTGCCTAAAAGACGACTTAAGTGAAATCCATCCTTTGCACTATAAGCGTTTATCGCACAATTGAAAATTCAGATGTTTCATTTGTGATGCTCGTAATGCAAATGATATATTCCACTTAGCGGAAATTTGTACTTGATAAAGGACAAGGGGCTGACAAATTGGTAATTTAAGTGTTTATGCTTTTTTTATATCATTTCTTTCCTCCGAAAGAAAACAATGAATCTACTTTATCTTTTCGGAATATAGTTTTAAGGTATTACTGATGTGTCATTTATTCATATTTTACAATTTTATTGACTCTAACGAAATAAACATACAAGTTTGAATAATTAAAAAAAATACATCATAAAAAGGGAAGGTCAAAATTCAAAATCATGAAATTTGAATTCAAAATCCATAATTGACATACAAATGTAAACGTCTTCAAATTGAATAGCATCATTTAAGAACAAATAAATTGGCAACGTGGTACAGACATGCACGTTTCGGGTACTTAACCCTCATCAGTGTTCCTAAATCCTAAATCTAAACAATGTAATATGCCAAAAAGTATGAAAGTTACTATGTCGAAAAAGGGTACCGAAAGACGTAGCAGGATGGGTGGAATATGATGCTACAGGACCCACTTTCTAGAAATTTCAAGAAATTTTGATAACAGAAATTTAGATTGCGTTGAAGAAACGATCAACCGAAATTGATCGAACTTGGCTACATGTGCCCTCGGGGACTCCTGGTCCACCAGCAGTGACACTCACCAAGTGGTATTAATGTAAACGTCTTCAAATTGAATAGCATCATTTAAGAACAAATAAATTGGCAACGTGGACCAGACATGCACGTTTCGTGTACTTAACCCTCATCAGTGATCCTAAATCCTAAATCTAAACAATGTAATATGCCAAAAAGTATAAAAGTTACTATGTCGGGAAAGGGTACCGAAAGACGTAGCAGGATGGGTGGGATAAACTAGGAAATTCTGCAAATGAGCTAACATGACGACATAATGAATATGACATCATTCATGTATCATGGGAGAGTAAGTATCACCAACTTGCAACAAGGTCATAGGCGGCACAGGCTTGCAATATAACCTTGCCGTCATCGCTATTTTCCTACACCAATTCACGCAATGATAAAGCCCGAGAAGCACCGCATGTACGGCATGTCGTCACAGTGACGTCATTCGGACTTCTGACGTAAACATCGCAAAAATTCAAAGGTAGAGGCACATATTTGAGCGTTTAGGGGCGAGCAAATGGGCAATGAAGGAAACGATTCTTATCTTGATGAAGGAAAATTTACAAGACTCATGTCTTAAGACGGTAGGTTTCGATTTATGGTCAGAATTTGTATTTTTAATGGAGACATCTCGCATAGCTGATCGTGTTGGCAACGTACGAATGAAGAAAGAATCCCTGATACTGCATGGTATTGCATTGAAACAAAGACAATGCTTGTACATTATATACCGCATAAATGTAGTTATACTTAGTGGTATATAGTTGCAATATTTCATTTACAAATACGAAGCCCAAGTTTCAATCTGCAAGAATCTTGCAGACAAACAATAGGCGATGACGGCAGAGGTAGATTTCAAAGTGAAGAAAAGCGGAACTGAAATCGGACGCATGCGTGGGAGATTGTAAGTATCACCTGCTTGTATCACCGGTCAATTCAGCTGTGCAAAAAAGAACGTATCAAATTCAATATCAGATTACTAACATGAAATTATGTTGAGAATAAATGTTGAAAATGAAAACGTTCCCTTTTTTAATCAATCCTTTACTAATGAAATGACAAATTTGGATAATGACCACACCTGCATGTCTGGTCCATGTTGCCAATTTATCTGTTCTTAAATGATGCTATTCAATATGAAGACGTTAACATTTATACCACTTGGTGAGTGTCACTGCTGGTGGACCAGGAGTCCCCGAGGGCACATGTAGCCAAGTTCGATCAATTTCGGTTGATCGTTTCTTCAACGCATTCTAAAATTTCTGTTATCAAAATTTCTTGAAATTTCTAAAACGTGGGTCCTGTAGCATCATATCCCACCCATTCTGCTACGTCTTTAGGTACGCTTTTTTCGACATAGAAACTTTCATATTTTTTGGCATATTACATTGTTTAGATTTGAGGATCACTGACGAGGGTTAAGTACCCGAAACGTGCATGTCTGGTCCATGTTGCCAATTTATCTGTTCTTAAATGATGCTATTCAATATGAAGACGTTAACTCCATACACAATACAAAATCGATAATTGAGAAAATCATAAACCGAAGGCATACAAAATTAGGATAAAATGAGGTGTTGCGATGACAAGATTCTACATTTAAAATACATTTTTTTAAATCATTCCAAGGAATGCATGTGTCGCCTGCGAAACAAAGCGACACCCAGGAATCACTTATATAGGTTGCGGCATCCAAGTGTGACAGACAGACAGACAGACAGACAGACAACGGGCAAAGTGATCCCTAAGTGTCGCTTTGCTTCGCAGGCGACACAAAAACTGCCCTAAAGGACAAATTATACACCCCGCCGCATACATTTTTCTAAGCATATTCAATCTAATGAGGTGACATTTAATTTTCCACATTGGATATTCTCTCATATAAGGTTATCATTCAGGGTTAAGGTCACTTTATCTAATAAAATACTTAGTATGTTGATATAATGATAGCCTTATGAGGTGTTGCGATGACAAGATTCGACATTAAGAATACACACACAAAAAATATCCAAGTCCAAGTACCATAACCCTAGAATAACATTTTCGGCTGCAACCCCCTCTTTTCATGCACATCTACATATCATGATCTTTCATTGTGTAAAGTTTCATTGAAATCCATCCTTTGGTTTGGAAGGAGTTGAGATGATACGGTTTGACATTGAAAATGCATGAAAAATCTAAGTCCAAGGGCCATAACGCAGGTGTTACTTCTTCGACAGCAATCCCCTTTCTCCCATTCTTCATGCTTATCTACATATCATGATCTTTCATTGTGTAAAGTTTTATTGAAATTAATCTATTTGTTTGGGAGGAGTTGATATGACAAGGTTCGACATTGAAAAAACATGAAAAATCCGAGTGTCATAACTCTAGAATAATATTTTCGACAGCAATCCCCTTTCTTTACGCACATTCACATATCAAGATCTCTCATTGTGTTAAGTTTCATAGAAGTCCATCCTTTGGTTTGGGAGTTGCGATGACAGGCTTTGACATTGAAATGCATGAAAAATCTAAGCCCAAGGGCCATAACTCAGATGTAACTCCTTCGACAGCAATCCCCTTTCTTCATGCACATCTACATATCATGATCTTTCATTGTGCTGAGTTTTATTGAAATCCATTGATTGGTTAAGGAGGAGTTGCGATGACAAGCTTTCGTCTACAGACAGACGGACGGACGGTCATGGTGAATCCAGTATACCTCCCACAACATTGTTGCAGGGATATAATAACTCATGGTAGTTTTACTTCATTTTTGTTTTCAAGTCTGAGCACATATTTACCTAGCTAAAAGTACACTTTAAAAATCTTCTTGAACGTATAGACAGATAAACAGTGCAGACTCAACCACTTACCAACACCGATTAACATGTATTTTCTGCATGATCATACGCATGGTTATTTCAAGGTCGATTAAAAACCACATATATTCAAATCGATGTTATTAAAAACAGCTTCGGTATGTGAACCTTAAAGGAATCAAATTTAATTTTGGAAATAGGAAATTCGGTAAATGCCTTTTGTTTGCCGATGCATACAAAGAAATTGAAAGGGCATAAAAATTATCACTTTGAAGTGATAACTGATAGATCATGAGGTCTTTTAACAGCATAAGATTAAGTCAGCGGAGAAACCTTTCTTCCCTAAATTTTATTTTCCACGATGGTGTAAAAAAGACTGATTTTTTCAATTCTATATTGTAGCATCCCAATAGTTTTCTGATAAAGATATTCATCTTTACAAACGAAAGGTCCTTTTTCATCACCAACGTCGTCAAAAATTCATGCTAGATGTACCGTATAACCAGAATTTTTCGCGAGCTACTAATTTTCGCTTTGTTCGCGAGTTATTTTGAATCGCGAATAAATTCCCGCGAAAAATTGTCTTTTATGGGGTATATCATAAATTTATATATAAGTTATAATTTGTTCTTATTGTACATGTGGAATTCTTCACTTTTTCCTGAATAAACGTTCAGAGAAGTGAAATGAATTTATTCTCATAGAGAAGAAACTAAAAATTCAACAATGAAAGGTACAAAACAGTAGCAACATGTGTTGATATTTGTTTGTAACTAAGGAATCGCGAAAAATTGTACTCGCGAAAATAAAGACACCATATTTTACCATAAATAACCATAAATAAATAAGCACCACAATTATAGGCGATGTTAAATTTCACATTTTATTATGACACGTGTTTCGGCTAGTATGCTTGCCCTCAGATGATAATGATATATCAAACTACAACATACTAAGATTATGACCGATAGAACAATATGTTTAATCTTAAAACTAATTATACAGCGTGTTTTAACAGCGCCACCTTCAATACATATCGTACTAGCACTATTCTCTGGAGATCGTTTATTAGATAGTGCTGTCCTTCTTGTTTCTATGGTGCTGTGTCCTCATCTTTTCTCGTGAGAAACCGTTCCATTGTTTGCAAAGTTGGAATCGAATCTCTACCTTTGTTTTGTTTCATATATTTTTCAAGAGCTTGTATGCCTTTATTTTTGATTATCATTTTTCATTCACTAATCAAAGTAAAAGAGGTTAGCTCCCTTGTACCATCCATGTAAAAAAAATTTTGCACATATGTTATTTAATTACACTTCTGACTTTAAATAATTCAAATGTAAATACCTGAAATTTAGACATAAAATGAGGTGGCGTTTGAACTGAATATACCAAATTTCGATCTTTTTATTGGGCTCAGTATGTCCGAGTCGACATGTTTTGGCGTCATTTTTCATTATGACGTCAATATTAAAACGTAATTCCATTGTGACAATGAGAAAAGAGCGCGTAAAGCTCTAACCTCGGACATTTTTCGTCGATCATTTTGTCATCCATTATGAACTTAAATCTCGGTTGCAGCACCAACAGCAAACCCCCAAAACACCCAGTGCAAAAACACAAAGCAGACACGCACAGAATGAGACGCAAATGGTAATGAACGCCAAATTACATATAAACATCAGAAATAAATGACTACACATAAACCAACGAGACCAATGGGCAATCGGTGCCGACTTAGGACGGCCATCTGCCACATCTTAAGGTGTGTCATTGGTCACGATTTAGGACTATTCTTGCGCATCTCCTGTTTAAGCACTCATTGAGCTTGACTTTTATGGATATTTTAATTTATTATGGCCAATGTATCATTTCTTACTCTTTTTAAGACTTTAATTCATTAGACTCATTAAAGCGGCCAAGTTTGAAAATTTGATCTAAAATGAATGAAGTATGCGTAAGAAAATGCTTCGCGGTAATTTCTGTAAAATTTGAAGTGGAGGTACTTTTTTAACTGTTCGGATTTCTTTTACGTTAGTAATTACCAATGAATTTTGTTCTACGTATGGAATATTATTGATTTAAGCTTTTTTATAAGGTATGGCTGATGAATACCGAAAAATTTTAAATTGTTTAAATTCCACCCAAAATAAGGCAAATTTTCAACCACAAAATGACACTATTTGTGAGCGTCTGTTCTCTCTTATTTGAACACGGACATATACTTTTTCTTTAATATTTTGAAAAGTCTTCCCTAGGAGCACGTGTTTGGAAAAAGTCGTTGAAATTCGGTATCTCTGAAATTTTGACCTCAACTTGGATGATTTTCGTTATTTTTGTGTAAAATCTAGAAAATTTTTAATTATCGGTTAAGTTTGTACCTAAGGTAGCACTTTATCAAATTCTACTTTTATACAAAGTTTCTAACCTGTATTATTGTATAATAACAAAGAAAAGTAAAATAAAAATCAAATGAGTGCATTTCAACACTTTTTATATTTTCTTTACAAATGTGCTATTTTCCGGCATTTTATACCCAGTTTTCAAATAAGCATGAATCTTGATTTTCATCACGGACCGATTAATTTTCCTTCATAAAATGATTAAGTGACATAAATACTATATTTTCATACGGTTATCATAAAATCGTTGAAATTCCTTCATTCAGAAATGACATGCCTTAAGTACCACTGATGAGGATTCATTTTCCGGAACAAACATGGCTGGTGAACAGTTTGGGCAGTTTTTCAAGAAGACTCCTTTCTTGACTGCACAGATGTGGCACATAGTTTTATCTTATTTACTGAATAGACCATTTTCCGATCTTGCGTGAAAGCACAAAATGTCCGAGTCAACATCTTTTGGCATTGTTTTACATTATGACGTCACTGTTAAAAGACGGAATTCCATTGAGATGTAACAATGAAAAAGTGTGCCAAAATTGCCTACCTCGGACATTTTTCGTCATTTTGTCAGCCATTATGAATTTTGGCAAGTGGCCAATTTGACAAGTTGTCATGGAGCTGTTGTGACGGGTGTTGCATGCAATCAGGAGACGCTGACTCTCCCCGGGCACCAGGTCATACCTCGGAATGTTATTCTTTCCGATGTTCGCAACAGTTTAACGGAAATTCAAATGGAATTGCCTTGCCGTCTCCACTTTGAGACTGAATAACTGATAGGTACTTCTTTGATGTTTGATTTACTTTTATAATATTCCATCATCCGACCAATATTATAAAGGCAAAATGCTTAAAACATGAAAAACCCTCTACGGTGAATTATTCTTAACCTTATATATTCCTTCTTGATCTTCTTAACAATACAGTAATTAGAGTTCAGATGCACTTGAGAAAGATCAAATCTAATACGGAGTAAAGGTCAAGACTAATCTACGGCCTTCTTTGTAATGATGCATAAGATTGATTGTTATATTACATAATCATTCATCGTTTTGATTTTATTTCCATAAAAAGCATACATCCAGTGATTTTGTATTGGCCAATGAGAGATTTTATTCTGGGAATGAACATTTTATTACGTGTGAGATTTACATTGGACCATTATACACACATTAACACGAACCTGCGTCAATAGGTGTAACGTATAGCTGTCTAGAAATTGATGACATCGTATAACTGAATGGGACGTTTTGTTCTTCTATATACAAGTATATATTTTTTACCTCACACATAAAATTGTCTCCTATTTTAAGTGTTCCTCTAAACAACAATCAAATGGAGAGTGAATATATAGCCAAGGTCATTATCGCTTATATGAAAAATATTTATAGGGGTTACACAGCCAATTGTGCCTCATATGAAATTCATGTGAAATTTACATGAACTTTACATGAAAGCTCACATGAAATTTATGTGAAACGAGCACGAACATGAAATTTACATGAAATTTTTCACATTAAATTCATGTGAAGATTTTTACATGGATCTTATGTGAATTCAGTTTCCTGTGAAGGTCCATTAGAAAAATTCATGCGAAATTCATGTGAAGGAAATTTATGTGAAATTCATGTGAAATATTTTTCACATAAATCTTATGTGAAATTTACATGAATTTTACATGAACTTTCATGTGAAATTTACATGATGCTCATTTCATATGAATTTTATGTGAGGCACAATTGGCTGTGTATAGCAAACCACGAGGGGGTTTTTTTTGCAGAATTATATTGCTTTGCGAGTGCCCGTGTTTAATTATCATTAAATTCATTTAAATAAAGGAAGTGTTCAAACTGGTTACCTTCTTGAAGAAAATTTCGAACCAAGTTTAATGCACCAGACACGTTTTACTGATATTAAATCTTCATCAACGGTACTTATTAAGGTAAAGCATCCCTCAGGTCTCAGATGCTCATATGTCCTTAATAACAACTTTTACAATATTTTCATTTTCATATATCCAAAACTTATGTTAAACCTGATATACAAACAAACTATAATTCTTGGTTTCATGATTAGCCGTTTGAACTTTAACATTGGACCCTATGGGGAAAGTAAGAAAAATCCCTTTTTAGAGGTGATAAAATGTAACTATAAAAGTTTCATTTCCCAAACCATATTAGTTTGATAATCTGAACAATATTCTGAGGAGACAAAATGGGATATGCGGGCAAAAAATTACCAGCAATTCTGACCTGAGGGAAACTCTACCTTAAATGCTTATATAATAAGTGACTTTCAGACACTGCCAAAAATTAGATTAAACATTAAAGTAACGTCACGTACAGTGCATTTTGGAAGTTTTCTCATTCTAAATTCTGATCCAAAGTCCAAAGTACATTAAGAACCCCCCCCCCTTTTTTTTTTTAATTAATACAACGAGAGAAACTGATATAAGCTTAAAGCTTCCTCTTCAATTTATTCATTTGAGATTTAATGTACAGCGCGTGCATTCAATAGGACCACCTACAATAAATGCCGTTCTTGTACTGGACTCAAATGATTGTTCATTAGATAGTAATGTCCTCCGTGTTTCTATGGTGCTATGGTATTGTCTCCTTTTTTTCTTTTTCTTTTTTTTTTTCTTTTCTTCTTTGTTTTGTTTTTTTCTTTTTTTTTTTCGTTCGGTTTTTTTTCTCATGAAAAAGTTCTGTTTTTTTCTCAAATTCATTTGCTTATTCCAATGTCAAACTTCTTTAAATTCAATAGCATCATTTAAGTACAGATAAATTTGCAGCATGGACCAGACATGCACGTTTCGGGTACTTAACCCTCGTCAGTGATCCTCAATCTAAACAATGTAATATGGCCAAAGAGCGTGAAAATTATTATGTCAAAAATGTACCGAAATACGTAGCAGGATGGGTGGGATATGATGCTGCAGGACTCATGTTTAAGAAATTTCAAGAAATTTGGTATCAGAAATTTTCGAATGAGTTGAAGAGACAGACGATCAATCGAAGTTGATCGAACTTGGCTACATCGTGCCCTCGGGGACTCCTGGTCCACCAGCATAGACACTCACCAAGTGGTGCAAATGTTCAACGTCTTCAAATTCAATAGCATCATTTAAGAACTTTAATGAAGTGATTTTTGGATTCGATTTTTTAAAATTTGTATTTGACTTTCATTCACTTATCCTAAATAGAGATTAATTTTATTAATCACATTAATTTTGTAAGCATATGTTTTAATCAAATCGGCGAATGAAAGTCAAAGACAAATGCCGAAACCAGATTCTAAAAACCACAACCGAAAGGCTTACGGGTTTTTTTTAAACTGTATGTATCCTAATATTTTAGCGAATTAAAGTTGTCTATTTTAAATATGTATATCCTTTCACTTAATTTATCTTTCTTACTCACCAATTTATCAATGTTTTATATACATCGATTCCCTTAATTCTGATTACATTCACTTGATATCTCCAAATTTTGCATTATCCGAAAAAAGTATTGCTCAATGTCATCATTATTGAAAAATTGCATTTAAGGTGGGGTTTTTTTTTAGGATAATATTTTTTGCAGTTTTTCTGCATATAAGCTTTGCATGTATTTATTTATTTCATACTAAAACCTCAGAAAAGTTGTATGGTAGATTCTCAAAATCACAAGCAAATCAGAGAATTAGCTAGAAAAAAATACTGTTTCTCCGGGGCTGCTCTGTTTCTCCATACAAGTTTCTTCTTTCTCTCGACTTCATTGATGTTCATTGAATGCAGGTGATACATATTTTATGAACATTGTGTCAATTTACTACACTTTGATCAAAATAATAGGGATAAATATCTTCTTTTTTTTTCCCTTTTTTCTTTCTTGAACAAAATTTACCTACTATCATTTATCTAGAAGGCAAGGCAAAATCATCATCATTTTCCATTGGTACGGTTGCGAACCTCGGAATGAATAACATTCTGAAGTGTGACCCATGTGCCCGGGGAGAGTCAGCGTTTCCTGATTGCATGCAACATCCGTCACAACAGCTCCATGAAAACTTGTCAAATTCGGCGATTGCCTCGATGTACATATTGATGTACATACCGGTATCAGGTAAATATTTCTTGTTTGGTGATGATGACAGCCATTCAATCGCAATCCAGAATGAGAGCAAGGCCTGCAACAACCAAAAAGCACAACCCGACGTACACATGAGAACACATAACATGTGCACGAAATGGGCATGAATACAAACCACGCACATTTTGAAAAATACCAGCCTGATGTCAATAAAGCCAAAAATACAATCACAAACCAAAGGAGGGGATCTCCAACAACACCAGGCTGCAGCACCCACAGCAAAACTCCAAAACACCCAATGCAAAAACACAATGCAGAAAAGCACAGAAAGAGACGCATGAGGGTCAGGGAACGTCTACGCACAACACAGAAACATCAAATACAAAGGACTACACATAACCCAACGAGACCAATGGGCAACCGGTGCCGACTTCGGGCGGCCATCTGCCACGGAAATAGCAGAAGGTGTGGTTATCCTGGATTACGTGCGCACAACCCTCCCACTTTTCCGATTTCCAAGAGGTCTCGAACAATTGTGGTGTAAAACAACCTCCTCACTGTCAGATGACCGCTCACAAACACAAGCTTCAAATATTGAAAAATGTGGATCGTCGAAACAAAAATCAACCGAATAATAATAATGTAGCCTTACCGTCAAACCCCAACATCAGGGATGTTCCTTTTGAATATAACATGATTGTACTTTTACAACAAAACTGCATGAGTAATGATTCAAATAATCATATTCTTAATATTATTAACTTTCAGTACGCATGACAACGTTTTGTCCCTTCGATGATTATTTGCGTTATAAGATTTAACCAAGAAAATGTGTGTCATGTGTTCGTGATATTTTTTTATTTTTAAATGCCATATATTCATGCACCACCCAAGATAAATTTCGTTTTTAAGAAGACTCTGTGGAGATTCTTCAATAAAATATTGTTGTCCTCTTCGCATTTCTATAATGCGTTGTCATTGTCTTGGTCTGGTTGTTCTCTTTTTCTCGTCTCTGAAGAGTACTGGTATATTCCGTTATTTTTACCGATGGGGATCCCATCCCAACCTTTGTTTATTTTGTATTTTTCATGAAATTGTATGCCTATCTATTGTATTTTTTTTTTATCTTATTTTTAACCAAAAGTTTCAAGTTTAACCTGGAGCATGGACAGTAAAGTGACGATAAGTTGGAATTTGTATAGATCATTTTAGAAAATATTCACCAGTTAATGAAAGTCAAATTCAAAACCCAAGAAATTATAATCAATGGACATACAATGCAAAACCAAGCAAAACAACTAAAATACTGTGCATGGGAATCCCCTTTTTCATTCATTAATGAGATATCGGTCATATCATATAATCATCGATACCTCACGCTCAAGTGTGAAGTATCACATTTCTGCTTACTAAATTTTGGGGTTAAAAAGTAGTAAAATTAAACTCAAAAACACTGCATCCGATTTCCACACAGGAAATAAAAAGGTTTGTGGGGCATAAGTGAAAATGAATATCTTTGATATGCATGCACTCATTGAGTGGTTATTAATACAGAAGTAACGGAAAATAAACAATTAGTTAACAATTAACAAAAAATCACACCATGGGAACATTTATTAACCACAAGTACACCGAAATCGCAAGTTACTAATTGTAGCCGTTGTGTATAGTATTGTACGTAGAGCCTAGAAAGAACCCCATTAATGAGCATTACGATCTCTGATATAAAAATGACATAGAGGGTTTTTATTGATGTAACATGACGCGGCAAACGGTGTTGATGTGTATTTCTGGTTGGTTACCGTAGGATGAGGTCACTAAGGGGAAAATGCTGATCTACGTAAGAGGAGTGTTTCCCTCCATAACTATAAATAGTTTGAAATCAAAATTATCCATACGATTGAAAATTTACCTTCAAAATGAAAACATCGGCATCTTTAATGAAACTGATTACGCTTGGTGGAGTTATGCTCCTTATTTTATCAGATTTAACTCTGGGTCTCAAATGCTGTAAGTATTTAGATGGTGTACATGTCATTTTAAAAGTCTATGCAAATTTTATGCCAAATTGTATATATTTCTTTGAGAGAGATTATTTTATTGCCAATGTTAATTTATGAAATATCTATCGATAATTACATTAATGATACTTATATAAATTTTATGAAGAATTATATGAAACTTTGCACTATTAGGAATTTTTACTTATTATCGTGAAAACTTACTTTGGAATTTTTTTTACTTTAAACTTTTAAGCTGTATAAATGTTAAAATTGTCTACTTTTGTTTTTTGACTTGTATTATGTTGAAGGGTTTTCTATTCTTAATGAGTTTATACCTTATTTTGGACTAAATATGTATTGAAATTTATTTTTACAGCTCGTGGGAGATATAAAGATTTTGATTTGGTGGAGCATGAAAACGTTTCCATGGAATTAAAGTTAGAAACTGCTGTAAAACAGGTCAGTATAAAGATGAAAAATATATTTTGCATTCTTTCTTAAAAAATAGCAATATGCAAAATATCATCAGTGTTTAGAATTTTATCTCTGGGTAAAACACTATCATATTTTCTGATTTTTTTTTCTAGTTGCCTTCAAACTCTCCTTGACCAAAAAATTCGTACAGAATTGTACAGGTCACTTACTTCAGTTTAAAATATCTATATCTTTTGTATTTATATTTTTCCCCTTCTTCTTTTTAGAAATCATTACTAGAATCTGTATTTAAGAGTAGACACTCCATTTTTTGTTTACAATTTTAGTACATGTTTTTACACTGAAATCAAATATTTGATTAGCACAAATTTATTCTAAAAATGTGTAAAGATTCAATTTGAATTTAATGTCGAAATTCGTGGAATTTTACGTCAAGGCATGAAATTAAAGGTCAAGTGTCATTGCGGTTTTTGTCTCTCTCCTCTCATTGAATACCGTTACAAAGTTTCTTTATATTACGTCACAAATTTTAATGAATACATTGACGTTCATCATCAGGACGAAATATCTAAATTGCTTCCTTTGCATAAATTGTTTTGTGGAGGAGGACATTTATCCAAATAGTTATTTACTATTTAAAATAAATTCAAAAATCATAATAAAATCAGGCTTTTCTCAAGTTCAACCATTTATTCTACTTTCAGATTCAATGTTTATTGAAAGAAATGGACGCATTAAAAGAAGAAGTAGTGTACCTAAAAATGAAAAGTTTCAAAGATAAACTAAGGAGGTGACATGACATTGTGAAATATTGAAGAAATTACCCAAAAAAGGATCGGCTCTCGATGAAACATCAGTGACGGAGCCAGAGGGGTCTCATATGCCCTAGATGAACTTATGATTAGTGAGAAATGAAGAAAATCTGCAGGCAGGTGTGAAACTCTATTCAAGGGCATTCAGTTTCTTTTTTCAGTGGAGTGAAACACTCGAAATATCTCTGCAATTCACTATAATTTCACGGTTCCATGGGCATTGTCGTGTGACGAAAATGTTCAATCTATTTATATCAAAAAAGGTGCTTTATTTTGTTATAATTATGTGCTCATTCATACATTTTTGTAGATTTTATCTGTAGTTTTTATACAATAGTGCTGTGAATGTTGAATCAATGTTGAATTATGCAATATTTTCCCAGTCAAACTGGGGTCTTTGTTGATAGTTTGAGTATATTTATTTATTTATTTTATTTATTGAAATCGTTATAAAATAAACCATGAAATTGAAACATGCAGTATTTTCTCACTTTTATTTGATCCATTAGAAGAATCAGCTGTTTGGTTGGCCTTTCAGCATGTTGCCTTTAATAACTGAAAATATGAGCTCAGAGTATAATTAAACCAGCTCTCTTACACATCCTACCTTTTAGTTTGCGACGACATCATTGGTCCAAAATGCAACCCTAGAGCAGAATCTTCACCTAATTGATTCGTGCTTCTTTAAATTGAGTTGTGTAGTTAATACAAACTAAATCTAATGGATATCACCCTCATTTCTACTCACTTTATCCATACATCGCACTTCTGTTGTTTTTGTTGCAAACCTTTCGTGTGTATTCCATTGTTATCGACGCGAAGTATTCTTCATAGTGATATTTTCATCACTAAAATCATATTCATTTATGAATTTTCGATCTTTTTCTTTTCTTTTTTTTTTTTTTGTGGAATTTGGCCCATCAAACATCCTTGCCATATTGTCTCTTTTTCGACCTGGAGGATTATTGTACATACATTATTTGTCTCATGCAAAAATGAGGACAAGTGTTCCAACAATTCAATGTTGCAATGTAAAATCTCAAGAACATTCCCATATTCAGGACAAACTGAAATTATTACATTACAGTACTTCTTTGATGTTCATTATTATTATTCCGTACATTTTTAAAAGTGTGCAGAACAAACTTGTTTCACCATGAATGAAAGTCACACACAAGAACTAAAATCAGAATCGAAAAGTTATATTCAAAAGGCTTACAAAGTCTTGAAAGGTCGGCGCTGTGGTCTAGTCGGGCCAGTAACCGAAAGGCTGCTGGTTCCAGCCTCACTAAGACCACGGGTCGGCCGATATATACTCTTCTATGGTCTGTGTTATGAAATAAATATTGTCCTTGTCTGTGTATTTTATACATGTCTGTGGTGTTTATTAAGTCTTGAAAGATATAAACCAAAACAAAGATAGGGAAGAGATCCCCAACATTGAAAACAGTGGATCATAAATTTCTCTCATGATATAGGAAGAAGTGGACTAGGAAATGGAGAAAATAACAACACACCATAGAAACGCGAAGGGAAACACTTAATGAATAATCTAAACAGATATATAGCAAACTCATGCATGGCGAGATTCTTTTCTCTCCAACATGATTTCACTATATCTTAGAAATCCTGCGACACTGGATGTTTTGTCCTTCATCCACGGTAATACAAGCCGATTAAAAGGAGTTGTAATGTCTTATGTGATTATGTTCTCGTAAACTCTACATGGTCTTTGTAGTAAGAAATGCGAGACACAGAATCGACGCTTCGAGAAATTTACTTTATAATTTTAAACGTCCTCAAATTCAATAGCATCATTTAAGAACAAATGAATTTGCAGCATGGACCAGACATGCACGTTTCAGGTACTTAACCCTCGTCAGTGATCCTCATTTTAAACAATATAATATGACAAAAGAGTGTGAAAATTATTGTGTCTAAACATAGGTCACTGGCGTAGGACAAGGGGGGGCAGGGGGGGCACGTGCCCCCCCCCACTTTTGAAAGTGGGGGGGCATAAGTATGTTTGTGCCCCCCCACTTTTTGACGTAAATTTTGATATAAAAAAAACTGCAAAATACCTTTAACTCAAACTATATAGAATATCATTACATGTATATGTTAATGATAGAGGACACAGACAGTATTTTCTGATTAGTCAATATTTTGCTCGCCAGCCATTTATTCATGTATTTAAAATTTAGAATTGCACCAGAAATGTTAAAATTTGTGCATACAGAACAATATTTATTTTTTAATCTCTTCCTCTTCTTCCCCCCCCCCCCCCCTTTATTTTTTTTTTTTTTTTGCTTGTTAGAAATTTTGGGATGTTGTGCCCCTCCACTTTTTCAATCAGAGCTACGCCATTGTAGGTAATCACAGATTACGAAGCTCACCTCGTGACAGCAAAATTCAATTCAAACATATTTCTTAGTACATGTACATTGGCTTTTAAAGGCAAAACCACTCAAGCAGAAAAAGTAGGTCAAGGTCATTTCATGAAAGTTTGATCAAAGATACATCCAATATGCAAGTTTGGTACATGTAGCAGTTATACTTTGCTCAATATTGGCTTTATAGAGCAAAATCACTCAAGCTGAAAAAGTAGGTCAAGGTTATTTTATGAAAGATTGATCAAAGATACATCCAATATGCAAGTTTGGTACATGTATCACTTATACTTTGCTCAATATTGGCATTTAAAGGCAAAATCACTCAAGCGGAAAAAGTAGGTCGAGGTCATTTTATGAAAGTTTGATCAAAGATACATCTAATATGCAAGTTTGGAACATCTAGCACTTATACTTTGCTCAATATTGGCTTTATAGAGCAAAATCACTCAAGTGGAAAAAGTAGGTCAAGGTCATTTTATGAAAGATTGATCAAAGATACATCCAATATGCAAGTTTGGTACATGTATCACTTATACTTTGCTCAATATTGGCTTTTAAAGGGAAAATCACTCAAGCGGAAAAAGTAGGTCGAGGTCATTTTATGAAAGTTTGATCAAAGATACATCTAATATGCAAGTTTGGAACATCTAGCACTTATACTTTGCTCAATATTGGCTTTTAAAGGCAAAATCACTCAAGCGGAAAAAGTAGGTCAAGGTCATTTTATGAAAGTTTGATCAAAGATACATCAAATATGCAAGTTTGGTACATGTAGCACTTATACTTTGCTCAATATTGGCTTTTAAAAGCGAAATGACTCAAGTGGAAAAAGTAGGTCGGATGCTGCATCTGATGCATGGGTCCATCTCGGCATCCAAAGATGAATCACTTGTGCAAGTTTGGTTACTGTAGCATCAGTACTTTGTCAGATACTGAACTACCCCAAACTTCTTAACCAAGTCACTCAAGCGGAAAATGTAGGTCAGATGCTGCATACGATGCATGGGTTCACCTCAGCATCCAAAGATGAATCACTTGTGCAAGTTTGGTTACTGTAGCATCAGTACTTTGTCAGATACTGAGCTACCCCAAACTTCTTAACCAAGTCACTAAAGCGGAAAATGTAGGTCAGATGCTGCATCCGATGCATGGGTCCACCTCAGCATCCAAAGATGAATCACTTGTGCAAGTTTGGTTACTGTAGCATCAGTACTTTGTCAGATACTGAGCTACCCCAAACTTCTTAACCAAGTCACTCAAGCGGAAAATGAAGGTCAGATGCTGCATCCGATGCATGGGTTCACCTCAGCATCCAAAGATGAATCACTTGTGCAAGTTTGATTACTGTAGCATTAGTACTTTGTCAGATACTGAGCTACCCCAAACTTCTTAACCAAGTCACTCAAGCGGAAAATGTAGGTCAGATGCTGCATTCGATGCATGGGTCCACCTCAGCATCCAAAGATGAATCACTTGTGCAAGTTTGGTTACTGTAGCATTAGTACTTTGTCAGATACTGAGCTACCCCAAACTTCTTAACCGGACGCGGACGCGGACACGGACGCGGACACGGACGCGGACGCGGACGCGGACGCGTGGGGTTATAGCATAAGCTCACTCAACTTCGTCGAGGTGAGCTAAAAATGTACTGAAAACATATCAGGATGGGTGGGATATGATGCTTCAGGACCCACGTTCTACAAATTTAAAGATTTTTTGATAACAGAAATTTTCGAATGCGTTGAAATGACAGACAATCAGCCGAAGTTGATCGAACTTGGTTACATGTGCCCTACTTTAGATGCACATAATGCAAAAACTCCAACTAGAGGGCGCTTCTAAAATAAATTTGGCTATGCCTGAAACCCTCTTTAGCTTTAATGAGATAAAGAAGATCCTATCGACAATCTCAACAGCACTCACAATAGAGCACTAAATTGAGCATTGACGGACCCCTCGCAAGCTAGAGGTGTGACAAGGTGCTCGGGAGGAGTAAGCATCCCCTATTTGGCTAGCCGTACCTGCCGTCGATGTTCAGGCACGAAAATGAAAACAATATATATATATATAAAACATGCACTATCTGAGGTTTTGTCTACACAGAGTGCTACAATTGCTATGGCGACCATGTCAGGGAAAGATAAAAGCGAAAAAAGATGTTGTTCCAACTCAGCTATCTTAGGGCTTCTTCAAAGACAATTTTAGGGTATATGTGGCGACATCATTATGCACTTTGTGCTTGTAAGAATGGACTGTTGAGTAAGGTTTCAGTACCAATGTATGGAATTGACCAATATTAAATGTCTTCAAAGTCAATAGCATCATTTAAGAACAGATAAATTTACAGCACGGATCAGACATGCACGTTTCGGGTACTTAATTTAACCCTCGTCAGTGATCCTCAATCTAAACAATGTAATATGGCCAAAGAGTGTGAAAGTTATGTCCAAAAATATACCGAAAGACGTAGCAGGATGGGTGGGATATGACCCACGTTTTAGAAATTGCAAGTTATATTGATAACAGAAACGTTCGAAGTTGAATGCGTTGAAGAAACAATCAACCGAAGTCTATCGAACTTGGCTACATGTTTCCTCGGGTACTCCTGGTCCACCAACAGTGACTCACAAAGAGGTACAAATGTTAGACGTCTTCAAATTCAATAGCATCATTTATTGCAGCATAGACCAAGCAATGATATTCTTGTAATTTGATTATCTCTCTTCCCTGTATTTTATTTTATTCTATTTTATTTTATTTATTTTTTATCTTGGGGGGGGGGGGGGTGTTAATGGTAAATTATGTATAACGATAAAATCTAAGAAAAACATGTCATTCAATGATAATTAATTTTTCACTTTATGGACGATTTACAATCTTCAATTCAGATTTTCAAATGGGGATTTGAATATTATGACATCAGCTAGCTGAATAATATTGAAGTAATTACGTCTTTCGGTATATTTTTATTTTCAAATATATTTATTATAGAAACAAATGTATTTTACTTCAACACTAATTTTACCTAACGATAATGTATACTGCCCGTCACTCCCCCCCCCCCCCCCCCCTTTTTTTGTAGTGTACGTTTTAGGGACCTTAGAAGAGCAAAGGTCAATGGTTGACCACAAGTCTAGATTATTTGATTGGATAATTGAATGTCCACTATTGTTCTATTTCGTGTATATGTGGGAATTTGATGCTTGTTTATTATTTACTGTCATGGAGTTTTTATGCATGTAGTAAACACGTTACACTTGTAAACACTGGAATGTGTTATTTCCATGTTAAATTATATGTTGTCGATTCTTATCCCAGAATTTACAAAGGATTCAAAATTTCAAATGAAAATCATTCTATTTCTAATAAATCAGGGCTGAATCATGATTTCAAATTTAAGGCGGGCTCCTTTCCGGGCGTTGTGGAAAATATTGTCACGTCCGTTACCGGACACCGTATACGCAGTGGTGTAAATCTGAGTGTAATGCGAATATGAATTATAAAAGGAATGCGTGTATAAAATTCTCAATGATTTATTTATGCGAAATTAAATATCAACTAAGGTCCACATTCACTCATCTAAACATTCACTCGACAGGCTGAACAAACAAACAAACAAACTATACGTTTTACTGTTCAACCAAACAGTGCTGTCAAAGTATTTAAAACACGAGTTAAAATCTATAATATGAATATTATGCTTCTGAAATATTTTCTGAGAGTAGGAATGGACGACTTGCAAACTAGCTTTGCGACTGTAGTTGTCAAGCTACAAAACTGCACAGCTAGAAACTTTATATTATGAATGAAAATAACAACAAGACATATACATTCAAACTACAACAACCGGAGACTCCTGTCTTATAATTTAGTGGTCAAACTCTGAGCTTTACTCCTCAGGTCATCTCAGATCTCCATATCTGGAACCATTATAGTTTTTCTCAGGGACCAACTAATATTCGACTTCTAGGATTTCCAAAATAAGGCTAAACAATGTCCTCTATATGTACATGTATATAATAACCATCGTATATAAACAAAACCCTTCACTTACAACTCAAAATAGATCTAGCTCTCTGTGCATCAAAAAGTACGTCCTCTCTCTAGAACTAAATTTCCCTCTCTGACAACTTGTCTTCTGGCTCTATAGTAACAATCAACTAAACCAGCATCTCCAGCATCTCCAACATACGATGCTGAGACACGATTGGCCATTACTTCAAACATAAATTATGCAACAACCTTATATGGAACACCACATAATATTCATACAGAAATAAAGCTAAGATTTCAAAGTTCATGACTGTATAATGCATTTAATAATCAAAGCTAAAATAACGCAGAAATTGCATAAAACATATTTCCAACACTAAATTCCAACATAGCCGGCTCCAACTCAAACGCGTAAGTGAACTAAAAGGAAAGCGCTTCAGTGACGTAGAAGTAAACAAACTTCCAACAAACCACATGTTAGAAATGTCAAAAATAAATCAGTTTTGGAGCCTTTTAAACACAATGACAGTCTTAAATGATAAAGAACTCATAATTAACAGTTATTACACACACAGTTTATGACAGTAAGTATTCTTATAATGAGAGAATTCAATAGTTTAAAATGATATGCCCATAGCTGGTGTTTCCTCTGATTAGATCTACATAGAATTATACGTTTTACCGAAATATTACTAACTAATATTTGATGTGAAATAATCTGACAACTTGAAGGTTATTTACGTATAAAAACTCAAATATGACTCATAAATTAAAATCGTGTTGAAGGGTAAATTAATCCATAATAATTAAACTATATCATGACAAAAATGTCTCAAAACACTGACATTACAACTTGTTCATTGTAGTGATATTCTGCAACCGGTCGTCCTTTCAAAGGTTCAATATATGAATAAAAATGCAAAGGAATCAGTGAATAAAGGACAAACACAAAATCAAATTTCACAATCCAAAAATGACAAATTCTTGAAAAATACCAAACAAAACAAAGATAGGGAGGAAATCCCAAAGGACTAAAACAAAGGAACATACTCACACAAGAGGAGAAGACAGAGACAATAAACAGCAATACAGAAGCACGAAGGACAACACTTCTTAATGAAACAAAGGAGGGGATCTCCAACAACACCAGGTTGTAGCACCAACAGCAAAACCCCAAAACACCCAATGCAAAAACACAAAGCAGACAAGCACAGAAAGAGACGCGTAAGGGACAAGGGACGTCAACGCACAACACAGAAACATCAAACACAAAGGACTACACATAAACCAACGAGACCAATGGGCAACCGGTGCCGACTTAGGACGGCCATCTGCCACGGAAATAGCAGAAGGTATGGTTATCCTGGATTACGTGCGCACAACCCTCCCACTTTTCCGATTACCCAGAGGTCTCGAAGAACGTACAATTGTGGTGTAAAACAACCTCCTCACTGTCAGATGACCACACACAAACAAGACCGCAAAACGCAGGGGCCCAAGCAACACAGATGAATATGTAAATGGATATAAAAAGAGGGCGTGCGTAATACAATCCGTGCTCTGCCGCCGCGAGCTCATGTATGTTATCACCCGAGGAGTCCGACTGACATTCAGAGAGGACAGGTGGTCGGGGCCCTGTCTTCTCTAAAGAGGTTTGGACAGGGCCCGTCATGGAGTCCCGTCGTCACAGTCAGTCAGAGTGTAAGTTTTAAGAATGCGCTTGTACAAGACTGTAGATTGGTCAAGTACCAAGCCTAGTGTCCGTCTGGTGACATTTGGATCATAACCACGGTATAAAAGGCGTTTGATGATTCTGACGCATTTTCGATAGTGATGTTGTCTATCTTTGATCCTTCTTATCTTGTTAATAATGTCACCATAAAATGCAGGTTGTGAAATACCCAAAGTAATATACTCTGTTGCCTGTATTGGTCCAAATTCGGAAGAAGTTGACAATAATTTTTGTAAAATTTCCAGAAAGTCTTTACTAGTTTGTGAAAGCGAAAACCTTGTCCTAAAAGTTTCTTGGTAATTTGTAAATTTCTACTATGAAAATCGAAAACATCAGTACATGCTCAAGCATACCGGATGAGCTGTGAAATATAGATACCATAGGACGGTAATCTAGGAACATCACCGTCAAGCCAGGGGAAATTTACTATGTTAAATCCAAAATCATCTCTTTTGTCATACACACTTGTATGGATCTCTCCATTAACAATTTTGATATTTAGGTCCAAAAATGGTGTTTCTGTGTTTGAAACGTTTGCCTTGTTTAGAATCAATTCTTGTGGATAAATAACATTTTTATATTTCTCAAAAACAGGATTGTCGATAGTAAGAATATCATCCAGGTACCTAGAAGTACCAATGAAACATTTCACATCATCATTTTTTCTTTGTTTTTGAAGATTTTGGATAAATTCCTTTTCATACGTGTATGAAAATAAATCTGCAACAAGAGGCGCACAATTAGTACCCATTGGAATCTCTACAACCTGCTTGTAGAGTTTCTCACCAAATCTTACATAAATATTGTCCAAAAGGAAGGACAAGGCAATACACAGGTCACCACATGTCCATGATTTGTATGATTTGTAATCTGTGGCGGAAAAGAAACAAACTCCATATATGTAGTCAAGAGTAAGAACTGAATTTACTATGGTTGGCGCCACTCTATGTGCGCTTTTTTTTCTTTTCCTTTCCTTTCCTTTTCTTTCCTTTTCTTTTCTTTTCTTTTTTTTTCCCCCTTTTTTTTTTTTTTTTTTTTGTTGTCGTAAAAAAGGAAAAATTGAATCAGAAATAAGGATAAGAAAACTCAACAATACAATTTCTGACTGTATGGAATGGATCTAGACAATTTATTCCGTTGGAAATACTACTGCATCAAGACATTACATTAAAAAATCTTAATAATCTCTAATGTTAAAACAAAATACGTTGTAGGTTGTGCTACTATAAATAATAAAAATACCGACACTTAAAAGTTCAAAAATGTGGAATTCCTGTGATTTCAGAAGCTTTGTTTATAAAGAATATATGTTTTTTATCAGAGTAAAACGAAGTGTTCTATGAAATTCTTCAAGTTATTGAAACACGTTGTGGTTTCTTGAAAATTTTGTTTCCCTCGGTCTTAGAATGGATTGGTGCTTTCAATTCATTGCCGACATCCAAACACAGTCGACGACGATTCTGTAGCCAAAACATTGCATAAATAACTTACTTTTTGTTTATTCTGATGATAAGAAAATCTTCAGATATTTTAAATATTGGAAAAAAAAAGTCTAACAAACACCATTAAAGTACCATTAAAGCATAGAGGACGAAACACAAACTAAAAGGAAACAAAAAAACCCGCATTGTTGGGCTGTCGTAATTGCAAATTCAAAGCATTGTAGATGCCGCCACCGAAATCTACAATGCTTTGAATTTGCAATTACGACAGCCCAACAATGCGGGTTTTTTTTTCCAGATTTTCTTCTGATCTGTCGAGAAAGTAAGACCAAAAACTGAACATATTGAAATTCATTCAAGCTAGAACCAGATAGATTAAAGGGTAGATCTACGTCTAATCTTGAGATCAAATTTCATTAGAAAGTTGCACCTAGAATTTTGCATCTTTTTTCGTAAAAAGTATCGTCAAATTCAGTGCGTTACACTTGCCGTCGGCAAAGACCATCCTCTATAAAAAGCGCAAATTATAAGTTATGAATATTTTGGTTAAGAGAGCAAAGTATAATAAGTGATGTCTTGGTACAACACATATTTCCGGAAATCCCCTCAAAGTGTAGGTGTACCTTAAGTATCGAAAGAGAAAGGAAATGGTCCGATGTTTTATGTACTTTATTGGAACCAGAGGACCCAAGCGTCGAATAATTCCAAAGAATTGTTGACAGATGTTCATATCTTCATGACTCGCACAGAAGCATATAGTATGTTATCTCTCACAGTTATAGTCTTCTTTTCTGAAAGCTTACTGAACTCTTCAGTCTTCATGCAATGTTTCTATTGTGTTCGCTCAATTATGTAGTTTGTATACGTATTTCATGCTTTTGATGTCAATAAATCTATTTGACTTTTCATTGAGTTTTGGTTCGTTTTCTTTGTAATGTAACCTTTATTGTCCTCTAGGAAGGATGAACATGTGTCTTTTATATAGAATAAATGTGTTTCCTAAGCTGGAAGAGTGTATACGTGTAATCTGGATTATATCTAACGCCGATTCTGAATTGCACATACGTAAAACCATAGGCTGGTAGTTTATTTCACTGTTGATGTTGAAACTCATATACAGATAGGGGGTATGCCTGAAACATCATATTTATTTTTCACAAAACTTCTCTTCGAGATTTAGGAATTTTTCGCTTCTTTTTATTGATTCACTAAAATTGCAAAGTTCTAAGTACTGTCCAAGCGGCTCACTTCGGAAATTGGATAAATGCTATTTTGACTACTTAATCATGCAAAAATTTAAATTAAATTAAATTTATACCATTCAATAATTCTCGTTTAGTTGTAAATTTTGGTATAAGCTATACAATAATCAGTGCATGTAATCAAATTTTATAGACAAAACAGATTTTAGATGGGCCGTTTCCCATGCTAATTTTTTCCCGTAACGTAGTGACGTTTTCCATGGTGTAGCTCAGCTTATGACTTGTGTTGTCAAAATTTCTTTGAATTTCTAAACGTGGGTCCTGTAGCATCATATTTGGACATAATAACTTTTACACTCTTTGGTCATATAACATTGTTTAGATTGTGGATCACTGGCGAGGGTTAAGTACCCTAAACGTACATGTCTGGTCCATGCTGCATCTGTTCTTAAATTTGAAGACTTTTAACATGAGTGTCACTGCTGGTGGACCAGGAGTCTTCATTTTTATTGATATTCCTATCTTATTTTGTCGTAAATTCCATTAAGTCGTAATGTTTTGTTTTTTTTTTTTTTTTGAGTATAGGTCCACGTTAGAATCAGGCAGGGGTGATGCATCAAAATGTTTTGCAAAACTTTTTATTTCTGTTTTGAGACATATATGTGGTACAAATCAGACATTTGATATTCATTTCGCAAAGTAGCGATGGTGAAGCGAGATATTCACCTCATAATTTATAAAGGATAACGAAGGAAAAATAATGGCGGAAAAAGTTTCTATATATAATTCATCCATATTTGCTACCTCTATAACTTTCTTCACTATCCAAGTATGAGGAAAATTCATATGGACGCTGATCTGAACACATTTCAGGAGAAAAACGTTATGCAAAAAAATTAAGGTTTTTCAACTGCCTGCTGATCGTTACGTGGACCTGTACTTGAGTTCGGATTGCGTTATATAATTATACAGTTTTTTGTAGTCTAAAGTTAAAATTTGTTTCTTTTTTTTTTGTACTATTTTTTTAAATAACAAATGTCCTTTACCGTTGTGTTGTCTATGCAGTCTGCACCGTTTGAACTTCATTGCCTGAATACAAAGAGTTATATCATACTTTTACTGAAGATCGTACGAATTAGGTAAGAGAACCTTAAAATTGGCACAGATTTTAAATTTATTGTGAAATGAATACGTTACACAGCGCTTTACTCAAGTTAAGGTAAACTTGGTCAACCTTGAAATACCGACGTGTGATAAATCATTTCCGTAAATTGTGGGAGGCATGCATTTTAAATATTTATGAAGGAGTTTTTGTCGGATGACACGCGACTTTCAACCGGAGCACAAAGTGAAGGTCGTTCTAGCCTCTCACCGCGAGGGGTTAGTAGGAAGCTTTCTTATCAATAGCAATACCCCCACCTCTGAGGGGGAGGGCGGCCTCAGGAAGGTCTCCATTGGTACTTATTGAGACGGCATTCTTTCTTATACTCGTGCTTGAATTTCAATTTTAATGAGTTAAATCGGTGCGTTTTTGCATATGCATTTTTGCTGTCTTAATGTGTTTTTAATGAATTGTCACTTCCATTCGAGTACTCGGTGCATAAAAAGGGAAAATGATAGACTAAGTGTAATGTGATGAATTTCAATCGGAAATACTTGAAATTCAATCTCCTACTCGTCTAGAATTATTTTTCATGAATGAAATTCCTTCATCTTATGTAATGAATGCAACCGAGTTCTTTTCATGTACTTTTACATATATGATTATGTCATGAAAATATTCCATCCATGTATAAACTTTTTTTTTTTTCTTAACTTCTATTTAGAATTATTAATCTTTTGATATTTAATATTCTAATAATTTGATACGGAATTATTCATACATGTATATGACTAATTGAAAATGATGAATGATCGACAGAACGATTTTTCTTTTATAAGATAAAGTTTTACTGAAAAATATGTTTTTTTTTTATTTCTGAATTTTACTTAGATGCTGTTGTTTGGTTTAAACAGTCAAAATGATTTTAAATAAATAGTTGACTTTCAAAAGTTTGTAAAAAACTTATTTTAACCGTATGAAAGACTTATATTTTCACTGCATGAAAGAATTAGAAACTGATTTTAAATGTGTAAAAGAATTATTTTTACTGCACAGAAAGGTGATTTGTTTGGGGGAGGGGGTTGTTTTTATTTTCTGTTTTCTTTCTTGTAGGGTTTTTGTTTTCTTTTTATTAATTTATATTTTGGGGGGGGGGGGGGGTGGGGGGGGGGGGGGGGTATAGGTGTTTTAATTAACGGGTTTTACTGTATAAAAGACTAAAATTTAAAATGAATTCAGGAAGAAAATTTTGTTTCAATTAACTTTCCTTTTCGTTTGCATGAATATTTTCGAAGAAAGATAATTTTCTCTTATGTATGTACCTTTTATTAGATAACATATATTCAATGAACTTATGAACGTTTTATTTTCAGAATGAATTAAATATGGAAGCCAAAATTTTTACACATTTTGCAATGATTTTCATCCTATTTTCCACAAATTTGAAAGCAGTACATATTATTTCATACATAACCTATAAAACTAGCAACAGATGCATCCTGAAAATCGTTCAAAATAAAAATTTATGCAGTAACTGCAAATTATAAGTTCAAGGAAATTAGTGCAATTTCTTTATGGAACTCCAAGGCACTCAGTTTAGAGGAAACTACATGCAAATGGGTAATCAAAATTGCAATATTATGACAAAATTATAGATATTTCACTATATTGCATGTACTTCTATATTTAACACCTCGTCTTATTCCGCTTTTCCGTGCGTTTCATCAAATTTCCTAGGGAGCTCATTTTTTTCTGACTGTGTAGAGGAGGATTGCACAGCGTGTCGTTTGCATTATCATACCAGATAAGTTATGATACTATCAGAAAAATATGAGCGTACTATATCACGAGGAGTTGAAATTTTAATTACTATGCGAGGAATTCAGTTCTTCCCGGTGTTTATCTACAACGATATCTACTTGCTGATTTCCAGTTGGCACTGACGCAGAAATAAATTCTGGAAAGCCCCTACGTCGGGGTTTTCCACCATATTGTAGGTTAATTATGATTCAAATGGAGAAGAGAATTCTGTTTATTTTTCGACTGTTAAATCATTCCATGACTTTCCAGAAAACATGCAACGAAAAAGGCGATGAATTTTGATTATGCTTCAGAAAATCTAGGGTAAATTCGGGAGAAATAAACAGTTTTTGCAGTTACTTACAGCATGCATTTCAGTTCTACAAGCAGGTACTTTGGGTTAGTGATCCATCAATAATGACACCGTTTATCGTCCAAAAGGGTGTCAAGGGTTTTCAATGAGCACACATCTTTCCAAGTTTTTTCCCCAGCCGCTGCAAAGAATTTCATGAAGAAACCAAAAGATAAGTGCCTTTATAAAATTCATATTTTGTAGAAAATCTTTCAAGAAGGATGGCTGCTTTGTACCAAGGCTCCTCCTAGCTACTTGACTGAATTCAACACATGATTGTTATAGATATTGACATCTTTAAAATAACAAGCGTGAACTGTCCTCTTTTTTCTTCGGTTAAAAGACCAAGAAGACCACTTGGTCTACTTCTTATGATGCTCCTCAGTTTAACAAGAAAGCACTGAACAAAGGTTTTGTCATGGAATATACATGTACCAGACTACAAGTCCCTTTTCTTTACTTTTTACAACCCTATGAAAATGACTGAAACATGCCTAAATACAATAACTGTACATTCCATCATTTGACCAACTTACAAGACCTTTTTCACATACCTGTCAACTTTGAAATCTTCAAACCCTCCTTGGCACTTGAAAAAGAGGGAGATTGCACGTGAACGCATTTTGCGACATTTTGTGCAAAACCAATTTTCAAATAATTTCAATGTGCTGACATTTCAATGCAAAAACATTTACAAACTATGAAACATATACAATGTATTAATAATTTATTGCAATAATTGCAATCTATACATGTTTTCTCTCATTTTGCAATGCAATTTCTCATGGAATGCTCTGAATGTAATTAATCTTCTTTGGTAAATATGCCAAAAGAGTGAGAAAGAGGATGAACGGGTCAAAAAGAGGGAGATTTTGGTCTCCCTTGAGGGAAAAATGCAAAGGAGGGAGATGAGGTTAAACAGAGGGAGACAGGTATATTTTCAGAACAGGCATGTAAACTGTCACACATTTGACCATACATGTATGGCAATGACCTTGAAGGTGACCTTTACCCTTCTTCATCCTTAATGATCCATGTACATAAAGTTTTGTGGAAGTAAACTTCAAGAATAATGGGAAATATAAACGAAGCACATGTAAGTATCGGGCAAATTATTTGAATGTTTCAAGAACTAACGGATGGACAGACATACAAATGTCCCTTCTAGTAATTCCTGTATATCATTTTTTCCTTATAACATCACAATTCTATAATATATCTCTTCGACTGCAACAAACAGTGTCCTTGCCATACATAAACAGTGTATAAGATCTTTTTATTATTAAATTTTAGTTTTAATGCTCATCAATCATATAAAGTATAATGGGTTAATAAAGACTGATAAAAATAACAAATACATTTAAAATTCAATACAACGCAAGGTTTGATATGCATCGTCTAGAATGAAACAGTGTCTCATTTAAAAAGCATTTATGTATATAAAAATATCAATTATTATGTAAAAGCACCCTAATGTGATGATGAAGTACAGCTTTTTCTTAAAATAAGGATAGATTGAGTTCAAATGCTCTTCTATTTTACCCTGATACCTATAAAATACGCAAATCTACATCCCTGATTGACCAGAGAATAGATATTTCATCAAAATTCACAAAGTGTCTTAGTGTACGTGTACTTATTCTAGCGCAACAAAACTTTAGTGGGAACAAGTCAAAAATGAAAAAATGGAATATCACTGTAATCATGAAATAGCACACTTGACTTCTTTTCCATTATATAATTAATAAGAGTTCAATAAATTGACTTACTCTTGAAAAAGCACAATCTTTACAACTCTGCTACAATATGAATACCACTTAATTACTGTCCGTGCAGCTCACTTATAAGTAAGTACATATACAATATATGAATGTAGGTTAGATCCACATAACAAAAATAATTTATCATTATTAAAAGTTTGATCTAAAAATATAAATTCTTTTAATGTATGAATATTCAATAATAGTAAAAGTAAGATCTAAAAATATTAAGCTTAGTAAAAGTTAGATCTGAAAATATTACGCTTTGTCTATCTTTCTTCAAGTATATGTAGAAAAATAAAATCAAATATATACGCCTCAATCTCACGTTGTTTAATTTTAATAAAACTTATTTTATTTCTGGTTTTATTCCAGGCCTTGGCTTTCATCAAATTCATACACTACAGAATTTTTTTTTTGGAGTTCTTATGTAAATTTTCGAGAATATCTCATCAGTTTAATGTTTTTGGTGAATGAGAGTAAAGAGAAAAATGTATATCTATATCTAATGCAAACAATTTGTAAATACATGTATCTTCATTGAAATACAATTTTATGCATCAATACGCAAGATCGCAACTACAACACGTGCAGCATGTCCGTTCTGATTTGCATTTAGTCACCAACCTAAACCATTGTTCAAAACTTGGGCAACTTTACTGCCCAAGTAAATTGATGACATAAAAACAGTGGATAACAATCAAAGAGTGTGCAAAAACATTGGTTGGAAGTACTTGCGATCTTCCGTATTATATGCCTTTTAAAACATGCAGTTTTATATTTCAACAATAGGAATGTACAAGACTAGAAAATATAAAAATTTGACAAATGCATCAACTTTCTATTTCATCCACCCTAAGTAATGACCCTTAAAGTGCATTGGTCAATCTCAATTAAAATAATGGTCCCTCTCTCTCTAAGTATCTTAAAATAACTCATTATCAACATATGCCATAAATTCAGATAAATAAATCCAAATTTATCAACCCAGCATAAGATTCCTAACTCTTCATGAAAAAAAAAAAATCACTAATTTCTTACAAAATAAAACTGATGGCAACAACAAAAAACATCACACATATCTGAACTGTTACCAAAAGCCTAATAAAACATGTATGTACAATACAATGCTACCTTAATTTGACTTCAAAAATGCCATTTTAAGTTTAGATCCACGTAAGAATCAGACAGGGGTGATACATAAAATTCTTTTTTGTAAAACTTTTTATTTCTGTTTTGAGACATATACATGTATGTGGTACAAATCAAGATCTGAAATTTGTTTCTTAAGGTAGTGATGGTGAAGCAAGATATTCACCTTATAATTCATAAAGAATTATGAAGGAAAAAAAGGCAGGAAAATTTCTCTACATAATTCAACCAAATTTAGAATGTTTAGAGCCCTTATTACTTTTTTCACCAACCAAGTATGAAGAAAATTCCTTCAGGACATATGTTTGGGAATTGATCTCAGTACATTTCGAATGAGAAAAGTTTTGCAAAAATTTGAAGGTATTTCACCTGCCTGATTCTTACGTCAACATCATAATAAGTAGTGGCCAATCAGCAGGTGTAAACACCAGAAAGTTGGTAATTAGGCAGTTGTTTACAGGGCATTAAAAATGGGTATATAAAATTATGTATTGGTAATCACATCTTAAAAATACAATAGACTGTTGCCTTTGCAATGCAGAAAATTGATAATAACTTAAGTAACAATGTAAATTCTGTAGTTTGATTTGTATAAGTAAATTTAAAAAATCTTCAAAATGCATAATGGTTTTTCTTGAGACATAATTTTTATCACAAATTCTGGACTTCTACTTGTATAAAATTTCAGAAAATGCATGTATCTTTCAGCTATATCTGATATATAATATATAATTTGATTTTTGTTAAATTTCAGTACAAATATATATACTTTATCAAAATATCACATACATTAATAAGTACATGTGTTAACATTAATAAGTACATGTGTTAACAGCTACAGTGTAAAATTTTGCACCCATCAGGTTATTCAATGCTGTATATTTACATGTACTTCATGTACAACTGCATGAAAATGTATGAATGAACTAGCGTTATCATAAAGTGACCCTCTAAATCTCACTAATATTTTCAGAAAATTCATGACGTCAAAATATATTCTATATGGTTGATCGAGGTTTGAAGCTTGGTTCTCAGAGACAAAAACATTGGTAAGTCATACAATTAAGATTTATCTTTCTTCCAATCGGAAAGGTAAAAAAGTATACGACCCTTGCTTTCTTTTATATTTCAATGTAAAACTGATGTTGGTGCAGTTTAGTCCAAACTCAACTAAAATATGCTTTCTGCTAAAGTACAAGCATGTGCACATACAGTAACCTGAAAGAGGAGTCTGCACATGTGTGGTAAATTACACAGAATACTGTATTTACAATACTGGTATAGTTAACAATGAGAAGAACATACGAGAACATCACTATATGTGTGTATAAATACACCACAACCATACATACCACGAAAAATATGTGGATTTTTAAATATCGTAACTGTATAAATAAACATGGAATGAATATCACACATGCACACATACATGTAATTAGAACACATGTACATAAGTACACCTCAACCAAATAAACACCATAACAAGTAACTGCAAAGTCACAAACAAACGAAAATATCGGAGGTACAAGTATTTAGACAAAGTTTTCATCAGAGTTGGTACAGATTAAGAAGGAATCCATCAGTTTGGGGTTGATCAGCTGTTGAACATCGATGCCTGATACACCTTCCAGTTTATTCAAAGATTTGATTTTTCTCAGTGCAGCCTGGGAATGAAGAAAGATAGAATGCTGAAGTCAAAGATTTTTCAACAAGAAATGTTTGAACATTTTATGCAATGTATTTGTATACCAAATTTCTTTTAAATATATGCCTCCATTGCATCGAGTGATTTTCAGCAGCAAAGCATTATGCCCCCCTCTTCTTCGCAAGGTGCTTATTACAATAGTGCTTATTTCAGAAAAAAGTTTAAAAGAATCTATCATGACTTTGCGACTGAGACAAGGGAATCACATCTGAGTGTAAAAGATTTGCAATCCACAACGGCTTGCCAAGTCCTGTATGTAGCAAATCGTTTATACAAGGATGAGATACCCCTGTCTCAGTCGCAAAGTCGTGATAAATTATTTTTCTCAAGCCGCGTTTACACTATCAAAGTTTTCTTGGTCAAAGTCCGTCAAAGAAAACTTGGTCAAAGTTTTCTTGGACAAAGTTGTCTGTTTACACTATCAAAGTTCTTTGAGCGACTTGTACAAGAAAACGTGGTAAATATGCACCAAAACATAGATGGTTCATGTAAATGTTGTGAATATTTCTCATGAAAGCTTTATAGTTTATGTTAGTGGTTGTTCATAGGTCTTATTACATGATATGGAACAATTAAGCACGAGTTCAAGGATTTATAAAACAAAAAAATATAGATGGAATTCACTGCAACGCGTCTTTTGTCTTTGTTGATATATTCATTACTTTTAACGTTCTAAATTGCCTCTATTTCTTTCATCAATACTTAAAATTTTGAGTCTCTACTCTGATTGTTCGATTCCCGTCAAAGTCCGTCAAAGTTTCAAGAAAAATAGGATGGAGTTCTATTCCGTCAAAGTCCATCCAAGTTCTTTGACGGACTTTGATCAAAGTTTTCTTGGATCGTTTACACTATCAAAGTTTGCGTCAAAAACTTTGACTAAGTTTTCTTGTACAAGAAAACTTTGATTGTGTAAACGGGGCTTCACTCAGCTCATTTTATTATCACTGAAATTATTTTTTTAAACAAAAATTGATACAAAATGTGCATAAATCTAACAATGGCGTGATTTTACATTCTATGACATCATAAGTGTCACGTGGAGTGTGAGACAGAAAAATCTCAAAATGCACCGTCTTTGTTTTTTTCTTTTGTCTCATGGCAAAAGTGGTTGAGAAACTGATATATACATGTACATGTAAGATGATAACATGTATTTTTCTTACCAGACAGGCTACAAGTACAGCATCACTGTTACTTCTTTCTTTCTTCAGCCTACATAACTGAATCAGCCTAGGAATACCTACAAAGACAAAAACATATTATGTTCATGTATGTATAGGCATGGATACATGAAAGTGTAGGTATGGTTACATGTAAGTATAGACATGCAAGTAGAATAGAATTGATTTAAGGTATGACTCAAACTTTTCTTTTTGTTGGATGAAGGAAAAAAGGATGGAAAACTGTATAATAATGCATAGCATATGATACAGTAGTTTTCCATCCTTTTTTTCAGAGTACACATTGTACATGTACATGTACTTCTTTCCAATGGAAAACAAATTAGAGTAATTCCATATCATTTAATTTTCCACATCTGCAGCCTGTTTCACAATTATACTTGCCAAAAAATTAGAAATTTTCCTAACTTTTGATCGCTTAGTACTTCTTATAAACTAAAAATCGCAGTGTTTTGATACTGAACTCATATCTAATATGTAAAAGTGATATTGGAAAGTGCAACATATTCTGAATAGAAAAACATTTTAAGCTTTTATTTGATGATGAAAGTTACGAAAATTCCTGAAATTTTTTTCGTAAGAATTTTTGTGAAACTTGGCACTGAACTTTAAATGTTCTGTTTTCCAACCGTGAACCATGCACTACTTTTAAACATTTAGAAAAAATGTGCCTTCAGCAGTGACGTCACTGGAGAAATTTTCTGTACACACGGTATTTTACAACCAATCAGTATCATCATTACAATGAAAATTAAACACATGTGATAGAATGGTGAATCCTACCCTGAGAATCGACAATTTTTTCAGCCACTTCCTCCTCTCTGCACATTCGAGTTAAGGCAATGGCTGCTTTTTGTTGAACACGTTCACAAGCTGAGATTTCTGCCGGGGATTTATAATCACATGGTCTCTCGTTGAGGAGTTGCAAGGCCAATGAAATTCCTCCGTGACCGAGTATATCGTGTCTACATACATCTACGGCTACCATGTTGGCTAAGACTGTGGCAACCTAGGGTGTGGAGAAAATGGTTCCGATAATTTTTTGAATAAACTTTAAAGTCTACCTCTTGGATGAAAAGATAGAAGAGTTTTCCATAAGAAACTCAAGAACTATGGAGGAAATCCCCTTCTGAGGAGAATTTGACTCTGAAATTTCTATATACTTACAAGACAGAAAATCTACATGTATCAGATTTATTACTGCACTGTATTTGTAAATATGATGGTGTCTTTGAAAATCTACAGCAAACTGCAATTTTAGTATTTGAAAACCAAATACCAGTTAAAAATCTAATGACATGTGACACTTGCGTCAGTCATTGGTTCATCACTAGCCAGGGTTTTTTTTTTTATTTTGGGGAAGGTGCCTGTGCCTGTCCCATTTGGGAAAATTTGCATGATTTTCCTAAAATTGGGAAAATTTTTGAACAAATTCTCACCAAAGTATAACCCTAAAGTATCATTTATTAACACTGATAACCTATTGATTTGCTTGAACTGAACAAGGGATGAATAAAAACTTTTTTAAAAATGCACTTCGAAATAGGACATTTTGTGCTGACTTCCAGGTTTTGAGTCTTATTTTCTCAGGTGATTTTTTCATAATTCCTCTTTGGGAATTTCAGGGTGATTTTTTGGGAAAAATAGAGGAAAGGAGCAGGTTCGGTAACATGGAAAATCGGCCCTAATTTTAGAATGGTCTAGATTTCGATTGTATTTCGTATAAAGGAAGTTAAATGTATGGTTGTTTGAAATACCAAATAAATATTTTAATTTACGTGCAATATACCGAAAGATATGGCTTCAAAATCGGCTTTAAGTCGTAAAATGCTGAAAAATCGTAAGAAATGGGCATAATTCTTGTCCAAATTTATGAAAATAAGTAGGGCGCCAGCCCTCACCCAAAGTAATTTTCATATAAAAAGTTAAATTTGCAAATTAACTTTCGATCTACATAAAATTTATGTTGGGTAAGGGTTGGCGCCTATACTAATTTTAAAGATTTATGCAGAAAATATGGCGATTTTCCTTCATTTTCCGTCATGCAGAGCAAATGACGTCACAATGTGACGTCATAACTAACGCACGTGAAGTTTTGACAATGAAAAATATTTACTTTCTATTTCGGCAGGTATTTGAGATGAATATAAGATATGCTGAATCATACTTTTCATAAAATTACTTTTTCGCAAAAATTTAGGGCCTATTTTGGTAGTAAGTGAACCTTACCCTTTGGCATTGGGAAGGGGCCGAAATTCGGCCCCAAAACAAGGGAAAAAAACCCTGCTAGCACATCACTGTCCTCATTACTATGAAAGATGACCGTGCCATTCAATTTCTTTCTAATCCTGACCAAGCACCGCCCATTTTCTCCACTGATGAAAATCTTTTTCATTACATTATAAGTTTTTTTTTACAACCAAAGAGAAGCAGAACCTCACAACAAACAGGCCAAAACAATATTAATTCAATATGTAGAAATTTGCAACAACACATTGCCTTCACTTGATATGGACAAAAAAGCTATTCAAAACAAATTCTCAAACAAGAGAGATTTTTTCATACTCACTTGATCTTTGGCAAAAAGAGAGTCGGCGACTGTGGTACTACAAGCACTTATAAGGATCCTGGGAGCCTCTAGCTGGAGCAGCGTCTCGCACGCCTGATTGTCCATAAATGTAATATTAGCTATAGCAGCCGAGGAAAGGAGAAAAACCTCCTCAGATCTCGTCGTGTAACACAACCCTGTAATCAGTTCAAGATTAAAAGATGTGCATATTACATGTACATCAAGCCTAAATGGCAAGTTATCTATTTTTGTTTAATATACATGTATATAATTTTTCTTTCCAAGAAGCCTTGCAGCTTGAACATTCTATTGAAATTTAAGCTTATGAAGGAAATGCATGTACATGTATAAACAAAAGGCTAAATGACATTCCTTTGAATTTAAGTTGTAAGGAGCTGTAAAGATAAGGGCCGGATAAAAGCCCTGAAATCAATCGATTATTTCTCGTGCAATGTCCTTCCAATTTAGATAAAAGTTGGTCAGGATAGAAATATAAAGTATTATAAGATTCATAGTAGGTGTTTTATTTAAATAAATTCGGTGAAAGATGTTATGATTATGGGTTAAAGAGGTAGGGGTACAGATGACGGAAAACATTGAATATCAATTGAAAATGCACGCGGCTACGTAAAGGTGCTCCACGCTAACGTCGCGCTGAAGATATTCCATTTTTACAGTACCTAGCATTCAACCCTAAATTACAGCTTAAACCTTCTTCCTTTAGTTCAAAGCTGTATTTTTTTTATATTTGGTAGGTGTCTGGTAGCTAAGAAAAAAAATCATAAGGGGGATTCCCCTGTGTCACGTGACAGCCCTAAATATAACTTTAAAGTGTTATCCCGGTTTTAAATTGAATTTTGCAAGTGGTAAATAAGGAAAAACTAATATAAATGTTATATTGTTTTCTTCAGTAAATCCTGTAGATTTAGAAATGTGCTGGGCATTGTGACACTTAAAACGATTAAGAGGAAAAAAGATACCGAGAAGGAAAACAAGTGGTAAAAACACATCAAAACTTGACTTTACATCCACATTTTGCACGACTACTACAATTTCCGGTAAATGCCCAGCAGAATCCTGGAAAATTGAAGTGTCCTCTATAAATTCTGTATAAAAATATCATATTGTACAATGGTAGTCACCTGCAATTTACATTTTTTTACAACTACCCTATATCAGTCTATTTTCAGATGGGACTTAAACGCACAGGTGATCTGGATTACGTCACAGAAATTTAGCAGGAAAGCATTAGTTAACATGCAACATATATAATTTACGTGTGTACATTTTGTACATATAAAGTGCAGAGACATCATAACACGGGTTTTTTACATTTCTCAAATGTATGTATGATACAATGTAAAGTGGGGTTTTTAATTTAGTATTATTTTTACGACAGTGAGTATGTAATATACATATATATAAAGAAGGCAAAGGGGGGGGGGGGGGGGGATGAGGAGGCCGGGTAAGCCTTGTCCGATTTTTCATTGTTATTTGTCACAGTGCTTTCTTGAGCAGAGCTCTATCGGTGACAAAATAATAATGATAAATAAATATATATAAATAAAAGGGAGAGAGGGCGGAAGGGGGGAGGGGGTTATTTCCAGGCCAGGCTAATCATGTTTCAGTCTAATTATGACCCGTCCGATCTCTTGCTGATTACAATTTGTTTTATTATTATTTTTATTAGTACTTAGATTTATTCTAGTACAAGTTAAATTGATTCATTAGGACCGTATCTGAAGTCTGAATATTGTTCTGTTGTACCGGCTATGTATATGGCGCCCGTATCTATAGCCATTTATTGACATAGTATTCTAGTACCGTATTCGTGATGATATATATCATAATATTATATATTTTTAAAAATAATGCTTAAGAATAAACTGTATTAACGCATATGAGCTGGTACCCTGCCCCCCCCCCCCCCCCCCCTAAAAAAGAAAACTTGAAAAAACAACAACAAAAAATCCGGCAGCAACAACAACTAAATAAATATAAAAATGAATAGGAAATAATTAATTTAAAGCCGGTAAATCAGTAAAACTCTATCAGTTAGCTCAATATGGACAATATCTAACAAATAATCTAAATAAAAATTGCGCTCGTTTATGAGGATACCATTATCAATTCATTATATTGATTTACTAATTGAAAATCAGCGATTCCTAAGCGGTTTCTCATCCAAAGCTTCCCTTTAACCCTGAACTCACGACTGCGCATGCTTGACCTACAATGACCCGATGTGCAAAACTGTTGAAAAACACGCATTCTTTCATTACTTCTTGTAAATAAAACATTGGGAACATTTAAAGTTGATGTTAGGAATAGGATGACAGCTCAATAATATTCAAAATCGATCCAGTACAATTTATCCCTTGAAATATACTTAGCATACGATAAATGATGTGACGTCATTTATAACGTCACACAACGTTTTCGCGGAATTTTCTCCAACGTCATTGCATGGAGCACCTTAACGTAGCTGCGCACAAAAATGCATTATATTACACATGCTTCTGTTACCTTTTCATGTCAAAATTGGATAAGCGAAATTAAGCGAGGTTATTATATCAATATAATCGGCAAACTCTGCAATCCGGAAACTGAAAAACGGTTATATTTCGTTCTTCTCAGCCACTTATGTAGCTTTCTGGAGCGAAATACACACGGTGTAGAAATATACAACTTTCTTGTTTATTTCCTTCCACACGGTTTAATATTTGATCGGAACACTCTCTGAATAGATTGTTCCATGATATAAAGTGAAAAAGATGGCAATATAACCTACTTTATCGCTCTAGAGGCAAATTTAAAAATAGTCATCCATCCCCCCTTTTTTCGTTTTTGCCTGTGGGACATTGTTCCCCCCCCCCCTTGCTTGAGAACCCCACTTGGTCAGAAAATGTGTTTTATTGATATACACCTTTGGTGAAAGTGTCATTGTAAAGTGAGGGGGGGGAACGATGTTGTATAAAACTTTTCCGTTTTCCATTGATTTCTGAGTAAAAAACGCTTATTTTGACCAAAATATGGGTCTTACTTTGCATAAATTATCCCATCTGACAGCAGATTCATATGTGGACCAAGTTACTTGAAATTTCTACCGAAAAAGATTCTAAAATTTTGCTTCTTGAAATTTCGACTTTTCAGGGCAGATTTTACGCCTTATCTTAACAGCTCCTTTTCCACAACAAATTTAAAGAGTTTTTTTTCTTTGCATTGAAATTTGCATAACAGTCAATCATTGATCTTAAACTATTTTGTAGAATCAATGGACTTTTACACCAATTCTCTTTTTAAGATGTAAGAGAGAATTTTTCTAATCAGGCACAAGCTCTTTAGCTATTTTTCTCACTTTTGAGGGAAAGGGGTCAGGGCCAATATGTCTGGGAAACTAATTGTGAACTACTCAAAAGGGAAATTCTTTAATAAATCAAAATTCTTACAAAACTGTATTAGATAGCACCAATAGCATTGGAATGGCTTTAAGTTACAAACAGGTACATTTTTTGTATCTTTAAAGAAGCCATATTCTACTACATGTATTTGGATTCTGATTTTGTTGAAATTTACACACTATTTTAAGAAGATTTTTTGCCAATGAAAAAATCTTTTATATGGGGGGAAATTTCTCTGACAGGAGGAGAAAAATATATACTCCAGATTGGCGGGAACTGGGCCGAATATCGACATTTTTTTTTGGAAAAAAAACCCCGCTGCACATACAAGTAAATGTACATGTACTTTCCTACGACTTTATACATGAATGTAATGCATTGTTACTAAATAAATATGCTTAAACTAAGTTCTTGAGAGTGTTTAGACAGCTCTTTTATATAATTCATATACTGTAAACCGTCTTTTATTCGCTACATCTTAAGTTCGCAAACAAGAGTGAAATGACTGGTTTGCAGTATTTTAGTTTCGCGACATCGTACTGTACATGTATGTACGTATCTTACTACACATGTGTTGGGACATATTGGCGGTGTTTTATTTTTGCGAATTGGAGGACCTCGCAAATATCGCGAAAATAAAATGCTTGCAAATAAAAGATGGTTTACAGTATATATTTTGATCACTATTTGTAGTACCAATGTTAGCAATTTTTTAATGGCAGAACTGTGCTGAAAATTGAGTACAAGTATGAGATATATAACTTCAAATCGGCAAAACAATATGACGTTTTACCTACTCCTCTACATACAGTCCTCTTACCTAATAAGCACCGAAGTAGTTCTTCTATGTTATCCATCAAACCTGAGAGTTGATGAGCATTTTCTAAACAAGGGGAGGTAACTTGAGCTATCACACCAGCCACTTCCCCACGTACCCTTTCTCCCGACTGACTATCACATAAAATATCCAATAGGCATTCAACTCCACCCTCCTTAAACAAATACAAATGATCCAGACATTGCAAAAGTTTTTACAGCTTACCAGACATTTTTAATTTTTGTAGAAATTCAAACATGTTTATTGAGAAAAAGTTGAAAAATATTACCAGACCAAAGCAAATTTTACCAGGTTTGTCTGGTGTGTCTGGTGACTTTCAGATTGTCTGATGATCTCTCATTTTTGTTAAAAATGTACAGTAAGCATATGTAAAATGTATATGGCAGTCAAAAAGAAATATTTAAAACCTGATTCTGTGTGTGCAAATGTATTATGCTAATTATTTTCATGAAAACACTATAATTATGAGTAATAGAATGCTAATTTGCTATGAGAACGCATATTGGCCTATTTTCTTCTTATTTTGCAGGTTTTTATAAAAATTTGACATGTATTAGTATTTCACCAGCTCACGGAATGTATGTAATTTGTGTGTTTGACATAGAATTACCTTTTCTATTTCAAAGAGGCTTTCGTTGACACAGCTAATGGTAGCTAGAGCCCTGAGAGCCTGGGAATGGGCAAAATGTAATGAATCTGTCCGGCAGATATCCAATAATGCCCTCACTCCTCCTTCCTGTAAATATAAAGGCAATGTCTTGGCAAACAAAGTTTATACATGTACGTATAATTTCTATCGGATATTTGGACATATACATGTATATGCACTTTGTCCATATTCAAATGGCTTTTAAAGATCCACAAAAATTGTTTGTGGGGTCATGGCTGTCAGGACCCCATTCCCTTTCTGGAAATTGTCAAAAATACTTCTTTTTCTCTTTTACATGTATGTAGAATTTTATTAAATCATTGGCTTGACCCCATCATCCCCTCCCTAAGTGACAGGTGGCTGGATCAACAAACAGGCTTTTGATTTTGTGTGTGTGTTTGTGTGTGTGAGGGTGTGTGTGAGGGAGGGAGGGTGTGTGTGTGTGTGAAAGAGGGAGACAAAAATGAGGAGATTGTAACAACTACTTAATTGTATTATGCACCAGTTTAAAGTGTGTCTACTTTAAAATTTATTACTTTGGCTGGAATATTAAATCTGTACCCTTGGGAATAAAACCATTGTGAAATATTTACCCTTGCAATAATGTAGCACATATGTTCTCCCTCCAAACCAAGGCTTACTACAGCTCCCATACAATTAGATAGGGTAACTGGGTCATTGGCTTCATCAAGGGTATCAACAACTCTCTGCAAATAAAAATGTATGCAAGACATGTAAATGTGTAGGAATGTTACATACTGTATATATAGGATCTCAAATGAATTTTCATTTCATACGATGTATTATGAAACGAGTTGTGGGTTTTATATCCCCGAGTCTTGGCGAGGGGATATAAAATGCACAACTCTTTTCATAATACATCGTATGAAATGAAAATTCATTTGAGATTCTTTTTATTACACGATTCTGCCTAAAACTGTGTATTTCTTACGTGAAATCAATGTTTCTGAGAACTAGAGGCAAACCTCGCCATGACCTACAGAAGTCGTCTGCTACGCTATGAGAAGTAGTTCCCCATTGTATGGATGTTTTGTGTGTAAAGAGAAAAATATTTTAAGTTTGTTTAGTATTTTAATACAATAATTAATTCAACAACAACAATATTAATCATTGATATGGAATCTTCGTCTGAATTTAACGAATGACCGATATTTGAAAGGTCATACTTGTCACACAATTAAGGTGATTAGGCTAGGTGTATCAACCAATCAGATATATTTGTGTAGACACACCTCCAAACTTGACCAATCGCATTCAAGCAGAGCGATATGTAACGTGTTATCATAACATTTATTTTTAAAATGACTTTATGAAACTGCATATCTGGCGTATCATGTGATAAAATTGATATCAGACATACATGTATGTCATCTTCTTTAAGCTTCTAACTGAACCTGATATAGTTTTCCATACTACATGTACTGGTAATTTCTTTTTTAACAAGTACATATAGTTTATATAGTAAAGTAGCCCCCTAAAATCAACTTCTCAAAAATTAAAATTTATTGTCATTTTCAAAGAGTCTTATCTATATTTTGAGGAATTTCAAAACTGGTTATAAAAACTAGTCCTCACTATCTAAGACATTGTAAACTTTGCGTAAATATCATGAAAACAGGTGATTTTGTCAATTTTTCACATAAAATAGCATAACTCTTGATTATTTCATTGAGATAACATCGAGCGATATCGTGAACAACTTTTTCCTTTGCATGCACCTAAAGACATGCAAAGGTAACAACAGATCAAAGTTGTTCAAAAGGCTGCTCGACACTAACTGTTAGGAAATTTGTCAAAAATGAGTCCCAAAATGACATTATCAAGAAATTTAGCGAATTATACCAGTTTAAAAGCCCAAAGGATCCCGGACCTTAAGACCCCTTTTTGGATCATCTATATATCGATTGATTATAAAGATTTAGTGTCCCTTTTTACACCAGAAGAAAATTTAACATTTTATGAGTAAGAATAATCATGAAAATTTCGTTTGTAATCTCATCACAGTTTATGTAGCGTCTATACAGTTAAGAGGGATAACCGAAATATCTGGATAAACCGCCCTCGCTAAGGTAAAAATCAATGCAGATATATAGATTGATATATGTAAAAGGCATTTTACATGCTAATTTGTACTTTGTGCACTGAATTTTTTCTCTGATTTTCTCTAGTTTCAACATGGGCGCAAAAAAGAATGGCTAATGGAGAATTTGTCGTATATCTATCTTTCACTAGTTTGTCTGAATTAGCCATTCTATTTTGCGCCCATACCTAATTAAAGTGAAATTTATCATAGCAACCTGGGTTTTTTGTGCACTGTTCAACCAAAGCTCACGAAGGGTGGGTGTGTTTTAGTAAATTTTGCAAGCGCTTAGGGTTATATCTTAGCAGAAAGGAATATGAAAGTTGTTGTTCAGACATACATGTAGATCAAACAATTTATATGATAATTTCAGTAAATTTTGAAAATTCAAAAATCCGATTATTATAGCCTTTCCTTAAGGTCAGGGATCCTTCTAAGAAACTAGAAGAAGTTAAAGGTTATGTATCATTTCACAAGAAGCCTACATTGTAGAATAAATTTTGGTAAAAAATTATTACTTCATGAAACTTTAAGATTTTGCCCTCAATGAGGGCCACTTTACTATATAAACCATGTATAGTCCTTTTGTATATCTGCACCTACACATGTATACATGTTGGTTAATTCAGCACATTGGGTTTTTTTATCTTCCCTAAAATGAAGTCTCTTGTGATATCTTTGACATAATCAATTTGAATCATAAATTCTTAGACACGAAGCAAGAGCAGTAACTTTTACTCTACCTGCACCAAGTAGCCTAATGCCAAGTCCACAAGCCTACTGAAGGCTTGGCCAAGAAACGTCAGCTGATTCACTATGGGGATCTTGGATGGAGGGTTCTTCTTCTGCATCAAAGCACTGTTAAACAAACAAAACATATGAAATAACTTGCAATTTCTTATTCTTTAGCATATGTCAGTACATGTACACATAAAATAATTTAAAATAGGAGCTAGGCCTCTCATATTTGTTGAACAAAGTATGAAGAATACTGATTGAAATATCTGGTTGTCATATTTTTCTTTTCGGTAACAAATGAAACCATAATGATACTTGTTTAACACCATGCTTACTTACCTTTCAACCTGTTGAGCTAGTTTAGCACACTCTCCCATCACAACTTCTTGTTGCTGAAAGATAAACAACTTAACACATCAAACTTAGTACATCTACAGTATTCTCAAACATGATCTTCTCATCAATATTTAAACAGCAGGCTTTCTACTCTACCTTGATGAAAAAGTAGGAAAAAGTAGGAGTAGCCCATGAAAAAAAGTAGGAGAAAAGTAGGAAAAAGTAGGAATTAATAGGGGAAAAGTAGGAAATTTTCCATCACCTTCAGTGACAATTTTCTGTAAGTATGACACATAAATCACAGTAAGCAATGATTGTAGAGTGGTAATGTTCATCTTTGAGGAAATCATAGAGAGAAATAAGGACAGATTGATTTTTCATGTAAAATATACAGAGTGGGCAAGCGAAGCGAGCCCGAAATTTTTTAAAAACTTTAAATCAGATGTCGATGACAAGTGAAGCAAGTAATTTTTTACTTTTGAGATGAAAAAGTAGGAATAGTAGGAGGTTTTGAAGAAAAAGTAGGAAAAAATAGGATCAAAATAAAAAAGTAGGAAAAGTAGGAAATAGTAGGAAAAAGTAGGAACAGTAGAAAGCCTGAAACAGGTTTTCCCAAAGACACATTGTACATGTTACATGTACATGCAGGTCACCACTTGCCGAAATTCCATTTTCACTTGCCGAAATTTCCAAATGGAGGACAAAATAGCGAAAAATGTCCAAGGTAGAATTTTTTGTACTCTTTTTCATTGTTACGTCACAGTGGAATTGCATCTTGACTAGTTGAATCACATCACCAAAAAGTTTAACTCAAGAAATTTTGAGCTCAGTGACAAGATTTCAATGTGTATCATTTGTATTTAGTATCATGAAGCCCTATGAGATGTACATGTACTTCTTTGTATTTGTAAAATAAAAAGTCTGTAATATTCATCATTAAAATGCTAGACCAAAATCTTTTAAATAAAGACATACAGACAGATAAGACAGACATACAAAGACCAAATTCCTTAAGCCATGTTCCTAGAACAAGAAAACATACCTCTAGAATATAAGCTGGGGAATGTGGAATACTTTGGTTACACTCCTGAATAAGGGAACGTATGTGACAAGTCAACTTGATGGTAAACGACTGAACCGTACTCCAATTTTCATCTTCAGCATGCCTGTTGAATTAGTAAATACCGGTAGAATAGTAAAAGGTTAAACAGTGTTCTAAGCACATGGATAAAGATTACTGTCTTGCTAGTAATAGAAAATACGTACTATTGTTTAGGTATCCCTATTTGCTACACATCAGAGCAAAAGCTTTGTTTCAATAATATTAATACTTTTTCTCTTGATTCAATCTTGCATTTTATGAAAATGCAGTGCTCTGAGAGTTGAAATGATCACAATAAATTGTACATTGAATCAACTTCACCGTTTAAATGGTACATTGAACCAACTTCACCAGTTTAGATGGTACATTGAACAAAATTCACAAGTTTAAATGGTACATTGAATTAACTTCACCAGTTTAAATGGTGCATTGAACCAAATTTACCAGTTTAAATGGTATATTGAAATAATTTCATCAATTTAAATGTTACATTGAAACAACCAAACTTCAGGATTCCGTAATTTTTCCATGGAAATTCCACGGAAAATCTACAGAAATGTTTTATGAGGAATATTTAGACTCCCTTTTCCATAAAAATTCTGTATATGCAAAAATACGGACAAAATAAGAAAATAGGAAAATAAGGAAAAATATGGATATGTGGAGTATCTTGACTCCTTTTTCCGTATATTCAAAAAAGGAAATATGGAAAAAATGCAGAGCATTTAGACTTTTATCTGTATCAAATACGGAAATAGATATATGGAGGAAAAAGGAAGGAGGGGGTAGGAGGGTGAGGGAAAGGTGAAAGGGAGGTGAGAGAGGAGGAAGGAGGTGGAAGGGGAGGGTAAGAGAGGGAGAGGGGTACCTCTTTGTACGCTCCTCCATTGATAGTAGCGTAGTCTTGAATCAGAACATGGAAAATATACGGAAATATATGAAAGAAATAAGGAAATGTGGAATCCTGGTGTGCGGCTGAACTTTACCAATTATTGAATCAACTTCACCAGTTTAAATTGTATATTGAATCAACTTCACCGGTTTAAATTGCTCATTGAATCAACTTCACCTGTTTTTATATCTTACCTGAACAATTTTGCAAACTCGTTGCTGATTTGATGAGATTCCTTTCTAATAATATCAATACTACCTGAAACGAAAAAAAGGTAGTAGCTACAGCTTACATAAAGTGTGATATACATTTATCATCATGGCTTAACAAAACTTTTAAATAAATTGTATGACTTTTTTAAAAAGCAGACTTGTGCATTTTACAGAGATAGTTTTTCTTCATGTTTTTCAAATTTTCTTAATCTACATGTGTATATAGAAAGTAAGAAACAATAAGTATAAAGTTTCTATTCAAACGGATAGGATAAGGGTACATAAGGTAAAGCAACCTTACTTTTAACATGTGTGGCCCTGACTGCTTGTTTGTCCATGGTATCCACTATAGACTTGCCCTGTAATATACTGGTACATTCCATCTCCGTGGCCCCTCTGATGTCATATAGCCAATGCTGCACCGGGTCGTTTAAAGACCGTCTCATTGACATGCAGCTATAAATAGAAACAATCATCTGTACAACTCTACATCTCAAGAAATTTTATCTCTATAGGTGTAAATACATGTATGAACCAGAACAAAAAAAATTGTACAAATGTTTTTCAAAGGTCAACACTTTATTTTTAAAAGATAAAATCATTGGCAACTAGAGATTATTATTTTTCTGACAAATTTCAATAAGATCTATTTGTGCAAGTGTCGTAGCAAAGTTATTCTAAAGATACAGGTCAGAATGGTCCAAGTTTTAAAAGATGGTCAAACTTCTAAAGGTCAAAGGTCAAAATTTGGTGACAGTTGAGAGATCTTGACACAATGAATTACACACATAAAATATATATATTTTTAAAGCAGAAGAACCCCCATGTTAAGCGCCCGTTAGGCAAAGGGATTTATATCCTATGAATCTGGTTGCCTATTATGACGTCACGTTTCAGTTGTGAACGAAGAGAGAATTTACCAACGTTCCGATATTTTTTACTTCATTACATTCGATACACTCATTATTAATGCCAAATTGGGTATCTGATATTAAGTACAAATGGAAATATAAATAATGACTGTCTTACTTTGGATGTTCATGGTAGAATAACTCTGGTTGGACACATGCAAATTTTCCGAAAATCGCTTCGCGATTCACAGAATTTGCACGTGACCAACCAGAATTATACTACCATGAACACCCAAAGTAAGACAGTCATTTCTTAAATGTAATCCCTGTTTTTAAAATTCAAAAGACACATCCATTACACATGTACATCCTGTTTTCAGAAGGAGAGAGGTCAAGGTCTTTGAAAAGCTGGAGAAAAGACAAGAACACTAGATCAGAAAATGTTCTCTTCACAAAGAATACTCAACAAGTAAAAATGAAAGCTAGCCCTATTACCAGTACTAACAAAAGATGAGAAAAGCATAAAATATTAAAGCTATTCAAAACTAGGTCAAATGTCAAAGTCAAGGTCACAAATTTTTACAATTTTTATACTACAAAAATGTAATATATCATCTAATCATGCACTCGTAACTTAAATTACCTTGCAGGCCTTGTTTTTCTGTGTCTCAGCATCTTTGTCCTTCAGTATCTTCCTCTTCCAATGATTTTAGCTCTTTTCTTTTTCATTTTTGTTAGGCATTCTTGATCTTCTCCATATTCTGTGTGATTATATAAAACACAATTGATGTAAAACAATGTACCAAGTCAGTGATTTTTTTCAGTAATTTGGGAATGGGGTCGGGGCCCATGCAATTGGGAAAATTAATGATGTTTGGGAATATTTTGGTAAGTACTAATATAAAAGTTAAAAGACAGTTTATACAATCAAACTTCCCTAATATAAAAGTTAAAAGACAGTTTATACAAATCATTAGTAAATTTGCTACTTTTGAGCAAGAAAATTTCACTAATTTCGGTGAAAATTCCATACATGTATAAATATGATTGGGAAATTTTAGAGTCACAATTGGGAAAAAAAGATACTAATTTTCATTAAGAATGGGGCCAAAAAACGTCCCCAAAAAGGGGCAAAAACAAAATCCCTGTAAGTGTATATCATTGCCTTTTGAGTAAAACTTTCGATTTTGCATTTCACCCACACCGTCAGAGTGCAAAGCAAAAATATAGATGGAGTAGCCTGAGGTCTCACTAAATTGGATAAGCCTTTTGATTGATTATCGATTTAATCGCATTGTTATAATACACTGCAACACTGTATAATATTTCATAATTTGTCCATAACTAACTTTTTATTGACAGCAAATTTTATGGAAAATTGGCAAAATGTTTCATGCAAATATGCATACTGACTAAAGTCAAAGATACCTCAGTTGACTTAAATTATTAGTACGTTGTCTGAACTGTTTCTCTAGCAAAAATACGGTTTAATGATGCAATTATTTCATTCTTAAAATGTTTTAAATTTCCCGATTATAATCAATTATCAAAATCATAATTGATTATCGTAATTGGAAGTGCCTGACGACGATGTCGCCGACGTCAGCAATATAATCAGCACAACACTGGTGAAATGTGTTTTAAAATATAAATAGTATGTGTTATAAATGTGCAATATTTAAATTATGAAATGTTTTACCGTGGAAGCTTGTCACAGAAATATTATAAAAAAGTGAAAATATTCAGCAAAAAATAATGTGAATGGTAGATTCTTTGACTTTGAGATAGCAAAACTGTGACAATCTTATTCATAAAACATTATGAACCCCTATATGGCCTGATTGCAAAGCTAAAACTTTTCATTATCAGATTGACTGCAAGGAATAACTGTTGTGAAGAATGAGGGTCAAGGCCACAGGGTAAAAAGTCATGGTATATGTGCTAAATGAAAGCTACTGTATATAAATAGGGAATCAGAAAGTAAAATATGAAAGCCTAATTTACAGTCCTTTAAAATTCAATTGATACATTTTTGTTTGTGAAGTCCATCTAATATTTCTGAAAAGAATGAGTTCAAGGTCAGAATACATGGTCAAGGTCATTATCTGTGATTCAGTCCAGTATTTAAAAAAAAAATGTGATGTTACGAGTAATTTTACGATAGGCACGAGATAGAATATGCTTACGTCCAGACTTTATTCATGCATTGTAAATATTTTTTGAAAGATAATGTCAGACAGTTGTACCCGTTGATGACTCAGCCATGCATTCCTCTTCCAGTCAATAGATTTATATAAATACGCTCTGAAGTAGCAATGGCTCGAGAAGAAGACCGGTGTCCACCGCCAACAGCTAGAGAAACATACGCAAGCCAACTTATTGGACCCACCCGGAAAATAAACTACGAATCCTTGTCGTGTGAAACACAAGGAGTAAGGGACTAGATTGTGTACTTGACAATATGATAACATTTTGTTTATAAGTCAGAAAAATGTCCCGGAATTTGTCGCAGAATTTTAAGATTTTTGTCCCAGAACTTTGTCATTTGTCCCGGAAAATTTTCATCAATGTCCCAGAATGGCTGAAAAAAATCTGGCATGTATGATAAATTGCAACATGTCATGCGAACCAACTTTCAAACAAGAGGCCCAAGGGGGCCACATCGCTCACCTGAGGAGACTGTATGTATGTTTTTAATCAAAGTCAGTATAAGACCTGAAGGAAATAGCTTTTAGTGAAGCTTTGAGAAGGACAATGTGTACTTACTTCCTGCAAAGTTTGGTGACATTCTGTGCAGTAGTTTAAGAGGATAAGTCAAAAATGTGTCATCCAAATAGAGCCTATGGAGGACATCTTGGATTTCCAATCAGCTCAAAAAAAACAAACTTGGTAGAAGGCAATGAGTACTAGCTTCCTCTGAGGTTTCATGAAATTCTGTGCAGTGGTTTGAGAAGTCATATATGTGTCGGCCAATCAGAGCCTGTGGCAGCCATCTTGGATTTTCGATCTGCTCCAAAAAACACAAACTTGGTAGAGGGCAATGAGTAATTGCTTCCTGTGAAGTTTCATGAAATTCTGTGCAGAAGTTTCAGAGGAGAAGTCCAAAATGTGTTAGCCAATAAGAGCCTGTGGCGGCCATCTTGGATTTCCCATCGGCTCGAACAACACAAACTTGGTAGAGGGCATTGATTACTTGCTTCCAAAGATGTTTCGAGAGATTCTGTGCAGCAGTTTCAGAGGAGAAGTGGAAAATGTGTCAGCCAATAAGAGCCTGTGGCGGCCATCTTGGATTTCCTATCGACTCAAAGAACACAAACTTGGTAGAGGGCATTGAGTACTTGCTTCCTGTGAAGTTTCGTGAAATTCTGTGCAGAGATTTCAGAGAAGTCAAAAATGTGTCAGCCAATCAGAGCCTGTGGTGGCCATCTTTGATTTCCAATTGACTCCAAAAAACACAAACTTGGTAGAGGGAATTGAGTTCTTGCTTCCTGTGAAGATTAGTGAAATTCTGTGCTGGGGTTGCAGAGGAGAAGTTGAAAATGTGTCAGCCATTCAGAGCTTGTGGTGGCCATCTTGGATTTCCGATCGGCTCAATAAAAAACACAAACTTGGTAGAGGGCATTGAGTACTAACTTCCTGAAAAGTTTCATGAAATTCTGTGCAGCAGTTTCAGAGGAGAAGTCAAAAATGCATCAGCCAATTAGCGCCTGTGGCAGCCATCTTGGATATCCGATCTGCGCGAAAAACACAAACTTGGTAGAGGGCATTGAGTTCTTGCATCCTGTGAAGTTTCGAGAGATTCTGTGCAGCTGTTTCAGTGGAGAAGTCGAAAATGTGTCAGCCAATCAGAGCCTGTGGCAGCCATCTTGGATTTCCGATGGGCTCAAAAAACATAAACTTGGTAGAGGGCATTGAGTTCTTGCTTCCTGTGAAGTTTTCGAAGTGTTAGAAAGTTAATGACAGATGACGGATGGACGACAGACGCCGCGCTATGACAATAGCTCACTTGAGCTACGCTCAGGTGAGCTAAAAATGACATTGAATGTTACCATACCAAGTCTACGAAAATGTATAAACAATGACAAATGAAATATTTCCATAAAACGTGATTGTATTTTTTATTACTTCTTGTTCTGCATTTGTTCATTGTACACGAGTACAGCACCTTTTGCTGTGGCTAGTAGTTCTTTTTCTGGTGAGAAGACAATACAATTAGTTTGATTTATCTTTTCATTCATGACAGAACAATATATGTTCGGGCCAAACTGAACTTGCCGTGACCTATTTATACAACTGACTCCAATCTTTCTGATTTCTTTTTCTTTGAAATGGTTTCAGCTGACCCAGATAAAGATTGTTTTCTAGTGCAGTGTGACCTAAACCTTCCATAAATTATCAATATATCTAAAATGTCAGAAAGAAATTTTAATCAGTGCTATACAGTATTTAGTCAATAAAGTATGTGCATGATCAGTTAAACTGTTTTCACAGCTTAATTAATTACCCTAAGGCATCGATATACACACGCCGTGTCATAATTGTATTACAAACAACCAGCATCGATAACATTGTAAACAAACTTTACTTTTCATATAAAGTACGAAACGTTCCGAAAGTCGCTACTAGGTCTTCCTTGGGTGTGGTGGTATCAGTCAATGATCTGATGGTACAATAGATAAGATCAGGCAATCATCCGCAAAGAGTCTAACCGGAGAGTTGACGACGGTAGGTAGATCATAAATAAATGCCAGGAATAGGAGTGGTCCCATGACTGTGCTCTGCGGGACCCCTCACGCCACATCTGCCACAGAAGATATGGCTACCATTGTTAGTACATGTTGTTTTTGGCCACTGAGGAAGCTTTCAATACAACTAAGTGTAGAGCTTTGGACTCCGTAGTAGTGGAGTTTGTGAATTACATGTAAACATCGGTGAGAAACTTTGTCGAAGGCCTTAGCGAAGTCCAGTAAAATGGTGTTGATTTGGTTGCCTTCCGACAGTCCGCTAGCCAAATCTTGGATAGCGGCAATAAGCTTGGTCTCACAGGAGCGGAATCCATGCTGTGCACCTGTTAGGATTGAGCTACGTTCAAAGTGGTCCATGATGCAAGAGTGCAGAATGTGTTCCATGACCTTGGAGCAGATGGCTGCCAGGGAGACTGGCCGATAATTGGCTGCTTTACTTTTATCGCCTTTCTTGAAGATTGGGGCGATGTGTGCCATGTATGGTAGATGCGTGACAGTGCTGGTGTGAGCTCCACTGATAACTCCTTAAGTAGCCGAGCAGGTATATAATTCGCCTTGTGAGGTTGTAGATTCTGAAAGAGCTTTATAACGTCATTGAGGGTGATCGTAATAGGGGGCATCTCTGAGTCAGAATAAGGGCTGGGGCCTTTGTCTGGGAGTGTTGTTAGATCCTCCCTAGTGTACATGTATACTGACTTGAACTGCGAGTTCAGTATATTGGCCTTAGTTTTGGAGTGTGAATGAGACCATCTGCTCTTCTTAGAGATGCCACACCAGTTGATTCTTGTTTTTTTCCCTTTGACATAGGACCAGAACTTTTTGGGGTTCTGTTAAATTAGCATCTGGGCTTATGATGTTTCTTACGTTATTTGAAGCTCATAATTTGAAAGAGGGAGGAATTGGGTGATAGGAATGAAATGCAGTAGTATTTGGTCTCCCCCGCAGGAGGAATGCAAACGTGGGAGATAAGGTTCAAACGCAAGAGTCTCCCGCAAAATGCGAGAGTTAAGACACTGATTTAAGATATGCTCAGACATTTCTATAACATTTAACTTCATTTGCAAATGATTTGTTTAGAAATAAAACTATGCAAACAGACAAGACATGCCTTGATAGGGACATGTATGCTTATGGAGTCTGAACTGGGCCGAATTTCCTCTGAACGGTAATTATAGAAATTAAGTCCAATCTACTTCTTCCTCTGCTTTAATAGGTGAATGAAAAGCTTAAATATTAATCATTGGAGTTGAAAAAGTTAAGGTAATTAACAGAAAATTAACATCTTGTTTTGACAACTTACACGGACAGAAATCTCATCCCCGACAGAAAACGGAATTAAACGATGCAGCTCAAGCACTTTCTTTTCTTCTTCTTCCGTTTGATGTTGTCTCCTATGTTTTTTTCCGCTAAAATGATTTCCCAGCTGTTTCTTTTGTCTTATCGATATGTTTGAATTGTTATCCAATATACACTGGCAGAATTTAGGGGAGGGACAGCTCTAAGGGTGACGTGTTCACCCCAGCTGCCCCCCCCCCGAAGGTTTACCCTATATTTTGGAGTCAAGCTCATAACATTTCGCCCATCGACCTCTCGGAAGGCATTGATGAACAAGGGCAGATCTAGGTAACTATCTTTTTCCAAATAGGATGCATGGAACACCCCCCCCCCCCCCCAAAAAAAAAAAAAAACATGCTGGACCCCCTAGTGCTCAAAGTTTCTAGATCAACCATCAGGGGCGGATCCAGACCCCCAACTGCCGGGGGAGGGGGCACACACAATTTTTGATGGGAATCATATGCGAGGCCCGAAGGGCCGAGTGGGGGAGGGAATAGGAGAGGGTCCCCCCTCCGATTGGTGGGGGTTCGGGGGCCTCCCCCGAGAAAATTAAAAAAATAATAATAATAAAGCAATTTGGTGGAATCTGAAGCGTATTTGAACTGAATTTAGAAGGGATTAAACACATGATTCATTCAATGTCAACAACGATAATTAGTATATTTTTAAGAATTTTCGACATTTTCTGATGCTGTATTGTTTTTGCACGGCCTGCAGAAGTCAACGTGTTCAGGAATTCCTAAGGAAATGGGCGGATCAAGAAAAAGATTTTAAAAGGAAGGGAGGTCAGCCCATGGGGGGATGTCCAGTCGTAAATTCACGTAAAACTAGAAAAAAAATCAGCATTTTTGCAAATTCTAAGTGGGGCTCAACCCCCCTTACCATCACTCTAGATCAGCGCTTTTTTTTTTTTGTAAGGTAAAGAAAATAAGTAAATAAAAAATGTCCTTGACAAACAGGAGATCACAAGAATTAACAGGTGCCCATTCCCTGCAATGTCCAGATAGAAAAGTTATACTATCTATGGGCAATTCGATTCTAAAAAGAATGAAAAAAATGCATTTTTGACTCTTTGACTCTTGCAAAATTCTTGAAGGTAGCTGGTCCAAATCTAGCCAAATTTAACTTGCTCATTTTGAAAAGATTGATATCAAGACCAGTGGCGGATTCAGCCGGGGGGGGGGGGGTGCACGGGGGCACGTGCCCCCCCCCCCCCCCGGCAGTGCCCAAAGAGGGGGCACTTATGACTTATGACATGCTTTTAGAAGCATTAAACTAATGTTTCCAAAATAAATCTATGAAATTAGTCAGAAATAGCCCCAGAAACCACCGATTTGAATAAATTTTCCATAATTTTCTCGGGAATAGGTAAAAAAAGTCGGGAAGAATGCATTGTCATGTCCATCGTCTGCATGTACGTGGACGTACGTTACCTACGCGTTTCGTAAACAACCTACATTGAATCATGTTCATTTCGAATTTTCTTCATCTGAGGCCCAGATGAATCGGGAATAAAAGTCCTATGCAAGGCATAAAACACATATTTCTTTACCAAATCTTCAATCTTCAAAGACTCGATATAAACAGCCTAGCTTCCATGAAATTGAAAAATTTCACCTTTTTAAGATCGTTTTAAAATTGTGGTCATGGTCAATCTTTTTTAATTGAACAATTAAATTGGCCCGGTTTGGCCAGATTTGCTTTGCTTTTTGCTCACTTCTTTTGGACCACCCCTGAAAAAATTCTGGATCCGCCCATGTGCAAGCACTTGGAAAAAATCATTTAAATTAAATTCAAAGATCAGTCTTTGATGCGGGGGAGGGGGGGGGGCATGAGCAGACATCGTTTGGACTCACTCCTCTAGATCTTTGGTTCTCTAAATCTGTCAACAGCATAAAAAGTAGATTTTTAGTGTGTATGTAAGAATTTTGAAAGTCTTATCTTTGACAACCTTTATGAGCAGGCAAATTCACATGATAATAACGATATCCGTTTCCGTTTTCGTCTGTCGATATTTTTTCTTGAGAGAGAAAGTAAACACAAGAAAGCATCAACATGGGCATATGCCTGCCTTGTTTAGAGGGACAAGCAGATGATTATGAACAACCGGATCAAGTAAGGAATCTATTCTTGATGAAGTCGCAAAATAAAGAAAGACACTGCCCTCCACACCCGAATTTCCTCTGTTGTAAATTCCATATTTGTTTCATCGCTTGAATGCGTCGTTTACTCATAATCTTGAGAAGAATTTGCAAACAAAGCTGATGAATAGGCAGGGATTCAATCAGTTGTATGTGCAATGAATAAGATGACAAGTTAACCCCCCCCCCCCCCATTTTTGAGATTACTCTTGTCTGCGCAGAAATCGGAAAATTGAAGTTTTGCATATTTTCCAATTTAAATTTACATGGGGGATAGATCTGTGTACCTACGACCAATACTATGCTCAAAGTGAAAGAAAATAATGTATGATGGGAAGATTTCTATGTTAATTTTTAGCATGACGTTGTCGACGGTCTCCATAGACTCAGTGTAAACATCAGCGACATTGCGCTAAAATTAACCTTGAAAATTCCCTGTCTAAAACTTTTTTCTTTCACTGTGAGCATATTAGTCGTAGGTACACATATACATTGTATAAAAATCATCTTGTATCTTGTATACACTGTAGTTACAAGAGTTTGTGATCTATAATCCCCTATATAAATTTTAATCGCAAAATTTGTTGACAAAGTAGAGAAAACTTCAATTTTCCGATTTCTGAAGTGAGCTGCACATACAGTAATGTCTTAATCCCTTCTGCGATTGTGGCTCAGGCCATTTTATTATGCTGACTGGTATACCCCCAGTTGACCCCCCCCCCCTTCCTATCCTAACAGATTAGATATGTAGATTGGTTTAATATTGTGTCAAATTTTGCTTCACTAATTGAAAAGATATATACTGTAAATTGCTTTATTTTCGTCAGTACCAATTTTCGTCAATTCGTTAAAAATGACCATTTCGTCAGTACGTAAATTCGTCATCCAAGGGTCCCTAAAATGTTAATTTGTCTGCTCAAATGCCAACTTAACATTTACAGTCTTCGTGAAAACTCACTAGCCCGACCGCCCTGGCTACCAAATATTTCCTCAGGCTACCAAAATTTGATGGTGAACTAGCCCGACTGGCTAGTGACTTTTAATGAAATGCAGTGTTCTGATTAAGGGCCGACGGCTGGCGATTTCTCATCTTATACTTGGGGTAATATCGCCGCCTTCTTTCCACAAAAGTACATGTTGCGTCTCAACTTTTATCGCTGGTTAAGTATGAAATGTATATGTTAATGAACATGTTTCAAATGAAATATAATAAGGTTTTCCTGTAAAATATGTTTATTAAAATATTGTCCTAAGATACAAGATAAATATTCCTGTAACAACGGTGCATTTATTTCAGCGCGGCGTGACGGGTTATTCTACGGTACTGAGTATAACATGATCAATTAAATATCTAACAATTTCAAAAATCTCGACTGAACACTGAGATCAGGGACGTATATAAAATATATATATATATACGTCCCTGCTGAGATGAAGAAATTCTTACGAAAACTTTATAACTATTGGCCAAGCGCCGCAAGCAACGGCCGGCCTTTTAGCGAGTATGATTCAAATAAGTTCTTTTTTTTTCTCCGTCCATTTTCTGCAGACAAAAACGTATTTGAAATTATATTTATACAAACAATATCATGCATTCATTGTAAAATTGAGTCTATTGATAATGACGTAGCTGACATCTGCCAGAGAAATGATCGGGTGGTGGTTTAACTTTGTTCGATTTTATGTATACTCTATATTTGTGTGAATTTTTGCCTACTCAACGGACCTAGCTGAAGAAACGATGGGTCTTTATAGCGTTTTTATTTTTTTTCAATGGCTAGAGAAAATTTTGGGTGGCTAGTAGATTTTGGCACCCAACTAGCCCGGCTGGCTAGTGGTCAAAAAAGTTTTCATGAAGACTGCATTTAGATCTGCCGTCAAATAGTCAAATCCGTCGTATGTGTTTGTTTTCATTGTTTGTTTAACAATTATCGGTAAACATACAATTAGACATGTTTATCACCTACCTTGCTGTGAAAACATATAATTTAGTAATTAGAAGTATATTATATGCGACCTTGTGTTCATATTCAGTTTTCATTGATTTGTCGTTTGCGTGTCGTAATAACACTATTTAACAATGTCTTAAAACTCGGAACCTTCTGCTTCTTCCTCCATCATCCCCAGTGCTACCGGTTTATATTTAAGTTTATCAAGAGACTGATTCAATTTTTCCTTACTACATTTTATGTTTTGTCAGGAGTATTTATAATCGTCGGTACGTAATTTCGTCAAGGAAGGCACTAACGAAAATGACGAAAATTGGTATCTGACGAATAAAAACCAATTTACAGTAAGCTCAAAAGAGTTTGTATTTTTAACGAACATATTGTGCACTAATGCTTTAGACTCGATCTGGAGATTGGTCGTTAGATGAGGTTGTCGACCCTTTGAGTTTTTATGGAGCTGTGTCATTGTCTCTGTCTGTTTGTCTGATTTTTCTTTTAAAGTTCTGTAACAGTTTTATATTTTTTTTTCAAGTATTTGTACATTTTAATTTTTTTCAAGAATTTGTCGATTGTGAATTTTGGAATCTGATTTCGGCTTTTGTGTTTGACTTTCATTCACTGATACTTTTAAAAGTAGAACTGCATAAAGTTACAAGTAATTAACCTATAAAAGACACACTTACAAATTACTACAATAGAAAACAAGGTATAAGCAAACTACAAACTACATGCACGTAAGTGAAGAACATAATGACAAATATGTTCTTCAATTCAGGCATATGATACAAGACAATTTTGGCAAAACTTTGGTTTTGATTTTACACTAGAAACAGGCCTTGAAATTAAACTTTAAAGGGAAATACTGACTCCAAATACAAATGAAATTTGGGAATTGCGAATTCAAGGAAATTAAGGAACTAGACAAAAATTGCAAGTGCATGTCTTTTTCACATTTTACAATCTCCGCTCCGCCCATATTTATCTGATATAACAATATTTCCTATTGAATAAGTAGTGGATTGTCACCGTACAATCACAAAAATTGACCACCACTCAATCAGGAAGCGCGGTGAATCCATGCGAAAAATGTCTTTTTTTGCCGTAATGTAATACTGCATACAATTTCTGATACAAAGGGCTTATCATTCAGAAAGTCGCAAAGCTGTACAAACATTATCTTCCTCTCCATTAATCCAATTTATCATCTTATCCGTTTCTATAAGTATGACATGATCCATTGACAATAGATTCACAAGTTTTAAAAGGGAAATTAAAAATAAATATCAGGTACTTGCAATACTAATAACTTAGCATTGTGTAAATGGCATGCGCCGGATTTAAGAAAAACTTAACAGACATAATTCTTTTAAGCTCGCCGGGACGAATGTCCGGAGAGCTATTGTCATACCCCCGGTGTCGGCGTCTGTGTCGGCGTGCGCGTGCACAAAAACTTTAACCTTGCTTATAACTTTTAAACCAATACAGATTGGGCTTTCATATTTCACATGTGCATTCCTTGTGTTAAGACCTTTCCATGGATACCAAAATTTTTGACCTCGTGACCTTGACCTTGGAGATTGACCTACTTTTGAAAAACTTTAACCTTGGCCATATTTTTTGAATGGTAAGTGATAGGGCTTTGATATTTCACATGTGTATTCCTTGTGACAAGACGTTTCCATGGATACCAAAATTTTTGACCTTGTGACCTTGACCTTGGAGATTGACCTACTTTTGAAAAACTTTAACCTTGGCCATATTTTTTGAATGGTAAGTGATAGGGCTTTGATATTTCACATGTGTATTCCTTGTGACAAGACGTTTCCATGGATACCAAAATTTTTGACCTTGTGACCTTGACCTTGGAGATGATTGACCTACTTTTGAAAAACTTTAACCTTGGCCATATTTTTTGATTGGTAAGTGATAGGGCTTTGATATTTCACATGTGCATTCCTTGTGATAAGACCTTTCATGCCGTACCATAAATTTTGACCTAGTGACCTTGACCTTGAAATTTTACCTACTTTTCAAAAACTTTAACTTGGGCCATATTTTTTGAATGGTAAGTGATAGGGCTTTGATATTTCACATGTGCATTCCTTGTGATAAGACCTTTCATGCCGTACCATAAATTTTGACCTAGTGACCTTGACCTTGAAATTTTACCTACTTTTCAAAAACTTTAACTTTTTAATCAGAGGAGTTATTTATTGTTGTTGTTGCAATTTACATATGGTTGCCACTGGCGAGCTATGTTGTCATTCTGACAAGTCTGGTTCATTTGTATGTGTTACACTGACCACTATGTTCCAGCGCAGGGGAGCAGACAAAATGCGATATTTTTTAGAATTTACACCTTCTGAAGATAGTTTTATGATATATTAATTCATCATAAAACGTCAATGATTGTTTTCATTCCTTTTTCCCACCTTAATTTTGAATTTAGCTTGTAGATTTTGGGATTTTAGCTTAATTGTGGAAATTTCTTCCACTAGCTAATTATACAAATGAAGCTTAGGGGGATATATTGGAATCACCCTATCCGTCTGTCTGTACATCCGTCTGTCTGTCCGGTTAAGTTTTGAAAGCAGATTTCTTTTATACTATTAATGGTAAACTGGACGAGTGCTAATTGTACTCCCTGCACTACAATGCCAAGGAATTTTAATCCATGAAAGATTTATATAAAAAAAAGTATTAAAAGAAAGGTTATATACTGTAGATCATTTGTAGATATAGGTAATTTACTTTTTGTGTCGCCTGCGAAGCATAGCGACACTTAGGGATCACTTTGTCCGTTGTCCGTCTGTCCGTCCATCTGTCCGTCTGTCTGTCACACTTGGATGTCACACCCTATAAAAGTGATTCCTGAGTGTCGCTATGTTTCGCAGGCGACACATGCATTCCTTGGAATGATTTTCTTTATCTTTTGACTAAAGCACATTATGAAGTTTATCTTTGAATCAGAAAATGAAGTAATTTTCTAATGTACAAATGTAATATATTTATAGGAGACAAGACGGAAGCAAGCAGCAGAAGCAGCCGAAAAAAGAAAACATGACGAGGAAGGTCGAGGCGTGAAGGATCCAGAGGCTCTCAAACGAAAGCAACAAAAACGAGAGGAAATGGAGAAAAAGGGAGATCAGGTGGGCGGAGAAGGGGGACTTAAGGTAAAACAGGATGTAACAAAATTTCTTATAATTGTACTTTTAAAAAATCTAATATTGCATTGACTTAATACATGTACACAGTGATTAGGATAAGCATGTGCCCTGCGCCATAGTCACATTCAATATTAAAATGGCACATTAAAATTTCGCTGAGTGCTCCAATGTGGCGCATTTAATTCTTAAACAAATTCTGTAAATCTTCTGTTCTTGTATTCAACGTGGTGATGACTTTGCCATAATCACTTCCGACTTTCAACAATTTAAACTTCTGCATGAAATTTAATTTGTTTACTCTTTGTATCAATTGATACACAGTAACATCAGACGCTAATTTGAAAGTGTCATTAATTCAAACACCATCGTTTCCTACGGTATTGCAACAATCCCTTTATATACATGTATGAACAAATGTACATCACCAGTTCATGCAAATGTTCACAAAACCCACATTTCATATTAAGATAAGTTTTGTCATAAAATATCAATTTGTATGTACTGTAGTTTACAACAATGTACAGCAGCTGAGTTCGTGTGTGTTTTTTATTTTTTTTTTGGGGGGGGGGGAGGAGATAAATTTTGAATTATAAATTCAGGCTCAAAGTATGCAACAAATCTTTAAACAATCTTTTGTGACTGTCTGGGTCAAATATATTTCCTGTAGAAAAGTCTGTCTAGACTTTTGTAGCGGCCGGTTATGCAGATCTATACATATATGATTTTTGCCATTTTGGTTTTTTTTTTTCAAATTGCTCATGGCACATTCATTTTCAACAATGGCACATTCCTTTTGCAAATGGCGCATTGATGTTCCAGGATATGGGGCCATTGTCACATTCACCTGATTGCCTATCCCATTCACTGTGTACAAGCACATAAAGGATCTTCTTTGACTTTGTAAGACAAAAGGATCTTCTTTGTACGACAAATTTACAATCCAATTTTGAATTTAGGATACTGGAACATGTACTTAATACTTTCAGTTTCTCATGTTCTCATTCCATCCAATCCTAATTAAGGTATCCGTTGTACAATAGAGTCATTTTACATAGCATTTTAATCATCTCAATTGTAAAGTATGGTAAATTTTATGCCTGGTAAGGTACTATAATCTATATATTTTCTGAAAGGTAATGATGCCCTGAGTACAGACGTAAGACTCCCAGGTCTTAAGAATCAAAGGGGAAAAACTCTTGTACAACTTTGTTATTTTGCATATGTTATATGGAGAAAATAGACAATTTAAATGCTTCATCAGTTTAATATTACCCTTTGTTTTTCTGGCCCCAAAATTATTCTTTCTGAACAGTGGGCATTATAACATTTCAGAAGATATATAATTAATAGTACCTTACCAGGCATCGAAAAATGCTCTGTTGTACATCGGATACCTTAAATTTATTTCTTTTCAAGTTAGAGTTGTCGTTGTATTAAATTTCTAACTGAGTAGACTTGTTGTTTAGATCAGCACCTTGCTTTGCCAGGATGAGATTTGAATATTTATTATGATAGAAAAAATTGTTATGAAAATCATAAATTTATTTATAAAATTTTAAGCAGTAATTTGAATTCACTTTTAAAAATTGCTTCTGGTTGCATCAAATCTGAGGTCTAACTGAACTTTAATGGGTGATGCATGCTCAGTTATGACAATGTACATCTAGGGATTTTATTTAAAAGAAAACTATTTAAACATGTACAAATGTATTTAAAAATATGCACTAGAATTTTGTTTCTCACTGATATTCTGTATAAATTTGTTTTTGCAGTGGCAAGTTGGATAATGCTGTCAACTGACTGAAGAATACGCAAAACCTTTCATTTCGGTGTGAAGAAAACCCCAGGAGGACATACAATATTATTTGACCTATCCAACAGCAAACAAATGCTTGAAAAAATTATTTCTCATTTGTCCATTTAATCATTTCTCATTAAACCGTATGTGTCAAGTCATGAAAATATTGCATACATGTACATGTATGTAGTTACATATTCTTTACATTTTCATATACATGTACATGTATATGTTGTAATCGTGTAATTGGTTGCATAATGATTGATGTATGTTGAATTGCTGTTTTGTATGCATTTATTTAACATTTTTTCTTAAGTCTAAAGATTGCAAGCAGACTTTTTTTATTTGCCAATACTTTGAATTAAATGTAGTCTCAGATAAAGGATGCCCTCTTTGGAATCCTTAAACATGTTAAATGAAAGTACTTTGAACCTTAATTTTTGTGTCGCCTACAAAGCATAGCGACACTCAGGGATAACTTTGTCTGTTGTCCGTCTGTCTGGCAAACTTGGATGTCACACCCTATATAAAAGTGATTCCTAAGTGTCGCTATGTTTCGCAGACGACACATGCATTCCTTGGAATTATTTTTTTTTATTGTACTTATAGTTATACCAGTGCTGATATTAACTTGATATTTTGATGATTTTGATTTTTTTTTTCTTTGTTGTTTCATGTCCAAATCATGTTATGGGTGAAAAATCAATTATTATGTGTTTACAAAAACTATTAAGGTAGATTGTGACTCTGGTCCAAAATCAGGGAAAATTATGTACGGATACCCCATATTTTCTTTTCATATAATTGCACATTAGGTAAAGTTAATACAGGTTTATCATAGGCCTATCATAAAATGTTTCTACAATATAAAAAATGTGAATTTTTGGATTTTTCCATATGTTGTAATGTTAAAGTTGGGGTCATTCAAATTTATAGATGATAAAGAATTAAAAGATATCCCTACAATCAAGGGTCTATTTTTTTTTTTTTTTAGAAGATAAGCATGAAAATTAAAAAAAAAGTGATCATAGGGAGAATATAAGCTCTCACAACCAGAGGTACGAGCTACCTTAAGTTTTCTATCATTACACTTAGAAAAAAATGATAAATTTTAGGTCTCAAGTTTCTAGCTTTTTTTTGAATATTTAAATCCTTTTACAGCACATCATCCTTGAAAACCCAGGCTCGATTGCGCTTAATCTTAACGCAATGGAGTCTGGTTTTCTGAGGATGACAGCACATTTGCTTTTCGTTTTATATATTTCTACATTTGTATTTGATACCTGTTGTGATATTTTCTTGTTGTTGCTACATGTAATGGAATAACTACATCAAGCAGAAGATCTTGAATTATTAGTATTTGTATTGTCTTCACAGTAGCATATCATGTAGTACGCAAATAATCTAGTGTACAGGAATCCCTTTCGATAAAACAAGGTAAATACTGTCTAAATCTACCTTATATGAATTTATTTTAGGCCTACCATATGAACATCATTATCATTTATATGATGGTAATCTATTCTGGTCAAGAATAGAGGAATATCCAGAGAACACATATACAGAAAATTTTGTTTATTTATGTGCTCCATATCATAGCATGTAAAAAAATAGAAAATTTCCTGTTTAAGTGTTCTACCTCTGTTCTTGACCAGAAAAGATTACCATCATATAATGATAATGGTGTTCATATGATAGGCCTGAAATAAATTCATATAAATAAGATTTAGACAGTATTTACCTTGTTTAATTGAAGGAAATTTCAGTGCAAGAGATTATTTGCATACTAGTATCACGTGATATGCTACGGTTGTCTTGTTTTGTAAATCTTTACTAGTAATATAACCCTATCAAAACCCTTTTTAAATCGGAAATTAACGGTTTTAAGATGATATTTATCAGAAAAAAATCTCAGAATGGAATAGATTCTCACGAGAAAATGACACATCTTTGACAACATTTTATAGGTTTTACTAGTGCATTTATTAATCGTATGAGTCAATATTTAATTACTCAAATATGAATTTGTATCCTTCAAATTTTTATATCTCAAATGTGCTGTGCTAATCCAATATTGAGTTGAAAAATTGTGAACCTTTGCATTTTTTAAAGTTATAATGCTCAATGAAGTCTTGAAAGTATTTGCATTACACATTCTTTAGTATGATACTGAAAACAGGCATTCAAGCAGCCCTATATTTCCTATGATTCCTATAGTATCCCTATATTTTAGATGTGCCCTATTCATGCGATTTTCCCTATGTTTTGGCCAAAAAAGGCCTTTTTCCCTATATTATTCCTATTATTTAAGATTTCATTCATAGCAAAATCTTAATTTAAAATGATAATGTTCACTTTATCATATGTTTATCCACTAAATTGAATAATTAGCATAAAATAGTGCTGTACATCCTAAAAATTTTCCAGCTCGCTTCGCTTGCCAAAGCTTTATCAACTCACATATGTAAAATTTACTGTTCCTTGGACATTAAGATATGAAAAATCATGGTATTTTCTGTTTTGAAAACGATTTAAAAGTATTGAAAAAGACCCTATAATTTCCCTATACAATGTATGATGTAAAGTTGTCTTATAATGCCCTATTTTTCATGAAATTTGCCCTCATAAAAATCCCTATTTTTTTGTTCAAACAATACTTGAAAGCCTGCAAAAAAAGAAAAACTCTCAAAAAAAGTTAAGTACATTTACCAAGAGGATACATTTATACTTACAGGAAAGAGTTGTCTATCTTTGTCTTCAGTGTGATACATAGCAAATATGTCATCCTTTAAATAAGCTTATTCATTGATTAATTATGGCAGATACCATGGAATTATAATTTACTCAGAGAAAATTATTTTGAAAGCCAAACAACTCTACCCCACCTTTCTGTTTTTTTCAAGTTCAGTATTTTAACACTATTTTTACCTGACATGCCAAAGATAATTATTTTCAAAATCATGAAAATGCGAACCTGTTGAGAATCTGTATAATTTCCATTTTAAGATTTGAAGATCTATTAACTTTATATGTGTAATATGAAGTTTTGATATATGATTGATACATAAACTTTGATTTTTTTTAACATATTAACATGTTAGATAATCAACATTTAGGCATTGATGAAAAAATAGCCAAAAATGAAGTGGGCGAAGTTGTGGCTAAACTCCACAGAGGTGATGTACAATTCCATAATGTGTCCTTCATAAAGAAAACAGGAATTGCATGATTTTGACCCAAAACCTGCTGCGTGAAAGTAAGACAATGAGAAAATGAATACCGGTAAAAAAAAATTTTAATTCACCTCTGAATCTTTTTTTTATCCGTGCCTGGATGTTTTGAAGTGTTGTGATATATTGATGTAATTTAAGCGTGGGTTTTACGTGAATATTGTATATGATGAAACTGTTTGTTAGTTTTCAAAACAAGCATCTTCTTTTATTTATTCTATAAAAAGTGCCATGTATCAAAAAGTGTCTATAAATTCTTTTAATGTGCAATACGTATGAAAATTGTTCTGCCTGATGAGGAGAATTAATTTTAAATCATAAAAGTTCCTTTGTCAAAATCCTTTTTGAAAATATTGCAAAGTCTGTTTGTTCAGGTCATAGAAAGACGTTTTATTTCTTCCCCTTTGTTTTGTATTGGAAAAACCCAGCAAAAAGTTGGTTGAGGGTAAAGGGGGGAGGGGGGTGTTACGAATTGAAATTAAAATGTAAATGATCAAATTAATGCTTGTGAGGGTATGTTTGCTAATGATTGTTGTTCTTAATTGTATAAAATATTTCAGGGTGAAAGATGTATTGAATAAGACAGAATACATGTAACATGCCCTTGCACATACAATTTGAAATGCAAAACTAACTATCTCTTACAGAGGTTTTGCCCCCCCCCTTTTTTTTCCCTCCATCCTCTTAAGTCTCATTATTTTGGAAAAGTCAACTTTTATCAAGAAACCTTTGAATTATATGAAACATTCCTTAACATGTACTAGTAATGCATAAGAAATCATGCTGAGATAGGAAAAATATATGTACTTTTGGTATGTTGATTGTGTGTGCAGATGAAAGATATGTTGATACAAATCTGTGTTGTTATTATCTCTAGATATTTAGATACTTGTTCATTAAATTGTTTTTCTCTAATACCCAATTTTTTTGTTCAAGCCAATGAAAACCAAGGAATATGTAGTTAAAGGTTTCCCTATCAGATTTCATGTTTTACTGAAAGTTATTCTTTATATTGAATTATCTAGATCTTTTAAAGCTATGTCTATGAAGATGTTTTTTGTCAGCAAAGGTCAAGGTCAAACATTGAATGTGTAGATACATACATGTTTCCACATATCAGCCCGAGTGTTATTAAAGAAGATTCTTTGCACATACATGTAGATTGATCATGAATTTATTTATCAAACAGAACCCCTATTGGTTTTGGGGTCAAAATGTGAAGGTCAAACCAATGACCTATAGTTGAACAAGTATTCAGATTCAGAGGCTCTATATCTAGTCTGTCATTCATGATTGCATTATAATTTTAAAAGACCTCTTGGTTTACTTTGATACTGACGGATGCTGTATTGAACAAAGCTGTTTTAGAGGTACCTGTCCCTGTCCCTGTAGGACAATTCTAGTAAAACTTGGCTGTCTGTTTGTCCTTGTCAATATTCGTTCTGCTTCCAATGTACATGTACTAGCAGCTAAGAGATTCACCCACAAAACAAGAGGTCTGTTGGACCACATTTATCTCCTGGAAACATTGGATATCCAATAGTGATCAGTGTGCGATTTAGAAAATACAACAGCACAAAAATTGTACACGTAAGCGTTATGAAACCAATCAGCTGTCAGCAGCAATTATGTTATTGCACAAAATTGGCGGAGAACATTGAATATTTGCTTCCTGTAATGTTCCTGCTGTTGCGGCAGAGATGAGCCAATTGAATCTTCCATGACCATATTCGTTGAACAAACGGCTCAACAAATATAAACCTTGTAGTGGATCTTGAGTACTTGTTACATTTTTATAAGGCTGTTGATACGAAGTCGAAAACATGATTGGGACCATCCGAGATCTCTGCAACCATATTTGTCTCGAAAAAGCAAACTTGGAATGAGACTTAGAAAATTACCACCTGTAAGATTTTGTAAAATTTTGCCAGCGATGGCAAATTAGCAATGACGTCCAAAATACGTCAGCAAATCGGAGTCCTATATGCAGAAGTAATAGACTATCAATTTATCTACATGTGAAATATCAAAACCCATTTTAGGGGCCATGACGAATGTCCTTGGGAGCTAATGTCATAGCCCTAGCGTCTGTGTCGTCGTCGGTTGCGTTGATATGAAACTTTAACCAAGGATATATCTCATGAACTGTATGGGACAAGACTTTGAGATCAGACCTTTCATTATAGTCCTTGACCTTTGACCTAGTGACCTTTGAGTTTGACCTACTTTTAAAAAATCAACCTGACCATGTCTAACTTTCATTTTTAAAAAAAGCAATTTTACTATCAATAAGCTACGCGGCGAGCGATGTTGTCTTCTGACGAAGTTTGGGGGGTATATAGGAAACACCCTGTCCGTCCGTCCGTCTGTCCGTCCGTCCGGTTAAGAAGTTTTTAAAGCAGATAACTCTTACATACATACATTCACCATAATAAGTACTACATTTTGATACTAAGGCATATGACCTATTGACCTTCACCTTGAACTTTGACCTTATAGTTATAATTTGGTTTAGAAGTTCTTAAAGCATAATTTTTTCACATTTAAGTGATAGGGCTTTCATATTTCATACATACATTCACCATAACAAGTACTACATTTTGATACCAAGACATTTGACCTAGTGATCTTGACTTTGAACTTTGACCTTATTGTATTATTCATAAGTGATAAGGCTTTAATATTCCATACAGACATTCATCATAACAAGTTCTACTCCAAGACATGAGTGGTGAATTATTTCCATATGTAAAAATGGAGGGGGGGATTTTCAATTTACAATTTTTTAAGGAGAGTGACAAGCCCGTATGCATACCCGATTCAAACATCTTGAATAGAAAAAAATATTAGATTACTGGCGTAAAAGATTTCTTTATTAATGTCCCATATATAACAAAAAGAAGAAAAGGCTACCAAAAAGAATAAAAATAACAATACAAAATCACTCAGAAATATATTTATAAAAACAAAGACTATGGGTTAATCATTTCGAAGATATCTCAAATTTTAAAATAATTATACTTTACAGTTGAAGAAGCATCGACTTACAACACGTTATTGTAAATGTGATGCAATAAGAATTCTGTGTTCCTCCTCTTCCGAGTGGTTCTGGAAAAGAAGCTGAAAATGTATGAAAACCCCCCTCCATTTTTACACAAGAAAATAATTCATTAAGATCCAAAATGAATAAAATTCTAGCATAAAATATATATTTAAGCATTAAGTTACTTAAAATGATTAATATACAGTAAATCAGTTCATAAAATCATATATATATCATTGAGTTATTGAAAGATATAGTGCAAAAATGATTATTTCTGACAAAGTCAAAATGCGAAGAATTGAAGAATTTAAGTAATGATGTGAAGATGCGAAGATTTGAAGATCTAAAGTAATGATGCGAAGATTTGAAGTAATGCTGCGAAGATTTGAAGTAATGATGCGAAGATTTGAAGATCTAAAGTACTGATGCGAAGATTTGAAGTAATGATGCGAAGATTTGAAGAATTGAACAAATGATGCGAAGAATTGAAGATATGAAGAAATTATACGAAGAATTGAAGTAATGATGCGAAGATTTGAAGAAGTGATGCGAAGATTTGAAGAAATAATCGTTTCTTCGCATCATTTCTTCATATCTTCGCATCATTACTTCAATTCTTCGCATCATTACTTCAATTCTTCGCATCATTACTTCAATTCTTCGACTGGTGATATAAAGTAGGGCGAAGATTTCAAGAATCGATGTCCTCTAATGAACACCGTAGTCTTGACTAGTTTATGAAAGTGGAAACCTTGGCCTAAAAGTTTTTACTTGGTACTTCGAAAATGTTTACAGTGAGAACATTAGTACATGCTAATGTAGTGAGTTAAGATATGTAGACGATAGTTTAGACAACATCACCGCGTCAAGCCAGGGAAAATTTTTAATTGAATCCAAAATGTCCCAATTTAATATGATTTTTCATTACATATATGTTTATTAAAAAGCCTGGCTCTTAACATTTGATCGTAAACATTTTCCGATTAGCGTTGATCAAGAAAAGTAAAATCGCTATTTTAAAAATCGGTACATGTCATGATCATTATAAAAGATTAAAGCAACTTAATGATTTTCGATTTTCGATTATAATAAAAAATCCGTTGGTTGCTTTATACCTATTTTTAGATAACGCTTATGATTTTTTTTGATCGACAATAATCGGAAAAGTACCAAATTTATGATTTCAAATCATTTAATTGCCGGTTTTTAAACATTTTATCCGCACTTGACTTGTCAGCAGGTGCCCGTTTTAAAATTAAAATGCCTGTTTTCAAAAAAGATTAAAAGTGGAAACACGAACTATTAGTTTTTATTTCGTAAAGTTCGAACATTTGTTACAGCTACAAAAAAAAAAAAAAATCTTCCAACTCAGCAGGATATATAGTTTTTGATTGTCACAGCACAAATGAATGGAAAAACTTTGAAATTATTCGGGTTCGGACTGTACTTTCAAGCGGTCCTTCACAAAAGATTGATATGCGGAGGGTGTTGTTGAAACAGGTTTTAATTCATTCATGTGACTTGATTTAAGGTAAGAATTGTGTCAAAAGGGTGATAAAAATGTGCAGTTTCATTATATTTTAAAACCTCCTTTCTAATGTGTGTTATAAGCATCGAAATCGGAGAAATACTTGCGCTAACTTGACCTACTTTTCTGACAGGTGTATTGTTTACCTTTTTCTACTGTTTGTTTATCGTAGTACTTTTACTGCAGTAAGTGTAAATTTTGACATATTGATTATTCTTTAAATATGAATGATAGGTGACATTGAAACTTCAGGTAAAAAAAAATTTGAAAATTCCAATCATTCCTTGTGTATTACACAACCTGGCATTTCTATTTAAATGTTCAGATATGAAATCACTCAGGTGGAACAGATATGCATGCATTGCTATGATGTATACATGTAGCTAGCATGCATATCACTTATAGTTCACAAATAGATTAAACAATTCCACGAAGAAATATAACGTCCTTTTGTATCATTGAGATTCATTGTAATTTTCTTGACAATGATTAATTGTACATGATAATAATGATGTATTAAGCATTGTTTCAACACGGAGATGTCCAATTCTAGATTTGAAACATTGCCTCTATGCAGTTTATTACACAATCCACTTATTACTTACGCTTTATCAATATTTTTGAATGATAATCAGATACAACAATTGTCATTACTATATGTAAATAATTTAAGAGTTCAAGGTCACAATGAACTCTGCATCTATCTTCTCTGAAACATGTACCTCCAGTAAAAGAGGGGATTGCATGTGAGCAATTTTCACAACATTGTGCAAAATTGCTATTTTTCAATTTTGGTAGTTCTTTAAGAAATGTACAAAGAACATGAACAAATTGGTTCTTGACATTTCAATTATACAATAATTAAATTAGAGTGGCAGCAAAATTCAAGATGTGGTAAATATGCTGTTCTAAATAAGAGGTTAAAAATGAGTCCTATGATCTGCAAAAAATTGTAAGACTTTGATAGTTTAGGTTTACCCTACCTGTAGGTGCATACAGAATAGAAATTAAAAACTGGTTCGTGTCATCAGTTTACAAATTACGGTACATGCAGTAAATGTACTTTAATTTTCTCAGACTTTCTAGGTACCTGTAACTCAAGGGAATCTTTTTAAATGCAATATGGAACATTCAGTGTTTATTTATGAAAATGTTGTTCTCTGATACCATACCTCTTTTTGCATTGGTAATGATCGTTTAATTACTTTATAGATACTTTGTATGAAATCTGAGGAGTTGAATGGTACATTTATAGATGTTTAAAGGAGTCTAGATGATCTCCTATCGTATTTATTACCCCCGCTATCCTGGTATAAGATATCTCTCAGTGCCACTGTACACCTCATTGTTATTCGGACACTTGTAAATGTAAGAAGCATGATAACAAATATATATGATGGTAAACCTTAATGTAAACATCTATAAGACCTCATTGACCACACACAAAACAATGTGACATTACTTTTTCCTCTTTGGGTCAGACATCATGGACATACTGACAAACATTATACTAAATATTCTATGAATAACTTTTATGTGTACTTTGATATGTTATGATTGATTTAATGGTCGGTGTATGGTATTTTAATGTCAATGATTGATGATTTAATCAACATAATTGTCACTGAATTTTTTATTTGATATTGACCAAATATGGTATTTTGACTGATTATTGACATGTTCATTCATTTAGTTTCGCCCTTGTAAATGTTTTCTACTCCTCATTTGACTTTTTGGTATTGACCTTGAAAGACATTGAGAAATAAATTGTTTGTTTTTTTTAGATTATATAAATCCTAAATTGTCCAATGTTATAACACATGCAGCACTGTCTTTATTCATGTTGGGACAGTATCTGACGTAGACTACTTGTGAGGTCATCAAATTCTACATGTATGAACGGTATGAAATTGACGTTACAATTTCAATTTTGTGCTGTCAAAATGCAGTGGTGGATTAAGTGGGGTGCGGAGGGGGCGTCCGCCTTCCCCGGCAATGACCCAAAATTTGACAAAAACAGGCATATTTTGGGCCATTTTCAGTAAAAATTGGCAAAATTCGCCCCTTGACAAAGGGGGCACTGGATCCGCCACTGAAACGGTTTTACACCATGTACCGTCTGAAATGGAAAAGATCATATCAGATTAGAAGTGCAATTGATTAGTTCATTGACATTTTTTTTCTCTGTAGAATGTCCATGATGATGCCATAAGCTGTCGTTTCCACCCTTGTACCGATCACCATTGTGAAGATGGCTGAACAGGCACAAAGATTACTTGATGGGGTCAGCAACAACAACAACAATAATAACAGTATGAGCTCTCTCAAGATGGCCGATTCCGCTTCAGCACGCAGGTCAAGGACACTTGAAGGTGAGAGACAGCCATCATTAGTGTATGACTCTACAGTGAGGGCCCCTGCACCAAAACAGGACAGATCCTCTCCTGTCAGGACACATGCAAGCATAGCATCAGAGGAGAGGAAGCAAACGCAAACATTGTGGAGAGAGGGCGCTCCCGCGGCAGCCGAAAAACCCTTGATCAACGATGCAAAATCAAATAATAATCAACCTATGCAGCATAGCAACACTCCTGTTGTAAAAGTTACGGACACTTCTCAGTCTGGCCTGGAGTTTTCTGAGAACTTGACTTTTGGATTAGTTCATTCTGTTCATGTCTCAACCATTCCCATTTTAACTGAGCCTGATGTGATACCGTCGTTAGTTGTGAATGTTCATTCAAACACTGACAAAGACACTGTTCAAAATGATGTTGGAAAAACTTGCTCGAATGATTCTTCGACTGCTGCACCAAGCTCACCACCTGAAAATTCAAAAGTGAAAGAAGGCATTATTTTGTCCTCTGAAGATTTATTTAATAAATTGGATATCGGAGATGTTACGAGTAAACCTAGATCATCATCTCTTCCTATTACTTTTGTTGAATCAAATAACGGCACAAGTAACGGGTCAGAAACTATCGAGCAATCAGGATCGTCTGTCAAACCACAATCTAAACCAACTGCTGATAACACTGAATCTATAGTAAATTACGATAATAAAGAGACCATTGTAACGCAAGATTTACAAAATGGACTCGAAAAGGAAAAGTCTACTCCTGCTCCAACCAAATTTTACGGAGGGGATAGCGAGAAAAATGAAAAACCTGATGCTCCATCTGGTGGAAGTGGCACAGCGGACTCAAGGGCAGCAACTGTGGAAGATGGAGATACCATGCCAGAACCTGATGCAAGTAAAAGCAAAAGTTCTTTGGCGTAAGTTTTTTATCTTTACGATTTATAGGGTTTTTTTTGTAGAATTTCGATATATATATGATATAATAGGATTAACATACATCTAATACCTGATTGCATGTCACCACATATTATACATGTACATGTAGCAAACAAAAGATATATATGGAACAGTAGACTGACTCAGAATAGATTGCATGTCAACACATAATAAACATGTAGCAAACAAAAGATGTAGGATCGATTTTATAGGCAAAGATTTATCGTAAAATTTTATCAAAACATTTCTTTATTTATTATGATGAAATAAACAAAGAATTAAGATGATAATTGATTTCTTCAAATCTGATTTAGCACAAATGACTTGTACATCAATTTCATTATTGTAATCTTGCACTGATCTACATGTACATATACATGTATTATAAAATCGAGATTTTCCAACAAAGGTTTTTATGTTCGTAACAGTTTTTCAAAATACACACATCTTTTTTTGTGATGCCACAGGTGGATATATCTATAATTTCATAATTAAATTTTTTTTAATTAATACATATATGATCATGATGATATTTTTACACGATACACATAGTTCATATTTCCACATCTGTCGCATGTACAGTTAATATTCATAAAGATAAGGTCATGAACTTTTTATTTACCAGTAAAAATTTACTCCCAATTCAAACATTTCAAAGTTGAGTTGTTTGCAGGTTATGTTTTATTGATGGAAACGTGTGCATTTTATAAAGTATATTATTTTAGATCACAACGCAAGAGTGCATTTGCGATGCTGAGACGGGAATTCAGCTTTTTCAGTTATATGTAAGATTTGACTTTTGTTTTCGGTATAAGTACTTGGCTGTAGTGATAATTCTCTTTGCTTTGTCGTGCACTCACTCAGTCACATACAACTTGGCATGCATAATGAACTTGAATGCCTCACTAAATGCTCTACACATATGTAGTGACAATAATTATCATCAATAGGCCTATGTTCATATCTTTATCTCAAACACTTTTGTCAGGTTGTAGTTTACGGCATTTTGAATTAATTTTGATCACGTTAGATTTGACGAGTAATTTTCTGCATCACTTCTTCAACAAATACTAGCTTATTGCTGGCGTAACTGTATGTATTGGTATTAATGAATTTGACATTTGAATTGGTATTCTAGTATATATCTAAATTGCCTTATATGAATTGAAAAGACAACTGCATGCACAGTGAAAGTCTTCAGATCTCTGTCTTATGTCTCTTTTTCGTCTCTTGCTGCGCTCGTGTTCTTTGTGTTTTCGCATCGGATGTTTTGGTGTCTTGTTGTTGGTACTACAACAGGGTCTGGTTGGAGATCCCCTCCCTTCTTCTTCTACAAATTTATAGTTTAATACTAGAGTTCTTTCTATTTGTAACGATTTTCTTTATTTCGTAAGATACATCATAAATTTATCTAAATTATTTATATAGATAAACAAAGATAAACAAGTTGCATGACGTCAAGTATGTAAAAAAGTACATATTTGCCCCAGAACTGTTCATTATTGATATGTAAGTTGTTGATTGTTGTTTATCTACAGCTCTATCTAGGTTTTTACCGTAAACTGTGACATACATTAATGATGAACTGTTTTACATGTTTTAGGGAAAAAATTGCTAGATTGACAAATGTCTATTATCGCACCTGCAGATGAACTTCACAATGTGACATTATAATTGTCTATAAAAACATTATTTTGCATGCATTGGGCGTGGCTAACTTGGATCTGTCATACAGATTCTGTGGATTCCTCATTTAGTGTTCACAAATATATTGTATGCTATTCCTTCAATGGCTTCTTGCAATGTTGTTGCGATATATTTACATGTATATGATGTATGGGCTCAATCTTGCTGTTGTGAGCACTCTAAATATAATAGGTTCAATTATCATCAAACTTTGCATGTGACTATGTGTTGATCTTATGAAGGCTGAAGGACACCTATTTTGATTTTCAAGGTCAATGGTCAAAGGTCAAGGTGACAAAAAATGATGAAAGTACACACTGAAGAATTTCTGTTAGTCATGTAGATTTCAGAGTGTATTTGCATTACCCATGACGAAAAAATGTTTTTCTGGGTGAAATTTCAAGGGTAAAGTAGATATATTTATATTTACCATGTTTTCTAATATTTGACCTATTGATTTTCAATGTCAAGGTCATACATGATACATGCAGAAGGGAATTCTTAGGAAAGCCTTTTTGGACACTTTTATAGAAGTTATACATGATGTATACACTTTTCTTACTCCAAGAATTTGATCTGATTTTAGTGGTTCACTTTATGCTAGTGCCTTATTATAACATTTTCATTGCTAGCTGATATAATGTGTACGTACTAATTGCAACCTCACCTGAAATGAATGCAGAAAGCCTGCAAAAAAGCTCTCTTTCATGATTGTAAGCTTTCATTAGAAATACTCATTAGAGGCTTAGAGATAGGTAGTTAAATGACTGCAAGCAGTTCCTAATGAGAAAGAGTGTATTTAATTTTACTTTGTTTGATGACATAACTCGAGGCTTTATGAACATGATGACTTTTTCATGTTGAGCAGTTTTATGACAAATGTGTGGTTTTGATACAAAGTTTACTTAATGCTTATAGGTAATAGGGAAGTGTTGATGATCATTTTGTGTCAAGTTATTTTCCTGCTACAAGTATGAATTAAGACCTGAGGGGCAATCATCAAAACACTTTGTTTTGATGAATTTTGTTGAAAATTATTAATTTTGTTGGAGATGAATTTACGATAAGGGGATCCGAGTGGGAAGATCAATAAAAGTTTAACCTGATACTGAGTGATAGCATGAGTTAGGGACTAGAAAATAATGAAGAATGAAAATGGTTTAACATTGCCAATCATATACCAAGTAGACCTGTTTGGACAACCAGTGCCTCTTTTGCTTAAGCCCCCCCCCCCCCCCCTCCTGGGATTTAAAAGATATGTGCAATATTATTGCAGAGGGAAATTGAAAATAACAAAATATGTGCAAAAAAGTCTGATATTTAGAAATGCAAGGAAACTTTCTAAGTCAATAAATCAAGAGCTGAAGAAGAGGGTGGGGGGGGGGGGGGGTTAAAAGGAGCTGTATCTCTTCTTGAATTATGTCCACATTTTATATACATGAACAAAGTACTTTGTATTAAGCTATCGCTGTTTTATGACAAATTGCATTATATATGTCCCTTTAAGTGTTGTATTTTAAAAGTATATACTATGGTCGACTTGAGAAGTCACCAGTATATTGTGCAGATAAGCTGATTATATCAGCTGTCCACCTTTGATACGGTATATAGAATTTTTTGGGGTCTTTCGTATTATACCAGTTCATTATTCTTACAAGGTATTGAACCCAGACAATCTTTGATAGAGTTTCTATGTACATACTGACTTGTTTAACGTGTTAAGGTCATGAATATACTGCTAGTATATAGGTCGAAGGTCCTTTGATATTTGTAAAACATAAAATTGTGAGGGTGGGTCTTATTCATTACAGAAGCAGAAAGAAACAAACCCACAAAATAAAAGGGAGAGAAATAGAAATGCGAAAAAAAGATAACTTGTATAAAAGAAAATAGAAAAAATTATGTGCTGTTCTAAAAGCGACATGCGCAGCTTGTATCTAAAATGACCCTTTAATAAACATGTTCTGAAACATTACACCGGTCACTGACCCTTTACAAGTTGGTCAGGTTTAGAAATTTAAAAACGTAAATACTATAAACTGTAAATAAAATTGTTTGGACTTCTTGGGTGAATAGGGTAAATGGGTTAACACTGACCGCTTGTACATGCATACCTGTTGACAAAAAGCTCAGAACTCGAATTTTATAGTGTTTACATCAATTTAGAATTCTTATGTCCTCTGCAACGCAAGTGCAAGACTCCCCAGAGTCCGTTCGTCTGCTTTTCCGTCTGTCATGTAATCATACTTTCACATAAATGGCCTGGTGGTAACTTTCTTGAACTATATTATACCTCCATCAACCGTTCAGGTATGAAAAAATAGCAAATTGCCAAGTCATTCAGGTTGCATGTGTACAGCTTTTCAACTAGTCCCCAATGGATAAACAATACTTATATAGTGAATTTATCAGGAGATTTTAAAACAAGTCTACTCGTTACATTAGTCTGATGTCTAGGCCGGACAGACTGATAGACATTCGACAGCAGAACAAAGGAACTAGAAATACACGGACGGTACCATCTTCACACTGTCAAAGAGTTCGTTGATCACAACCCATTGACCACAGGGGTTTATCGCGCTTCCCGGTTGCTTGATGTACCATGGGGTACAGTATACCAAGCAACCGAGAAGCGCGATAAATCCCCGTCCCATTGACAGTGTGAAGATGGGACAGTGCTTCATATTTGCCTCTATTTAAGGCACCTAGCTCATTACAAGGAAGACCCCCAGTGGCGGATCCAGCGCCCCCTTTACCGGGGGTCAAGGGGCGAATTTGCGGATTTTGACCGAATATGGGCCAAAATATACCTGTTTTTGGACAATAAAGGGTCAGTGCCGGGGGGGGGGGCGCCCCCTCCGCACCCGCACCCCTGAATCCGCCACTGACCCTCAAAGAGGTGTGTTGTCTTTTTATACAATAAGGATTCTCCAGGAAACAACTGACGGGAAATACTTCAAAAATCGGGGGAAGCATTTTAAGGAAATTTCATGAAAATGAAATAATCTATAAAATAGCGTTATTTCCCAAATCTACTTCAAATAAGGAAGGTATCATATTTTTCCTTCCAGTTTTTTTATTTACTTTCTGTGATCATCTAGGGGCTGGTTATTTTGTACGCATCTCGTAGCTATCTATGGGACAAAACAAGTCATGAGTTGTTTCCCCTCTGGATTATTTTATAAAGAGAGCAATCTTGTGGCTTCGGGGTGTAATCCATTTCTTTTAAAGACCTTTAATAGTTTATCAAATGCATTAAGATAAAAATCTTTTCAAGTACAAATGTCTGAGTTTGGTATCATAAAATTTAACAGCAATGAGGGAAATTAGTACAGAGATTTTAATCCCACTGGATAGAAGTTCAGTTACACAATATTGATCGTTTCACACAATGTAAGGAATTCGGGGATTAACCTATATGGTCCGTCGTATAAAAAGATAAAATGGTAGACGATTAGCAAGTTAGCGATATATGTATGTAAAAATATGTATGCATTTCTTATCTGTCTATACTATAGTTACAAGGTATATTTTCATGGGTCAGGAACTATGTACCCCCTGTGTAATATGACCATAGTTATGATTTTTCTTTCGCAAAAGAAGACGAAATATTTGTTTACATCAGACAATATCAGAAAATGATTCTATAATAGGGTTCCTTCCCTAGACAAAGATATTTACATCAGATGGGAATCTTCTACTTCCCGGTTATATTCTGAATCCGCGCTTAATTATGACTTTTTTGTACTGAATAGGGGAAACCCTTTTATAAATCCAGGTGTATTGAAAAAGGAAGAATATTATCTCAGTAATTCTAGAGAATTTGTTTTATCTCACGTAGAAGTTAAAAATGTCCAATACACAGAAACACTAGACAGGAACGCAACTGAAACACTAAAATGCAGAAATGAACATCATAAAGGTTTATTTCGTGGAAAATAGATAAGTCTGAGCCTCCCTGATTCTGAATCCTCTGAAGTTGTTATTGATATCATCATATAAAGTAGCTTAATTAGGCGTTTTCCTCCTCGTCTGTTGGCGTGCCCCGCATAAACGTGTTCTGTTTCTTAGAACGTCACTGGGACTTGGACGGCTGGCCGCTGACTACGTCACTAACTGACCTCACTAGATGTTGCTTTCAGTGACACTTTGATGTGCGCTCCCGAGGCCTTCATGCATGACTTTTATATGTTTTCCCCCATTTACACCTAAGATAGAATTCTTATACAAGGTCTTAGATAACTTGTTTACGTAGGTATTGTAGATAGGGGGATAATGTAAATAAATTGAGACGCTAAGTAGGTCCTGTCTGACAGGTAAAAAACAATGTTTTGACTGGTTGACCCCTTGTCACAGTTTGCGAGTTCGCGAAACCCACCACTTCATCATATAATAGTTTCACGTGCATTCTAAATATAAAGAGAACTCTCATAATTTGAACCAAACAAGGATGTGTGCGCTTAAGTGAAGGAGGAAGATTTAATAATTATATTGTGGTTTTATATTAATTCGCTACCGCCGCTTGATACAGTTTTGATTTCAGTTTCATTTGTGAAAGATGCCACCGTCTGGGAAAGAAAGGAAGGAAATATTTATACTTTGTTTAAGGTAAGGAAGGGAGTAGAACGTCTAGAAAAAAATCTTAATATGGATTTGTGAAGTATTTATGGAGGATATTTGAAAAAAAGGTTAATTTAGAAAAAGAATGCTAAATTATTTTAAGAATTCAGTACTAATGTATAGAATTTCATGTTTTTCATATACATTTAGGTAGCACCAAGAAAATCAGGAAGTTATTTCTTCTGAGAATTTGAAAAATGAGAAAATTGTATATCAAAAGATTACTTGGGATACCATTATGCGATACTCCCTCTGAAAAGGAGCAAGGGGGAGGGGTTGTCACTTGTTACCGTGCAATCGATCTGTTTGCATATTTATTTTCTACTGAAAACGAATGGATTTTCTGAATACTAGACTAGTTACCGGCAGTCATGACTGCCGGTATACTGTAATCAATCGTGACATACTTGCACGGATAAAATAACTCTTGGCAATATCATTGGTGGACAATTACAAAATATGCAAATATTCGTCAAGATTATTCAGAATCTGTGCATAAGATACTTTCATCAGGTCGGCTCAAGAGTCTAGATGACTTGACAAATGAAAGTCATATCGTACCAGTGCATTTTCATCCGAAAGATGCATCGAAAAGTCTTTGTACCGATACGTCCTACAACAATCACAGATCCTCGGAAATTTCCGTAGCTTGAATCGGAAATAAAAACGGAAAAGCCCGGAATTGTGCGATTGGTCAACAAGAACAAAAATCGTTTATTCCAATTTTTTCTTACTAGTATTTTGCAAGCTAACTGCCGGCAAGCTTTTTGTAAAAGCTAATACTTGTATAATTATATGTACTTGTGAATTGCGTCCGCTCTGTACCATCAGTAGAAAAGTAGACATAAATTTGAACTGGAGTGTTATATCAAATGTTTGTATAGTTTTGTACCATTTGGTTCGTGTCTCCACATATAAATGGGAGGAAAGCAGCACACAAACAACTTGTTACTTTCCTGTTTTCTCGACATAATTATATGTAAATGGATGGCGCATAATGACCGCCTGGACATTAAACAATTTTTGTTAGTTTTGTCGGGTTTTGTTGGGTTTCAACCTTCACACTTTAAAGTCAAGAACCGCATGTTTATTTTACTTCGAAAGTGATATACTGTACCATCAAATTTGTAATGCTTGTTTATAAGGTAAAAAGTTCAACGTCTTTTATGATGGTATGATGTTGCGGTTCTCCTTCAGTCTTTTCCGTCTTGTGATTGCGGTTTGTTATTTATCTTCACGAGGGTTTGGTTTACTTGTGTGTGTTTGAATATGTTGACAAAAAAAAAAAAATAAATAAATAAAAAATAAAAAATAAAGAAAATAAATAAAAAAAGGAGGGGGCAGCTTTTTAGAGATGTCTATCTCCCCATATTAAGAGATTCAGGGTTTTGTGTCTGTCCATTTGTCTGTCTGACCCCCCCCCCCCCCCCCCAAAAAAACCCCAAAAACTTTTAACTTTGGACATAACACATGCTTCGTATGTGTTTTCTTTGTGGCAAGACTTCCTTTATTTCAAATTTTGACTTTGCGACCTTATCCTTTGATTTTGATATGGTAGATACTAGCTACTTGACATATAAAAGCTTATACATTGACAAAGCCATTATAAATGTTTGCCTTTACACTCATTAGAATTCCAATCCCCATCAGAATTGATAGGGGGATACTTTTCATGTTAATGGAAAAATATTGGCAAACAAGATTATTTTTGTTTCCCTGCATGAATTATTAATTCATATAATATCACTGAAAAATTCTTTATCTTGAAAGGTTGGGGTTTTTTTTACAGTCTCTCTCCTTCCAACTTTAGGTAGAATCTATTCAGTTCAAATTGTCCTGATTTTGTACATCTGCAAGTTCCAATAAGGAACACCGTAAAAAGTTCATTTTTTGGAACCAGGATATAGAAATTGTGTGCGTATTGAAAAAAAAACAACAGTATAACTCGATACGTACAAAATGTATGAAATATTTTCGCTTACGTTGATAGATTTCCATCAACGACTTTTTGTGCTTGATGGATCGAGAGAAGTACGCAAGAAAACATTTTATGATTGCATTTTTATTATTTGTCAAGTAACCACGCGTTACGACATTGGATAAGAGACCCTTGTTTAATATAACGGGCTCTCTGAACCATTACAGTAACGTGCAGTTAGTTTGGTCCTCCATTTATTTTGTCCCAGTCACTTGGGCAACCTATGATTCATGCAAAAAATGTCGAAGAATTTCGCTGTTTTTTTTTCTGTGTCTGTAGTTGTAGCTATTTCTACGTGCTATCCCAACCCCTTTACAAAATTCGGTTGATGATGTTTTCATAAACGGTACTTCTGTTGGGATGTCGGTCCGTCTTTTCAAACTTTGTATGTAATTTCTTCCAAACTTTGGAATGTCCGTCCGTCTTTTCAAACTTTGTAATTTCTTCCAGACTTTGGGATGTCCGTCCGTCTTCTCAAACTTTTTATGTAATTTCTTTTCGAGACTTTCCAATGTTTCAGAGGCATCGTTGTGTGCTGCGTGCGCAAGAGTCATTTGTCATTTTCAGAAAGGTTCAATGGACAGGAAAAATCTGTTTTATATAGTTTCATCGTGAACGTCTATAAAACAATTTTTCTTTACGCAGGAGACCAATTTTCCTCGTTAAGGCTCTTTGTAATGTAATTCAGCCGAACCGTCAAGTTTAACCGGAGTTCAACGACATCTAATTTGGGCATTTTTGTGGTAATTAAGGAATTATGTTCCACTGGTTGTCGTAGGCTTGCCTTCGGCACATAGCGGCTATGATTACTTCGTATTGATTTCACAGAGTTGCATTTTTTCGTTTTTTTTTTCTGCCAAAAAGAAAACCCAGGGGTGGATACAAAAAGGGGGAGGGGGATAGTATCTTGACCTCTGTCTCGTTCAATTTCAACTCAATTCGCCGCAAAATTTAAAGAATGCTTTTATTTAGAAGTAAATGAAACCAAAATCTAAAAAGTCCTCTCTCGAGAAAGGAAAACTAGTCCCCGCAGTAACCAAAATTTCTTGTTCCGCGCCTGTCAACATTTTCCGAGGAAAGACGAGAATATCTTCAAATTAGATATTGCATGGCGACCAAGAAGGAATTTTTCGTTGTCTTACTTTCAATATTTTTTGCTGATTACTAAATAAATGCTCTCTAATCGAACACTCTAATGATTTCAAAATTGCATGAACATGTCTTTAATGTTGTAAAGGATATGGATTATGATAAACCTTAAAGATTTTTCATATAAAATTCGATTTACATATCCAACCCCACCTATTCCCTGTACAATGGTCCTTGTTTTATCGTTTTATGGTATTTATCGGAGAAAAGAGATAAAAACGAAATGAAGCGAAATAGAATTAGATAATTGAATCTATACCGTTATGTAAAGTGTAATTGGAAAGGGAGGGCCTAGAGACCATTCGTTTTATGTCATTACCAAGCACATGTATTATCCTTTACAGACCTGACGATGCAGCAGATACCAGCAATGTTGAGTATCGGGCTCACGTCAAAAATAGAGGCGAGCTTCGCCATGCCATGTCGGAGGTCCTCCCAAACGAGCTGCAGAGCCGACGGAGGAGCCAAACCATGGCAAATGTGAAGGAGCATGCCTATGGGAGGCTCCAAGAGGAGCTGTCCAAAGCACAGGAGGTAAGCAGTGTGTTTTTGTGTTTCTTTGTAATTGTGTATTTTTTCAAGTGTTTCTCAGACAGAGAGAGCCTTTGGTATTGATGGTCAAACTGTTCCAGGCGTCTGTGATTGCGAAACTGCATGTTGACGGAAACTTTTAAAACTGATTCATATAATGACTGTAAAAAGTTTAAAGTTTATTTATTTTACATACAAGTGACAAACTTATATTAATCTCTCATGTTGGCGTGAGGGGGTACTTGAAGTAGGAGGAAACCGGAGTACCCGGGGAAAAACCTCCTAGGGCTGGGTGGGTGACCGCCATACCCTCCCACATCAGACCCCTTTGTCGAATCAGGGATTCGAACCCGGGACCTTAGAGTTGAGAAGCAAGTGCGCTACCACTGCGCTAACCCGTCCTTATGATGACTGTAAATTGACGTTTGGTTTATCATACCACTAATGAGGGCAGCAAAGTTGGAACACTTCTTCTTATTAGTTATTTTCATTTTGTGAATGCGAGTTTGCAAATATGTACTCATTGTGCTACAAAAAGAGTGTCATTGCAGATTCTTGGAAGTCTTTGACACAAGGCATCCTTTAAAAATGTTTGAAGCATCTTGTAATTTTACGAAAATTATGTTTGTGTAAGTGTAATTTTGGAAAGCATCGCGAGAGACCTGACTGGGTTATTGAGCCAAAGAGATACATGTAGATGTATATGGATTTTTTTTGGAAAAGTGTCATGATTAGGAAACGCAATTTCACGCGATCAAACGAAATTAGAGACAAACGTCACAACTGAAGCAGCTGCCTCAGATTGTGTCTCAGATTGGTGCGGCAAAATTGTTTTTGGAGTAAGAACTTATTGAAGCAAAGATGTTAAAGCAAGCTGAGCGCTAATTGATCGACTTCACAAGGCCAAGTGTGACACACTCAAAACACGTAATTATGGTCAACTTTCATTGCATTGCTATATAGCCAAAGTTAAAATACTATAGCGACACGATTTGAAGAAATGTTGCCTAACTATCACAAGAATGTGGAAAATGTTTGTTTCTTTTTAGGAAAAAAAAAAAAAGAAAATCATCCATCTTTCTAGTATGTCATGCACTCTAACTATGACGTTAGTGAAGGGACATCCAAACTGATTGGTCATTGTTCTAGACCATTGTCTAGTATGATAGCGTTACAGCTGTCATTTATGATAAATATAACAAAGATAAAGTTATCATAGGGGGAAATATTTGTGGTTTGAGCCCTTACCTCCGTACAGATAACAAGGCGGTAGTGCCACTGTTTGGTTGCTACTGAGGAAGGCTATAACCTGAAAAAGTTATGTTGATGATAGACGATAAAGACGACAAAAATAATGATTATTTGATGACGATGAAAAGGGTGCTTATGATGATTTTGATGATAAGGGTAGTAGTGTTCAGCGACGACGACGACGACGTCAAAGTTATGTCGAAACTCTTTTGTGTCCAAGTGTATAAGATTCTTGATGCACTTTTCAAAATTGTAAAGTCAGAATCAGGTGAAAATTGACATACTAGTAGTTAAAATGACACTAGATCAGCATGTGAAGTGAGGTTTCGATCGTCCTGGAACTCAAATTATTATGATGAAAGTTCGTCTCTACAGATTTGCCTTACTTAAATAAAGCTCTAATGTTACAATAATGCCACTATGGTATTTTATTTCTCGTTTGAACGCCATTTGTATGTGTCTGGTAACCTTGAGTAGACACGATTTTGTTCTCATATACTTTTTACTGAAACATGACTACGATGTTCACGTTTGATATAGACATACTCCTCTCGGCATATCACGTGTGCTAATTTCAAATAATTACCTGTAGACATGTGCAATTTTGCGTTTTGTATAAGAGGATTTCTAAATTCTTTCTATTTGATGGATAGATCATAAAAAGAGACGGAAATGAATGTATGGCAATAAATAAATGACGAGAAAAGAAAAAAGAGCATTGTCTCATCAGTTATTTACAAATCGAGTAAACTACAGAAGCACGAAAATAAGTTTTTCTTCGCCTTTTAGCAAATTTAAAGTATAAATGATGATTTAATACGGCACCTGTCTGTCTGTCGTTCCATTTGCTCGTTCGTCTGTTTGGCGTCAAATTTTCCTGAAATATGGAATTAAGCAGGGGTAGTACTAGAATTTTAAGGACAAAATTTAGACAAACGAGACAAATTATTTTGGGTAAAGGGGAGGGAGGGACTGAATTTCACATCAGACTCGATTCAAGTTCTAATGATGGCAGTATATTTTCGCTTGCTTATCTTTATCGAGGGCATTTGTCATTTGCATAGTTTATGTTTGTAGTACACAGGTAAAGCTTTATGCATAAACTACTTAGAGGGGGTCACCGGTACCTCACGCGATCGTCTGTTCTCTGAGGGCAAGTTGACATAGTGCATGTCATACTCATATATTCAACAAAAGGTTACTTTGATGAAAACATGAAGAAGTAGGGGACTATTGTGTCAACTTGTGCTTTGTCTTATAATGACTGAGCACTATGTTTGGAGACGGAGGTTGGAGGGAGGAGCCCTTGTTTGCTGTGCAACCGCCAGAAAAACTCTCTTCCCAACCCTACTGTAGTGTACTCAATGTTATATTTGAATGCTTGATGTATAAGCGTTTTGTCAGTATAATACTAATGAAACAGCATACAAATATGTTTGAGTCAGAACGCCTCTCCCTTTCCAATCTTATTTGGAATTTGTCAGATATGGTTTTTTTTCCAATTCTGCATATACTTTTATAAAAATTAGTATGTTTCTCCTCTTTTGGTTTGCCTCGAAACTCCTCTCTCATATATTTGAATTCTTTAAGCTCACGATTATGTGAGGACGGATTGCATTCATTTATTTAAACCATATCTTATGTTTAATTACACGATCTGTTGTAGGAGTTAAAGCTGAAGGATGAGGAGGTGGAGAAACTGCTGAAAGTCCGAGACCAGATGGGAGAGGAGCTGGAGGAGCTAACAGCCAGTCTATTTGAGGTCAGTACTCTTTATATTTGGTGTTAGTATATCGCTGTGATAGTCAGAAAATAGATGAAAGAGGAGCTGGAGGAGCTAACAGACAGTCTATTTGAGGTAAGTACTCCTCATATACGAAGTTAGTATATCACTGTGATAGTCAGAGACCAGATGGGAGAGGAGCTGGAGGAGCTAACAGCCAGTCTATTTGAGGTCAGTACTCTTTATATTTGGTGTTAGTATATCGCTGTGATAGTCAGAGACCAGATGGGAGTGGAGCTGGATGAGCTTACAGCCAGTCTATTTGAGGTAAGTACTCCTCATACACGATGTTAACATATCACTGTGGTGGTCAGAGACCAGATGGGAGAGGAGCTGGAGGAGCTATTAACAGCCAGTCTATTTGAGGTAGGTCATTTTCATATTATACGATGTTAGTACATGTATGTATATCACATCTGGTGTTGTTCAATCCTAAGTGATGAAATGCCATCGAAACTGAGCATAAGTTAGACTTTGTGTAGATTTACCCATTTGATAATATTTACCCAATATGATGCACATTTCTCGCCAAGCATTTAATCATTATACTAGTCATATCTTCAGTTCTAAGTAAATGTTTTCTGAGAAGTGCCTCCTAATTTTTATGACAAATATGTCTCAGTGATGAAGAGGCCCTCTTATGCATGAATAATTGTTTATATATTATAAATTATTTTACAGGAAGCAAACAATATGGTCCAAGATGCAAATATTAAAAGAATGCATGCTGAGAAGTTACATAAGGAGGCAGCTCAACAAGTAAGGATGATATAAGATTGAATGCATGGGCGGATTCTAGAATAATAGAATCTAGCACCACTTTGAATACCTGATAGAAAAATATCAGTCAAGGGTGGGATGGATCAACAAATCCCAACCGAGGCATATGCTAGCCAAGGTTGGGACCTTGATCTATCCCACCTGCACTGCTGAAAAGAGGAATCGGCCTTTAACCTACCTCTGACAAGTTAGTTGGGGAATCCCGAATAGCAATTGGCTGATAACAGTCATGGGCAGGGGGGGGGGGGTAAATTTGTCACCCAGTCATCTACTGACCTGGTACGGTAACTAATAATCCCATGTGAGAAATATATTCCAGGGGGAGGGGTCCAGCCTATGGTCTTGGAAAATAATATACTAACTAAACCAAAAGGAAAATCTGAATTTCAGAAGGGTCCTGTCTCCAAAGCCCCTCTCTAGATGTGCACTGGAATGTAATACTGGTACATACTTAGGAACTGTAATTAAACATTGTACTTATCTCCTACTTAAATTGTGTGAACAATTCTGGATTCTAAGAAGGATTTACATTTTCTCATAAATTACCTACTTCGCTCAAGGGGATTAATGATAATGATGTTCAAGTGTCAAATTTGACCAAAGTCCAAGTGTATGCTTGAACAATTTCACGTAATGTACTACAAATGCACATTTGAATTCAGTGTTCAGTGTAGTGTAGAGTTTGATCTGTATTGTATTTTTGAATCAAAGTATGCACTTTGCTTGAAAGGGAAAAGTGCCACTTTGATCAAAGTTTTTGTAAGTTCACCAAATGCAGCCTGTACCTTACGTGTTGAAGCGTAAACTTAATGTAATATCTCATAATTCTTTTAGAAAAGATGTCAAACAAGCTCTGTCCATTTGATTAATACTTACAACATAATTAGTAACAAAATTTAATATTGTGTAATTTACCAAACTTCAACAATACTGCCTTTGGCCTCACCCTATACAAAATTACACAACTTCTGTAGTTTATTGGAAGTATAAAAGGAACAAACCTTATAACTTAAAAATATGGGACTACTAAATGTATGATTCTTTATGGTGATGTCACAGAAGAATTATATCTTTAAACAATAAAGAAATCTGGTTTGGCTTGAGATGGTAAGGACTTAATGTGATTGAGTTATGCGGTCACTGAATGCAATTAAAGGCATTTACTTTGCTCTTGAGAATTTCAGCTGTAAGTGAAAAACTGATCAAGTCTTGTGACATGCTTTACAAGTCAATGCTTATTTGTATATTCAGATTGAGGTATTACAAGCAGAGGTTGTAGCCCTGAAGCAGTTAGTCCTGACGTCCACACCAAGCTCACCGAACAAGCATCTTCATCCACAGATCGACACTCCCAAATCTGCCGAAAACGGCAAAAAAGAGAAACCCAAATCTACAAAACCATTCTGGAAAACTCATAGAGATCAACAAGTCATCACGAAGTTCACGAAGGAAGCGAGACAGGAGGTGGTGTTTCAACAGGAGGTCAAAACAGAACGAAGTAAAGAGGTGAGTGTCAGAGGGTAACAGTATGTAAATATGTACAGAAAGCTGGTATTAGCTTTACATAAGACCATTTTCTGATCTCATATGGAGTGAAAAAATATGTCAGAGTCGACATCTATTGCCTATTGGCATTGATTTTCATTATGACGTCATTGTGATGTAACAGTGAAGAAGAGTTTTAAAAGTACCTGTCTCAGACATTTTTCATAATTTTGTCATCCATTATCAAATTGGCAAGTGGTTTATTAGGGGTTGCTTTGGATTCTGTTAGAGATATACATGTAAATGGTTTACTGTCTCCCCTTTGCATGCACAACATGCAGATGAAAATGAAATCAGCTGCTCATACCAGTATTCTACTCCAGTTGTAAACTGTATTGGCAATATAATACATGTGGTTGTCTATAATACAGACATACAAAAGCTATATTTAAGTAGGTTAATTACTTGATGTTAATTTTAGAGCATATGGAGCTTACTTTAATGTTCCTTGAAGTTCATATTAAATGATCAAGAATTGTTGAGTATTTTAACATTTTATGAGCAATTTATATGATAAAAATTCATTCTTGCATTTTATCATTTACAGCATGTGTTGGGAAAAAATCAATTCTGAATTAGAAATTAGGACAAACTTTGAATAATTTATCTGAGAAACATTCTAACTTGCACTTTATCATTTATAACATGTGGTATGAAAAAAAAATCGATTTTGAATATTAGAATTTAGGCATTGAAAATTTGGATATTAGGTATTAAGTGGGTCTGCTTCTACAGACAGGATGTACATGTAATATGTTGTAGCTTATCATTGTCTTTTCTAAAGTTATAAAGAATTGTAACTGATAAAAATCTATAGCCTTGTTTCTAGTAATCTAGTAACACAGCCAGAGAATTGAGTCTTTGCGGTAAACAGAGTTATCACACCTTTGAGACAGGTATCTGACGTAACACTATTATGACTGTCATGAAAATGGTATGGTAACGTCGATTTTATACCGTCATTTCCCAGAGTTTTAGGATCGTTTCCATAGAATTTGATGATGTCACAATTAGTCTACGTCAGATACTGTCCCAAATGGGAAGTAACTCTGTTTTTCAAAAATGGGGAATGGACATCACAAAATTTTGCGATATTTTCATTGTTAGGAAGTCACAACAGCAATCAGGACAACAAGAAGGTCGATTATGTATGACGTCACAATGGAAAATTTTGCCAAATGATTTCAGCTGTCTATACACATAAAATCTAGTTTTTGTGTTGCCTGCGAAGCATAGCGACACTTAGGGATCACTTTTTCCGTCTGTCCATCTGTCCGTCTATCTGTCACACTTGGATGTATGTCACGCTTGGATGTCTGTCACACCCTATGTAAAAGTGATTCCCAAGTGTCGCTATGTTTCGCAGGCAACACATGCATTCCTTGGAATGATTTTTCTATTGTAATAATCTTGATTCCAGGTTGACACAGTAGCTTATGAGGAGTTTGTGGAATGGCGTCAGAGCCCTTCCCTTGATAAGGCCACACCTTTCCTTAGCAGGATATATGTGGAGGACATAGGACCCTGTCTGAACTTCTCAAATGTTGCTGTAAGTTTTGAGTATACAGTATTCATGTTAACCAATGTCTTCTCGACTTTACGGATTTAGGGATAGGTTAATATCAATATATATTTATGAAAGCCTTGGACAAAATTTTCCAAATTTACAGTACTTTAGGTGTAGTTATGTTGCTGAAAATTGGTATATCAACTACTTCGTATATAATCTATATATATATACAAACGTCTTCAATTCCGCATTTAGATTTTATCTTTAATTTCAATTTTTTGGCGTAAAACATGTTGTTTGTTTTGCAATTTAATAAGTGGTTGAGTGGAATTAACATGTAAATGAAAGTTTTTGTGAAAAATATTTGATTTTGTATCTAATTTTTTGTACAGCTTGCAGAGCGCTTAAAAGGTTGTGTAGCTGACAATACTTTGACGATTGAGCCCATTCATGGAAATAACTCAACTGAAAGGTAGGGGGTATTGAAATAGTTTTGAAACAGTCTGACTTATGCATATTCTATTTTTCATTTGAAACCAGGATAAATACATTATTCAACCAGTATTATTCCCTTCAATGCTATTTTGAACGTAGGTTTTATTTGGATATGCTACTGAATCGACCCACATACACTCTGTTGAGTAAATTCACAAATTTAAAGTCTAAAAATAAAACCAGAGGGCGCTTCTGAAATGAATTTGGCGGCTTATGAAAATCACTTTGGCTGGAATCATCACTGATGAGGATTTATTATCCGAAAAACGTGTCTTGTGCATAAATAAAATTGGTTTGATATTTTCTTCAAGAAGGTATGGAGTTGGAACCCTTCTGCATTATTCGTATGAAAAGAAGTTTTTCTTGTCTTCCATCTTTGCTTCTTTATTATGTAACTTTTGTATTTAATTTCAGGAATTGTCGACTGACAGACGTAACAAAGTTGTGCAATTTCAAAATCAAATTAGGAGAAGATCAAGAATGGTATCATATATCGCAGCTTTGTCGAAATAGGGTATGTATGCCTAAAGTATTATGTCAATAAGAAAGTGAGGAAAAATAAAGCCTCTTATCAACTATGTACATGTATCTATTTTAGAAAAGAGTAAGATTTATTTTAGTACATGTGTAATGTAATTTTTTTTTTTACAATTTCAGATAGCTGCAGTTTGTGATTTTTATACGTATTTGCGATATATCCACCAAGGTCTCGTGAAAGGAGAAGGTAAAATATTTTCACAATTTTATTTTTCAAAGTTCAATATTTAAAATAAAGTCAATTGGTAATAAGATACCCAATAAATTACATTATCAAGACCATGGTAGCTTTTAAATGAGAATAGATATTCCTAATATTTCAAAAGGTGTAATGTTTATACCAAAATATAGATTTTCTTTCATAATTGGTACAGACTTGCTAATATAAAATCAAAGTATTCAGAGGCATTCATGTATATTTTTTTTATTTTTAGATACAGATGTCTACCAAGAAATCGTACGGTTACGGAAGCAGATTTCTCTCGCACGGCTTGGGTTTTCATAGCACCTCCATAAAATTCCCTCCATCCCCCCTTCCCCCAAGAGCTACATGTATATTTTTGAAATCTCCACCGAAAGACTTGAAAACTGTAAATAATTCATTTTACATGTACATGTACATGTATATAGCTAATGTAGATATTTTATGTAAATACAGCAATCACACAACTATGTTTTATGTAAATATGGTACATCACACGACTAAGTGCAATCATATACAACACTGTAGCCTCTATTAGCTTTAATTCTGTTCACAGCTCGCTTAGTTTATCAACACTCTTGATTGGCTAAATTTCTTCCGTTATAATTATGGATTGACAGTTTTTGTTTGTCATTTTTGCACGGCATTCATTATTTTCTCAAGACAAAGGGTAAGCAAATCTTTCTTTCTGGCTATGTACAAAATGTGTTTTAACATATTCTCTTTTTGCTCTGATATTTTTGTTATTTCTGTTGACATTTTTACTCAGAAATAAGCTTTAAGAAAACTTAAGCCCACCGATATTTATTTCTATCCGCTTAATTAAATGTAAGCTTATGGGGAATTTAAAATGCACATCCTCGATTAGTTGTATATTCTTGCTTATATCCCCTTATGAGAAAGACACAACTTCCATCTTTTACAGTAGAAAAATTGAGAGAATTGACCCTTCCGAACGCGGGAAAAATTTTAGAAGTTCCATGACGTCACAATGCAATTTGGATATTTGACCGAGGTTCAAAGCTTGTTTGTTCGAGGTAAAAGCATTGTGACGTCACAACATTTTACATTTTTCCCGCAATCGGAAGGGTCAATTTCTTGTTATATTGTTACATTCCTCAATTTTTATTCTGCAAATCTCGATCCAAATTTCTCTATTTCGGATTAAGATAAAGAAATTAAATACATGAATCATCATTACATGTCACAGATAGAAGTTCAACAAAATCATTTTTCCCAAGAGTCAAGATTCACAAAATTTAGCCAATGTTCAGCCGGAAATTGAACTTTCTATTGAGAACAATACATGCAGAAAATTAATTTTGGCCATAACAACTATATAATTATATAGCTTAGCTTTATCTTATTCAAATGCATAATTTGATTTTAGCTCGTATGTAGCCAAGAAAAGAAATATGTCTATAGATACAATTTATGAAATGACTTTTTTGCATTTTGATCATTTTATTTGATTTGTCATATGAGTTTTCATAAATTTTTTGCATGTGGTTATCAGAATGACCACAGAGAAATTTAATCATTCTACAATAATTGACCCTTCTGAACGCGGGAAAATTTGAGAAATTCCATGACGTCACAATTCAGTTTTGATGTTTGACCGAGGTTCGAAGCTTTTATGTCTGAGGTAAACACATGGTAAAAGCATTGTGACGTCACGGAAATTTGCATTTTTTTCCCGCAATCGGAAGGGTCCATTTGTTTCTATGAAACATATTCATCCCGTAATAATTTTACACAAATATGAACAGTTGATACAAGAAAAAATTATTTTTACTAGTGTTTGAAAGATTTCCATGTCTTCCATAGTAATAATGCTCATAAGTGTACATGTTGATTAATGAAGTAAAATGAAAATATTTCTCAAGTAAAGTGTATACCACCGTTATTATACTTTTTGGTTTTACAAACTTTGGAGTCCATTTGAAGGCAAATAATTGACATCATGCATGTAGATGTACCTTGTTTTCTGTATTTTACATTTTTGAACAAATCTAATAACTCAGAGAATACTTGTTTTGAACAATCACACATGTGGATGAAACTTAAGATAATGTAATTTTTTTCCCCAAATAAACAGGGTTAATTGTGTGTCAGTGTTTGTGAGGGGGTTGGGGGTTGGGGGTGGATAAAGAGCCATTTTGAAATAGAAATTTGCTGAAATCTGTCTCAAAAATTACTAGAATAAAATATTTCTCTTTGTTCAAGGATACATGCACCTTGAGAAATTGATGTCTCTGTTTTTAAAAATTAGTTTCAGAACAAATATTTTTTATGTAATTTCCTATTCATCACATTAAAAAAAAATTAGTAGACTTGATATTCATACTGCATGTGCAATGTATATATGGAAAAAATCTACCTAATCAGTCCAGATTATTTTAAATTTAGATAAGAATAGAAGTATATTGCTTATGTTTAACAATTATTCTACAAATGGAAATTAAGTCGTTCATTTCAAAGTTTGATACACACAAATGTCTCATTACTTGTTAGTTACTTTATACAAATGTTGTTATTGACTTTAAGTTTTGAAGATTTCTTTGTTATTCAGTGATTTAAGAACCAATCAGATCGTGATAAATTTTGTTTTTTTTACTATACAGAGTTACTTCCCATTTAGAACTTTATCTGCAGTAAATCTGTTTTCCATGAATTTTACTTTGGTTTCCATAGAATTTGATGACGTTGCAAAATTTTACTGTCCCAGAAGGGAAGTAACTCCGTATATGGAAAAGACCAAATTAACATGTACAACCTTCAAAGAGATTTATATTCTTGTTGGGTAATATAGACAGTATTGTAATCATGTTGAGATGCCAGTATAATACTCAAGAACTTGTTACAGAAAAAGCTGTTAAGAAATATATTACAATTTCCTTTGTTGAAGTTTCTTTCACTTTTGAATACTTTGTACATACATGTAGTTTTCAAGGATTTTAAATATGTATCATTTGTACCTATATATACTATGTATTCATTATAAAGTGTTGTGAGTATATTTTAAAATTTTTTATGTAACTGTTGATTGAAGAAAAGTTTTAAAATTTGAAATATTGTCGACCTTCTTTTTCCCTTCCTCAGAAATAAGTAGGAGTGATTTTCCATTTGGAATGGTATTTAAGGAGGTATTGAACACTTGTACGCCAAATTCAATTTTTCTAAAAATTCCTGAAATTATATATTTCTTGTCTGTCCTTGACTATACAAACTTACATTTGATTCTATCCACAGGAAAATTTTTTAGGAGACTTTGAAATATGCCTTAATCAACGTTTTCGTGAATTTCTTGATGACATCATAATATTGAAAGTGTCATTCCAGTTCTCGTAAAGCTATTGGAAATTAATTTTGATTTAACTTCCGAAATATCCTTAATATATTGCACTTGCGTATGGAAAAGATAAAATGAATTGTGTTTTAAACACAAGCAGGATACTTGAATAAAAGATGACACTGTCGCTAAAAAAAATTGCAATTTCGAGCCAATTTACTGTAGTTGCTAGTTAATTATTAGGAATCCTGTGGATGAGTCTTTGTAAAAAACTATCAAAACTATCAAGAATGTCCAGAGATGATTTCATGATTAAATGGGAAAAATTGAATTTAGGATTAAAATATTACAAGGCTTTATATTTTCCAATTTTTTCTTCCAAAATCGTCCATTTTCAATGAAGTAACATCCGCTTTCAAGTAACGTAAATTTGTCAACGAATACACTGTGATGAAGATTTAATTTTCTATTTTATACATGCTAAGTTTCAATGCAATACTTTTAGTAATAATCTTTTTATTGCATTTTGAATGCTAAGGTTTGTGACGCCACTTTTCCTGATAACGTCGAAATGACGTCGTGATTTTCTCATGGATAAAACTCCCAAAAATCTTAAATTTCGAAAATCGCCATCATTTCTTCAAATGACACCGGAAATTATTCAAACTTCATCTGGATACTCAAATGCGTATATCAATCAGAATATCAAATTTTTTAAGGAAGTTAAGACTGTACTTTTCCTCGGAAGCAAGAAAACAAATTATGCCGCCGCCATCTTGGTGTTCAAAGCCTCCTTAAACTAAAAACCCTATGGAAAATGATTCATCATATTTTTGTACCATAATTTTCACGAGTTTCACCCTTTAGAATTTGATATTATTTTGGTTTATATTACTCCAGATACCACCTCAAATGGAAAATGACTCTATATAGAGATAATAATTTATATGGAGACAAGTGTCCATAAAAGCTATATCATATGTATTCTAGAAAACGTATGATACCAACTGGTTGTGAGTTCAGTTACTTTTTAAAACAATGATGATCCGAGGTCATACTAACGTGATACCTAGGCACTGTAATGAATTATGGTCATAGACCTGTGTTATATGCAGGCATTTCCAATTTAATAACATAGCTCATTACGTCTACATGAAAATAATGTGATAAAACTGCTTGAAGTTCACAAGGCAATCAGTGTGAATATTTGTATGTGACAGGATGGAGGTCAATGTCATATCCAAGGTATGACAGACTGCAGTTATCATTCAAGCATCTTAAAATTGTTCTGAAAAGAAATATGGCTGCAAATTCTTTTCTGTACTTTGAAACAAATGCTCAATATGACTATCCCAACACAATTTTGAACAGAAATACAGAGATGGATTTGTGTATCAAACACTCCATCTGACCTTTCATTTTCAACACAAGTGACATGGTTGAGAAACACCTACTGTCCTGTTCACTAATTCCATAGCACCCTGTTTTCCTGGTTTTCTATAAAATATGATAATGCCATCTTCCAAAAAGGTATCAATTTTATAGTACTCCTTTAGCCGTAACAGAAAATACCACTGTTTTGGCTGTGCGTCAGCCAAGTTAGAAATAGGACGGAAAATAAAAAGTCCACGGGGATTTTCTATAGTAATATCGCTGAAAATTAGCGACGTCGGAAGCTTTGACGTCACTGTTTACTATTGTTGACACGGAGAACAATATGGCGGCGGCTTGAAATTAACATGAGAATTTCCCGTAGACATTTTTAGCTCACCTCGACGAAGTTGAGTGAGCTTATGCTATAACCCCACGCGTCCGGTTAAGAAGTTTGGGGTAGCTCAGTATCTGACAAAGTATTGATGCTACAGTAACCAAACTGGCACAAGTGATTCATCTTTGGATGCTGAGGTGAACCCATGCATCAGATGCAGCATCTGACCTACATTTTCCGCTTGAGTGACTTGGTTAAGAAGTTTGGGGTAGCTCAGTATCTGACAAAGTGCTAATGCTACAGTTACCAAACTGGCACAAGTGATTCATCTTTGGATGTTGAGGTGAACCCATGCATCGTATGCAGCATCTGACCTACATTTTCCGCTTGAGTGACTTGGTTAAGAAGTTTGGGGTAGCTCAGTATCTGACAAAGTACTGATGCTACAGTAACCAAACTTGCACAAGTGATTCATCTTTGGATGCTGAGGTGAACCCATGCATCGGATGCAGCATCTGACCTACATTTTCCGCTTGAGTGACTTGGTTAAGAAGTTTGGGGTAGCTCAGTATCTGACAAAGTACTGATGCTACAGTAACCAAACTTGCACAAGTGATTCATCTTTGGATGCTGAGGTGAACCTATGCATCGGATGCAGCATCTGACCTACATTTTCCGCTTGAGTGATTTGGATAAGAAGTTTGGGGTAGCTCAGTATCTGACCAAGTAGTAATGCTACAGTAACCAAACTTGCACAAGTGATTCATCTTTGGATGCCGAGATGGACCCATGCATCGGATGCAGCATCTGACCTACTTTTTCCACTTGAGTGATTTCGCTTTTAAAAGCCAATATTGAGCAAAGTATAAGTGCTACATGTACCAAACTTGCATATTGGATGTATCTTTGATCAAACTTTCATAAAATGACCTTGACCTACTTTTTCCGCTTGAGTGATTTTGCCTTTAAAAGCCAATATTGAGCAAAGTATAAGTGCTAGATGTTCCAAACTTGCATATTAGATGTATCTTTGATCAAACTTTCATAAAATAACCTCAACCTACTTTTTCCGCTTGAGTGATTTTGCCTTTAAAAGCCAATATTGAGCAAAGTATAAGTGATACATGTACCAAACTTGCATATTGGATGTATCTTTAATCAATCTTTCATAAAATGACCTTGACCTACTTTTTCCGCTTGAGTGATTTTGCTCTATAAAGCCAATATTGAGCAAAGTATAACTGCTACATGTACCAAACTTGCATATTGGATGTATCTTTGATCAAACTTTCATAAAATGACCTCGACCTACTTTTTCCGCTTGAATGATTTTGCCTTTAAAAGCCAATATTGAGCAAAGTATAAGTGATACATGTACCAAACTTGCATATTGGATGTATCCTTGATCAATCTTTCATAAAATGACCTTGACCTACTTTTTCCACTTGAGTGATTTTGCCCTATAAAGCCAATATTGAGCAAAGTATAACTGCTAGATGTACGAAACTTGCATATTGGATGTATCTTTGATCAAACTTTCATAAAATGACCTTGACCTACTTTTTCTGCTTGAGTGGTTTTGCCTTTAAAAGCCAATATACATGTACTAAGAAATATGTTTGAATTGAATTTTGCTGTCACGAGGTGAGCTTCGTAATCTGTGATTACCTATGTTTTCATACTGCGGTTTGAAAGCAGCTGATAGGGTAAGCTGAAGTTAATTTCCAGTTACGTAACTGGACAGTAGTACATGTAGCTTTGTGTTGGTCAGGTGCAGTATTTTGAAATGCTTCATTAACCAAAACAGCTCAAGGTATTCATTGTATGGTAAACGATATGCATCTGACCTTCATTTTCAGCTCAACTTAAAGCACTTACATTGTAGTTGAGCAAAATTAATAATTCTAAAGTGACCAACTGATTAGATGAACAAAGATGGACTCTTGCTGTTCATTTCATTAAATGAAGATGACAAACCAAACTTGCACTGTTTATTCATCTTGTGTCTCTTGAAAAATGACCTTGACTTTTTCATCTTGTGGAAGTACTGTCCAAAATGGGAAGTAACTCTGTACATTAAAACCAGAAATCTCTGACGAGACTGTAGCTCTCCTGGTTGTTTTGTTTTAAAAGATCAATTTCCTTTCTTTTAAACCAAAGACCATTATAAGGAAGCAGGCGCTTTAACAAATTATAAGGAGCATTGCACAACAAAACAACATATCCATTAAACTGCAACTAAAATATCACTCATGGAATTCATAATATCCCAGATAATATATTTCAAAACATAGGTAATCACAGATTACGAAGCTCACCTCGTGACAGCAAAATTCAATTCAAACATATTTCTTAGTACATGTATATTGGCTTTTAAAGGCAAAACCACTCAAGCAGAAAAAGTAGGTCAAGGTCATTTTATGAAAGTTTGATCAAAGATACATCCAATATGCAAGTTTGGTACATGTAGCAGTTGTACTTTGCTCAATATTGGCTTTATAGAGCAAAATCACTCAAGCGGAAAAAGTAGGTCAAGGTCATTTTATGAAAGATTGATCAAAGATACATCCAATATGCAAGTTTGGTACATGTATCACTTATACTTTGCTCAATATTGGCTTTCAAAGGAAATCACTCAAGCGGAAAAAGTAGGTCAAGGTCATTTTATGAAAGTTTGATCAAAGATACATCTAATATGCAAGTTTGGAACATCTAGCACTTATACTTTGCTCAATATTGGCTTTTAAAGGCAAAATCACTCAAGCGGAGAAAGTAGGTCAAGGTCATTTTATGAAAGTTTGATCAAAGATACATCCAATATGCAAGTTTGGTACATGTAGCACTTATACTTTGCTCAATATTGGCTTTTAAAAGCGAAATCACTCAAGTGGAAAAAGTAGGTCAGATGCTGCATCCGATGCATGGGTCCATCTCGGCATCCAAAGATGAATCACTTGTGCTAGTTTGGTTACTGTAGCATTAGTACTTTGTCAGATACTGAGCTACCCCAAACTTCTTAACCAAATCACTCAAGCGGAAAATGTAGGTCAGATGCTGCATCCGATGCATGGGTTCACCTCAGCATCCAAAGATGAATCACTTGTGCAAGTTTGGTTACTGTAGCATCAGTACTTTGTCAGATACTGAGCTACCCCAAACTTCTTAACCGGACGCGGACGCGGACACGGACGCGGACGCGTGGGGTTATAGCATAAGCTCACTCAACTTCGTCGAGGTGAGCTAAAAAGAATGCTATGACCATTTTAAGCTCACCTCGACGAAGTTGAGTGAGCTTATGCTATAACCCCACGCGTCCGCGTCCGCGTCCGTGTCCGCGTCCGTGTCCGCGTCCGGTTAAGAAGTTTGGGGTAGCTCAGTATCTGACAAAGTACTGATGCTACAGTAACCAAACTTGCACAAGTGATTCATCTTTGGATGCTGAGGTGAACCCATGCATCGGATGCAGCATCTGACCTACATTTTCCGCTTGAGTGACTTGGTTAAGAAGTTTGGGGTAGCTCAGTATCTGACAAAGTACTGATGCTACAGTAACCAAACTTGCACAAGTGATTCATCTTTGGATGCTGAGGTGAACCCATGCATCGGATGCAGCATCTGACCTACATTTTCCGCTTGAGTGACTTGGTTAAGAAGTTTGGGGTAGCTCAGTATCTGACAAAGTGCTAATGCTACAGTTACCAAACTGGCACAAGTTATTCATCTTTGGATGCTGAGGTGAACCCATGCATCGTATGCAGCATCTGACCTACATTTTCCGCTTGAGTGACTTGGTTAAGAAGTTTGGGGTAGCTCAGTATCTGACAACGTACTGATGCTACAGTAACCAAACTTGCACAAGTGATTCATCTTTGGATGCTGAGGTGAACCCATGCATCGGATGCAGCATCTGACCTACATTTTCTGCTTGAGTGATTTGGATAAGAAGTTTGGGGTAGCTCAGTATCTGACAAAGTACTAATGCTACAGTAACCAAACTTGCACAAGTGATTCATCTTTGGATGCCGAGATGGACCCATGCATCGGATGCAGCATCTGACCTACTTTTTCCACTTGAGTGATTTCGCTTTTAAAAGCCAATATTGAGCAAAGTATAAGTGCTACATGTACCAAACTTGCATATTGGATGTATCTTTGATCAAACTTTCATAAAATGACCTTGACCTACTTTTTCCGCTTGAGTGATTTTGCCTTTAAAAGCCAATATTGAGCAAAGTATAACTGCTACATGTACCAAACTTGCATATTGGATGTATCTTTGATCAAACTTTCATAAAATGACCTTGACCTACTTTTTCCGCTTGAGTGATTTTGCTCCATAAAGCCAATATTGAGCAAAGTATAACTGCTACATGTACCAAACTTGCATATTAGATGTATCTTTGATCAAACTTTCATAAAATGACCTCGACCTACTTTTTCCGCTTGAATGATTTTGCCTTTAAAAGCCAATATTGAGCAAAGTATAAGTGATACATGTACCAAACTTGCATATTGGATGTATCTTTGATCAATCTTTCATAAAATGACCATGACCTACTTTTTCCGCTTGAGTGATTTTGCTCTATAAAGCCAATATTGAGCAAAGTATAACTGCTAGATGTACCAAACTTGCATATTGGATGTATCTTTGATCAAACTTTCATAAAATGACCTTGACCTACTTTTTCTGCTTGAGTGGTTTTGCCTTTAAAAGCCAATATACATGTACTAAGAAATATGTTTGAATTGAATTTTGCTGTCACGAGGTGAGCTTCGTAATCTGTGATTACCTATGTTTCAATATCCTAGTGGCCAGGGGCTGCTAGCTCAATGACACAAAAAATAAGATTCAAAGAGTTATATAGAAGAAAATGACCACATCCATTTTCTAAGACCCTGGGGGTCAGGAGCTCAAATAAGATATCAGAATCACAACTAGACCATAGACCCATCATATTGCAAAAAGAATTAAGTCTCCATTATTTATAGTGTCAGAAGAGTTGCGAGCACAAGATTACACAGAGTTATATAGGTGAAAATGACCACACCCATTTTCTAAGACCCTGGGGGTCAGGAGCTCAAATAAAATATCAGAATCACAACTAGACCACAGACCCATCATATTGCAAAAAGAATTAAGTCTCCATGATTTATAGTGTCAGAGGAGTTTCGAGCACAAGATTACATAGTTATACATTTGTATAGGTGAAAATGACCACACCCATTTTCTAAGACCCTGGGGGTCAGGGGCTCAAACAAAATATCAGGTACACAACTAGACCACAGACTCATCATATTGCAGAAAAAAATAAGTCTCCGTCATTAATAGTGTCAGAGGAGTTGCGAGCACAAGATATAGGTGAAAATGACCACACCCATTTCCAAAGACCCTGAGGGTCAGGGGCTCAAACAAAATATCAGGTGCACAACTACACCACAGACCCATCATATTGCAAAAAGAATTAAGTCTCCATCAATTATGGTGTCTGTGGAGTTGCTGCGAGCACAAGATTACATAGAGTTACATATATATAGGTGAAAATGACCACATCCATTTTCTAAAACCCTTGGGGTCAGGGGCTCAAACAACATATTAGGTGCACAACTAGACCACAGACCCATCATATTGCAAAAAGAATTAAGTCTCCATCATTTATAGTGTCAGAGGAGTTGCGAGCACAAGATTACATAGAGTTAAATAGGAGAAAATGACCACACCCATTTTCTAAGAACCTGGGGGTCAGGGGCTCAAACAAAATATCAGGTGCACAACTAGACCACAGACCCATCATATTGCAAAAAGAATTAAGTCTCCATCATTTATAGTGTCAGAGGAGTTGCGAGCACAAGATTACATAGAGTTAATTAGGAGAAAATGACCACACCCATTTTCTAAGAACCTGGGGGTCAGGGGCTCAAACAAAATATCAGGTGCACAACTAGACTACAGACCCATCATATTGCAAAAAGAATTAAGTCTCCATCATTAATAGTGTCAGAGGAGTTGCGAGCACAAGATTACATAGAGTTATATAGGTGAAAATGACCACACCCATTTTCTAAGACCCTGGGGGTCAGGGGCTCAAACAGCATATTAGGTGCACAACAAGACCACAGACCCATCATATTGCAAAAACAATTAAGACTCCATCATTTATAGTGTCAGAGGAGTTGCGAGCACAAGATTACATAGAGTTAAATAGGAGAAAATGACCACACCCATTTTCTAAGAACCTGGGGGTCAGGGGCTCAAACAAAATATCAGGTGCACAACTAGACCATAGACCCATCATATTGCAAAAAGAATTAAGTCTCCATCATTTATAGTGTCAGAGGAGTTGCGAGCACAAGATTACATAGAGTTATATAGGTGAAAATGACCACACCCATTTTCTAAGACCCTGGGGGTCAGGGGCTCAAACAAAATATCAGGTGCGCAACAAGACCACAGACCCATCATATTGCAAAAAGTATTAAGTCTCCATCATTTATAGTGTCAGAGGAGTTGCGAGCACAAGATTACATAGATTTTCATGACCACGCCCATTTTCTAAGACCCTGGGGGTCAGGGGCTGAAACCAAATGTCAGGTGCACAACTAGACCACATACCAAGTAGGATGCAAAAAGAATTAACTTTCTATCTCCTATGGTTTCAGAGGAGTTGCGAGCACAAGAATTGTTTATGGACGGACGGACGGACAGACGGACAGACGGACGGACGCCGGGGTATCGCATAAGCTCGACTGGTCTGAGACCAGTAGAGCTAACAAACAAATACAAGTTTGTTCCAAATAAATCAAGAAAACTACGATTTTCAGGTATTTTCTATATTGTATAAGATGTATTGATATAAATATACAATCAAATCATTACAAAGGGGTAGGGCCACGAAGCCCGATATTGGCCCTAATTTTGATTAATTCTGAACATTGTACTTCATAGAATTTTTAACTATTATTTGACATTTTGAAACATTCTCTACTGAATCACGAATCTACTATTTGTAAACATTGCTTTTATCAACACATTTTAGCCCTTTGAAAACACCAAAATAGGTCATATTCGGCGAAATTGATGCAAAAACTCAATATTTCTATTAAATTAGCAATGGCCGCATGCATTAACTATGATGGAAAATTTATATGTGAAAGATTATCATTTATATCCTTTTGTCATAAACGTTTTATCTCAGTTAACGCATGCGGCCACATTGAATTCTATGACACAAGACAAAATTCCCAGCAATTTTTGACATATTTTGTCAATAACGTCAAAATGACGTCACTTCATGACGTCATTACAGTTAAATGGCACATTGTTTGGTGATATTATTCTTTTTATGAAAAGTGGTAAACATTCGTGTATTTTCATGAGAGATATCAAGTATTCCTCATGAAATTTATTTTAAGAGAAAAATCAAGGGCCGATTTAGGGGTCTCGTGGCCCTACCCCTTTCATTAAAACTTTTAAAAAATACAATACATAAAGACAATGATTCTTTAGCTTGTCTAATGTACACATACATGTATGTACTTTTATATTTTTATCATCATTTGAGACAGTACATTACAACAAAAACTTAATATATCATGGCTTCAAAACAGTGCCCAGTTTCAGGAAAATTCTTACGAAAAATTTCAGGAATTTTGTAACATTCATTACTAAATAAATCGTTCAAAAGTTTTTCCATTTGGAGGGTTTTATGTTTTCCAATATCACTTCTACATACATGTATTTAATATAAATTCAGAAACAAAATTTCATACCATTTGGAGGGTTTTATATTTTCTAATATCACTTCTACATACTTAATATAAATTCAGAAAAAAATTTCACAAATATAAGTTAATAAGAGAAACTAGGCAATCAAAAGTTACAATAATTCCTAAAAAATTTCGTAAGCATTTTTGTGAAACAGGCTGCAGATCTAAGGCAAGTTATAACAAATCTAAAATGTTGAGTGTTAACTGTACTAGTAATGCATCATTCCTTGATATCTTTTCAATAGGTATAAAAAAAAAGTTCTTGAATATGTTCCAACGGGATTTAAGAATCTGTGAAAAAAAGGAACACTCTTTTCATCCTCTCTGTTTGATCGAAATAGATGAATATCGTAGCATTTTTCATACATGTATTATATGCTTGCATCTAAATTGGGTGTGACCCATGTCCAAAATGACTTGATGAAAATCTGTCTTTCTAACTTCAACATTTTCAGACATCTTGAATGGTGTTTTGAAGTAAAACACAACAATATGAATTAATTATTGACTGTTTACATCTTATCAAGACTGACTGGGTAATTTCTATGTACCCTCTTTACATTATTTTTCAGGGGTAACCCCTTAAAATTTCTTAGCATGGGGTATTTGTATAAAAGAGTCAACTTGGTCCCACAGTTTTGCATAGTTTATCTTGGTGAAGCGGTGGTCACAACCCGCCGTATGTGCACATACGTGCTGTCTGCGTGCAAAAACGTAGGCAAACCTTAGGTATCCTTACAGTGTCCGTGCGTTGTCAGTACGTGTCCCATACGTCCTCCTTGCGGATTTGGGAACACGCAGACATGATGTAGCAGTTTTAGTGCATACAGAACTTTCGCTGCGTCCTGTCTGCGTACTGTCTAAGAATTCAACAAGAAGTACGACACGTAGGTTGCAAGTACATGCAACGCACGTTCGACGCAAGGAAGTGAGAACTCTGTGCGTTAGCAGTACGTGTCAATTCGACATCTTTACAATAACGTAGAAGACGTACGGAGAAAGTACGTTGTAAGCAAGTTGCACACAAGTCGTAAGTACGTGCAACGCACTTACTTTTTTTCGCTACATATGATGCATGTAACCATCCATATAACCGTGCGTGCGACATGCGTGACGCACTCCTTCCGTACTCTTGCTACTTCCTTCCTTGCGACTTCAGAAAATACAGCGCACGTAGCCTCAACAAACACACGTGTCCTGAAAGCACGCACAGCGGGTTGTGACCAGGGCTTTAGGAACCTTGATCAAATGAAAAATAACAAAATACAATGAAAAAATATGCATAATCTTTTGGCAAGCGTCTGTCGATGAAAAATTTGCATTAACTAATTGTCAAACTAGCGTTTAATGAGTATCATAGTGTTAGAATAAATAATATTCTGGTATTAAAAACAATTACTTACTAAATATCGTATCTTATAAATGTTTCTCAGTGTGATGGAAAAATATAATTGCATTGTCAGCAATAACGTTGCTAGGGAAAACAATGCCAAATGCTTGAACATTTAGAATTCAATTTTCAGAAACCAAACTATGTCATATAAAGTGTAGATGATCTTCATTTAAAAAAAACTAATAATAAATATCATCTTATACATAAGGTATTCTAAACAAAGAGGATTGATTTCGATAAACCTACAGTACAAATACATGTAAATATTGGATATGTTTACTATTCTAATATGGCATAGTCTAACATTTGCTCGTCTAGGAATTTTGAAAAAAAAAATTTGCTCCACTAATGAAATTCTCCTTGAATACTGAACAAAGACTGATAATACTGCAAACAAAGTTATGAATTTCCAAAGATTTTGATGATCGTGACATTTTCCAGGAAGAACATAGTGTTTACAATATTTTTTATCTTCAACCTAAATATTTTGATTTTCCTGTTGAACAATGTGAATTTAAAACCTAAGGCGATGTAAAATTAATTCTATGTTTCTCAGATAATTGGGTCTAAAAAAGTGGCAAGGTAGGTAGGGTTTTTATTTTTTGTTTTTTTTTTCCATCAAGAATACTCTTATTATTCATGTAAGGCAAAAAATTGTATGTGCTGTCTAATCCTCCACCCCCCCCCCCATTATTCATATAAGGCAAAAAATCTTATGCTGCTGCCCCCCCCCCCCCCCCCCCCCCCTCCCCAGTTTTTCTTCATAGAAAACTGTCTTTGAACCGTCAGTCAAAATAATGGTACATGTACATTAAAATTTATGGCTTTCTCCTGTAAATAAGTTGATTTTTTTAAAAATTAAAATAGCCTATTCCCTTTGAGAACGGGGAGACGTAGCTCATCTGTCTGTCTGGGAGAAGCTAATAGATACAAATATACGAAGTACGACACGTTTTGATTTCCGTGAGTTCATTAATAGAATCGCGTAAGAGACTCGACGGGTGTTATTTGCTCACATCTTGTTTAAACCAAGTTAAATACGACCCCTCACTTCCTCGGATGGACCCGTTCTTATGGTAAAAAATTTGGCCGATAGCGTATATCTTCGGAAGTCTAGTCTGGATGAATGAAGTGTTCAGCATTAACCACCGTCTGATAAAATAATGTACACGGGTATAATATACATTCTTCTATTCATAGATTTAAAGATCATTTAACTACGTTTCTCTTGCGTTCGTCGGCGGTCCTTGCTCATACTTTTTACAACGTGAACGTCATTATTAATAGATTCGGAAGTATTACAATGGACACTTGCTATTGTTCGGCATAGGTATTTACATATGCTGTAGAGACTATACCAACGTTCTAATACATGTAATACTCGATGTATTAAATGTCCGCGGCACGTGTTAGTATATCCTATACAATTCCCTTTAAACGGCGCGTGGATAAAGTCTTCACCCGTAACGTAAATACGAAACGCGCCGTAATTTATACGTTTTTAGTTTTTATTCATCGGGTACTGTTTGGACGATTTTACAGGACAATAAACATGTTCAATGAAATAAGTGGATATTTCGATTTTAATCGACGATCGAGGATGAGACACGGCGGATATTTTTTTCTGAAGTTACAATAAAAACGTCTCATCGGCGGCAAATTATAGCACGCGGCGGTGTCTGAGAAACATAGATTTTATTTTACATGGCCTAAATAACCTATGTTAAATATCAGAAATACATGTACTTCTACAGATCATAAAATACTGGCTACTTTGATTTTCCGCAGTAAGTCACCAAAAATCTCGTTATTTCTTGACTTTATCCATATTTTCTGACTTTCCACTGCTGAGACTGTGTATAAGAGCGGCAATTTGAGTATGCTTTTCCAGTTCTGTTTGTAAATGTTTGATTTTCTCATCTTTATCTGTTAAGTCACTTTCGTGTTGTTTGCAAACTAAGTCCAATTTTGAATTCTGAAAGTATTTAAAAGATGAATAAAATTTTGCATCTTTATGAAGTTATTTTCTACTTGGAATAATCATCAAATTTTCATTCATTTTTAAAGAATTAAGAGGATCAAATCAAAAAATGTTTATGGACTATAACAATCTTGCAACTTTCTTCTCGTTTACAACAATCTAAAGGACTACTATGGATTGAAGTGTTGACTCCATATCATAAAATTGAGGATGAAACTAACTACATGTACCTCTAATATCTTAAAAGCAACACCAATTTTTCTACTTATTTTACACAAAAATGTATGGTACAAACCTCGTGCTGTAGTTTTTTCTTGGCCATTTCCGTCTTTTCCAGACTTTCCCGTAACTTATCTATGCTAACTTCCATTTGACTCCTCTCCTTTTCTGTTTTATCGTATTCCTTTTGCAATTTTTGCAGGGATTTTGATGTCTCTATCAAGAAGAGGTTGAAAAATTTATTCATGAACCTCTAACGTACCATAAAATGTTTGATGAATGATTTTGTTTATGAAAGTCATGGTGGGTAATCTCTCAACGCAGAACAATTGGTTTTTCTATATTTCTATGAAATAAAGATCATTTATAGCAAAAAGGGGATTGTGATGCAGTGTAAGAATGCTTTAGCTATGAGTTGTATCCAAAATAAGGTGAATATCAGCTTTTTATAACACAAACACAATCGGCGTTCTACTTTCACCTACAGGAATCATGCCGATCATTTTTCAGCTTTATATAAAGATATTGTTTCTCTTTTTTTTGGATAAAACTCTCAGCTAAGGCATCCTTACACTGCATCACATTTCCCTATTTGTGATAAATAGTCTATATTACATGAAAATATAGAAAAGCCCATTGCTCTGTGTTGCCAGATTACCCACCGTGAAAGTAGTATAGCTTCAATAAATTCAAAAACTTTTACATGTAAGTATGATGATATATTCTGGAAACTCTGAGAAAATGCTGGTTTTTTTTTACTGATTTTCTTACCTGAAAATTTAGTTTCTTTTTCTTTGAGCTGCTTTGATAGCTGTTTTCTCTCATCCTGTAATTTTATCAATTGTTCAGAGGCCCTGAAATGAAAAATTCACATTAACAAAAATTAATACAAAAAAATAAATGAAGAACCAATGTAACTGTTCATTTCATACATGTATCTTTTTTAAAATGTCGAACAAAGAAATTTCTTTCAAATTATTGTATGAGCTAAACTGAACTTACAAACTTAGCAATCATGAATAAAAGTACATGTAATTCAATACAACATCTACATGTACATTGCGCTACTTGAATCTTTCTTATCAATAAATATAAACTGCATATTTGAACAGAAGGAAAATAAAGCCTGTGTTTGTGAAACACAAATGCCCCCGGTGGCATCTTTGTTAGTATAAACACTGTTTTCTGATAAGTATGTGAAAGGTCAAGGTCAAGGTCACGAGGTCAAAAATTTTGGTATAAATGGAAAGGTCTTGTCACAAGGAATACACATGTGAAATATGAAAGCTCTATCACTTATCATTCAAAAGTTCTGACCAATATTAAAGTTTTTGAAAAGTAGGTCCAAGGTCACGAGGTCAAAAATTTGGTATCAATGGAAAGGTCTAATCACAAGGAATACACATGTGAAATATGAAAGCTCTATCACCTTCCATTGAAATGTTATGCCCAATTTTAAAGTTTTTCGGACAAACAGACAGACAGACAGACAGACATGCCAAAAACTAAATGCCCCAAATCCTTGATTCCAGGGGTATAAAAATTGACAACTTACACATCATGTTGATGTTTGAGAGATTCATTATGTTTCTGTAACATCTCATGCATGTCTGACAAAGTCTTGTGCTCCTGGCGAAGTGAAAGTAAAGATCTCTCTAAACTTTCGATCCTGTAATGAAACATTTGACGTCAAGAGTTATTTTTAAAAAAATTCTACTTTTCCTCTCGGCAAGTGTATAAAACTGTGTTGTGGATATTGAACACGTAGAATCATTCGCTTCATATTTACCGCGTGGGATCAAAACGTATGGTGTTGTGATGCCTTACATAGTTCTTTGGTATTTTTTCATTTTCTAAACTAAACTTTACAAAACTGATGAGCTGTTGCAGCAGGGCAATGCCTAATAAATCAATCCATATTGTCCAGGTATATGAAAACTTCATAGTTTTTGCAAACACTTCAATAGTTGACAACAGAAAATCATGCCCTTTGACGAACTCTTGAAGTGTTTGCAAAAACTATAGACTTTACAGATATATAAACGATATGGAATTACTTATTAGACATTACCCTACTGCAACGTCTCCTCAATTTTGTGCAGTATTACTTAAATGATGAGAAAATAATAAATAAAGCCTGTGTTTGTGAAACACGAATGCCCCCGGTGGCATCTTTGTTAGTATGAACACTATTTTCTGTTAAGTACATGTATGTGAGGTCACTGGGTTAAAAGGTCAAAGGTAAAGGTCACGAGGTCAAAAATTTTGGTATCAATGGAAAGGTCTTGTCACAAGGAATACGCATGCGAAATATGAAAGCCCTATCACTTACCATTCAAAAGTTATGCCCAATGTTAAAGTTTTTGAAAAGTAGGTCAAGGTCACGAGGTCAAAAATTTTGGTATCAATGGAAAGATCTTGTCACAAGGAATACACATTTGAAATATGAAAGCCCTATCACTTACCATTCAAAAGTTATGCCCAATGTTAAAGTTTTTGAAAAGTAGGTCAAAGGTCAAGGTCAAGGGGTCAAAAATTTTTGGTATCAATGGAAAGGTCTTGTCACAAGGAATACACATGTGAAATATGAAAGCCCTATCACTTACCATTCAAAAGGTATGCCCAATGTTAAAGTTTTTAGAAAAGTAGGTCAAGGTCAAGGTCACGAGGTCAAAAATTTTGGTATCAATGGAAAGGTCTTGTCACAAGGAATACACATGTGAAATATGAAAGCCCTATCACTTACCATTCAAAAGTTATGCCCAATGTTAAAGTTTTTAGAAAAGTAGGTCAAAGGTCAAGGTCAAGGTCAAGAGGTCAAAAATTTTGGTATCAATGGAAAGGTCTTGTCACAAGGAATACACAAGTGAAATATGAAAGCCCTATCACTTACCATTCAAAAGTTATGCCCAATGTTAAAGTTTTTTGAAAAGTAGGTCAAAGGTCAAGGTCAAGGTCACGAGGTCAAAAATTTTGGAATCAATGGAAAGGTCTTGTCACAAGGAATACACATGTGAAATATGAAAGCCCTATCATTTACCATTCAAAAGTTATGCCCAATGTTAAAGTTTTTGAAAAGTAGGTCAAAGGTCAAGGTCAAGGTCACGAGGTCAAAAATTTTGGTATCAATGGAAAGGTCTTGTCACAAGGAATACACATGTGAAATATGAAAGCCCTATCACTTCCCATTCAAAAGTTATGTCCAATGTTAAAGTTTTTCGGACAAACAGACAAACAGACAAACAGACAAACAGATAAACAGATAAACAGACAAACAGACGGACAGGCCAAAAACTATATGCCCCCGAATCTTTGATTCCGGGGGCATAAAAAACATCCGTAAGGTATCACAACATCATACGTTTCGATCCCACGCGGTGATATTAATCTTCGCTTCTTTTGTGGTAGGCCTTGAACTATGAAAGTTTGTCCCAGTGAATGAATTCAAGAGCATCAGGAACGTATCCGCAAATCATTGTCCAAGCAAAAAGATAATTTTTATAAAACTGCGAAAGCAGAACAAGTGAAAGTTTCTACTTATACAGTACATGTTATATCAAAATCAGTTCACTCAAAGCAATTGATAATTGATCATAAGCAATTATTGTTTCATTCTTAATGGTATATTGAAAAGCTTTTGAATCTGAATTCAGTTTTTTTGTATTATATAAATGCAAATCTAATATATATGTTCTCCATTTGGATTTAGGATTTTCTTTTTTCGAGATTATCAGTCTATTAGCATGTAAAATGTACCATCTTGGATAGGATGTAATAATGTCTAATGAAAAACCTCAAAGCAACAAATTGAAAGAAGAGACATACGTGTATGCAATTTAGCTCTCTTTCGTACAAAGTTATTCACCAACCTTTCTGTGAGTTCAGCATGTGCCTCGGTGAGATGTTTATGCTCCTCTGCTAGAGTCTCCAGTCTGTAAAATTAATGTTTAAAGACTCTTATCCTATCACTACCGTTATTTCATGTGTATTGCCCGCTACTTTTTAAGGCAATTAGCTCAAATATTTTCTTTTTAATGCAGTCAATATACTGGTTTAGAAAATCGAGACCTTTTTCCTGAATGGAGAATTGATAAAAAGATCAATCTTGTACTAATATTTGGCTTTTATTCACGCTACCAGTTCGTGCATACGGAAATAAACGTGACGTGACAATAACATTTGTCGAAGTATTTACAGTACCTGGTCAACTAAGGTCAGATCGTACAAGCATGTGTGGTTAAATCTACCCAAATTCTAAGTTGACTTGTTTTTGTGAACTCCTCTTATTTTGTGTATTGATATGTACGTTAAATACCTGTATAAGTGTAACACCTGTCTACCCTGAGGGGTGTTGTACACAGACAATTGTTTTATATGCACTTAGTACATGTTATACCAAAGGGTCTTGCACATAGCTATGTGGAATATACATACATGTAAATGTACCTTTGCAGGAAAGTGCCTTGCTCCTGGAATTCTATAACTTTTCAAGATCTAAGATTGATTCCATGATTTTCATTGATTTCAAGATCCTTGCTTATGGAATTCTATACATGTAGCTTTTCAAGATCTTGAAATTGATTCCATGAATTTTCTTGACATTTACAAAATGTGAGTATAACCAGAAATTTTTGCGAGATACTATTTTTCACTATATTTGCGAGGGATTTGGAATAGTGAAAAATAGTGATTGGTGAAGTAAAACATAAATTGGCATGTGCATGTACATGTATCAGTTACATTTTGATCTTATTGTACACGTCACGATTAAACATAAAGAGAAGTACATGTACATCGAGTGTATGAGTGTATTCTTATTAAAGGTACAAACAGTGAAATTATATGTACATGTTTGTTTGTAATTTAGCAAATTGTACTCGCGAAAATAAAGACACCCTATTTTACCACAAAAACGCGAAATTTGATACTCTCGAAAATTTCTGGTTATACGGTATATAAGTACATGGCATGTGAAACATTTGAATCACCTTTGTATATCCTGTTGCAGATGTTCTATTTTGTTGCCGTAACTTTCCTTCTGTAGTTTGACTTCGTTTAGCTGCTCTCTTAGATCTTCAGACCGCCTCTCTGACTCCTGTAGTAAGATTCTCATCTTGTGCGCCTGAAAAACAAATATACATGTACATGTACAATGGAGAACCGGTAATTATCATGTAGGAAATTATTTCATTTCCTGCATGTGCTAAATTAAATTGGAGGATTTTTTTCATGGTTTATCCATCTGATTAAAATTCAGCTCTCATTATGTGAAACATACATAAAGATCTGACAATCGTCTAAGAGGTCATGTCTGGGATCAAATTAGAAAATCCTTAAGACTATTCACTTGTGTTTGATACAGTGTCACTACAAAGGTCAAGTAAATTTTTACGCTAGCATGACCTCATATGGTTTGTTTTCAGATATCAATGCAGTTACACGTGATAAAAGATGAATTTTGATCAGATTATAGTTTCATAATCATATCTCCAATTCATGGAAATCTATTTTGTGGCATTGAATTTCAAAATTTTTAAGACATACTGCATGGGTCACAGCGACTTCCTCCTATGAAAATATAGGTATATTAAACATGGGAATATAGGATAATTATAGGAATTTTTCGAGAAAAATAGGATAATTATAGGGTGTTTCGAACATCAATTTCAAAGTTGAAAGCTGCGTTTGACAGACCTCTTCTTTCCCAACACCTCCTTAAGACAATTTTAAACCATCAAAATAAAACAGTCAATAATTCAATTTTTTAAGATCCTATTTTCTAAAATTGTTGCAATGACATTTTGATCATGATTGAGTTTTAGATGAAGCAGCAGAAAATAGGCAAAGCAATTTTTGTGACATGCAAGTCCAAAATATAAGATTCATAGGACAAATTTCTCAAATATAGGACTTTTATAGTTTCCTATATTTTTTATAGGAATTATAGGACAGCTATGACCCATGCATACTGATAAAAACTTTAATTTTATGAAGTCTAAGCATAAATATCTTCTGAGAGAGAAGCAGTCTTTACAATCATGGTTGTAAATAGACATCTGTTATTACAGCTACCTTCCTTTAAACAGAAATTCTGGATCAATTTAGGTGCAAAATTCCAGGTCATATTCTAAATAAAACTTTTAACACCGTTTTGGAGGTAAAGAACAGGTTTTAATGTCCCCACGCTTTCGCGAAAGCGGGGGACAAAAAAATACAATCCTCTTTTTCTTGGAGCGGAACTTATACAAACACTCCAGTTTAAGGATCATAAAATCTTTTTTTCAGTAACATCTATTGTAAGATACAAGTGATGTAAAGTTATATTCACATACCGTATATCGGGTAATTTTTGTGTTGGGTAAATTTCGCGAAAATGACCCTAAAAAGGTGTGTCTTATTTTCGCTGAGTCTAATTTTTGCTAATCTATTAATAGGACCAAGGGTTAAGATCTGTGTCTTTTTTTCGCTATGTCCATTTTTCATGATTTCATGATGCTCGCAAACTTAGGGAAAATTAGACACACATGAAAAATTCCCGATATACAGTACAACACAATGATGTGATAATCCAAACTCAAGAGCAATACTATACAAGTGACAATGTATATAAACTTACCTCAGCGTCATGTTGGGCTCTCCGTGACCTATTCTGGGCTATCAACCTATCAGCTTGGGCTAGGGCAAGGGTTTTGGCTTCCAGTAGATCTTGTAAATGATTCTCTTTTGTCTGCAAAAAGGAATTAAGGTAAGATTTTTTACCTTCATTAAGATTAATGTTTACTGTGAAATAAGTGTTTTCCTTCACAAAAAAAAAATGTATATGCTATACTGTGACACAGATTTTTTTAATCCAGTTTTCTATTAGTTTGACAAATTCAGATCTTACCTGCATTGCCTGCAGTTTATGTTCATATATGTCTATAATCTCCGATGACTTGATGTCTTTCACCTATGGAAGAAAAATTATTTTTGCGGAGAAACGTACAACCGTGAAAATCAGATTCATCTTATTGCTTTCCGAGGTTCCTTTTAGGTAGATTTATGAACATGGAAAAAGAAAGTGTTTTACATAACAAAAACTCAAATCTAAAATGACTCAGAAATATTTTTGTTCCTTATAAAAATGAAATGAGAGTTTAAGCTCAAGACTAATTTACCCTTAGGTTAATAAATCTTTCTGTACAAAGGTGAAAATTTTCATTATCGAAATTCCAAACTGATTTTTCCTACACATGGATATTTTTTTCCTGAGACAAAGACTAATATATATTTAGTTAGAATGAAAAAATGAAAACAATTAATAAGAATGTAAAATGAACACTGAACATAATAATTTAAGCATGTCAACCTCTTAATCCTTTTTGAAATGTTCTATCCCCTATAACCCTAAACCTTAATACTTTATTTAGATTTTTTTCAAACTCTTCAACTAAACAAACTGCCAAAACTGGGGAAAATGAGCTAATGCATGCAGTTTAATCTGATTACCATCTTCCCATATGTTCGCCAAGGGTCCTGCAAAAAGCAGGAATTTTTCACAGAGTTCAAAAACCCTAACATACATGTAGAATACTGCACTGTATATGTACATGCATGGACATTTTATTTTACTAATTATAAAAGATTTTGGTGCAGTGTCACCATCTTTTACGCAATTTATCATAATTGCTTCTCAAAATTTGAAATCACTATTATTCATATTATAAATTACAAAATACCTGACTTTCTGTAATAGCTAACATGATTTTGACATACCTAGAAAATCCTAAACTTTTGTATATATTCATTTTGTATGCCTGAAAGTCTTAGCAGGGAAATTGATAGATTGTTGTTCAAAATTACCTGGAATTTTACCTTGTACGTTAAATTGACTTACATGTGCAAGTTTTTGTGGGAATATTAACTTTGACCTTTGACCTAAGCATCAATGAAAAGCGTTTTTTTTCACATGACCATACACGTAACCTACTCACTGATCTCTACTGATGTCAAAATTTAGTTGTACATACATGTAAAAAAGTTAGTTGTGTACCTCTAATCCTGAACGCATCTTATCGATGATATTCTTTATTGAATCATCGTAGTCAGAATTCTGTAGTACGCTGTCCGTCTTTGATGAGGTGAAGGAGTGTATTCCGGAGTCATGATGTCCGTTTGTAGCGTGTTTGGGATATGATGGACGGACAACTTGTTCCTCTGTTCTCTCCGATTTCACAACAGTGCCAGCTATTGATTCACCGAGGCTGTATACGAAAAACATAGTGTGTTAAATTTTGTAGTCAAACAGTCAGTAGGGGAGGGGGGGGGGGGCTAAATATGACCTAAAATTGGTGAAGATAATGTAGCATTTTTGTTCCCATAAAAAGAAAAATTCCTATAACTAAACTCTTGCAGTGATTGAATAAGATTCCTTCATAAGAGAATTGTCTTGCTAACAACGAATATTTGTCTCAAAATAAAAGAATTATGAAAGATGCATATTCAAAGAATTGCATTTTTTTTCCTTCAAGAAATTTCTCCCTCATCTTTCATAAGATATATACATGTAGCGTTAAATTAAGGATTTTCTACCTCAAATTCATTATGTTTCTTTGGTAACGGATGATTTTTACAGTGCTATTGCATAAATCTAAAAATAGTAAGTAATTCCACATAACATAAAAGACTGATGAAGATTTCTTACAGTACAGTAGGGAATCCTTCCAGAGACGATCCTGTTATAAATAGTTGTAATGTGGTCTGTACTCGAGCTCTATCTGAACTGATTAATCCTGCAGAAAGGAATGGCACAACTCTACTGTCCTATAGGGGGAAAAGAAAGAACAAAATTAAAGCAAATACTGTAAATTGCTTTATTTTCGTCAGTACCAATTTTCGTCAATTCGTTCAAAATGACCATTTCGTCAGTACGTAAATTCGTCATCCAAGGGTCCCTAAAATATAAATTTGTCTGTTCAAATGCCAACTGAACATTCAGGTATAGGCCGTATGCGTTTGTTTTCATTGTTTGTTTAACAAATATTGGTAAACAAACAATTAGAGACATGTATACCGCCTAGCTTGTTGTGAAAACATATTATTTGGTAATTAGAAGTACATTATATGCGACTTTGTGTGCGTATTCAGTTTTCAATGATTTATCATTTGCCTCTTAAGATTCAATTTTTCCTTTCTACACTATATTTTGTCTGGAGTATTTATATTCGTCGGTACGTAATTTCGTCAAGGGAGGCACTGACGAAAATTGGTACCTGACCAATAAAAATCAATTTACAGTCATCCATATTCAAAACAGAATTTTTTTTCAAGTACATCAACATACATCAGATTTGGCTCAGGAATAGAATAAATCATATATATAAATTATCAGTAAGCGAAAATAACAGTGGCCCCATGGCCAATTTCTAAAGTAAATTTGATCAGTCTATAGCAATTGGAAAAGTCATAGACCAACTTGTCTATAGGAATTTTCAGTATCAAAGTCACATAAAATTTATACGATTAATAAGAATTTCTATGGATTTTAAACATTGTCTATGATTCTATTTTTGAGAAAAGTTTTAAAATTGTTTTATCCAATAAAATCCACAAAAGATTAAGATTTTTGGGGTTATTTTTATTTTGGTCTACAGTAAATTGCTGCGGTCTTTTGGACCTAAAATCACTGTAGACGGAATGTCTATAAGACTTCAACTGTCAATTTCACACACTGTATAAAGAATGTCCCCACATTTTGGCCATTGTTGTATTCAACGAGTATGGAGGATAATTTGGGGCATTGGTAGATTTAGTCAAGAAATAAAAAATAATGGTGCACATACATGTATATATAGAAATTATGAAAGAATTTTTTAATTTTCCACCCATGGGGTAATATGCCATAAGAAGTTCCCTCTCTTAAGAAATAAGATTCAGGATAATTTACAACGAACTGAAGGGGCACCCAAAATCGATTGGTAGAAAGTTTCTAATAATCAAGTTTCATAAATCTTAAGTTGACCTGTTAGAATTTCTGAAATCCATTTCTAACATATCTTGATCAAGAAATTAACTCCTTAAATTGGCCCCAACTGAAAAATAGCCAATATAGCCTGTCATATATAAAAAGTTTGTAAAACTACAAGGCAAATCGAAATATATATATAACAATCAATACACTGCCTTGACATATTTCATTTCATTTGCCAACAAACATTTTAGGAGTGCCCGAGCTTCCATGAGTCAGAGCCCCCCCCCCCCCCCCCCAAACCACACCTCTTGAAAAAATTCTCGTAACGAATACTCACTGATTACATCCTAAATCACTCTCACATATACACCTAGTGCAGTGCAGGCACCAGCTAATAAATAGTATCATTTTCAAGTGTTAGCCAACTGAAGGGTCAGAAGTGGACAACGGCTAGCGTCGATTGCCGAAGCCCAGGGGGAATAATCAGAAATCATAACCCCACTTCATCACGATTTACCTTAGCACAGAAGTGCTAACAGGTAAGTAGTAACCTTACAGTTGACTAAACTTACATAGGAGCTTTTCCTAATCTAAACTCATTGTAAAGTTTGTAGTATTGGGTCTGTTGAACCCTATTTTTACAAAAACTAATATACCATGAAAAATCAAACATTCTCAACCTTTAAATGACCAAGGATAACATTTTATTAGGTATGCTTCACGTACTAAAATATGCTAATTTTGCTGACAAGGTAACATATATTCATCAATTTGAATAAACATCTAACATCAAAAGAAAAGCAATTTAAGAGAGACAACTCCTACATATATAAAAGAGTTTTCAAATTAGACCAGATACAAAATGATAATATACTAGTCTTCAACAGTAAGCATTGTTCCTTTTTTATGATATATGCTCATTCAAGTCAAGGAATACATGCATTTTTAAAAAATAAACAAAATTTCTCATTCATAAGATATCTTCTTGCTCAATAACTGATTTTTAAAAAAAAGTCTTCTGGATGATTGATGTAAAGTTAATGAAACGTTACATCTTTTGCATACATGTCATAGTCAAAAAAGGATTTTAAACATGGGTTGTAAATACATTCAAATGCAGTATGTATATTATGTAAAATGTGACATTTTATATTTTTGATTGAATGTGCGACTGGAATCAAGAGAAAAATCAGTATTTTTTAAATCGAATCCAAAACTGCAAAAGTTGTTACTGTTAATATACATATACCAAGTCTGTTAAAAGAATTATTTCAGTGGCAGGAAAGTTCCAACATGGAATCTTTAAAACATTTAAAAAAAAAAGATTCTGGTTATATCTAAATTTATTTAATATTCAAAAAGAGTTATCTTTCTTGTTTCATTGAAATAGTTACCATTTATCATACTATATTGCCATCTTATCATGTCTTTAAAAATACTTTTAAAACTGAATTGAAAACCATTGCCTTACTGAAATGGACTAAAGTTTTCTTTCAAAAGCTACTTTATAACGGAATGGGTGAAATGGGGAAAGGGGGGGGGATGTACCAACTACATGTTACAGCTGATTACTTATTTCAAGTTTAAATATGACATTGAACACAATAAAAAATCCAATTACACAAAAAATATTTCTGAACAATGTACACATATTTTGAAACCATGGCAAATCAAAAGGCATTTCTTAGCAAAAGTATTTAGAATATGAATTACTTGTACTAGAACATTTTTTTATTAGAAAAATTGCCGGGTTCTCACAAAGTTAACTATGACGACATAAGAGAATGATATGTTTTGTCGCTTCAATCTGGATCAAATTATGGCAGAAATGCATACAAGAATGATCATTTTGGAAGCTTTTCATGTAATGGGAGAAAAATAATCAATCACCGGGTACGATCATTGACAAGGAAATCCAACCCTTGAGTCTGTGATTTGCTTTTGTCCATGAATAGGCAAGCCTCATCATGGCACAAGCAAATCCCAGACACTCGGGTTGGATTTCATTGTCAATGCTCACAACTGGTGATAGATTCTATTAATCTAGCTCTCAATCACACGTAGTTCCAAACAGCCATTCATGTACACAATTACTGGTATATTTCTATAGAGAAGAATCTTACCTGCAGTAATGAGCAAAACAAGCCATCCACTTCTGGTATTGACTTCCTCAGTTTGGCCATCAGGTCCATACAGAATATAACAACTTCTACTCCAGTATCACTATGATTAAAACATTTAGTGATTATTTTTTTTTGTCAAGTCACTTATTATTTTCAGTTTATAATCTCATTACCATACTTATACATGTGAATTGTCTTTTCAATGAGGATAAATTGAAAATATTCCTCTGTATCACATTAAATTGAAGTATCTTTAGTTACTCAAGGAGGCAAAATGTTGGATGAAAAAGTAGAAGCCCTTAATTGCTTATGATCCCATAGACTGTGGGTTCAAATTCCACTGTTGCCAAACATTTTACTATCATCAATATGATCTTGGACGAGTTGCTTAGCTCTGCATTGAACCCTCCCAACCCAGCCACAAAGAATATTCTTTGAAGTTGTTGAAAGCACATTGCATAAAAATTATTATATGCTAGCACAGAAGCATTCTGGAGGCAAGTACATGTACATGTCAGTACATTTAGGCAGGGACCCAGATTTTTTTTTCAAATATACCACCAAAAAATACGGACAAGATTTCTGTTGATAAAAAAATATCATTATATAATTACCTCCAATCCTCTATACATGCCACTCGTTTACTGGCACCCATACCCAGTATATTGTTATTGCTAAACTGAAACTCCAAGATCTCGGAGAATAACGACATTGTTATGTTTGATGCTATCTTCCTCCTCATGTCATCTTCACCACATAAGACTAGAAAATAATAGATGGCATATGTGATACTAGAAGTCTCTCTGACGAGACTGAAGCTCTCCTGGATGTTTAGTTAAATTCATCTAAGTGACACAACCATTTTCTAAGACCCAAGGGTCAGGGGCCTAAAAAAACATACCAGATTCATAAGCATAACAAAACGTAATTCTGAATATAATGCAAAAAAGTCAATTATCAATTATACTTTCTGAGAATTGGTGTTCACAAAATTACGGAGTTGTATGGTAGAAAATGACCACACCCATTCACCAAGACCCTGGGGGTCTGAATCTCAAACAAATATCAGACGCACAACTATACAAAAGACCCATCATGATGCAAAAAGAATTAACTTTCTATCATCAATACTTTTTTAGAAATGGTGACCACAAGATTACCATTCCCATTTTCTAGGACCTTGGGGGTCAGGGGCTCAAACAAAATATCAGGTGCACAACTAAACCATAGACCCATCATGATGCAAAAAGAATTATCTGTTTATCATTTTTAATTTTTGAGAAATGGTGACCACAAGGTTTCATAGAGTTATATAGGAGAAAACGACTATACCCATTTCCTAAGACTCCAGGGGTCAGGGGTTCATATGCGCATACAGAATACCAGGTGTACAACTATACCATAGACCCATCATGATGCAAAAAGAATTAATTTTCTATCATTAATACTTTCTTAGAAATTGTGACTACAAGATTGCATAGAATTATATAGGAAGAAATGACCATGTCCATTTCCTAAGACCCTGGGGGTCAGGGGCTCAAACAAAATATCAGGTGCACAACTAAACCATAGACTCATCATGTTGCAAAAGGAATCACATTTCCATCATCAACTGTTTCAGAGGACTTGAAACCACAAGAAATGTTTAACGGAAAGAGGGACGGACGCTGGACACAGGTCAATTGCATAAGCTTGACTGGTCATTGACTAGTAGAGCTAAAAATCCAGTCAAATTATTGTTTGAAAACTACATGTATTTTGAGTAAAAAAGTTTTGTCAAGTATGCATCTGAAAAACCTCCTTACCAAATAATTCGTACCAAGTCAATTTTGACACATAATTTGTAATTGCTATAGTATATAATGTAGATTGAGGTATTGACAGGTACAAACACACAATAGACCACTTGCCAAAATTTAACATAGTGTAATCAAAGATTACAAAGCTCACCTCATGGCAGCATTCTATCATGGCAGGAGTCAAAGAATACAGTTTTGAAATTGAAAACCTGTCCTACTGAGAACCAACAAAAATGATACCACACAAAAACAAAATAGAATAGGGAAGTAGAGTATTTCATTAATTGACCCAAATTTTGCCTGAATGGGTGTACTCTATTGATACCCAAATCTTCCTAACATGTGCACTCAAGCAAAAAATATAGGTCATGACCTACATTTGAACATAGATTCGTGATCTACTCATAAAGACGCATCATCTGTGCAAATTTGAACTTCCTAGCACTTACATGTATAATAGAGAAATAAAACTTCTTAACATTGATACCCAAATCTTCCTAACATGTGCACTCAAGCGGAAAATAAAGGTCATGACCAACATTTGAACGTAGATTTGTGATCTTCTCTTAAAGACGCATCATCTGTGCAAGTTTGAACTTCCTAGCACTTATAATAGAGAAATAAAACTTCTTAACATTGATACCCAAATCTTCCTAACATGTGCACTCAAGCGGAAAATATAGGTCATGACCTACATTTGAATGTAGATTCGTGATCTACTCTTAAAGACGCATCATCTGTGCAAGTCTGAACTTTCTAGCACTTACAATGGAGAAATAAAACTTCTTAACATTGATACCCAAATCTTCCTAACATGTGCACTCAAGCGGAAAATATAGGTCATGACCTACATTTGAACATAGATTTGTGATCTACTCTTAAAGACGCATCATCTGTGCAAGTTTGAACTTCCTAGCACTTAAAATGGAGAAATAAAACTTCTTAACATTGATACCCAAATCTTCTTAACATGTGCACTCAAGCGGAAAATATAGGTCATGACCTACATTTGAACGTAGATTCGTGATCTACTCTTAAAGACACATCATCTCTGCAAGTTTGAATTTCCTAGCACTTATGATAGAGAAATAAAACTTCTTAACATACTAATGCGGCACCGACGCGGACGCGGACGCGGACGCAGACGACAGGGTGATAGCATAAGCTCCCTCTCACTTCGTGAGGTGAGCTAAAAATGGATGACAAAGTCGCAAAAAGAGTCCGAGGTAGGAACTTTCGATGCATTTTTTTATTGTTACATGTATGTCATGATGGAATCTTGTTTTTAGCAATGACGTCATCAAGAAATACAATGCTAAAAGATATTGACTTGAACGTTTTGAGCCCAATAACAAGATCAGAAAATGGTCTTTTTGTAACCACTAGATGGACTGAAGGAATGACAGACACAGATCAACAAGTGACAATTGCATCCCAATGCACCATTACAGTATATTTTGCCACTGACGAAGTAAATACACTAATTTTTACCTGCTAGAAGTTGAATGGCCCTGATGATTTTCCGACATATAACTTTCTGTTGACTGATACTCCCTGTAACTTTGGCACCTAGTGTTTTCAATATCACAGGCATCAACATGTCTGCATGGGCCGAGTACTGAACTCTCATGTTAGAGTATATCAACTCCTGAAAATATTGATTGCAGAAATAAATTTTCAAGGAAATTAGTGATTAAACCTCAGATGAAAACAAATTAGGAGATAAATCAATTTTTATAAATCTAAGGTAGGATGGATCATGCATTAGACAGAATTCATGCATGTACATGGATTCAATGTAAAATTGTATAGGAAAAGACAAATATCACTGTGGTACATACAGTCATATATACGGTAACTGACTTTGACTAGCTGATCGAAAGCATTTAAAATGCATGTATTAGGGGATTCCTAGAAAATCGAAGAAATATTTTTTAAGAGACAGAACTAATTTTGCTTATACTTGCCTCATAAAATTCTGTGAGGAAACTGAGAGCGTGTAATGATGTTGTATTGTTGACATCAGGATCCTGGTTAGCCCAGTGAACCGTAGCTAACAAAGGTTCAGGGACCTCATTGATGGGAAGTTTCAGAAAGCCAGTGACCCGTGACCGGTCAGTCATGTTAACGGTAGAGAGTAGACCTTTACTGATAGTAGCTCTCGTTGTTTCAACCGAACAAAAGGCTAAAAATAACTCAAAGATCTGAAAATAGAAAACAAAATAAAACTGACTTTAAAATATCTACCCTATCTGATGAAGCTATAATTAGTGCCAGTTTCCAATAACCAGAGAAACTATTACTAAGACTGAATAAGCATACAAAATATCAGAGCATCAAAATTCACATAACCATTGATTCAAAAGAACAAGTGCATAGAAGATGCAGTCAGATATTACTAATACTTAGCCTTGTCTCATTGAAAAAACATCAAGGAATACCACACATCTACAAAAATTCAAAACTAAAGCATTACTTTTCTAAAATGCAGTATTTTATTAGGCATAGCAGAAAAAAGAATTCTTTATGTCTCACCATGACAACTGTTTCTGTGGTACATTTTGAGATGAGATTTAGAATACTGGAGACATACGTGGAAAGCATCTTGAAACTGAAACAGAAAATTATGCACATGCACTTAGAAAAAAAAATCAAATTCATAGAAAAGTAAATTCATTAAAGAAATTCATTCATATACATAAAAAAGATTATTAAGGATTCCGACTATTCCGTCGGAATCCTTTCTGTTATTGCAATGTCTTTTCTTTATTAAGGATTCCGACTATTCCGTCGGAATCCTTTCTGTTATTGCAATGTCTTTTCTTTATTAAGGATTCCGACTATTCCGTCGGAATCCTTTCTGTTATTGCAATGTCTTTTCTTTATTAAGGATTCCGACTATTCCGTCGGAATCCTTTCTGTTATTGCAATGTCTTTTCTTTATTCTTATTATTATTATTCTTATTATTCTTACCCCTTTCCATTTCCAGACACTTTATTCAAAGGTCTTTCAACACAGAGCAAAAAGAATGGTACCATTAGAAAGAGCAGACAAAGATCTTCTAAAACTATTTTTTGTTTGTCGATAAGTTCACCAATGCCCTCGCTAGATGTCATCAAAGGTCAAATCTTTAAACTCTTATAACTTCTATATTAATCACACGATTTGAACGAAATTTGTTTTATATCATTCTTTGGAAAATTTTCAAACTTTTATACTCTTACATGCTTGATGAAATATTTACGGTTTTCGCGCTATTTTGAGTTGAAAATGGACATTTAAATTGGCACAGTGCCAATTCCTACAGTTTTCGAGATTTTGAGTTGAAACTTGGATGGTAGGCTACTTATAGGTAGTCATTGATGATGACCTAGTTTCAAGGTCAAATTATGATTCTCAAGGTCACAACAAACTTTTGCCTATAGAACAAAGACTATTTGACCTTGACAGTTCAAACTTTATAAATACAATCCTTGAGCCAAGCCCTTTCACCTTGACCTTGACCCAAGGTCAAATTTTGATTCTCAAGGTCACAACAAATTTTTGCCTATAGAACAAAGACCATTTGTCCTTGACAGTTCAAACTTGGCGCAAATATTCCTTGCATCAAGTCCTTTCACCTTGACCTTGACCCAAGGTCATCTGTTCGATTTCAAGGTCACAACAGACTTTTGTTGATAAAATATTGAGCTTTGATTAGATGAAAAGGAATCTTGATGAGAATAAACTCAAATGCTTATCTTTTATCCATGACCTTGGTTAAAGGTAAAATAAACTTTTTCAAGGTCATAACAAACATTTACTCTTGTAGAATTCACAGGATTTTGTCCCTAACTATTTTTCTTCACACAAGTAGTACTTTTTATGTGAATTTTACATAGTAAGATAGATAACTCTTATATTCTTGTTCTCTGTTTCTTTCTTTTTTATTCTTAGTAGCATTACATATCAGTAGTTACATGTTGTTGTCATTTTCTATTAATAGAAATTATCTCATTGCAAAATCATTGTGCAATTCTGTTTGGAGAAAGTCATTGTAAAGAATTAGATATTGATTGAGCATGGAATTTTAAGCTTTCGTAAACATAAAAGGTATTTATTATTTTTTTTCTTCTATTTTGTTGAAAAATAAATAAGAGTCCCAAATTAGACATAAGCTCTTTTGACTCATTTGCTGAAGTCAACATGGTGCTAAAGCAACTATTCTTTTTTCCATCTTCTTTATTCGGATTTTAGCACTTTAGTTCCGAGGAAGGTCTAATAAAGGAGGAATCCGTCTGTTGCTTGCAACAGTAGCCATCTAGTTCTTATTATTATTCTTATTATTATTATTATTATTATTATTATTCTTACCCCCTCATCATTTCCAGAGACTTTATTCAAAGGTCTTTTAAGACAGAGCAAAAGGGATGCTACCATCAGAAAGAGCATAACAAGATCTTCTTTAACTATTTTTTGTTTGTGGATAAGCTCACCAATGCCCCTACTAGAGGTCATCAAAGGTCAAATTTTTAAACACTTATAACTCCTTAACTAACCGTACGATTTGAACGAAATTTGTTTTAAAATATTCTTTGGGAAAATTGTAAACTTTAATACGCTTACATGCTCGATAAAATATTTACGGTTTTCGCGCTATTCCGAGTTGAAAATGGAACTTTAAATTGGCACGGTGCCAATTTCTACAGTTTTTAAGATTTTGAGTTGAAACTTGGATGGTAGGTTTTTTATAGGTAGTCATTTGATGTTGACCTACTTTCAAGGTCAAATTTTGATTCTCAAGGTCACAGCAAATTTTTACACATAGAACAAAGACTATTTAACCTTCAGACTTCAAACTTCATACATACTATCGTGAAACCAAGCTATTTCACTCTGACCTTGACCCAAGGTCAGATTTTGATTCTCAAGGTCACAACAAACTTTTGCCTATAGAACAAAGGCTGTTTGACCTTAAGAGTTCAAACTACATACATATAATTGTTCCGTCAAGCTCTTTCATCTTAACCTTGACCCAAGGTCAAATTTTCATTTTCAAGGTCACAGCAATTTTTTCCTACAGAACAAAGGCTATTTGACCTTCTGTGTTCATACTTTACACATATAATGCATGGACCCAGTTCTTTCACCTTGACCTTGACCCAAGGTCAAATTCTCATTCTCAAGGTCACAACAAACTTTAGTCTATAAAACAAAGACTGTTTGAACTTGAGAGTTCAAACTTTACACAAATATTCCTTGCATCAAATTTTTTCACCATGACCTTGAGCCAAGGTCATTTGTTCGATTTCAAGGTCACAACAGACTTTGGTTGATTAGATATTTAGGTTTGTTCAGATTAAGATTAATCGTGATGAAAATAATCACAATACTTATCTTTCATCCATGACATTGATTAAAAGTCAAATAATCATTTTCAAGGTCATAACAATCATTTACTCTTGTACAATTCACACTTTTTGTCATATACTATTTATTCTTCACACAAGTAGTCCTTCTTATTTGAACTTAACATAGTATAAGAAAGATAACTCTTTTATTCTTGTTCTCTTGTTTCTTTTTTTTTCTAAGTAGCATTACATACCTGTACTTTCATGTTGTTGTCATTTTCTATTAATAGAAATTATCTCATTGCAAAATCATTGTGCAATTCTGTTTTGAGAAAGTAATTGTAAAGGATTTGATAATTGATAGAGCATGGAGTTTAAAGCTTTCGTAAAAAATGAAAGGTATTTATTATTTTTTTCTTCTAGTTTGTTGATAAATGAATAAGAGTCCCAAATTAAACAATAGCTCTTTTGACTCATTTGCTGAAGTGAATAAGGTACTAAAGCAACTATTCTTTTTTCCATCTTCTTTATTCGGATTTTAACACTTCACTTCCGAGGAAGGTCTAATAAAGGAGGAATCCGTCTGTTGCTTGCAACAGTAGCCATCTAGTTCTTATTATTATTATTCTTATTATTCTTACCCCTTTCCATTTCCAGACACTTTATTCAAAGGTCTTTCAACACAGAGCAAAAAGAATGGTACCATTAGAAAGAGCAGACAAAGATCTTCTTAAACTATTTTTTGTTTGTCGATAAGTTCATAAATGCCCTCGCTAGATGTCATCAAAGGTCAAATCTTTAAACTCTTATAACTTCTATATTAATCACACGATTTGAACGAAATTTCTTTTATATCATTTTTTGGAAAATTTGCAAACTTTTATACTCTTACATGCTCGATGAAATATTTACGGTTTTCGCGCTATTTTGAGTTGAAAATGGAACTTTAAATTGGCACAGTGCCAATTCCTACAGTTTTCGAGATTTTGAGTTGAAACTTGGATGGTAGGCTACTTATAGGTAGTCATTGATGATGACCTAGTTTCAAGGTCAAATTATAATTCTCAAGGTCACAACAAACTTTTGCCTATAGAACAAAGACTATTTGACCTTGACAGTTCAAAATTCATAAATACAATCATTGAGCCAAGCCCTTTCACCTTGACATTGACCCAAGGTCAAATTTTGATTCTCAAGGTCACAACAAATTTTTGCCTATAGAACAAAGACCATTTGTCCTTGACAGTTCAAACTTGGCGCAAATATTCCTTGCATCAAGTCCTTTCACCTTGACCTTGACCCAAGGTCATCTGTTCGATTTCAAGGTCACAACAGGCTTTTGTTGATAAAATATTGAGCTTTGATTAGATGAAAAGGAATCTTGATGAGAATAAACTCAAATGCTTATCTTTTATCCATGACCTTGGTTAAAGGTAAAATAAACTTTTTCAAGGTCATAACAAACATTTACTCTTGTAGAATTCACAGGATTTTGTCCCTAACTATTTTTCTTCACACAAGTAGTACTTTTTATGTGAATTTTACATAGTAAGATAGATAACACTTTTATTCTTGTTCTCTGTTTCTTTCTTTTTTATTCTTAGTAGCATTACATATCAGTAGTTACATGTTGTTGTCATTTTCTATTAATAGAAATTATCTCATTGCAAAATCATTGTGCAATTCTGTTTTGAGAAAGTCATTGTAAAGAATTAGATATTGATTGAGCATGGAATTTTAAGCTTTCGTAAACATAAAAGGTATTTTTTTTTTCTTCTATTTTGTTGATGAATAAATAAGAGTCCCAAGTTAGACATAAGCTCTTTTGACTCATTCGCTGAAGTCAACATGGTACTAAAGCAACTATTCTTTTTTCCATCTTATTTATTCGAATTTTAGCACTTCAGTTCCGAGGAAGGTCTAATAAAGGAGGAATCCGTCTGTTGCTTGCAACAATAGCCATCTAGTTCTTATTATTATTATTCTTATTATTCTTACCCCTTTCCATTTCCAGACACTTTATTCAAAGGTCTTTCAACACAGAGCAAAAAGGATGATACCATTAGAAAGAGCATACAAAGATCTTCTTAAACTATTTTTTGTTTGTCGATAAGTTCACCAATGCCCTCGCTAGATGTCATCAAAGGTCAAATCTTTAAACTCTTATAACTTCTAAATTAATCACACGATTTGAACGAAATTTGTTTTAAATCATTCTTTGGAAAATTTGCAAACTTTTATACGCTTACATGCTGGATAAAATATTTACGGTTTTCGTGCTACTTGGAGTTGAAAATGGAACTTTAAATTGGCACAGTGCCAATTTCTACAGTTTTCGAGATTTTGAGTTGAAACTTGGATGGTAGGCTACTTATAGGTAGTCATTGATGATGACCTAGTTTCAAGGTCAAATTATTATTCTCAAGGTCACAACAAACTTTTGGCTATAGAACAAAGACTAAATGACCTTGACAGTTCAAACTTCATAAATACAATCATTGAGCTAAGCCCTTTCACCTTGACCTTGACCCAAGGTCAAATTTTGATTCTCAAGGTCACTACAAATTTTTGCCTATAGAACAAAGACCATTTGTCCTTGACAGTTCAAACTTGGAGCAAATATTCCTTGCATCAAGTCCTTTCACCTTGACATTGACCCAAGGTCATTTGTTCGATTTCAAGGTCACAACAAAATTTTGTTGATAAAATATTGAGCTTTGATTAGATGAAGAGGAATCTTGATGAGAATAAACTCAAATGCTTATCTTTTATCCATGACCTTGGTTCAAGGCCAAATAAACTTTTTCAAGGTCATAACACACATTTACTTGTAGAATTCACAAGATTGTGTCCTTAACTATTTATTCTTCATACAAGTAGTACATCTTATTTGAACTTTACATACATGTAGTAAGATAGATAACTCTTTTATTCTTGTTCTCTTTTTCCTTTTTTGTCTTAGTAGCATTACTTGGCTGTACTTTCATGTTGTTGTCATTTTCTATTTATAGAAATTTTCTCATTGCTAACTCATTGTGCAATTCTTTTTGGGATAGTAATTTTAAAGAATTCAAAATGGATAGAATAGATCAAGGAGTTTAAACCTTTCCTAAACTTGAAAGGTATTTATCATCTTTTTCCTCTCTTTTGTCAATAAATAAATAAGAGTCCCAAGTTAGACATAAGCCCTTTTGACTCATTTGCTGGAGTGAATAAGGTTCTAAAGCAACTATTCTTTTTTCGATCTTCTTTATTCGGATTTTAACACTTCAGTTCCGAGAAAGGTCTAATAAAGGAGGAATCCGTCTGTTGCTTGCAACAGTAGCCATCTAGTTCATAATTCTTACTTCAATGCTACAATGAACAGTCCAAAGGAGCTGATAAGATAAGGGCTGTATTTAGCCCTGAATCTCATCAAGTATTTCTTCTACACAATGATCTGTACGCAAGAAAAACTTGATAATTACTCAAATGTAATGTATTTGGTGATTTCTGATACATCTTTTATTTTGTTAAGCTTATTTCTAGATACTTAAATTACAGTCCAAAGAGTAGGGTGTAGCCATAAAGAAAAGAAGCTAATATCGATCAAAAAACGTTGAAAATTAAGAACAATCTGGCTAATATGGATATCCATAAACTTTAAAACACATAGTTATAGTCTAAACAAGATACATGTACTAGAAATTAAATTCAAAAGACTGGTCTCAATTTTTTCCATAAATTTTAAAATCTTGAATCTGAAATATGGTTGTATTTTGTATTCATTGACTTCATCTCGAAATGCACATTGTGTAGAAATAAACTGCACATTCCTGTTTATTTAATTCCACAAATCTTGTGCATTTCATGTGAACATATCTAGAATAAATAAATGAATGACTTTAAAAGGGGAAAAAAATTTAATTTGGCTTATATTACGGCTTAAACCCAAATTTGTAAAAAGCCCCCCCCCCCTTTTCAGTTTTTTGTCTCTGGAGCATCGTTCCCCCTTAGCTACAGAACCCCACTTTGTCAAAAGATGTGTATTAGTGATATAAACCTTCTGTAAAAGTGGTGTTCTGTAGCTTAGGGCGGGGGGGGGGGGGGGGGGGGGGGGGGGGGGGGGTAGGGTGGGGGAGACAATGTTTTACTTTCCATTTTCCATTGATTTCTGTAGAAAAAAAGACATATTTTGCCCCAAATTTTAGGAAAACTATGCATGATAAATTTTATGCAACTGCTGATTATGATGAAACCAAGAACTGTTATTAATTTTGTGAAAGAATTTTTTTGAAGTTCCCATATTAAAAATTCCACTTTTTCAGGGCAGATTTTACGCCTTATCTTATCAGCTCCTTAAAATGACCCTACAGCCATGTAACGTGATACATGTAAGCATAATTTTCAACTGAGATGATATTGACATACAATATACTGATAATTCTGGTAGACTGATAGATACATATACATTAATATAGTGGTAGAGACTATTGAAAATACAGATCAAACAAAATTATGAGTCTAAAGACTTAACACACCATTGACCTTAAAATACGAAAAGATAAAAGTCATGGATGAGTTTGACCGACACAAGACAAGGTGACCCTGATGGCTCACCATTCATAAAACACCTACCCCATTAGAGACTGCTGTGTCTTAGCATCTTTTACAAGTACTTGGAAAAGGTCTACGGCATATCTCATCGTCGTGGCATCAGCTTGTAATATCACGTTAAATAGAGTCTGGAAAATCTGACCAATGTTCTTTGGATTGAAAATCTGAAATTAAAATTCAATCAAATACATTTATATTTGTAGAAAAGTAGAAATGATTACACGTTCTTCTGATGACACAATTCAACAAGGTCGTACAAAATTTTAAGTCTGCCTCAGACATGGTGTTGAGCATGTAGAAACCAACTAATATTATGAACTACTCAGAATTTGAACAAACAGGGTTGTTTATCATTTAAGGTAATATCCAAAGTAACCCAAATTATTTCAAACATGTTTAAATGGTAATTTAATCATATCTTTTTTAATTTATGAAGAGACGATGTAAAATTATATGTAAACAGCGCACAAACTACAACACAATTATAGATTGATATTAAGATACTATACCAATACCAAAACTCTTCCCGTCAAAAAACTAAATAATGATATAAAATTTTATAACGTAAATTTAAATAGAATTTCTATAGGTTTAGTATTCTAAAGAATGAGCGTTGACACAAATCAAACTTAGATCTTATTACCATGCTTCCATAGCTATCATACATCCATAGGCTGGATTCGATGGACAGAGAAAACACCACCAACTTCAAGTCTTCACTAGAGATATAACTCATTATAACTTTCTGTAGAGCCTTGGAATCCTCCTAAAATGTAAAGATATGAAAAATACTAAAAAGTTGACAGCAGTATTTGTACATTGCTCCTCTTATAGTTTGTACATGTTAATAAAATTTGAATTCTCCTAAGGCCTTTCTTACATGTGTACATGCAGCCAATTTGTTAATGACAGAATTTTAGAATAAAATTATCAAGTTACAAGGACTACAAATGAAAAGTGAAGCTCTATCACGTATTATTCCAAGTTATTGTCGTGGATAAAGCTTTTGCCCACTAACAGAAACACAAACTCACAAAAACTATGTTCCACAAATCTCCATTTAAAAGGCCCATAAATAGAAAGAAATTAATTTCCGATACTCACCATGTTCTTGATATAGGACTGCACAGCAAAATTGTCCTTACACAAATTGACGAGTATACCTAGACAGTGTTGAGTATAATCATTTTCTGGTCGCACTCTAAAAGAAATGTTCATGTACATATACATTTAGATGTAACAAATACAGAAAAGGAGTCAATCAGAAAGAAAAATTCAAATACAGATTTTTTTTTTTCAAATTTGCAATATTGTTGTCAAACAATACTTCAAAACATTTCTTTGCTAAAGGTACAATGTACATGTATGAAGTTCATTCATGTAAACCAATATGTTCATGTACATGTATTAGTGTTGTAACGATAGTTGTCGATGTCGTCGCTAAAACTTAAAAGTCGCCGACTATCTATAATGGTTTTGAAAATCAATTGTTGCTATTGAAGTTACTTTGACGCAATTTCCGCCATTTGGGACCATATTGGCTTCAGAAAGAAAAAGGAAGGCCTTCCTTCTCAAGCAAACTTCAAGATTTTGTTATTAAGAACAAGATATGTTCATCATTTAATTTATTTCCATGATCTTAAATAAAAATCAGATTCTTAAATCACAAGCACTAAGCATTCTCACTCTGAAAAGATACAGAACATTGAACAATTTTTCCAATTGTAATATCGATTGTACTCCTCCGATACTTTCCAATAATCGATAGTAAAATTTTTCTGATTTTACAAAACTAACATGTATGCTGTATCATCTAGTAACTCACATGTTTCTTGTAGTAAATATCAACAAGTCTTCTACGTAGTTTTCTTGGAAGTTGATCTTGTGGCCATATGTGACTTTCTGCAGAAGCACAAGACTCTGAAAAATAGGGGCAGTTGAAGATAACACGAATAATGTATATGTATAATTACATAAAAAGCAGAGCAAGTAAAAAAATTTTAAATGTTCATTTAATTACAATGCAGAACAAAATTGTACTTTAAAGAAAGGCAAATTGAATATTCACATTAATCACTCAAAGAAAATTACAAAAATTATACACTGATTTTTGTTAAAAATAATGTATATTTTATGTTAAATATTCAAGAAATAACAACTAGCTAGCCATGGTTTGTTGTCCAGTAATTCCCCGAGTCGCATGGACCAATCAAATTATCACCAAGCCGTGAAGCGGCGAGGTGATAATTTAATTGGTTCATGCGACGAGGGGAATTACTGGACAACAAATCACATTTAACTAGTTGTTATTTCTATTCTAATATTGTTCTGCACGAGTTCTATAGCACTTATACATGGACGGAGCTTAGCGAACTGGAAGTTTGCTGGAGATTTTACACCAAGCGAGTTCTATAGTACATATACAGAGAAAATCTCAAGTCGTGTTAGAATAGGTAACAAATATTACACTGAAACCATATGCCAGTGATTTCATTACCTCTTATTCTCATACCTTACTTCCTCATGAAAGAAAGAATAATTTAACTAATCGAATGAAAGAAAAATATCTTGTTGTGCACAAAAATTCATGAATCGCAATTCATGCATGTCATTATGAATCAACTCACCTCCTGCACTATAGGGACTCCAGTACTGTGGCCCCCACACTTGACGATCCCCGAGAGTACGGAAGTCAAGTTAAATGATTCATGGAAAGATTCACATATCTCCCTGTTGTGAGCTGTCGAATATAAATACATTTTAGCCATACTTCAATGTATTCAAATACCGTATGATCAAATCACGTCATGTAGTTTCTCTCTTATAATGTTCAAACATGCATCAATATTTTATGCATTGTATTTCTGTATTAAGAATATCTGCCTTCTTTGATAATAATACAGAGGAATTTGTAGAAATAACATGTATTTCAGGGCTAAAACAATACACTACATGTATGCTTACAACACAATACACGTTGCAATATAAGCTTACAATACAATTTGCACCATCATGGTTCTCTGACTTCTCAGCAAGGAGATGAAATATTTGGTATGACTTTATTTAAAGGTTATTTTATTCATAATGGACGCTGCAGCTTTGTTTGCAAATAACACAAACATTTTTCCAAATGAATTTGTATAAATCAAAACAGACCAAATACTTATTTGAACTTGAAAAGTCAATGCAAATTGTGGTTAGTCACAAAATGTGGTGAATTCTTGCATCTTAAATGTATTTCCAGACCAGCCTACCTGTTTTTTTAACATAAGCGTAATATTTTGTTCACAAAAGTGTAAATTTGGGGACTAAAGCGTAATTCAAAAAAATTAATGCAATCTTAAGATAAAACATCGTATTTTGTCTGCTTCTACAATGTTTCAAATTTTAAGAATTCATGCGCTTCCCTATATGATATGAAATTTGGATAATAAATTTGTGCAATCAAGCGTTCAAAAATAGAAAACATCAATTTGCTCAAAAGTAAGCTTTATGCATAAAATGGAATAGCAAAAGCATAGGGCGTTACATTAATAAATTAAAGGTCGAAAATCGTAAAAATTACGCTAAAATTGTAAAGGTAGGCAGGTCTGTACTTCTTGTACATCATTGTATTACTCTGAGAAGTAATGAAAAATCATTGCTTATTTTTGTTCATATCAGTACCTTACACATGTTGTATGGGTAATCATGGTAATATAAATCAAATTTCAGTCAAAAATTCAGTAGATCTCTCAAACCCAGCTTTCATGGCTTTCATCATGTTCATACAAATAGGTTACACATGTTACATGTGAATGCTAAGTCAAATGCGGTACAGTGATTTTTTTTACTATATTTCACAGGTGCCTTAACCTTTCCATTTGGGAAAACTCAGCAACATAATCAAGAAAATTGGGAATATTTGGAAAAGTTTATTATCAAAATACATACATGTAGATCTGCATGTTTGTCCCTTATAAGGCCATTTTCTTGTTTTCTGACCTTTGATCATGGCCTTTTCTAGAAGTGAAGATATTTTGTGTAAAATTGTTTCCTGTTGAATCAAATTGTACTTTCAGTTTTAGGAATTTTAGGTCACTTGGGAAAAATAGTAAGAATTTGGCATTGGGAAAGAGCCAAAATTCAGCCCCAATTAGCTAGTAAAAACATAGGTAATCACAGATTACGAAGCTCACCTCGTGACAGCAAAATTCAATTCAAACATATTTCTTAGTACATGTATATTGGCTTTTAAAGGCAAAACCACTCAAGCAGAAAAAGTAGGTCAAGGTCATTTTATGAAAGTTTGATCAAAGATACATCCAATAATCAAGTTTGGTACATGTAGCAGTTATACTTTGCTCAATATTGGCTTTATAGAGCAAAATCACTCAAGCGGAAAAAGTAGGTCAAGGTCATTTTATGAAAGATTGATCAAAGATACATCCAATATGCAAGTTTGGTACATGTATCACTTATGCTTTGCTCAATATTGGCTTTTAAAGGCAAAATCATTCAAGCGGAAAACGTAGGTCGAGGTCATTTTATGAAAGTTTGATCAAAAATACATCCAATATGCAAGTTTGGTACATGTAGCATTTATACATTGCTCAATATTGGCTTTATAGAGCAAAATCACTCAAGCGGAAAAAAGTAGGTCAAGGTCATTTTATGAAAGATTGATCAAAGATACATCCAATATGCAAGTTTGGTACATGTATCACTTATACTTTGCTCAATATTGGCTTTTAAAGGCAAAATCACTCAAGCGGAAAAAGTAGGTCGAGGTCATTTTATGAAAGTTTGATCAAAGATACATCTAATATGCAAGTTTGGAACATCTAGCACTTATACTTTGCTCAATTTTGGCTTTTAAAGGCAAAATCACTCAAGCGGAAAAAGTAGGTCAAGGTCATTTTATGAAAGTTTGATCAAAGATACATCCAATATGCAAGTTTGGTACATGTAGCACTTATACTTTGCTCAATAATGGCTTTTAAAAGCAAAATCACTCAAGTGGAAAAAGTAGGTCAGATGCTGCATCCGATGCATGGGTCCATCTCGGCATCCAGAGATGAATCACTTGTGCAAGTTTGGTTACTGTAGCATTAGTACTTTGTCAGATACTGAGCTACCCCAAACTTCTTATCCAAATCACTCAAGCGAAAATGTAGGTCAGATGCTGCATCCGATGCATGGGTTCACCTCAGCATCCAAAGATGAATCACTTGTGCAAGTTTGGTTACTGTAGCATCAGTACTTTGTCAGATACTGAGCTACCCCAAACTTCTTAACCAAGTCACTCAAGCGGAAAATGTAGGTCAGATGCTGCATACAATGCATGGGTTCACCTCAGCATCCAAAGATGAATCACTTGTGCCAGTTTGGTAACTGTAGCATCAGCACTTTGTCAGATACTGAGCTACCCCAAACTTCTTAACTAAGTCACTCAAGTGGAAAATGTAGGTCAGATGCTGCATACGATGCATGGGTTCACCTCAGCATCCAAAGATGAATCACTTGTGCCAGTTTGGTAACTGTAGCATTAGCACTTTGTCAGATACTGAGCTACCCCAAACTTCTTAACCAAGTCACTCAAGCGGAAAATGTAGGTCAGATGCTGCATCCGATGCATGGGTTCACCTCAGCATCCAAAGATGAATCACTTGTGCAAGTTTGGTTACTGTAGCATTAGTACTTTGTCAGATACTGAGCTACCCCAAACTTCTTAACCGGACGCGGACGCGGACACGGACGCGGACGCGGACGCGGACGCGGACACGGACGCGGACGCGGACACGGACGCGGACGCGGACGCGTGGGGTTATAGCATAAGCTCACTCAACTTCGTCGAGGTGAGCTAAAAATCACTGCGGTATAATAATCCCAGATTAAATGTTAATCATTGCAGACAAAAATCTCTTCGTACATTAATTCAATAAATATCTCACATAAGTTATGCAGCAGTAGCAGCCCTTTTAAAAGTAACGAAGGCTTGGTTTCTTCAGGCTCTCTCAGAACATCGATAACGCAAGTCAAACATTCCGTGGGTAACAAATTCTTTGGACTGAAAGCTTTCAATGACGATCCCTTTGCAGTGAATCCGATTAGTGCCTGAAAATAATGAAGAAGTAAAATATTATGAAACTCAAATTCAGTGCATGCCAAACATACTGGACTATTAGACCTGTCCAGTATATTTACATGTAGGACTGGTCTGATTTACATCCTCAACTATTTCTTACCAAGTGTTTGATGTGAGTTTGTGTATGTCAGATGCATGAAATTATATGATAAATAAAAAATTTCGCATCGACTGAAAATTCTTTAATATACTTCAATAATAATGACTTCAGATTTGTGAAAATATGTGTATATACTGGTAAAGAATAAACAAAAAAGGTACCTCCAATTGTTTTTCAAAATAAGCTATATTGGTGTTGGTTTTGTTGACCATGTACTGGTTAGCAGCCAATATGGTGCTCTTTATTTGTGTTGTAGGTTCCATGACGATCTAAAATTAAAATCATGATCATTAATCTTCCAGATGTTATAACGTCTTATGGAAAAAATAACTTTCTAGTCTTCATGAAAACTGTCTGGCTTGACGCCTGAGGCTAATCGAAATTTTGCTACTAAGGCTAGTAGAATTTCACTAATATGCTATTTACATAATAAATATCTAGTAGAAATTGTCTTTGGGCTAGTGATGGTGACTGGAAAAAGTTTTCATGAAGACTGAGTTTTCATCATCATCAATATAAAACAGTAGAGAGGTTGACGTAATGTGATAACCATATCTGAAATTTCTGAGGAGAGCATTGCCTTAGTAAAAAAAAAAACAGAAATTTATCTATTTATTTATTCACATCACATATAAGAGACTGAGTATCAAAATTATTCCAAACAAGCGGCCCAAAAGGCCACAACGCTCACCTGAGTACCCATAACATCATGACAGATTACTTTAAGGTACATGTATTTGGATATTTCAACTGTTCTACCAGCCTATATAAGAGTAAGAATAACCCATCTAAATAAAATGTCTAGATCCAATTAGTTTTCCAATCCATGTAGCGATGTAGCGGTCCCGGTTTGGGGGGAGGAGGAGGGGGCTTTCTGACACTTTTGGCCCCATCCTAGAACCACTCCTGAAGGTATTTAGATCCTGACTGTACACAATTTTGGTATATGACCTTGAGAACATCATGTATACAGAGATTAATCTATAATGAGCATTTCTGACTAGTCCAAAAAGAAGTAAAAAAAACATGTAAATCTTATATTTATGTTGGATTTTCATCCTGAACACAATTTTTAAGGTAGAGCATCCCTCAGGTATCAGATGTTCATATTTCCTAAATAACAACTTTTACCATTTTACTATATTTTCATTTCCATATATTCAAAACATATGTTAAACCTGATATCCAAACAAAATATAACTCGTGGTTTCATGATTATCATGATTATACTGAGATCTTAAGCCATTTGAACTTCAACATTGGATGCTATGGGAAAAGTAAGAAAAATCTCTTTTTGGAGGTAATAAATTGTAACCCAGGGATTTTTTTTTGCCCCTTTTTGGGGCCGTTATTCGGCCCCATTCCCAATGAAAAATAGTATCTTTTTTTCCCAATTGTGGCTCTAAATTTTCCCAATTTCATTCAGATGGAATTAGCAGCAAAAATAGTGAAATTTACCGGTTCAAAAGTAGCAAATTTACTAATTATTTGCCATATTGTTGTAATTATAAGAAATTAAATCATATTTAAAAGAAAATTATATGATTAAACATTCAATTCTGAACTTTTGATTATATAAACTGTCATTTTACTTTCATATTCAGTATTAAATATTTCCCAAATATTCCCAAATGTCGTTAATTTTCCCAATTGCACGGGCCTCGACCACATTCCCAAATTACTGAAAAAAATCACTGTAACCGTAAAATTTTCTTTTCCCAAAACCATATTAGTCTGATAATCTGAATGGCCCATTCAAAAAACTTCCTTCCCAATCACTGCACCCCTGAACCGCATTTGGATCCCAAACACAATTTGTTTTAGAGACCTTAAGTTTCATCAAAATCCCTCAACATGCTCAAATTGTTACAGAGAAATCAAAAAGAAATAAATCCCTTCCTCCTTTACCCTTTCACATACATGTAAAAAAAAAATCTTGAAAATTCAAACAAATTAAATTTTCAATGTGACAAAATATGTGGTAAATAATTGCATAATAACACACATTTATTGACTTATTCAATCAAATACATACTTGTCAACTTTGAAATCTTAAAAAGCTCCTTGGCACTTGAAAAAGAGGGAGATTTCACATGAATCCATTGTGCTACATTATTAATGAATCGCAACATTTTGTGCAAAACCAATTTTTCAAATAATTTCACTGTGCTGACATTTCAATGCAAAAACATTTATAAACTTTGAAACATGTATCAATAATTTATTGCATTCTACATGTATATGATCTTTTCTTGCATTTTGTTATGCAATTTCTCATGAAATGCTCTGAATGTCGCTATATATTCTTCTCTAAATATGCAAGAAGAGCGAGAAAGAGGGTGATTGGGCCAAAAAGAGGGAGATTTTGGTATCCATGGACCCTCAAGGGAGAAATGCCGAGGAGGGAGATGAGGTCAAAAGAGTGAGTCTCAAAGAGGGCGAGTTGACAGGTATGCAAATACATGTAGTAGTAGTAGTACTAAAATTGGCATCACTGACAAAGTTTGAAAAGACGTCATAAATGTATAGATTGTCTAGATGCAATTATTTTTCCTGATCTGTGCAGCAGTTCTGGAGAAGATTTTTGAAGAGGGGTACCCTTTTGGACATTATAGGCCCTGCCCTTGACCACCCTTAAATGTATCTGAATCTCGAACACACAATTTTGAAAGGAGACATTGAGGTTGTTAAGTACATCGTATAAACAAGTTTCAGCAAAATTCCTCAAGCAGTTGCAGTCTAGGAGAAGTTCAAATGTAAAACTTTTACACTTGATAGATGGAGAAAACAACTGATGGACAATTCACTATGTATATGACAATAAAGTGATTTTTTTTAACTAGCAAATTGGGGCAGAATTTTCAGCCCTTTCCAAATGCCAAATTCCTACCATTTTCCACCAAAATGTGTCTTAAAATTCCCAAAATCATTCCAAGGAATGCTTGTGTTGCCTGCAAAAGATAGCAACACTTAGGAATCACTTTTAAATAGGGTGCGACATCCAAGTGCGACAGACGGACAAAGTGATCCCTAATTACTTAGTGTCGCTATGCTTCGCAGGCAACACAAAAATTGAAAATATAATTTGACTCAATATGAAATAGTTTTACACGAAATGTTTACTTGTAGAAACAACCATGATCTAAGGTTAGAAAACTGACCCAAAAAAAGGCCTCATAATGGACAAATTATGCAGATGTATATTTTGATAATAAACAGTTCCAAATATTCAATCCCAATTTTCTTGATTATGTAGCTGATATTTACCAAATTGAAAGGCACAGGCACCTTTGAAAAGTAGTAAAAAAAATTCACTGCAATAGCTCACTTCAGCTTGATCAGTTGAGTTAAAAATGCAGGCAAAGAAGAAAATTCCACATTTCTTGTGTGAGCAACGTATCTTTATAAAAAGGAAAGGGAAATATTCAACAAATATTGGGTTAGAATTTAAGAGCTATGATCCTAGACCTCATATTCAAACAAAATTTCATGTTATTTCATGCCAACTGATAGAATATCTGTACTTGTACAAAAAGTAAACAAAAGCAGAGCAAATTCGGAACAGAAATAAAATTTTCGTCCATTTTGAAAGATAAGTTGAAAATTCTTATACGAACAAGGCGATTTCAAAGTCAAATTTATACCTGTTATCTTCTCAAGTGATTTGTATAATCTAAAAATTACTTTTCTCTTTTTATTTTTGTTTCCATGGAAAACAGTTTCGCCAGATTTTCATTTCAAACTTCGCGCCAATTATGAAGGAGAGTAAAATCAGCAAAAATTGCAGAAATCGAGAGAAAGTCCATTTAACCTTAGACGGCAAACTCGATGTTATATAGATGTATCTTCACATTATTCTGAATCTCTGATAAAGTTTCCCTGGCCCTTTGTCGGTGTTCTTTCCTTTTCAAAATACAGCCAAATCGAAGTCAACTCAGCAAAGAATTGTTCAGTCTTACGACGATTCGTGAAGACTCTTTAATGGAATCCAAGAACTCGATAAATCACATTTTCTGTTAGCCACCAAGGAATGAAAATTCTGTATCTATGGGGTACCTGGAATTGAATTTATTTGATTTCAACACTTTGATTCTGGCCAGGTAAATAGGTGGTTCGTAACATCATGAAGTCCAGACACATCTAGGAAAAAAGTAGAATAAGTGTCTCATTTATCAGTGGCGGATTCAGCAGGGGGTGGGGGGCGAGGGTACGTGCCGCCCCCCCCCCCCCCCCCCGGCAGTGCCCAACGAAGGGGCACTTATGAAGTTATGACATGCTTTTGGAAGCATTACACTGTTTCCGAACAAAAATCTATGAAATAAGTCAGAAATAGCCCCAAAACTACGGCAAGCCAATGTGGACAAAAATTCATTTTCTAATATTAGAAGTTCATTCTATTTTCAAATATTAGAAAATGAATTTCAAATATTAGAAATTCATTTTCTAATATTTGAAAATGATTTTCTAATACTAAAAATTAAAAAATTCTAATATTAGAAAATCATTTTCTAATATCAGAAAATGAATTTCTAATATTAGAAAATCATAGGTAATTTCTAATATAAGAAAATCATTTCCTAATACTAGAAATTCATTTTAATATATATTTGAAATTCATTTTCTTATATTTGAAATTCATTTTCTAATATTAGAAATTCATTTTCTAATGTAAGAAATTCAGTTTATTTTCTAATATTAGAAATTCATTTTCTAATATTAGAAATTCATTTTCTAATGTAAGAAATTCAGTTTATTTTCTAATATTAGAAATTCATTTTCTAATATTAGAAATTTATTTTCTACTATTTGAAAATGATTTTCTAAAATTAGACATTCTTTTTCTTATATTTGAAAATGATTTTCTTATATTACTAAACGATTTTCAAATATTAGAAAATGAATTTTTAATATTAGAAAATGATTTCTTAATATTAGAAAAGAGTCCATGGTACTAGTATAAGAACATCATGAAGAACATCATGAAGTCCAGACACATCTAGGAAAAAAGTAGAATAAGTGTCTCATTTATCAGTGGCGGATTCAGCAGGGGGTGGGGGGCGAGGGTACGTGCCGCCCCCCCCCCCCCCGGCAGTGCCCAACGAAGGGGCACTTATGAAGTTATGACATGCTTTTGGAAGCATTACACTGTTTCCGAACAAAAATCTATGAAATAAGTCAGAAATAGCCCCAAAACTACGGCAAGCCAATGTGGACAAAAATTCATTTTCTAATATTAGAAGTTCATTCTATTTTCAAATATTAGAAAATGAATTTCAAATATTAGAAATTCATTTTCTAATATTTGAAAATGATTTTCTAATACTAAAAATTAAAAAATTCTAATATTAGAAAATCATTTTCTAATATCAGAAAATGAATTTCTAATATTAGAAAATCATAGGTAATTTCTAATATAAGAAAATCATTTCCTTATACTAGAAATTCATTTTAATATATATTTGAAATTCATTTTCTTATATTTGAAATTCATTTTCTAATATTAGAAATTCATTTTCTAATGTAAGAAATTCAGTTTATTTTCTAATATTAGAAATTCATTTTCTAATATTAGAAATTCATTTTCTAATGTAAGAAATTCAGTTTATTTTCTAATATTAGAAATTCATTTTCTAATATTAGAAATTTATTTTCTACTATTTGAAAATGATTTTCTAAAATTAGACATTCTTTTTCTTATATTTGAAAATGATTTTCTTATATTACAAAACGATTTTCAAATATTAGAAAATGAATTTTTAATATTAGAAAATGATTTCTTAATATTACCTGTTACCTGTTACCTGTTACCTAGTTGAGAGATCTATCATCTAGTCTGTCGACTCTCCAGATCCGTTCCTGTATTTCTGCTTAATCTTTGATGTTCAGAATGGGGGGTTAGGCATGTTGGCTCAAATTTGAGTGGCTGTCCTTTCCAGTGGTTGTTAAGTTTGCTTTTGAACGAGTTTAGTGTATTGGCTGTCACAACGTTGTCTGGTAAGCTGTTCCATATATTGATGACTCTATTTGTAAAACAGTTTTTCCGCACATCTAGTCTGCAGTGGCTTTTGACTAGTTTTTGGCTGTTACCTCTTGTTCTGTTTTCCTGGCTCTTTACAAAAAGTGGTTTACTCATTTCATCTAGATTGTTAATGTATTTGTAGACTTGTATGACGTCTGCCCTTATTCTTCTATATTCTAATGATGGAAGACCTAGGTTGAGCAGTCTCTCCGAATAACTTAGATGTTGAATTCCATAGATCAGTTTTGTTGCTCTACGCTGTGTGTTTTCGATAGCCATGGCATCTTTTTTGTACAGAGTATACCACGCACAGGAAGCATATTCTAGGTGTGGTCTCACTAGGCTTTTGTATAGATGTAAGAAAGAATCATTATCCAAGTGTTTAAAGTTCCTTTTTATCACACCGAGCATGCGATTAGCCTTTTTTACTGCTGTGTTAATGTGAATTTGAAATTTAAGTTGGTTGTCTATTTGAACTCCTAAATCTGTTTCATATTCAATTTTTCCTATAACTTGCTCCGATAAGCTGTAATCATCTGGCAGGATTGCCCTGCCTAAATGAAGATGCTTACATTTGTCCTTGTTGAAGGTGAGTTGCCACGAGTGCGACCATGATATCAGATTGTTGATGTCCTGTTGGATCTTTCTGTGGTCTTCTTGATCGTTTGATGAGCCATATAGTTTCGTGTCATCTGCAAATAATTTGACTGGGTTACTAACTACTTCTGGCAAGTCATTGATGTAAATGAGAAAGAGGATAGGTCCCAAGACGCTGCCTTGCGGAATACCCGAAGTTATGTTGTCCCATGGAGAGTATTTACCATTTAGAATCACCCTCTGTTTCCTGTAATATTAGAAAAGAGTCCATGGTACTAGTATAAGAACTTTTATTATGAACATTAAAAAAAAAATCCAGATGGAATTTTTGCTATGTAATATATTTTCCATGGCATGAGAACTTTTATTATGATCATGGAAGATTCATTACATAATAAAATTTCCTTTTGGAATTTTTGATACATAATAAAAGTTCTTGGGAAAAAATATTATATTATATGATGAAAGTTCTATGGAATAAATATTATGCTGGAACACAGGCCTAAAGATTCGCCTATGCTCCTATAATAAAAACTTATACAGTGGCGGATTCAGGGGGTGCGGAGGGGGCGCCCGCCCCCCGGCACTGACCCAAAATTTTCCAAAAACAGGTATATTTTAGCTCATTTTCAGTCAAAATCGGACAAATTCGCCCCATGACCCATGGCAAAGGGGGCACTGGATCCGCCACTGTTATAGGAGCATAGGCGAACCCAGGCGATCTTTAGGCCTGTGTGCTGGAAGAAATATTTCATCACACTGGCACCTGTTCTGTAAAAGCCTATCAGTCTTTCAAGAGCCCATTGGGGACCTATGTGGTCCCTTGATAATTTACTTGAGCTACGCCTTTGAGAAAAATGTTTTTGCAATATTCCAGATCAATCTAGAGATCCAAACTCACGTCTTCGGGATACCTTTTATCGATATTTTTGTACGAAGGACTCTTAGCAGTAGGTCTTTTACGTGGGGATTTATTTCGAAATAGTACGACTAGCGATATGTCTTAGTATAGGAGTTATCTTTCCTTGGACACTTTGCACCACATGGGAAAATGTCAACAACGGCAGAGTGACACATTTTCCGTCTAGATTGACTACTTTTTACTTTCTCATCTTTTCTAATCGGACATGGTCATGCAAAGGATTGTGTGAGTATCGACTGTGAATTGAATAACTGATTCTAGATGAATAGAAACAGTCTTCATGAAAACTTTTTTGACCACTAGCCAGCTGGGCTAGTTGAGTGCCAAAATCTACTAGCCACCCAAAATTTTCTCTAGCCATTGAAAAAAAAAATAAAAACGCTATAAAGACCCATCGTTTCTTCAGCTAGGTCCGTTGAGTAGGCAAAAATTCACACAAATATAGAGTATACATAAAATCGAACAAAGTTAATTAACCACCACCCGATCATTTCTCTGGCGGATGTCAGCTACGTCATTATCAATAGACTCAATTTTACAATGAATGCATGATATTGTTTGTATAAATATAATTTCAAATACGCTTTTGTCTGCAGAAAATGGACGGAGAAAAAAAAGAACTTATTTGAATCATACTCGCTAAAAGGCCGGCCGTTGCTTGCGGCGCTTGGCCAATAGTTATAAAATTTTCGTAAGAATTTCTTCATCTCAGCAGGGACGTATATATATATATATATTTTATATACGTCCCTGATCTCAGTGTTCAGTCAAGATTTTTGAAATTGTTAGATATTTAATTGAACATGTTATACTCAGTACCGTAGAATAACCCGTCAAGCCGCGCTGAAATCAATGCACCGTTGTTACGGGAATATTTATCTTGTATCTTAGGACAATATTTTGATAAACATATTTTACAGGAAAACCTTATTATATTTCATTTGAAACATGTTCATTAAACTTAATGTTAACAAATCAGCTGGTGTAGATACACTTGGTCCTAGAATACTTAAGATAGCAGCTGGAATCATTACAAAACCTATAACAAGTATGATAAATATGAGTATTTTTACTGGCGTATTTCCTGAAAAACTAAAAACGGCAAAAGTTACCCCTATCTACAAAAAAGGAGATAAATCCGATCCCGGTAATTATCGACCCATATCTATTCTACCAACTATATCTAAACTTTTTGAAAGACACATAACCACACAGATGTACGACTATTTAAAGGAAAACGATTTATTGATGAAAGAGCAATCAGGTTTTCGAAAATCCCATTCATGTCAAACGGCGCTAACCAAACTAACGGAGAAATGGATAACCGACATTGACAATGGCAACATGACAGGAGTTTCTCTCTTAGATTTCAGAAAAGCGTTCGATCTTGTAAATCACAAAATTCTAATAGATAAAATGAAATACTATAACTTTACAAACGAAACTTTGAATTGGCTCGAATCGTACTTATCAAATAGGACACAAACTGTACATATTGGAAATGTTTCATCAAATCTCTCAGCTATTACATGTGGAGTTCCGCAAGGGTCAGTTCTAGGTCCAGTTCTTTTTCTCCTATATATTAATGATCTCCCGCTTCATGTAAAAAATTCAATACTTGATCTTTTCGCGGACGATGCCACTCTCCATAAAGCTAACAATAATTTGTTAGAAATCGAACGTGATATGAATGAAGATATGGACCACATTAGTGCTTGGTGTAAGGAAAACCGAATGGTCATAAACGAAAGTAAAACTAAATGTATTCTAGTCGGTGCTCGTCAGAAGATCTCTAGGCTCCCAACTACAACTCTTTCCTTAAAAGTTAATGATAAACTGATCGACAATCTCACATCAGATAAATTGTTAGGTGTGTACATAGATAACTATCTACAGTTTGATAAACACATTGATGAAGTATGTAAAGCTATTACCCAGAAGATCGCATTATTGCGAAGAATTAAAAAATATTTAGGACTTCAACATAGAGTACTCTACTATAATGCCTATATACTTCCAAGCATCGATTACTGCCTAACTATTTACGGCAATGCTTCTAAATCCCATCTAGACCGCATTCTGAAATTACAGAAAAGTGCAGCACGCGTAATCATGGATGCACCACCTGATACACCATCCCAACCTCTATTTGATGAGTTAGACTGGCTGAATATATACGACAGATGTATTTTTAACAAAAGAGTTTTATTATTTAAAATATTTAATAACCAAGCTCCCTCTTACTTATTAGACCTATTCTCTGAAACATCCAATTCAAATTATCAGTTACGGTCTATTACTGACCGAGACCTAAGTATTCCACGACATAAGACCGAGTTTTACAAGCGTTCCCTACAATATAGTGGTGTCATACTTTGGAATGAACTCCCCACTCATATCCGCCTGTCTAACTCACTCCCAACGTTCAAAAATTCTTTGTTAAAATACTTAAAGGAAAAGAGAAACAATACTAATGTCTGAAAATAACTGTCATTCCATGTGATGTATATTGTATATATTGTGTATATATTTCTTGTTGTTGCATTTATGAAGGCCTCGTGGAAGAATAGTATACTGCTAAACGAGTCACCTTCTTTAAATAAAGCTTATTATTATTATTATTATTATTATTAACATATACATTCCATACTTAAACCAGCGATAAAAGTTGAGACGCAACGTGTACTTTTGTGGAGAGAAGGCGGCGATATTACCCCAATTATAAGATGAGAAATCGCCAGCCGTTGGCCCTTAATCAGAACACTGCATTTCATTAAAAGTCACTAGCCAGTCGGGCTAGTCCAGCATCAAATTTTGGTAGCCAGGGCGGTCGGGCTAGTGAGTTTTCACGAAGACTGTAGAAAGAGGGAAGTGTGTGTGTGTGGAAGGGGGGGGGGCACTTTCAAATTCTCCTTGCTGTTTAAAAAAAAAGCCATTTTGAGGTGGTTTTTTTTATGATCTCTCTTGAATGGCTAAAATATTATTACTATATATAATAATTTTTTGAGATAGTATGTAAATAAACCTACAAAATGGTACTGGTGTCAAAGCAGTAACCGAACGATTTTGAAAGTTTATTCACAATAACTTCATTGAGACATGAAACTTATTGACAGCAAATTTTATGGAAACACAGCAAATGTTTCATACATAAGTATGCATACTGACCTACTGTCCACGCGGCTCACTTCGGAAACTAGATAAACTAGCGATTTTGACTATTTTATCATGCAGAACTTTGAATAAAATTGATACCATTCATTACACAATGTAGATATCGCTAAGTCATAAATTTTGGTACAATTTATGTGATAGTAAGTGCACGCAATCAAAATTAATCGCCAAAACAAATTTTAGATGGGCCATTTCCCATGCTAATTTTTCCCATGACGTTGTGACGCTCTCCATAGGCTCAATGTTAAACTCAGCGACGTCACGCTGACATTAATAACATCGAAAACGCCCCATCTAAAATATATATCGTCTGTATAATTTGATTGCATAAACCCTCGACCATGTAACATATACCAACATTTACGACTAAGCAAGATCTATTCATTGATATATATTTTATCTTATTTTTTGCATGACAAAGTTATCAAAATCGCGTTTAACCAGTTTCCGAAGTAAGGAGCTCGGATAGTAAGTCAAAGATATATTAGTTGACTTAAAATTATTAGTACAACGTATGAGCTGTTTGTCTAACAAAAATGCAGTTTAATGATGCAAATATTTCATTCTTATAATGTTTTAAATTTCCCGATTATTATCGATTATCATGCATAATCATAATCGATTATCGTAATCAGAAGGATCTGGCGACAACACTAATATGGAAGAATTGTCCCATAAACTCTTTGGTTTTTCCGAATCATTGCCCTAAGTGCTAGTGTGTTACTGGTAAGGGAATTGAAATTTTCAAAGTTTATCAAAAACACCTGTACTTTTCAATCTACAAGCAAATTAGTTTGAAAGATACTCCTTCATTATGAATAATCCTCAATACGTATCAGGTACCTATTATATTAAAATGTAGTTTTATCAGAATGTTTTTTTTTTCAGAAAACCTAAAACCCAGAAGGGGAAGAGATTTCTGGAGCACAGAGAGCCAAAAATCTTTGAAAATGTAAAGAAAACTTTGTTTCTGAAAGGAGGAAATACTCATGTCACAGTATCACAGGCTCTGAAAGAGCTAGTAAGTATTTATCATGTCACAGTATCACAGGCTCTGAAAGAGCTAGTAAGTATTTATCATGTCACAGTATCACAGGCTCTGAAAGAGCTGGTAAGTATTATCATAAAGACTGTAGGAGGGGACATTGTTTTAGCCTTCTTCTAGCAAAACCAAATGTTGTGCAGACACTGGGTATGATACAAAAATGTAGTGTATCTGAAATATTTGGAACACACTTTGTCTTTAGCTTTGTATTCTGTTTGTGTATATGAATTAGTTTACCAATTATTCTATGAGTATGTACTTATGTACTTGTTTCCTTTGAACATGTTGAATTGGACAATGATTTGCTGCTTTTGAATTATGCATTTGAAATTTTTATTAACTGTGACAAACTTTCGTACTTTCGTGGTTCTATGTATACAGTATTCATTATAACCCTCCTTTCATGAGCACGATAATAGTAATTGATTATATGTTTAAAATGATGATGACTATTTTGAAACTTAATACATTTACTGTAAATTGCTTTATTTTCGTCAGTACCAATTTTCGTCAATTCGTTCAAAATGACCATTTCGTCAGTACGTAAATTCGTCATCCAAGGGTCCCTAAAATATAATTTTGTCTGTTCAAATGCCAACTTGATATTCAGGTATAGGCTGTATGCGTTTGTTGTCATTGTTTGTTTAACAATTATTGGTACAAACAATTAGAGACATGTATACCACCTTGCTTGTTGTAAAAACATATCATTTGGTAATTAGAAGTACATTATATGCGACTTTGTGTGCGTATTCAGTTTTCAATGATTTATCATTTGCCTCTTAAGATTCAATTTTTCCTTTCTACACTATATTTTGTCAGGAGTATTTATATTCGTCGATACGTAATTTCGTCAAGGGAGGCACTGACGAAAATGACGAAAATTGGTACCTGACGAATAAAAACCAATTAACAGTAATAGAGATGACTTACTGAAATGACATTTTGAATTTCCCTTTCAGTATCTCCTGAAGAAACAGGATGCTGTTATGTATAAAAGGTAAAAACCCCTTCTCTTCCACAGCATTGTTAATTTTATGTGCGTGCACAAAAGATTGTAAAAAGGGGGAGAGCAACACTTACTTAAAATGAGGTCCTTTTAAGGTAAATCGGAAGAATTCATTGTTTTGATAACAGAAAAATTAAATACCACAAAGTTAGCCAAAGATGATGACTTCGGTATTGTTCAACACCATACATTTTCATGGTGAGTTGAATGAAACATTAAAAAAATATCAAATATATAAAAATATGCAAGATGTGGAAGTACATAATTTCTAGCTTTTTGACAATATTATTATACCCCTAATACCTTAAAGTATAAAAATGCATAGGAGAATGGTTACTGGGCGAGTTCTATTGATTTCAAGATTATATAATTAATCTTATAAGCGTTGATGCATGAATGTCCGTAGATAATATCTGTTCTTTTGGCCTTTAGCTGTAAATGTGTATACCATTGTCAGTGCTTTACATGTAAATGATGTCACATTTTCACACTTCATTTCAGGAAGAATATTCTCAGGCCATTTGAGGACGAAACACCTCTGGTAATGTGCATCAGATAAGGCTTTGTTACATTGTAATCCAATATGATTGATTTTCAATGAATACATGTATATTTGCAAAATTGATATAATCCTGTGGTTTTGATTTTCATTTATTGAATATCAAAGACGATGTAGAAATTAATCATAATTTGTTTGGAATAAGGAAAACAATTGTTTTACCACATTGCATGTAATCAAAATTAAGTTCTTTATTCCGTAAACTACATAGAAATATAGCATATTTAGAACTTAATTTAATATTAGATTGTTATTTTACATGCTCCGAAATCATGTCTCTTCTAATTCCTCTATATCACATATATCTATCATTAGGAATTCTTTGCCAAGAAAAGTGATGCATCATTATTTTTGTTTGGAAGTCACTCCAAGAAGAGACCTAACAACTTAGTCTTAGGTAAGTTACATGTGAATTATCACCTGCTCTTAAATATACATTTTCATAAATATTTCACAAATTGTTAAAGACCTAAGGAAGTGTCATGACCTTAAGCCAAGGTCAAAGGTCAAGGTCACAGTGCATTTGATAGGTTAAACCTTGTCCTAGCCATAGCTTTTTGCCGCCTATATGGATTTCAATAATATTTCACATACCGCAACTGTTGTGCAGTACCCAAGGATGTTTCATAACCTTAAACAGGGCCATATATATATAATATGTCAAAGATTCAGTGCACAGTTCTCATGGTCAATTTCTCTATGGATTTTATGAATATATCACTGGATTATTGCTGAAGACCCAAAGATGCATTATGGCCTTGAAATAAGGTCATAGGTCAAACATTTAAACTTATACATTAACTTGAATATTTCTCTACTATTAGTACTAACTGAGAGCTTGTTTTGAAATAAGATTATCCTGACCTATTGAAGTTTTAATTTTAAAAAAAGTGTTTTTTGTTTAAAGCACATGTACATGTATGAAACAAGTGACAATGTATTATGTTCTGTTGACTGTGCTTTTGCTAGATTTTTTGCGGAGTTTTTTTTAAAATTCACCCTCTGGCCATTGTGCAAAAATAAAATCTGATTATATATTTCTGTGTATGGAGTAGGGATTCCTTGAATTGATACTATCTTTTGCATAAGAATTAAGATTTTGCAGTATAGAAGAGCATATTTTTCCTGCATGCATAAGACATAAAAATGATATTTTTATTCAGGCCGCATGTTTGACTTCCATGTCTTGGATATGATCGAGTTGGGCATTGATAAATTTACATCCATGTCAGAGATAGAGGTGAGTACATGTATCACATTTATTTGTTTTACACAAGATTTCAATACACTGAACAGTATACTGTAAATGTGGAAATTTTTGCATGGGGGTAATTTTCGCATTTTTCGCAAAATCGAGGGACTTCACAAAAATTTCCCCCACTGCATTCCTACAATGGAAAAGACATTTTATCGCAAACATTATTCCCCACGCGTAACGTCATGATGTTATAATCGCGAAATTTTCCCCCAGCAAAAATAACCACGTTTACAGTATTCTATGATAATCTATAAATTTTCATAATCTATATTTTAAAAGATGTATGTAAATAATGATGAATATATTCTATACATGTACATACCAAAAGTTAAAATTGGTTTGGTTTTCTAAGCACTTGCTTCAAATGAGTGTATGTAAAATTTGAATTTTTCAGGGTAACAAATGTCCTGTTGGTACAAAGCCATGCCTTATGTTTGCTGGGGAGGCATTTGATACAGATATAGAATACCAAAGACTCAAAAATCTACTCATAGGTATGGTTTACATGAGATTTTCACGTAGCTTTATGGTTGTAACAGGCCAGCATACCGAAAGATGTCTAGTTCATTCATCTCCTTCTCTGTATGTCAATCTGTCTGTCTATCATCAGATTTCAGTTTTATATGATGACTTCTTAGCTCAAGTGAGCTATTGTAATAGCATGCTGTCTGTCCGTCCGGCGTAAACTTTTTTACATTTTCAACTTCTCTGCTCTGATTGGTTGACGTATTCTCGACCTCTCCTCTGCAACCACTGCACAGAATTTCACGAAACCTTACAGGAAGCAAGTACTAAAGGTCCTCTACCAAGTTAGTCTTTTTCGTGCTGATCAGTCAACAAATATGGCTGCTGAGGGCTCTGATTGGCTGACGTATTTTCGACTTCTGGTCTGCAACCACTGCACAGAATTTCACGAAACCTTACAGGAAGCAAGTACTAAAGGTCCTCTACCAAGTTTGTCTTTTTCGTGCTGATCAGTCAACAAATATGGCTGCTGAGGGCTCTGATTGACTGACGTATTTTCGACTTCTGGTCTGCAACCGCTGCACAAAATTTCACGAAACCTTACAGGAAGCAAGTACTAAAGGTCCTCTACCAAGTTTTTGTTTTTTGGTGCTGATTGGTCAACAAATATGGCGGTTGTGGGCTCTAATTGGCAGATGCATTTTCAACTTCTCCTCTGCAACCGCTGCACAGAATTTCATGAAACCTTACAGGAAGCAAGTACTCATGATTCTCTACACATTCTGTGTTTTTTGTGCGGATTGGCTTTCAAATATGGCCGCCAAGGGCTCTGATAGGCTGACGCATTTTCGACATCTCCAAAACTAATGCACAGAATTTCAGGAAACCTTAAAGGAAGCAAGTACGGTACTGAAGGGCCTCCACCAAATTGTCCTCTCTCATTCTTTTGTTTGCAACTCAGGTGACGATGTGACCACCTTTGGCCTCTTGTTTTGGCATGAACAGAGTTAACAAAATGATATTTAGTGAATGACTTTTGTCTGATGTAGTTACACATCTTATTAAAATACAAACATTATTGATTTACTTTTGACCTAGTTATGCTAGAATTGGACTTCGTGTTGCCATGGAAACAAAAAACCATAGAAATGGAAATGGAATTACTAGAACAGGTAGCACCATCTACTCTTTGTTGATTTCATTACAGACTTTTTCCGTGGACCTGTGGTAGAGCAAGTCAGGCTCTCAGGACTTGAACATACTGTAATGATCACAGCTGCTGATGGCAAAATATTCATACGCAACTATAAGTAAGTAAATTCATGTGAGAAATTTAAAAGAAAAAAAAATTAAGAGATACTAATTAAATTACTTCTTTTTGTTTTAGCTGAAATACTTTGACTAAAGGAAAGTTGACAACATTCTGAAAATTAAGAATATGATTAAAGCATTATGGAACAATAACATACGTACATGTACTTAAAAAACCAGAGGCCTGTATATTGCATCAACAAAGTTGCAATACATACATTTGTCCTTTACTTAGTTTAAAATGCTTTTTACCTCTTTCAGAATATTGATGAAGAAATCTGGTTGTAAGACTCCACGTATAGAGTTAGAGAACATGGGGCCATCACTGGACTTGGTTATGAGGAGAACAAAACTAGCGTCAGATGACTTCTACAAACGGGCACTGAAACAGCCAATCACTGCAAAGGTAAGTCATGCATCAAAATGCTTGTATTTCTGGTTAATGATATATGTATAGAAAATTGTACCCTTCTTTTGGTATAAATTATAAGTTGCCCATTACATTTTGTATAATGTATGTTGTATAGATAAAATCACATGACACCACACAATGCTTGAATCACTTTTAAAAGAACATTCAGAGCTAAATTTTAAAGATTTTTATGCCCCCAGAATCAAAGATTCGGGGGCATATAGTTTTTGGCCTGTCCGTCTGTTTGTTTGTCTGTTTGTCTGTTTGTCCGAAAAAACTTTAACATTGAGCATAACTTTTGAATGGAAGGTGATAGAGCTTTCATATTTCACATGTGTATTCCTTGTGACAAGACCTTTCCATTGATACCAAAATTTTTGACCTTGTGACCTTGACCTTGACCTTTGACCTACTTTTCAAAAACTTTAACATTGGGCATAACTTTTGAATGGTAAGTGATAGGGCTTTCATATTTCACACGTGTGTTCCTTGTGACAAGACCTTTTCATTGATACCAAAAGTTTTGACCTTGTGACCTTGACCTTTGACCTACTTTTCAAAAACTTTAACATTGAGCATAACTTTTGAATGGAAGGTGATAGAGCTTTCATATTTCACACATGTATTCCTTGTGACAAGACCTTTCCATTGATACCAAATTTTTTTACCTTGTGACCTTGACCTTGACCTTTGACCTACTTTTCAAAAACTTTAACATTGGGCATAACTTTTGAATGGTAAGTGATAGGGCTTTCATATTTCACACGTGTGTTCCTTGTGACAAGACCTTTTCATTGATACCAAAAGTTTTGACCTTGTGACCTTGACCTTTGACCTACTTTTCAAAAACTTTAACATTGAGCATAACTTTTGAATGGAAGGTGATAGAGCTTTCATATTTCACACATGTATTCCTTGTGACAAGACCTTTCCATTGATACCAAATTTTTTTACCTTGTGACCTTGACCTTGACCTTTGACCTACTTTTCAAAAACTTTAACATTGGGCATAACTTTTGAATGGTAAGTGATAGGGCTTTCATATTTCACACGTGTGTTCCTTGTGACAAGACCTTTCCATTGATACCAAAATTTTTGACCTTGTGACCTTGACCTTGACCTTGACCTTTGACCTGCTTTTCAAAAACTTTAACATTGGCATAACTTTTGAATGGTAAGTGATAGGGCTTTCATATTTCACATGTGTGTTCCTTGTGACAAGACCTTTCCATTGATACCAAAATTGTTGACCTCTTGACCTTGACCTTTGACCTACTTTTCAAAATCTTTAACAATGGGCATAACTTTTGATTGGTTAGTGATAGGGCTTTCATATTTCACACGTGTGTTCCTTGTGACAAGACCTTTTCATTGATACCAAAAGTTTTGACCTTGTGACCTTGACCTTGACCTTTGACCTACTTTTCAAAAACTTTAACATTGGGCATAACTTTTGAATGGTAAGTGATAGGGCTTTCATATTTCACATGTGTGTTCCTTGTGACAAGACCTTTCCATTGATACCAAAATTTTTGACCTTGTGACCTTGACCTTGACCTTTGACCTACTTTTCAAAAACTTTAACATGGGCATAACTTTTGAATGGTAAGTGATAGGACTTTCATATTTCACATGTGTATTCCTTGTGACAAGACCTTTCCATTGATACCAAAATTGTTGACCTTGACCTTTCACATACTTAACAGAAAATGAAGTTTATACTAACAAAGATGCCACCGGGGGCATTCGTTTTTCACAAACACAGGCTTTATAAATTTTATTTATTATACATTAAACAATACTTTATTTATGATCCATTAAACAAACAAGTTACAAACTTGCACATATGTCTCATGTTGGCTCCGATGTTGGCATGAGGGAGTCATTAGAGCAGGAGGATATTGGTATTACATGGAGGAAAGCCTCTTCAGGGAGACCACCATACCATCCAGCATTTCTGCTAGAAACATAATATCACATTCCCTGTAAATGTACTAGATAAATAATGCATTGATGATGTGAACATGACTGAATTGAAATTATCAAGTTGTAGAATGTTTGATATCTTTTTAAGTCAAGGAATTGTTTTATTTCCATTTCCAGCCAAGAAAGAAGAAAAATATATCACAGGATGCGTTTGGTTCTAAACTGGGACGTATTCACATGCAGAAACAAGACTTAGGAAAATTACAAACTAGGAAAATGAAAGGACTAAAAAGACAAAAGGGTGACAATGAAAAAACTGACTCTGAAGAACCTACTCAGAAACGGAAAAAATCTAACAAAGAAGCTGATTAAAATTTAGGAAAAAATTGTTTTCTTTGTTTTGATTTTTCCAGTGAGAGAATGGTTGTGGAAAAAAGGAGATACTTGCATATTTGTGAAAAAGTTTGTCATCACCTCCACCTCCCCCCCCCCCCTTTCTGCTTCAGGTTAATGTAATGTAAAAAAGAATTTTTTACAAGGAATGCACATATGAATTTCCAATGACGGTTCAAAAGTTGTGCCAAAGGTTAAAGTGTTTGAAAAAGAGGTCACACACTGAGCCTAGTAGTCACATGGTTGTAAATTTTGGTGTCCAAAGTTAGGTACATATATAGCTTGAGAAGTACACATGCTAAATTTGAAAGCTAAAATAATTAACCATGAAAAAGTTAAGCCCAATGATGAATATGCTTAATAGTTTGATGCTGTAAGTCTGTCTATGCATCTACATATTATGTATCTTGATACATTGTTGGGATGAAGAAGTCCTAGGGCCATATTTACTGTTAGTAGGTTCATTGTCACAAGTGGAAGGACTTGGATTTTCAAGGGTAAGATTACAAATGTTGTAATAGACGATCTTCACATTAACGCAGTAGACTTGAATTTTAGACACTCCAAGACCCGACATCATAGCATTTGACATTATTTCTTACTGTGTCGTTGAAACAGGTTTGTGATGTCATAATGAAAAATAACGTCGAAAGTTGTGACATCAGATCTTGGAGTGTCTAAAATTCAAGTCTAGCAGTAACATGAGTAATGTGAAAATGGCCTATTGTAAAGCTTTGTGGGCAGAATAGAGATGAAACTGTATGGCGTTAATTGGATCTTCAAACTTGTCACATTACAGAACCTTTAGGCTCAAATGTCAAGGTCACAGCTCTTAAAACAAATTAGGCCATAGTAAGTAAATATTTTGTTTTACATCCCATGGAAGGTACCTCTTTGGAGAATTGTTCAGAAAAAAATACACACACACAAGATCTATTTTGATGTCCAAAAAATCATCAAATATTCATTTCAAATCAAACCAAATCCTTATAGATCAATACCTTTAAGACCATAATTTTCCAAACTCATCTGAACATATCAGTATATATGACCTAAGTGAAAGTTTTAGCACTATCCAGCTGGTTTGGAAAGATTTCCCAATCTTGACTCTTAATGTCTCTTGTATCTTAATGTAAAATCAGTCTCTTAATGTAAAAAAAATTTGAATGATGATCGATGAATGTGTGTGTGAGTTTTCTTGCCTGATGGAAGGGTTCCTTTCATAAAATCATCAGGACGTCAAACAAAATATTTAATTACTATGGCCTTATGAAAGGTACATTTATAATTCTCCTCTTTAAAAGTATGTCAAATACTAAGTCAAAAGAAGGGTTTTTAGCTACCTGAGCGAAGCTCAAGTGAGCTATTGTCATAGCATGCCGTCCGTCGTCGTCCATCCAGCGTAAACTTTTAACATTTTCGACATCTCCTCTGCAACCGCTGCACAGAATTTCACGAAACTTCACAGGAAGCAAGAACTCAATGCCCTCTACCAAGTTTGTGTTTTTTGAGCCGATCTGAAATCCAAGATGGCCGCCACAGGCTCTGATTGGCTAACACATTTTCGATTTCTCCTCTGAAACTGCTTCACAGAATATTTCGAAACTTCACAGGAAGCAAGAACTCAATGCCCTCTACCAAGTTTGTGTTTTTCGAGCATATCGGAAATCCAAGATAACCGCCACAGGCTCTGATTTGCTGACACATTTTCGACTTCTCCTCTGAAACCACTACACAGAATATCTCGAAACTTCACAGGAAGCAAGAACTCAATGCCCTCTACCAATTTTTTGTTTTTCGAGCCGATCGGAAATCCAAGATGGCTGCCACAAGCTCTGATTGTCTAACACATTTTCGACTTCTCCTCTGAAACCGCTGCACAGAATTTCATGAAACTTCACAGGAAGCAAGCACTCATTGCCCTCTACCAAGTTTGTGTTTTTTAACCGATCTGAAATCCAAGATGGCCGCCACAGGCTCTGATTGGCTGACACATTTTCGACTTCTCCTCTGAAACCGTTTCACAGAATTTCTGGAAACTTCACAGGAAGCAAATACTCAATGCCCTCTACCAAGGTTGTGTTTTTCGAGCTGATGGGAAATCCAAGATGGCTGCCACAAGCTCTGATTGGCTTTCACATTTTCGACTGCTCCTCTGAAACTGCTGCACAGAATCTCTCGAAACTTCACAGGATGCAAGAACTCATTGCCCTCTAAGAAGTTTAAGCGTTTTTGGAGCCGATCGGAAATCCAAGATTGCAGCTACAGGCTCTGATTGGCTGACATATTTTCGACTTCTCCTCTGAAACCGCTTCACAGAATTTCTTGAAACTTCACAGGAAGCAAGTACTCATTGCCCTTTTAGTCTACCAAGTTTGTGTTTTTCGAGCCAATCGGAAACCCAAGATGTCCTCCATAGGCTCTAATTGGATGACACATTTCTGACTTATCCTCTTAAACTACTGCACAGAATGTCACCAAACTTTACAGGAAGTAAGTCCACATTGTCCTTCTCAAAGCTTCACTAAAAGTGATTTTCTTCAGTTCTTATACTGACTTTGATTGAAAACATACATACAGTCTCCTCAGGTGAGCGATGTGCCCCCCTTGGGCCTCTTGTTTACAAGAAGTTGTTATTAAGTAACCAAAAAAAGCCTTTTTGCAAAGCCTTCACTCTTTGCTTTAAAGCTATGTCAAAGTTTAGAAAAAAATAAGATAAATGACCAGATAAATACCACTATGATTGGCGTAGATGATATGGCTATCATAGCAGCATATGTAATCCCTATCGCTCACCATTCGAACGATAAAACTTTCAGAAAATGAGTCAAATGCACATGTGAAAAGGAATACAAGGGGTTAGCCTCATATATTAATATAGGGTGATACAGTTTCTGATCGTACTTCTTCAGCACAAAATCATTTAATGGAAGGCTTGTGGAAACGTCATTCGAAAATTTTTAGGCTGCAGCTTTTTGGTCTAAACAAGTTAAAAGTCATGTTTGTAAAACATTAATGCCCCCTACCCCTTCTGTGATTAAAGTCCGTCACAACTTTATACTTGCATTGATACAACCTATGGGGGTATAAAGTAACAGTTTCATTTCAATATGTAACTCCACTCAAGAGATATTGAACAGAAACCCTGAAGTTTTGGTATTTTTCAAAGTGCAAGGGGCATAACTCTGTCCAAATTTTTTTGATCGGACCTAAATATGAACTTGACCTAGATTTTTGTTTGATGTGTCTGTATACAAAATTTCATTTCTATATGTAACTCCACTCAAGAGATATTGAACGGAAACCCTGAAATTTTGGTATTTTTCGAAGTGCAAGGGGCATTACTCTGTAAAAAATTTTTTGATTGGACCCAAATAAGAACTTGACCTAGATTGTCATTTGATGTATCCGTATACAAAATTTCATTTCAATATGTAACTCCACTCAAGAGATATTGAACAGAAACCCTGAAATTTTGGTATTTTTCGAAGTGCAAGGGGCATAACTCTGTCAAAATTTTTTCGATCGGACCTTAATACGAACTTGACCTGGATTTTCATTTGATGTGTTTTTATACAAAATTTCATTTCAATATGTAACTCCATTCAAGAGATATTGAACGGAAACCCTGAAATTTTGGTATTTTTCGAAATGCAAGGGGCATAACTCTGTCAATTTTTTTTTTGATCGGACCCAAATATGAACTTGACCTAGATTTTTGTTTGATGTGTCTGCAAAATTTCATTTCTATGTGTAACTCCACTTAAGAGATATTGAACGGAAACCCTGAAATTTTGGTATTTTTCGAAGTGCAAGGGGCATTACTCTGTAAAAATTTTGTTGATTGGACCCAAATAAGAACTTGACCTAGATTGTCATAAGCCCTTTTCACATAACTGCGGTCCAGTTGTTTTGGACGGCAAAATAAGTACTTTTCCCGCAATATGACGTCAGGGACAATCGATTTTTAACTGTGACGTAACGAAAGTCGGTACTTGCCGTCCACAAAACGTTAGTCACGCAGTTATGTGAAAAAGGCTTATTGGATGTATCCAATGAACTTGACCTAGATTTTTGTTTGATGTGTCTGTATACAAAATTTCATTTCAATATGTGAATCCATTCCAGAGATATTGAACGGAAACTGATGTCGCGGACCGACCGACAGACCGACCGACCGACAGCGGCAAACCTATATGTCCCCTCTTCTTCGAAGGGGGGCATAAAAATAATACCGATATGCCGTTGGATCGTTATCACACGACCAAAGTATTTTACAGTATCAGCAATGCATGTAACTAATGTTAGTTGAAATCCAATTGGGCATGATCCCTTAGATCCTCTTAGCTGTGACTGTGGTCTGTTCGCATCGGTATAGTCAGCAGCAAATTTTACATTAAAAATTTTCCAAAATTGTCGCTGAAGTTTATACAGCTCCGCTTCAGTCTGCGCTGAAATTTGTGTACTTGTCAAGCGAATAATGAAAAGTGGTATGACCGTTTAAATAGTTCTTTAATGTGCATTAAAAACAGTAAAAGCCCCTCTCCAATGTCTGATTATAGATCCGATGCCCCCTCCCCCAAATATCCAAATATAAGATTCGTTTTGGCTTTTGCACGCACGGACGTATTTTAGGAATGTATTGGAATATAATCGATAGCAAGGGGGGTCAAACTCGTCCAGAAATATTCAAATGCATCCCGTCGTTTCTTCCTTTTACTGAATTTTTAACTTTTATCGTTTACCTAAAATCGAATACTGACCCTCAAACCTTTGAATAAAAAAATTGAACATCGCTTGATATCGTGAGGCCAATTTGCATGAAGCATCCTCCATTATAAATTGTGAAACTATTTTTTCACCATTATTCACTTGAAACCTAAGTTTAACCTCCCCCTCCTTTTTCTTTTTGCTTCAATATTTCTCCCGTTTCACATCTTATTTTTATTCGATTAATTTTGTTAGCCAATCACGTGTGGACGGGCGAAATCATTGAAGCTAGCCACCCCCTTCCCCAATTTTAGTTTTATAAATCCATTTTTTTTTTTCGAAGATGAAGAAATTGTTGTGAAATGAGTCGCTGCTTGATTACACTTGATGTTAGATTTAAAATCGTGTATAAATCATTAAATGGATAGGTTTTTCCGATATCAGCATCAGGAAAACATCAACATGCATGAAATAAAATGACATGTCAAGTGATTTGTAACATGCAGTTTTAGCCACCCTCCCCCTTTTTTAAATGTGTTTATGCATTGTTGTAAGCATCCTCAGATGCGTGACAATTTTAGGTATAACGCCGCAAGTAGATACCCCTCCCCCTCTGCGGAAAATATCAACACGAGTAGCGGTTCTTGAGAGACGTCATCAAATCTCGTGCACATATGTACACAGTTGCCTTTGACAACGATCAAGCTGCTTCAACTTCCCGCGAGGTAAATATCCTTCAATTCTTGAGTTTATTTACTTTTTGTGGACCCACAATATTTATACTCGACAGGACAGTAAATGCATTACATCATGCACAAACAAGACTACCGATTTCATCGCTAAACACTCAAGGAACAGTGTTTGTACTCTTGTTTACAGTAGCGCGAATAATCTCTTGATTCCACACCTCGCTGTGTACATAACTCATGCTTACACCATTGATGGGATTTTCATATTCTTAATTATTTGTTAGAGGTCAGAAAGTTATTGTTCAAACAATATTATGGTCGTTATGATTGTAATTTTGTTTGCATAGACCCAATTCACATTACAGAGTACACATCACTTGCAAGATTATTTCTACTGTCCTGTTCACTAAATTCAGAGCACCCTGTTTTCCCGGTTTTCTCTAAAATATGATACTGTCATCCTCCAAAAATATATCAATTTCGGCGCCTCAATTTCATTGTACTCCTTTAGTCGTAACAGAAAATATAATTGTTTTGGCTGTACGTCAATTAAGTTAGAAGTAGGACAGAAAATAAAAAATCTACGGGGATTTTCTATAGTAAAATTGCTGAAAATGCGTGACGTCTGGAGCTTTGACGTCACTGTTTACTATTGTTGACACTGAGAACAATACGGCGGCGGCTTGAAATTAACATGGGAAATTCCCGTAGACATTTTATTTTTCACATTGCGGTTTGAAGTCAGCTGATAGGGTAAGTTGAACTTAATTTCCAGTTACGACTAAAGGAGGTCAATACTTGGAAACTATAAGTTATAGGAAAATTCTTCAGATGACAGAATAAATCGCCAAAACAGGGTGCTCTGGATTTAGTGAACAGGACAGTAGTGTCTTCTTCTTCTTCTTCTTCTTTCTATACTGAGTTGGGCTCTCAAAAGAACGTTAATTAATTCTACACGACTCACTTCAGAAACTTGATAGATCTAAATGGAATATTGCAATCAAATTATACAGACATAATACTTTGTTTAGAATTGGCATTTTCAGTGTAACATTTAAACTTGATGTCACTGAGTTGAGCAAAGAGCCTATGGAATTTCAATTTCACGAGGAAAATTAGCATGGGAATCAGTCCATCTAAAATGAGTTTTATAAAGTTTGAAATGCGTGCACTATAGCTGAGTGACAATCAAAGAAATTACACTGAAATTTAAGTCTATTGAATTGTATCATTTTTGTCTTAAGCTTTGCATGATAAAGTGGTTAAAATTACCTTTATCAAAGTTTCCAAAGTGAGTTGTGCAGACATTAGTTACAGTAGCAACAAGGAATCTTACAGTAGTTGGCTGTCTCCTAGAGTCTACAGTATACCAAGGAATAACTGAACAAGAAGCTGCTTCTCTGTTGCAGTTGAACTAGATCATTGTAGATTGTTCCATATTTTAAATTTTATTCCTTAACACGCATATTCTTCTGGTCTCAACTTTTTATCCTCTGGCAACTCGGTTGTGGAGGGGATATAGCATTGCTGCTGTTGGTCCATGTGTGTGGTGTGTGAAGTGTGTGTCCGGATTCTTGTGAACATTATAGACGACAAAAGTAATGATCATAGAAACATCAAACTTGCCAAAAGTGTTCCCCATGGGCCCGAAAGGATGAACCCTATTGATTTTCAATATCAAAGGTCAAGGTCACTGTGGACTTGGGCTTAAAATCCTTGTGAACAGCATAGACAACAAAGCAATCATCAAAGAAACATCAAACCTTCCACAAATATACCCCATGGGGAGAGGATTCATCCTATCAATTTTCAAGGTCAGGGGTCAAAGGTCAAGGTCATTATGGACTTAGGCTTAAAATAAATTTGCTCGGTGATATAATACATGCAATTGCCAGAGGATGCAATGCTTGCATTGCCTTTATTAACTCATATATAATAAGATTTATTTCATACCAGATGAAGCTGCAATTCTAAATGTATATGTATGTTTGTGAAGAGTACAGTGGAGGTGCCAAATAGTACATACATGAAAAATTCCTCAATCCAAAGCAGAATTTTCGAATGTACATTAGTCACAAACAAAAAGATTTCATTCAGAGCATCAGCCAATCTAGAAATTGAATGAATTCATTAAAGTTGTCCAGATTTGCCACAAAAAGGCTTACTTGAAAACTTGAAATTTTTATCGGAATCATAAGTTTAGAGCAGATTATTTGCATGACAATCTGTTTGAAATAAGTTGACATTTCATTTTGTCTTTTTTCAGTAAGAAGGTTTTAAACCGTCACCATGGGGCCTTTACCGCAAGGCAGTCGTAATGTCCACATCATGGCCAGTAATGGTCCCGATATAAACATGATGAAATTTTACAACACGACGAACTCCACCACATACGGTCGTTATTACGACAAGTTTAAACCCCGCCCTGGTCGACATACCGGCACAGGATATTTGTCAAACTTCAGACCAGCTGTTTACTATAGTCAAAGATTAGATCAAGTGGACAACCCTGTTTTAGCGTAAGTAATGAAGCTTTATGTGCAGAAAGCTCTATTTGTCTGTTTTTGCATACACGAAGATGATAACTGCCATTGCATGTATTGCTTTTGATGAATAAACTAGTATACTATTGTCAATTGAACGCATAATTGAGTGAAATATAGAAAAAATACAATTACTAGATCAATATTTTGCTGCTTTATAAAATTTATTTTCTTATTTTTTGTCAACCTAGAAAATAATAAACTAAAGTTTAACTTCCTCGAAATTAATTTGAAGTCTCAAGAAGTACCACATTGTTAGTATTTCTTCATGAAATATATTTTTACAGGAATATTTGTTCTAAGAATTATCACACGGTGACAGAACTTCATTTTCAACCATATAAAGAGAATAACGGAGCAGAACCTCTGCCTGGAAATGTTCATCAAGTCGGCTCTGGATTTATTCGGCAAAAACCTATCACCTACCCCACAGAAAGAGAGGTTTGTGACAGAAATTGTAGAGCAACCCAGAAATGTTTTTATTCTATTTCATTTTTACAAAGAACACACAACTTAACACACCCATTTCTGAAAAAAAAAGTATTCATGTAACGGAAGTCATAAATTACTTTGACAAGAAATTATTTGCACAGCAGCTAGTAATTGATTCATGTATAGGCAAATGAATGCAAGAAATACCTTGAATTTCCTCTTTACAAATTTTGCTTATTTAAACAAAAGTAACAAATTTTCTAATGAAGTGAGCTACATGTACAGCCTTTTACTTTATATTGCTTGTAGATTAAAAAAAAAACAGTATGCTATCTATTTATGTGTCACATGGATGCAGATATTGCATTAATGGAAATGATATTATGGAGCATAAGAGAATTATTACTTTATATTTTAGGTTAAGGGAGTATTTATTGACACTAGAGCTGCTACGGCCCCTATGGACATTCTACCTAAAGCCAAACCACGTTTACACACACTGAGACCTAAAGATATGGTAGAAGACGAAAACACAGGATATGTAAGTCCCGTTATCTTTTCAAGATTGTTTTTTACTACAGACTTGAAAATCTTTAATGTGAAGTTATGTGGTTTCTTAAATTGTCATTCACTTATAAAGCTATTTCTTTTAAATAAGTCTCACTATGATTTAAAATTTTAAAGTCAATATAAAATATTTTGATAGATTATTGATCCTTCATTCAGATTTTGAAAGAAAAAAATTCATGATGTTTTCATTTTGTAATTTACTCTGTATGTTTTCATGCTTTGCCTTTCTCATTGGACGTCTCTTGATCTTTTTATGTCAAGAAAACAAGTCTTGATTTATTTTATAATTTTCATAATTAGAACATGATATAATTCATATTTTATAAATAAATTCTAACTTATACAGGGACCAAAGTACATGGTGTCTGAAACCAAGCAAAAGTATATTGGTGACCAACCTGAGAGAAGTAAGTACACATGTACTTGTCTGACATGAAATCACGAATACTATTTGATGTGAATTTGTGAAAAAAAATCCTTCCTTAATTTCAGTAAATCAGTTTTAGTTTCTTAGTGTTTTCAAAGTCAATAGTTTTTTATGGGAATCTAAAATCATATTTATTATGTTTGAATGGTATTCAGAAACTGGGCCGTTTCCAGAACATAAAATTATATAAGAATTAGACATATGTATTTTGGCGTGCTATATGTAAAAAAAAAATGATCTTGAGAAACTAAATATGATTTTTAAGAAGTGTCATTCTCACCTTATGTTTGAAGAAAATCATTACAGAGTGACAAGTGTTAATAATTCGTCTTTAAATTAAAATAATATAAAAAGTGTAATAATTATGTCGTAAACATTTCTTTGAATGACTTATTGTGACCCTACTACAATATGTACATGTAATATCACAAATACTTGAAATAACAAGTTTTTAATCACAACTTGTAATTGTGTGAATTAATCATTTTGTATAACATGTTTTCATCAGTTATCCATGGTAAGATTTCACCAATTGATATCCCATTCACACCCACTCTTTGTTTATATCTTTTCCCTCTCCCTGTAGATATTTCCTTATGTTTTCAAATATATTTTCATTGCACATCTTTTCTGTTCTTTTATGCTTTCAGTCATCCAAATAGACCATTTTCTTATTACCGTTAGACTTGCATTTTAGACACACTAAGACCCGACATCACAACTTTTGACGTGATTTTTAGCTCGCCGGGACGAAAAAGTCCGGAGAGCTAATGCCATACCCTCGGCGTCATCGTAGTTGTCGTCGTCGTCCGTAGACAAAACTTTAACCTGAGCTATATCTGTTGAACTATAAGGGGTAGGACTTTGATATTTCACATGTAGATACCTTGTGAAAAGACCTTTCATTTGAGACCATGACCTTTGACCTAATGACCTTGACCTTGGACTTTGACCTACTTTTCAAAAACTTTAACCTGGTTTCTGACAAAAACCTGTATAGGCGAGCTATGTAATCTTTGATTACCCTATGTTTTTTATTAAGACGTCACAGTCAAAAGTTACATCAAATATTGTAATGTCAGGTCTTGGCCTGTGTAAAATTCAGGTCTACTGCGGTATTGTGAAAATCGTCTATTTATGTTTCATTTATTTTCATGTTCATGTAAACAATTTTCTATCTTCAAAAAACTGTCTTCAGTAGTTTTATATAATAATACATATTATAATTCTAATATTACTCCTTCTCTTCACTTTTGGGTCATTCCTAAAAGTTTTTGGTAGCTCAATGGTAATGGTTAAATATATTTTAAACAAAAGTTGTATTTTTGGCATTTATAGTGGTATTGATATAAATTTAGATATTTCGAAAAAAAAAAAAATGTAGTTAAATTTTACTTGACGGAGGAAAATGATGTAGCAAGTTGTGAAGAAAACACTTTTAGAAGATTGACAAAAATAGCAAGTTTAAAAAAAAGTTAATTTATCAAAACTGATAAATTTTCTCTAATTACTCAAAGTTGTGGTATTAAATTTTGTTTTCAGTTGGATACATCATATCAAAGAGATAGCAGAAAAATCGATTAATTAATGCAAATTATCTATTTCAATGATAGAATTAAGAAATTAAAGAATTTTTTTTTAATTCATCATTACTTTCAGAACTTCTGAGTTGTATTTTATGGATTATATCCATGGTATGATATAAGTTTGATAGCCTATGAAGTAAGAATATTGCATGAGGTTCCTATATAATACATGTATTTATAGTACAGATTAAGGTATCCTATGTACAAATTAGGGCATTTTTCGATGCCAGGTAAGGTACTATAAACTATATATTTTCTGAAAGGTTATAATGCCTGCTGTTCAGAAATAATAATTTTGGGGCCAGAAAAAACAAAGGGGAATAACTGATGAAGCATTTAAATTGTCTTTTTTCTCTATATAACATGCAAAATAACAAAGTTGTAAAAGAGTTTTTCCCCTTTGATTTTTAAGACCTGGGAGTCTTATATCTTGATTTTTAAGACCTGGGAGTCTTATATCTATACTCAGGGCATGATCATTACCTTTCAGAAAATATATAGATTATAGTACCTTACCAGGCACAAAATTTACCATACTTTACAATGGAATTGATTAAAACGCTATGTAAAGTGACTCTTTTGTACAACGGATACCTTAAGAAAATGCTCTATCAATAGGACGAAATTTTGAATTCCGGAATGCCATAACAGAAATTTCAGTATAGTCTCAAGGAATGACTGGTACTTGGGCTGCTTTGAAAAGCTTATATTGATCTATAAGTTGTAATTCTGAATAGATACAGAGAGTAAATCTAGACTACGCTGTAGAGTCACATTGAATGAAAGAGAAAGATGTATAGCATGGCGGAACCACAATTAATACACGCCTAAATTTATATTGAATATTCACCCATGATTTATTATAAAATGCACGAGAATGTGAAGAAAATCCAAACAAACATACGTACAATTATTACAATTTTGTATCTTAAATTATGAATATTGATGTACATTGAATCTAAGCATGTTGCATGTCCTTGAAATTATTTTGTTTTATGCACCAATCAATTATTGTTTTATTTTGAAAAAGAAGTTAATTTCCATTTTCTCTTAGTATGTTAGATTTTACATTATTTAATCATACTAGCTTAAATAGAAAAACGTGTGAATGACGAAATTTATGTTTTATTACCCGAAATGTGCATGTCTGGTCCATGCTGTAAATTTATCTGCTCTAAATGATGCTAATGAATTTGAAGACGTTAAACATTCATATATCTGCAGAAGTTAATTCTATGTATATTATATTGATTTAAAAAAATTTTAATTAAAATTTTTTTTTAAGTTTTAAGTAATTTTCCTATTCACATGATTTCAATGTATGCTTGGGATCATTATAACATCATCTTGCATATCTACTTCAATCAGACACTTATATTCATGTATGAAATTAACATTTTTACAGTGGATCTTACAAACAAAACTGTTGGACCAAGTGAGGAAACTGGATTCACTCATGCGTATAATGTGGAACCAATAACATTCATACCTGGCCAACCACACAAAAATGAATTACCAGTAAGATCGATACTTTATTATTATACTTATAGACTTCTCAGAATTAGAAAAGATAATGCTACATAACTGTAAAACTAAGTATGTTGTCATTGCAACTGTTGAAGACAATTTAAAGTATTTGAGGAGAAGAAAAGAATTAGAATTCTAATGCAATGTCGCTATAACGTTGATTTTCATTGGTCGTTTGCTCCTAATTAAGTTACGGCTGTAAAATGAGAACATACTAGGCTTTGACGTTGCTAGCATCACATTTTGCTTTATATTCACAAAAATATAGATTGCATTAGAATGGGAATAACAAGATTACTGACGTTATGTTTGTGGATGGTAAATGCTGATTTTATGATGCAAACATCTGTTTAACTGGCTCCGCTAACTCGTTGCAAAATAAAAACTCAGTTTGCAACCGTAAAATCAGCATATACCGTCCACAAACATAACGTCAGAAGCTAGTTATTCCCTAAATAGAGTGTTCAGATTTCATGGATGTGATTCCTGCATCAACAGATGCAAAAATATATGCTTAGAAATGTCATTAGCAAGAAATATCTCAAAACTTATTAAAAAAAGTATAGATAATCAATAATATATATATATATTTTTTTTTTTTTTTTATGGCCGGATTGCAAAGCAATTCCGGTCTATAGATTGACGATGTCCGTCTGTCTGTCCGTCCGTCTGTCCGTCTGCCATCAACATTTTGGTTAAAGTTTCTGGTTGAGGCAAAATCTAAGGAACTATATGCAGTTGAAACTTTATATTATACATGAAGGTTGCCCATGACAAGACCTTTCAATTTATGCCGTAACATTTGACCTAGTTACCTTGACCTTGGACTTTGACCTAGTTAAAGATTTTGGTTAAAGTTCCTGGTTTAAGCAAAATCTCAGGAACTTTATGCAGTAGAAACCTTATATTATACATGTAGGTTGCCCATGACGAGACCTTTCAATTTATGCCATAACATTGGACCTAGTGACCTTGACCTTGGACTTTGACCTAGTTAAAGATTTTGGTTAAAGTTTCTGGTTTAAGCAAAATCTCAGGAACTGTATGCAGTAGAAACCTTATATTATACATGTAGGTTGCCCATGACAAGACCTTTCAATTTATGCCATAACATAGGACCTAGTGACCTTGACCTTTGACTTTGACCTAGTTTTAGATTTTGATTAAAGTTTCTGGTTTAAGCAAAATCTTAGGAACTGTATGCAGTAGAAACCTTATATTATACATTTAGGTTGCCCATGATGAGACCTTTCAATTTATGCAGTAACATTGGACCTAGTGACCTTGACATTGGACTTTGACCTAGTTAAAGACTTTGGTTAAAGTTCCTGGATTAAGCAAAATCTAAGGAACTGTATGCAGTAGAAACTTTATATTATTCATGTAGGTTGCCCATGACAAGACCTTTCAATTTATGCTGTAACATTTGACCTATTGACCTTGACCTTGGACTTTGACCTAAATACAGAATTTGGTTAAAGTTTCTGGTTGAAGCAAAATCTAAGGAACTATATGCAGTAGAAACTTTCTATTATACATGTAGCTTGCCCATGACAAGACCTTTCAATTTATGCTGTAACATTTGACCTATTGACCTTGACTTTGGACTTTGACCTAAATACAGAATATGGTTAAAGTTTCTGGTTGAAGCAAAATCTAAGGAACTATATGCAGTAGAAACTTTCTCTTATACATGTAGCTTGCCCATGACAAGAACTTTCAATTTATGCTGTAAAATTTGACCTATTGACCTTGACCTTGGACTTTGACCTAAATACAGAATTTTTGGCTGGATTGCAGAGCAATTCCTGCCTATAGATTGACGATGTCCGTCTGTACGTCTGCCGTCAACATTTTGGTTAAAGTTTATGGTTGAGGCAAAATCTAAGGAACTATATGCAGTAGAAACTTTATATTATACATGAAGGTTGCCCATGACAAGACCTTTCAATTTATGCCATAACATTTGACCTAGTGACCTTGGCCTTGGACTTTGACCTAGTTAAAGATTTTGGTTAAAGTTTCAGGTTGAGGCAAAATCTAAGTAAATATATGCAATAGAAACTTTATATTATAGATGAAGCTTGCCCATAACAATACTTTTCAATTTATGCCGTAACATTTGACCTCTTGACCTTGGACTTTGACCTACTACAAGATTTTGTTTCAAGTTCCTCTTTTAAGCAAAATCTATGGAACTGTATGCAGTAGAAACTTTATGTTATACATGAAGCTTGCCCATAACAAGACCTTTCAATTTATGCCGTAACATTTGACCTAGTGACCTTGACCAACTTCAAGATTTTTCTTAAAGTTCCTGGTTTAAGCAAAATCTATGGAACTGTATGCAGTAGAAACTTTATTTTATACATTTAGGTTGCCTCTGACAAAACCTTTCAATTTATGCTGTATTATTTGACCTATTGACCTTGACTCAGTTAGTGACAAAAACTTACTTTGCAATCCGGCCATACCGTCTTTAGCGGTGTTTTATTTTGTGTTAAATGGAGATACAATTGTATCAACACGAAAATTTGAAGGAACAGTAAAAATAATCAAGATGCATTGCATGCACACTGTATAGTTTTTCAACTGCCATCAACCAAAAATCAATGATTTTTTAAACTCATGCAAATGTGTAAAAAAGATACAAAAACTATTTTAATATAGGTTTTAATATCTCATAATCTACTCAGTGCATTTTGAAACCTTTTGTCTTTGCTTTCTCAAGGGTTGGGCTACAGGGAGACCTACTGGTGTCAGTATATTTAAGACTGACTTCAGGAGATCAGAGTATCCCCATGGTGATGAACCCCTCCCATCCCTGGCCCACGGGTCAGAAAGGGGGACAGGATTTACCCGTGAGAAAGCCAAGCCTTTGTATGTCAACAGGGTCATGACAGATGTAAGTTCATGATTTAAAGTAGCGCAATACATGTATATCCTTTCATGATAAATTTGGAATTTGTGCAGTTCACCCCTGATTGGAAATTTCAATCAATTCTCACAAAATTAATTTTAGCATCATTCTAAAAATTCAAAAGATGTTTAAAAGATTTCATTACATGTATTCCATCCTCCCAAAAATTGTATTTAAGAAAATAAAATTTGGGTAATTGGTAACTCAAATGTCACTTATGTGAAAAAAAAATCTAGATTTGTGCAGTTTCTCCAAATGTGGAACATCTTACCGATTGACTACAAGAGTGGAAGGACCACACCAGAATAGATTTAACCAGAAAAAATACAAGTTGCATTTGTTTGGAAAAATTTATGATTTGCATACATGATATCCAAAGTTCTGTTAAAACATACATAGAGATGCAGAATTCAGTGATTGTATGGTTTGAGGCACTTACAGTATACATAGAATCATTCGCTTCTTTCGCGGTCAGCCTCGAACCATAAAAGTTTGTCTCAGTGAACAGAATTACAATATGTATAATTCAATAGAATCAGGAGTGGATCTTGAATCATTGTCCAAGCAAAAGGGATTTCTTTCATAAAACTGCAAAGGTAGTTAGTACCAGCGAATGATACAGTATATCATGTCATAGAGAATAACAGAAAGGGGGGAGAAAGGTGAAGGTGTAAAGGTGAATATATGTAAACACTTTGATAATTGTTAATTGATATATCTTATGATTTGTATATAGGCCTATGACCGGGCAGCTGACATCCCCAATCTGCGTCTGGATCGTACAAAGAAGGTGGATCCAGCGGAGTATCTCAACATGCAGAATCCAAACAACTTCTCAAGGTGTGTGATACAGATGTGAAATTTGATATTAATTATGCAAAATCGTTTTGTAACTTTTGAAGTGACTAATCATTCTGTGGCAATTAATGCAGGATAATGAATTTGACTGAATATTGAATGAAATAAAAATTTGGCACACATAATGCTTAGAATGCTTATTTTTACATGTGAAACACAATAAGTCTCCTCCAAATTCATAGGACCGTTAAAGCAGCCTGACAAATTATGATCAATCCAATGTTGGTTCCATGCAGAAATAATTTTGGTCCTATGAAATGATTCTCCGTTTAAGACCAAATAATTCCTATTTTTGAATTTCCAGAAAAATTTTATGGATAGTGATTGTAATTTATGTCCTTTACAGTGTAACAGGAAAGACCTTCTTGGGTCAGCAGAGGCCGAGTCAGACTGAGTCTGACAGACTAGGTCATACTGGCGTCGGCACTCAGGAACTCTCTGGATACAGCGAGAATAACGACAGATTTGTAGCTGTGTCTGATGATGTTAGACGATTCACCACTCACTACATGACCAGGTTTGTATGCTCCAAAATTTAATGAGAAAAATTAATGCTCTAAATGGAGTACATACTGTATGTATTCAAGTCATTCTCTATGATCCAAAAGTGCTTCCTACAAATGTACAACTGAGGGATCACCAACGCATGACATTGTGCCGTTGTTGGGCTTATACATGTACACTATGATGTCAAAGTTTACAGGCAATTTATTATGACCTCACGATATAATAGTCTACACAGCCAATTGTACCTCACATGAAATCCATATGAAATGAGCATCATGTAAGTTTCACATGAAAGTGTATGTAAAATTCATATAAATTTCACATAAGATTTTTGTGAAAAATATTTCACATGAATTTCACATAAATTCCTTCACATGAATTTCACATGAATTTTTCTAAGTGACCTTCACAGGAAATTTAAAAATTCACATAAAATCCATATAAAAATCTTTACATGAATTTTATGTGAAAAATTTCATGTAAATTTCAAGTTCTTGTAAATTTCACACGAATTTCATAGGAGGCAAAATTGGCTGTGTACCAGCAGGTAGATTGTTTGGCATTTTGTGATCCAGCAATACACCTAAACTTTTTAAAAAGTGTCTTTCTATGTAACCAATAGGAAATAAGATACTTTACTTCCTTTGCCTTTGTTAGGTGCAATACTTTCTAAAACACAACTTTATTGAAAATAAATACAGATAATGCCTTTTCTGAAGTCTTTCCTAACAAGAGAGATTTTCTATTTTAAAGATTTGGACCTGATCCCACCCCAGTAGGCAAGGACAGAGAGGGTCACACAAGAGGGGATGTTCAATTACAGAAACCAGATGGATTCACAAAGAGTACGGCTGTACATTCATACGGCCCCGAAATACAGACAACTGAAACATTACGCAGGCTAGAACCTTATGTATCCAGGTAAGAGAAGACATTGCATCAGTGAAAAAATCGAAATATATATTGAAAGCTGTTAATAAAGAAAGACTATCTTTTGTCTTAAAAAAAAACTCTTAATGTAACTTGTATTACTTTACAGGAATATGATAAGTCTTATATGATAGATGGAAAAGAAAAAGACGAGTCAGTGCGCATGCAAAATTCTCTTCATAGTAGTGTACATTGATAAGTTGCACGTAAATGTTTATGATGAGGATCATGACACAGCTGCATCAACTTTGTATATGAGATCTTCCATTATGGATGTTTCTATCCTTTAAAACTTTTCTTGCAGATACAAAGTTCCAAAACTTTTCAAGGTCATTTACTAATTATTTGTTTAAAATATTGAATTGGTTGAGTTCAGTTGATACATTATCTAATTTCAGTGGCGGATCCAGTGTCTCTTTTGCAGGGGGGTCAAGGGGTGAATTTTGGCGATTTTTACTGAAAATGGGCAAAAATACAGGGGGTTTTTTGGAAATTTTTGGTCAGTGCCCAAGGGGAAGGGGGGGATGCCCTCTCCGCACCCCCCTTAATCCGCCACTGAATTTATGTATTGATTTTTAAATTGGTTAAGTAGTTTAAGCATGATTACTTTCAGTTTGTTCATGGTCAACTTTGGTGTTCAAATTGCAAACATATCATCAATACCTAATTAATGTAAAAGCATGATATTTTGGCAAAATTCTAACAAATTAAGACACTTACAATCAAGACATTGAAATTCACAACAATGATATTTTAATCTAAATGGCAGGGATGGATACAAAGGAAATATTGAGGAGTCAAACAATCAATAAAATGAATAATGTTAAAACATTTTATTTGGGTTACAGTAAACAGTTTTTTTATACGCCCGTCATTTGACGGGTCGTATTATGGTATGGCGAAGTCCGTCCGTCCGTCCGTCCGTCCGTCCGTCCGTCCGTCTGTCCGTCTGTCCGTCCGCCTATGGAACGCAATAACTTGAATATACGTCAACGGATTTTCATAAAATTCATACATAATGATTGGACTGTGGAGAGGAAGCCGCCTTTCGATTTTCAGGTTCATCCGATTTGTCGTTACAGAGTTATGGGACTTACATTTTTAAAATACAGTGAAAATATACTTAAATATTAAAAAATTATTTAAAAATCTATTTCTGGTCGAAATGTTTTGAAATTTTGTATACTTCAAGTAGAAAGGATGTTCTTTGACATATGTAACGGGTTTTTAATTTTTTTGTCGCATAACCGAGATATTGTATGTAATAGGAAGGGGGGTGGGTTATATGCACATACATGTTAAGCTAAGGGCAAAATATAGGCGCATGGAACGCAATAACTTGAATATGCGTCAACGGATTTTCACGATATTCATACATCATGTTTGGACGATGGAGAGGAAGCCACCTTTCGATTTTCAGGTTCATTCGATGTGTCGTTACAGAGTTATGGGACTTAGATATTTTAAAATACAGTGAAAATATACTAAAAAAAATATTTAAAAATCTATTTCTGCTTGAAATGTTTTGAAATTTTGTATACTTAAGGTAGATAGGATGCACTTTGACATATGTAACGGGTTTTTAATTTTTTGGTCGCATAACCGAGATATTATGTGTAATGGGGGGGGGGGGGGTTATATGCACATACATGTAAAGCCAAGGGCAAAATATAGGCGCATGAAACGCAATAACTTGAATATGTGTCAATGGATTTACAGGATATTTCTACATTGTAATCAGACTTTGAAGAAGAAGCCGCCTTTCGATTTTCAGGTTTATCCGATTTGTCGTTACGGAGTTATGGGACTTAGATATTTTAAATACAATGAAAATATACTAAAATAGTTAAAAATTCTTTAAAAATCTATTTCTGGTCAAAATGTTTTGAAATTTTGTATACTTCAAGTAGAAAGAATGTTCTTTCACATATTTAACGGGTTCTTGAATTTTTTGTCACATAATCCAGAAATTATGTGTAATGGGGGGGGGGGGGGAGTTATATGCACATACATGTTAAGCTAACGGCAAAATATAGGTGCATGGAACGCAATAACTTGAATATGCGTCAACAGATTTTCATGATATTTGTACATTGTGATCAGACTTTGAAGAGGAAGCCGCCTTTCGATTTTAAGATTCATCCGATTTGTCCTTATGGAGTTATGGGACTTAGATATCTTGGTGTTGTGAAAAAAATCCCAACGGGCGTATCTTGCTGCGTGAGCGTAGGCTTTATTCATGACGTCATCCCTTGACGCGCACCCTTAACCCAGCATCATATAATACTATCATAAAATACATACCTATCAAAGTATATATATGGTTAAAAAGAATAAATCTTACACTTTATCATGCTTACACAAGATTATACCTATAACTTAGAATAAGATGTAGAAATGTGCTCGACAAAGGGGAAAATAGTAAAAATTTGACGGTACCGCGGGGCAACTTCTATAGCGGAAACGACATCGTTCCGTAAATATTTGGGGAATAAAATTCATATCAAAGAAAGAGTGTATTTATATCAATGAAATATAAAAGTGAATGAGGGATTGACCGGGTAGTTAAGGAGAAATCAATATGACCATCAAAAACACTGAAAATCATGATGTCCCTTATGGCGCCCCTTACTGTGGTAGACTCCTTTAATGAGCCCCAGCTCATTGCCTATGAACACGTGTTTCAGAAAATGAAAATTTTCCATAATCTTGCAAATATCTTACAGATTTTAATGAAGATCAAGGCTCAGCTCTTATTATTCAAAAAATCGACCGGGGCCAAATCAGCTTAGAGATTATGCAAAACTGTTTATTGAAACCTTGAATCTTCGAAGAAAAACTTTTCTTTATATGAAACCATAACAAAGTTTCTTAATAATTCTTAATTTACATTCCAGGAGTATAAAAGCAAGAGATACCTTCTATGATGACCACACTCACGATGCCAAGACCAGGTCCATGATCATGACGTAGATCCGTACATCTGTACATCCGTACGTGTCTCTACAGTCGAAACATCAGTAACCATGATGAAGTCAAATATTCTTTTACCTTGAAAATGACTGAAAAAAAAGTTGAACAATCAAGATACCATTCATTTTCAAAAAAATATTGTTAATTTTCCTCTTACGAGGCAAAATTTGATGGAAGTATTGTTGATAACCTATTAAGTGATAATGTTAACCATATGAAACAATATTGATTATTAATAGCGTTGTTGTACACATGTTTGTGTATGTAAAGTGAGGTAGAAGTGAATGGAATGATGCTTTTAAAAGAAGTATTAGTGTTTACTTCAATTCACATAATATTTTGAAAATCTTATGTTTGTTTCTTTCTGTGATATTGATTGTGATAAACACTATTGAAATGCAATATGAATCTATTAATATGTTTTATGTATGTCATTATTCACTCACTCCGTCCCATGATTTTAAAAATGAGAGCTGAGGTAGAAAATTCTCTCCATTTTATGTATGATGAAAATAAAATTGTTGATTAATTGATAAATATAGACTATTCTGTTGTATAATGTATGTAAGATATACTTAGTTTTTCTATGGAGAGGAATCACTACAAATATTTATTTTAAAACAGGGTCAGAAATCAACACACGCTGATTAAAAAAAAATATCGAAGAGGGAATTTGATCCTCTCAGTGGAATAAAACTACTGAAAATTGAAGTGCTCACAGTCATATGTAGATTCATAAATATCATAGAGATACCTTAAGATTTTCCATTGGGGTGATTTTGTATGTTTTCGTCATCATTATTTTTTCGCCAAAGTTCCCCATTAGGAAATCAATCTGTTCTGGTACATTAATTTTTTGCTATTGGAAATAAGGATATACCCTTTTGAAGGATGACTTTAACTTTTCTGTTTGAGATATTTCCTTCCCATTTAAAATAAGTATGTGCTTTGAACAAAATCTTCTTCATTTTATTTTCTTCAATAAATGTGCATGTTGATCTCATTTTACTGGAGACAGTCACCATTATCATTTGTGTAACGTTTCTCTTATTAAACTTTAGGGTGAATGATACGGCACATTACTTCATATATTTTGCAAGATTTTGCAAAAGGTTGGGATTTGCATTTAGCAGATGCAAATTCTTGTTATGTCTACTATATTTTCTATTAAAACATTAAAAAAATGACTGTTTTGTTTATCATTTTACTGCAAACAAAGTTTGGGGATTATTAAATATAAGCTTGTCTATCAGTCTGTCTGTCTTGAGATTTTAGAGAAACTATTAGTTTGGTTTTGACAAAACTTGGTAAGAGTGTAGACTGACATAGCTGCTACTCCAGGAGGGGAAACAACGGCTGTCATAAAATTCCTATAAGAGTTGATTAACCTTGAATCTTCCTGCCAATTGACTTGTGTTTAGTGTACACACCATCACTTTCATTAGGCACGGTCCATTTGATATTCTGGGGGGGGGGGGGGGGGGGGGGGGGGGCTTGGGTTTTTTTTTATAACAATTGACGTGAATATTTAGAATGTCTGTGTTTTTTCGATAGCAATTCTTTATTTTTACTTAAATTACTCTTAAACATTGCTTTGTTTTTATGTAAAACTTGTATTCACTTCTAAACTGAGAGAGATAATAGATTTTTACAATATGCGATATATAATTTTCAGTAAACAAAATGTATAGAAGGTCATGTAACATGTGAGAGGGCCTGAAGGGAGGGTCTTCTAGACAAGTTTTCACATGTAGAAATGAAAACTAGTGAAAAACTTGAGTTCTCCTTCCAAGCTTGTATATGAAATTAGACATTATGGTGATACGTGTAGCTATTAATAGTCATAAATTATATTGATAAGCATCTAAGGGAGCCGCTTGTTTCTGTCAAATGCATACTTTTGATATATTTTAAGTATGAACTTAAGCCATTTCAGAGGAAAACTATGGCGAGCGAAGCGAGCCAAAATTTTTATAGAAAGTAAAAACAGAAGCAAGCGAAGCGAGCCGAAAATTTAAGCGAATTTTATGATTATTCTTCAAATTCAGATTACTCGTAAGAGCAAGATTATTTTTTTCTGTCACACCATATGCAAATTTATTTTTTTCATCAAAATTCAGAGCAAAATTATTTTTTTCGAAAAAAACCCCAAGCCCCCCCCCCCCCCCCTCCAGAATATCAAATGGACCGTGCCTTACCATTTCTGTGCACATGAATGATTTAAATTGAACTAATGGTGTAAATAGATGTGCCAAACTCCCCTGAAAGGAATCGGATGTAACCAATTCCTGGAAGAAGTTTGACAGATGTACATGAAGGAAAGAGGATGCTGTATGATGGAGGAGTTGTAGAAATCCAGTCTAGTTATAAAAAGATAATCTAAATGGATTTGAATAAAACTATGTGCAAGGGATGACCACAATATGTAGATGTGCAAAAAAAAAAATGCCAAAAAGTAAAAAGAAAAAAAAAAAGACGCAAAGAATGACTACAATATGTCACTGAGATGTGCAAGTTGTCTGACCATTTAATGAGAGAATTTTGGCCCTTCAAATACTAAAATTATAGATATTGAAGCAACAGTAATACATGTAATACCTTTCAACTGAATGAATGTTCATGACAATATATATAAAGGGAGATGTGTATGAATATGAATTAGGATTTAGGAAAGCACCACACATTGCCAAAAGTCTTCTCAGCATTTTTTTTTAAACATAAAAACCTATTTTTCCATGACTTTGTAGCTAGAAATTAGCAGGACAAACTGTATGTTTATTTTCACCAGATATATCTATTGAAACTGAAGATTGACATATCTTCAAAGTTTTTTGTTTTGAAATTAAGATCAGCTTGAATTACCGTTTGAAGGGTTTTTAGATTCGGGGGCATATAGTTTTTGGTCTGTCTGTATTGGCCATAACTATTCCTTGCGACAAAACCTTTCCATGGATACCAAATTTGTTTACCTTTTGGCCTTGACCTTGGAGGTTGACCTTTTGACAACTTTAACCTTGGGCATAACTTTTGAATGGTTATGTGATAGGGCTATCATATTTCACATGTGTATTCCTTGCGACAAAACCTTTCAATGGATACAAAAATTTTTGGCCTCTTGACCTTGGAGTTTGACCTGTTTTCAAAAAACCTAAACTTTGGCCATAACTTTGGTGTCCCCTTTTGTACATGTAATATATTGAAGCTGGTTTTTTCCCCACAGGCACTTGGTTCTGGGCAAAAATGAAAATTTGCCATAATTCACAAGCTGCAATCACTGTATCAGTTATTGCAGTTTGTGTTTAATTTTGCTCCAAGTAGTGCCTGTGGTTTTTTTTTTCTTCTTTTTTGTTAGTATCATTCTGTATATGGTTACGTTCCATCGTAGTCAGCGCAAGTTTCGTGGAGGTCTCATCCCTTTCTTTTTCAATCTATTATCTCGACTTCTCCACACTTTCAGTGCGGCTCAAAATTTTGCAAAATCTATGCGGGCGTATAATGCACGTTTGCAAATAGTATTATGGTATGGCGCTGTTGTCCGTCGCCGCGCGCGGGACTCTTTTGTACTATATAGTACTTTAAGTATTTTAAAAGCAAGGTGATAGACGAAGATATATTGATTAAATTTCTATTTCTATTCTTATGCGCAGTTTTAGAATTACAATAATCTAAAATTAAATAAATATTAAGTTTAAAAAATGTACTTTATTATTATTTTTTTTTTTTTGCATTGGTTCAATATTGATACCAATGACAATCAAATTAAAATATGGGGAGATTCACAAGAGACACGGGAGGTAATTCGTATATTCCTCATATTCAAAGTAAGTGTCAAGGGCGGAGGAGAAGCGGGTCAGTCGGGGCACCTGCGCCCCCCCCCCCCCCCATAAGAAGTGGATGGGGGGAATAACTATGGTTCCCCCCCTTTTTCGACCAATTATTTTAAGTACATTTATAATATAATTTTAAAAATCTTATTTAGTGTACATACTTTATTTTGATTCAAACAGGGACGTAAGTGTCCCTGATTCAAATTACGGACATAGTTGATAATGTTATGTTACATACAACTTGTGACATAAAAATATATATCCCTATGACACCGCGTGGGATCGAAACGTATGATATTGTGATTCCTAGCTTACGGAGCTAGGCTTTGGTTGTTTATTCATCATCTAAATTCTTATAGTGATTCTGCAAAAAACTAATGATACGTTGCAGTAGGGCAATGCTTTTAAAATAAATAATTCCATATCGCCTAGATATCCGAACAGTCCATAGTAATAGTTCGTCAAGAGAAACGATAGACCTGTTTTGAAGAATGTTTCTGTTTTCTTGTCAAGTACATATTTTTACAAGAGTTATTCCTCGTTTTCAGTCATAATACATTTTTTGATAATCCTTTCTTAATAATAATAAAAATGAAATGATATGTTTATTTAGACGAGATCCTTTATTTACATCATGATTGTAGATAAAGAATCTCATCTTTGACCTTGAGATTAGGCCTTGACCTTGAAAAATTTTATTCTGTGTTTAGGTTAGTCTTGAAAGAACTATTAAGGGTACAACCTTCAAACTTGTCACTGAGATTAGCATTGTTAGAGGATCTGAACGCAGGTATGTACTGCCTTTTATCTTGACCTTGGGGTTTGACATTGACTTTGAAAAATGTAATCTGGATTTTAACTCTTTAGTACAAATAAGGTATGGAAATTACATGCAAACTTTGTATAGAGATTGGAAATAACGAGTTGACTTTACTTCATGAATCTGACCTGGCCAGTTGACCTTGACCTTGAAGATACAATTTTGAATTTAACTTTACCATAGTAAGGTACCAATAATATATCGAATGTCATACCTAAACAGATCGAAACAACCGTCCGCATAATTTGTAAGAAAACTGTTTAACAAGAGTTATTCTTCGTTTTTTGATATTTCCACCACTGGGATGAACAGTTTTATCTTTAAGCCTTTCGATCATGCAAAAACCATTTTGAGTAAAAATAGTATGTGACTATTATTAATAAAATTTTTGTAAAGATTAATCATGATTGTAAACGGAGGATCTTATCGAAATAAACATATCATTTCATTTTTATTATTATTAAGACCTAAAAATATTTTTAAGAAACAGTTTTAAGTTTGGAACGTGACTTGTAGTCGTCCGCTCGCTTATAAGGCTTTGCCTTACCATAAACTTTAATGGTAACGCGTATATTAATTTTGGGGCCACTTCGTGTGGCTAGAAGTATTCAACCGGGAATCAGGCAGTGTGGACATGGTGAAAAAACATCGAGCAGCCCATAATCAACACAAAATATGTACTATGAAACAGAGAAGATGACTTCTGGTAATCGAAAAGGATGTGCATACATGTATTTTGGATAACAGGTGCATGCCACAACGTCCTCTAATAAATATTCTAACATGACATGAGATTTTTCTCCCTATATGAATCTCCAACAAACTTCCAGTACGCTAAGCTCCGCGGCGCCCATTTGAAGAACAATTTACAACTTGCTAGCTATGATGATAATTTGATTAGTTCATGCGACTCGGGGAATTACTGGACAACAAACCACAGCTAGCTAATTGTTATTTCTTAAGTAATGTTTTCATTTCCAATCAAAAAATCAAAGGAAAGACATCGATCGTATAGAAAACACGTTTTTAAAATAGTTCAGTGTATTTTTGATAAAGCGCTATGCTGTATTCACCATAGAGTATTCATAATACGATCTTTATTATAAAACGCCCGTGGATTTATATCGTGTCATTAAAAAAAAAAGAATAGGGCATATCTATCTATGCAAGAGTTATCTTTCATTGTAAAATCCAAGAAACCAATATCAACATGTGCTAACGACGTCAAAAACATTTTAAAAAGAGCATGAGTAATATTGGTATCATAACTAAAATAAGTTTAAAAGATTATCACTAATAAACAACATCATAATTTACTAATTTGGAAATATAAGTATAGTTAATATGGACATACTGTTAAAGAACTCTAAAGAAGTATTTTCAAATCAATGATAAATAAAATATGAACCTTCACAGTTGTTGCGTCCTCACGATGGCTTTGCCTTACTTAGTAAGGTAACCACGTGTATATAAATAGAATTTTGGCGCCACTAAAGCTGTGGCAATAAAACGAAGGTGACAAGGTACAAGAAAAGATCTCCAGCATGATCACACTGCGCTCATCAGCGAGACAAACCCACAAGAAAGCTACACATGTTAAAATGACATCAGACAGAACTATAAACCCGCAAAATGACACAAGTTCAATATTCACTACTGTAGAACATCACACAAAACAAACGAAACAGACGTACAGAAACATCAAATTAAAATAACAACACATAAAAGGAAGAAGTAATCTACAGCGGGAAGTGCATGGAAAATTAATGCATCTATTACAAATAATATGGAATATACTACATATTACTCGATACTCTCACTTTTTCCGTGTTCATTCTAGTTTTATCAACTTATTCCCTTTCTCATAGAATGATCTGTATCCAGTTCGCGTTGCGTACGATATCAGCACAGTTTCGCTCGTTTGTAGGACTCCCCGGCCGTTTGGCTAGGGGTTGATCAAGATTATTCTAAAGAAGAAGTCGAAAATGTGGTGATAACGTTCACCTGATAATGAGCATGGAGGTACAAACTAAACCCAATTTTTTTATTTCACTTCCAAAAATAGGTGATAAAATTCAGTTTTACATATAAATGCATTTTTTAAAAATTTTCTGTTCAATTTTTAATACGCAAGGTTATAAACGTTAATAAATAAAATTAAACATTATACCTACATAAAAATGAGATCCTTCGTAGATAAAACAGAAGCATATTTCGTATAAAAAAATCCAGTAGAAAGAGACATTGCATACGGGAGACAACTCAAACTTGCGCTTAAAATAGAGGTACTTGGGACTGGTGCCCTGATATGATGTAAAAATTTATTTAAAAGTTTTGACCAATTTAGATATTGAAAAAAATCGGTTACTATAAGAGTTACGGGCCTAAAGTTATAGGTTACATTGAACTCTATGGAAAAAAAGGTTATTTTTTCATAACAAATTTTCAACAGAACTATGGGGCATCAAATATCGATTGGTCAAAAATTTCTTTCGTCAAATTCCGCTGAAAAATCAAAAGTTCACCAATTAGTTTTCCTGCAATTATTTTTTTCCCATATTTTACAACAAGGAGATAACTCCTGAAATGACCCTTTTTAAAATATTTCTTGTTTCGATATCTACTAGGCTAGTACAAAAGTTGTTAAAATATTATATGACACAGAAAGATATTCAACGATGAATAGACTTAATTTCAATGATTTTGGCATACTTTCCTTCATTACCCATTGAATAAACTGAAGAATAAAATATTTCACGCGGTATTTATGAAATGAGTATGATCTTTACATTCCTGAGGCTGAACATTTGCGAGGGGATTAAAATCACACAGCGAGTACAGCGTTTGTCCATACATTATTTTATGAGATAAATCACCCACGGATTGAACTAAATAAAAGAAACATCATGATGCAGGCAATGAAAATGTATGGTATTTTGTACAGCGATCTGGCACATAATGATTGTCCAATATTTCAAAATTAAAACACATCATTAGACAAGGAGTCACAGATAGCATAATCAGTGGCGGATTTAGTGGGGTGTGGAGGGGGCGTCCGCCCCCCCCCCCCCGAAACTGACCCAATTTCTTTTTCAAAAACAGGTATATTTTGGCCCATTTTCAGTAAAAATCGGCAAAATTCGCCCCTTGTCCCCCCAGACAAAGGGGGCGCTGGATCCGCCACTGATAATTTTGTATTAAGTCTCCATTAACAAGGCGAATGCGAATGCCCAGATTGAGGCAGGACCAGATGCCCGGAAGGAGTTAGCGTTCTCTGACTGCATGCATGCAATACCTGCCAAGAGTGCCAAATAGAAATTTTATCCGGTAATGTCCAAATCGGTAAAAGACGGTCAATTGGAAAAAGTCGTACTCAAGAATGTCCTTAAATCATCCTTGACAGGTAAATGTCGTAATGTGCAATGAAGTCTCTGTAGTGACCATAGATTTTCCTCTGTGACATCTTTTAAAAGCTGTTCCAAGTAATATTCAAATCCAAACTGGTAGTGAAAAATTGGGTTATAAAAGTTATAACTTTTTTTGCACTTCCATATAAGACCTTGTTTGAATAGCATGTGACATCATTTCCTTGTTCCATGTCATGACACACTGTAACCGTTCCTTGCTCCATGTCATGGTGCACTGTGACATTTCCTTGCTCCATGTCATGATGAACTGTGACCTTTCCTTGTTCCATGTCATGGTGCACTGTGACATTTCCTTGCTCCATGTCATGACACACTGTGACCGTTCCTTGCTCTATGTCATGGTGCACTGTGACATTTCATTGTTCAATGTCATGATGCACTGTGACCGTTCCTTGTTCCATGTCACGATGCACTGTGACCTTTCCTTGTTCCATGTCATGGTGTACTGTGACCTTTCCTTGTTCCATGTCATGATGAACTGTGACCGTTCCTTGTTCCATGTCATGACGCACTGTGACCGTTCCTTGCTCCATGTCATGGTGCACTGTGCCATTTCCTTGTTCCATGTCATGACAAACTGTGACCGTTCCTTGCTCCATGTCATGGTCACTGTGGCATTTCCTTGCTCCATGTCATGATGAGTTGTGACCGTTCCTTGCTCCATGTCATGGTGCACTGTGACATTTCCTTGTTCCATGTCATGATGAACTGTGACCTTTCCTTGTTCCATGTCATGGTGTACTGTGACCTTTCCTTGCTCCATGTCATGACACACTGTGACCGTGCCTTGCTCCATGTCATGGTCACTGTGACATTTCCTTGCTCCATGTCATGATGAACTGTGACCGTTCCTTGCTCCATGTCATGGTCACTGTGACATTTCCTTGCTCCATGTCATGATGAACTGTGACATTTCCTTGCTCCATGTCATGATGAACTGTGACCGTTCCTTGCTCCATGTCATGATGAACTGTGACCGTTCCTTGCTCAATGTCATGGTCACTGTGACATTTCCTTGCTCCATGTCATGATGAACTGTGACCGTTCCTTGCTCCATGTCATGGTTACTGTGACATTTCCTTGCTCCATGTCATGATGAACTGTGACCGTTCCTTGCTCCATGTCATGATGCACTGTGACCGTTCCTTGTTCCATGTCATGATGAACTGTGACCTTTCCTTGTTCCATGTCATGGTGTACTGTGACCTTTCCTTGCTCCATGTCATGACACACTGTGACCGTTCCTTGCTCCATGTCATGGTGCACTATGACATTTCCTTGTTCCATGTCATGACACACTGTGACCGTTCCTTGCTCCATGTCATGATGCAGTGTGACTTTTCCTTGTTCAATGTCATGGTGTACTGTGACATTTCCTTGTTCCATGTCATGACACACTGTGACCGTTCCTTGCTCCATGTCATGGAGCACTGTGACCTTTCCTTGTTCCATGTCATGGTGTACTGTGACCTTTCCTTGTTCAATGTCATGGTGTACTGTGACCTTTCCTTGTTCCATGTCATGGTGTACTGTGACCTTTCCTTGTTCCATGTCATGATGAACTGTGACCGTTCCTTGTTCCATGTCATGATGCACTGTGACCTTTCCTTGTTCCATGTCATGATGCATTGTGACCGTTCCTTGTTCCATGTCATGATGCACTGTGACCTTTCCTTGTTCCATGTCATGGTGTACTGTGACCTTTCCTTGTTCCATGTCTTGACGCACTGTGACCGTTCCTTGCTCCATGTCATGGTGCACTGTGACCTTTCCTTGTTCCATGTCATGACACACTGTGACAGTTCCTTGCTCCATGTCATGGTGCACTGTGACATTTCCTTGCTCCATGTCATGATGAACTGTGACCTTTCCTTGTTCCATGTCATGGTGCACTGTGACATTTCCTTGCTCCATGTCATGACACACTGTGACCGTTCCTTGCTCCATGTCATGGTGCACTGTGACATTTCCTTGTTCCATGTCATGGTGTACTGTGACCTTTCCTTGTTCCATGTCATGACGCACTGTGACCATTCCTTGCTCCATGTCATGGTGCACTGTGACATTTCCTTGTTCCATGTCATGACACACTGTGACCATTCCTTGCTCCATGTCATGGTGTACTGTGACCTTTCCTTGTTCCATGTCATGATGCACTGTGACATTTCCTTGTTCCATGTCATGACACACTGTGACCGTTCCTTGCTCCATGTCATGGTGTACTGTGACCTTTCCTTGTTCCATGTCATGATGCACTGTGACCTTTCCTTGTTCCATGTCATGATGCACTGTGACCGTTCCTTGTTCCATGTCATGATGCACTGTGACCTTTCCTTGTTCCATGTCATGATGCACTGTGACCTTTTCTTCTTCCATGTCATGGTGTACTGTGACCTTTCCTTGCTCATAGTACTCCCTTTAGTTCTTGGAAATACTTCTGTGATGCATTCTATAATGGATTCCCTTGCAGGCACAAGGTTTACCCTTCAAATGAAGTATAACCTTGACATAAGACAGAAGACCTTTGTTTCATTCTATGACACATCCTTGAGTCCTACGTAAAAATCCTATGAAATTTTCATTTTCAAGTAACAGGGATAGAAATGAAGTTTTTTTTTCACTACTGGCAAAATTTCACTAGTGGACTTGAAATATACTAGCAAAATTGAAAATCAACCAGCAAAAATAGAATGAAAGGAATTTAAAATCTTTTCATTTTAGTAAATATGCATGTAACAGGTTTTATTGTCCATGTAAATTGCACATCTTTTGAGGATTTGTGTTTGAAAAACTTTGATATATTTTTCACATCAATCATGCTGAACCACTGAACTGAACCTTTGTAAACTTAAATTGATCAGTTGACAATCTATTCAAGTTACAAATCTGTCCAAAATTCACTGATATGAAAATCTTTTGATCTAGGTATTAGCAAGAGAATAAAAAAACCCTCTGAAATACAAAATACATTGTTACATTGCACTTTGCACAAGCTATTTTTTGCTAGTGCAAATATCTTTTTCACTAAAATTCTATTAGTATTTTGCTAGTATTTCCACTGCTGAACCCTGAGTAAGCAGTTGAGGCATGAGAATGGTTTTATCCATCAAGTCCACAGCGATATTAATATTGCATTTATGACCTTGGCTCAAGGTCATGACCCATCATGACACCAGGATTATTTAATTTTACAAAGCTTGTGTGTAATTAATCAAAGTCAAGAGTAATCTTTAACTATGTGATATATGACATCGAGATAATAACACACAACCATCAAGGGAGTCACATAATTGCACTCAGGATCATTTAGAAGATATTGCCTGTACAACATTTTATGCTAAAAATAAGTAAATAAAAGTCCACTGACTTTGACCTTGGAATATGACTTTGACACACTGGCATCCTATAAGGATTAATTGTACATTTGAGTTATGATTTGATGTAACCTGTTATGGACATGGTAGATAAAAAGATACATGTAGATTTTTGCTTTTTTTTAAAAGCTAAAATTGACGTAATATACATGTAATATGTCCCCTTAATGACAGGTATATCAAAACTGTGCAAGTCGTGATTTTCAGAGGCTCTTCTAACATTGTTGATATTACCAACCTTATGTTTAAAGTAAATCCATCCTGTAAATATGCTGCTTTGAAGAGAGATTGGTCAAAAGACAAATTATCTTACAAAGGAGTAGGAAAACAGAGTCATTGGATAAAGTTGAACTCAAATGGTAAAACATCCAACAATTTTATTGCAACATAAGACTTAAATTAAGATACACATATTACATGAATTACCATGCATAATTGATAGATCACAATGATAAAAGCTCTACCCTCATGCAAAGCTTTCCCTAAATCAAGGATGGCATATTCAAAACTTATCTTAAACTGATCTTTACATTTTTTTACACAATTTTCCTTGTTCAGATTTACACTCTTAAAATCATTCATTTGTTAATTTCAAAGATATATTGATTTGTCTAACATGAATTATGCAACCTTTTTTTTCATAATTAACAATAATTGTCAAGAGAATTTGCAGCAAAAATCAATCATTCACCATAATTCATAAAGTATCCCAATAACTGAAAACAGAAATGGCAAAAATATTCCTCCCTGGTTTATTCCTCATCAAAGTCAAGATCTCCTAGTTCATTAATAAGCTCTGTATTGACTTGAGATTCTATACTGGCTGGTATCACATCGAAGCAAATATCATACTGTTGGTCCAGTCCAATATATGAGTCACTCATCAAGTATATAGTATATATCACTCTACCAGTGTTCTCTGGGGTATAAATGGCAAGCTGTTGTTTTGACGTATGTCGCACGTAGGATACCCGCTTAAGAGCTATAACCTCTCTTGACTCAATGTCACCAATAATGAGGAACCATCCTTCGTCTTTTGGTTTGGGGAATCTAGGCGTAAATGCTTTGCTGTCTGATTTCTGAAAAACAATTTTGGCAAAGAAAACTTAGCAAAATGTCATGCTAGTATATATACAGTATGTACTAATGTGAAACCACCTTCAATAAGTCATGAAGCACTATTAAGACACGCATAAACGGCCTTAACGCAAATACTCAAAATACTATTATATCTTTCACATCTGTAGATCTAGTAGAAAGAAACATGATACACTGTATTTAAAAGTTTTAGTTTTATTCTGCTTTTAAAAAAAAATATCCAATTACGTTGCTAAAGCTATATATACTGTTCTTACCCTTGACTTGTTGATTCTCTGTAGATTGACCTCTACAACGTATTCCTGATCAGCATGTACAGGTATCCAGTCTGACTCTGGCCGTACACCACCTTCAAAGTTCAGTAATATGTACACAGTAGAAATGATAATACAGAAAGAGGTTCTAATTACAAATTATTTCTACACAAATGTAAAAAAAATTTAACAAACAGTGAATTGAAACCCCAAAATACTCTTAAAATTTTAAAAGTTTGATCCCCAATCAAAAGTAAGGTTCTTAATAATTATGCTACAAACAGCACCGTATATGCCCATTAAAGTGATGTAGCTGTGACCTTGAGCTTTGATCTGTGACCTTGATGTCTTATTAATTGTTTTTTCTCTTTTTGTGACAATCTCTTGTGAATTTTTTGTAAAAATCAAAGTTGAAGGACTAAATAAATGTAATCAGTCAGCATCCTGTACACAAGATTTTAACAGCTTTCTATCAATAATCTTGACCTTAAATGTTTTTATTGATAATTTTCAATTACACATAAACACATAAGCAGAAATGCAAAAAAAACAACTTACCTTTGGATGATAAGTTAATTTCCTTTGATTCTTGTTGACCCCCTCCTTCCTCCCACCAACCTTTCACAGTAACGCTCAACTGGATTTGGGGTAAACGGCATATCACTTGGTACAACTGCAAAATAAGGAACATAGAAAACTTTGAATTTTTGATAAATTCGACTGCCTTTAACACTTTTAAGCAAACTAGAAACCATATAAGCAACACAAACAGAAAATGCTTCATTATAGGTCAGTGTATCAATTTGTACCAAAGTGATACTTTGAGAATCGATGGCTTTAACTCTAATCTCATACTCATAGAAAATGTCAAAGGTTATGTCATACATTATTCAGTGAAGGTCAGGGTTATGATCAGGGTCAAGGTCTTCTGTACAATGGTTATTATTATCCACAAAACACTGACCTGATCTAGATGTGTTCTGTTCATCTCTTCGCCAAGCATGGCCATCAGGGCGTCAAACTTTCCATCACACACGGCCATGAACTCGGGGAGGGACGTGATAGGACCTGGTAGGTCAGGAAACCCCTTCCTTCTGGCGCCCTCACTCCTCTGTGGTCTGAAATTACAGAATTGTTTTATATACATTTCTGGAATAATTGTCATCAAATAAACCATTTTTGCAATGAATTTATTCAAACATCTCATTTGATGTATGTTGATCAAATCTGAATAGATTTTGTTCATGTACATGCATGTATCAACAAAAGAGTTGGAGTAGATCGATTTCTACTATGTTCATCCATGACCTTTGAACTCCTGACCTTGAATTAGCTTTTTGGACATCCAGATTAAAGTATCTGCCTTGAAAACAGAAGACAATTGTTCTGGTTCCCGGACATACCACATTTTCAAGTGAACAAGCCTCAATCTAAGCGTTACCTGAGTTGCTAAGTGGATTGAGCATGGATAAAGACTTTAATTTTTAGTCCCCTACCGGCAACGCCGAAGGGGACTCTTAGTTTCCTCTCGGTCTGTCTGTCCGTCTGTCCCTCCGTCTGTCCGAATGTAAGTTTTCCAGACTTTTTTCTGCAACGGATGGAGATATCAAGATGAAATTTGATACACAGCTTGGTCTTGAATAGTTACAGAGCAAGTTCGACTTTCGTCACGCTTGACCCATTTTTCGAGGAGTTGTGCCCCTTGATGACTTGGGAAATTCACTTTTTGTCAGTTTTCCGGACTTTTTTCTGCAACGGATGGAGATATTCAGATGAAATTTGATACACAGCTTGGTCTTGGATAGTTACAGAGCAAGTTTGACTTTCGTCATGCTTGACCTATTTTTCGAGGAGTTATGCCCCTTGATGACTTGGAAAATTCAGTTTTTGTCAGTTTTCTGGACTTTTTTCTGTAACAGATGGAGATATTCAGATGAAATTTGATACACAGCTTGGTCTTGGATAGTTACAGAGCAAGTTTGACTTTCGTCACACTTGACCCATTTTTGAGGAGTTATGCCCCTTGATGACTTGGGAAATTCAGTTTTTGTCAGTTTTCCAGACTTCTTTCTCCAACAAATAAAGATACTGTCTTCAGGTAAAATGTGATACTCAGCTTAGTCTTGGATAGTTACAGAGCAAGTTCGACTTTTGTCATGCTTGGCCTATTTTTCAAGGAGTTATGCCCCTTGATGACTTGCACAATTCAGTTTTTGTCAGTTTTCCAGACTTTTTTCTGCAACAAATAGATATATTCAGGTGAAATTTGATACTCACCTTAGTCTTGGATAGTTACAGATCGTCACGCTTGACCTCTTTTTCGAATCGATAAAGCTAAAGCAGATAAAACCTCAGAACTGAACTGCACAAACAGTAAGTTTAATTAAAACTCATACATATTTAATTGAAGAGTAATTCATAGGCAGAGTTGCAGGACATAATATATGCCGCCGGTAGGGGACTATATCGCTCAGCGATCATAACATTTTTATTTTTCTTATTCTGATGTGCATTTTGGTGAGATGTATTATGACTTGATGTGGCATGTATCATTGAGTGAAATGGAAGTATGCCTGCCTTGGCAGATGCGTGTTCTGAAATTTGCCAATCTTTTCTCTTCGTCACTTTAATTATAACAAAGTTTTTTAACAGAATATAAATACCTGAGACAGCTGAGATGGTATGGTGTGATCTGAGGTAATGTTAGCAAGGAGTTGTCATGACACCATCGACCCTGTACCACCATCTGTACAAGCTGGGTAATACGGAGCGCCGTCACCAACCAACCCTCATCTGCTGACACATCCAACATCGCCTGTAATGTATAAATCTATAATTAAGACAGCTGAGATGATATGGTGTGATCTGAGGTAATGTTAGCAAGGAGTTGTCATGACACCATCGACCCTGTACCACCATCTGTACAAGCTGGGTAATACGGAGTGCCGTCACCAACCAACCCTCATCTGCTGACACGTCCAACATCACCTGTAATGTATTGGTCCATTGTGATGCAAAATAAGATCTATTGAGATACCAGTATGTATAAGTATTAGTATTTCCCCATAAAACTTAAATCAAAAGGACAGAAAGTAGTTATCTTTTGGTTATTGAAAAAAGATTGATGTCATCAATTTAATCATACAACTGTATTTATCAAAAGCAGATGTTCGACATTCAGCATGTAATATGTAGCATCCTTATTTACTAGTTCACATTAAAGATCAGTCCTTCTTTGTTCATTTCTACATTGGGATTTCTCCACCTCTAACATAACCATTGAGGGTCTTGTACAATTACTGTAAGTTTTATACTAGGCATTAGTAATGGCCTGGTTCCATACAAATTGAATTAATTATGGTAAAATCCAGTACAGATAATGAATTGGTGCAAGTACTGTACCTGTAATATCCTAATGGCCTGGTACAGTACATAATTGGTACAAGTACTGTACCTGTAATATCCTAATGGCATGGTCCAGTACATAATTGGTACAACTACTGTACCTGTAATATCCTAATGGGCTGGTCCACTACACAATTGGTACAAGCACTATACACATAAAATCTGGATTCAGTACAGATTGTGTACAAGCACAGCACTACACCATTAATACACTTATGGCTTGATCCAGTACAGAGTTGGTACATGTACTATACCTGTAATATCTTAATGGCCTGATTCAGTACAGATTTTGTACAAGCACTATACCTGTTAAATCCTATTGTCCTAATCTAGGACATATTTGGTACATTCACTATACCTGTAATAATTAATATCATAATGGCCTAATCCAGTGCAGATTTGGTATCAGCTGTATACCTGAGGGCTTGATCAAGTACAGATTTGGTATATTCACTATACCTTTATTATCCTAATGGCCTGGTCCAATAAAGATTTAGTACAAGCACTATGTATACCTGTAATATCATAATGGCCTGATCCAGTACAGATTTGGTACAAGCACTTTACCTGTAATATCCTAATGGCCTGGTTCAGTAAAAATTTGGTATAAGCACCATACTTGTAATATCAAAATGGCCTGATCCACTACAGATTTGGCACAAGCAGTATACCAGTAAAATCCTAATGGCCTGATGCAGTACAGATTGTGTACAAGCACTTAACCTGTTAGATTTGGTACAAGCACTATACCTGTTAAATCTTATGGCCTGGTCCAGTAAAGATTTGGTACAAGCACTATACCTGTAATACCATAATGGCCTGATCCAGTACAAAGTTGGTACAAGGACTATACCTGTAATATCCTAATGGCCTGGTCCAGTACAGATTTGGTATCAGTGTTGTAGTCTGTAGATGGGAGGGGAAGCTGACCAAAGTGGCACTGGAGGAGAAGGTATGTTTTTGTGTGGGAGGAGTCGTAGGAATGGGGGTTCACCTCTAACGGCACCTTTGTTGCCAGCTCACTATAGGAAATCAAGCAACATGATATCAATGGTTTTAAGGTGTTGGTGGAGTTAAGATTTTTGTTTTCATTATTATCATAACTCTATTTATTATTGTAATTTCTACTGTAAGTCACTTGTCATTGCCTTATTATAAAGAACAGGATGTTTTTTTTTTAATAAATTCACAAAAATAAATCATTTTTTTATAGATATCGACAAACCTGTTGATTTGGTCTTCATTATGACGCACTGGTAGCTGAGCATATTCTTGTGCATTCTGTAAGATGATATAATAAATAGAAACATTAATGTTGCATTAACCGTTTTTTAACATCCAATTTTTTGTGTTAGTATCAATAATCTTTCTTTTAACTTTCCACATTAAAAGATTAGTATGTATATTCTGATACTCCTAAATGCTGCAAACTGCTGAAAATTTTGAAAGTTAATCTCTGATATATAAGCTCATGAAAGTCTACTGAATTCAATTTCATAAACTACAATGAATCACAATACTTACAGACAAAATCTCTATCAGTTCAGCAATGGTGGATTCTGATTTGAGTTCATCTCTGAACATTCTGACAGTACAGTGGTTCAGGTAGTAGTATGATGATATCCTACCCAGGGTCATAGGCTTGATCCCTCTCTGGTCCTATAAATGGCAAGATGAAACAGTTACAGTGATTATATTTATCCCCTTCATATTTTCCGTAACACTTACAAATTAAAAAAACAACAACAATGTAATAGAGATGAAGAATATTTTTAGATGTATTGAAGACCGTGATGCCTATAATTTGCAATCATCTGATATTTCAAACAAAATTTCCTTTAATTTTCATGCTTTTCCAAACTGATGTCATAATTATATTTACATGCAATGTAGTTATGTCATACTAGTATAAATGATCAGTTTTTTCAAAATTTTGACAAAACATTGAAATTTTGTGTTGCTGATGACACCATCATTTCATCAAATCAGAAGAATATTTGTCCCTCACTTTCGCGAAAGCACGGGGACATTAAAACCAGTTCGTCTGTCTGTCTGTCCGTCTGTCAGTCACAAAAACTTTAACCTTTGGCATAACTTTTGAATGGTATGTAATAGGGCTTTCATATTTCACATGTGGATACCAGCCGTGGATACCAGCATTTTTGACCTTGTGACCTTGACATTGGCACTTGACCTACTTTTGAAAAATTTTAACCTTGGGCAAAACTTTTGATTTGTAAGTGATAATGCTTTCATATGTCACATATGTATTCCTATTGACAAGACCTTTCCATGGATACCAAAAACTTTTACCTTGGAGTTTGACCTATCTTTAGATTTTGTATTGGGATTATACATGAGATATATTATATCTTATGAGATATAAGTTAAGGGCTGAGGATCTTGAAATATTTCTTTAAAGACAAACACCCATAGCGGGGGACCACAATTCCTTGAATTTGATTTTTGTGTCGCCTGCGAAGCATAGCGACACTTAGGGATCACTTTGTCTGTTGTCCGTCTGTCAGTCCGTCTGTCTGTCTGTCACACTTTGGGTGTCACAGCCAATAACTTTTGATTGGTAAGTGATAGGGCTTTGATATTTCACATGTGTATTCCTTGTGACAAGACCTTCCTACACATATCATAATTTTTGATCTAGTGACCTTGACCTACATATTTGACCTACTTTTGAAAAAAAGATAAGATTCGCTACATCTTGTAAGTGACAGGGCTTTGATATTTCACATATGTATTCCTTGTAACAACACCTTTCTACACATACCATAAATTTTGAACTATTGACCTTGACCTACATATTTGACCTACTTTTCACAAAAATTAAGATTGTATATATCTTTTGATTGGTTAGTGATAGAGCTTTGGTATTTCACATGTGTATTCCTTGTGACAAGACCTTTCTACACAGACCATAATATTTGACCTTGTGACCTTGTCCTAGATATTTGACCTACTTTTCAAGAAAAGTAAAATTGGCTATATCTTATGATTGGTAGGTGATAGGGCTTTGATATTTCACATGTATTTTCCTTGTAACAATGCCTTTCTAGACATACCATAATTTTTTACCTTTTGACATTGACCTAGCTATTTGACCTTCTTTTTTAAGATTTTAAGGTGGTATATATTTTTTAATTGGTAGGTGATAGGTCTTTAAGAGGTCTGATATTTCAAATGAATTTCATTTGTCAATGACAAGACTTTTCTACTGATACCAATAATTTTGATCCACTTTCTAGAATAATAATCAAACCGCTTCGCAGGTGACACAAGCATTCCTTGGATTGCTATTTTCTATTACAGTAATGAGCTTTTTACAGTGGAATTTTCAAAGAATGTTTGTCTTGTTTTGAATACTGATACTGTGATAATTAAAAGTTCTGTTTGGATATCATTATGCCATTTTCTTATTTCACTTGAATCTATCATACTCACTTCGTCTATTTCTAGACAGTAGGAGCATTCTAATTCATACAGAGCTTTCTCCACCAGGGACGACAAATACTTGTTGATGCTGTCAAAATCCGTGTCATCAAGATGGTAAAAACTGAAAATAGAAAATTATCAAATCATCAATCAAAATAAAAACAGTAGATTAGCATGTGAGTCCGGTACTTTGAAGACGAAAAAAGGCACAGGAGCTCGACGCCAATGACATACGCCCTATCCCATCCCTCTCAAGTAAAAGTTCTTATAAAAGGAAAACGGAGGCGGACACCATTGTGGGTCATTGGCGTCGAGTTCCTGTGGAAAAAAGTCAAACTCTATGTTCTCTACCTTCATTGCTTTTAAAAAGGAAGAAGTCGTTTCAATTTGTGAACTTAGCAGGGCAAGTTAATCACTTTGGAAATTTGAAAATTATCAAAAGTTTGATGCCCTTTCAGAATTCTGTGAAGCGAGTCAAGAGAACACTGTCAATGTCAAAACTTTTTGGAACATCATCATGGTCATCAACGCGAAAACCTAATTGATAATGCATCTTATTAAACACAGCTGTGCTTTTTTGTATCCATGTTGTGAATAGTGTAATACATCTACACTTTTTTTCAAAACCGAAATTTTGATAAATCTATAGAAATATATTTCCTGTCATTACTGGAATCATCTCTCATTTTCTAATCCATAATTTGTAATTTTCAGGAAAAAATCCTAATACATGTGTACTGTAACAGTAACTCCATCTCCTGTTACACAATCGTGTTACACAAAACACAAATATACACGGCGATTTGATGAAGCAGAAAAATTACATACAATATTCCTTTACATATAAAACAGAACGTAATTTTTGTCATCGTACATCTGGTGCAGAAATTGACGACATTTCTCTGTGGTGAATATTGACCAGAATTAAGGGGATAATAGAGCTTTTGTCCCGGGTAACATCTTGATATACAGTCATATTTATACCGTACCATCATTGTCATACAGGGTGTGTGGGACACTTAATATTGTAGTATTTTGTGAGTAAATGACAGGAACATTTTCACAAACTTGTAAATATTTTTCGCATCCTGTTATAAATGTTCAGAAGGTTTCCTAATCGCAAAATTTGGTGAATTGTACAATCAGGAACATATCTTTTTTCGATTTCCTTCGAGAAGGCAATATTTCGCCAAACATTTACCTTTATTACCATGGGAATATACAGTAAAGAGCAATGAAGTATTTCTGATCCACTTTTAACTGAATGTGACAACAAGCTACAATATTCGTATTTACTAAAAGTTCAAAGATGTTTTCGAATTGAGATAAGATGCAGCGTCAGAGCAAGGGATAAGCACAACGCCATTTAGTTCTACAGTATCCGTAAAATGCAAAGAGAAGAAACAGGCATTTCTCATTTGTATTTTACCTTTATTGTCTTCGTTTGGATTGAATTTTGTTCTGGTGAGTACCATAGTTTTGTTATCAACATATACTCGAATTTTCGTACATCGAAAATATGACTTTAATCTTCTTCAACTTCATGACTGGTCAATTTATAAGAATATGCCTCATTAACACTGAAAATAAAAGGAGGTACATGAAACTTCAGACAGACAGACGGACGGACGATGGACAAATGATATCCCCGTTTGTAGTTATGCGTCAATGACGACATGAATGCAAGGCGTGCGTCATCTAAATCGCATGGAATTTTCAAGAATGGCGGTTTAGTGCTATTTCAAGCAATTCATTGAGACAGCTATAAAATCAGTATATAAACTGCCATCCATAAATAACTATACAAACAAGGAAATCGTTCCAAATTCTTTATAAGTTTATCCTAATTTTCCAATCCTGAACTTGAAAGAATCATAATAATTGGCTTCACATAATTCAAAATTATGAATTGTGGGAAGAAAAAAGTAAAATGAAACTTTTTTCATCTGCACATTTTTTTTTCCAAAATATGTCATTTTTATATAAAAAAAATCAAACTTCAAAAACTTTAAATATTTGGGTCAAGTTTGTTACAAATGATTTCTACAATGTTCACTATTAGAATCATACAGCAATAGATTTGAAACTGTTCATTTTATAACAGCAGAATGAGTAGAAATAGTGTATACTAATTTATGGATGGCAGTGTATGTACGGAGGAAATCAAGTTGATCCTCACTTTGTAGTGACCTTGACACTTGACCATCGTCAGAAACACACTGTCTATATTCTCTGCTGTGCTATCAAGGGGCCGTGGGCTACCTCACCATGAAAGGTTCGTTTTCCGAAACAGTTTTTTTTTGCAGGGAGTCCGTTACAAGTGATATAGACCGTGAGTTTCGGAGATTAGCCTTTGACAAACTGAGTCATTCCCTGGTATATCAAAACTTTTTTCTCAATTTCAGAAGTGAGAGGGATACTAGAAACAAAATGTACCGGTAGATCAGTGAACCTTACGTGTAACAGCCAGGACTATCTAATACATATACAGCATGAAGAATATGGTGAAGTTGACCAATCAGATGACAGGACAGTATGTCACATGACTAATGAGACCTGTCTGAAAAAGGAGTTCCTCCACCCAATCAGTGCAGCACATTGTAACGGGAGGCCGTCTTGTACATTCATGGTACCAGAAAACATATCCCTGCCTAGCTGTTCCAAGAACGCCACGGCAATAAGGATATCTTACAACTGTATTTCAAGTAAGCTTAACTTTATTTTTTACATCTTTCATGATTTCTTTAAATCCATTTTGTTTTCAACCTAATCTCCCGGTCTGCGGTGCGTAGATGTTCTTCTCAGTAAGTGTGAGGGTAGTACGAAGTTTAATCCGGATAATCACACAACTTCTCTTCGCACTAATCTAACTGTAATTACCATCTTGACACCAAGTGCTTATTTCAACTCAGGCATTGGTGTACTGCCATGTGTTTCGAAAATAATATTAGATTTTTCGTTTTATCGCAAGGTATAATTGCCAAAGAAATCACTTTGTGTATAAACTTCCGCTAATTGTTTGAAAAATTCGATTCCTGGCAGACAACCGTCGAATATTTAATAAATTCATTATAAATAATGTATATTTTAAATTCATTATGATCTTTTGTTAAACTAGAATACCATCACTTCGACATGTGCAGAAGTTTTTACCACCGAAACGGAGATTTTGTCTATCTGCATTCGCCGGACTACCCTGTTGAGAACCTCAACTCTGTCAACTGTACGTGTAATGTAACTGGAAGTAATATAAAGGTCACGACCTTGGACCAATACAAAGTCGAGTTCAGCACTGTCATATTGACCTTGGTAACGGATAACAGTACTAAGAATATAAATGACCTTGCCCTCCTGAACAGGGTGGAGTTTACGGGGGTGGACAATGTCCAAATCATTCTGGACAACAGATTTGACCAACAGGTCTTTCGACTATGGATGGGATTCCAGGGAACTAGTAAGTAGTCAACTTTATTAGATTTATATCACACTCTGAAGAAAGATACAAGATTCTTTACTTATACCTAGATAGGCTAAAAATCAAATCCATGTAGATACATGTAGCAAAAACAAAAATGGAACTTTTTTCATATTAGAAAATTGTTCAATACTAATTTACTAAGTGAACAATATTTCATTTTCAGAATCATATGCAACAAATGCAATATCATAATGCTATAATGAACATTTTTCGGGCAAAATATTCGTTCTTTTTTTTTCTTAGATTTTAATATCACCAAACATAATTTTGAGGATTTTTTAACCCCCATCTTTCAGGAATGATGGTTGTGTGTGGATCCCCTAACATCCCAATCATCGTCACAAGTAATTGGAGGACAACGACCACTACCGAAATCCTCCCAACATCTGAATTGACCACATCCATATTGCCTACATCTAGTTCTTCCATCTTAAAGGCAATGTCATCAACATACTCAACACAGAATGATTCTGATAGCAATGGACACTCGAGTGCTTTACCAATCAATCCTACCAGTACATCTTCTACATACATCATCGACCAATCAAATTCAATCTTTCAAAACGATTCCTCGTCCAACGAAAGTAGGAATGTTACGACATCCAATCAAAATCCAGAGTCGGAAAACGACCAATCAGGTAAAGTTTTACAAAATCCTAATAAAAACGTCCCTGATTGGTTTCGAGATTCAACACTCACTTATCAATCTTCATTCTCAAATCCGTAAAAGTAAATCAGCACATAAAATGCTTAAATCTAGAAAAGTATTCATTTTATGGCAGCACCCGTTTATATCAATTCTCATTGTGATTTCAGATTTGATATTGCTGTTAGCTCTAGCCATCACATTCAGTTTCGTATTTCTACTGTGTGTTGTAATCCTTTTCGTATTAGTTTGTAGGTAAGTACGTTTCCTTTCCGTCTTCCCTCAATTGCTATATTAATTCTTTTTTTTTTCATGTCTAGTACTTGTGCGTAATAGGGAAATTTTGTCTGGATGCAGAGTGGTTCAAACCGATTATTTGAAAAAAAAATATTTCACAAATACCCGAAAAACTGAGAAACACTTTACAAACTCCAGAAAGGGGTCCTTACAAGTTAGGCCCTCCTCTGGATCCGCTCTTGTTCTATTTGTGTTAGAAATAATATTCTGATACCAATCATTCATTTCATTTTATGGATTTTATTCACAGGAAGGACAGAGAAGATATTGCTTACTCCTCTGACGACTTCAGTCGTATCGACGCTAGTTTTATTGATGCCTACGACAATACTGAGTCAGAAAATCATATTGCACGATTCTAACACAGGACGGTACAAACTATGAAATAATTCTACGTGACTGTATGACAGGTGAGGATTCAATGTGACTGCACGACGGGTACGTGAATTCTACGCGACTGAATGTGAATTCTACGCGACTGAATGTGAATTTTAGACTGAATGTGAATTCTACGGGACTGAATGTGAATAATACGCGACTGAATGTGAATTCTAGACTGAATGTGAATTCTACGCGACTGAATGTGAATTCTACGTGACTGCCTATGAATTCTGCGTGAATGCCTGTGTGAACTATATGTGACTGCCGGTGAATTCTACGTGATTGCATGTGGTTTATCAGATTTGTGTGTTTGCGTGTTTTGCTGAACCGTGTTTCAATGGAGATCACCTCCTTGCTTTCCTACCAGACGCACACACTGACTGACATGCGTACGGCTGCCGTTGCAAAGCTATATTGCTTCAGAGGCGATTGCATATGCACGAAGGAACTCTGATGCGCATTTTTGAAAACCGTCCCATAACTGCGAATGCGAATTCTTGTAAGACAAAGAAAATAACGCCAATCGAAAAGGCAGCATATGTTGGGATGTTATTTAGATGTTTTAACAATGGCAATACTTGTTACAAAAGCGCGTTTGTTCGAATATGCAAAAGTCCCTTTCAATGTCATATCTTTGAAGGTGCCATATTTTAAACTAGTATCATTTAATAATACTATGAATACAGAGCTCAAGTATCATTGAACTGCTCTATGATCTCATATATATACATATACTTCTTTAACTTGTACAAAATTCCACTGAATCCGAGATATTTCTTCTTAAATAAAGGATAAATATCATAGTTTCTGACTTTTAAAGGAAATATCTTTTAAAAATTGAAGACGACTTTTTTCCCTTAATTTCGTATGTTTTCTTCTAATGAATACCATTGAAAAAAATATTTTTTTCTTGTAATCGTTGTTTTATAATTCAGCAATTGTAGATTTAGACTGAGAGGCAGAGTGTTTTAGAAATAACAATATTGATAGGGGATGGATATGACTCTGAATCACCATTAGTCTTTTGTAATATTCATGGGCCATAAATATGGTCTTTTTTGTAATGCGCCCGTTTTATTAATCATTACAGCACTTGAAAGCAATTGATTAGAACATAAAAAAACAAATGTGAAGCCTCCGGGTAAATGTCATTATAAGGTCGAGTTCAACCGGAGGTTATGCAAATAAGCAATCATTTCCAGGAATTAATTTGCTAATTCACCTTTTAGCTCACCTGATCGAAGCTACAGTAAGGTAATTTTATAAGAGCAATACATCCAACGTCCGTCCTTAGTCTTCGTCCCCGTCCCTTCGGCATAAACTTTTCATATTTTCGACTTATTCACTAAAGCCCTTGGACGGAGTTTCACGAATCTTAATTGGAATCCAAATTCGTCAATCAAGATGGTTGCTATATATATTTGAAATAATAGACTCACGTTTTTTTTTGTCCGACTTCACTGCAATCGCTGCACGGAATTTCACGAAGCCTAATTGGAGGCAATACTCATTGTCCTCCGCCCATCTTGTGTTGTTGAACCGATTCGTCAAGAAATATGGCTACGAATTGATCTGATGGCTGAAGTATTTTCGACTTATCCTCTGAAAATTCGGCACGGAATTTTTAGAAAACCTTACAGGAAACGAGTAATCAAGTCCTTAACCCTAATAACCCTGCCCCTACCCATTCGCCACCAATTGATCTGACGCATTTGGACTAAACCGTGACGGAATTCCACGAAACCGCCAGGAAGCAATTATTCAAGGACCTCTTCATAAATTGTGTCAATCTAATACGACGAACAAAATGGTTGAAGATGATCTGTATGCAATTTAACATTTTAAAGTTTTTTTTCCTATGCAACAGCTTCTCAAGATGGCCTTTATGCAAAATTAAAATGTTTCAAAAGACTTATCAGATTTCATACAACTTAGGTGAGCGATATAGACCCTCTGGGATCTCATGATGGTTTAACATAAAGCATAGCGCATCACTGATAAATATGTCATGGCAAAACGTCAATATGGAAAAACATATATATTTTATATAACAGTCAATATTATTTATCCGTATCAAATTCCCATCCCTAGATCTTTGTGAATTGACAAAAACTCCTGATTCGTCAAAGAGTTTAATACATGTAAGTTCAGTAATCGTTTTACCAACAAACAATCGAAGAACAGAAATGTCCTTGACCTTTGCGATAATTTGACTTCTTTGCAAGTAGACTCACATCATAATGAATCACGAGGAATATTCAAATCTAAATGAAAGTGCAACAGACAGACATGCGGACAATGTGATCCCTACAAGACTAGCTTATACATTTCAATATGAGCCAAAAATGTTTTGTTTTACATAACAAAGACAGTGATCACAGTGATAGGGAACGCAATCTTAGCTGATATGAATGAAAACACGAGCACTTAAGAAATCAGGACTGTCTTATCACCATGTTATCGATGCACTTTACCGATTGATGATGGGCATAAAAATCTGAAACCTTTACTTAGAAACCAAAAAAGACATCAAAACCGTAAAATTTCCTTCAGACGACCTCAGAAGTGGGGTTCTCTGTCAAGCTTATCTTTGTTTGGCCTTCAGCAGGTCACGTGATCGTGTCATAAAAAGGCTCATTTGGCTATAAATAACATCGTGAGTAGCAAATGCAGGCAAGGAGGTTGGAGGAGGGCCAAGGGATATACTACGTTACTACCTGCGCCTCAGCGTCTTTATTACGTACGATAAGCTGGGGAAACAATAGGGAAGTAAACAATGGGATGGAACCGATCCAAGTGTGGAAAGTGGTCGTAAAATTATATAGAAGATGCAATGCGTAACTTTTCAACACACAGATCACGAGATGCATGCAAGAGGGTCTAGCTACATTTTTGTAGACTTCATTTTCAATGAATTCCGTAGAAAATATTCAAATCTTTAACATTAATGCTCACAACATGTAACTAATTTTCGAACATCTCCACCCTGAATCCTCGCCTCAAGATCTGAAATCTCAATCTAAAATCTGTTTGCATAAATGATTTTTTTAAAAAAGGTTCATTGACCTTGTTTATTTAAACATTTTCAAAACTTTCACACGCTTTAGAATTCATACCCATCCTTCCATCCACATTTTGCATAATTATAAAGTCGGTGTTACAGTAGAAAGAATTTGAAGTCATATTAAGGGAAATGTAACGTAACTGTATTTATTCTCCTCCATTGACCGAAGAGCTACAGTAAATATTAGGAAGCGATATTTTTGGTTTCTGCAAGCTGTTCCGATTCTATATGTAACATATTGTGCTATTTGCCAATTTTTACTACCATCAATATAATTACCCCCGTCGGAGGGCCTCTCTCCAGCATCACAACAAACCCAGCTGTTTTCAGGTGCAAACATATTGTTCGAGTATATACCTGGATTGAAAAATTTGCGAACACTTCGAACTCGTCGTGTTGGTTGCAAATTGTTTTAAGGAGGCCACTTTGTCGGTACTTGTGGCTGACATTTGAAGGACGGTGTACGGACGATTTACTACACCCTGTATAAATATGGCTAATGATTAGAAACAAGAAAATATATCATAACTTTTCCGCATACAGATAGACAGTTTACGAATTGAGAGTGGATTCTGTATAAATTATTCAGCATTAAGATAGATACTCCAAGATGTTACTATAGGTGTTCCGTATGGGTGCTTAAAATGTAAACAGAAAGGAGAAAAGGCGACATTTGCATCGAAGTTCAAGGTGAGTGAATAAAATATTCCTTCAGAAATTGACAGAACAATTATTTGAATATGAAAATTTAAAACAATATATTTGATGTGACAAATCTTAAGAAAACCTGGGATATTATTGAGTATTTTGTAAGCAAATTTCCATTTTTGAAGGCCCAACAGCGCATCATTTAATCGACACGAGAAATCAGTAATACTAATTTTCACACAAAATTAACCATTAAAATGTTGAAAAAGATAAGGCTCTAGTATCAAATTCGATGCATCAAATGAATCTTATCTTAATCACCATGCAGTTTCAAAATGCTCAAAAAATAATTTCAGTGTAAGGAATTTCAAAGATGCTAAAGTTATCTTGTACGCTCGGAGATTTTTTCACTATCTCGTCTCAAGGTCTTGCATGCTCATTCAGAAGTTCTAAAAACAAAATACCCTCCTCTGCCAAAAAAATACATATTATTGTTAAAAAAGACAGATCCTTATTACCCCCCCCCCCTTCTGTTCGAATAATTGATGGTAGCTCGTCGGGGTATGAAAATCACAGCCCTTTTAGAATTCCACAAAATTCATATTTTCCTTAAATCCTTTTATACCAAAAGCAAAAAAGCCAAAAGGCGTATCTTATGTCAAGGTTGCATGGAACACCCCCCCTACCCTTCTTTTGGGAAAAATCGAGGTAGATGCATGCAGTAATAATCGTCCCTGAATTTCATAAATCTTGAAAGTAATTAATTCATGAGAGTAGCATGTGAACAAATTATTTCGAATGAAGAAAAAAAAAATCGTATCTCAATATCGCTTGTAAGCAGTTTTATTTCCGAAAATCTATGGAGGTTCGATAAGGCTCTCATAAAAGTATAGATGGCTTAATTTTCCACGAACCATAAAAATTGTTTCACAGTCAGCAATATTCTTATGGTCTCTAAGCGTTTTACGCTGTTGTAGACAACTTTTACTTTCAAATATTTGGCACACGTTCAGCTGATTAAGAAACCCTTGAAAATATCTTCATATGAATAATAATGTTCAAACGTACATTTCCTCTTTCCTATCTGTGCTATTGATAAATAGATCAATGGATGTTTTGCCTGTATGCTTCTCTTTCGATTTGTTGGTTTACATCGACTAAAAATGTTACAAGAGATTTGTTTGAGAACCGTCTATCTCTGTACAATAATCCTATATAAAACATATATACAACCTCGTGCTAATCAGTTCTTTTCTATTTTGACATACTTTATCGAATGCCCCTCGTGCCCTCTAATAGTGAATTGGCTATTTGATAAACTAGTGCATGTAAAGACTCTTGATCTAAATAGATCCACGAACCTTTCAGGGCAAGAAATTTGTAGCAAAAATAGTAGACTAACCCTGTTTTCCTGTCCTATGCATGTAATATGTATACAGTACTTTACACACAATTCACAGTGTCTGCAAGACATTGACCTCCAAAGGGAAAGGTATGACGTAAGTTGATTCCTGCCAAGTTTAAGAAAGATACCACGAATGGAAACAAAGTCAAATAATTAGAGGACAGGAGGGGGTCACCAACAGGACTCTATTGCAGCACTCACAGCAAAAATTCGAAACCAAATGAGATAAAGAAGATCCTGACGACAATCTCAACAGCACTCACAATAGAGCACCAATCGAGCATCGAAGCTAGAGGTGTGAACAAGTGCTCGGGAGGAGTAAGCATCCCCTGTTTTGCTAGTCGCAACCGCCGTCGATGTTCACGCATGAAAATGAAAACAATATCTACAAAACATGCACTGTCTGAGCTTATGTCTATGTAGAAAGTTCTATGGTGACCATGTCAGGGCAAACAATTAAAACACTCACTGTTAAACCCCTCGCGGGAAACTTTTTTAAGAGCTCAAATATTTTTAAAGAGCTCAAATCTTCAAAATCAGAGTGGACAAGTACAACAAGAGAAGACGTTAGTCCTAATAAATATGGTAATGATCAAAATTGCCCATTTTACATTCGACAATAGTTTTACAAAACTCCCATCTTTGCACTGCAACAACACGGAAAACCGATACATCCTTCCTCACAAACCACTATATGGAGCCATCGATAATGGCGAAACATAAAGGAAGTTAGTCCTATAATATAAGACTTCGACATTGTAACTGGATAGGATCATATATAGTATGACTAAATGGAAGTTATAAAGGGTACGAGTTGATGGTGGTACCCGTATTTAACAAATTGATAAAGAAATGACTGCCATGTTTTCGCACATCGTATTGAGACCTCCATACGACTCAGTTTCAGACACACCCGAGCAAAAGCGAAAGCTTGATTAAAGTCCTGAATTAGAACCGATAAACATGAGCCAGAAATTAAAGATATCATATTTAATATCAATATTTCCTAACATTACACTAAAGCCTTAATCAGCCTAAAGGCTCCGTACCTGCTCGACCCATTTCATGAAATGATGCACACAAAGTACCGAGGCACTCCATTGATCCCCGTGAGTTAATGAGCTTTTCCAATAGCATTTTGTGTGATCAGGTGATATAATTCATTTGAGTAATTCTGGAATAGGTGAGGTGAGAAATCGAACAAGTTGTAAGCTTACAAAGTGTTTATACGAGTATATATTATTACAGGATAGGGCTCCAAACACTGGCAGGTGAGATACGTTGTATACTATGTTGGTTTACTTTAGGTTAGTATATGTCTATAGATAATTATTATTTTTTTTACTGATAAAATCATGAAAATAGAAATTCGAGACAGAAGCAGCAGATACCGATGTATTGTAAGGTTGCTGAAAATAGATTCTCTCTAAAATTCAGTTAGGATGGAATTTGTACGTACAGTTGAATTATTATATATATATATATATTTTTTCTGCCTTTTGTTCTCATATTAACGGGAAACGGGAGAGAAAGGTATTGTTAAATTTTGTTCATGTCTTGTGTGTAAAGGGGTGGGGGGTTTCCCATCGATTAAAAATAACCCCCCCCCCCCCATCCTTTTACTCTTATTTTGTTATCTAGCATGACAAAGATCTATGGATCTTCATGTATTTTCGAATTGGATAATTGCCTTCGTTTGACAGCAAAACATTGTACGAAGTTCAACTCCAACATCTTTTGGAATCATAAAGTATTGAAAGTTCATAGGGTGAACATACCCGTAAAGTTTTATTTTCCATCTTATTTCTACCTTTATTTTTTCCGCTCCAATGATGCTAAAAATGATGCAAACAAAAACATATCACTGATAATCGCATAGAAATTCCCATGATTTACAAAGGTTTTGGCTACCAGATCTCGAACGTCGAATTGCATTACATTTGAAAGTGCATCTAATGATGCGGCAATCGACACGGGGAAATTCGGATTTTTGAGAGTTGATTGACTATAATTAAGGGCGCCTGTCCGTTCCTATTTTCTTCAGAACACAAAACATTGGCGTACAGAAGCAAAAACATAGAAATAATCAAATATTACATAGCTCGCTATCTGAAGGCATGTTTTACAGAAGATCTTACAGTTTTCGAAAGCGTTGCTTATGTTTTAATGCAGTCAAACGAAAATACACGTAAAAGATGAATTCAGTTTAGATTTGACAAAAGTTGCATCCATGGTGCAAGTATGGAATAATTAACACCAGCATAGTATATTACGAGTATATGCCGATGCCCTTGAAGCAGTAGGCCAAAGGTACATGTCATACAATTTGTATTGCAAGTCACTTTTAGGTCCTTTTGTATGAGCTATTGCAAGACCATGCAGTCAAGCAGAATAGCAGATGAAGGTCACTACTCCGAAGTAAGTTTACCAAAGATGTATCAGATTGGCACATATCACACTCTTGTATCAGATTGAAACATATCACACTGTTACACCTTAAGGTGTTTCACCTTCTCTGAAGCAATATTTTTTTCCCTGCTTTATGCTACTGGATTTGTTCACTGGTGGAAGTCTATTGGGCACATATGACTGTGACAAAATTTCCTTTTTTTCACTAAGATATAAGATTTTTATCAAATTCAAGTATTCTTTTTGCAAACTGAAAAGGCCAAAAGGCAGACGGACATTGTCTAGATAGCCCCATTATGATTGGCGGGAGCGGGTCCCCACCAAAAAAAAAAATCCTGTCTCACAATGACAAACTACCTGAAGATACTAAAAGGGGCTGATGAGTAGAGAGCTCAACGTCACTTCTTCTCTTGTCCTAAACAATGCAACAGATTGTCGATTGTATCATACACAAAAAGCTATATAAAGAAAGATAGCGGTCTTCGATCGCATCCATGGCCGCAGTTGCGCTTTGGGGAAAATATTGAAAAAGTGTCACCTGGTTTTTATCTTTTATCCGATAAAGGTACACTGATTCATTGTTGCTTTGTAATTTCATACGGTGGCCAATTAACGTCAGAACTTTGAATAATACGAAATAGTATTTCATGACGTTTATATTGTAACTGAAACCCTTTCATCCGGGCAATTGGCAAAGACAGTCACGTGACAGAAATACTAAAAACATGCATACCATTCAATTTTCAGTGCAAAGCAATACGACATTTATGACTTTATTCGATGTCGGTAAGGAAGAAACCGCATGCTTCATAAAATTATCACTTCTTACGAGGAAATCGAAAAATTGCACTCATGAATGCATCGAGATAAAGGCATGCCATTTCATTACCGACAATATATCACGTAATTTAACACATATTGAAAAAAATCTCGATATCATTTCTCTTGCCGTAAGAGTTGAACGTTTTCCAAGTGATAGATTCGACTTCCATCACGGTGGTGAAACGTTTACGTTAACAAGTGGTCATTACTGGCAGAACGCCGCCAAGCGCACTGCCAACAACGTCAGAGGAAATTCAAAACGATCCTGCTTTAAGCCATTGTTGCGAAATAAACAGCTGATTCTGACGACTTTATCAGACGATTCAAGTGATTTTTACTCAAGATGTGGAATTCGTAGTAAATTTTCAACACAAAATGATTGCTTTATCTTGTATCATTTGTCTTTTGTATCCCTGTCTGCGCATTAACCGTTTTCCGTCAATGACAAGTCCATGACGTAACTTTAAAGATAGAACGTAAAAGAATTTTTATAAACTTTTAAAAGTCATGACCCTATTTAGACCAACTGCTTTTTCTGTCGCCTGCTAAGCATATCGACACTTAGGGATCACTTTGTCCGTTGTCCGTCTGTCAAACTTGGATGTCACACCCCATATAAAAGTGATTCCTAAGTGTCGCTATGTTTCGCGGGCGACACATGCATTCGTTGGAATGATTTTTGTTTTTGAGAATTTCGATACAAAACGCATTATAGATATCGCCAGCTACATGTATTCTTTGTTGTATGCGTCCATAAATGTTACGGAAGGCTGATATGCAGCACTAATTTTTGTGTTCGTTGTGACGCATTCTCAATCTTAGTTGGTACAACGAAAATGTTCAATTCTTTAGGGGAAAACTCGCGACTAAGTCCCTTTCCTCCAAACCGCTGCAACTGGGACAAAGATTAATAAATTAATGCTTACTGAAACATGCATACTACTATATAATGCAGCATATACATGTAGTATTACAGAGTTTTCAGTTTCTACACGAAAGTTGTCCGTTTTCTTTGAAACTGGTGTCTTTTTTCTAACTTTCGATTCTGAATCATTAAAAGTAAGCATAGTCCATGTGCTCACTTTTAATGATTCAGAATTGAAAGTTAGAAAAAGACACTAGGGATAATTAAGCATCAAAAATAGATAATGATCCCTAATGTAGTTCCAAAATAACCTTGAAAATCGTCACTGAGACAATACCTAGGGGTCATTAGACTATTTTCAGTCAAATGACGACCTAGGTTATAATAGGTGGCCCTGTTGCGTTTGAAGTGCATGGACAGGTACACCAAAGGTGACAGGTGCGCGTTTTCTTGACGACGAAACAATGTTGGAAGACCATCTGCCGCTTTTTCCAAATTAAAGGTTACCTTGACCGCAATTAAGTCATTATCAGAATGAATTCAGATAAGAGTGCGTCGCAACAGTTTTAATTAAGTGAATGACATTCGATGCAAGTTAGGAACCAAAATAACTTCTAAATGATTGTACAAGGCATTACTTCGGTGAGGAGATGGCATTTAATGCATGCTGAAATGAAAATTATCTACAAAAATCCTTTGTGCATATAATTATTTTACAAAAATCCTTATGGAAATTATCTAAGAGCAAAAAACACATTTTCAATTACGAATGTCCATTTCTTTAACATATTATTAAAAATAATGTTTTATGTTGTATACAGCTCGCATCTGTGTATAGCATTTTTTCTAAATGTCATTCTATTTTTTAAACCATCACCCTAAAGTACAAAGATGCGATACATTTCAACAATACGATGTTTGACACGATATCGATTAATCACTTTGAGGACCTTTGTGTACAAGGCATAAATTATTAAGTATGACAACGTATCAAAGAACGGAAACCTGATCAAAGATAGACATGAAAGGTCACGCAAAGGAGGGATATAAAAAATCCAGGATACCATGAAAAAAATCCCCGAGAGTAAGATTTCAGTGTTCATCTGCAATGCCCGTTGTTCGCATTGCTACAAACAACGGAAAATTAGTCCTCAATGCAAATTCGATTCGAAGCAGTCTCGAAAGAGAAATACGGTACCTTCTATGCTGAAACAAAGGGCGAGGATTTCAGTTTAATGAAAGTAAAGCCCTCTTGCCTTCACCTTTGACCATAAAAATCTTTGGGAACTTCCTATTTAAATTCGGGATCTGTGATCATGTGACAAATATGACGATATTCGACTTACTACTTTGTCACCCTGTCCGCGAAGTCTTACTCTTGCTGCTAGCTGTGATCTTGACTTTTTAAAATCAAGTGTTCCTCCTATTATCACGGACATGACGACAAACGGACAGATGGAGGTACAGAGCCATACCTTAATATTTCCGTCTTACACCATGTGTTCCTTGTCAATCGAAAGTACAAGTAAATACATTACAGAATTCCAAGAATGAGTATTCCACGCATTGCTTAGTAAGCTAATATACTTTTCTGCTGAGAAAAAAATGATAATGCAAATTTTATTATAGCATACAACTAGAGTGCACAAACCCTTCACAGAATGTTCAATATTTTCCAATAAAGTTTAATAATGGGCACAACAGAATCATTTTCTAGTTTTAAATTTTCGATCGGATAAAATCGTTTGGATACTAAGGCATACATGTACGCGGATCCCAAGGTGATCACAGGATATCGGGACACAATGAGGTCGACAAAAATCAAGGCCTTTTTTGATTTTTCATTCGATCGGGTACATATTATTTCGTAATAGCAAAGTTTCTGGATCTTCTATTCAGAAAAAGAACTTAACCTTGGGTGAGATGAACCCTCGCAACTTGACCAACATGTGTGGGTCCGCGCCTGTATTTGCATGGAATCAAAGTGAGGGGTAGCCTAAATACAACAAGCAGATCAAACACTTGTGTTCCTTTACCAAGAGGCTCTTTAACGGCATTGTTTGTTTATATGAAAGAGAATGTAATCCACACCAGAAACATAATATTTGTAAATGAATACAAACTTTTGGAGAATATTTACTATCAATGATACATTACACAAAGGGGCGTGCACGCAGGTTTACATTGATAATAGAGCCAGAGTTAGAGAATACTAGCTAGTATATTTGAATTGACATAAAATAATGGAATATATTAGGCGATTGATGATTCTGTAATTATTCAAACACGTAAATATTTAAGGGGCTTTTCTAAAGTACATTAAATTTTACTTAGTATATATGTCCTTTCCGTCTTCGTTGTCATTTTTGGGTTGACTGCAAACTTGAGACTGTTTCAGTTTTACGTAAAATGACATAGAAGTAAAACGCAACGTTTGGACATAGCAATTGCCTACAATTGCCTTGAAGTCAGCGGTATACAAATCGTTCAATATCAATGATAATTGGTTTGGAAGGAATCTGAGCATAGTTCTCATTCAAAGAAGTTTTGCCAAAGTTTTTGCAGTTAGTCAGAACTACTACAAACGGACGAACGGCCTGACGCACAAAACATGTGAAAAATATATACATGTACAACAAAAGAGTGGTAACCTAATAAAGTATGATTTTTTTTTTTTGCAAATACACGACTGATGTTGAAACTCATATCGGACATTTCGTGTTCTAGGAAACGGCAGAACAATATGGCACTACAAAAACCTTATCAGTTGTCGGAACAGAGGCCAACAATCAATTTATATAGTAAAACGAGCGCCCGCAGCCGTCACGAAACGAAAACCGATGTAGTTACTTAAATAGCATAAAAATCAATTGCTCGTTCCGCTATCAGTGACATTAGTTTGCACTAATTACTCTGTGTCTTGGTTTATTTACTTAAATCTGAATTATACTACAATGGACAGGAAGCATATTTGATCAGCTCCTATACTAACGTTGTCCGATGCCTCCCAGAGAAAAGGGGCCATATGGAATGATAAATATAATTTTATGAGCGTCTACATCTGCCTTCATTTGTTTTATGAATGCCATGGAGGTCGCCAATTGAAGAATTTTTGTGTTGCATTTTAGAAATAAAACAAGTTTTTGTGCAACATTCTCTCTCGAAATTTGAATTTAATGGCATGCCTTTTTTATGAAATTTTTACGTCATAGTCTAGTTAGACTTTAGACGTGACGTGAAGGAATTTGAAATTTTCAAATCGCGCGGCACTGGAAGAATAACTTGATGTTGCTGTATTAATATTGCATGATTGTAAAGTTTACGTGTTTCAAAATATAATTTGTCCCCTTAGGTCGTTCGCATAAAAAATCGACTACAATTTTCATGAACGATGTGTCCAAACTCCCCGGTCGAACTCCATTCTTAAATTGGTTTTTAGGTAACCGATCGCTGGTCTATGTCGCCTAGAAATGAGGATGATAATAATCATCAATGGTTGTCAAGTCTTATGATACATGTTCTTGACTATCTTTGCAAGTTTAAAACTTGAAGCTATATAGTGGGTTGTACATTTTTGAGTACCAGACAGACGGTTAGATGATGGATAGACGGACATTTTGACGCACTCCGGAAAAAGTATCATATGCTTCGTGTGCAATTGTTGGACAAGATGACGGTAACATCAGTGACATCAAAACAGGGCCAAAGAATGAAGGGGTGGACAGGGTAAAAGGGAGGAGGGAGGAAGGGGGCGGGATGAGGGAGAGAGGAGGGGGAGGGAAGGGAAGGGGAGGGGGAGGGAAGGGAGGGAGGGGGAGAAAGGGGGCGAAAGGAGGGAGGAAAGGGGGCGGAAGGGGGAGGGAAGAGATGGCGAAAAGGAGGGAGGGGGAGGTAAGGGGTGGGAGGGGGAGAGAGGTATCCCCTGACCGCCCCCCCCCCCCCAAGAATAGGTTCAAGTTTAGAAGTGATGGTCGACCAAAGCATACATGTATCCTCATTTAGACCGTTTGAAAAGAAAGACAAGGTGTCAACAGGTACCTGTTTTTTGTTGCACAATAATTTACAAGGCGGGAATAACTTGGTGTTAATTGCCGGTGAAACGCGACATGATGTGAATTTCACTGGTGCCAATAAGATGTACAGGTTTCGGAAAATCCTGACAGCATTCATTATAAAATATGTCATGTTCAGTTATGAATAGCGGTTGTAAAAGATGGCAGGTTTGCAGATTTTATGCACTTAGCCCCGCATCGAGAAGCCCAGACGTGCGGGGTATAGCATTTTGCACTTTATCAATCTTCCCCTGTCAACGAATAAACAGATAATAGAGGTCAGACTTAGTCTGGGGTCATCTGTATATATATCCCACGTCATTCTTGCAAAGAATTGAATTTTAGTCATATAGGCCTCGTTAAAAGAGAACTTGCTCAACTTTTGGTATACTTTGGGAACTTTAATATGACCTTGTCGCCAACGTGAACGTGACTTTATCATTTATTACTTCTTTTATTTTCATATCTTATATCCTTGAATGGTTTGAACACAAACGAAGAATTGGTTAAAACCATAATGAAATTGGGACAGTACGGACTGTTAGACATACAGACGCTCAAACGTTAGATATATATAAACCTCTATATGCCACAATGCAATCTCCTACGCATGTGTACAATTTCTTCACTTTGAAATTTATACGGTATTGCAAGCCTGTGTCCGCCTATGACCTTGTTTGCAAGTTGCGCCACAATGCTTCGATGAAGACGCAATTTTGTTCATTGACGTTGTATACTGATCCACTACATGTACTAAGAAAAGACTACATGACGGGACCTGTTATACGTGTCGTTATAAAGATATTCTTGATGTTCGTGACACACTTTTCATCTAATTGATAAAAAGAATCTTGACGAAATCGCCAGATTCCTTATGCCTAATTTGTAGCATGCTTGATGTCATAACGTAAAATACATAAAATACTGCATCCCTCGCCACAACGACTTTGTGTGTTCATTATCTAGTCATTATACGTTACACGAAGCCCATTACATGCTCATTTATCCTACTACGCTTTCTTTGTAAATAATACATGTGCCAAGTTCGAGTGCGTCCGTGCAATGTTTTGTTTGCTTCTGCATGTAAATACACAATGACAATGAATACACACGGAAAGGTCGTTGCCAAATAATGCACAAATCACATGCCACCTGACCTTACTTTTGACAGAAGTGGAACAACAACTGCAGAAAATAAACACATCGTATTTCTTTCTATATATCTACAAAGACATTGGTATTGTATATAGCGCATTGTTACGTGTACCGCACCCTGCATAGTTCGAAGGTTACATGTACGTTAGCAGAACTAGGTAACGGTGACCTACTTTCTTTTGATACACTTGGGAAACGTTTAGCAAACACAAACTTCCCATTCTTGGCTTGCAACTTCCACAGGACTCGACAGAGTATCGCTTCCAAAATAGGGATAAAGATCTGTCAGAATCCGAATGGTTGGCTGGGGAGATACTATTAGTTATACAGTGTTTTACAGGGGGGATACAGAAATATATTGGGTCGATGAAAAAAGTTGTATTGGGCGAGGCGAAGCCGAGCCCAATACAACTTTTTTCATCGACCCAATATATTTTTGTATCTCCCCTGTAAAACACTGTATAACGAATTTATCCCGCTGATGGCTTTTGGGTTGTGTATGTTACGTCAACATATTTTATAGCATTTTAGTGACGTCAAAAGCATAAAGCGTCTTAGAAGAAGCAGGATATTAAAATGATATCCTGTTAGTAAAATAATACAACATAATATTTGGTTCTTCTCGACCAATCAGATTGCAAGAATTTTGCCAGAGGCGGGATAAATGTATATATATTGTATGTAGGTGGGATGGGTAGATAGGGTTGGCAAAAAATTTGGAAAAGATTGTTTGGAACTTCAATCTTCACTTCAAATGAACCAGGCTCAGATTATGAATAACTCAAGAGATGGTATCAATAGTTCGACAATTTATTGTATTTCCCTTTTTTCCAAGAAATTGATTTGACTTTTCGAAACAAGCAACGGTAATTCTATACAAAGTTGTATGGATGGATATACCTTTCCGTCTACATTTTAGTATATGAAAGTCAAAAACAATTCAAAACATTATTCATTTTTCACAAAAAATTGATAAAACTTCCAAGAAAACCTGAGCGTGAAAATTATATGTAGCGATAAACAAACGGAAATATGGGGCGTAATGGGAATCCAAAAAGCTGGTAAAATCTGAACTCATACGTTACAATATCAAAGCGTGCAGTCGGATAGTATAGTAACATCGCATGCATAATATTCTATTTTGGACCGTTTTCAAATCGGCGAGTGCGCGGTTCACTCATCCCGGTGAACAAGATTTGATAATAATCACATAAATGAAACCTTAAACAACAAAGAAAGAATGTACATTTCCACAGCTCGTATAAATAATATATCATACTCGAGATATATGAGATTACGGTGATATATTGCAGGTAGATTAGCGGTACACTTCATAGCTCAGTTAAATACCTCTTTTTCTTCAGATTTCAGATTTTGATAAGTTGACGATGGTCGAACATTCCCTCCAAATCACCCTATATCATAATTGGAATCTAATCTTCTAAATACCTATCTTTAGTATAGAAGTACATTATGAGTTATGATTATTACCATGGGTCAAATTCGAGCATATACATATCTAGTGCAGTTGGCAAATTAAAATAACATTGCAGCACATGAATCCGGAAACGAGGAGAGGTTTGATGCGAGAAGCAAAAGAGCGTCTGCAAAATTATCAATATTGCGGATGGTATCGAGAGAAATTTTGGACGATCAAATATTTCGCTTGTTTATATCAATTGGGCAACAACATTTTTCTTCCATTAAATGTTTTTCTTTTTTTTTTTCCTTCGTCACAATATTGACCGAAATTACGTCATCAACAACGACGTAATAAGCATTCAAGAGACAGTCGCGTTACTATGTGTGATTTCACTCAAAGGTGGGGACAACTGATTGTAAGAACACTTCTTACTCCGAGGAGCTACATTGTATATATTGTAATGTAATAAAAGATTTTTGTCAAAGGGAAGTTTCAAGACATATGGCAACGAACAAATTATTAAAAGTTTATTTGTTCATAACGTCGTAGAAGACGATTTATCTGGCAAAGACGTGGAATAAAAAGTTCACTTCAAAGCTTTCTTGAATAAAATATGTTTAATCTAATCTAAAAAGTTGTTTAATTATGCAAATCCACTTAAAAAGAAACATGAACTTTAGTTCCTTATAATTAAAACATGCAAAAGAAATCGATCCTTTTCAAATATGGATGTGCTCAACATAAAAGCAGTCATATGGTGTCTTCTCGGAAAATGACGATGATGAAGTCTCAGAAACGAAACGGAGCGTTTCTATTATCCGAAGCGGCGGATCCGGAACGAAGTGGTTTGGTCCTGCCTTGCTCGAGTTGTTAATTACCGGCACGCTTCCTTCTATCAATGAACCCGATGTATCAGACAAATAATCTATAATCTATTTATCACAACAGGAGCAAATTTAATATAGATCACAATCATTGGCTTTTATCATTATTGTCCATTATATGGTATGATTCATTTACAAGGGTATTCGTTTAGGCGGCTCTATTGTACGAAAAACGCAATATCGTGATTCCTAAACAATGAACAAAAACCTGTAATGGAAAACAAGTCTTTATTCCGTCAATATTAGTTCATATTGAGTGCCAATTACTGAAAACACAGAATATTCATCTGCTGTGAACAGGAGCTATTCATTCAGTCTATAATAGATCGTGCTGCTACTAAGCGTTCGGAATCATTTGTATAAGTAAAAGGCTAATTTCAGTCTAAAAGTCGAACATGAAAATACGGCTCGAACTTCTTCTGAATTGAGTTGCTCACTTAAACACGTATACGAGAACCTGGGGCTGAATCTTTCCCCTCTTGAGAAAAACAAACTGTTGTATGTATTACATTCAGGAAAAGAAGTCAAGTGCTAAAATATACAGACAGGATAATTTATGGCTTAATATAGCAGTCTGAATGGATTCATACTCTAGACGAAATGGTCCACTTTTTCATGACCAGGACTTTGCCGTTGTCTTAATTTTATGAAATCCCAATTAATTCTATAACTCTCGTAAATTAAAGTGCATCAAAATCTGTTACATAAATTGAACAAATTATTTCTGAGGTATGCATCTGTGCATTGCGTTAGTGTACCAAAAAGCCGAAACATGTCGGACTTTTTAACCAGGTGACGGTCGTCTGCTACAATGAAATAAAATGAACAAAAGGTTTTCCTGAAGATGAGTTTTACATCGGTATCCAATGTCAGTTTATATTTTGTCAGATGTTTCTTGAGCATAAAAAAATAAAAGTACCAAAAGGGGCAATTCGTCTCGTCCTCGAGGTCACAGTCGCGTGCCGGGTGTTGATTTCGGCACGCGCCAATTCCTTTGTTATAATGTCTCCAAGGATCTGATTGGTCAAAATACCAGGAGGCGTCCTGCTCCAATGTTCGCCATGTGTTGCTTCGCACTGTTCATCATTTGAAGTGTTTAAACGTTTCTATGTCCCGTATAATTAGCGGCACGAGCCTCATCCTTTGTCGTGTAAGACCTGAGATTTAATACAATCGCTGAAGCGAATCTTTTGTCGCGTGGCCAGGTGAATTCTATTGAAAAATCTGCTCTCGATAAAAAACGTACTGTTGCAGTCTCGAAATCCCCGCCCCTTTCAGATAGGAAGATAATATTAAAGCGCCAATCTAAACAAAGCTGAGGGGCTGAAAATCAACAGATCGCATTCTCTTACACCTAATCTCAATATCAAAGGGAATTTGGAGACATTTATACCAGGTGGAAACCAACAGTTGACGAGTGCATGACTTTGAAAATTTTGATCAATTATTCAAATTTTGGGGCCAGGAGGCAAGCGCGACGCCCTTTGTAGTCTTTTGATCTAACCCCTCCTCTGTGATACTATAATAGGGGAAAGCAGGCTATCGGGCTAATTTTGAATATTTCGGGGGTCCTCCAGAATAAATGATAACGGGACATGACAGACAGCCGGCCGTGACGGAGGGATTTGGTATAAATTTAGACGCAAGTAGGACACGCGACCAGTTGATGCATTATTTTCTTATCGCATGCGGGAAAAATAAATAGAGGTACCAGTGAAACAATTTGTCAGATAGGGAAACAGGAGGTTGACGTTTGTGTTTTGGACAGAATTATCAATTTTTATCGTAAAAAGTAAGTCATGTTTTGAGAGATGTAAATTTTATGTTAATATTTTTATGTTCTCTTTTTCAGTTTTAAAAATTGAAATGATTGTAATGAATTTTTAAAAGTTGATGTTTTTTGAGTTATTTTCTAGCAAATTTAGTCATATATTCAGGATTTTTCAGAGAATGATTCAAATATTGCAAAATGTTTTGAAATCTAATTCTAATTTTTTTTTCTTTGCTAAGAACGAAAATTTTGCGCATGACCTTATCTGTAGGTAATATTGAAATTTAAAACATGAAAGATTATAAAAGATGAAAAAAAAAAAAACAAAATGAAAAAAAGAATAAACTACGGCGCAATTCGTGTTAGTGAAGGATGGAAAAACCGGACATATATCAGAATAGATAATATGTAGATAAGAGGAGAAAGGAGTGGGGGGGGGGGGGGGGCAACAATATTCACCTATGCAGGAAAAGATTGGTCTAAAATAAACCTTATCTTCAAGATTATGTAGGTTCTCATAAACGTAAAAGTCTACACAGCTGTTTAACGCAGTGTCAATATATGAATTAAGCCGACAATATTCAATTGTTACCTTTAGGATTTAGGAACAATAAGCCCAGTGATATTGGACTAGGGTGTATCTAACCAACAAACGTTTAATATGGCTGTTGATATACTCATTTAACTTGCCTTTCCTTCCAGATATCGGGTATTTAGTGTGTGAACGATGTTGGAACCTTCAAGGGGCTAGTGCGGACCTTTCAGCAGCAAGGGGAGAGAATATTTGGATTTTTTTTTTCTGCATCTGAATTACGATATGGATAGCGTTACATTGATTTCCTTTGCCAGTATTTTCTTCCTGTTTCTATTGGACTTTGTACAAGGTAAATATTTTCATTTTTTCTAAGATTGACTTAAAGGCGGTATTTATAAGACACTTTGAAATATCAAAAATATTTAAACTTGTTTATTGGTTTATTGACGCAAATTCAGATATCTTTAATATTTCAAAATACATAGAGCTTAACTTTTTTGAATTTCAAATTTGAAACAAAATAATTGAATTTTTTTTTAAATAATAATTTTTGTCCCCCTCCCCATGAAAATCCTGAAAAAAAGCCCCCCAAAATCTTCAAAAAATATAGAATGCGAAGTAATAAAATGAAATATAGTAGATTCTAATGAGTAGAAATAAATGAAGTTTTTTTTTACGACTTATGAACATAAAAAATATGAAAAAAAACCCTTATGGTTACTAAATTTGTGGATAGGTAAAGTTTTTCCCACGAAAGGATGGGAATCGTTTGACTAGATAAAAAAACAACAATATATCTTAAAGCTTTAACTCCAGGTTCACACACTTATCATAATTAATAAGGTTATCCGGTGACAGAGGCAATTAAAATACATAATTGTAATAGATTTTATCTACCTTTTGAATTGTCAGTCGGCAATAGACAAGATGACATTACTACAATATCTTTAAATTGTCAGTGCATTCTCGATCGATTCGATAAGGAGGGACTATTCAAAATATTGAACTTGTTTAGCGAATTACGAAATAAGAAGACTGTGAGAAAATAAAATGACATGGGAGAATCGAATCCGATATCATGGGAAATATACATATGAAATGTACATTATGAAACAAGTATAAAGTTCATATATTTATTTATTTATGTGTAATTAAAACCTGGATAAATTAATGTGAACATTTGAAAGAGTAATGATTTTACTATCGAATTAAGATCGATATGTAATAATTCCTCTAAAGGAGTACTTTTCTCCAGAAAAAGGAAAGAAATCCAGAAACCAACACATATTACTTACATTGTATCCCTACAGTATTGTAAATTAATAAAATAAAAATTCCCAAACAAAAATTTTGTGATCTGTGATGTAATTAAAAAAAGTCCCAATTTCTTCATACAATTTTATTTTGAATAATTTGTATACTAATGATTTATTGAAATTCTAAACAAAATTTTTCTTAATTTTTCCCTAGGATCCCTGAGGTCAGACAGCGCGTGTTTTGCTCAAGCGACATCCATCCATCTACAATGCGGTTCCAACACGATGCTCCGAATAAGGCGGTCGTTTTACGGGTACAGCCAGAATGGACGGTGCTCCTACACCCCCGGGGACTGCACGTATACGGAGCATGAAAACTATCCCTGTGTCGGGCGCCAGTCCTGCAGTATAAACCTACCGAGCGGAGGGGTGGGGCGTAACATCCCATCATGCAATGCGTCGGAAAGCAACTATTTCCAGGTGGATTACGAATGCATTCCAGGTATATACTTCTATTTATCTATCGCCCAGTCTCGGGTCTTTCCGCAGAAAAAAAAAACGACATTTTACGACGGAAAGACCCGAAAATAAGCAATTATCCTAATCATATGTTATTTGACATTTTTACTCTTTTTTTGCACTAAAATTGATAATCTTCCCCTATAATTTCGTCTGGGGAATGTTGAGGAATCTCAAGTGACTGGTGGCCAAGTACCCCCTATAGGTTTCTATCATCTCAGTACCATCCTGTAATGATTATATGATCATTTTGATGAGAGAACCATTTTGCCCAAGAGTTCACGACCACAACAAAAGCCAAACCACTCAGTGTGATAGATTTTTTTGTGCGTGGACACAAGGTCATCTTGATTAAAAAAAATGTAATGCATGGAAAGCATCTCCATCTGCGACCGTTAAAAACATAACTTAGCTGCAGGCTTCATTTATTCTAATGTGTATTCCACATGCTTCATGCTATACACTGAAAGAGGAAATGGCTAAACTTTAAAGGGGGGGGGGGGTACCCGGTCAAGGGAAAAAAAAGGGGGGGGGGTGCTTATAATGATACTTGTAAGTTCGACCTTTTGGACCCTTCGACGATGGGTTTTCTGGTTAGTTGTAGTTCACACCCCCCTACAGGTTCGATGACTAGTAAAATCAGGATTCGATAACTGGATGTTCCGTTTCGATGAGAAAGGGAAAAAAGGAAGGGGGGTGTTCTCGAGTCCATGGTAAGTTCGCCTGATCGCGTTCTGGAGTCACTTTGAAAATCCATCTTTGCGAAAGAGTAAACCACATGAAAAAGGTCATAAATCTGGAAAGCTATAGAAAAGAACAGTCATTAGCCGAGTACAATCGGTTACAAAAGTACATTAATTTGTCTGATTTCGGATAAGGCACGATTTGATGGTACCTCTTGATCAAACATTGAGTAACACAGAAGACGTCGTCGTCATGTCTTGTAATGCTTTCCTAATTTTCTCCCCCTCAAAGATGCTTGCTTCTAGCGCCTTCTTAATCACAAGGATTTTAGCCTACTACAATATTAATGTTGAGAGAATTAATGCCGCAGAGATTGGATAATTTCACACTGTCGTAATGAGTTGGGGAATCAGCAGGATTAATTAGCTAGGATATTTGCACATCGTCAACTATGATAACTGTAATTTGAGGAGGAATGTGGAATATCTGCAACAAATCAAGAATCTCGAACCCGAAATGATCAAATCTATAATTCAAAGGTTCCACTCCACCATTTCGTATAAAATTAGGGGTACTGAATATTAATGTATAAGGCTATAAGGGCATATACCCCTGAATAAGGCAGCTTATATAAAACAAGGGTGAAAAGTAATGAAATGGTTGAAAAGTGTTAGGTAATATGTTTGTAACAGGACACTGAAAATTTTTGAATCCTTAGTTTCGTATCCTATATAAACATTGCAACGTGCGATGGACCATGTGAATTTTGGCGGAATTTCCTCGCGTCAAAATTCATACAAGTTGGTTCGACAGTGATTTCCGGCAAACGAGCCGTAAGGACCTCCTAATTTTTCCATATGATTTAGAGTAAGAATATATCTTTCAGACTGTTGATTGAAATATCTGAGAAAATTGACGCAACTTAGTGAAATTTTGCCCTAAACATTGGCCAATATGGTACTTTTTGCACGAAATTTCACCCCATTTTCATGTCATTTCAGCATAGGTAATGTGATTATTATATTAAATTTTACTCTTACATTGTTTATAAATTTAAAATTTAAATCTTTCTGAATCTTTTGATACCAAATACATAGTATGACGTCACATTAGATGGTCCATAATGAGGAATATAAGTGGTGGGGGGTCAGCATTGAAGCGAAATGACAAAATAATGGTGGAGGGCAACCATATTGACCATATACCTTCCTAGGTTCAAATTTCAAACTTGGTTGCCATGGTAACAACCCACTTCCCATAAAGGTCTTGACCTTGCTGAATCATAATATACCAATATTTGTTGGATTCATTCAAATTTGAAAATTTTTTGATTGTCATGAAAATTGATGCTGACTCTATTTTAGCACTATTTTTGGAGAAAAAGGCAGTACAAGCTATGCCCTCATGGTTTATTTGGCACACCAAAGAGACAAAAGTATTAGGTTTACCACATAATGACAGGTATGAACACATTAAGAAAATGTCAAATTTATGTAAATAAGCTAATATTTGAAAAATAATGGTTACCATAGCAACCAAATTGACCTGAAAACACAAATGATGCATATAACCATTTCCAATACAGGCCTTAATGCGGAATTGAATAACGGGTTCCGAAGCGACAAAATTTTGTCGTTGCCATAGCAACCATCCTTCAAAAGTGAAGTTTTGGCTTTCTTTCATCTTTTTCTGAAATTATGAATCAAAGTAAATACAAAAAGACACTATGGTGTCTCTACTTGAACATTTATATATACATGTCTGTCTAGGTAAGCCTTATCATGGTCATAAAGGGGCACTTGGATAGGTGCGTCAAGGACCCTTCGGTACTGTGTTGCGACAAAAGTATAAGGCGTAGCGCTATAACTATGGTACCGTTAGATTCGAAAAAACTTAAATTTTCAAATAAACACAAATTTGTATCTTTGACGGGAAAAAAAATTCCCCTTATGGTTCCACTCCACCATTTCGTATAAAATTAGGGGTACTGAATATTAATGTATAAGGCTATAAGGGCATATACCCCTGAATAAGGCAGCTTATATAAAGCAAGGGTGAAAAGTAATGAAATGGTTGAAAAGTGTTAGGTAATATGTTTGTAACAGGACACTGAAAATTTTTGAATCCTTAGTTTCGTATCCTATATAAACATTGCAACGTGCGATGGACCATGTGAATTTTGGCGGAATTTCCTCGCGTCAAAATTCATACAAGTTGGTTCGACAGTGATTTCCGGCAAACGAGCCGTAAGGACCTCCTAATTTTTCCATATGATTTAGAGTAAGAATATATCTTTCAGACTGTTGATTGAAATATCTGAGAAAATTGACGCAACTTAGCGAAATTTTGCCCTAAACATTGGCCAATATGGTACTTTTTGCACGAAATTTCACCCCATTTTCATGTCATTTCAGCATAGGTAATGTGATTATTATATTAAATTTTACTCTTACATTGTTTATAAATTTAAAATTTAAATCTTTCTGAATCTTTTGATACCAAATACATAGTATGACGTCACATTAGATGGTCCATAATGAGGAATATAAGTGGTGGGGGGTCAGCGTTGAAGCGAAATGACAAAATAATGGTGGAGGGCAACCATATTGACCATATACCTTCCTAGGTTCAAATTTCAAACTTGGTTGCCATGGTAACAACCCACTTCCCATAAAGGTCTTGACCTTGCTGAATCATAATATACCAATATTTGTTGGATTCATTCAAATTTGAAAATTTTTTGATTGTCATGAAAATTGATGCTGACTCTATTTTAGCACTATTTTTGGAGAAAAAGGCAGTACAAGCTATGCCCTCATGGTTTATTTGGCACACCAAAGAGACAAATGTATTAGGTTTACCACATAATGACAGGTATGAACACATTAAGAAAATGTCAAATATATGTAAATAAGCTAATATTTGAAAAATAATGGTTACCATAGCAACCAAATTGACCTGAAAACACAAATGATGCATATAACCATTTCCAATACAGGCCTTAATGCGGAATTGAATAACGGGTTCCGAAGCGACAAAATTTTGTCGTTGCCATAGCAACCATCCTTCAAAAGTGAAGTTTTGGCTTTCTTTCATCTTTTTCTGAAATTATGAATCAAAGTAAATACAAAAAGACACTATGGTGTCTCTACTTGAACATTTATATATACATGTCTGTCTAGGTAAGCCTTATCATGGTCATAAAGGGGCACTTGGATAGGTGCGTCAAGGACCCTTCGGTACTGTGTTGCGACAAAAGTATAAGGCGTAGCGCTATAACTATGGTACCGTTAGATTCGAAAAAACTTAAATTTTCAAATAAACACAAATTTGTATCTTTGACGGGAAAAAAAATTCCCCTTATGGTTCCACTCCACCATTTCGTATAAAATTAGGGGTACTGAATATTAATGTATAAGGCTATAAGGGCATATACCCCTGAATAAGGCAGCTTATATAAAACAAGGGTGAAAAGTAATGAAATGGTTGAAAAGTGTTAGGTAATATGTTTGTAACAGGACACTGAAAATTTTTGAATCCTTAGTTTCGTATCCTATATAAACATTGCAACGTGCGATGGACCATGTGAATTTTGGCGGAATTTCCTCGCGTCAAAATTCATACAAGTTGGTTCGACAGTGATTTCCGGCAAACGAGCCGTAAGGACCTCCTAATTTTTCCATATGATTTAGAGTAAGAATATATCTTTCAGACTGTTGATTGAAATATCTGAGAAAATTGACGCAACTTAGTGAAATTTTGCCCTAAACATTGGCCAATATGGTACTTTTTGCACGAAATTTCACCCCATTTTCATGTCATTTCAGCATAGGTAATGTGATTATTATATTAAATTTTACTCTTACATTGTTTATAAATTAAAAATTTAAATCTTTCTGAATCTTTTGATACCAAATACATAGTATGACGTCACATTAGATGGTCCATAATGAGGAATATAAGTGGTGGGGGGTCAGCGTTGAAGCGAAATGACAAAATAATGGTGGAGGGCAACCAAAGCCGAAAAAAAAAATCTAGCATGTTTTTCGTTAATAAGATGAAGAAATTCTAGAAAGAAATCAATGCAAATGATAGAAAATGAAAAGGAACTCACGACTGTAAAGCAGCCATTTGACAAAAATAAAGAAAGACGAGAAACCCATCGAAAATTAATTCTGTAAATAATGGCGAATTGACATACACGTCCCACATGTTGCGCAAATTATTATACCAACATATGGGTGCGTCATATATATTTCTAGTATATAAAGGAAAGCTAAAAATAGGTATTATTTATCAAAAAAAAAAAAAAAAAAAAAGAAGAAAATTAAAATTTCATCCGGCCTCCCATATAACAGACTCTGTCTTGGTACATGAATATGACCATCTGGCGGTTTTTGGCCTGTTGCAGACGTACAGCGCCAATTTCTGATTGTAGTCGCTCAGCTGTTGACGTACAAAGCAAGCCATTTGCCAAACCATAGCGGCAGATGTGGGGGCCAACCACTCGGATTCAAATTATTTTATCGAATTTAAAACTTAAATTGTTCGTAATAACTCTGGATTTGATTTTGTTTAAAGCTTCACTTAGTTCAAACAGGTGATACAGTAGGTAAATTAGGCGGGAAACTACGAGAGCGTTTGGTATTCGTAATTCAAGAAAGTTCATACGGACTGTACCATGATTTTCAATAATAATTAATTTTCGACAGGATAACGCGAAAGTTTTTTTTATGAAAAACACGTGCATATGAAGCTACGAAATTAAACTTATACAAAGAATCTAACTTTAGCCAAATTTTAATATCCACCATCAAATGAAATATTTCAAATTAGCTGGCATGCTTTTCACATGACATTTGAAGCACCTTGCTTAACATTTGATCCGTTTCAAATCGCAGAATAAATAAATTTATTCAATATAAGCATGTCTAGTATTGTCTTTTTAAATTTCCCAGGAGTATTTTGGATTCCCACGCATATAAAATATTTCAGACCATTTCAAAAGAGCCCTTGGACCACCGAGTTCTCGTTGGAGCGAAGCCTGTGGTCTTTCAGTCCATCGTATGCATACATGCTCACATATAATTTGATACGAAACCGGGGGGTCTTGATTCTGCGGACTTGAGATTTCAACAAATATTTACAAGTTTTCATATTTGCACCTTGTACATAGATCAGAGGAATGACATTGATGACAAATAAATATTGAAAATATTCGTTCAAAGGACAAAAATTCCCAAGAATTATGCATGTATTTTCATCTTTCAAACTAATATTTTTTGACTGTCTCTATTATTGACGAAATGATTATTTTCAGAAACTCAGAAAATAAAAAAAATATAAAATCTATCCATTTTCTCCTGAATTTCAGTCTCAGACACTCACGACATCTGCAACATTCACGGCACGATACGCAGCCAGTCTGGTTACCTAGCAACACCAAACTATCCAAACAATTACCCTAGCAACAAGGCATGTTCGGTCGACATAAGAGTTGAGGAGCATCAGACCATAAATTTGATGATTCTCGATATGGACTTGGAAAGTAACATGTCTGTCCAATGCTTAGACTGGATGTACACAATGGACGGCAAACGAAGCGTGACGTTATGCGGTCGCCGTGGTAACGAACCCATTAGGATGCTCTCAAATACTTTACTTCTGAAGTTCGTTGCAAACGGAATAGAAAACCACAAAGGCTTTTGGATATATTTTGAAGGTAAGGTTTAGGGCGTTTTTCTTTCTTCTCCCCACAAAATCAAGTACGATTTTATTATTTTCTTCCTCCTTTTTTGCACCGCCTTTACAAAAAGATGTGATTTTGAATGAGTCACCTAATTAAGAGCAAATTATTGATCTTTGAGGGTAAAATGCAGCGAGCAATTCAAATTAATGGGGCCACGAACACTTCGCTCAAGGATGACAAATGGAGGGGCTCATGACCAGCTTCACACTCATGATCCTACTTCAAGCTAATGATCTTAATATGTATAGGAAATAAGAAGTGTTAGGAACTTTGAGGATAATTAGAGGATATAGTCTTGAGAATGCTTGTTACGGATAATAACTTTACGAAAATGGTTCCAACCTTTACAAAGTGATCAGTATCATCTTTATTGGAAAAAAATTGCAGGTGTTTTGAATATCTCTATCTTACAACTCTATAATCAGGTTTTTTCTTGGCAATAAAAATGCATGTAAACCAAAAATAATGCGAACTGTATATTGTTTCTATTGATAAAACGTCCGAAATTCAAAAAATTTAAATTTCGTTTTTTAGCCACGCCTCCTTTGACGACGATTCCACCATCCACTACTACAACGAGCACTACGACAAAAGCAACAACGCGACATACGAAGACGACAAAATCCACCACCTCAGTCGGAGAAATCCCTATCACCAGGAAAACCCAGAACATTGGAATCATCGACGACGATCAGTTACCTTTTGGTGAGTTGGTTATTCCAAACGGCAAACATCCATAATCAAATATTGTATACAAATTATTAAAATGCACAACAAATAAATGTATATTTTATAACTTAATTTGTTTCATGAAAGTGATGCAAATTTTTTATACTACCAGTTTCTTTTATGAACATTTTAAAATGTGAGTGAATGATAAAGAATTATTAATAAATTTTTTTTTTTCAATTTTCAGCTGCCATAGTGGGTGGCGTAATCGGGTCACTGAGTTTCATCTTGATTGTGTTATTGATTCTATTGGCTGTCAAGTATTGGAAGGAGAGAAGGAGGCAGAATAGCAAAAATAGATTTATAGAAGTCCAGAATCCGGCCTATAGAAACAGCAACGAATTCAGAAATCCAAATCAACAAGACTTGTATTACAACTACATCAGTTGTTAGTGTTTTGAAATTTGTAAGGGGAGAGGAAAGTGACTCTTATAATCCCATGCAAATGAAACACAAGACAAAAAGAAACAAAGAAGTGATGGTGAAAATATTTAAAAGACGTTGGAATCAAGATGTATGAAGAGGAAGAAGAAATATATTTTTCCATTTTGAACTTCGACATATCACTGCAATGCATTAAATAAGGCAGCACGCAAGGTGGAGAATTACATCCTTATTTATTTGAAGTATTTTGGAACTTTTTTTCCATATACAAAAAGTCTTCAAAGTCTTACAGAGAGTGCCTATGTTTGAAAATGAGTCAAATAATAACTTTTAAGAAATATGAGAAAAAATGAACCAGAGATTCTCATTGGAGGGAATTATATCGGCATACATATGGTGCATATACAATTTCAGTAAACTGAAACTTTATCTGTGATAATTTATTAATGCGAAATATAAAGCCATGTATGTGATTGGATACTGTATCCAGATGATATGACAAAGGGAGTTATATCCATAAAGGGAATATGAAGAGTATATAATAACTCAAACATTTAACCCCTACATAGGGCATATTGAATAATTAATTTTCAATCCATACTTAATGTTATTTGAACTGTGCAATATTCATTTTCATGAATCATTTTGAATTTAATATATTCATATCTCATTATGATTTAATATATTTCATGTCTGGTTGTATATATTTGTTTCTAATTTAATTCTAGGTTGTGCAATTAATTCATCTTTATTATTATAATACATTTCCACAATGCACATATATCTTAATTTATCATTTACCTTTTTCAATACAGTCAAAAAATTATATTCTAATTTTTTTTTATGAATGATAAAAATATTAGAATAAAGTCTACCTAATTTTTTTAAAATCAATTTCAAATTATAGATTGAACGGAAATCTTTGAATAGAACTTAAATCTGTGCAAATTCTTTTGTTTCCTAAAATTCATTTAAAAAAAAATCTTTTTGAGACTTCCAGCTTATTTTGCAATTCTATAATATAGTATACGATAGATAATAATACATGTATAATAAAATGTCATATATATTTTATAAATGTATGTTTCTATAATGTATGGAGTGTAAAAGTTGTAAGCCAGGATGAATTTCTTTTGGAGGGAAGATGGTTTTGTAGTATTCGTAAAATTGTTGTAAATTCTTCAACCAAAATAATCAAAATCCTTCCATGAGAATTCTGAATCTTGATTCTAAAATTAAAATTCAAAATTTTAATTAATGAATTTTGATTTCTATATCTTACATGTGTCATTCAGTCAGTGGCATTAAGGGAAACAAAGATACATATGATTGTACCATACTTTTCAATTCAAATGAGACAAGAAACAAGATCTTCATGTTCAGAACTCAATTTTCTTTTTGATCGAAATTTCAGTAAATCTGATTTGATTTTGTCAGTCTTGTTTAGTTCCTCCTTCCTTCAGACTTTCATCAAGTGCGACTGTGATACGTCATTTCATACTTTATCCCTGTATATCTTGTACATATATTTATTCTCATTATCACAATTTCTCACTTTAGATATTCATCTACCGCTGTTGATCACCTTATGTAGAGTGTTATAGGTATGCATGCTTTCATCATTGTAGTACACACACTTTGACATAAATATTTCATCATTATGTTGCTATTTACTCATTCTCATCTAAATCCCTCTCAATAACTTTTCTAGTCATATCATGTAAAAACTTTTCACTCCTAATCAATTCTTTCATCCTACCCATCAATTAAAAAAAAATCAGGTGCTATTTATAGATTTATCATTCCCCTAACGTCTCTCCTTTCTGAACTGTAAAATTTGTTCATGACATGTAACCATATTGTTTTATGTAAATAAGCCTGTGTCGCACAGTACATCTAAAATCACGGACAATGAAATCCATTAAGATTCATTCCAAGAGAGACAACTCATGTCATAAGATATAATCAAAATGTGTTTGCGTGTGTGCGAGAGTTAAACCCGCCATGTGCTTGTTGTGGACTAGTTGACTTACATTGTAAATATTAGATGTAATGATTTATTTGTTATTTATTTGTTTTGAATCAGCTGATCAAGGTAGCAGCTTATGCTAGTGCCTTGTATATGCTAATAAATTCATAAAATCTGAAAAAAAAAATTGTAGTTTTACTTTCAGTCTATAGAAAGCAGGAACAATTATAATAGTTTCTCTCAACTGCTTTGCATTGCAACAGGGATAAGAGTTATTAGTTAAAATAATTTGTTCCAAAATGGCAAAAAAGAAATATCTTTATCACTCATCACTGTAAAAGGTCAAATGTCAAGGTCACAAGATAAAGAAGCAATTTGTCACCCACTCATGCCATGCACTACAAAAAGGACAACATGAAGTTGATCCAAATTGCAACAAAAAGAAATTTTCATCACTGATAATATCATTAGGTCAAGTGTCAAGGTCACAAGAAAATATGAAACACAAATCCCACAGTTCGACATCTTTGTCAGTATTAAAGCTGTTTGTAAACAAGTTGATACTCCGAGGTCATTGTGAAAAAAAAAATGGTATCATTAGAAAGGTCTTTCCAAATCGAGTACATGTGAAATATCAAAGCCCTACCATTCAATATTTGTGGAAAAGGTTTTTTTCTGGATGTTATAAATTACATTTTTATACTAGGTCATTGGTACTGAAAAAGGATGTAGAAAGGTTCACCATCAAGATCATTTTACACTGAACAATGCAGAACTGTGTGACACAAAAAAGATTGCAATTATAAACAATGGACATCGAACAAATCAACAAGGGACAATGGACTGACCAACAAAGTAGACATACCAAAATATAAAATAGGAATGACAAACCATAAACTGAAGACATACTTGTCAACTCGTTCTCTTTTTGACCTCATCTCCCTCCTTGGCATTCCTCCATCGAAGGAAACAAAAATCTCCCTCTTTTTATGCCCAATCACCCTTGGCATATTTATCAAAGAAGGATAACTCAAGATAGTGACATTCAGAGCATTTCATGAGAAATTGCATGACAAAATGCAAGAAAAGATGTATAGAATGCTATAAATTATTGATACATGTTGCATAGTTTATAAATGTTTTAAAATTTGCATGGAAATGTCAGCACAATGAAATTTTTTGAAAATTGGTTTAGCACAAAATGTTGCATTTCATTAAAAATGTAACAAAATGGGTTCATGCACAATCTCCCGCTTCTTCAAGTGCCATTAGGAGGGAGATCTCCCTCTTGTCAGATTTCAAAGTTGAAAGATATGTGAAGAGGAGAAAGCTTTGGCTTACTGAAAATGTGAGAAACATGAAAGCACAATCACAAATCAGTAAGACATTTCAAAAACAGGTATGTCACCTTTTACGTGCTTGACCCTAAATACTGGGTCTTGACATTGAAGGTGACATCACTTTTTAATATCCCAGCAATAGCGGCAAAGTTTAATTGAAGTTGAATATGTACCACGTAAGTTATAGCCATTTTAAAATTTCTACCATAGACAGAGAGATCATGAGATGGACATAGAATATAAATGTTGCCCTTTGTGTTTCAGGCACAGATTTCAAACACATAATCATCATTGCTTACAATTTTTAAAAAATCCAAGGCACATTCTCAAGGTTTGTGCATAAGGACAACCAGATAGGTTGACAGCCAAAAGGTGATGTGTCATAAACTTATTTTAGCGGGTACATTGTACCTATTAGGAAGAATCGACCATTCAATCATTGACAAAGTAAACACTATTGCTACATACAACAAATACAAGAACTTCAAAGAGGAATGAAACAATTAAGAGAGCATGATAAATTCTGTCTATGACCCTTTCAGGATATATGCTTCAATTTTTCAATCTTGCCTCATTAATCTTATAAATTTTCAATCGTAAAATTACCTATCTAACAGAACCACACTGTATGAAGCAATCTAACATCGAAATCAGAAAACAATTCTTACAATATAACTCTGAACTCAGCAATTAGGTTACATTACAAACAGATACATTGTTCAATGGAAAAGCAACAGGTTGTCCCAGATGCCATGGGGGAATAACCTCGGAGTAATTTCTGCTCACTGAAAATGAGCCACAAGTATTCTATGACATCTGCTGATATTAAAACAACAAATATTTTGGCATACTTTCAGATAAAAAAAAAATATACAGGCATTGAAAAACTCCTTTGGGTGCCTTCATCTGTAGTGTTTTCTATACCTTCAGTCTAATAGTTACTCAATTTACTGTTGGCACAAGCTTAAAAAGAGAGCTCTAAGAGGGTTTCATAAATCATTGGATTTATCCACCATCAAAATCCTGCATTCTGAATGCTGATACATGTATAATTATCAAACTCTGATACATGTTTTCTTTTCAGTTTGTAATGCATCAAGCTCTCTACAACAACTTGATCTATTATTGCAGAAGAAGAAAGACAACTCTTTCTATTTTTGTATCTCACTGGATTATATGATCTGTTGTATTGTAAATACAATGTTCACTGTATACTAGGACTGATATGTCCTATTTGCTCTTTAAGGTTTCAAATAAATTTACTAAACTAAACTATGCATGAATATACATACCATATATCAGGAATTTTTTGCACGTGTCTAATTTTCGCTAAGTTTGTGAGCATTATCAAATCGTGAAAAATGGACATAGCAAAAAATAAAGGCAAAGATCTTTACCCTTGGTCTTGTTAATATATACTGAACAAAAAAAGTTATGTCCTTCTTTTCTGTATTGGTTTTTACATGACTTGTGAAAACAAATTTTATTCAGAGGCGGTATCCTCGAAAAAATATTTTTTGAAATAGATGTTAAACGGTATATCCATTAATTGTCCGATTCTGACAACGATCTTAATAAATTGATGTAAATGTGACGCCATAATCAAGGTTAAAACCAAAGAGGTTTCACCTGTTTGATCTTCTCTGGTAAGGGCATTGAATCCAAAAGAATTTTACTTAATAAATCGGTATCTGCACACCCTTACATACACTTTCAATGTGCTTTTGGTATTTGACATAGCGCATGGCTGACAGTGGACTTCTGGTGTCATTAAGCAAAATTTTCTTGAATTACAAGCTATTTGACTGATTTGTGGATAATCGATATCACAATTTTTTTCTGTTTTTCAATGGAGAAATCTCCTGTGCTTATCTATACACTCTTTTCTTTCGAAAGCAGTCAACCAGAACAAAGAAAGAGAGAAATTTTCCTTACAAGGTGAAAATGCTTTGTTTCATCACGCTTCATTGCGTTCAATGTCTGAGTGATAAAAAGAAAATTTTGGAGTGTTTATTGAGTAAGTTTTACTATTTCGAGGATTATAACATTTCATCTGCACAAGTGATGACCTTTCATTTTTAGGGACATAACTTTTTTTGTTCAGTATATTAGCGAAAATTAGACACAGTGAACCTTGTTTTGACATGATGGAATGAAATTCTCATGTGAGCATTGTGACCACTTGGGCCTCTTGCTGTGTATTTGTGTAACTTACCTTCGGTTTTGGACAAGCTGCCTGAAGAAGTTAGTCCATGTTATGAAGTCCATAGCACCTTGTTTTGACGTGATATTATAGGGTCTTGAGGTGAGCATTGTGACCACTTTGCCCTCTCCCTATGTGTGTGACCACTTGGGCCTCTCCCTATGTGTGTATGTAACTTACCTTGGGTTTTGGACCAGCCGTCTAAAGAAGTAAGTCCATGTTATATAGTCCATAGCATCTTGCTTTGATGTTATGGTACCAGCAACAATTTCAGCATTCATATGGTCTGGTAACACCTCTAAAAGACTGTAAAATAGACGGTGACATGTGATATAAAGGAAGCTAAAGGTTTTGTTCAAATACAGAAAAGTAACTGCTTTTATTAATTAATTAAGAAGAGATATACAAATTGTTTCCATTGTATTGCAGCCCAAGACTTCTACTTTTTAGCGATTTATTACCAATCATAATTAATAAATCATACTGCCATTAATACAGAATAGATTTTCTCTAAAGGAGAAGAAAGAAACTTCGGACACATGTAAATTTCCGAATGCCTACATACTCATCAATTTCATGAGGCAAATGTAAGGCATACCTGTCAACTTTGAAATCTTAAAAAGAGGGAGATCTCCCTCCTTGGCACTTAAAAAAGAGGGAGATTGCACATAAACCCATTTTGCTACATTTTTAATGAATCGCGAGATTTTGTGCAAAGCCAATTTTCAAATAATTTCATTGTGCTGACATTTCAATGCAAACACATTTATAAACTATGAAACATGTATCAATAGTTTATTGCATTCTATACATCTTTTCTTGCATTTTGTCATGCAATTTCTCATGAAATGCTCTGAATGTTGCCAATTAGAGTGATTTTCTTTGGTAAATATGCCAAAAGAGGGAGAAGGAGGGAGATTGGGCCAAAAAGAGGCTGATTTAGGTCTCCCTCGAGGGAGAAAAAGAGGGAGTCTCCATCCAAAAGAGGGAGAGTTGACAGGTATGGTAAGGTTATCTTTAAATTATGACCTTATCCAGACTTCTTCAGCTTTTCTGTTAGCCCAACATAATTAAGTTATATTCTGTCTTTTTGTTGGTGTATGCTTGTGTTCGATTTGGGATGGTATCTGACGTAAAAGCATTATGACGTACTAAAATTTCTATAGAAACATCCATTTTGTAGCATACTTTCCCTGAATTTAACATCATGGTTTCCATAGAATTTGATGATGTCACAATAGATTTACGTCATGTACCGTCCCAAACAGGAAGTAACTCTGTATATAACGAAAATCACGAATAGCATTTGGACCATGAATACTGTTTTGATGTGTATCTCAGGATGCAACTTTAACTCTTAATTTGCCATTAGCCAAACTTCAAAAGCAGACAAAGTCATCTCCTTCAAGGTGAGCTTAAATTTTGTCTGCTCAATTTCTATGTACTTACTTTGATTCTACGGGGAATGGTTCATACAGAAATCTTTTGTAGAAGTGCTTTTTGATATCATGCACTAAGATCATTGCAATTCCTTGATCATCAAACTGTGGCCTGCCTGCACGGCCCATCATCTGTAGCACATCTATAATACAGAAATAATGGTAAAAATTTCATTTTCTATGTAAGGCCTCACTTGTATGAAACTTCTCAGATTAATTTTTCCTCAACATCAAATTTTCTTAGGATTTTCAAAGCTGATTTCCCTTCAACTTTATAGTCATGCTTTGGAATAGACCACTTGCCGTAATTCATAATGGCTGACAAAATGACTAAAAATGTCTGAGGTAGGCAATTTTTGCGCTCTCTTTCATTGTTACCTCTCAATAGTCTTTTAATAGTGACGTCACAATGAAAAACAATGCCAAAATACGTTGGCTTGGGCATTTTGAGCTTTATAAAAAGATTGGAAAATGGTCTATATCCTCCATTGAATTGAGGTATTGAGGGTTGAATTTTCTGTCTTTGTAAATATACATTTGTATAACATAAAGAGTACCTGTGATGGGGAAGTCAATGTACCGCCTGGTTTTCCCGTCATAATATTCTGTTCCCTTTATCACCACTAGATGGGCAGGGAAATTCACTCCCCATGCTAAAGTACTGGTGGCAATTAGAACCTGGAATGACAATTCTTTTCAATGCAAAATGTTGACCTTCAATAATGGTCATGGCTTTACTATGCACAGTTTGTACCATAACAGATTTTAATTTAAGGTATTTAATGGGTGAATGAAGGAAATTATGCCAAATAGATTGAATGACAAATATGGATAATGGCCATATCCCTGTATACAGCACAAAATCAATAATTCAGCAAATCAGAAACGGAAGGCATACAAAATTAGGATAAAAGATGAACCAAAGCAAACAAACAAAAACCTCCACCATATGAAAAGAAGCGAACTCCCGATATGGGAGTGAGACCAGGTGCCCAGGAAGAGTAAGCATCTCCTGCTTGCATGCAACACCCGGTAGAACTGTCACATCCGGTTACTTCCATTTCGGAAGACATAGAGTACAATCTTTGGTTGGATGGTTAGATGTATTTATCATTTAATATATTTCTGTGTTATATGATATTTTGAAAACTTTTGCACTAGTCTAGTAGATATAAGAAAAATATTATAACAGAAAAAACTAATTGGGGCCACAATTAAAAAATTGTTTGTTTCCCCTCCCCCCGGGTCTGTTTTTTCCAAGTGACCCGGCAGGCGGGTACCTTTTTTTTTTTTTTTTTTTGCTGCCACAACTACCTGTATCAAATATGTTTAAAGTCGTTTGAATCCAAATTGCACATTACTGGACTCCTTACAGCTGTGCAGTCACACTCTGTGTTTCTAATTGATATGATAAAGACTAAGAGCTGGCAGTCGGCGATTTCTCACCTCTTAATTCGGGAAAAATCACTGCCTGCTTTCCGTAAAACATTGGGTAATCAAAGATTACATAGCTCGCCGTTGCAGGTTTTTGTCAAAATTCAAATAACTTCCAAAATACAAAAAGTATTGTCATAAGGATTCTATGCATCTAATGTTAGTCTCATCCGTTAGAGAGCTAAAGATAAACCAAAGTATGAGTAATTGAATAGTTAATGGTTAAGGTCAAAGTCCAAGGTCAACATCACTGGGTCAAAGGTCATGGTCTCAATTGAAAGGTCCCATCAGAAGAAATCTACATGTGAAATATAAAAGCCCTACCCCTTATAGTTCAAGAGATATAGCCCAGGTTAAAGTTTTTGAAAAGTAGAACAAAGTCCAAGGTCAAGAGGTCATGATCTCAAATGAAAGATATCATCATAAGGTATCTACTTGTGAAATATGAAAGCCCCACCCCTCATGGTTGAAGAAATATAGCACACTTTAAGGTTTTTGAAAAGTAGGTCAAAGTCCAAGGTCACTAGGTCAAAGATCATGGTTTCAAATGAAAGGTCTCGTCATAAGGTATCTACATGTGAAATATGAAAGCCCTACCCCTTATGGTTGTAGAGATACATGTATAGCCCAGGTTAAAGCTTTTTCTACGGACGACGCCGAGGGTATCATGGCATTAGCTCTTCGGACTTTCGTCCCGGCGAGCTCAAAATATCCGTTGTGTCTCAATTTCTATCGCTTGTTAAGTATGAAATGTTTATTAATTACGTTGTCCTGTAAAACCTATTCTATATAAACAAAATTGTCCCAAGATACTCGATAAATATTTCCGCAACAGGTGCATCAAGTGTTTCAGCGGGCGTAACGGGTCATTTTACGGCAACGTCAAATCTGCGAGAATAAGAAGCACTATAGAACGATTACATCTCGACTTTTTTACGACTTGTAAATACTGAATTTGTATAGATATTGACCACACGCAACCAAGAGTCACGGACTATAAATGACCGGCGTTTTCCAGTGCATGATAAAGATGAAATAAGTTTGTATACCTTTTTTTCTCGGTCCGTTTATTGTATGTCAACAGCGTAAGTGAAAAATAATTGTAAGAACACATCAAAAATTCATTGTAATATTGAGTCTATTGATAATGACATTCACGATGCAAAAAGTTAGCACGGACCGCCGACAACCGCTAGAGAAATGTAGGTCAATCATAATAACCGAGTACTTTGATCAGGTATAGTAGTTTTCTTATTCACTCGATATTATGCATTTAGATATTGTCTGAAATTTGGCCCACCCAGTGGATCCTTCCAAATAAGCGATGGGTCTTCATAGCGTTCAAACGCCTATCCGTGAAACGAGATTTCATTATTTGAGGAACTAGATTGTGCACATGCGTATACATGTAAAGATGGGAGCCCACAATACCTGTCGCACTCGCAGAATTCGAAATAGGCACATGCTTGTTCGAAATTTTACATCCGTAGAACAAGCGCTCGTCTATCATGACTTACAACTGAACATGCTCAGTGTTCTCAAAAACTTTGGGAGGATATTTACAATAGGCATGTTAGAGAGACATAATTATCGATGTACCAATAATACGTAAACTGACGGTTCAAAGCCAACGGGAATGGGGGGACGGGGGGGTTTACAGCAAGATTTCTTATAATAATGCAAGAATGAGAAAGCTATTGAGATGATTTACAATTTTATTTGGATACAATATTGTAACGTTGAAACTGAAAATGGACATAGCCGTGATTCGATTTCTGAAAAAAAAAAAAAAAAATCAGACTTTTTGGCTATAAAAAAATCTGACTCGGCGACGTTTTTCCTGACCCGGTCGGGGCGAGGGGAAACAAACAATTTTTTAATTATGGCCTGGTGAACTTTTGATTTTTCAGCAAAATTTTATGAAATATGTTTTTTAGAAATTTTTTACCAATCGATATTTGATGTCCCGTCATTCTGTTGAAAAATTTAAGGAATATAAATTTTTCCCATAGAGTTCAATGTAAACTGTAAGGGCCAGTAACTCAAAGTAATCAATTTTTTTCAATATCTAAATTGGTCAAAATTTGTTAATTAACTTTAACTTTATAACTATGCTGTGCTTTTAGGTCTCAGGATTGCATAAATGGATGGCCCAATTACTTCTCATTATACCTATCGAATGCCTGAATATTCGAATACTGAATATCCCTGAGCTGTAAAATTTCATTTTGAAGTGTCAACTTTCTGTGCAGTAAAGACAAGAAAGATTTTCTATTGTTGTCATGTAGGCTTGTTTCTGTAATATACTATTTTGTATGATTAAGGAAGTAAAATTTCCCCCTCTCTTTTTTCAGTTTGTCTACCTGCTTTTTAGATTTTTTTTTCTGATTAAAATTAAATAAGAAATGAAGATAATGGGATACATAATGCAGACGTACATGTAGAGGGTATATCCCTTAAAATTCGTATGTTATTTGCCTACCTGTATTTTCTCAATTTTGTAGCTCACCTGTATTTTCTGGTTGACAAAGAGTTCCTCGCATGTTTTCCTATCCCTTTCTACCAAACCAGCATGATGTATACCAATACCAAAAGCTAGAGTCAACTTAAGGTTGCTGTCCTTGATCCCTCCAATTATATTCTCCATCTGTGAAAAAAAATCACAGAGTTATGCATCTTTGTCCGCAAGATTGCCACAACATACGTTCATCGGAAGACATTATCATTTAGGGAGAAAAAAAAGTTTCCTTTGATTGGCAACTCGCTGTGATATATCGTATCAACTTTTATTCAATGGTTTGTAGTCTGTGTAAAATTTAACTGCATATTGTGCTATTTCGACATATTCTCTAGAATTCTAGATGAAGTTTGAAAAATTCATGTGGTCTGGTAGCTCAAGACTTTCGAACCTTCAAGTAGGAACACAGGTTGCGGACACATTACGAATTAATAAAAAGGGGGAAAGGGGATCTGCAACCAGTGAGTAGGAAGTAGCAATATCGCAAAATGATCATATCTTCATGAATACGAAAAAGCAAGCTATTTCTTCTTCATTCTTCAAACCCATGAAAGGGGTAAAATAAACATAAAGTTATGAACTTCACCATGGAGATACGAAGGAAAGGAGCGGATCTCCAACAGGGCTCGGTTGCAGCACCAACAGCAAAATATCGAAACACCAAAATGCAACCCCCCCCTCCCCAACCAAAAAAAAAAAATCAAGTGTGGCGCGAACAACAAGAGACCACAAAGAGGCAAGCAAGACCAAACAACAAAAATCATTCCAAGGAATACGTGTGTCGCCTGCGAAACTTAGGAATCACTTTTATAAAGGGTGTGACATCCAAGTGTGACAGACAGACGGACGGACGGACGGACAACGGAAAAAGTTATCCCTAAGTGTCGCTATGCTTCGCAGGCGACACAAAAACGTCATAAAACACTAAACACAAAAGACAGCACATAAACTAACGTCCGGTGCCGACTTAGGACGGCCATCTGCCAAGTTAGTAGCAAATGATGTCGTTATTGGGATTACGAAAGCACAGCTCTCCCACATGTCCGGTTATCATGCGGTCTCGAAGAACGCATAATTGTTCTGTATAATGGCATCCTTACTGTAAGATGACAACACAAACAAGATAGCAAAGGGCTCCAAGTAACAAACAAATGGAATTTACATACAAACAATGGAATATGTAGATATCAAAACGCAAAAGGGTGTACGAAAAAACAATCCATGCTAAAACATGCAATCAGTTGAGAAGTCCGACCAATTTTCAGAGAGGACAGGTCGTCAGGCCCCTATCTTGGACAGGGTCCGTCATGGAACCCCGTAGTCACAGTCAGTCAGTGTGCAACTCTTAATAATGTGCAGGTTCAAGACTATAGATGAGTCAATTACCATGAAGAGTGTCATTCTCTGGTACCATCAGGATCATACCAATGTCCTTGTATTAAGGTAATGACACATGCCTTGGTCATCGGCAAGAATTTTGAGACAAAACACGTTATTCCATGTCATGAAGGGCTAGAAAGCAGACAGACAGGGTAATATCAAAACTTTGTTAGTGGGGAAGTGGAAGGGGGGGTAATTTTAAAATGTTCAGACCGAGCACAATAGGAGAAATGAAAATAGATATTATGAACATAAATATGACTTTAATACTTTGTGTACATTCCACCGCAAAAATCGATTTTTCAAACATTAAATATTTGTAAACTCCTGGATGCCCAGTTTTGTCAGCATCAAAAATGTTTGCTCATTCCATTAAAATAATCGATTTAAAAGTCTCTTTTTCAAAAAGATTAAAAGCTACATTTTGTACTAATATTTGTAGAATCCAGAATAATATGAATAAATTTTGATTCTTAAGAAGGAACAATGCAGATCGATAAAAATAATAACGTCGTACACAATTTTAGGATATTTAAAGTAAGTGGCTGTCAAAAGAATTATAAAAAAGAAAAACAAAATCAATGTGACATTTAGGTTACATAACCTAGTTTAACTTTGCACGCACTTTAATTTCAATCAGGGTAGTTCCATGAATTGCACTTTTTTGGGGGGTTGTTTTCTACATTTTTTTTCTAACTTCACCTCCGTTAATGTGCGAGCTTATGCTTTATGCGAGGTTATGACTTAAGGAATTGCGACTTATGTTACGGTTTTACCATGCATACGTCATTTCTTACTTTTGTATTTTCCCATATTATCAAGAGAAAAGAAAATATGCTATGAAAATATCAGAATACTGGTATTAATTTCATTTTTAGAGCAAACTAATTCAGTCTAACAGAACAACGTTGGATGCTAAGAAAGATAATATCAAAATGAACTTAATTACATGCTTTGAAGTGTCAAACATAAAAGACGATTCAGTTTAGTGGATCGAATTTGTTCTGGTGTGTATTTCCATGAATATTTTAATCATCAAATACGAGAAAATTGATCTTGAGGGAATCTTTATATTTCATTACATCCTCGCGCGTCTCTTATCTAATCCATACCATTGATGCAATTTATTTCATGAATATTGCAAAAACAATTGACAGTAAATTACTAGTACGGAATAGGTCCTTGAAATTGGAACGCAGACTTAGAGTACATTTTATACTAATTATGGTATTAGGGGTATAATAACAATATCGTCGAAAAGATAGAAATTATGTGCTTCTATATCTTACATATTTTTGGATATTTGATATTTTTCGAATGTTTCTTTCAACTCTCCGTGAAAATGTATGGTCCCGAACATTGCCGAATTTGTGCGTCTTCGACCGACCTCTCGGTATTTAATTTTTCTATTATAAAAAAACCAAAAAACAAAAAACATCCCCCCCAAAAAAAACAAGAACAAAACCGGGAGTGGAGTATTATACCCCTTATGCCTTTATAAAATAGACTGGAACTATACTAAGATTGAGAGCATATAGCATAGGAAAGCTCAGTACAAAAAAAACTTAGAGAGAATATTGTATACGATAGCTCATTACACAGACTGCGAGTTAATTGAGAACGATGTCATCAATCAATAATCCAACCGTGACATTATAGAGATGTCAGAGATGTCATCATCCAATAATCCAACCATGACATTAAAGAGATGTCAACATTCAATAATCCAATCATGACATTACAGAGATGTCAGAGATGTCATCATTCAATAATCCAACCATGACATTATAGAAATGACATCATCCAATAATCCAATCATGACAATATAGAGATGCCAGAGATGGCATCATTCAATATTCCAACCATGACATTATAGAGCAGTCAGAGATGTCACCATTCAATAATCCAACCATGACAATACAGAGATGTCATCATTCAATAATCCGACCATGACATTATAGATATGACATCATCCAATAATCCAACCATGACATTATAGATATGACATCATCCAATAATCCAACCATGACATTATAGAGATGTCAGAGATGTCATCATTCAATAATCCAACCATGACATTATAGAGATGCCAGAGATGTCATTACCATTAACACAGCAATGACACTACAGTTGACACAGATGCTATATCTTCCAATGATTCAACCATGACATTATATAGATGTCAGAGATGTCATCATTTAATAATCCAACAATGACATTATAGTGATGTCATCATCCAATAATCCAACCATGACAATACAGAGCTGTCATCATTTAATAATCCAACAATGACAATATGACAATACAGAGCTGTCAGAGATGTCATCATTCAATTATCCAATCATTTCATTATAGAGATGTCATCATCCAATAATCCAACAATGACAATATGACAATACAGAGCTGTCAGAGATGTCATCATTCAATTATCCAATCATGACATTATAGAGATGTCATCATCCAATAATCCAACAATGACATTATAGAGATGTCAGAGATGTCATTACCATTGAAACAACAATGACACTACAGTTGACACAGATGCTATATCATCCAAAAACAACCATGGACATACATTTGTAGAGCGCTAGTAGAGATGCCATCACGAACCTAGAATTGACAGAGATGTCATTTACCAACGACACAACCATGACTGATGTCATCACACAATGACAAATCAAGACACAAGACAGTGTAGATATTGTCTTACAATGACACAACGATGACATAGTGTCATCATTTTTAAAAATAACACTATAGAGTTGACACTTTCATCATTGAAATCAAAATCTTCGAGTGGACCCAGAATTCATCATCAAAAACAATATCAGTCAATTTATTGAAACTATACACAATTTTTCAATCATGACACAAGAGTTGCAAGGATTTTACTACTAGTATAACACAACCGTTAGAGAATATGACCCAAAAAAGAGACAAAAGATTTCGCTAACCAATGATACTCTTAGTAGTCAATTCATCGCCCAGCGACTAGCATGGATTATTAGAATAGATAAAGTTTAAAACAATTTGCAAAACTCCTTCCTCAACATTGCTAAAGCGTACAAAGATGTTTTCTCTGTCTATACTTCAACATGTCAGAAAAAAATAAGTCAGTTCGCAACAGCCTGTCCCTGACGGCTTATAATTTCATAAAACATTTAGAAACACATAAAATTAAAAAATAATCAATTCTTGTAAGTAAGGTTGTGCTGTAACAGATGTAGTCCAGTTTGGAAATGGTGTTCCGTATGTAGTCGTGCTGCTTTGAATCAAGTGGCGTAACCACCAAATATGCTTGTACGTGTATGCTAAATGGATCTCAGTAGCATAGCTAGGGCAAACAGAAGTGGATGTTTTTCACGGTACATGATGTCTGGGATCTCAACTGGAAAGCACATCGCTTCTCAACCGAAAATTTCTCCACTGTTTGAATAAAGTACAAGTCCAATAATTATCTTTATGACAGGGTGTTTCGTCATTGATACGAATTCTAATGGGAAATGATTATTTGATTGATTCATGCGACGAGGGGAATTACTTGACAATAAACCACGGCTAGCTGGTTGTTATTTCTGTTCTAATATATTCTGATTATAGCAGACGACAAGTAGTGTTTCAGAAATTGAAAAGTCTTCAGAAAATCAATTTCAGAGTAAGCGCGTAAGTGGGCGTGGCTCATCTGACCATGGATGTGTTGGAGAATAGACCACGGGTGATCTCTATAGCACATATAGTGTGTCCCCATAATGATGTCATGTCTCCATACTGGATTACAACTCTGGGACTTTATCCATTCCTATCATGCAACATGTTGACAATAAAAAGTACATAAATAAATTTTCAGAACAGATTTCATAACCTCTTTAAAGATATCTAGGTGTTTGTTATTTTCATCAAGACATTGATGTATACAATGTGAAAACTTCAGAAAATTTGTTTGGGTAGAGCAATTTTAACAGCAGAGACGGATAACTTCCGAGAGTTGTAATCCAAGGAGGGAAAAAACTCTAGCAAATTCTGAGGAAGTATGACCATCTGGGAAAATCTCGAGTCATACATGTACCGTGAGACGGTTATGATTAAAATGACTTCGTGGCTAGACCCATTGCGAGAAATACCGACTTATATTGGCCGGAAGTTACACTCGCTTCATGACAGCGAGAACCCAGTAGATTGACTTGCACCCAAAACTGGATCAAAACTTTTATGGTCTAGTTACTAGTATTCGAATAAAGCTCGCATAGCATCCAGGCAAAACATCATGAATAGGCGCCGATTTCCAATCGGTCGTGATGTTTATATACTTTGTTTGTGTCCTTTGATTTGTGCTTATTTGGGTTGCTTTTGTGTGTGTTTCTGTCGTTGTCCTCTTGCCACGCTGGAGATCTCCTTTCAGATTTTTAAGGAGAAGGGAGATTGCTAGAACGCTGATGGTGTTTAAGTCACATAGTGGGTAGCAGCCAGCAGTATAGAATGATCGGGCATATTTCACCCTTATTTATCAAAAATTTTATAAAATCAGGAATAACACCAAATCTCAGTTCTAGATGCTGTTAGGAATGTTTCAAAATTGCACAATATGTATAGGTTTGATTACGCATGTCTTTTTTTTTTTTTGTTCCGTCGAAATATCATTTTGTTCCCACGAAGTAATATTTCGTTCCCTCGAAATATTTTGTTCTCACGAAAAAATACTTAATTCGTTCCCTCGGAATATTATTTCGTTTCAACGAAATATTATTTCGTTCCCTCGAAAGATAATTTCGTTCCCACGAAACATTATTTCGAGGGAACGAAATAATTTTAAGTTTTCAACTACCCTTTACGACCATTGCGTTGGAGTCGTTCTTCAATTTCTTCAGTTGGATCGCCTTTATATCAGCGAACAATGCACCTCTACAAACTCCTTATGGTTCCTTCGGCCTCTCACTAACATACATGTATGTGTAAATTTAATCTCCAGGAACTAATATAGTGTGTCATTTTAAAAAATGCTGTGAATGTAATTACACTTTAGAGAACATAATTTAGGAAATATACATTATAGATCTATGATTCACGTATCATCCTGACATGTGTTGTACGTTGTACCGAACAAATGATACAACGTGATATGTCCTGTGATTTTTTAATGGCAAATTGAGGCAGAATTTTGGCCCTTTCCCATTGCCAAATTCCTACCATTTTTCCAAAAAGGTGACTTAAAATTCCCAAACATATATAGAGTACAATTTGAAATATTTTTACATGAAATGTTTTCATTTCTAGAAACGGCCATGATCAAAGGCCAGAAAACAAACAAAATGACATTAAAAGGGACAAACATGCAGATGTATTTTGATATTGAACTGTTCCAAATATTCCCAATATTCTTGATTATGTCGCTGATTTTTCCCAAATTGAAAGACACAGGCACCTTTGAAAAACAGTAGAAAAATCACAGTTATGTTAATTTTCGAAAAGCATTTTGTCCCATAGACACCAAACGCCTTAAAATCCTTCATTTTATGTTGATACATTATGTTTTAAAATACAATAACAATCCAATTTTTGTCTTTTGTTTTTCTTTTTATGGGATTGCTAAATTCTGACGCAGCTCAACCTTAATCCACATGTAATAAGATACATAACCCTGTGAAAACGTTCCCGTGTCTTCGCATCGCAGAGAAAATTAAAACGGTCGTCTAGATGAATAATTAAAATGTCCTTAAACGATTTTTAGACAAGATGCACCGCATTTCCTGTCATCCATAACAATTACAAAGTGTCTCTAGGTAATACCCTCACATCGTAACTTATTCATGTAACGACTCAGTAAAAGAGAGCCTTGGTATCTAAAAAAAAGGTCCTCTCTGCTAGAATGACATGAAATATTGACTAATAAACGTAGGATGAGAATGCGTCTCATTTATTTTGTAACTTTACTTCTAGTACAAAGAGGTTGCCAACGTACTTTTTCTGGGTACAAATTCACTCTTTGCATTGCAGCAATGTCATTTTTCAAAATGTTCTATCTTATAAGGCATCTGAGTGATCGGAGAACATAAAGCATATACATACTATCCTAATCGATCGGTGGAATCAGATGAATTGAACAGACTTTGTCTTGCAAAACATATTCCACATCAATTATTAAAATCCTTAAGCCTTCGTATCACCTTCGGATATGTTTTAAGATAAAATTCGTCCCGTCGTGTTGTCATCGGTAGCGGTTCGGATACAATCGTGTAATCTTTTAGCATCATGTAATCATCTTTAATTAGCATCGTAAAAACATCGGTTGCTGAGCGGATCTTAACCATATTCGGGAGTAACTTCGCACGAAATTGAAAATATCATATTCGTGTGTCCATCGGATATCATAATCGGGACAGTGTGAAGCCTACATTAGCCATCGAGTGAACCCCGAGGTAGATCGTACCTCACAAGGTGTACGATGGTACAAAGATACTGTCTAAGTTTTTGTTAGTGAAAAGTCTATCAAAGTTCAAGGCCGAGTCATGGTATAAATTTAAAGCTCTTTGGTCTTGGCAATTGACAGCGTATACATCATCATAATTTATGTATAATCACCTTAGCTACATAGATTTTCCTTCAACCAGACCATTTTACAAATAATGCTGAAAGACAGATGGACGGACATAGCCGGTCGATTGACTTTATATTGGGTAAATAGGACAAACAACAACGTATATTTTTTTCCATAGAAGATAACAATTTATTCAATAAATACGAATAACAAACATTGATCAATCACAAAAAATAGACACTGAGCACCTTTTAATACTTTGTAAAACATAAATGATAACTGTACTAACTTAAAGTTTCTCTGCATTTTGCAGATTTGTTTTCACGTTCATGCTTCTTTCTTGTAAAGACCCAAGACCTTTGGCACCAGAAACAAGGTTCCTAGCAACCTAGCCGCAGAAGCAACCGACAACACTTTGCTATTTGGATGAAAGTGTTGTTTGCCGATTCTGGGGTTAATAGAAACCATACGTGTTCTCTGCCCATGAGAGATTCTTATTTCAATAGACAAACAAAATTTTCAGAACAAAATTCTATAAACATATATTAGCTAAAACGAATGCCATTCAGGGCCAAGATGACAGAGTGCATGCGCCCTTTTACAGATTTTCTATTTGTTTTGCATGTCCCGAAACTGAATTATTAAGACTGTCGATCGAATTTTACATGTAATATAGAAAGTGCGAAAATAGTGATATATGCCAAACCAATAATTCTTTCTTAAAGCTGGGCGAATATAAGTGGGCACATCCTGCTGTAAATCAATAATTGTTTAAGAAAGAAGAAAACCTAGCATGTGAAAATAATATATCTTTTCTACGAAAATTTCCTTCAAGAAAACAACGACGGATACCTAAAAGAGGGGGCACTACCGATAATATAAGGTCATTTGTTGTACCGTTACAATGATAATGTTGGAATGATTCGGGCAAAATTAGGATTTACCTATCTGATTAAAACCATTATATCTCTACAAGCTCCCGATTTTGTTATGTCGCGTACACGCTACAATCTGGTTTTAATCAGATTGGGATTTACAAATGTATAAGCCGACAAAATGGATTCTGAAGAAATGTATGCGCAAATTCACTTTTCAAGACGTCAGGGCGTGACGTATGGAAAGGAGTTTTTTTTTTTTGCCAATAGCAGAAATGAGTTACATAAGATCCTGACGATAATCTCAACAGCACTCACTATAGAGAACAAATTTGATCATCGACGGACCCCTAGCAAGCTAGAGATGGGACCAGGTATCCGGGAGAAATAAGCATCCCCTGTTTTGCTAGCCGCACCCGCCGTCGACATTCACGCACGCAAATGAAAACAATATCTAAAATACATGCACTGTCTACTACTATGTCTATATAGAAAGTGCTTTGGTGACCAAGTGACAGGTGAGAGCCAATCAGAAAACATTTCGAGAGTAAAATGAAATGTACAGACTCTAACTTTACGACCTTTTTCGGAGCTAATGACAAAAATACAGATTAAAACTAGTACATATAATTTCCATAGGTTTCATAAATTCAATGCATTCCGTTTTCCATTTCATTTTTATCAATAAATTATGAGTGATGGGATTGCTTAAAGTACAACCTAGATTCTTTATCGTACTAGGTATTTCATTTTTCAAAAAGTATTACTTTAATCTAACCGATAGGAGACAACAAAATCTATACTGAAGGTGGCCACATCGTGTCCGTGTGTTACTCGCGCTGTGATGGACTTAGCTTAACTTGTCCCTCAAAGGCATTGAGTTGATTACTGTCTGTACACGAAAGACTTAAAGTACACTTTCATCAAGAAAACTTTACTTTAACAGAAGAATATTACACCTTAATGTAACCCCATTAGTATAACTCCGTCAAATTTTATTTGATTTATGAAAAGCAACTATTTGTCTTAAAAAGATACGACCCCCTCCCTCCCCCTTCCAAAACGTAAGTGACTCGCATCAGTTTATCTTCAGAATATGAATATTACCAATTGAAAATAACTTTGTTTGGCTTCAGCAAAAAAACATTACACTATGAATGTTAATTGAGTCGATTGAAAGTGAATGCAGTGAAATATAATTTGCCAACGATAGGGCCATGAGGGTTTTTTTCCGTTATGATACTGCAAATATGCAAAGTTTTTGCAATATGATTTTGGACTATATATGAAAATAAATATTCATCAATAAATGATATGGTTTCAAATCTGATAATTTCGTAGAATTTTCAGAAAATGTATTTTTTTTTTTCTGATGTGTTTTCATATCGTAATTTCTCTGTCATAAAACGAAATTTTATTAAAGATTTTTTTTATGAACTTGTTCTTTCCATTTATTTCATTACTTTACCAGAATTTGTCGCGAGTGGCGCCAATGAAACTAAATCATTTTGGAGTGATTTTTTTTTCATATTCTTATAATATAACGAAGGTATCCAAAATTATCTTTGACAAATGCTAACTATTGGCTCATTTTTTTTTTCAAAATTCGGGACTATAGTTTGAGCGACACGAACACTACATAATTATAGTGTAATTTTTGGGATGATTGTCAAACAGAATCGACTGTATACAGACGTTGAGAATTTGAAATGAAAAAAAAGAACAAAAAATCTGTGACTAAAATTATGTCAGAGTTAGCACCTGCTAGGGGACCTTCATTTATCACGTCATTGATGAAGTTAAAGTGGGAGTGGGATCAAATTATAATATCTTTGGTTATACGTTAACAATATCGGTCAAAACTTATAAATTCTTTGGTAAATCAACTGACGGAACACACGACTATTTTACAAACCAGAAGTTGCAGAAACCGGAAGTTCAAGGGTCTACCGGTTATTCAAGTTATACGCAGAAACGACAAATGCTTCATAGCAAACATGAAAAAAGAAAATACTGTTCAAAATGATGCTGATGAAAAAAAAGTCTTGAAACATTTGGCAAAGTGATACGAACACAGAAATGTTTAAAACACTGGTAACGGACTAGAAGTACTTATGCATGAAAATGACTAGACTTAAGTCAATGATTTTATAACGTTGTCAAAATTGGGCTTCAATCTCTTATAGTACTTTTCTAGGGTTTTGTCTCTGACATACTCCTTACATTTCATTCCATAATTGGACACACATTGTCTATAATGATGTAAATATGCTATATTAGTATCGACGCCGATGATTTTGAATTTTTCCGACATCGGCTTGCTCACGTGATGAATGCCGATTTCAAATATTTTGGCGGGCTTTATCATCACTTTTGTTCGTACTCGACTGAATAATTTTGTCCTACTAGTACTCTCCATTGTAACTAATCCAGACAGTAATTTTGACTTGGGATAGTAAAATGCGCTGTGGAAACTAAGTCCGACTACGTCATCAACTAAAAGAGTTCCGAGTGATTTCTGCCACGTCAAATTTCCGTCATGAGGAATGATAAATTCGTCGATGTCTTGAACAGCGACATTTTCTATTAGCGACATGGCTCTGTACATACAATCGTTATGTGCCAGAAGCTGTCCGTGATACCAGATTTGGGTCTCTTTTATGGCCTGATGGCAAGTGCCAGGGTATTACAGGTAACAACCTCTTGCTTTTCGTAAAACTCTAAAATCCTTTTACTTCGATTATTCGCGATATGGAAATCGTAAAAAATAAAATGTTTAGCACCTAACAACCTTGACAATTCTATAAATTCAACGAGGCTTTCGGCTTTCAGGTCTCCAAAAAGGGGAGGAACACAAATTCCGAAATCAAACATAGCTTTCTTTGGTTGGATCTCAATAATTCTAAGTACTGTATTTTTCGCTTTGCTGTCCTTGTTTTGACGATCTATAAATTTGACGGACACAACACACGGTTTCACGATGTACAAAGGGACACGACAAGAAAGTATGTATCCGCCGTATCTTTTGTTATGATTTTCGCACATCTCGTATAAGGTACCATTTATTTCTTGTAGGTCGTTGTTGAACTGACACAGAATGTCTATAGAATTCTTCTTCCCTTTTAAGAGAATGGATATTATCCTCACAGTTGGAATATTCTCTCTTCTATCCAGATATGCTGAGTACATATAAAACGTTTCCTTGTAACCAACCTGGAAGGTATTCCGTTTTGTCTTTGGTGAATAATTGCACTGCTCATGATCCTTTACGGGGTTGCTTCCCTTTAAGTGATGCAGATCCCGTTGAAATTTGATGCTCAGTTGCAAGCTTTGGTTGGTTTCACCAAACGAGTGTATGTGGCGTAAGCCTATTCCGGTTTGACCGGACTTTGAATCTGATTGTAACTGGCCGTGGAACACAAAAATCGTCAATCATGTAAAGCGTACAGAAGACCAGAAAGTACAAAACGAAAGACAGTCTGCGTCGCAAAATCCACCGCAGCATTTCGTAGGTGGCTTTACACAGCTGAAAGAAGCAAATACAATAAATAAATAAATATAATTACTATAGAATCTCCCAAATATTCAAGTTCTCATTGCTATCAAGAATTATATGAATATCAAATCGAAGTAATTACCATAATAATTTATTTGTGATTTGTCTGTGATCGGAAAACACTAACGATACGTTTTCTATTTCGTATTTTAGTATTCCTCCTGTCGTCTCCGTTCAAGGAGAAAGTATGATTGCTTCAGCTATATAAATGCAAAACATATACATTGGAAAATCTATAATGATGAAACGACGCCATAATCCAATATCGACAGTCAATACCCATCATACCGGCTTTCCATCATTTTTATTGCAGTACGTTAAAGAAGGCACAAAGCGGTGTCATTTTGATCCCTGCTCGTTATCTCCACTACAAACTTCAGATGCATCAAAGCAAGCAATTAGTGCCGATATTACATATTTCATTGGGGGATTTTCCAATATTACCATAATGAAGTTGGATCATCACCATATGAATTCAAATTCGGAGGAAATTCCGCGGTAAGATCGTAAAAATATCCATAAACTAGGCGTAAAACATATTACGCTGAACGATGCGAACAACCTGGGAGACAGACCCATGAGCAAAAGGCAAAAACATCGACGAATAATTCCCACAGTTCATTCATAAATAGTACGACCAAAGTGATGGGTTCGACTTCAAAACAAAAGAAAGATCAACTTTGATTGATTCTCCTAAGCTCCTTTAAAGATTAAGGGAAGCTATAGTTGTGACTAGACAATACAATACATACAGCTGTGAGGATTGACAATTTCCATATCTGTAACTCCTTCTTCAACATATGTCGCGATCTTAAAATAGCAAATATTTCAAATTAACGCACTTTTACGTGTATCCAACGCTATGGAGCAAAGATATCAAATTTGATATCTCGTATACACCCCCCCCCCTAAAATTCGAAATATTATAAGATATTCTGTAATTCACGAAGGTTACTACACTGTTTTTAGACACGAACCTGCTGTATTAAATTTGCATACCCTTTTTTTTTGCCATTTTCACAAAAATATTGAACCTCGCATTTTCGTATGATTCGAAAGATTAGAAAAGAAGTTATGTCAAATCCCGCAATGATGTACCATTCATTGAAACAAATTATGTTTAAGCAAAACTAATTGGAATGGAAAATTTTGTGATATACGAAAAATTATCAGCAGTCATCTGGCGTAGTGAAAGTTCATAAATAATGATCTTGCAAGGAAATTTAAAGATAATATGCTGGAAACAAGTTTTATCGACAAATCCAGTATTCAAAAATCCATTTCACAAACGGAAATAAAATGCTTCGACTATGTTAAAAAAAAAATCTGATGAAATACCGCGAGGGTAACAAAATCATACGTATGCGAAACCAAAGAACATGCAAGCAAATGGACGGACTGTATGACATATCCGTCAAAGCGCTTCTCGGAACATCATAGTCATAGCAATGAAATGCATGCAATTTTACATTCTATAAAAGAAGGAAATTCTTACCAATAAAGCTGATAGACCCCACAACATCCAAAATTAAGTAAAATCAGGATGCAGCAAAATAATTCAGTATGAAAAAGCATGATACCTGTAGTAACGGACACAAATGTGTCTGGCACAGCACAATCATAGACACACGAAATTAGCTATTATTGAACCCTCTCGGTATTATGTAAATAAGATAGGGAAATAATCACGCTAATAAAGTACAATAGTACCTGATAAGGCTTCGGAAAATGAAAGCAAATATCAAATATTGTTTACCCATGTTGATAAATATTACGGACTATTATTTGAGGGAAATTATACTACGTAGCTGCATAGGAAATGTTGTAAAACGGTAAATATAGAATGTATGTATTCGTTTTTTGATTAAATATTTAACGAGTAATTATTGATAATGTCATTAACTTTAATTAACCAGAACCTGTGGTGACTTGTAAATCAAATCATTGTTCTATATTGTACCGTTTTCCGAACAAATTGAGAAAAAATTCTGATTTTTGCATTACAGTTCTTTTTAGGTTGTTTGTAGAGGGACTTCACGATGAATATTACGTTTAAGCAAATAAAACTAGAAAGGTGTCACAAACTCTAGATTTGACACAGTAACCTTGAACTTAAAGACTTCATCATGAACGATCTTCCAGTAAAATTGAGACTTAAAACACGGACTTGAAGGACAAACTGAACGACAAACAGACATAGTAGTAAATAGGAGAGAGTGATTCCACATGTTTATACTCAAATTAGTATACACTTTTTGGTAAAACGAAACGTAGCCTAGTGGGGTCTTTACTTTTTTGTTTGCTTTTTTTATCATTGACATAATATTTAACTTCCTCTCTCACAAAATTACGGAAAATATACCACAAAATTCCGAATTAGAGATAAGACTACAGGCTTTGCAGAAAAGAAAGAAAATTTCAGAACACCAAAAGAATCACACAAGAGAGGTAAAGAACAAAAATTGGTCAAGAACAAAGTGTCAACTTCCAACAACTTTGAACATTTTATGTCAAGCATTAAAGAACCCGAATACAAGCTGTACAATGAGGGCCAGTGAGATATTTGAACTCTTGACTAAAAGCATCTTCATAAGCTTTTAAAGGGCTATAAAAGGTCCGTGATACTATCGTAGTAAAACTCCATTACAGAAAACGATAAACAAAGATTGATATCAAATCTAAATGAAAAGACAGAACGAAGTCAGCAACCAAATCTAGAAACTGCCATTGCCTGCGTAATTTTATGGCCCTATGATAGCGTGAGGACGAGTCCATTAAAGGCTGAATAAGCCTGGAACGAAATAGAAACACATCGAATATAAGACAGCTCGAAACAACATTGCATTTTACTACTGAAGAATCTATTAGTTTTTTTTTATCAAATTGAATAAACCTTATAATAAAACATCATAATAATTTGATTCTCCTGCCAACTTTATCTTTCTTCTTTCGTTTTTTGATTGATGAAAATTGCTCTGAAAGGAGTCCGTTGCATTTCTCTATCATATAACAAAGAAACTTTCGATACCGCATCATATTTATTTCTACAAGCATATAACAATTTCGGACCAAAAACTGCCTGCTATTCTTATAATCATAGCAATTACGCCTAAGAAGATGTTGAGAAAAGTCAACCACAGAAACGTTGCCATGGCAACTGTAATATCGATCGCGATTATTTCTTATTTTGCTTTTTTTTTATTCTCCCCGAAAAAAAATATGCAAACCTAAGCGATGAAGATGAAGAAAACGATTGCGCTTATCGTCTGATCGGCATCCCAGGCGTGATGGATGTTCCCTAATACGGTACGCGACAAAAGACCTTTAAGCTAATGAATCAAACGCTAGAATTTCGGTGTTAAAATACGAAAGACCGAAAGACATGTATCAATACTACGAGGCTTTAAGAGGCTTTTCGATTTTTTATCATATCATTTTAATTCTGACAGATGGGCTGTTTTTTGACAGCACGATTTGATCAGATTTATTGGCGCATCGTTTTGTTGATAAACTGTTGTTTCGGGACATCAAAGCATAAAGAAACTCTAGCGTGTGTTGTGCTCTTACGTGTATTTATTTCGGGCTGATCCATTCCTTTTTTACCTCCCCCCTCCGTAAACCATCGAAAATTCTATGAAAGTACATCTACTTTTTTCTAAGATCAGATCAATGAAAATCAAAATATTCATCAAAGAATAGTACATCGTTTAGACTACCCGACACCATCTGCCACGAGGAAGTCATCAATGTACAACATGAAATTACATGTACATTATCATGGTATATACAATCGTTAATGTCAATGTAACTTCACAAAATTGAAAATACATGTATAAAAATCAAAGAGACAATGCGTGCCGGAATCGACTTTGGATGGCCATCAAGTTTGTAGAAAAAAAATTAATCTTTGTAATTTCATCCGCACATCTTCCTTTCTTATGTGCACGTGGTATCAGTTTGAAAACTAAAACAACAATTACGTTTATTTGTGAGTAAAAGAAATCAGGGGATCTCAAGCAGAAAATACCCAGGGTACTCCGGTTTCCTCCTTCTCCTTGGACCTCCTCATGCCAACATCTGAGCCAACGGGAGACATAAGTTGTGTAACTTGTTTGTTAAACGTTGTAAAATAAATAAAGTTTAAATTTAGGAATACCAAAGGCGTCATAAAAAAAACTAGTCAAAAACAACTACACAAAAACCAATGAAGACCGATGGGCAACCTGTGTCGACTTAGGACGGTCATTTGCCATGTTAAGGCACGGGCCATTTGATATTCTGGGGGGGGGGGGGGGGGCGCTTGGGTTTTTTTCGAAAAAAATAATTTTGCTCTCAATTTTGATGAAAAAAATAAATTTGCTTATGATGTGACAGAAAAAAATAATCTTGCTCTTACAAATAATCTGAATTTGAAGAATTACCATAAAATTTCGCTAAAATTCTTGAAAATTTTTCCAGCTCGCTTCGCTCGCCGCAGTATTTAATTTGTATCAAAAAAATTTTGGCTCGCTTCGCTCGCCATAGTTTTCTATCAAAACATTATTTACTAATGGCATTATGTTCATATATTTGAAGATATCAAAAGTTATATGTGTATGTGAATGAAAAAGGGCTTCCTTAAAAGCTTAAATATATTATCAATAATTATTTATAATTGCTGTTAATACATGTTGCATGTATCCCAAAGAGTCTAATATTTTATGTTCTTGTAAGCTTGGAAGGAGAACTTCAATTATTCACCAATTCTACATTTAAAGATTTGTCTAGGAGACAAGTTCCCCTCAGACACTCTTATACATGTTATATACATGTACCTTATATAAAATATTGAGAATTGTATTGTAAATATCTTTTATCTCTCTGTTTAAAATTGAATTGAATTGAATACTTGCATAAAAATAAACTAAAATATTAATATTTAGAGTTTTGTGTAAATTTAAAATATAAATAATTTCTATTGATAAAACACAAACATTTTTCATATGCGCATCACTTTGTTAACAAAAAATTTCCTTGCTCCAACTTTGCAAGAAAAAAATAATTTTGCTCTGGTACGGGGCGAACAAAATAATCTTGCTCCGACAAAAAACCCAAGCCCCCCCCCCCCCCCCCAGAATATCAAATGGACCGTGCCTAAGTAGCAAATGATGTAGTTATCCAGATAGCATGGCAAAGAGGACGCTTGTCTGCAATGTCGAAGATTCGAATCCAAATGTATTTCTGTCTTTTCATAGAGACCACCATCTGTCCATTCACGTTACGGAAGTTACGATGTCACCATCTGTCTATTCACGTTACGGAAGTTACGATGTCAAATAAATATCAAGTCGAGACGATTTTCTATCCTTTTCCCATAGGCAAATGCTAATCACGTTTCAAGCAGTGAATTTCAAGTGTTCTTACACGAAGAAAACTATGAAGTATTACCTAAATGGAAGATGACAAGGAAGTAGCTCTAATTTGTTTTCATATACCTCTTAATTCTGAGAAAATCCAATTATTAGTATGTTGACACAGTTCATTCTTTCATCTTTGAATTGAAAAGACATAGCGGTTGGGTGGGGGTGTGTAGTCGTGCAGACTTCACATTATCCTTCGTCTGTAAGAACATACGTCACGAATTCGTGACAAAAATGTATATCGTGTTCGTGATTTCCATGGTAATTTCTAAGAAACTTCCAAAGACGGTACGAATCCTAAAATGGAGCTATCATTTCATTAACTCCATCTAATTATAGATTGCTAAAGTAGGATCAGACGTAAGCAATAACAAATGTAGACTTCAGGCGATCGGGTAAATTAGTACTGTCAGCCAAGAATAAACACTAGTCAGATATTTAAAATGATATCTTGACAATTCTTAATTTAGCCTTTAAGAATGTAAGTAAGAAAGGTTACTGAACTACATGTACCTTCCCTTATGAAAGCAGTACGTTACCATGAAAATAATTGTTTCAAAGACATTGAAAAGATCTCCGGCAAGACTACAACGTGACCACAGCGGGACACACCCACATGAACACCAGACTTAACAACTTCAACAAACAACAAAGGAATTATGGGACACACAACAACGATTGAACCTACGGGCAATGTAAGTAGACCCATTGAACATCACTGGCCAAACACAAACTGATGAGAGCAGTGTACCCCCGGTACCGACTTTGGACGGCCATCTGACGTAATAGCGAGCAGTGTAGTTGTCCGGATTACATATAACACTTATTTTCCATCCATGTGAAAACTATCTCCAAAAAAATCATTTACGCGCCCTTCGGCCATACCCAATTAATTCAATTTTCTTTGGATTTCCCGCACCATATTTTTTTCAAAATTCAAAAAATAAAATTACATTTGCATAGAAATAAAATGCTCGCCCGCACCTCTAAATTCCTGGATCAAGAAATTTTTAGGGTTGGTTTTGATATCTGCAAATCTTAAAAGCTTCTAGAAGTCTCAGATTAAGCAAATTTCGAAGAAAATGATACTTCTTATGTTTGAAAAATTTTGTTAGGAGCAAATTTGTTGTTCCATATACATGGCACTGAAAGTCAAGGAGGGGGGAATGTTCGAAAATCGGTTGCGTGCTTCCTAGTCACCAGATTCCTATTGGGATTCCTTAATGAGTACGGAAAACATCAGAAATGTATTACTGGAATAATCTATATAAAAAATTAAATTATTTCACTCGCTCGCACCTTAAAAACTGCAATATTAAAAAAAAAGGGGGGGGGGAAATATATTTTCGATCGCTCGCACCCTTTTTCTCACAAAAAAAATCCGAAAAAAGTATGGCCTTAGCAACGGTTCTGTATGGTGATTCATATATACCCCCAATACATGTACTTTGTTGGCTGGGGGGTATAAGATAGGAGAATGACGAAGGAGCATAACACAAATTGAACACCAAAAATATAAATAAAGACATGGCTTGTTGGAAAGTGTTTAAAATACCTAGAACACTGTGTCTTGAGGGTTCAAATGCCTAGAACACTGTTAGAATCAAAATAGGTAATTTTTCGACGATATATTTCATCCAAGAGCTACATGAAGACATTCTTTTCCCTAATAGAAATATGTATGAATTCTAAATATCCAAAATCAATATTGTAAGTGCCCATCCACTTCGTATATTTCGTCAAGTATAACTCTCATGATGAGCCCACTCGGATTTTTAGTCATTTCATATGGAAAACTGAAAACCTTTGTTTTGACAACATAATCAGGATGTACGAGGAAGTAATTATTACAGTACGTTTCAATGTCATAAAAATAGATGCAGGAAATCAATGCCGGGGTTGTATCAAAGGGTCATTTTTTTTACATACAGCACTGTCACAGGGATTGTAATTTTGTCGCATACTGTGATACGCGGTGCTAATTACCGCGGTAATTTTCAATAGTCTCAATAGTTTCACAAATTGGCACATCATTACGACGATTACATGTGAGAAATCAAATAGGTGTAGAACCAGGTGGCATGCAGGCTCCATTTAATCAACATGGTTACATGTAAAGTACTTGTCATTTATCCGACTTGGTTTTTTTTTTTTATAATATCGATGCCAATGAAATCATGCACATATTTAGAAGGGGATGGGGGATTCGGATGCGGCTAGGACCCCCAAAAAATTTGGCAGAAATGTTTAATTTTCACATTTCACAATTCATTAAAATTCAAAGGCTTACACAGCCAATTGTGCCTCATATGAAATTCATGTGAAATTTACATGAATTTTACATGAAAGTTCACATGAAATTTATGTGAAATGAGCACGAACATGAAATTTACATGAACTTTTTCACATGAAATTTATGTGAAGACTTTTACATGGATGCTATGTGAATTCTGTTTCATGTGAAGGTCACTTATAGAAAAATTCATGTGAAATTCATGTGAAGGAAATTTATATGAAATTCATGTGAACTATTTTTCACATAAGTCTTATGTGAAATTTATATGAATTTTACATGAACTTACATGTGAAATTTGCATGATGCTCATTTCATATGAATTTCATGTGAGGCGCAATTGGCTGTGTAAGGCTGGAAACCAAACTCCTCGGATTCGACATGAACACTCACATCACCTGGCAGAACTCGATCACAAAAAGAAAATAACATATAGCTATTTAGACAGAGCCATGGAGGAGGGGGGGGGGGGCAGAGAACAACACATATTTCTAGGTTCGAGACACAAATTACGACAGTATGACACTTGATCAACACATAAAGGCAATAACATAACAATGACAAGACAACACATAATCTAAGTAAATGACAAAAGAGAGGATAAGTACGTCGCGTGTCGACATGATCTGAAGAAAATTATCTTAAAGAGGTATACTATCATTGAAGATAACAACAAGTAAATATGGCTATATCTTGAATGGGAAGCAAATAGCAGTTATCCGGATTGCATGGGTACAACCAAAGATATAGGAAGCAAAAAGAAAATTTTCCGGATTGCATGAGTACAAACCACGCCAAAATAAAACTTTGTGTTTTGCTGTATATTAAACTCGCATCCACATATCATCACTTATAAGTATAGTTCCTTGACAACACGTTTCTTTTGGATACCTGATTCAGAACTATCTGTCTGTCAAGGGGGGGGGCGGACCTCTCTCCCCCTCCCACCCCTTCCCTTTCACCCTTCCCTTACATCCCCTCCCTCCCTTCTCCCGCTCACTCCCGCCCCTTCCTCCCATTTTTCCTCCTTCCTTCCCTCCCTCCCCTCCTCCCGCCCCCTACTTCCCCTCCCTTTCACCCTGTCCACCCCCTCTTTCAACAGGTGTTTGCAGTTTGTTTTTGGATATGGTCCATTAGGTCAAATTGTCCTTTGTGTTTCTGTGGTGCTGTGTCATTGTCTCCGTCTGTTTGTCCTATTATTTTGCCGTGAGTTTCTATGTTTTCAAGACTTTGTGTCTTTTGATTGTGATTTTTGGAATCTGATTTCGGGTTTTGTGTTTGACTTAATTCATCCACTGATTGTAACTCAATAAAGAACCCGATTTCGGAATACAAAAGTATTGCTGTGTGTCCATTTTCAAAACTGAATGATACGGCTCATACTCAGATCGAAACTCTAGTGAAAATACAGGCTACACTGGGAACTTCCAATTGAATACGAATGTTAAATAATCAATATTGACCATGCTTACCAACAGTTGGTAAATCTTGTAATAACCCTGGCAAAAAAAAAAAACCACATATATAAACAAAAAATGAATAAGAGTATCCCAATTATCAGAGTTTTTTTGATAGAGCTTAAGTCATATTACTTCATCGAAAAATCAATATATTTTCACAAAAAGAAATACTTAATTTATAGCATATTTTTTCTCCTAAAGAGAGACTTTACATTTTCTGGTTTCTTATATTTTTCATTGGACACTGAAAGCAAATTATCACATCGTACATATTAGAGTATTACTGTAGAGCCGTGGAATATACATTTCTCATACATGTAGAAGTCCAATCAAAGTCCTCCACTTGGGAATAATTTCCTATAGGTAAAATGTACACGTCACATATAAGACAACAAATCATATTAATCAGATTTAGATTTTCCTGATAGTAGCGAAATATGACACAGTGCACAAGAACTTGTACATAGTCAAAATATGAGCACATGTTCAGGAGCAATGTCAGACAGACGGATATCCAAAGCTTAAGTTTCTATTACAAATATGAACAAATATTCTGTACTGATGCTATGCAGACGGACAGCCAAAGCTCAAGTTCCTATTTACTAATATTATCATAACATCATTAAGAAATATTTTATATTGTCGGACAAACACATCTACATGTAAGCTATTGCTTTCTTTTCAAATGTGAAATGATAAAAGTATGAAATAACTTACCTTTTATTTGCAGTTCACCATCCAGTTGTACTTCATTTTATCGTTTTTATTAACCTGACAAAATGACACGACATCAACTTCCCATCCGTGCCCACAGGAAATTCTCAGAACTTCCGTCCATGGTGTTCCATGATACACGATCATCTGTTTTATTACAGAGGGCTTAAGAACAATGTTATCATGGTTTTCCGTTCAATATATTTCCGTGTTTGAAAATAAATTTTGAACGATAATGAAATCTCTTGTTCCCCTATTCGCGTCAATACTACTTTTTTTTTCGTCCGCAATCCGTAATCAACATTAATCTTCATGCATCCTTCATTCCGAATCCCCTTAAAGCGACAAGCGCTGACAAATCTTTTCTGGCTGTCGTCTGCAAAAACATAGTTCCAAACGGTCAGCAGAAATAATTAGAAATCAAGACGTGTGTCGTCTGGAGAACCAATCACATTGTTAAGTCTCTCTCTCCTTGATTCTAGCGACAAATATTGCAGAGGGGACATCGTGACTTCAATCGACACTCGCCTTTAGCTTCGAGTCGCTTTTACCAGCTGTATTTGCCAGAAAGTCTATCCTATAACTTGGCTTTTTCATTGATTTCACTCCTAGGATAATATCCTTCCCTCCTATACACGTAATAAATACATAGGCGAAATACAAACGACCTGATGTGACACTATCGCAGAAAAAAGTCCAATAGTCTCTCTACATCTAGCGCCGCTGAAGCTGCTAATGTGCGTTTCTTACCAGAACTTTTGTCAAATTTACAGTTGACAGCATAGAAAATAATTGGAAATTAGTTCACATGGAAATTAAATTGATTTCGCACATCAGCATCAAAAATACAAAAATAGAAAAACGATATCAAAAGATTGTGAAAGAGCAGAATACTAGATAGCCTCTCTATCAGGACTTCATTCATTCCAATTAACTTGGCAATGAAATCAAATAAATTATTGATTGTGACGGATAATAAATAACATTTTAGATGCGAATCATCATTGTCTCACTGTATTATACTTAATAGAAGTATATTGAAATAAACTGTAAACTAAGGTTCTCAATAATGGCTCGCTTGAGATGCTATATGAGGAACTGATACTAATATACTTGAAATTTTAGATCTAAATGTAAGCGAATACTAGAAAGTCAATCTGGATTTTCGTTAGCGTGTATGTGTTTATTAAGATATACAAATTCCAATTCATTTCCTTATTTTGATGTTTATACATCTCTGGGAATGGAGTTGAAAAAATAGCTGAAAATTTGATCAGTGCCGTATGGTGGCATACTTCTGCCTCCTACATGCGAGATGTTTTTCTTTAGAAAATGTTGAAACTTATTTATATGTCAACATGCAACTTATTTATGTCAACATGCAACTTATTTATGTCAACATGAAACTTATTTATGTCAACATGCAACTTATTTTGTCAACATGCGACATTATCATGTTGCATGTTAACATAATTATCTTGCATATCGACATAAATTTATTGTATGTCATCATATTTATCTTGCATGTCATCATATTTATCTTGCATGTCATCATATTTATCTTGCATGTCATCATATTTATCTTGCATGTCAACATATTTATCTTGCAAATCGCATGACGACATGATCTACAGAAAATATCTCGCATGTAGGAGGCAGAAATTTGCCACCATAGTGCTGCTAAGATATGGTTGATCGAGTAGGCTAGCGGACTTCAAGGTTGAAATAATTGTAAATGGTTATGCTTTCTTGTACTTATTACGCTACATAAAAGGAAAGGGATGTAAACTTTCACTGCTAGATACCAAGGTCCAAAGTTGGATAATGTCAACAGTTTCTAAGGATAAACTTCACGATTGTGGCTCGAGATTGCATTGTGCTCAAGTGGATATCAAGATCTTCGAACGGTTAGAGTAGATCAAACGTAAAGTTTCGTCATAAACCAAATAAAGCTAGTTACAGTGCAACGAAGATGCTATTTTCTTATTCCGAATCGGTTATTGAACCGAATAAGAAAATAGCGTCTTCGTTGCGCTGTAAAAATAACCGAGTAAGAAAATAGCGTCTTCGTTGCATCGTAAAAATAACCGAATAAGAAAATAACGTCTTAGTTGCACTGTAGAAATAACCGAATAAGAAAATAGCGTCTTAGTTGCACTGTAAAAATAACCAAATAAGAAAATAGCGTCTTAGTTGCACTGTAAAAAATAACTGAATAAGAAAATAGCGTCTTAGTTGCACTGTAAAAATAACCGAATAAGAAAATAGCGTCTTAGTTGCACTGTAAAAATAACCGAATAAGAAAATAGCGTCTTAGTTACACTGTACCTAAAATAAAGCTAGAAATAGACAATCACAATGTGCAATAAGAAAGGCAGGATGATTTGCAAATCCCGTCCCCAACAGAAACATAAAACCTGAGGAGCAACACAATCATATTATGATGTGAAGAGTTTGAAATAATATGACTCAAATGCTAACCGAGGGAATCAGTTCAAGTAAACAAAGGATTCCCGATTCCCAAGCTTTGTGAAGTTTGATCGTAAAGCCTTCGTCATGATATTAGAACACGAACAGACCATGCAAGTAAGATGCGAGGGTAATTCAGTCTGGCTTTGTCAACCCCTGACAATCAAGATTACAATGAAAACTCAGACGTCTGCGTTAAGGATCCGACCCTGCCCAATCAATAATGAAATTCTTGTAGTTTGTTGTTAGATGGGGACGTTACGACAAAGGCTCTTTCAGTCTTTGGTCTAAACCCAATTGTCCGTGATATTTCACAGTCAGGATCCCAAATTGCTTATGAGGTCGTTGTTGTTCCAAGATGCATTGATTGGCTTTACACATTTTCTCGATCCTAAGCAATGATTGTTTACACTTAATTCAATCACGGCATTATTAGCATTATGAGACCAGAAGCCCGACTAGATCCAATTTTCTCCTTTAAACGCCGCGAGTGTTCATTTGGACACTTGAAATATTTTCAATTTAACACTTCGAACTTATTTCTGTCTGAGCCACGTCAAGAGGTAACTTCTGTCAGCCTAACCCCCTCGGACTGACACGTTATCCAGGAAGTTGTCAACTCATATTGAGGTGCTTCTAAATACAGAATGATGCAGCTGCCTTTGATTAACTTGTAATGGAAGTCTGATGCAGTTGACATCTTCATGCCTAAAATACCATCAGAGGACAACCATCCGTACGAGCGGATAATTCCTTCTATATTGCCTTCAGGTAACACCTTTCTTTCGGATACATTTAATTCTGTTTAGACACTCCATATATTGGAATAGCTTTTTAGAATTTTAAAAAATTCTAATGCAATGTCGCTATAACGTTTGCGTATAACGTAACCAATTTCATTGGTTGTTCATGTTGCTTGCTCCTTAGTTACGGCTGTAAAACGAGAACATACTAGGCTTTAGCGTTGTAACGTCACATTTCGTTTTATATTCAGAATAAGCTCAAAATGCATCGAAGATGCAAAATGCCGAGTTGCAAAACTGGAATGTAAGTATGAATATGCAGACTAACATGAAATGTGTATGGTTTGTAACAACATTTTGTGGTCCTAAATGAAAATTTCTGGATCAAGAAATGGTGTTCTCTTTATTCTATATCAGCGTGTAATATATTTTCAAGGATACAGATTTTCCTGTGACCTTGATCTTTGACCTTTTGACCCAAAAATTAATGGCAAGTTTCATGATTATAGGTGCAATACAGGCTCAAAAATGGTCTGGAAACCATTTTCAATTACGTAAGTCCTGTGACCTTGATCTTTGACCCTTTGACCCCTAAATCAAAAGTGGTCATTTTCTATTCACTGGAAACATTTCTGGCAAGTTACATGATTATAGGTGCAATACAGGCTCAAATTCAGTCGGGAAACCATTTTTAATCATCTTAGTCCTGTGACCTTGACCTTTGACCTTTTAACCCCAAAATTGATAGTGGTCATCCTTGATCCATGGGAAACATTTCTGGCAAGCTTCATGGTTATAATTGCAATACAGGCTGAAATATGGTCCGAAACCACTTTCAATCATCGGAGTCCTGTGACCTTGACCTTTGACCTTTTGACCCCAAAATCAATAGGGGTCATTCTTGATTCATGGGAATCATTATTGGCAAGTTTCATGACTTTAGGTGCAATACAGGCTAAAATATGGCCAGGAAACCATTTTCAATCATCTGAGTCCTGTGACCTTGACCTTTGACCTTTTGACCCCAAAATCAAAAGTGGTCATTTTCTATTCACAGGAAACATTTCTGGCAAGTTACATGATTATAGGTGCAATAGAGGCTGAAATATGGTCCGAAAACCAATTTCAATCAACAGAGTCCTGTGACCTTGACCTTTGACCTTTTGACCCCAAAATCAATAGGCCTCATCCTTGATTCAAGGGAAACATTTCTGGCAAGTTTCATGATTATAGGTGCAATACAGGCTGAAATATGGTCCAGAAACCATTTTCAATCATCTGAGTCCTGTGACCTTGACCTTTGACCTTTTGACCCCAAAATCAATAGGCCTCATCCTTGATTCAAGGGAAACATTTCTGGCAAGTTTCATGATTATAGGTGCAATACAGGCTGAAATATGGTCCGGAAACCATTTTCAATCATCTGAGTCCTGTGACCTTGACCTTTGACCTTTTGACCCCAAAATCAATAGACCTCATCCTTGATTCAAGGGAAACATTTCTGGCAAGTTTCATGATTATAGGTGCAATACAGGCTGAAATATGGTCCGGAAACCATTTTCAATCATCTGAGTCCTGTGACCTTGACCTTTGACCTTTTGACCCCAAAATCAATAGGGCTCATCCTTGACTAATGGTGAGTAAGTGTATGAAGTTTCATTGTTATAGCCTCTTTCGTAGTTGACTTATAGTCCGGAAACCAATTGTTGACGCCTTCCCGCCCGCCCAACCGCCCGCCCGCCCGCCCGCCCGTCTCACATCAAATTAAGAGCCGAGTTTTGCAACTCGGCTAAAAATATAGATTGCATTAGAATGGGAATAACTAGATACTGACGTTATGTTTGCGGACGGCAAATGCTGATTTTACGGTGCAAACATCCGTTTTTCTGGCTCTGCTAACGCGTCGCCAGAGAAACTCGGTTTGCGATCGTAAAATCAGCATTTACCGTCCGCAAACATAACGTCAGAAGCTAGTTATTCACTAAATATCAGCAGTGACGTTGCTTTTAGCCAGTTCTCATTTTCTATCCTACGATGTCCTCGTTAGTACCGCTGTGAAATGACGAATAGACAATCCACGAACAGTTATTTCACCTTTCGAATGCTTTACCTTGACCTTCAAAATAAGATTGACCCTCGCGGCTGTTGAGTGTCATCATGCAAGTTTGATGGAATTTAATGTATATCAATCGAGTTATAGACACTAATGTCAATATGTGATTAACAAACAAACGGACGTCTGAAAAAGATACTGTCAACAGTATCACATACATGTATCTGCTATTCTCAACCCCCCCCCCCCCAACACACACACACACACACAACCGCTAGCTGAAACAAGCTCTTGTGCAGTCATATTGAGAAGGGATATCTGGTAAAGATACCTGTCATTGTTTCGAAGGGAATGTCATGGAGCCTTGTCGTCACTGTCAATCAGTGTACAAAAAATCTTTGGTATTCCATAATATTGAAATGAAGAAAAGCCTATACATAATAAACTCTTGCTTTCGGGTCGATGGTAATTATAGAAAAACTGTCAAACTTAATAGCATTCGTTGGCGAAGTAAAATAATTATGATATAGTGTTTCACATTCAGAATTGAAATCAAATGTAAATATAGTTAAAAATCTAAATAACTACGGCAGATGCAAACGATGAAAATGGATCGACTTTTTGACGGCTTTTCTAAAACATACCTTTAACCTTTATGTTGTTAAGGTTAGATGATATCAAATAAATCATTCAATACTATGTAGATTACTTATTGTAAACAAAATCGAATTAATTTTACAGATTAATAAACTACATCTACTTCAATACTCCCATGCACGCAATTTGACATCTAGGTCTTTGTATAAAGCATCTATCTAAGTATCTATACATGACAAAGGCCAAGAGGCCAATAGGTTTTATTGATAGAGGTCAAAATATAATGAGAGAAACGACAGGAAGGAAAAGTTCCCTATGTATCTACAAATACCAAGCACCACAGTTTCCAGAACAGTTGAAAAAGTCGTATTTGGTGTTTTAGAAATCTCCAGAGTTATACAATAGAATTTCCTGTTTGATAAACTTCGACCCGACAAGTCATGACGAATTTTCACAATTCGAAGTACATGTATTCGACTTGACCTTGAAAATCTTGGTTTTGGCCTTGACCCTCAACTGCATCTTTCAATCAACAGAATGGACAGTCATACGAAATGCTTGAAGATAACAGTAAGATTTTAATCCGCGGTGTAGGTGACGAAAAGAATAAGCAGGAAGATTAAAACAGACAGACGGACGGGGTGATTCCTATATACCATAATACATTGTACAACATCACAAGTATCCACACTTTTTAAAACATCTGGGAATCCAACAATATGCTTAGAAGTGACAAATGGATTACTGCAAATAGGAAGCATAATTTTTATCAACAAAGTTCATAGAACTCATTATTAGAAGATACGTTTGATCAGTTACATAATATCTATCGGATTTAGAATCCCCAATCCATTATAACAATCCTTCAATAGATCTTTAAATCCAGAATTTCCTTTGACAACTGAAAATGATGTAACGAGATCATTGCAAATCATACGCTTATTGAGTTTGAAATTTTGCTTTAGCACTTCAAAGTATTTCGATCTAAGAGAATGAAGGGATCTATAAGGCTTATCAATTTTTACAAGATGGCCGAATGACTTCAAGGGTTTTTAATAAAAGATAGAATAATTCAGATGCGCATGTGCAAATGCACAGCATTTTCAGAAAGAAGATACCTGTACATTACTTTCAACTACGTGTCTGGTTCAGTAAAATTGGTTTGAAATGTTGTTCAAAAAGGTTATAAGTTGGAACACTTCAATTTTCCTCATTATATTCTCTTTTGCAGTGGGGAGCAAATTAACACGTTCCCCGCGATTGAATGTTTAAAGAGCATTAATTACTATAATATTCTTTCTTTCCAACTCTGTTGCCTGAAAGATGTATCAATTTGACATCTTATGTAACTTTGCTATTTTGCAAACGTCATTTCATCCTAAATTAAATCCTAACACCACCTCTCCAATCATGCTATTTAGTAACAGATATTTTTATACTACTAAAATTTGGAGCCGCGCACTCTTTGTAAAATAGATACACACATTTCAAACTAGAAGGCAAAACTAAGATAAATTTGGCTAATTTGAAAATCACGTTGGCTTGAAGTACCGCTGATGAGGATTTACTAGCCGAAACACGTGTCTGGTGCATTAAAACTGAAATGTTGTTTAAATGGGTTACTATTTGTACGCTTCGATTTTCCTGGAAACGATTATGCTTATGTCCGTTATGTCTATTTATTATAACCTTTTATATTTCACGTAGTCATATGATACTAGAATCTTAAATTAAAGAAACACACGAATAAAGGATTAAATATCATATTGTATCTTTTTTTTTTTGGACAAAATAGATCGAACATAATTCGTTTGACGAACGATGTTTAACGAAGCTTGTAACTCACATTGTGGCAAGACGTGCTTTGACATTAGGAAAAGCACGGGACCGACCCACACACTAACTGCGTTAATTGTTTTCATCCGACAGGCCGTGATCTTCCAAGTCAAAAGAATCAGATAGCTAATACAAATTTTGTGGCATGATGCATATTAGTCCACAAGTATTTTCTTTTCTGGAGAAATCGATTGTTTTTCCCTTCCAGCAATACAAGAAACACACTTGGATTTCATTTTCTCCTTCTACATTATGGTAATTGTTACATGAACCATTTACTTTCATCCCAGCCAAAACTGGAAAGATCCTGGTATATTGGATCCCTAAGCTACTAGCGAAGTATGCAATCTGACAATAACAATTAAGAGCGATTTTACCCTTTCTTTATATTTTCTAATTTTCTTAGAATACCGTTCTTCCCAATATAAAGCTTAGGAAACCCTCAAATGTCAAGCAAGACGAAAACTTATCCGAGAGAATCAATCCACAAGTAAAATCTGAGATTGAAACTGTTGTTGAGATATATACATGTACAAATAAGTTCAGATGTGGCTCAGGGGAAATACTAGTACATTGCTTTCTAAATAGCAAAAACCATCCCCAGGAAAGTATAATATTATGTTAGTCCACACATAGGATTCCTTAAATATTTTAAAAGACATATAGAGGAGATCGCTAATTAAATTCAGGCATGTGAAAAAGGAAACTGTGCTGTCATCCGGATCATAAGTTCTCAAATGGAATCTGGTAGTCTCAACAAACGCAAAATATGTGTGACCAAAAAAAAAAAAAAATAAAAAAATAACGGGGTGGTCATTTATTTCTCAGAATCACAGGGATCTATCGCGCTTCCAGTTACTTGATGTATTATGGGTTATGTACATGATCCATAGTACATCAATCATAACCCATAGTACATCAAGCAACGGGAAGCGCGATAAATCCCCGTGATCAGAATGCATTAAATAACTCACAATTCTCAATGCCAAATAGAGTCATTTTTGTCGACATTCATCGTCATCCTTAAAAGATAAAGATGAGGCTGGTCTAACGGATTAATTAATCAAATAACATTCACAACTGATATCGCAAGCTTAAATTATTTTGTTGCTATGCTAAAAGAAGACCTAGAGCTGGTCTCTGGCAATCTGAACAACCACTTATATCAGACACTATAGTGGATTTTTCAATGATAACGAAGCATTTGTGTAGCTTCCACCTGGTTTGTAGGCCTTAATTGATTCTTGGACAAATGGACGTGTTATTCTTACCAATTACATTCCAGCTAGGATTCTAAGTATTTTTCTTATACAAATATCGATCGAGTCCTCCAGCGACACATTTTTTTTAGTTTCATCGCGTGCTTTTCTCTTTCAAAGATATCAAATTGGCATAAATCCCTTGCTTATCTGTTAATTACAATTTACCATGTCATGCTTGGCGAGCTAAATACGGTAGCTTAATTCTCTCTAGGGCAATAAACGCTGGGATCTCTCTCTTTCTCTCCCACTCAAAATGTGACATTTACTACCCATCAAATCGCCCAAACAAATGGAAGCTTTCTAAAACGGACATTTCTTTCTTTGAGTGAATTTCTCCAAATAAAACTATTTCTTTTAAAATAGCTAGCACCAGAATATACAATGCAGTTCAACAAAAAAGCATTATGTTGTTATCTCAATGCTAATAGATGGTGAACCCTTGCGACTCTTCGGAATAGAACTGAAAGGATATTTTTTTCCACCTCGAGAATTTTTCTTATTGTGCTGATGCCGACAACAATGCGATAATGAAATAAATTGCTATATATAGTTTTTTATTTAATTAAATTTGAAAATAGAGACTGGCTTATTGCTAGGCAACGGCATATCTATCTACACGTACCTACGTAGGAGTTATTATAAAGGAACTCCACTTCCATATCGACTGTATCTTTCTATAATTATCTTATAATGCTAGATATTATCTTTCTTCTGGAATGACAAATGTAAGATGGCGATCGATGGACAGAAATTATGAAATTGTTCCTCTAGATTCCAAGAAATGTTGCAGATGCTTTTTGTAGCTTATCCGAATCAAAGAAGAAATTATAAGTCGACATCAAAACTGCATTTTTCCATACGCTAATTGTGGAGGAAAAACGCATCTTGTAAGCTATACAAACAGGAAAGATTCTAAACACGGGCGTCCTTTTAGCTATAATTGCCTTCAATATGTTGGAAGCCATACAAATATGAATATTTTTGTTGATTACTTTTCGCATTAATTTATATGAGTGCAAAGGATGCAAGGATGCCGAGGGCGTACCACTGTAACGACTTGATCCCTTGACAGCAATACATGCCACGATCTATCGTATTGACAGAATATATAAATCTATCTGTCTCGTGTCACTTAAATTCACTAAGCTGGCATTGCTTGGTCATCTGACCTTATCGTGACACCATCTCCAATATGACGTCATGAGTCGGCAACCGCATCGTGAAAACGTCGTCTGCATTGGACATCAAGCAGACGATAAAATTCAAAATGAAAGTTGCTTTGAGTTTTGTTATCTGTACAAAAACACAAAAGATGACTTCAGAATGCTTGGAAAGAAGTTTAGGAAAATCAAGTGAAAATATAGGTCATACCAGGCACATATATACATTTTTTGTAACTAAACTTACTTGCGTAAAAAGAAGAAGAAGAAGAAGAAAACTTATTAATAATGTCGTAGTTTTCTTGCGTTCCAATATCGACCGTTTCTTATGTGCAATTTATTTATTCCATCCCTGGGATGAAAATGTCACCGTTTAACCTTGGCATATATAAAGAATAAAGTAAATCTATTGGAATAAGTTCCCAATAGTCGTAATAGCAACATTTGATCGGCTTCACGATATATCCCTGTCTAATTCTGCTCTTGCACGAAACTTTTCCATGATTGCTTACTCAGTATTATAGCAAATTAGGCAGATATGGGATAAAGACAAGATAATCGAAACTGAAAGGGAAACATATGGATTATCAATCCTGATTTTATGGGGCCTTCGGGATCCATATTTCCATATGACACGGGCTGTATGTCCGTAAACTGTACTACATTAGGGAACTATCTTTAAGCTCTGTCAGAATCGTACATCATCTTGATTTCTTTTAGCAAATAGATCATCTGAAAGTTAGACGGCACAAAAATGGACAATGGAAAAGATAGGAGGAGACAACTCTCAGGGGAAAACTCTAATCGTCTGCTGGCATAATATTCATAGAATAACTCTTTTTCACAAATCCGCCTGGGGGAATTTTATCGAGCAGAAGACAAGCGGCAGATCTCTAAGCTTGATGGCTCATGACGGCAAAGTACATTACACCATTGTTTCGCCTTATCTCCATCTTTGATATTGAAAGGAAAAAGCATTTTGCAATATTCCCGATTTGACAGTTATATTATTCTTCCACGTCGGACCAAGGTAGGGGAATAATGCCGCGGACCCATGTAACTCAATAATGGTAATGGAAAAGAAGTGAGACCTTCGGCTACAGCTTTAGGATGGAGTGGCTTTATACAGAGAAAGCAATCAGACATTACTGATCTATTTGTCCCAAAGCAACAATTATGTAATTCATCTCAATTATTCAAAAGCAGTTAGAATAGGCTTTTCTTTTTTATGTGGAGGTGTGTCGGTGCAACTTGATAAGCTTAACTTGTTAAAAAAGATTTTTGTGCGAAAGACATCTCTGTAGAACAAAGCAATTAACTGACAGACAGACAGACAGACAATCAGTCAGAAAGACAGATTAGTTTGTCAGACAGATGGAGACAAGGAAGTTCAATATCACCAAAGAATAAGGACTGAATTCAACATCACACAATTTTAAAGTGCTGCGTAGCTGAACCCACCCAAGCTGTTATATAGACTGAAATTTCAATGCTAAGTCTGGCATGCCCACTGCTTTAGCAATGACTTTAAATGCATGGCTAAAAATTCAATGTTAACTCTGGCACACCCTCTGTTTTAGCAATGACTTTAAATACATTGCTAAAAATTCAATGCTAACTCTTGCACACCCTCTGCTTTAGCAATGACTTAAAATGCATGGCTAAAAATTCAATGCTAACTCTGGCACACCCTCTGCTTTAGCAATGACTTTAAATGCATGGCTAAAAATTCAATGCTAACTCTGGCACACCCTCTGCTTTAGCAATGACTTAAAATGCACAGCTAAAAATTCAATGCTAACTCTGGCACACCCTCTGCTTTAGCAATGACTTTAAATGCATGGCTAAAAATTCAATGCTAACTCTGGCACACCCTCTGCTTTAGCAATGACTTTAAATGCATGGCTAATTTAAATTCAATCATTATGCTAACTCTGGCACACCCTCTGCTTTAGCAATGACTTTAAATGCATGGCTAATAAAACACAGCTAAAGACGGTATGGCCGGATTGCAGAGTAAGTTTTTGTCACTAACTGGGTTAAGGTGAATAAGTCAAATAATACAGCATAAATTGAAAGGTTTTGTCAGAGGCAACCTTTATGTATGAAATAAAGTTTCTACTGCATACAGTGCCATAGATTTTGCTTAAACCACCGTATTATCCTGACGTCACAGAAGTTCTTACCACTTACTGGGCATTTTTGAATTCTTGTAGATATTCAAACATATATATTAAGAAAAAGTTGAAATATTTCACCAGACCGAAGCAAATTTTACCCCATTTTTCAAGTAAGTCCAGTGACTTTCGGATTGTCTCTGATTATTATAACCATTTCAGTTAAAAGTTAAAGAGCATACAGACAAATTCAGCAACTCGGAGTTTGTAATTCATAAAGCAACAATGACCCTTAAACCACCATTGGCTTTAAAATCTAGCAATATCATCAATTTCGCAATGTTATATTTTAAAATTCATCATATATTCATAAACCCGACACTTTACAACTCTCTGTTGAATAATGGATAGAATATCTGACTTGGTAATGTTGTCATAAAACTTTTTTTTACATATAGTATGAAGTTTAAAATGATTGTATTGATTCATTTGTGTATGGAAAACACATTCTGAGTTCACCATACACTTTGCATGCATTTGACATTGAGGTCAAATTTCATCCTTGTTTACTTTGTGTTGCAACTCATTCTGTGAAAATTCTTACAATTTTCAAACACAGTCAAGTGTGCCTCACATAAAATTCATATGAAATGAGCATCATGTAAATTTCACTTGAAAGTTGATGTGAAATTTATGAAAATTTATGTTAAAAAAAATTATGAAAATTTATGTAAAAAAAATTCATGTAAATTTCAAGTTTGTGCTCATTTCACATAAATTTCACGTGAACTTTTATGCGAAATTCATGTAAATTTCATGAATTTCATATGAGGCAAAATTGGCTGTGTAGTGGAAAATAATTAGTGATACAATATAATTAACATTTCAGATTCAGATTCCAGGTAAAGGTAGAATCTACCACAGGAGCTCAACGCCATCGACTCATATAATGTCATCTGCCTCTTACCTGAGAGGGATGGGAAGGGGCAGATGACATTGAAGGTTGTCAAGCTCCTGTGGTATCCACATGTCTGGATGAAAACACTAACCTACTATGTAAATGTATATGCTAAAAGCATACATGTATCTATATCAAACAGAATAATCTTTGTGAAGAAGAAACATTACCATCATTTCTATTCTGAATCATGTGAATAGATAGCTATGAAAATGTAATAGAAGATTCTGCAAAATATTCTATCATGGACATTCTATTACAAATATTCTATTATGAATAATTCATTACGAATCTTTAAAAATAGAAGATTATTTTCTATCACATAGAGAATAGTCTCATATCATACTCTATAAATCAAGGCACACCTTGAATATCATTCCATGTTTACTTTTCTGTAAACCAGCTGTTAAATACTTATGATTTATTGTGTTTTTCATATTCAATTGTGAAGTAAAACTTAGCAAATCATTTGCTACTAGTCTTTACCAACTGTGATAAAATACTGTGTGAAAACTAGCTGATTTACATACATTTACATGTATGGATGAACCATTAAAACAGAAGTAACATCATATAACACCTGTCAGTTGAATGCACGTTTCAGCCCCTTTTTCATAGGTTATTAATCGCTGACATTTACCTGTGCTACCAGTGGCGGATTCAGGGGAGGGGGGGGGGGTTGCGGAAGGGGCACTGACCCCATATTTTCCAAAAACAGGAATATTTTTGCCCATTTTCAGTAAAAATCAGCAAAATTCGCCCCTTGACATCCTGGAAAAGTGGGCGCTGGATCCGCCACTGGCTAAAGAATTGAAACAGACATTCATTCTGATAGTAAATCTCATCCATGTGTACTGTATAAATTGAATCTTTCACAGCTGTGTATCAACCTTTGATACTTTTGCAATAAGGCCAAAATACTGTGAATGTTTGTCTCGGTGAGTTATATAAATGTATGAAATGTATAACTCAATTGTACAGGGATGGATCATCAATTCATTGTCCATGCAAAAATTTTTTACTTTGATAAAACTGTGTAAGAAAGAACCAGCAATTCATTATACACTGTCGTTTTTACAGCTGATAAAGGCCAAGGCCCGAAAAATTGTGAACTACAGTGTTTATGTGTTTTTATTTGTATCATTCCATCTCTTTGGAGAAAACATTTGAATCTACTGATAATTTCAATAAGCAAAAGCTAAAACACAAATTGTACATATAACATGTCACTTGTTGAACTCAAACGGTAGTTGCTTTAAATTTATCACCTTAAGTCTTTATCAGATCAGACTTTCTTTCCTTTATTTTAGTTGGAAACATGAAATATATGCTGTATTTAATTTCCATATACAACCCAAAAGGTAGCCACTTTTTATACAGTGAAAAGGAGGAAGGAATATCATCTATTTCACATTTACTTTTTAGATACATTGCACATATTATGTAAAGGTCACTACAACATGTAACCTTGGCAACAAAGACTTGACTTACCTCCAGTTCCTCCATGTGCAGCCATTGTTTGGGATCCTCTTCTGCAGCTAGGAAAGCTATAAGGTCAAGGGCAGTGAGCCTGGTCTGTCGCCGTGACGACACAAATACTAGCACAGGTTTGGTAGGAGAATGTGTCTTGACAGCTGCAATATACAATGTCATGTAGATCAAGGGTCAAGAACAAGCTACCCTTTCATATATTATTCAATAACAGACTCTGAGGAACATTTTGCATATGGAGAAGTTGTATGTTTCATGTTATTGATCATCCCTAAAATCTAATAGAAGTCCTAAGCACATAGATAAGTAATAGCCATAATATATGAAAGTGTGACAACCACGAAGATGAATGCTGTGAAAGTCACTTCTATACAATTATTGCACAGTCATTCGGTCGATATGATGATTTATTGGTTTTATCACTCCATAAATCATCATATCGACCGAATCACTGTGCTAATTATACCAGTACATGAAAACTGGAAAGGAAAAGGGTAACTACAATGTTTTGTTTCTCTAGCACTGCTCCGTCTGCTCACTTTCATTTTTTTCAGATAAACATTTTGTTTTATAGTGAAAGAATTTACTCTTCTTCATCTTTTATTATTTCTATTTAACCAAATATCATGATCAATCATGTCAGCAACACACAGTGTGCTACCGATTGTCATTTACTTCTAATACACAAAACCGGAAAGGCGTCAATATGACCGGTTCAATACGACAATTAATCGCATTGCACGTGACCGCGTTTTGGCCAATGGGAAAGCTTATAAACAGTTACGTAAATTAGAGTATAATATGATAATGTGTTTTGCTGTCTTGTTTGCGTGGACATCTCACAGCAAGGAGGCTACTTTTTAACAACAATTGTGCGTTTTTCGAGACAACTGGGTAACTGGGCAAGTGGGAGGATTGTGCTCACGTAATCCAGATTACAACACTGTTTGCCACTAATGTGGCAGATGGCCATCCTCAGTCGGCACTGATTGCCCATTTGTCTCGTTGGTTTATATGTAGTCTTTTTGTGTTTGATGTTTCTATGTGATTTGGTCTTCCTTGTCCCTTTCTCGTTTCTTCTTGTGCTTGTCTACTCTGTGTTTTTGCATTGGGGAGTTTTGCTGTGCGTGCTGCAATCAAGTCTTATTGGATATCATATCCCCTCCTTTCATCTGATCCTCAGGCCGGTCTGCTAGGAGGTGTAATGTTGCATATTTGGTAATCCAGTAATTCACATAGAAGCAGTCGCCTCGTTACTTTGTGATATTTTTATGGATCACATCAACTAGAGAACACACAACAATGTTTGTTATGAACTCTATGTGCAATAACGACTGAGTTGACAAATACTTACATTGGAACGTAGGTTTATTCATGGTAGCCATCCTCGGACAGTAATGTTGGCCAGGGAAACCCTGTATGTGGACCTCCAGGGGCACAGGGCGGACTGACGGGCGGAAATTATACAGACCCATCTGAGATAAAAAGACAATAATCATTTACTCTATAAGAAAATAAATTATTTTAAATTCAAAACATTTTACTCACACCCTACAAAATGTGTAAATACACTTATCATGTTTATCGTGTGAATATCAATTTGCTATGATTCATGATTTTTATCATTATTTTTGATAAAATTAAGCCAGGAAGTTGACAATATGAATCACAGAATCTACATGTATGTATGATTTCTGTAGAATTGAAGTTTCTGTAATTCCTGTGAGGTACATGAACTATACGTATAAAGACCACATTTGAAGTTACAAAAATGTTATGATAGCTGAGCGATATAGTCCCCTACCGGTGGCATATATCTATGTCCTGCAACTCTGCCAATGAATTACTCTTCAATTAAACATATATGAGTTTTATTTGTTGCAGGAAAATGTCAGGAAAACTGACAAAAACTGAATTGTGCAAGTCATCAAGGGGTATAACTTCTGGAAAAATAGGTCAAGCGTGAAAAATGTCAGACTTGCTCTGTAACTATCCAAGTCTAAGCTGAGTATCAAAATTTACTTGCATATCTCTATTTGTTGCAGTAAAAAGTCTGGAAAACTGACAAAAACTAAATTTTGCAAATCATCAAGGGGCATAACACCTCGAAAAATTGGTCAAGCATGACGAAAGTCAAACCTGCTCTGCAACTATCCAAGACCAAGCTGGATATAAAATTTCACTTGAATATCTCTATTTGTTACAGAAGAAAGTCCGGAAAACCGACCAAAACTGAATCTTCCAAGTCATCAAGGGGTATAACTCCTTGAAAAATAGGTCAAGCGTGACAAAAGTCAAACTTGCTCTGTAACTATTCAAGACCAAGCTGTGTATCAAATTTCATCTGAATATCTTCATCCGTTGCAGAAAAAAAGTCCGGAAAACTAAAAAAAAAACTTAATCTTCCAAGTCATCAAGGGGCATAACTCCTCGAAAAATAGGTCAAGCGTGACGAAAGTTAAACTTGCTCTGTAACTATCCAAGACCAAGCTGTGTATCAAATTTCATCTTAATATCTTCATCCGTTGCAGAAAAAAAGTCCGGAAAACTGAAAAAACTGAATTTTCCAAGTCATCAAGGGGCATAACTCCTCGAAAAATAGGTCAAGCATGACGAAAGTTAAAGTTGCTCTGTAAATATCCAAGACCAAGCTATGTATCAAATTTCATCTTAATATCTCCACCCGTTGCAGAAAAAAGTCCGGAAAACTGACAAAAACTGAATTTTCCAAGTCATCAAGGGGCATAACTCCTCGAAAAATAGGTCAAGTGTGACGAAAGTTAAATTTGCTCTGTAACTATCCAAGACCAAGCTGTGTATCAAATTTCATCTTAATATCTCCATCCGTTGCAGAAAAAAGTCCGGAAAACTGACAAAAACTGAATTTCCCAAGTCATCAAGGGGCATAACTCCTCGAAAAATAGGTCAAGCGTGACGAAAGTTAAACTTGCTCTGTAACTATTCAAGACCAAGCTGTGTATCAAATTTCATCTTAATATCTCCATCCGTTGCAGAAAAAAGTCTGGAAAACTGACAAAAACTGAATTTTCCAAGTCATCAAGGGGCATAACTCCTCGAAAAATAGGTCAAGCGTGACAAAAGTTAAACTTGCTCTGTAACTATCCAAGACCAAGCTGTGTATCAAATTTCATCTTAATATCTCCATCCGTTGCAGAAAAAAGTCCGGAAAACTGACAAAAACTGAATTTCCCAAGTCATCAAGGGGCATAACTCCTCTAAAAATAGGTCAAGCGTGACGAAAGTTAAACTTGCTCTGTAACTATCCAAGACCAAGCTATGTATCAAATTTCATCTTAATATCTCCATCCATTGCAGAAAAAAGTCCGGAAAACTGATATTCGGACAGACGGACGGACGGACAGACGGACAGACTGACAGACAGACCGAGAGGAAACTAAGAGTCCCCTTCGGCGTTGCCGGTAGGGGACTAATAATTTGTTTGATTTTCTTTGCAACCTATGATGACATTGCAGTAGTAGCATGAGTAGTGTATACCATCCCTTTGACATAATACTTTTCACCAATCTTGCTACATTTACCTGGCATAATTACAACCTGACAAATTTAATGGCTTGGTATAAAGCCTTAATATACAAACATTTCATCTCCATATGTCGGAAACCCACGGCATCTTCTTCGTTATACTACATTAGATACCGTGGGACAGTCTTTTGGGAAACCCTCGTATTCCGAAACAATTTTAGCGGGGAATTTAAGCCAATCAGAACGAGCGTTACAAAATCAGTCCTACACAAAAGAGCTGAAACTATTAAAACCGACTATTTAATTGATTACTATAAATAACTGTATGATGCATAAAACAAGAATTTACGGACAATTGCACCCAAGGCCTATAATTGTAGGGAAATAGGCTGTGGGTTTCCGACAATGTAAGGCAACATAGATTGGGCAAATTTAAACCTGTTTGGAGTTGCCTCAAAGTATATGAAACAGGATCTATAACTCTTGTTCATGCTATACAAACAGGACATTTTACCTGTTTGATTCCAAGCCAATCAGCTAAGTCTCTAGCATTAGCCAGGGCGGTAGAAAGGCCCACAACTCTAACAGGCTTCTCTGTGTGAGAGGAGATGAAGTTGGTCCTTGACACTATGACCTCTAAAACAGGTCCTCTCTCATCCCCTAAAATTTCAAAGGAAAAGAATTTAAATTCTGTACATGTTTTACTTAACGGTATATAAATGTATATTTTTAAATTCATTTGCAACTGTAAAGCTTATCTGATAGTCTAAAAAGGCAACTTCCATACTTTGGACATTCTTTGATCAAAAAGATACTGGGTATTTTACAAGTAATAGTAATACAGTGAACTCTGATTAATCTGAGTTTATTCATTTTTTTAAAACTGACACCAAGTCTTTTTTTTTTATCATGCCCACTCTATTCAAATCAGTCAAAAAAGTGCAAGCTCAATATGACCAGAAAGTTTAAAGTCTGTTGGCAATAAAGGAACTTATCAAAATTTAAAACTTTCTCATTACTGAGCCAATTTTGACGTTAACATTATATAAGAAACTCAGTTACCTTCAAGACTATTTTCTTCACATACTTACTCTTTTGGTAAACAAGCAATAACTTTGACAAAGGGAAAAATCACAGATTTTGAAATTCATTATAACACTAAAATCATAATCAATCTGATGACAATAAATAATAACACTTACCTAGTAAATGTATCTCATCAATGACAAGCAGCGCCACGGCTTTGACATAGTTTCTGGTTTGCCAGCTTCGGCTGACACCGTCCCATTTCTCCGGTGTCGTAACGATCAGGTCAGCATTGGCAACAGCTCGCATGTCTGGTGTTACATCACCAGTCAACTCCACAACCCTGTCATGGAGAAAGGTAACAGTAGAATGTTAATGTAACAGTAATAATTGTAACAGTATACATGTATACTCAATACAGACTACAGCAGACACAATCTTAGAATATGAAGTTATCACATGCGAGTCACAAGTGAGTTTTTTTTTTCAAAATTCAGAAGCTACCTATGCAGGTTTTCAAATCCATAAGGTAACATAATGTATAACAATAGTTACTAAAGAATCAAAGTAACCTGTATTCATTAAAAGGACTATCAATAGAATAATTCCTTGAAGAACATAACAATATCCTTTGCAAATTTATGTTATCAGATTTTTTTCACTACATTCTATGAAATTGTTACTTACTTTTTTCCTAGTTTCTTTTCAATTCGTATTCTCCAGTCATCCATTCTCTCTCTGACCAGAGCTTTCAAAGGAGCAATGTACACAGCCTGTAAAATGAAAAGGACATTTTATATACACGTACATTACACAAGTCAAAACCATTAATTACAAAATTTTGATATAATCATATTTACCTTTGCCATCAGTAATTGCATCAGATTAACTTGGTTTGTTCATTTCAAATCAACAACAAGTCAAACAGATCTAGAATCATTTTGGACACAGACTTAATAATGTCTATTCAATCTTTTTTTAGATCATATTTTCAACAGACAAAATGTTACTTCTGAAAATGCAAATTTCAGACTGCAATATTTGTACTTCAAATTTTTTTTTTTTTTTCAAAAACTGAATTTGGTCTAAACTATAGCTTCAATCTATGTATTCTTACGCCATTATTCTACCAACCTCTTAATGAATCTTTGTTAAATACATGTATTTCATACAAAGAAATTACCTTAGCCTTTGGATACTCTCTGAACACTCTGAATATGGCCAATTCTGCCGCTACCGTTTTACCCGACCCCGTAGGAGCCCCAAGTAAAACGTTACAGTCCGTGTGGTATAACACATGGAATATCTGGGTCTGGATGGGGTTAAAGTGGGTAAATTTATACAAGGTTTCCAGCATGCTGTTGTTCAAGGCTGTAATAGGTAATGGCTGCAAGTCCAATAACTCTGGAAAAAAAAAAGAAATTTAACAATGTTTAATGATAAAGCATTTTATTTACCCAAGTATCACATCATGAATCTATCATTACCTAACATGTACATTATACATAAATGTATGTCATAATCATGCAATGTCACACATTTTTCTAATAGAATGACATATGGGCATGTGATCTGTAAGTGAAGTATGGTTCTCTCATTGAATGAGATGATGGAATTACACATACATGTATACATGAAGAATGACAGCATTTACATGAACTCTAGTAGAATGAGATGTCTAGAGATACATGTGTATAAGCACATGGACTGATATACATGTATGTTCATACATGTACCGGTATGGGATCTCTCTATCTTGAATTGTACCTACCAGTATGTGGAGGATATCTCTCTGGTAGAATGAAATGTTGAGAACTGTACCTACCAGTATGTGGAGGAAGTCTCTCTGGTAGAATGAGATGTTGAGATTTGTACCTACCAGTATGTGGAGGATGTCTCTGGTAGAATGAGATGTTGAGAACTGTGCCTACCAGTATGTGGAGGAAGTCTCTCTGGTAGAATGAGATGTTGAGATTTGTACCTACCAGTATGTGGAGGATGTCTCTCTGTTAGAACGAGATGTTGAGATTTGTACCTACCAGTATGAGGAGGATGTCTCTCTGGTAGAATGAGATGTTGAGAACTGTGCCTACCAGTATGTGGAGGATGTCTCTGGTAGAATGAGATGTTGAGAACTGTGCCTACCAGTATGTGGAGGATGTCTCTCTGGTAGAACAAGATGTTGAGAATTGTACCTACCAGTATGTGGAGGAAGTCTCTCTGGTAGAACGAGATGTTGAGATTTGTACCTACCAGTATGTGGAGGATGTCTCTCTGGTAGAACAAGATGTTGAGAACTGTACCTACCAGTATGTGGAGGAAGTCTCTCTGGTAGAATGAGATGTTGAGATTTGTACCTACCAGTATGTGGAGGAAGTCTCTCTGGTAGAATGAGATGTTGAGATCTGTACCTACCAGTATGTGGAGGAAGTCTCTCTGGTAGAATGAGATGTTGAGAACTGTACCTACCAGTACAATGCAGTATGTGGAGGATGTTGCTCTGGTAGAGATTAGATGTTGAGAACTGCACCTACCAGTATGTGAGGGATGTCTCTCTGGTAGAATGAGATGTTGAGATTTGTACCTACCAGTATGTGGAGGATGTCTCTCTGGCAGGATGAGATGTTGGAATGAGATTGCACACATAGATTGAGATCCTAGCCATCTGTCAGACATGGCTTTGATGTAGTACTGAGATGGAAGTGGCTCAAATATAGGAATTGTAAAGACCAACTGCTGTGGCTCACCACTCCGTACCTGTAAACAAAGTCAGATTTTTTTGCAGAGTTAGCGCTTTTAATACTGTGATTTGATAATTAAAGATTAGAATAAAAGTTTTACCCATTAGAGGTTATAATGAGAAACAATACAACTGCAATACAGTAATTCATGATTGAGCTAAAATATGAATTTGAAAATTTTTGCTCTGATTCCGCTAAAATTTTGATGTCTAGAATAAGTACAAGTACGGTAAACTGTATATTTTTGTTGAAGTTTATTTAAAAAAATTCTTCCATCAACACTTTTTATTTTCACCTGCATCCAACTCTAACGTCATTTTTCACTGACACCTACCTGTTTCTTGTGTAGTAGGAAGTATTCTGAGTGATAGATATGGTTGTTTTCTGGATCCTCCACCCAGATCCAAAATGACTCCGCAGCCGTACCGTGTACCTAATATACATGTACATGTAAAGTCAATAATATGTCTATAAATCAATGTACAAGCATGATATATAAAATGTAAGTTTGACTTTAAAAGTTTAAATTACCATTCTGAATCTTATGCTTGAAGCAAATGGTAAACATGTCAAATGAAATTGTAAAATGCAGTTTTTACAAAAAATATAATTCTCCATACTTACATGTACTTTTACAATGATGTATTTCTACTCATAAACAATACATTGATGCAAATATACATTGTAAACAAAATAATGATCGAGGGAGATTCATTTCAAACACCACAATTTCCAATGCAAGTTCTATATGTATTTTTCTTTCACAATAAAGAACTGTATTTATTTGATTGAAAGAAGTCTTATTCTTTTATAGATAGACAATTTCCACTTTATCCTATCAAACACCAGATACATGTATCACAAAATTTTGTAATATTTCTGCTATGAGATCACACTAGAAAATGTGACAACAGAATCAGATCGGCTCAGTGACATCAGAGTGGGCACTTTGACAAATGATCTAAAGTCAGGCGCATATACATGTACATGTACTTGCACATGTAAAATCTACAATGTAATATTCTTCATGAAATGAATTATTGAAGAAATTAAAGCAAACATATCCTGGAATTAATTTTACTCACCTTGTCGTCCCATTTGAACTCCGGCATGATATTGAGCCTCACTCTGAGTACAGTGCGTGTGATTGGCTGAATAGAAGCCTCAAGGTCAAGGCATGGAATCTGATTGACACACTTCTTAATAGTACTTCCCATCTTAACATGGTGTACCATCGCACCTAAAAAACACCAAATTCAAATACCAACTATGAGGTACACATATTTCTTTTCTAGGAAAAAGAAAAGACTTATTCTTAATCACAAATGTGATCTTTACCCCAGTAAATTTAGAAGAATATGACATGATGTCACCTTTTTGAACTTTAAGTTAAAGATTTTCAAATTGGCACTTTCAAGCTTTTTGCTCAATCTTTCAATTTGTTATATGCCTTTAGGGTTTACTTAGTTACATTTTACTTCTTCCATGAAACAAGTTTCTGCTGAATGTGAAAATATGATGGATATGTAAACATTCTCTAAGCGGAATGTTTTTTTTGTTTTTGTTTTTTTTTTTAAATATTTACATTAGAATGATTGAATAACTCATTTGTACAAAGAAATTAAATTGCTCTATGTTTCTGTACCTATTTCTTTAGAATCCATTTCCTTCAGTCTGTCAATGGATAGTTTCTTTGCCTCTATCTTATTGAGGATTTCATGACTTAGCAGCGGAAACTGTCTGAGGGGATTTTCATATCCCCAGAGTCTCTTGTCGATCGTTTTACTGAGATTTAGAAGTCTGCTAGCCATTATGGGCCAACCTTTCTTCAGACAAACTTCAAACAAGGCTCTGATAATTCTTCCGGCATTCTACAAAGTTTTAACATTGAAACAGTTTCTCAACTCATTGATATAACATGTACAATAACATGTACATACTTGTGAATTCATAATGATAACTTTTCCTGAAAACATTTAAAAATATGCTTGCTGTAATAATGTATTAGAAATTCTACTTGCAAATTCTGTGTGTAAAGAGCACAAATGTACTCTGTTCAAAAGTTGATGTACACATACTAAATCAATGAGCATTTTCAGAATACTTTCAGAATACAAATGTCGTTTACAGTAAATATAGAATCTAGGAATTTCTTACATTTGATCTCATTTACAAGATATCATTTATGTTTAATAATCCGAAACAAGTTGACTGCAATTACTGTTAAAAGACCTTTTACAAATGAACCAAAAAAAAAATTACCAAAGTATAAGAACACCTATTCCTAAATTTTGAAATACATTTTTATGAATTCTAAAAAGCACAAAAAATGCATTGCAGACTCCTCTACATACCTGAGCTACATAGGCCTGATCCGACACCAGAGAGAAGCTGTCTACCATCTGTCTGGACACGTATGTCTGTAGGAGAATGTTAACCTTGCCATAGGAGTTCTCCACTCCGCCCGGTACCTGCATGATGCAGGTCTCATGTAGTAAGCCCTCCAGCTCCTTCATCTCTTCATCACGTACCTAAGTCATAAAAGTTATTTTGAAATAATTTTGCAAAAATTTTGTCATCAATATTCCTGCATAATTCAACCTCTAACATTTCATTTGCTTGCTAGGTATGGTACAATTAATTTGGTTAAATATAGTCAAGGATTTCAGAATAAAAAACCAAGGCCAAGAATAGCATATTCAGATGAAATAAATCATGTTTGTAGTTTTTCTGTAGTCCGTCAAAGTGTTTCATTTACCTGCATATGATAGTATCAATTAATGAACTTTGTACAGGTATAGTTTTTTTTTCTAAATTCTGAATTAATGCTTTCAAAATTTTTCTCTTCATTTAATTTGTCTAAAATTAGGGAGCTAATGTATGCAATCTATAATTAATCACATCAAAATTGAATGATATCTTTTTATATTTCTACAATTTGAATCCTACATGTATGATCCTAAAACATACCTTAATTTGATCAAACTCCTGAGCTTTGGAGACCAGAGCAAACACATCTGCTTCTGTCATTACATTCCTCAAGTGATCATTAATCACCTGAAAATAAGTAAATCAAAACTATAACATGTACATGTTAAATATGCAGAGTTCTTGAAAACTTCCATGGAATGTCGGACATTCTGGGATTTTTATCGGTCCAAATAATAGATATAAAGTGAGTTTTTATAGGACCAAACAATTTTTTATCGGCAAATCCGATAAAACCGACACTTTTCTGTTTTATTTTCACCTAGTTTAGATAGGAGACTGATTTGTCATCGATTGAGTTTTGTTAAATAATACTTTATGTAAAACTTTATTCACCCGCCTTAAATTTTCTTTCATGGCATGTGCAGTGAGCGAAAAGGGCAAACATTTCCATGCAAAAGTATAAGCACAGGTAAAAGAAGAAATTCTAATTTGAACCAGTGGTAATGAGATATGAACAACAAATATGAACAACAAATTTTCACATGTAAACATATATGAACAACAAATTTTCACATGTAAAACAGATATTAACAGCAATATTCACATGTAAAACTAACCTACCTCAACAGTGTCATACTTGATGTAGAAATGGCTGGCAATTCTTCCCAGATCAGTTGAAGCGAAGTAACCTGTCCTCTCATCAAATCGCACCATCTTGACTTTGTCTAGCTTCCGTCCAGCATCTGTGATTAATTCCCTGCGGTGATTTTCTAGGCTAGGATCAGTCTACAAAAATGTGATTTATTAAATATTTGTTAAAGCCATAAGGCATCTTGTGTTAGGTACCTCTTTGTGACGTTATGTTTTTGTATCTTTTAATGACGTCATGCTTTCGTACCTCTTTATAATGTTACACTTTTGCTCATGGGTGCAAAAAATCACTAGACTTTATACTCCACATCTTTGATATCATTGTGAATATATTTTCACTTCTCATGAATATCTATGTTTAATTTTCAAAAGAGTTAAAGAAGATCCTGATGACAATCTCAACAGCACTCACAATAGAGCACCAACTTGAGCATCGACGGACCCCTAGCAAGCTAGAGGTGGGACCAGGTGCCCGGGAGGAGCAAGCATCCCCTGTTGGCTAGCCCCAAAAGTATGATAGTGAGACTCTTCCAAAAGGTTTACAATTTCGTAGCACTTGTCTTTACCTCTACAGCATTGTAGTTGATACCATAGACCAGGGGGTTACACTTCATTCTCACAAACAGATAGGTGTAACTCAACCATTTCACAGCCTCTTCTACATTAGTGACAGTACCCAGAGCAATCTGAAATATAAGAGTTACATATATAAATAAACTTTCCCATTTTAATCTGAACAGTACTAACTTAAAATTCATACACAGGATCAGAAATCAAATGCAAGTTAAATAAGGCTACTCTGTAAAGTCCTGTAACAACCCGATGTGCATGCTCTTTGAACGTGCGTGTTTGTGGAGGCTACGTGCGCTACGTTTTTTTCTGAAGACTCAAGGAAGGAAGTGGCACGAGAATAGAAAGAGTGTGTCAATGCATGTCGCATGAACGGTTATATGGGTGGCTATATGCATCATATGCTGCGCAAAAAGGTAAGTGGGTTGCACGTACTTATGACTTGCGTGCAACTTGCCTTCTTGTACGTCTTCTACGTTATTGTAATGATGTCAAAATTTACAGGTACTGCTTATGCACAGAGTCCTCAATTCCTTTGCGTCAGAGGTGCGTTGCACGTACTTGCAATGTACTTACAATGTGCATGTCCTACTTCTTGTTGAATTCGTAGACAGCACGCAGACAGGACGCAGCGAAAGTTCTGTATGCACTTAAACTTCTATGTCCTGTCTGCGTGTTCCCAAATCCGCAATGAGGCCGTACAGGACACGTACTGACAATGCACAGACACCGTACGGATATCCAAGGTTTGCCTACATTTTTGCACGTAGACAGCACGTACAGCGGGTTGTGACCACCGCTTAAGATTGAGATACATATTCGCTATTTTTGAAAACCAGAGTTACTTCCCATTTGAGACGGTATCTGACATACACTGATTATGACGTCAAGAAATTCTCTGGAAACAGTCCTAAAAGTCTGGGAAATGATGGTTTAAAATCGAGGTTACCATACCATTTTCATGACGTCATAATGGTTTTACGTTAGATATTGTCTGTAAGGGGAAAAAACTCTATATTCCGCAAAGACTCAATATACATCTTTATGCTGATTCCTTAACCCAATGCTTACTCATTCAGTTATCACAAAGGCTGATGTGTCGTAATCAAAAATGAAAAGGGAGGTGCCAAATCATTATTTTATTTTTTTCATTAAGTGAGTTAAACTTATCTTTGCCTAAATAAATCACATTTACTATTCTGACTGGCCAGAAAGTAAGATTTCAAGGATATTGTTTCCACATTATTTCCAGAATCATATTCCAGGAAATCAATATTCTAACATGACTTGAGATTTTCTCCCCATACATGTACATGTATGTACTATAGAACTCGCTTGGTGTAAAATCTCCAACAAACTTCCAGTTCGCTAGGCTCCGCCTGTTCATGTGCTGTAGAACTCGTGCAGAACAATATTAGAATTGAAATAACAACTAGCTAGTCATGGTTTGTTGTCCAGAAGGGAATTACTGGACAACAAACCACGGCTAGCTAGTTGTTATTTCTTAAATAAACAAATTATCTAAAATGTAAGCATCTGCTGTAAATATTTTACCTCAGCATTCAGATTGTCTGTGAGACTGTTGACAAACTGGCTCTCTATTGGATTCTGTCTTGTCATCAGCGACAGGTAGTGACTGAGTTTGTCATGTGCCGTTATAATCGTCCCATGACCAAATTTGTCATACTGGGGTCGTCCAGCACGTCCAAAAATCTGCATGACGTCTAAAATTCCAAGATCTACAAAAGCTCCCTTCTTGGCATCATATAGTTGTGTCCCCTGAAAACATACATGTAATTCAATATTGTGTTGAAATTAGTCAATCTACATGTATGTAACTCTGTTTTCTAGTATTCGTCATTTTTGAATGGATATTCATTCAACGACATTCACAAATAGAAAATTTAAAATTGCTCTCCCCATCAGAATACAAGTGCATTTAAGGTAGTTTTATGACCAGATGAACTACTCCATCAAAATACATGTACATCTAAAACAAAATATTGCATTACTTATCAAACTTTAATTCAATGCTCTTCTCTTATAAGTAATTTGAAATTTTACCCCTGATTCCGACGAGGAATACATACAAGTATTACGATGTAACAAAGTACAGATCAAATTCTCGACAATCTTCAACAAAAATATTCTACCTTGTCTCTTCACGCATGTATTTCAGCTTGATGATAAGAACGTGTGTTTGCAATTTGACACCCTAAGCCAGTTAGACAAAATCTATGACAGTCACTGTTCTTAAATCAAAAGCACATACAGTACATGTACATATACATATAACTTGTCTTTTCATGTATGTTTTACCTTGATAATGACAGCATGTGCCGGCAAATTGACACCCCATGCCAGTGTGGCAGTACAGACCAAACACTTGATGTGGCCTGCCTCAAAGAACCTCTCTACCAAGTTTCTGTCCTGTCTTAACATACCGGCATGGTGGATACCAAAACCATCGGGGAACAGTTCTTTCAACTGTTTATTCCTGGACTTCAGTGTCTGTAAAGACAAAAATTCATCAAATTCTTCTTCTTTTTTTAAGACATCACAGACATGTCAACAATACACAGACAAGGAAATTTTCGGTATAAAACACCAGTCCGGGAAAACTCAAAATTCAGCAACGTTGTCAAATTCAACAACTCATTGCTGAATTCTGCAACTTTAGGTTGCCGAATTCAGCAATTTTTCACTGAGCAATACATGTAAATCAGCATTAAACTAGAAAAATCGGCATGTATATGCTGCCAGTTTCTTGAATGATTCACCATTCTACATGTTTTTGAGCATTTGAGAAAAAATTCTGTAGAGCTATTAAAAAGTTGCCTATTACAACCAATGTTAAATCAGACACTAAATCTGTATTTTCAGTCCTGATTTTTTGCTGTAAGGTTGCTGAATTCAGCAATATGTTGCCGAATTTGACAACGTTGCCTAATTTTGAGTTTTCCCGAACTGACACAGAACATAGAAGAAAATATGTCGGCTGACCAGCAGTCCCAGTGAGGCTCATACTAGTAACCATTCGGTCACTGGCCCGACGCCCTAATCACGAGACCGTGGAACCAACATCGGATTCTTTGTTTATACATGTACACGTATTATCATGTCAATACAATGACTTGCAGCTACACTTTCAAATCCTCTTCTTTTTCTCTCATATGTTACATATAAAAAAGTTTTTTTTAATCATTTGTTGCCTTGTAATATCATCTTTACAAGAAATTCTTACAATACTGTCAGTTTGAATGTTACTGTACATGCATTCTAAAACAGACACATTTCCTCTTACAGAATATATATGTTCAAATATCATCTACGTCAATTTTGCTGCTTAAGTATTTTTGAGTACATTTATGTACAATTTTTCTGTATGGGACATACCATATAGCATAGAATATTTAAATTTAGAACTTAACGAACATTATAATACTTACAGATTTTTCAGCTTGTCCATACTGTGACGAGTGCTCAGGTGAGAAGTACCGCATGTCCCCCTGATTTTTGGCCTGTTCTCTCAGCACCATGGCGGTGCGCACCGTGTCGTTTCTGGCGTGTACGAACACCATCACCTGGTATCCTCGTTTAACTTGGTCCAGGACTTTCTCATAACATACCATATTCATGTCATGTAACTGTTGAACTTTGTTGGTGCTCTTAACACCTAAGTGAAAATAGAAACGGAAAAACACTATGATCCATCTTTGAGGTCTACAAGTGTTTTGTTTTTAATAATAGCATCACTGCTAAGTTCATAACTATTACAAAGTTTTTCTGTTCCAACCTTTTTTTAATCTCATATTTCAAATATTCAAGAGGCATATATACATGTAATTTCATTTTTTGATCTTGATACATGTACATCTTGAGAAAAAGATGTTAATGAAATAGTGAAAAAAAAATTGACACTTAATGCACGATCACATCATTTGGCGATATTTTTGCTATTATAACTTAACTACAGTTTTGAATTCTCCATTGATACCTTATACATGAAGCTGAAACTTTATATATGACATCATCATACATAAATCTGTCAATTGTTGTTATGTCAAACCTTTGTCCTTCAAATAAATTTGTAAGAAAATTGTCTATACAATGCCTGAATTACATTTAATCATAACGAGGACCTATTAAGTTCACTTAATTCGAGAGAACTTACCCACAAAAGTCATTCCTAATGGTACAGGTCTAAATCTGCCATCAAAGAAGAACAGACCCAGGTAAGGGTTAACATTCAGAAACCTGGCCACGTCTAGGTAATTAGGTAAGGTGGCTGACAAACCAACAATACGGATCATATTCTGGGAACTTTCAACCTGTAAAAAAGGGGTGAATGAATTTGGCTTGCATGTGAACTATTCAACTCAAAATCATATAGCGAGCACCACCTGCCCATAAGCTGTGATTTCCTTTTTAGCATTGGTGACATTCTGTACAGAATACTGAGAACATGTACATTGTAAATGGATCATGAAAGTTAAGTGTTAAAACTTTCATCACAGACCTTCAAAGTGTACCCCACCATGGATCTGTTATCATGATAAAATTAAATGCATGTCTGAAATTATATAAACCTATGGAATAGGGAACATAAAGTAAACCAGACATTCTATCATAGAATCTCTGTTTTTATGTAAGAGTTGCACTTCTTCTAAGATTGGTAAACATTTTACATTAGACCTTACAAGATAATTTTTTTGAGAATCAATTTATACCTGTCTCAGAGACCTTGCCACCAGAAGGCAAGGACTTTACTTATCTTTACCTTGCCATCAGAAGGCAATGAAATTAGACCTTACAAGATTATTTAATTGAGAATTAATTTCATACCTGTCTCAGAGTCCTTGCCACCAGACTTTCTATCACAGAACCTCTGTCGTCATGTAAGAGGTGCACCTCGTCTATAATCAGTAGTTTTACTAGCTGAGCCAAGGCTACGTCCCCGGTGCTCTTCCTAGTTACCACATCCCACTTTTCAGGGGTTGTTACTAACATCTAGAAAAGATTTAATACATGTAAATACAATGAAGCAAACTACATGTATTTCATAAAACCAAAACGTTTATATCTCAACTTATTTAGATGTATTCTATCTTTTCCATTTACAAAGCTACATGTATTTCCAATTTGGGACGGTATCTGATAATATACATTATGCCATTCCTATATACATGTAATCATTGTACTTGAAACATGTTTTTATGAATTTTTGCTGGTCTCCATATAATTTGGTGACGTCACAATAAGTTTACGTCAGATACATCCAAAATGGGAAGTCATGTGTACGTCGAAAAGACCAAATAAAACACTCTTTCATTTTCTTTTCAAAATAGAAAGAACTTTTAAGAAAGACTGATATAACAATCTCAGAGCACGTTTAAAATTCACTTAAAAGTCTATGTTCACAAATGATACAAAACATGAAAGTTAATCATAACAATGTCAATTTGCTTTACCTGTGTTTTAAGGATCTCAGACTTAGAGAGCTGCATATCTCCTGTGAGTTCCTTGACAGATATTCCCAGGGGCTCTAACCGTCCCCCAAAATTCCGCACCATCTCAGCAGCCAGGGCTTTCATTGGAGCAACATATATAATCTAAAATGTATACAACATTAATATGTACAGATTTGACAAATTGTCATAATTGAATCAAGTAGTTAAGGTCTCCTCAGATAAGTGTGTATAATCTAATACATGTTACATGTTGTATATATATAGGATCTCAAATGAATTTCCATTTCATACGATGTATTATGAAACGAGTTGTGTGTTTTTATATCCCCGAGCCTTGGCGAGGGGATATAAAACGCACAACGAGTTTCATAATACATCGTATGAAATGAAAATTCATTTGAGATTCTTTTTATCACATGATATTGCCTAAAAATGTGCATTTCTAACGTGAAATCAACGTTTCGGAGAACTATCGAGGCGAACCACGCCGTGATGTAGATGTCGTCTGCTACGCCATGAGAAGTAGTGTCCCCATCGTATAGATATTCTGTGCGTAAGAGAAAAGTATTTCAATTTTGAATAGTATTTTAATGCAAGAATTAATTCAACAACAACAATTTTAATCATTGATATTGACTCCGGGTCTGAATTTAACAGTTGACCGATATTTGAAAGGTCACATTTGTCAAGGTTCATGTGATTAGGTTCCAAACTTGACCAATCGCATTCAAGCAGAGCGATATGTAACGTGTTATCATATCATATATTTATGAAATGGCTTTATGAAACTGCATAACGGGTGTATCATGTGATAAATTTTGTTATGGAGAATCACTCAATATTCCAAAAAATGTTTTGCCGCATTCCCTTAATCAATTGGAAACATTAGACAGCAAATTCGTCTCCAGTTTTGCTCGTACCCTGGGAGACAGCCTATGTGAGACACATAAGTTGTCTCAAAGGCTGCACACAGACCAATGATAAATTCTCTTTTTGTGACGTCACAGTAACATCATCAGAAAACATGGCGTTAGATGGCATGAAACGTTGTTTGAATCCCCTTTTTTCTTATATTTCCTGCAAGAAGCAGATTCTTTCACTTTCTACTGAGTGAGACATAAAATTTTGAAATTTTTCATCTTTTCCCTCCTTCCGCTACGCTCCACTTGGGGGAAAAGACAAAATTTCCGTCACTTGTGTAAATTTTCATGTCTCACTCGGCAGATTGCGATAGAACCCATTATTCTCTTCATCATATCCATACCTTCTGGTTAAAAGAGCCCACCGTAAAATCTAAAGTTTCCATTTGGTAAAGTCATAGAGGTAAAATATACGTAGAGGTACATGTACATGTATATTGCCATGAATGTTTCTTGTTATTCATTTAATTAAAGTAGAATAGTGCATTTGTAAAAGTACATACATGTACATGTATATGAACAAGAAGACTAGTTCTGACATCCTATTCTTATTTCAAATACTACAACATACATGTACATGTATTTCTTTAATTGTCTTATATATTGTGGCATTTGGAATCCTTTTCGTCAATTTGATCAAAGGCAATACCTTGAATTCATCCTTTTTTATGACACCCTGTGATATATGCTGCCTCATCTCGTGTAGTATAGTTAACATGGCTATGTTGGTTTTACCGGCTCCAGTCGGAGCGCAGATCAGCAAGTTTTCGTTGGTTCTGTACGCAGCGTCAAACACCACAGATTGTATCCTATTCAAAGCTGTAGTGTTCTTGAAGGCTAGCTGAGCAATCTGTGTGAAAAGAAAGATTTGAGGTACATTAAAGAAATATTTGTGAGGTATATTTGGGAATTACATGTATTCTGCAGATTCTCAAATGAACTAAGACACTCAAGTTGTACACAAAGATCCTAAAATTTAGGTGAGACTATAGAATTTTCATCCTATCAAGAGAGTAGTCTATACAGATCCAATATACTGGTATCTAAAATATGACATGAAAAGTATCCTTGCTCTGTCACAGTCATGATTTCTAAGAGAGCAGGAACCATAATTGAAAGGTTTCTGATGAAATTTTAGCTATGTCACTTTACATATGAAAAATTAATGTACATTAACAGATGCAATGCCGTGTAACAATCAACTTTATAGAAAAATGTTCAAATCTCTTACACATTTCTTTTTAGTTCTACGTTTTCAACTCCTTACCTCATCTAGATCTTGTATTTTGACACGTTTATCACCGACATTGGTGGGTTTGGCCTCGGTGTGTGGTAAGTCCACCTCCTCCGTCAGTTTGGTGCTCTTCCTCTGGAAACTGTCCGGAAGCACCATCTATAATAACAAGATACAACAACACGGAATAAGAATTTTTATGTAAAAATTTATGATCAAATACTATACAATTATTGACTGGGAATGAGGGCAATATATGATTTGTTGGACCTGAAGATAAAATATTGCCCGAGGCTGGAGGCCGAGGGCTATATTTTGTCTGAAGGTCCTACAAATCATATATTGCCCAAATTCCCAGTCAATAATTGTTTTGTTATATCTTACATCAATACTGCAGCAACGAACCGATTAACCAAGCATGTTTACGTTCATTTTCTTCTATAAGAGAAAGAGCACGGAAAAATAGGTAGAGCTAATAGCGTCATCAATGACGTGACGTCACAAACGATGTACCGTTTATCGGTCAATATTTTTTAAAATATTGCCCTAGGGCCAATATTAATGTAGATATTGACCGCTTGGTCAAATATTCGAATTTATAGGCATTTTTCCTATGGGGTTTTTATATAGAGATACTGACAAGGGCATAACAAATGTACATATATGTCAATAGCAACAACAGTTACTATAGAAGTGGAAATGAAACCCTTATCTAAAGATTTCTTTACACCATTCTTCAATAAATGCGGCAATGGTCCCATTTTGTGATCCATCCAAACAATCTCAATCGTATAATCTACGTGAAAATCTCACCCAAAAGGCACTAGATATGCATATAAATGTAGGCATTAATCTATCTCATTTTCCAAGCATAATTCCCAAAGAATTAGAAAGGTTCATACATTTACATGTATTAAATTATAATTCAGTATGCTTACGTAAGAAATAACAAAATAACATACATATACATGTATATCACACATACATGTACATTGTCTATTGCGCATTGCATACCTTTTGTCCCCCTACATAAGCCGATGTCTGCCTTGCTTCCTCCATAGAGTCATACACATTTGGATATTTTTCTCGTGGAGCATAGCGAGACTTTCCCGAGAACATTGGAGCTGAAGTAGCAGCTTTCAGGGCAGCCTCTCTGCAATAAGATTGCATACATTTTCCAATTTGCATAAACTCAAATTTAAATTTGCGTAACTCATTCTGCCCTATGAATATGAAACTACATGTAAAACAGACAAAGTAAAATACAGGGATGATTATTGTCATAGGAATTAATAGGAGTTCAAATTGGCTCAAAACAGCAATCTTATGTCACTTAAAGTTTAAAAGCCAACACTATACAAAGTGAGCTGTAATTTGGATATCCAGGCCAAGCTGGTAGGAGTGAGGTTTACTATTACAGTATTTACACCTGACATGAAAGTTTGTGAGATGTTTAGAGTCTAGATCAAGTACACTGCTCTCCCGATTTATCGCCCCTCGTTAAACCGCCAACCCCGGTTACCGCCACTTTTTCCCAATGTACAGATTTCCTTACATTATAAACCCCCGTTGAAACGCCAACCCCCGCATACCGCCATACGCCACTAAATTCGGCGTACAAATTGTCATATTTGGTATATGAAACCCCCGATTACAATGCCATTTAATTGAGTTGTTATCACTAAACAAACAACTTAGATTCATAGGTGCTCACTGTCTTAATTGTTAATTATAGCGCTTGGGTTTATTTTCATTTAAATGAATGTTTTGATAACCAATCAATATGTACGTTCTTCTTCTTCTGCGTTTAGCCCAGCATAAAATTCAAGCGTCATTGAACCGACTATGGACGAAAAAGTAAAAGATGCGTTGGCACGTATCTCGGCGCTACTAATGCCAATGCAAGGAATGTGCTCATCAGTGCCTACATGTTCTAAAATTCGAATAAACCTGTATCATGTATTTCATGTTACTTCTATAAGGGGCGGCACCCGGCGAAATTTCGCCGACTAAGATGATAAAAGTCGCCGGTTTGAATTTCCTCTGATCATTTATTTGCTCTAAAATTTCTCAATCGCCGCCTCAAATAAATCGTTTTGAACACTCTGCATGTACATGCATTTTTCTTTGACCCAGCACATTCTTGAAATGCAAAAATAAGAATTTTTAAAGCGTATAGCTGTCTATCATCCTTTTATTTACTCCCTCGATGTAACGCCACCCTCACTTTAACGCCAATTTTTTCTCTGGACGGATGTTGGCGTTATATCGGGGGAGCACTGTACATGGAAGCCACTTTGAACATTAAGGAAAATGACCAACGTACTTGTACAAGAATCATAGTTTGACGGAATTTAAACAATTACCAAACAGTAAACTATCATAACTATTGTACCTCTGTGCTTTCAACTGCTGAGGATTAAACATAAATCCGACTTCCTCTTCTTCTTCATCCTGCCTTCTTCTATCTTTTTTCTCTTCTTTCCTCATCATCTTCATTATCTTCTTTTCATCTTCAGTCTGTGTGAAAATAAAAGTAGGATCAAAAAGAAGGACCATTTATAACTATACATTATATGGATCTATATATGGAACAGATATGATATTAACTAAATATCCAGGCTTCTAACAGATTGACCAATCAGTGTGTCTTCTGAGCCACAAATTGTAAAGATGTGGATTAAGGAGGTATTGAACACTTGGACGCCAAATTCAATTTTTCTCAAAATTTCTGAAATTACATATTTTTTGTTTGTCCTTAATTATGAAAACTTTCATTTGATTCTATCCACAGAAAATTTTTCTACGAGACTTTGAAAAATGCATAAATCGACGTTTTCATGATTTTCTTGATGACGTCATAATATTGAAAGTGTCATTCCAATTATCGTTAAGCTATTGTAAATTAATTTTGATTTAACTTTCAGAATCTTCATAAATGTATTGCACTTACATATGGAAAAGATGAGATTAATTGTGTTTTAAGCAAAGGCAGGATACTAGAATAAAAGATGACACTGTCGCTCAAAAATTTGCGATTTCGAGCCAGTTGACTGTGGTTGATAGTCAATTATTAGGAATCGTGTGGATGAATCTTTGTCAAAAACAAACAAAGGAAGATAAGACTTTAGTTTTCCTAGGAAGTGAGAAAACAAATAATGCCGCCGCCATCTTGGTGTTCAAACCCTCCTTAAAAATATGCTTAAATAGGAGATGCATTCCTTTAATGTTTCAGATCAGATTTTTTTTTAATAAATTTGATCATTGACTAATGTTATCAAACTACATGTATACAAATTAGCATTTTCTTCACACTTAGAGAATATTTTACTGTAAATCAGCCTAAAACTTACATGAATTGTAACTTGGCATCCATAAGCAGGTTTACTGACTGCCGGCTTGTTTCCACCATCGGCTTTAGTTCCTATCACAAAATTAAAATAAGTTCTATCAAGTAATCGACACAAATCAAAGAACATAACTCTAATACCTTCTCAATGACCCATATCACTGATAAACTGTCGAATTTTTGTTTATCAATATGAAAATGAGATATTTGTGGTGGAATCAGGCAATGGGAAAAATGACATGCTTGGGTAATATTCTATCTAATTGTATGCCTTGTCAAAGAATTCTGTCCACTACAAATGCAAGAACATGTACCTCTTGATTTAGTGCTCTCATGCTCTATTCATGATAATCATATGATTAACTTTTCACTAACATCAAAATAGTTTGCCAAAATGAGTCATGAATCAGTACATGTCATAAAATAATAAATGTTTTAAAAACACATTTCAAAATACTGTACGTGTACTTTTCTTAACGCAACCAAATTTTAGTGGAAACAGAGCAGAATTGGGCAAATTGACATTAGCGTGATCATGAATTAGCGCTTTGACTTATTTTACACATCAATCTATAAAAGATTCAAGATTTAGCGTATTCTTGAATAAGTGCAGTCTTAGCAGTGCTAACTCAGTTAAAATATGAATCCCGCTAAAATAAGTACGTGTACAGTACAATCATACGTACTTGTAGGCTTAGCTACGTCTGATGGTGTCAGGGCACTCTCCACAACAATCTGACGATTCTGTATCAGATTCTGTATCAGCTCAAATCGATCAAATCCTAATAGCTCGAAAAGCTGAAATAAATTAGGATCTTTGAATTTCGTTCAGGTTATAAGCTATGTCTATTCTTTAAGCAATAGGATGTACCATTCGGCTCAAATCAATTGTCTTCTAAAGGGGTAGGGCCACGAAACCCCTAAATCGGCCCTGTTTCTTAATGTTTCAATAGAGTATTTTTTGTGACTTGATACTGTATTAAGTTCTTTACTAAATTATGTGTTTAGATTTTATAAATAATGCATGTATCAGGAGCTTTGAGCCCTTTGAAAACCCCAAAATTGGCAATTTTCCGTCAAATTGCTACAAAATCTACATGTTTCTTTAAAATTAGCTTTTGCCACATGCCTCGAGGACCACGAAAAATTTACAAATGAAAGATAACCATTATATCTTCTTGTCATTGAAGTTTTTCGTTTCTCGACGAATGTGGCCACGTCCAAATTCTCCACGAAAGACACATTTTCGAGCATTTTTGACCATGTTTTGTCAATAACGTCAAAATGACGTCACTTGATGACGTCATAGGTCTTCCTATGGTGCTTCGGTCCATGATATGTTCCTTTTATCAAAAGCGGGAAACATTCATTATATTTTATGTGATATATCAAGTATTTCTCATCAACTTTAATTTTAAAGAAAATTGCAGGGCTGTTTTAGGGGCTTCGTGTTCCTACCCCTTTCATGAAAACATTAATGTATAAGATGGGAAGATAATTATATTTTCCAAAATTTGAACAAGATAGCATATTGCACCACACAATTTCTGAGTTGTGACACATTTGACAATCCGTCAAAATTCCCCTAATCTATGATCATAACAATAGCCTAAAGAAAATTGGACAATATTAATACATTCTTTAATGTACTTGTCCATCCCCCCTCTCACAAGAAAACAATTTAAATTGAGGTCAAACCAATTAATTTCAAACTGTGATTTATATCACATGTACAAATACATGTAATGTCTTACATCATTTTGAAGTTCATCATTAGACTTTGGGGATGTCAGCACATCAAATATAGTAGAACATAGATCTTCTGTGGACAGACCAAGTCCCGAGTCTTCTCCATCAAAATGCTGAGCTACCTGCCGCTGAAGCCATGTGGAGTCAAACCTGAAATTAACATTCTTCTTATTCCATGATATTCTGAACATCAATTGTAGCAGAAATGAAAGTTCTTTATACAAAAAGTTGTCATGAAATGGATTCTCATCTCAAATCTTTCTTTCACTCATGATCATTTGCCCTATCTATTTTCCGACAATGTAGAAAAGAAACGGCTATCCTTAGTCTTGAATTTTGGATTTTGTTCAAAGATTTCTTGAAATAATCCTATATCTTGTTTTATATCATTGACATAGGATTAGTCCAGTGCAGTTGCCTATATTCATTCTTGCATCAGAAGGCAAAAAAAAAAAAAAAAGAGTTAGAAAAAATCCTCAGCAAATAAAACCATTATAATTCAAATTGAGACAGCACAAAAAAGGCAATAAATCACATGTCCAATTACCTTTCCTGACTGACTGGTGGTTTGGTCTTTTCCTTTTTCTTTGGAGACATAGAGTAGTTTAAATTCACTTTTTTCTTCTCGCCATCATCGTCAGATTCAAAATCGGAAACATAATCCTCTACTACTGGACTAGGAAAAGAAAATTTGATAGATTTTCCGAACTCTTGTGACGTTTCTCCGTCTGCTTCCTGTCTGACTTGGTTGCCTAGCAACGAAATCGCTTCCTCCGGTAACCATGACAATATCCGATTGACTAGAGTGCAAGCTTTTGAAGCAGCGCTTGCAGGGAAGGGTCCAAAAATATTTCGGAGTTTTGTCGTTTGTGCACTACCAACAATGGTTACAGAGTTGAAGATTTCAAAGAGAAAAGCTGCTGCACTTTCTACTGTCTCAGTTGAAGCTTCTTGACCCACTGAAAATATAGAAAACATACATGTACATGTACATAATATCTATATGAAATATCAGAAGGGTTTAAAATTCAAAGTTGTCTGATCATTACAAATATTCTATTGAAATAAAACATTTATATCTATGAAGGTCATGAGAATTTCCCTAGTACATGTATAAATGGCCTATTTAACAACCAGAATTTTTTTTCATTTTTCAAATACTTTATTAAGGATTGAAGTATTGTGAAGCGGATTATATTTTGTTTGTGCATCGGTTTTTGTCTACACAGCGATAGACAGAAAAATTATTACAGTAATTTCTTATAATTTAATTCTAAATTACTATTTAATTATCTAGTTTATTTTGCAATCGTCGTCATTTTAGCATTGTTGATTTTCAGGTTCAAAACTGGCGAAGTGATATTTGAATAGGCCTAATGGAGCAACATTTGACGTTAGTGAAGTCATTATCTCATAATAGCCTACATTGTCTATACAGCTATAGATAAAATTTTGCTCTGTACGTTTGTAATTGTACAGGCATTAAACAGACACTAGGGAAATTTTTTTACAAACACTATGGAAATTATTAATCTATTAGGGCTGTCACGGTTAACTGAAAATTCCGTTAACCGTGGTTCAAGCTTGGTCGGTTTGATTCGGATCGTACTTTGCGTATTTCGGTTCGGTTTGGTTCAGTTCTTTTTCTTTTTTTTGTTTGTTATGTCTGGTAATCAGTAGTTTATCAATTTAGTATAATACACAGACCTTGATTGGGTACTTTGTTGAATTTCACCCATTGAAATGGGTTGTTTCACTTCTTGATTATAAACGTGTACCTGTTTGTTTGACAGGTGGAGTCTAAGAAGTCCTCAAAATGTTCTAGTTTGGTTGTTTTGTTGAATGTTGATAAATCTTGAAGAAAAAAGCTTTCAAAGCAGTAAAATGAAAAAGAATTATTTGCTGATTTGTTATTCTTATAATTATTTCACTCTTTTATTGAATTTAACAACACAAACTGAAACTGAACCGAAAAAAACCAGAACCGCAGTTCATTTTCCTGAACCGAACCGACTAAAGGTCGAACCATGACAGCCCTATTATCTATAGACCGAATACATCACACATGTTAAAACATACCTATACTACGAGCACATTGAATGAGCTGCTTTAGCGTTCCATTCAGGTCATCAGGCCCAGGTTCTGCCTCTTTCTTTATTATTTCCGTTAAGGATGCCCAGCTGACTCCTTCCACAACCTTCTTAGATGCATGCTGTCTTTTCTGGGTCAGTTCATTGTTCAGACTTTGTCGATTCTGTGGTGACGCTGTCAAGTCACCAAATGCTCTTAAAGCTCCAGATAGTCTGGGTAAACTACTCATTTCCTTGACTATAGTCTGAAAAAAAAGAAAACTATTGATATAGGCGATACCTAAAGTATTATTATATAGATCTACGTGTAGATGCTTAAAGGTTTAAAATATTGTACATGTACTACTACTAAAATGACTAAATAAGAATTGGTTGACAGTGACACATGTCATCAAATAGAATAACCATAATTTACTTCATCATACCTGTTGTATATGTTCATAGAATACTACAGGCAATTCGGGAGTTCCGGGTCGGCTTGTGTGTTCAGAATCAAACCTAAATTTTTCACTTATTTAAGATGGAAAATAACATGGTATTTTTCTACATGATATTTTTCTACAAAGAAAACCATCAATATTGAGTAATAAAATAATCACTAATTATGAAAAAAAGTTTAAATTCATTTCAAAAAATTACAGTTTTGTGCGACCCGAAACTCCTAAAACAGGCGACTTTGAACTCCCAAATATTGCCTGTACAGTCTGGTGACTTGAATATGATTCGTTTTTTCACAATTAAAACTTTGTTCATATATATATACGTATATTACATACATACACATATATTAACAATAAGTCACGAGCTCTTAAACCAACTATCACAGTAGCAATTTGAAATTAGCCCAAAAAAAATTTTGAACACCTTAATGCAAAATATTACTTATATGTTTTGATTATTTTCCCCTGACATGGTCGCCATTGCACTTTCTATATAAACAAAACCTCAGACAGTGCATGTATTTTTTATATATTGTTTTCATTTCTGTGCATGAGCATCGACGGCGGGTGTGGCTAGCCAACTGGGGATGCTTACTCCTCCCGGGCACCTGGTCCTAGCTCTGGCTTGCTAGGGGTCTGTCGATGCTCAATTTGGTGTTCTATTGTGATTGCTGTTGAGATTATCGTCAGGATCTTCTTTAACTCTTATACATTAGTATTATTTGCCAAAAATGTACCCCGCAACTGTCTATGCCGCTCACTTCAGATACTGGATAAACATGATTTTGCCTACTTTGGCATTCAAAAATAGAAATCAAATTGATATACCATTCAATAGATCTCACTTAGTCGTAAATTTTGGTATATGTCATATGTTAATGTAATCAAATTATTCAGTCAAAAAACATTTTAGATTTGGAGTTTTCAAAGTTAAATTTTAGCGTGACCTCACCAAGTTTAACATTGAGCCTATGGACAACGTCATAATGTCACAGGAAAAATTAACATGGATAAACACATGGTAAAATGGCCCACCGAAAACTTGTTTGTCTATATAAAGTTTGATTGCATGCACTGACTATCATATATTTTATACCAAAATTTACGACTTAGAGAGATCTATTGAATGATAATATAAATTTCATTTGAACAAAGTAGTCAAAATCTCATTTATCCATTTTCTGAGGTAAGTCATGCGGACAGTAAGCATGGTAAATGTTCGTTCAGAAGTTTCAGTACTTTCAAGAAACTAATTTTCCAAAAACTTTTATCTCACATAGGTCAGTTCTAACATATCGGTAATGCAGTAGCAGCCTAGCAGAGATCTATTGAATGATAATAATTAAATTTCATTTGAATAAAGTAGTCAAAATCACATTTATTCAGTTTCTGAGGTGATTCACGTGGACAGTTAATGTTCAGAAGTTTCAGTGCTTTCCAGGGACTAATTTCCAAAAAACTTTCATCTCGCATACTGGTCAGTTCCAACACCAGCAATGCGGTAGCAGCTTTGGACCAAATAACCTCTGACTACTTATCAGCCACATTCTTGTAAACAAATTTAAATAACAATCATGAATCGTTTACAAGAGTGTGATCAATTTCTCATAGGGATCGAAATTATAAAAATTTGATCACATAACCAATAGACTCGCCAAAAGCATTGGTCATTCGAATTGACTATCGAGATAAAAGCACCAGTTCGAATGTAATTTTGGCTGTCAGGACCTGCGGACCAATGTTATTTGGAAAGACTGCAATGTAAATTCCTTCAAACATGTTAAATAATATTCTTAGCACTGAACCAACAATTGGTAATTATCATCAGGTAATGTGACAGGGCATATATTTTTTTAATACTGAAGTCAAATGAGTGTTGTGGTGTCAGAGATACATTAATTAAGAATCTTCAATGAAGATCAAACACTATATATGTTCAAAGGATTATATATTGTCATTATCTTGGAACAAAAATCGACCACCGGACATAACAGTCCAGCTTGGACCTAGAAACAATCTGACATTTGAAATATGCACCCGAGATCATCGGCAATCAGGCACTTTTTGTAGACTCTGGCCCATTGTAACTTTTGAAAATCATGGAAAATGGCCCTTTGCCTTTGGCCTTTCACAAAATATTCCCTTCACAGTCACCTGAACACTGTCATGATGCGTCTTTCTGGCAAGGATTGTGAAATAAACCTTCTTTATATTACTGATAGACTTGAATTTTAGACACTCCAAGACCCGACATCACTGCTTTTGACGTTATTTCTAATTGTGACGTTATAAATCAAATACGACATCATAGTTAAAAGTTTCGTCAAATCTTGTGATGTAGGGTCTTAGGATGTGTAAAATACAAGTCAACTGTGGTAATATGCAAAGCCACTCTCTTCACATTGAGATTCATAACATCATACTTCTTGTCATCAAGGAACGTAATTCTGAATGGGAGATTGATGCACAGCATAATAGATCTCGAGTCCAGGAGGATCCAGTAAGAATATGAAAATCGTCTATTGATTCTGTCTTACAAAGATTACTGTACAGCTACATCTACATCTACATCTACATGGTACGTTGAACCATCAACAATTGATGACTATTCAACGGCGTGAACAGATCGCTACTATATTTACAAGAATTCTTAGTAAATGAAATTACAAAAATAGAAAAGATAAAGAATAAAAAAGAACAAACTATTTACAGCTTCTATATATGGATACTTAACAAAAATTATGGTTCTGAACCAGAGATTTAAACTGGTCCAGAGATGGTGCGTGAATGATTGAATTTGGAAGTGAATTCCACAGAACAACAGTGAAGGGGAAAAACTGTATTTATAGTAGTCTGTTCTGGTACTGAAGATTTGGTACTGCTGAGAGTTGGTGCTGCGGGTACGTGAGAATGTATTTTGGGTGAAGTAAATGGTGGGATTTATTGCTACCAGGTTATGAGTCAGTTTATAAAACATTGTTACTCGGGATATTTTTCTCCCAGTTTCTAGGGATTGCCAATTAAGATTTATTATGATATCTGTTTCACTGTTTGTCACATATCGTGCAGCACGTCTTTGGACATCTTCAAGCCTTCAACAGGTTGGGGAAAGGTACCGATCGAGCTAATATACCTCGATCAAGCTAATGTACCTCGATCGGGCTAATCAATCTGACTTTTTTATTCAGAAAAAAGTACTTTTTTCCTCCAAATCATGTTTTGGATGCAAAATCGCACCAGCTTTTATATCGAGAAATAATATTTAAAAAGCAACTATGCCTGAAAACTTTTTAGATTTCGAGAAATCTCACCCAATATACACATACGGCAAAGCGTTTTTTTACTGAGCCCACCTATCGCGGCTGGCTTATTTAAGGTGGAATTCCACCTCAGCATCGCCGCTGACCCCCGCAAATCACTTCATCGCGGTGCCAAGATCGCCGGGAGTTGCGGTGGCGTTGCGGTTGATTGCCGCGCTGACAATTACCTGTCCAGGTGTTACCTGACCAGGTGCTATTTCTTACGAATGAATAGAAACTTGTTTTTAAGCATGACATGTATAAATAAAATGATGATGTAAACATTAGGACATGAAACATAAGTACATTTTGTAAATTGAGCCTAAAATGTTTCTGATAACCTGACTCGATTCCAACGATCCACAAGAATATCCGCCTCTACTTTCCTTATATATATTGACTATAGAGAGGCGTGAAGGGGCGGGTGTCAATGAGGGTTGTTGGCATCGAGCTCCTGTGGATCTACCTTATTTTCGTCCCGACTCTTTTTTTTAATATCGGATAAGCAGGTCAAAATAATGAAAATTTACATCTTCTGGTGTCAAGTCCAGATGAAGCGGAATCTATTCACATTAAAATTGAAGCATGATCAAATTATGTCTGTAGGCTCTGTACACGGGTACTTATAATAGGCATGTGAAAGATGCAATGAATCGTCGGTCCTTGTTCACTTCTTATTATTAAAAACATATTAAACTAGCGTTGATAAAATAAATGCTATATGAAAGATTACTCCAGCTGAAATGCAAAATCCCCAGTTGTGTATCACGTTAAGCATTACGCCGTCTGTAGTGACCAGACAATCAAATTTCCAAACAAATTAATTAGTGACAGGTGACAGGTACATTGCTGGACAAACAAAGCCATTAGAGCGGCGACCTCTACCCTGTCATGGGTACTCGTCTGACCCCGGGGACGTAATAGTGTGGATCCGCTCACCATAATGGTTCTTTTCTATTATACAATATTGATTTTTCTCCGACATTCTTTTTTATCCTCGTTCTGCGCCTGAGATTTAAATGTCCAACGTCCACTTACGTATCTTATCTACGTAAAGGTACTTGTGTATGCGTTCGTCCGTAAAATTATCATGTCATTTTAAGTGGTCATTCAATGGGTACAAGTTGAAGTAATCAAATTTGAAGAGTGAGTTGTGATATCGACATATAGATATGTACAAGGGAGCTCGACCGGGGAGTTTGGAATTATATAACCCTCCCTTTCCCCTGGCTTTTTACGGTAAAATTTTAGAAATAGCAAGAGGGAGCTAGGTGAACATGCATTTGCGGCATCTAATATTTCTGCAATAACATATTTTCTTCAGTCGCTGCCTATTAAAATAAAATACAGAATTTACGCCAGCACTTCGGGCTGGTAAGATTTATTTCTCGATAATTTTTTTTTACAAAGTCACATTTCATTTTTTTTTTTTTTTTACAAAGTCGCATTCCCACCCCTAACCCCCTTCAGATTTCCAGAACGGTAAATCAAACGGCGATTGAAGGTAGATGATACGCCGATAAGGTGTGAAAACACGTCAATTAGTAATCCCCACTGCCAGACCTGAACCAGATGGAAGACCCTACCTGTCAAATGCCATTGCATTAACGCGCCACTCCCCCCCCTTTTTTATAAATTCTCTTTTTTTAAATCAATGGATGGGGTTTTTACCTTTTTTAATCGCTTTATAAGCACCCGTCTTTAAACGGGTATAGCTTTGACTTGTATGTCAACACGCCGATCTTGCCATGATAGTAAAGCTGATTTTCATAGCCCCCCCCCCCCCCCCCGTGAGTTAGATCTGCCCATTGCTTGTAAAAGTATCGCTCCCAGTGGCGGATTCAGGGGGGGTGCGGAGGGGGCGCCCCCCCCCCCCCGGCACTGACCCAAAATTTTCCAAAAACAGGTATAGTTTGGCCCATTTTCAGTAAAAATCGGCAAAATTCGCCCATTGACCCCCCCCCTGGATCCGCCACTGGCTCCTTAGCAATAATTCAATTCACGATGATTGGACTTTCAGAGAAAACCAATTGAAGACCATACGATAATGCAATTTAAAAAAAAAAGGAAAGAAAAGAAAAAACTGCGTGCTCCTTGTTCTGGTCAAACAAGTCCGCAAAAAAAAAAAAAAAAAAAGAAATCGATTGATGAAGGACGTGTATCCAGACAAAGGTGAATCATGTAAACAAAGTAAAAAAAAAAAAAAAAAGACCGGCATACAAAGAAAAGCAAAAAAAAAAAAAAAAATGAGGATAGCCTAATAATAAAACAGATGTAATACAATAACCCCCCCCCCCCTTTTTTTCGCACTGAATTCCAAAAGTAAACCGGTGAACGCCAAACCAAAACTAAATCAACAAACGATGCCTCACAAGTTGTTCACACCTTTTCAGTTACCCTGCGCTTCTACCTGTATAACAATCATCCCCTGTACGGGGAGAGGCGATGTCTTCACACCTTGTAAGACCAGACATATAGGCACGCCCATATATAACCCTTCCCTAATCAATATTGACAGCTACGTACACGCGACACGTCGTCACTCAAGCAGAACTAAGGAGGTTTTTTGTGGTCACATGTACATGGAAATATCGACGTAAGCGACTCTTCCAGAATATATGCAATTTTATGATAATTATTTGCTTCAAGTAAGAAAATAATAAGCAAACATTGTACCAACATGACTAAGCCGTAGATAATAAATAAATTTTACATAGAATGTACCTGGATTTTTTCCGAAGAATTGAATTTAAACTTTGCGTGTTCCTTAACTGCATGAAATTGAGATTTTTTTAAAATACATAAAATTAATGATATATAGGATTAAAATCTAAAAATAAGACTGAGTGACCAAATATAACTCAATTCAAATCTTATCTATCATAATGTCTAGATTTTTTTTCGTCCGAAGAAAATTAGGGATATTGTGACAGAAAGAAAATAAAATTACGCTCAAGGTTTAATAAGGTTTCCTGTATATAATGTTTACGTACAATATAATTCTTTTTTTCTTGAGAAAGAAATAAAATAGTGTTTACATATATTTTTTACGGAAGTCGAAGAGACAGGAAGACACCCAGATTATTTCGATCCACACAAACATCGTCTACCCCATTATTAATCTTATGATCTAATTAGTAATTATGGCTTCACGCCTTTTTGAATCGTGAAGGGAAGGGGGGGGGGCGCGATTTCACACTTAGCATGGACAGAGGGGGGGGGGGGGTTGCATTACAGCGCAAAATGCTTTTAAAGATGACAATAGTATGTATAAAGTCAATAAACGGACAGGCTAGAAAATTTATTCTACCATTTTATAGGAAAATCCCCCCCCCTCCTTCTCCCGGACGGCCGCAGGTGATTAATCTACCTCTGAGTCCTGCGTCCCTGGCGCATAAAAACGGAGCTTTTTTCTATGAAAAGATAAATATGCATTGTGAAATGGGAGTTTAACTTCTAGATACATGTTATCTATAAAAAATCTTCTATAATTGTAAACTTTGCAGGACATTTTGAATTATCTATTGAAATCGTTTCACACCTAATTACCACCTTCGTAATTTCGTATATATATATAATTGGTTTGTTTGGATAACGTTTTACTATACATCGCTTCACTTGCACAAACAAAACAACCAAATAAACAATAAATTACTAAATAAGGCTATCAAGGCTATATTTGACTAATTGGGAGATGGACGTTTTTCAACATTTTAACATACGAACTAGCGAACATAAAACACCGCTAACTAGTAATCTCAAACGGAAGAATCTACAAAAAGAAACGGTCTCCAGTGCTTTGGACTTGAACAGTAAAGATATACAAAAAATGTCGTAAAGCCTCGGCTCGATGTATCTCTCAAAGTCGAAAGACGGAGACGGAGACTTTAAACCCATTTTTGCTTGACCGTACCGCTCCCGTAGACTGCCCATTGTTCTCTAATCCTTAGATAAACACAGCTGGACATTATTACTAGTTCTATCATTCAGTCACACGGTTCTCTTTTCGTATGTACAACGTAACGCTTTTAAAGGACATTTTTATGTCACCAATGATAACAATACATCAAAATAAAGGACGTAAATTTTAAAAGAATAAGTAAAATATAAAAGAATGGTTATAGTACTGTTACAGGTAAATAACAAGTTATTAATTGCCGCTGAGAACTGCGGCGATCGCCACCGCGTATCCCGGCGATCGTTGCGGTGAATTGCCAGGATCGATGTCCGCGTTGAGTCAACTTCATTGTTAATCCATGACCGCGGGGATTTAAAACCCTGGGTCAAAAAAGATTGCGGGGATGATTTGACAGGGTAAAAACACGCGATGCCGGTAGTGTATTCAGAAAAATGGAGGTATATTTTCTCAGTAACTATTCACTTTTCAGGTATGTTTCTTTTGTAAACATAACTTCTTTTATAAAGAACTGATGCGATTTTGCTCAAAAGAATAATTTTGAGAATGTTTTAATTTTTTACTACTGAAAATATTCAGATTGATTAGCCCAATCGAGGTATATTAGCCCAATCGAGGTATATTAGCTCGATCGGTACCTTTCCCCAACCTGTTCAAGCTACAGTACATTGTGCGGTTGTAAACTGATACCTTTTTCCCCCTTTTGGATTAAAAAATTGTCATTTTGACTTGTTTTCAATGCTCCATATTCGTGATAACTTATTTTCACCACAGAGGATAAAATGAAACTGAAAGTAAACCTAAACCGGAAACATGTGATGAAAATGTTCATTGCATACGCTTAGATCTATATATAACATTAACAGCTCTCCTTGCAAGCAAGTCTCTGTGGCGCAATCGGTTAGCGCGTTCGGCTGTTAACCGAAAGGTTGGTGGTTCGAGCCCACCCAGGGACGGGTACTTTTTCCTTTTTTTTGCAAGTAATGAACTTCAATCAAATCGCACAGGCGACTGCTTTTTCATTCAAAACATTGTAGTGGTCAAAATAGGAACAAGTCATGGTCTCAGGTTCTCAATTTATTACATCTAATAAATAAGTAGCCCTGAAATACATAATAACAATAATAAATACAATGTAAACATATGATATCAAAAATATATGAAATTCACACAATCTGACAATTCAAGGAAAAATATATAATTCCCCAATTTCATACAATATATGTGCATAAATAGATAAATATCACACATAATTATAATCATCACAAAATGACAATTAATACATTCAATAATAATTACCTGTATGTGATACAAGGCTGTCAAAGATCAAATAGATCCTAGTAACATGATGATCTATACCCTTGGTACATCAGACAGATATAATGCATGGGAAAACCTAGATAAGATAATTAACAATAATGAATCTCTAATCATGCAAAGTAATCTAAAGATAAAAAATAGGAAAAGTCTGATGTGTTACCTGGCTGATCCAAAATGGCTGATCAGCTGATTGTGTTTACATTATTTACCAAAATTTATAAAAGATCAAAATACACATTTTATAGATAATTAATTAATTCAGAAATATCACATACATCAATAAAATACAATAAAAAGTACTTACAGTCAGTAGAATATGGAATAATGTACTTAATCAAGAAATCAAGGTATGATGGAAATCAACATGTCTGTCTGGGTATAATAAACAATGACCACTGAATGTTGGAGGGAAAAAGGTAATAACCAATAGAAAAAGTTCTAATAAGGATCATTAGCATATTGGCCAATGATATACATTTTAACATTATAAATGACCTATGTGACCCCTCTGATGTCACACCACTTCCTATATATATATATAAATAGATTACATTGGAATGTGATACATATAGGGAAATCCCCTAAATATCTAAAAATAGCACATCAGGTAAGTATTATGAATACAATAATGCAAATATGAAAAATACAATAGAAAATGATGTTACTTATTACAAATTGGTAATAAATCACTCTACTACATACACCCCTTCTTCAAAAAAATGTCGTCCTCGACATGATTGGTTTAAAGACAGACAATTTAATGAATAAAAATTTAAAATTACTTTATCAATTTTGAAGAAAAATGATTTTTCATAATGATAAGCAAAAGTACTTTATCAAAGACATGTGAAAAATTATTTAAATCTACTGACTGCAAAAATGACTAGTTAAAAATACAATATTTCTTCTACTGACTGATAACAATACATGACTCAATGGAAAATACACTCTGACAAATACAAAGTATATGAACAATACATCATCAAGTCAATAAATTGATGAAAAATGCAAAAGGATGGTCTGAAAAATGCAAAAAGATGGTCAAAATATTTTATAAATACTCAATTCATCATCTGAAATAGAAAAATCGACTGACTAACTGATATGAACCAAGATGATATGTACTTAATCTAAGGTTTACCTGTAACGATGTTAAGGAGAGCTTTGGCAACTTCATTGTCTACTGAACTAAATATACCTGATGTTGTTAATGTCTGTAGGTAGTCTGCTCTCATCTTCCATTCAGGTTCACTAACACTTACATTATGTTGTTGGTTCATTACAAAGTCTCCACCTGTCATCCATGATGGACATCTTCTCTGTCTATGTGATCTTCTGGGATGTTGGTCTCTGTCCATATCTCTGTCATCTCTATCAGGCACAGAAGCACTTGGTCTTCGCACGTCAAGTGAAGGAGCGTCCTCCTCGCCTTCTGTGGTCTGTGTGGTTACAGCAAGGGACCGATCGTCATCAGCACTGCGTGCAACCATATCTCTCTCTGCATCGTGTGGTGTAGATGGTGTTACAGGTACTTCAGCATCCTGACTCTGTGGTAAGTCCTGTGCTGGTTGTCTAACATCTGATGGTAACTGTGATGGTGATGCAGTACTCTGGCTATCAGTAGATGCGCTCACTCTGCTGTCTGCAATAGTGTCTACTACTTCAGTGAGATATAACTCTTCATCTTCACTGTCACTGGATAATTCTGCTGGATGACTGTCATGTCTAGATGTCACTACAGTGGTTTTCTCCTTTGTAGTCTGCTTTCTAGGTGGTACTATAGAATGACGTGGAGCTGGTATGGGTTTGGTGTCTTCTAAAAATCCAATGGGGAGCAACAAATTTCTGTGGAGTGTCTTCTGTTGAGTGGTGTCATTTTCTTTATGTACAATGTATACTGGTATCTCTGGATTAGGCTGGCTATGGACAATGTAAGCATCCTCGTCCCACTTGTCTGATAACTTGTGCTTCCCATCCCAGGCAACTATCTTGGTAAGTACTCTGTCTCCAGGTTGTAATATGGCTCCGCGGACCTTGATGTCATAGGTTTTCTTCTGTCTTGTCTGGGCCTTCTTGATATGTTCTTGCGCAAGATCATAGGAGTGCTGCAGTTTGGATCTAAGTGACTCTATGTAGTCCTGTAATGATGTCTTTGGTGATGACTGGTTCGTTCCAAACACAACATCCACTGGAAGTCTTGGCTCTCGACCGAACATCAAGAAAAATGGAGACTGCTGGGTGGTTTCCTGTCTAGTGCAGTTGTAGGCATGCACAATAGGCGCTATGTATGTCTTCCAGTCTTGCTTTTGGCTGTTCTCAAGGGTGCCTAGCATCTTTAGTAGGGTCCTATTGAATCTTTCACAGACACCATTTCCCATGGGATGGTACGGCGTGGTGCGTGATTTGGTAATTCCCATGATGCTGCAAAGTTCCTTTATAATGTTGGATTCAAACTGTGCACCCTGATCACTGTGTAGCTTGAGAGGAATACCATAGTGTAGGATGAAGTTGTTAAAGAGTACATCAGCTGTGGTCTTTGCGGTCTGGTTCTTTGTAGGGATGGCTTGTGCGTACCGGGTGAAATGATCAGTGATTACAAGGATGTTGTGGTAGCCTCCCTTGGACGACTCTAAGGTAAGATAATCCAGGCAAACAAGCTCTAATGGTTGGTATGTCTTCACGTTTACTAGCGGTGCTCTTTCTAATGTTGGAGTCTTTCTCTTAACACATCTTATACATTTGCTGATGTAATGGTCCACATCTGATGTCATGCCAAACCAGAAGAATCGGTCTCTAACTAGGCTGGTGGTCTTGTCTCTGCCGGGATGACCCATGTTCGTGTGAAGGTGGTGTAAGACGGTCTGGATACATGATCGAGGTAAGACAATCTGAGATCTGGTGGTGCCGTTGATAATGGTCTCTCTGACTAGAATTCCATCTTTGATGTGAAGTTTGTCAAAGTTTCTGTAGAGTAGTGCATGGTGCTTCGAATTACTGAACGGTAAGCGAAATTTGGAAGGCTTGAATTTTCTAGTGACGAATGGAATCCAATATCTAGTGACGGGGTCTTCTCGCTGGCGTTGTCTGATGTCAATTTCCGAAAAATCAGGTAAGTAATGGATGTTATCGACTGGATCAGATGTGACTGCTAGGGTCTCAACGTAAGGAATCTGGTGAGTAGCGTTACATAAGGCTTTGATGGAATCTGAAGAAATGTGCTGCGGAATCCGTGATAAACTGTCTGCGTCAGCGTTCTGTGATCCAGGTCTGTATCTAATATCAAAAGTGTAGTTGGTGAGTGCGGCGACCCATCTCTGACCTGTTGCATCTAGTTTCGCTGTTGTCATGACATAGGTAAGAGGATTGTTGTCGGTAATCGCAGTGAAGGTGTTTCCATAAAGGTAATCCTGAAACTTTTCGCAAACGGCCCACTTCAATGCAAGGAATTCTCTCTTGTGTGCCGGGTAATTCTTTTCACTTTTGGACAGACTCCTGCTGGCATATGCGATCACTCGTTTTTCATCATTCTGGGTCTGATACAGCACAGCTCCTAGACTACTGGATGAAGCATCTGTATGCAGTTCAAAAGGTAAGGTGTAGTCTGCATATCCAAGGATCGGGTAAGTAGTAAGTTTCTCTTTCAGGGTGTTGAATGCTGTTTCCTGTTCAGAGCTCCATTTCCAATTAGCTGGTGGAGGTTTTGGCTTAGCTCCTTTTCTAGTCTTTTTCTTTCCTTCAGGTAAGAGGTCGTTCAACGGTCGTGCTATGTCGGAAAATCCTTTGATGAAGCGTCGGTAATACCCAACAAATCCTAAAAATTTACGAACTTCATCAGGGTTGGTAGGTGTTGGCCAGTTCTTCGCTTTGTCTATCTTTCCAGGGTCTGGCTCGATACCTTTCTCTGATACTATGTTTCCGACGTACTTTACTTTATCCTTAAAGAATTCACACTTCTTAGGGGACAGCTTTAGGTTGACTTCTCGTAAGCGTTGGAAAATCTTCTCTACTCTTTCAAGATGTTCTTCGAATGTCTTCGCATAAATGATCAGATCGTCTAGGTAGATGTAACATATGTCCAGATGTAATCCTTCAAAGCACTGTTCCATAAGGCGTTGGTATGTGGCGGGAGCGTTGACAAGCCCAAATGGCATCCTGGTATACTCATAAAAGCCTAACGGGCCAACAGTAAAGGCAGTGCGCTCCTTATGGGCCTCGTGGACTTCAATCTGATGGTAACCGCTCTTCATGTCTAGGATGGTAAAATACTTGTTTCCACTAAGTGCATCCAGAATGTCTTCAACTCTAGGTAGTGCGTAGGAATCTTTCTTGGTTCGTTGGTTCAGTTGCCTGTAGTCTACACACATCCTGAGCTCATTGTTCTTCTTACGGCATAAGACTACATTGCTGCTCCATGGTGACTTAGATTTTCTTATGATTCCTCCATCAAGTAGTGTCTGTAGATGTTGCTTGACTTCGTCGAACATAGCTGGTGGTATACGGCGGGATCTCTGCTTAAATGGTACATCATCGTGTAGTTCAATGCGGTGCTTAACCATCTTTGAATGACCTATGTCGGTGTCTGACTTTGAGAATATGTCATGGTACTTGCGAAGTAAGTTCTTTCCTTCTTCTAGTTGATCTGGAGTAAGGTATTCTTTCTCTATCTGTACAAGGTCAAGTAAGTTATCGGTGACTTGAGCTCCTTTACAGATGTTGACGTCTTCCATAGTCACTGGTTGTACCTCGCATAATATAGCTCTGGGTGGTATCTGTACTGTGAGAGTGGTGACATTATCTATGTGAACTTGGACTAAGTTGTTAACTGGATAGATATAGTTGATAATGGTAGGCTCTATGTCAAGATCTGATGGTATAACTGACAGAGGTGTAGGCTGAAGTAAAGCTGGTGTAGGCTCATATGGTAATGACTTGTCTATATAGCCTGAGACTGTGATACTGGAATTGGGTGGTATCATGATAGGATGAGTCTCTGCAGATTTTACAATCCCTAGTCTGTTCTGTTTACGCTTAAGTTCTTTGTCTCTCAATGTCATACTACGGAATGTCAGGTACCAGGGAGTGTGTAGGTTTGCTGTCTGTAGGTACTGATCTCCATAGTTGGTATGAACTTCTGATAGTAGATGACGTAAGATGTTGGTCCCTAGTAATACTGGTACATCCTTATTATAATTACTGTCTGGTACAACTAGGATGGGGTAATGCATGGTAGTATCTGAAGCATGAGGAAGTCCAGGTGAAGTGATAGTGGCTTCAATGTATCCTAAATATGGTAGTGTTCCACCATCTGCACACTCTATATGGATTATCTCATCAAGAGGAAGAATTGGTAGATGCTGCAGATGCTGTTGATGGAATGCTTCACTGACGGTCGAAACAGTAGATCCGGTATCTAAAAGTGAAGTGACTTCTATATCATCGATGAAAATTTTTACTTCGGATGCATTCCCAACCAAGGATGTATTCTGTTTGTAAGATGATGTAGGGCGTTGACTTCTGAGGTGACCTAACGTCCGCCCCGCGACGCAGGTCTGCTTAAGTTTGACGTCGGCTTGCGTCGATGATCTAGAATGACGCGACATCCTAACTCTAGGTGACCAGGTTGTCCACATCTATAACAGACTGGTTCCTCTGTATAAGGTTCATAATATGCTAAGTCATCTCTAGGGTAGTTGTATGAGGGATACCATTGATGTTGTCCCTGTCTGCCTCTTTGTTGTTGTTGTCTACCAGTGCCACCATATCCACCTCTGTATGTTGTCTGTGATCCTCTTTGTTTGTCTTTCTCCAGGTGTGTGACCTTGGCAGTTAGCTGTTGGATCATTCCTTTAAGCTCCTGTAGTTCAGAGGGCTGTTCAGTGGAAGCAGGGATGGCCATGTTGGCTTGAGCCTTCTTGGTAACATGCTCCTTCTCAATAAGTCTAACTTCTTTTCGCAGGTCATCAAATTCTGTAAGGCGGTCATACTTGTATCCACTTACATCCTGTATCCATTGGTGTAGACCATTCCAATATCTGGATCTGAGTTTGTCATTGGCCTCACTCCTACTCATTACTCCTTTGACGACAGCTTTGCGGAATATTTCCTCCAGTCTACAACTCCATGCCATACTGTCTTCATCTTTCTTCTGTTTGGCACTATAAAATTCTTCTAAAATCTTTTCGCCTCTTTCCATGGTCCCAAACACGCTTTCCATCTTGTCTAATATGTCGGCAACCTTTGCTTCTGGTCCGAGACGCATGGCAACCTTACCGGCATCTCCGCGTAGTGATCTACGGATAGCTTGGGCAATGCTGCTCTCTGAATACTTTTCTCTGACAAGGCAGTCCACTTCATACCTCCATAAATCATAGGATGTGTCTTGTTTACTTTGGTCTCCAGAGAAGCAGGATAGCTTAGGTATATGTTGACTAAGTATCTTGGATGTGGATGTGGCATCACTGCTTGGCTCTTGTTTTACTGTAGCTGTAGGCTGAGTAGTTGTCTGATCAGCATCCTTTATTTGGGCTACATAGTCCACCATCCATTTCTTTAAGTCGGAGGCGCTGTCAGCTTTAGGCTTCACTTTCATTTCCTTGAAAGCGGCGGCAATGGCTTCAAGTTCTTCCTTGGAAAGTTCATCTGCCATGGCTGATTTAACTTAATAACTAAGTTTATTTATTTCAGATTGATCACAAAAATAAATCAAAGTTTCAATGTAAAATATTGATCAATGCAAAATATTTGACTTCACATGATATAAATAGCTTCTTTTCAATGTATATAGCTTATAATGATAGCTTAAAACATGAAAATTAATTCAAAGTATGCAAAATTAAAGTAAACTAAGTCAAAATATCATCAAAATTAATTAATGTTGACTGAGCAAAGAAAGATAACTCTAACTTAAAGAATTACTTTCAAAAATTTTAGAGAAAATTCAAAAATCAAAGATGAATAACTCTAATGACAAAATTTGTCAAAAATGTAAGGAGGATAACTCTAGTCAGTGGAAATGACTAAGTACCTAAGATAGATAACTCTGAGTAACTCAAGGACAATAACTCATGTCATGCCCTAATGAAAATAATTAAAGTACACAAAAGTATACAGTGTGTGCGGTCAAGCGTGAAATTTTGCCAAAGAGCACTCAAGTACTCAGGTAAGTTTTACTACCTTAAAACTACAAAATTTTTACAAAATAGACAATGATAAGCTAAGCTTAGTGACAATAGTAATCAACTATAGATGATATAGGTTACATACAGTATCACATCAATACATAATGTTCATGATACATAAATGTAAATAATATGATGCAAAATGCGAGAAAATAAGTCAAAAGTTTCACGCAAAATTGGAAAAAGTAACGTCAGTATTCAAGTACAGCATCACACAGGCATGGCCTCTCTTCAGAAGTATGCAGGTAAAGGTACGTAACATATAGTGTCCAATATCACTGTCTTATATGGTACGCTGGTAGGTAAGTATAGCGGAAAAAGTCACAGTACTGTCACTAGCGGTACGAGCGAAAAATCAAAATGTCACTTGCGGTACAACATCATTGACTGCACAGATCATATATGGTAGGTATAAAATGTCAGTGTCATCTACGCAATACATCACTGGTACAGAAAATATCGCAAGTCTATATAAAAGGTAGGTATACGGTATCGGTCATCAAACTGCTGGATCCGCCCCTCGGTAAGTATCCTGGATATCATCAGTCAGTCAACATCAACGTGGGCGCCAAATGTTGTAGTGGTCAAAATAGGAACAAGTCATGGTCTCAGGTTCTCAATTTATTACATCTAATAAATAAGTAGCCCTGAAATACATAATAACAATAATAAATACAATGTAAACATATGATATCAAAAATATATGAAATTCACACAATCTGACAATTCAAGGAAAAATATATAATTCCCCAATTTCATACAATATATGTGCATAAATAGATAAATATCACACATAATTATAATCATCACAAAATGACAATTAATACATTCAATAATAATTACCTGTATGTGATACAAGGCTGTCAAAGATCAAATAGATCCTAGTAACATGATGATCTATACCCTTGGTACATCAGACAGATATAATGCATGGGAAAACCTAGATAAGATAATTAACAATAATGAATCTCTAATCATGCAAAGTAATCTAAAGATAAAAAATAGGAAAAGTCTGATGTGTTACCTGGCTGATCCAAAATGGCTGATCAGCTGATTGTGTTTACATTATTTACCAAAATTTATAAAAGATCAAAATACACATTTTATAGATAATTAATTAATTCAGAAATATCACATACATCAATAAAATACAATAAAAAGTACTTACAGTCAGTAGAATATGGAATAATGTACTTAATCAAGAAATCAAGGTATGATGGAAATCAACATGTCTGTCTGGGTATAATAAACAATGACCACTGAATGTTGGAGGGAAAAAGGTAATAACCAATAGAAAAAGTTCTAATAAGGATCATTAGCATATTGGCCAATGATATACATTTTAACATTATAAATGACCTATGTGACCCCTCTGATGTCACACCACTTCCTATATATATATATAAATAGATTACATTGGAATGTGATACATATAGGGAAATCCCCTAAATATCTAAAAATAGCACATCAGGTAAGTATTATGAATACAATAATGCAAATATGAAAAATACAATAGAAAATGATGTTACTTATTACAAATTGGTAATAAATCACTCTACTACAAACATAAGATGACTTTCGTATCTTCCTATACCTATAACATCTTCCCATCTAAGGTAACTTCGGGTTGGCGTTGAGCTATAAACGGTTTCCTCTACAACACCTGTTTTTCTATCATTCGTTTCCTTCCATCCTTTCTTTCCCAATGACCACAGCGGAAAGCACTTGTCAAGCAAAAAAAAAAATAATGGGTTTCAAACTAACACATCAAATGGACCAGCAAACAACGACACAATGGACATACTTCTGACAAAACATAAATGTGTAAGATAAAAGTGCCGACTTCCGACGGTCATATCATCCGTATTCAATTATTCATAGCAAATAGTGTGCTTATCCAGATATTACATGCGCTCTTGAAACCCTCCCATTTATCAGGATATACAAGAGTTCTCCGACGATGCAAAGTTGTTACATAAAAAACTACTACCAAAGTTATCACATATAAATAGACAGTGACCTTCAATAAATACCAATTTCTGTACAGTCCAACATAAATTCTTCAGGATGTACCAAATATGGACAATGAGCATATCCTATTTACACAGTACAAAATCGATAATTCAAAGAAATCAAAAACCGACTGCATACAAAATCAGGATAAAACAGAAACCAAAGCAAACAATCAAAAACATCCACCACATAAAAAGAAGCGAACTCCCAATATGGGAGTGAGGAAGAGTCAGCATCTCCTGCTTGCATGCAACAGTTACACCCGTAGCTTCAATTCGGCAGAAATACCACATCCGATTACTTCCATTTCGGAAGATATTCAAAATTCAAATTCTTTATTGATGAAATACCATGACATGAGGCGTACATCATACACAAATTAATATTTCAATGATATAAATTATCATATACTCTATATATTGATCCGTAGGCGTAGAACTTCCTCATGACGATGTTATATGGCACAATATAAAAAAAGTGCATATTTTGCAAACCATAAATCTGAGAAATTGATTTTTGATTTCAATGAATTTTCTTTCTAATATCAATTTGTAAACAATCAAAGGGACAAATTCTAGAATATGAAAGCTTAAACTTGTTTTGATATGGAGATGGAGGTCATTACATACTTGGCATTGATTTGAAATGTCCATTGTGTTACCAAACAAAAAATTGTCATAAAAATTACAATAATTATTTTTAGAATTTATTCTATGTTTTTTTCTCTAAAATGTATAGATTTTAACAGCCTCTTGAGGAAAATTTATGATATGATGCCGTTTCTCAAGATAAATGGTAACATATAGCATAGTTTACGAAAAGTTAGTTTTTGGATAATTGGAAATCATCACTTAAGATAATATAAATATGAAATTCCTAACTTCTTTCATGTACTTAATTATTTGCGAGAAGTTAGGAATTACTAAACGCAATCTTAAAAGAATATATGCACTACTTCATTAATTTCCCCTCAAAAATATTGAAGGTAACACAAATGACTAAGCAGTAACACGATGGACAAAATGGTAACACAAATGACACATACAGATTTATATAAGCAAAATGGAGTTTATTTTAAGATGAAAGGGAAATTAAATGCTAGTCATTTTAATCTGACATTATTCTAAAACTATTTAATCTGTTTGGAACTCTTGATCAGCATTTTAAGTATAGTAGTGATGATTCATGGTAACACAATTGACAGACTGTAACACAAATGACATTTTATGATGATATGCATCATACTGTTCACAACTTCAGTTGATATTATCTTAGATTATCCCCATAAAATGATGTTTAGATTATACAAAACGGAAGATATTAAGAATGTACTTATCATCTCAACAGAACAGAGACAAAAGTAATAGGAAAATAGTACCATAAGGTGATAAGAAGCTGAAGAAAACGTTAGCAATTTTCAACGGAATATATATTTTTTTACAATCTAAATATCACTTTACGTAATCAGAATTACTTCTATTTTCAGATTTTCTTCAAAATAGATTAAGAATATTTAAGAATAATTAGGCAATAAGATTGTTAATAAGACTGCTCTAATTTTTGAAACAAAATTCATGAACATTGAAGTGTACCAAAAACCTGTAACACAGACAATGCACGCTTGAATTATTTCAAAATAAGCAGTCTTATAGATCCATATCAATCATGATATTGTATTTGTAATTCTAATTCTGACAGTGATATCAATCATAAAAAATTGCTCATCCTAAATATACATAGGATATATAGGATGTTTACAGAATCTCTTTCATATAATAAACAAATCCCATGAAAAAAATCAAGTTTAAATTCCAATAGAATAAAAGTTATACCAATTTAAAATAAAGTACCCATAGTCAGGACATCCGATTTTGACAGATGATGGACATATCAACCTCTCATAATTACATATTTGTGTCGAATTTCATACTTTTTCATCATAGATATAGGTAAAATAGGATGAGGCAAAGCATTACCAATACTTATTTCTGTATTTTTTCATTTATATATGAAACAGGCTCAAAGGGACAAAAATATGCACTTTTTTGATATTGTGTCATATAGTCGGTTACAAACGTATCCCTGACTGAGAAGCTTATCTGAAAAACATATCAATTGAGATATGAAGTAGATTTTTTCCTTATGCCTCAGCCAAAAAGTTATATCATGGACTCTGATCAACATTCGATAAAAATGAACATCCTGTGTTTTACACATGCGTGACGCAGACGCAATTCTACTGAAAACAATCATTCAAAGAGGGCTACACATCAAAAAAGTTTGGACAGCCGTTTTTTAACATATATTCATTCAGTTAGTGATATCTCTATTCAATTAGTGATATCTCTGTTCAATTAGTGATAATTCTATATAATAATAATAATAATCTATAATCAAGATAAGAATATGCCGTTAAAATACTATTTATCACCGTAGCATTCTGTTATAAAATCGTTAATCTTTGTAGGTGGCACTCTGAAAGGGAATGTCGCAGGGCCACAAAAAATAAAATTAATTGTATTCTAACAAAGATACCGTCAGATTTTTCTGAAAATCATTATTTGACAATAATAATGTTAATGTACTGTAAACTATAATATCATCATGAAAGAAAATTGTTAATCAGCAAGCGTGGATCCAGGGAGAGGGGGGGGGGGTTCTGGACCCCCCCCCTGGAATTTTCGAAACATAGTTAGATTTTCTATATAAATATACATAGTTCATAAGATTAAGTCCCGATTGAATCCCTTTTGTTGTCATAATATTTAAAAAATATAACATGAATTTATGAATTTGTATTGGAAATATTTTATTTTGAAAATGTTACTGTATCAGTGTATGCCCTCAACATTTCAAAAATGTTTTCTGGCTCGCTTCCGCTTGCCAGAATATTTTCAAACGATGCTGCGCTTTCCTATATACAACCCAAATACATTACACCTTGGTCAATAAACAAGGACAGTCACACTAAGAGTAATGAAACAGAAAAAGACACAAATAGAGGATTTTATTCCAATTCTCCGAAAAAAAAATCGCTGGCTCGCTATCTCTCGCCATTTGTTGTATTTACATATTAGAATCAAGTACTATGATGTAAAATTCAACATTTCAAGCTTTTTGCTAGCCAGTCATCTGTTTGATTTATGATTAGAAACAGAACTGACAAAGGACGTTATTTTCTGGCGTGCACCTTTTTTTTTTTTTTTTTTTTGGCTCTTCAAAAAAAAAAAAAAAAAAAAAAACCCAACAACATAAAAACCGGATTTTAGCCCCCCCCCCTGAAAAAATCCTGGATCCGCCCATGAATTATCATAATATGCTTCTTTAACAGCGCCACCTACAATAGGGATGTTCGAGTGACGAAAAAGTGACGTCACACTGCGCATGCGCATAAAAATTGGTTGGCAAAAAGTGGTTCTCTTATATATATGTATAGCAATGTCCACTGCTATTCACGTTAATAATCTTTATCGGTACAGTTTATCGACAGATATAACAAGTATTAGCTTTTACAAAAAAGCTTGCCGTCAGTTAGCTGACTGTGTTGGAAAAAAAATCGGAAACATTTACCAATCGCACATTTCCGAGCTTTTCCGCTTTTTTTCCGATTCAAGTGACGGAAATTTCCGAAAATCTGCGATTGCTATAAGACGTATCGATACAAAGACTTTTCGATGCATATTTCGGAAGAAAATACACTGATGCGATATGACTTTCATTTGTCAGGTCATCTAGACTCTTAAGCAGACCCGGTGAGAGAATCGTATATACAGATTCTGAATAACCTAGACAAATATTTGCATTTTATGCAATTGTCAACCAATCATATTGCCAAGAGATATTCTATCCGTGCAAGTAGGTTACGAATGATTACAGTATACCGTCAGTCATGACTGACGGTAATTAAGTTAAGATTACTTCAAAGTTGTTATAATATTTATCGATCGTTTAAATTGCTTGTGATATTTTTTTAATTTAATTTTTCTCTGTTAATCACCGATATGTATAAATAGCATTTAGTCTCTCT